>CM046878.1:129845346-131140776 GCA_025667525.1 Glebionis coronaria
CGAACAAAAACCCTAAATATAAAATTAAGGTTTCACAAACCCTAATTTGCTAGATGATAGATCTGACCCGAGAGAGCCATGAGAGAGCTAGATTGTCCAACCAGTTTCTAATAACATGATAAACAAATAAACAAGAGACACAATATATCACCCAACCAGTCACTCCTTAGTGATTAATATAAAATGATTCAAGTACAAAACAAGATTAGTCCTCAAACGAGTGCTAATCAACAAATACAATATACAAAGGGTGAGATCGTCGTAACTAGGTTGATTCGATCTGCCATTACGATATGCCTAAGAGAGGCTACAAGATAAGAGAGAAGATACACCAAAGTGTGCGTGATAATATGAGATGATAATGAAACCCTAACCCTAAATGGTATATGAGCGGAATAAAGAATGGCCTAGCATGATATTTTATTGCTTTATCATTTAGGATATTCATTGTTTTTATCAGTAGTGAAATATCACTAGTGATAACAAGTGTTTGTTATATTTATAACTTTAGTCTCTTTTTCGTTTTTACAACTTCTCGACATTTTTTCAAAAATGATCATTCTCTGTTCTTTTAGTCTTAGGCCATAAATAAATAAGGTCGATATATTGATATGTAATGAAAAGATAAAGATACAAAACTGTCGCTTTAAATACTACATTGAGACACTACTAGTCAAACCGTTACAAGATAAATACTTCTAAAACTATTACAAATTATAAAAATTATTAAAAATTATAAAAAATGGATTGATGCAGCTTAATCTTTTGAGACTTTGTTGGTCTTGAGGTCTGTTTCACTGAATTGGACGTAGGTGTTATTTGTTTTTAAATAAAAAGTCTTATTAGGCTTGAAATCTAATTCGGTCAGATATAATTATTCGTAAAATTATTATAAAAAATAAATATAATTGTAAAACATTATACACAAATTATTTTAGTTTTAAGATACCCGTTGTTACAAGCGCGACTACCCCGCTAACCTTATCAATTGAAATATGGTGTACATTCTAGTTCTAATTAAGCAATTGTTTATTACGTAGTAATTCTAAACAATTATCTCGTACAAAATATAAAAAACCACTATATTTCAGCTCTCACTAGTTGTCGTTATAGTTTCATCATTATATATGAGTACACGCTTAGCATCGATAAAAAGAGAGTGGTTTTTCGTAGATCAAGTCATTTTACTATTTCTGAAAAGAAAGTAAAGTATATCATATATGAAATACATCTTAACTTATACTAAAACTCAAGGTTACAAAAATCGCTCGATGTTAGTTAGATGGTCAGTATCGTCAAACGAATAATCAGTTTGGCGAAAATTAATCGATGATTAAACAGATTGAATTTTTATGTATAAAATTTAGGGCTAATTCTTAAAAGGCCCCAAAATGTTACCTTGTTTCCCTTTTTGCACCCACCAAATGAAAATTTTCCAAAATGCCTTATGCAACTTATGCAACTTATGCGACTTATGCGATTCCAAAACTAGAAAACAAAATTCAAAAATTTTTCAAAATTTTCCCAAAATTTTACCATTTTTGGAAAAGTCGCATAAGTTGCATAGGTTGCATAAGTTGCATAAGATATTTTGGAAAATTTTCATTTGGTGGGTGAAAAAAAGGAAACAAGGGTAACATTTTGGTGCATTTTAAGAATTAGCCCTAAAAATTTATAATGGTTTGAAAGTATATGCTTGATTAGGCTGATTTAGCCGATTTATATCTGATTTTAAAAATATATGTCCGGCGCTAGCTAAACGGTTTGAGTTCTACAGCTTATACCATTATCTTCGTATACAAAGTGATTACGGGTTAGTAATCAGTTGTTCTTTCTTCTCGAAATGATTTAAGCTTCTACATTATATTAGTGAAAGGATTTATGATCGTCACAATCATGAACATAATCAAGATAAAAAAAAAATCATATGTACTTACAATAAACTAAAAATAATACAAACATAAACTTTAAAATCAAGTACATTTAACATAAATTTAACAAAAATCAATTTTTTAATAGATTTAATATTGCTGAACAAAAATCCATAAGTGACCCGAATCTCCCCAAGACCCACCCTCATCCTGTTCACAATCGTAAATGGCCAATTAAGCAATGTGCAATGAGTAAACAATCCTCAATGCTAGTTTCAGCCATATATCATGATGTTACCAATTTGTTTAGTTTTATAAAGCAAACATTATCTAAACATGAAATGAAGTGTCAAGAAACCAAAGTAACATAAGTTTGTGAAGTTCATGTACTATAAGCTATATCATAAACCCCAATAATATGCCATTCTCAGAAGCCACATTCATATATAATTGCTAAATGCTCAAAATATCCCTGCATTAATTTATAGTTAACTAAGTAATTAGTCTAATCTTAAACTCTAATTTATCTGAAAATCTTCGCCCTATTGGCTCGTTTCGTTTTTCCAATAGCTTCGGGACTTGTTAGTATCTAAGCCCCATATAACTCCTCATAACCTGCAAATAAATTAACAAGAACATTTAAGTCATTTTTTAGCACAACATTTAAGTCAATCTGAACTAAAACTTTACAATGAATGAGAACAATGCAATTTATAAAACATTTTCTTGTTATAGATACAAGTCATAATTATGTCTATACAAATTGGTCATAGAAAAACATGTTTTGATTTTCAACTAGTCAAATAACATGAAACAATAAAGCTCACAGAAAGAAAAAGGCAGATATGCATGGCCAAATGTAGTAACACCATAGAAAAAGTGTCTTTTTTATTATATGGTCTGTACTTTATGCAGAAAAGGTGTTGTACACTGTGCCTTAAGTAGTTGTAACATAAGCATCAACTGTTCTGTTGTACCTTGTAAATTTTCGTACCTAGTGCTAAAAGGGACTGGGATCTCTGCATATTGTTTGTCCACCACCTCAATTAGCTTATTGGCTATAGCAGTTGCATAAACAGAGGACCCTTCACATATCTGCACATGTCATTCAATATCATATCAACTTTCCATAACTTAACAAATTCATTTCAAATATTGTCCCGGACTAATCCATGGTATGCAGCAGCCGCACGGCCCGCACACACTCAAACCGGGTAAAACCTTTCTTTTTGAAGAGGTTGGCGTGGCCGGTTGAAAGTTATGTGCACTTAGCAGGAATTGAACTTGAGACCGATCACATTTTATTTTGATATTTACAAGTCTTTAGACACTAGCCGACCCGATTAACACCCACAAAAAGTTAGACCAATGGGTTGTAAATTTGTAATGTATAAGTTCTTATGCACCAAATGGGCAAAAAAGTTAGTACCTTGGCATTAAACAAGTAGCTATAAAAGTCACCAATAAGTCCACCAGCAACATGATGAAGGTTCAACTGAAGCTCATCAAGGACTTTGGTAACAAGTAACAAACAGTTGATCCTTTTTTGTTGCACCAATTTGATTGTAACTTCGTCGTCAATGATACGAACATCAATTTCAGTGTGCTTTGATTTTCTTTTTACCATTGAACTCCTCATTGTTGAAGATGAGTTGCCGTTATAGGCTTGCTGATCGTGAGTAGTATCACCAGCTTCGCCATTGGTCATTGTGTAAATACTTTCGACATAGCCGTCTTCAGTTTTGTGCTTTTTCATCCTACCTCTGTTGCATCTTTTCTTGTCCACCAAATGTTTGAGGTCTTCCACAGTTCCTCTCAGCTCGTTTATGTATTTAATCGCGTCACCAACCACTGTTGCGCGATCGGTCTTTTGTTGCAGCAAAAAAATAAGTTAACAATGAATCAAATGATCTGATGTTATAACATTTATCACATTTTCAAAGCGTCTAATTTAATTTCCCTTTTTCATAATAAATCATAATCGCAGCAGACCAACATGTAGTACAGCAAGAAAACAGATTTTAAATGAACCAAAATGCTCAACTGATATCATAATCATCTTATATCACAGTAATAGAAAGTTTGCATACTTTTTACATGGTCATATGATTTCACGGGTAATTCCATAAACCAAATTTACATGAACCGAAATGCAATTTATCAAAGTAATCAAGTTCTTAAAGTGAAGTAAAATTCTCAGACATGTTCATAATCACAATAAACCAACAAGCTATGTAACAGCAGAACAGCTTGAAGTGAATCAAGTACTCAAATGTTATTAAATCCATCAAAACGTTATGATCCATTTGCTTAAACTACACTTACTCATTTTTTACCATTAGCGGCAACGTTATTTTAAACTAACCTTATACAGTAATTAATATGATCGTTAAAATGTCAAAATATGTTCCTAATTCCAATAGTCTTGCTATTACTAGTAAAACACATCAAATATCTTAGAATCTTAAATAGTTAATCTAAATATTGCACATATCATTCTCAATCACATGAAACACACCAGATACATGTTTTACCAATCACTACAACAACAAACTGACAATTGTTACCAATAATGGTAACATTAAACTTACCTGATACTAGCTGTTGTATGAACATTAAAAAAAAAACATTTTCACCAAAACATAAGTCTGACACATTTTATTCATAATCACACCATACCCACAAATAAACCAACAAGAAAACAGCCATCAGATCATCAAAGCATTAAAAGGGTCTCCCGGGCGAGTCTAAGGTTTACTTGTCAGGTCAGCAAAGGTGGCTCGGGTGAAATTTCACCCACACCCAAAGAATATTAAAAGGGTCTTGTCGGACGGTCCATGGAGTCCGGGGCTTACTTGTTAGGGACTCAGGGTCGGGTGAGATTTCACTCGTACCCAAAAAAAATAAAAAATAGATGGGTCATGATATCAAAAACAAAAACTTGATGAAACATATACCTTAGCAGGAGTAGGTAACAAACTCAACAAATCCTCAAACTTTCCCTTCATTTGCTGCCTCTTATGTCTTTCAGTTGCGAAATGCTTCACCTTATTATCATTACCATTCCCATTATTACCAAATTCCAAAATACCATCAGTACCACCACCATTTTCCATACCCATTTCACCGAAAACCGACGCGTTACACCCATTTAAACCAAAGCCATTATGCAAAAGCTCATGAATATAGGGAGCATTTTGCGTAACACCAACATTATTAGCATTATTACCATTATGCATTCCTACTAATGTGCCATGATCATCATGGTACATTACTTGTTGGTGGTCCATTAGGTTCGAAAAAGGTGTAGAAGATGAACAAGTTGGCAACTGGAAAAGGTTTAGTAAGTCGGGATTATTAAGGTTGTTGGTCCAGTTGGTCATTTGTTGTTGTTCTTGCTGGTTATTGTAAGTGTTGGGTTCAAACATGTCTGAATTATCAAGCATGTTGGGTTCAAAGATGAAATGAATGTAAGTGAAATTTGTGAAAATTTGTTGTATTTATAGAGTTTTTGAAATTTGGGAATAAGTGTCCTAGAAATATTTTTTATCTGCCCTTTTTATGGACCTTTTGGAATTGTTGCAATTTGTTTATTTTAGCTCAAAGGGTGCAAATGTGCAATCCTACTTTTGTTTAAAGTACCAAATATATGTTTGGTGCCATTACTAATGAATTGAATAAATTATCGTCCTGAATTTTTGCTTCCTAATAGATTTTTGCTAAACCTATTTTTCGACAAAATAGCCGACTAATACTTTAATTCATTTTTGACAAATCAGGTTAAGAGTAATCTATATGTAATTCCAAATAAGGGTGTTCATCGGTTTGGTTTTCGGGTTTGTGGGTTGTAGATTCGAGTTAATCAATTTGAAAATTTTCAAAGTTAAAACTAAAACCAAACCAAACCACTTATAGTACTAATAAAACTAAACCATAAACTAATTTAGAATTCGGTTTGGTTTCGGTTTAAACCAAGAAAAAACAAATTCAAGTAAACTCCGATATATAATCTAGAAGGCAAAATTAAAACATAATTTTTAAGTAAAAATAAAAAATTATAAACTCTTAAGTGAATTGAAAATTTTCTTAAAGAAACCTAAGGGGTTTAAAACTTTACATAAATAAATATAAACAAAATAAGGTAAAATTTTCTTTGAAAAAATCTTTAAAATTTTCATTAACTAGAATAGTCCATCTTCATGCATCCAAAAACAAGTGCAACTTCAAACTCACTCCATAGATGAGAATTTATATGAATCAAATAGGAAAACTATAGCTCAGTTTCTCGAGATATACATCAATGTTTAGTCCGATGAATGATTAGTTTGAAAGACAACTACTTAGGTTAATAAGTTATAATATATGTATATATAGTTACAAATTTCATAGAGTTATTCGGTTTTTTCAATTTGGTTTGATTTTATTTTTGTCAAACTACAACCAAACCAAAGACCAATTAAATATTTTGGTTCGGTTTCAAACCCATACACCAATTAAAATGTTTGGTTCGATTTTATTCCGTTTAATCCGGTTTACATTTTGGTTTACTCGGTGTCAAACCAAACACCGAACACCCCTAATTCCAAAGACTATCAACATATACGACTTATTACCCTTACACGATAGGTTGATAGCCATCCGAACGTTGTCGTCTTAAGGTGGCCAATACGACGTGCCCATAAAATGGTCATCACACGATTATATGTTGACTACTAGGCAAACCATTAAACATATTGTCATATTGATCGTTACTCTAGATAACGTTTTTCATTCCTCGTCAAAACGTGTCCATAATATCGAATGTAATAGAAAAGAATGTTACATAAAAGAAAAACAAATTTTTTGTTACTAACAAACTTTCAGTGGAGAAAGAAAGAAGTTGGCAAATCAAGTAATGGAATGAGAATCGGTTAGTGGGGATCTTGGGTGGTACCCAGCATGACCATGACGATAGTATTTGATATCATTTTGTACTTTTTTTTTTCCTTTTTCACCTTTCATCTTAGGCGGAAGGGAGGGATATGTCACCCGCGGGTTGGCATAGTCGTGCGCGACTTGCCATTATCCTTATCATAAACTCGCGTGCGAGTAGTTCGTAGGCATAAAAAAAGCGACTAGACTCATCAAGCGTGAATTAATACCTAGTGGGATGTTTCATTCGACCGTTTCATTTATTTAATTTTTTTTACCCAATTTTACTTATAAATACCAATTTCATCTTCTTCATTTTTCACACACAAACTCTAAACTTAAACCTCTCATCTCCATTACTTCCAAATCATGTCTCAAGAAAGCACATCCCGATCCGACAACAAACGTCGAGGTAATCGAAATACTCAAAACTCACCACCTACACCGCAAGAAACTTTCGACCTAGAAAACCCGTCACCCTACCAAGTGAACACTATACGACCACCATCATTCTATCAACAACAACCTTACCCAAACCTACCTTACCGTTGCCCCAACCCAAGCCAATACCAAAGCCAATACCCAAGCCAATACCAATGGTCCCAAAACCCATCACCCGCCTATTTGTCAGAAAGGGGTGGTTCGTCATCACAACAAATTCCACTAAACTATGTGTTACCAACACAAATGGGTGGTTCATCATCACAACCCGCCTTTGAAACTGAAGACTTCTACTACCCGCAGTATTCGGAAATATATCAAGGCTTTGCTTCGTATCAACAAACTGGGTCTCCCGAGAAAGAAACCGTTTCAGGAAACCCAAGAAACAGTCCAAAGGCCTAAACCGAAGAAGGCACTATCTAGGGCACGTCAAAAGAAGAAGGCGGTCGAAGAACCTACAAAACGACAACAACATTGTACAACAGCGGAAGAAATCGATTTGGCAAAAGCTTAGGTTTATGTGTCTCAAGACAACATTCATGGAAACGAGATGTTAGAGCAGGGATTTGGACAAAAATCCATGAGTACTTTGAGAGCAAAACGGGACAAAAAGGGGCTCGTACATATGATTCTTTGAACGACAAGTGGAAGACCATTCGACCGGCTCTAGTTCAATTTTGTGGGGTTTTTGGTAACGTGATGCGTATGGGGCATGAAAGTTGTGCATCGGATAGTGATTATTTTAACCGGGCGTTGGTGCATTATGAAGTTGAAGTTGGAATACCGTTCAAATTACGTCATTGCTGGGAGATTGTGAAAGACTACCAGAAATGAAAGGAGGTTGAATTGCCTAAGGAATTAGCTAGGACTTCTCAAATAAGCAAGAGATACAAGTCATATGGGTCTAGTTTGTTTAATACAAATTCTGTGGATGCGAGTAACAATGTGGAAGTTGAGGGTGCTGATAATAAAGAAGTGCAACCGATCCCATGTTCAATGGGCAGGAACATACCTAAGAGTAGGAGCAGAGGTTTAGTCAAGTCGAGTATAAACGACGAGGCTTTGGCTAGGTTGATGTTGTCAGGGATGGGTGAACAACAAGAACGGGCCTTACTAGTGCAGGATGAACAACATACCGCATATTTTGCGATGAAGAACAAAGAGTTTGAAATCCGGCAAGAAGAACTGGAATTAGCCCGAGCCAAGCAACAAAACGAGGACTTGGACTATTATCTGCAGTCGTATGACCATTTGAACGGACGTGAACTTGTAGTCGCGGAGTGGCGCCGAGCTCAGATCAAGGCGAAATATAATTTGCATTTTTAGTTTTTTTAAATGTTGTTTTTAAATTTCCTATGTATCGTCTTTTAATTTCGTATTGCGTTTTAATTTTTTATGTACCCGTGTTTTAATAAAAATGTATGAATAAAAAATATTTAATAAAAAAGTGGGAGTGATGTGTAGTGAGTTGTAGTGAGTTGTACTGAGTGTCATTACCTCCAAAAGTGAGTTTCAGTAAGTTATAGTGAGTTTGTTAAAAAGTTGATGTGGCGCTGACGTGGAGGTGAGTGGGTTTACCATTCATTTTACACTCAGTTACTCTCAGTTAAATTTAATAAAAATATATTTAGTCATAAACTCTCTCTATCTCATATCAGACCATTTATGTAACAACCCACTTGGATAAGTGGACAATTATGTGTATTTATGGCATGTCATCAAAGCATAAGGTAATGTTTTAAAGCATTAACTGACCATAAAGGAAATATCGGAGTCAAACATCGGTAATCCAAACCTAAGCTCAAAACATGAAAAGTAAATACTGAAGGAAAGGACTAAACAATGTCCAAATAACCAGAATAATATAAGAAGAGCATAAAGTAAGACGTCTGGATAGCCTCCATCCAAATGCACATGCTCTCAGAATCCTAAGAGCGTCCTGGTGTACTTGCCGTTAGAACATGAAAGGAACTACGGCTGAGCATAACGCCCAGTGAACGAATATAAAGCATGATAAGAAATACTGAAATGAAGCAGATGATAAAATACTGAAGCTGTAAGACTGATAAGTAAAGTTGCAGCGGAAATCTGTGTATAATCTGAAAATTCTGATTTATAAATAATAAAGCTGAACTGTTATCTGTTGAATCTGAAAACATGCATTTACTGTATTTTAATTATCAAGAGCTTATATAGGTCATGTGCTGTAACAACTGCTGCATGAGTAAATGGAGGGGTGACCTTGTCATGCTGTAGAGGGGTGACCTCTAAATAATGTGTTGGGTGGAGGGATCAACTCTAATGTGAAGGATGTAGAGCACACGCCACATGCATCTGATAACTGTAAACTGATAGCATAGGATGCATCCATACGCCCCACTGATAATACTGACAAGCTGAAATAAATGGGACGCTGCGAGAAATCACTCCCTCGTAGAGGAGTCATGACACCGGTGCCTCTAGTGTCATGGTTACGGTACCTCCGTAACTAGCACATAAACTGATCATGCTTAGCTCAGGCAATTTATTTAGTTATTAAAATGATTATTGATAAGCTTAAAACATATAATGGGGAAAATATTTGGCTGCAGATGGGGAATCCTAATCATGCATAGAAGGAAGTCCTTACTAAAGGACGGAAATTCCGTACCTCGTGTCCAGTAATACAATAAGAATGAAAGCTGGAGGATCTACTCCAACTTCACGGATACTACATAAATAAGGGAAGCGAAATGAGTTGATTGATATCGGTTTATCTTTACTGATCTTAATTATTCTCAGTTTGATTTATTTTATACTTGTAGTACTGTTAGTATATAATCAGATAAGTTCTAACTGTTCACTAATATTACTAATTAAATGTGTATCCTGTACTTCTGATTACTTGTATATTATACTGTATTCTGATTATCGTATTATACTGTATTCTGGTATAAAATATTACTATAAATAACAACCTGCTATAAATAGAAAGATTCTAAATTCGTTTCTTTGAAAATAATCGTTAATTAAATCACACGTTTTAAAAGTAATCAAAAAGGATAAAACAACATCGACTTAATTTTACCAATAAATTAATGAAATCAATCATTTAATTAGTTTATTTATGAAACTCCTTTATAAAATGATTTAATTACTTAAATAATTTCTCGCGTTTATTATTACTTGCGATCCCAAAAACCATGCTAAAAACCATCCCCGAGACACCCATGTCTCGGGTTAACCAAACTGGGCCCACGTCATGATCTCCCTCGTTGCTGACGTCACTCAGCAGTAGCTACTGGCCTAGTGCCAGTTGCTACTGCTTATATAATGTTTCCCACTGTTTTTAGGTGTAAAAGTTCTCACTGCTTATTATATCTTCCCACTGTTAATGCAGTGTTTCCCACTGCTCATGCAGTGGTTCCCACTGCTTAACAGACCCAAACACCCCTGAACCATTTTCCACTGTGCTGATAACCAAACCCCCATGTTTGCTTATGGTTCCCACTGTTTGGTAAACCAAACACCCCTGCTAGACGAATCTAAACCCAAACACCCCCTCCCTGGTTCTTTTGGTCGCTTTTGTCCAAAACTAACACCACCCCGCACCTTAAATGGTCGCGGCTGGTTCCCAAATCACACCGAGACCTTCTAGGCCTCGGTTCTCGTGACACCCACACAAAACGCAGCCTAGGTTTTGTTTAATCCCCATGTTTAATTTCGACACTTTTATAAATTCTTGATGTAACCCCCCTGAATTCGTTATTATTACAAGAAAAAGAAAGATGAAATACCTACGACGCGTGATTAAGAAGCAGCAAAACATACTCGAATATGGAGATTAAAATACAACCGCACTCCCTTTTTCTTTGTCTTTTTTCTATCGGCAGCCAACAAGAAACTTTTCTTTTTTTGTACAAAATGGGCTGATATCCCATATTCCTTCTTTCCTTTCTAAATGGACCGAAGCCCATATACATGTACTATATGTTTTGGTTTTGGTTTTTGTTTATAAACATTTACTTGCGTTTCCATGTTTTAAAAATCTCGTCAAGTATTTATTTATTTTATTGAAATAAATAAGTACGTAATACTGTATAATTATTTTCGGATTTATTTTCTGGATTAATTAATTATGTCACGATCTTAATTAAAACTGAGACTGCGTGATATTAATATTTGTGGATTTTAAACATTGCGTACGTGTTCATAAATTAATCCTCATAAATATATTCTGTCGTGAATTATTTATTTCTTGAATGAATAATACTTTCGTAATACTTGAATTAACACTGTTATTTATTATCTGAATAAATAATTACGAAACGTTTAAATTATAGCTGTGATTGTATGTAATTAATGTTTGAGGACTTTTAAAGCGGGTTTTACAATTCTTCCCCTCTAAAAATAATAATTCGTCCTCGAATTAAGGATGCGATAATGTTGTGGTTTTACAATTCTTCCCCTTTAAAAAGTAGAAATTCGTCATCGAATTAAACGTAATAAGCTGATGAAGTTATAAGAACGGAAAGAACATGTAAACTGAAAAGACAAATAAGCTGAAGGATAATTCGTCTTCTAATTAAGACATAATGTTGCTGATAGGTATAAACATGACATGACTGAAGTGATCATGTAACGTGACATGGCTGAAGAGAACATGGAACGTGACATGACTAATAGGACTTAACTAGATTTATTAAAGGAAAAGGAATGAGAGGTTCGGATGGACTCCTCTGTTTCGAGTGGCTTCCCGCTCGAAACGGTTCCTTAAAAGGTCTAAACATAATGAAAATATTGGTCCTGATGACCCTGTCCTGATGATGTTGAATAGTTTCTGGTTCCATACTTGAATCTTTGCCATGTACACATAATGTGCCTCCAACTCTTGATCATCAGCTTCATCATCAGTGTCATCACGCCAGTCAACTTCATCTGCTGTGAGTGGAATTCCTGCTTCTTCTTTCTTACACAATAGCATCTTTTCCTTGTGATAACCCGAATCCTTAACCCGTTTTGGCTTCTTACATTCCCTTACCATGTGCCCAAATCCGTTGCAATTGAAGCATTGAATCCCAGTCTTCTGCACAACCGGAGTGCCTACAGTATCTCTAGCCTCAACTTGATTCGGCATCCTCTGATTATCATACCTAGCATCACGATCATACCTAGGTGCATGATCAGCTTCCTTATATCGAGCATTTGATGATGATCAAAGGTTGTTGTTGGTAGGTTTGTAGATCTTCTTATAAGTTGTGGTGAGTAAAGACATGAGTTCCTCAATCTTCTTGTCCCTTGAAGTTTGTTCATCATCACTGTCTTCATCTGACTCGGTGTCATACTTTAGAGGTGGAGTGGGTACAATTGCTTTTGCTTTGTGTTTAGTAGCTAGAGGTTTGGTGGATGAGCTTGATGACTTTGAGGAATGAGTAGGTGGTTGTTGACGGGGAATGGGTTTTGTTGAAGTAGCAGCCACAAAAGCAATAGAGTTAGCAGACCGTTCTGCCTTTTCAGCCCTTAGTTCATTCACTTCATTCTGATGTTGTTTCAAGATATCATAAAGTTTGTGATAAGAGATGGTCTTGATATCTTCCCTTTGTTTAACCAAAGTCACAAACCTTTGCCATTCCGGTTTGAGTAGAAGTAGAAACTGAACATTGGCATGATGATTGGAGATGGTACACTGATTTCTGACAAGCTCATTCATCATCTTGTAGAATTTCGAGTAATATGAGTCAATGGATTCACCATCTTCAGATGTGAATTTTCCAAACTCCCAAAGTAGATTAGTCTCGAGATCTTGAACATTGATTGATTCACCTTGCTTCAAACGATGAATTGCATTCCACATTTCCATAGCATTAGCACATGCATCAACTGTGGAATAGATATCGTTATCAATCCCAGTGAGTATGTAGTTAACAGCATCAGCTTCAGCTTGGAGGAGTTTCTTTTTCTCAGCAGGACATGTATCGAAGTTCTCTATAGCTCGTGTAGTTGATGAAGTACCATCCTCTGCTTGTGTAGTAATGGGTCTCAATTCAAAAACTGGAGGTGGATTCTCAAGGCAGTGACGAAGAGCAGTTCGGTTCTCTTTTCTGTCGAGAAATCTGAGAAAACGATATCTCCATTGAACGTAGCAACCGGCAGTGAGCACAGGTGGATTATCGTTGCCACCTTGTTCCAGACGAATTTGATTAGCAGTCGCAATGTTGATGTTGTTGTTAGACATGGTGAATATTTGTGAATGAATTACAGATCTTATTAGATTTGTTGTGATGAGGTGTGGTTAAAATTTCGTAGCGTTCCGAGAATTTTCAGTCCGACAATAAATTCTTCAGTCCGACAAAACAGTAAGCAAAAAAATTTTGCATCACCAAATTTTGAAATTGAGTTAGAAATATCCAAAAACTAGCCAAATTTTTTTACTTTTTATTTTAATCTTCGTGTAAACTATTTTCCGAGACTAGTCTAGATAGTGGCTAAGTCTATAAATAGCTCAAACAAAAATTGGCTAAGATTTCGCAATAAACTAAGGATTCAATTCCACAATCCAATACTTAGGATTCAATTCCGCAATCCAAGTATTGATTCAATTCTGCAATCCAGTTAAGGATTCAATTTCGCAATAATCAGATGGATTCAAATCCGCATTACTCAAATGAATAATTCCGCAATGTGGAAAAATGTTTCAATTCCACAATGACTCGAAATGTAACAATTCCGCAAAGTGAAAATAACCACAATTTCGCAATATTCAGGATTCGATTCCGCAATGTTTCAATGAAGAGCAATTCCGCAATATTCAGGATTCGATTCTGCAATGTTTGAATGAAGAACAATTCCGCAATATTCAGGATTCGATTTCGCAATGTTTCAATGAAGAACAATTTCGTAATATTCACGATTCGATTCCGCAATGCCAATCAATTTCGCAATTCAACAATTGCGAAATTATGCCAGAAATTACGGAATTAAGCTAAAAAGAAGGAACTCGGATGTACTTTGATATTTTCGAATCTTGAAGCCAAATATGAATCCAAACACCCAAAATTTTTGCGTTTTTGAGCGATACAAGTAACCCAAATCACTAGTACGTCTATGTAGATGATATTGGTTAAGATCAAACCACAAAAAACACAAAAAAATTAAACGTGGGGTATTTTAAATCAAATCCACACGAAAATCAAGAACACAAACCACACAAACTTCAATCACCTATCTACTATAGGCTCTGATACCAAATGTTAATCCCACTTAATCCATAACACAAGATTCTAGAGAGAGAAAGAGAAGAAAAGTAGAGGGAGAAACAAGAGAGATGGTGGAAGGTTTATGTTTACTAGTGAGAGAAAGTAAAATGAACCAACACCCTCTTCCACACATGGAAGAGGGTATATATACCCTTGGCATTTAGGCTGTGGTTTTAGTTTCCTTGGGCCGGGCTTGGCTTTGCTTGGTCTTAGAGCCCCTAACTTATACAATATTAGCTTAAAGTCCAAGCCCGGTTTTCCCGACTAACCTATTACAATACAAGACCATTTACGACTAAGATAACCTATTACATTCTTGTTCGACTATATAAATATAGGGCTAACAAAACCCAGAAACAATTTCGATATTGATGCTGATACATTTTCTAACATCATCATCATCATCTAACATCGGTAACATCACCCCATCATTACCCAAAAAAATGCGATTATCTTGTAATCAATATCTTCCTGTGGCCAAAAGGAAAGATTCCCTTCGATTTTCTTGGTGATGTGTGAATATGAATCTTGTTTAGATTCAATAGTTTGGTTTGAGGTTGTAATGATTTGCTGAATAAACGAAGATTGGTGATGATGATTTGTGAGTCGGTTAATTCATTTTTTATGAAGGTTAATGTGACGTGATGGTATAGAGAGAAGAATTTGATTTGTTGGATTTGGTTTTATGAATATGAGTGTGACGATGGAAGTGGGTATAAGTGAAATGAGGGTGGGTGGATAAGGTTGATGGATATAGTTTTTGTATGTGTCTTTCTTTATCTAGACTGCACATCAGTAGCAGTTTTGGCGGATGTTCATACAAAAAAATGTTGTTCTTGTGGATCTGGTAATTTGATTGTTGATGATGATGATGTTAGATGATGATGATGTTAGTTAGCCAAGGGGACTAAAATTGTAAAACAAAATTTCAAGTAAACGAATGTACTAACGGTTTCGTTAAGTCAACGGTCCAGTCAACTAGTTTGACCAAATTCCTACGTGGCGAATGTGAATTTCAAACATAAAAAAGTCCAGTGGGTAAAATGGACAACTTTTAAAAGTATGTTGTGTATTTTTTACTTTTACCCTTTCATTTATAAATAAAAAATATTGACGGTCAAAGTTAGAATTAAAAGACTTAAAAAGTCAATAGCGAACGATAAAATTAAGACGGATGAGCTACTTAAATTGTTGGAAAATATTTTTGATAAAATAACTTTTGACCAACTTTGGACACAATTATGTATATGTATGTACCATATATATTAGTGATACTTTATAGGTTCGCGTTCTCCTTAAAGTGAGCTTCACAATGAGCCTTTATGTGTCCAAAAGGAAGATGATGTGAATCAGATATTGTTAGAAATACGTTTTTACGTATTTATGAAGGATCGGTCGCTCCAACGATAATTATGTAATGGGCTCGTGATCCATGTAGTTAATGTATGGTCCATATAGCCCACATGTAGGGTGGGCTATATATATCCCCTCCTAGCATGTTAGGAGGGGTTGTTGATTGTCCATCACACACTTAATCATAATTTCATCTTTATTTTCTCTCTCTAACTTTCTCCCTTCTCTCCTTTCTCTCTCTACTCCCTCATCTCCTTCCTTCATCTCTTTCATATCTATCAATTAATCAACCATCTTAATCCATCAAATCCATCATATAGAATAGGCCAAATATTACTGATAGGTGTGTAAACACCCATCTTTTCTACCACTTAATTACAATAATAACCGGACCAAAACGTGTATTTTATGTCTTTTATGTCGGAATTATGCGTGGTTTGTGTTTTTGTTGTGATTTAGGACGAAAAGGTGAAAAGTGGAGAAAACACGGGAATTCACGGGCATTTACGGACTTTTATTGAAGAAAATGATGAAAGACGAAGTCAAGAAGTCAAAAGTGGATAAAGAACGGAAGTCCAAGACCAATTCTGAAGATTTATCGAAGAAAAAGTCAAAAGACGAAAGTTTATCAAAAGCCGAGGAACTCAAGTCTTATTTATCGAAGAAGTAAAAGACGAGTCCAAAGAAATCCCGAGCAAAAAGTCATCACATTCCAAGATTAACAAAAAGATTAAGAAGGAAGGACTTGATGGTGCAATTAAGAAGAAATGAAGGAGAGGAGGAAGCTTCCTCTAACCTCTCCCCTAATCACCTATAAATACCCTCATTTTCATTTCATTTAGTTTTGTTGACTAATCATGACAATTAGTTCTTCCATCTTTATTTTATGCACATTTAATTACTTGCACATTTAATTACTTGTCTTGCACTTTTAATTACCTTTAATTTTCAAGTAAGTGTTTCTTAAATTTCTTGCACCTTTACTTTATCTTGTTGATCTTATTCTTCTTCTACCTTTCTTTGATTTACCCGTTTTTATCTTGTTGATTTGTTAAAGATTTGATTTTTAAGCTTTTAATTGTTTTAAACTTCTTATTTTCATAGCTTATTTGATTTATTTTCAAGTTTATATAGTTTTTATAAAAGTTATTTTTATATAAAAGTTGTTTTTCTTAAAGTTTATCTTTTTCGTATCTTAAAAGTTTTCAACTTTCAGTTTTATAGCTTATTTTTACACGGTTTTAGCTAGGATTTTAGTCTTGTGCTTATTAGAACAATAGCTTATTTACTTAGCTTAATTTCCATCCAAGTCTCCGTATTCCGACCGTGACAATCGGAAGGAGGTTATACATTCCGATCGGTTCCGATCTGAAAAGGGTTTTGAAATTCCTTTCTATATTCCGATTGGAGTGGTTCGATACATTCCGATCGTGTGCAAAGGAAGTCATTCCGATCGTGTGTTAGTGATATTCCGATTGGGGAGGCTAGTGGATTCCGATTGGTGTTTGGTGACAGCTTTCCGATCAAAGATCTTCTACACATTCCGATGGGTTGTTCCGACCAATTATTCCGATCAAGGTAAGTAAGCAACATTCCGATCAGGGTAAATTAAAAATCATAAAAAATCATAAAAATTAAAAATTGATAAAAATCCATAAAAATTAAAAATTTCAAAAATCCAAAAAGATTTTATCTTTATTGTGTATATATATTGTTTTTGTGTTTGGTTTTGTTTTCTTTTGCATTTTCAGGTGTATGCGTACTAGATCTTCTAATTATCAAGAGCCCGAGCCTCAAGAAGATTTAGATATGGCAGGTGTTAACAACAATAATCAACTACCGCACCTCAATAATAATAATAACAACAATGCTCTTCCACAGCCCGATCTTCGGACCATGGAGGAACTTTGTCAACCAACAATGTTTGGACGAGGAGGACCGATTGCGCCAATGCAAATCAACGCTCCTGAGTTTTCGTTGAAGCACCATATGATTCAGCAAGTGCAAACAAACCTATTCCGTGGACTGCCTGATGATGATGCCAACAAACACCTCGACAAGTTCATTACTATCACTCAGAGCATGAAGTTGGCTGGTGCCACAATGGATGAGCTTCGCCTACAACTCTTTCCACACACTCTATTACATCATGCCGAGAAATGGTTTGATCGTCTCCCGAAGAATTCTATTCACACTTGGGATGACATGACTCAACGCTTTTTGTCGCGCTACTTTCCACCATCCATGGTCACAAGCCTTCGCAATCAGATCAGCGGTTTCATGCAAGATCCCGATGAATCTCTTTTCGATGCTTGGGAGAGATATAATGTCTTGATCGATCGATGTCCAAACCACAACATGCTTCCGGTCACCTTGATCGATACTTTCTACAACGGTTTAACTTTTCGAGATCGTGATACGATCAATGCAGCCGCCGGTGGCACATTCATGAAAAGGAGACCCGAGGAGTGTAGAGAGTTAATTGAGAACATGACTACTCACCACAAAAACTGGGATTCCTCTGCTTCTTCTAGGAACAACCCGAGAGTCAATGTTTCCTCAAACTCAGCAAACCCTGAGATGACCGAACTCACCCGCATGATGACTGAAATGAGCAAAAGTATTACGCTTCTCGCTTCCAACCAACAACAACAACAAGTTAAAGCAGTAGCTAATCTTTGTGAGACATGCGGCGGTCCTCACTCATACACCGATTGTCCTTCGACACAAGGAAATCCGGAAAATGTGTATGCAGCTTACGGTAATTATTCACCGGAAAATTACCAAGCTAGACAACAAGGGGATAGAAATCTGCTGAGCTACCGTTCCAACAACTACCTTTCACCCGGTTTTTCTCCTCAAAACCAAAACCCCGCCAACAACTACACTAGAAGCAACCAAATCCCACCTAGAGCTTCTAATCCTTATCACCCACCCACCCAACAAACCTTACCCATTAATCCCGATGTTGAGGCCATCATGAGAACCCAAGGTGAGCAAATCAAGAACTTGCAGAGTCAAATTATCAATCTTAAAGGGGATATCACAAAGCAAGGAAATGAGATAAGATCCGAGCTTCGAAATGATATTCAATCCTCCTTCAGCAATCAAACCAATGATTTGAAGAATATGCTTGCTAGTTTCTTGCCCTCTGCTCAACCTTCTTCTTCAAGTTCTCTACCTTCAAACACCGTCACCAATCCGCGAGCCAATGTGAGTGCTATTACTACTCGTAGTGGAGTCACCATTGTAGGACCACCCATCCCACCCCCATCATCTACACCTCCTCCACCACCATGTATCCCTACTCCTCCTACACCTAGTATTAGTGCACCATTACCGTCTCCGCCTCGACGTGATGAAGTTCCCGCCAATGACCCTTCAACATCTCAACCTTTACCTACACCTGCACCTTCACCACCCAAACCCAATATCCCTTATCCTTCTCGCTTGGGCAAGAACAAAATGCTAAACAAGGAGGACGCTCAAGTGACTAGCTATATCAAGATGATTTCTCAAATGAATTTCAACATTAGCTTTCTTGAAGCACTTGTCCACATGCCCAAATTTGTTAAAGCATTTAAGGAATTACTTAACAAGAAGGAGAAGCTGATTGAACTCGCCAACACACGCTTAAATGAAAACTGCTCTGCAGTTATTCTTAAAGAACTTCCGGAAAAACTTGGAGATCCCGGTCGTTTTGTGTTGCCTTGCGTGTTCAACAAAACTGAAGAATTTACTGCCCTTGCTGATCTCGGGGCTAGTATTAATTTGATGCCTTTGAGTGTTTGGAAAACACTATCATTGCCCGACCTCACTCCAACAAAGATGACTCTTGAACTTGCAAATCGCACTCTCGCTTACCCTGTTGGTATAGCCGAAGACGTGTTCATTAAAGTTGGCACATTTACTTTCCCGGTCGATTTTGTCGTAGTTGATTATGAAATGGACCCTCGTATTCCTTTAATACTTGGTCGGCCATTCTTGAGAACCGGACGAGCTTTAGTGGATGTTGCCGAAGGTGAGTTAATCTTACGAGTCGGGGATGATGCAAAAGTTTTCAAAATGGGGAAGCTTACTAGTTTAACTTTTGGAGGCCGAGAATTAGTGAATATGATTAATGTGCTAGATGACTTTACCGTCTACGAAAATCCTCTATTCGACTCTTGCCTCGATAATCCACTTTTTCATGATGATGTGGATGATTCTCTCCCTACTTTGGACGCTTCTCCCATTTATGATTCGTCACCGGTCTTTGACGCTTATGATGATGATGATTCTAGCTCAGATTCGGATGATTTTGAGTGTACTTCTGAGTATCCTGAGCTGCCCACTTTCGATGATTTTGATGAGGCTGATACTCTCTCGAGCGATTCTTCACATGATGAAGATCCTCCGCCATCACTCGATCCTACTTTGGACGATTATTCATTTGAGGAAGATTTCTCTGAATTTCTCAATACATACTTCCCTCATGAGAGTGATGCCCCTCCTTTGGACTTTGAAGATTATCGTCTTGATCCTACTTTGGATTTGAAGAGCATTTTGTCAAAGGAGAAGAAACCGGTTGACACCGAAATCCGTTGCACGTATGATTTAACACCTCTTTGTCCCACTTTTGAGGACGAGGTTGTGCTTCTTTGCGGATCTTCTTCCCACTCGGCTGAGCCTGAGTGCTATTTTCCCCTAAAGGAAAAGGTGTTCGACCCCGGTATTGAAGTTTTTAAGCCATCTCAGTATCCACCTGATGAAATAAAAGGAAAAATCTTTGGAAATCGTGAAGACATGCTTGCACCACTTCATCCTTGCTTCTACTATGCTCCATCACTGCTTAAGGGAACCTTGCCACTTCTCTTTTGGCTTGCCTTGTTCGCCTTAAGCTCGTTCTTATTGATGGATGAAAACTATGTCTTTGATCCTGGTGGATTTGTTTCATGCTACTTCCGTTGATGATCAAGGTCGAGTCAGGCTCACGACTCGGTTAACAAAAACCAAGCGCTTCTTGGGAGGCAACCCATGCATCTATCTTTTCGCTTTCTTTACCATAAGTGTAGGGGGAACCCTTTGGATTGCTATTTCCTCTCCTCACTTCTTAATCAGGGATTCGAGCTTCAATGATCCACTCTTAATGATTCTTGACGACCCGTGATTCCGTGTTCTACTTCTTCCCGGTTCTATCCTAAACTCTTTTCGATTCACTATTTTATATTTTCTCAATATTCAAATAGGAATCTCTTTAGTTGTCTTTTCCTTAGCAAGTTTAAACAACGTGCACAATGTCCTAAGTGTAGGGGAGCTTACTCCCACATGCTTAAACATTGAGGACAATGTTTATCTTAAGTGTAGGGGGGACTTCTATCGAAGTTAAGTGGCCTTTTCCTTGTTTTTGTCCTCATTTTAACCGGAAAATCAATTTTTCGACATTTTTCAAAATTTTTGATCTATTTTGGCCTATTAGTTTTTCCCTTTGTATAGTTATTTTCTTTCCTCATTAGAATAAATGTTTAATAAGTGGTTTTAATTTTCAAACGTTGTGAATCTTTTGACTCAATTCGAGTTTACTCTAGCTAGTATCCTTAACATGTTTAAGTCAAGTTTTGCTAGGCTTTTATATAGGGAGCTATAAAACGCGAAAGTCTTAACTCTCACGGGTTAAGAACAAGAACTTTTCGCAAGTTCCTATAATTGATCCTAGAGAGTCGTTTATCAAGGGAACTTTAAGATGCGATTTCTAAACTTGAAAGAGTCTAAGAATTTGCAAGATCCTATAGGCGACTCGAAAACCCAAAACTTTGATTTATTAGGCTAAGTATCCACGAGTCTCATTCCTTGATATTTTAAACTGTGGAGAACGAGAGATGATAGAGCCAATTATAAGTTCGGTATTCTTTCATGAATTTATGTGAGTTAATTATGAGCCTATTCTCCCTCCGCTTGCTTAATAAATTATCTGCTAATAAGTAAGGTTGTACGATTTGAAAAGTTACTTAGCTTCTAGCCCCAGATCGTTTAAAAGTTGCTCGGTAATGACGAGAGTTCATAGCCAAGGCATAACTTATGAAGCGGGGCGCGAAGATTGGCGAGTCCGAAAAGGCCCTAACAAGGCATGAGGGCTATGTTTTGTTGCTAAAGATCCAAAGTGATGTGAAGAATCATTTATCGAAAATCAATATGAAGGATCGAGACACACGACGTAAAGCAAAACTCCCAAAAAGTCATGGAGAAGTGTATCCGAAAAGACCCTAACAAGGTATGAGGATAAATAGATCCAAGTCAATAAAGGAGGCGGATCGTTGTATATCAAAATCCAAAATAAAGATTGGAGAAAAATGAAGAAGTCGTGGTCCATATATGAAGAATCTCTCAAAAATTCCAAGTGAAGAAATTCCAATTCTGAAGAGAAGACCATTATTTCATGAACGTCTCTCAAGATTTGAAGTATGAAGTCGCTGCCAAATATCGGCCCGAGAAAGGTCTCAAATCGCGAACCAAGTTATGCCAAGATATGAACTTTTTGATATCCCGAGAAGCAGTTTTAAAAGATTTGGTCCTTTAGCTAACTATTGATTAAATCGTGCACTTTATTTTCAGACTAAATAATTATCGAAATAAGTCAAACAATGCATCTTCGTGATCATTCAAGACAAATAATAAAATATAAGAGATACCCATAGGAATAAGGGAGTCTAAGTAAATAATTGACCCACATGAGTTCGTGTTAGTTTACTAACTTATAATAACAATGATCTCGTTTTTAAGCTTGGTTTGGAGAAAGTGAAAAGTTGAGGATGACGATTATTCATGACATTTTCAAAACCCAAGGTATGCTTTTAATTTCTCTGCTTTGCATTTTTATAATTTTCTATCTCTTTAATAAAGGCCAATGTGGATTGATTATGATGAAAAGTGTAAACATGCTTTGTAACTAATGCATTGCATGAGGACATTGCAATGGTCAAGTGTAGGGGATTTGATAGGTGTGTAAACACCCATCTTTTCTACCACTTAATTACAATAATAACCGGACCAAAACGTGTATTTTATGTCTTTTATGTCGGAATTATGCGTGGTTTGTGTTTTTGTTGTGATTTAGGACGAAAAGGTGAAAAGTGGAGAAAACACGGGAATTCACGGGCATTTACGGACTTTTATTGAAGAAAAGGATGAAAGACGAAGTCAAGAAGTCAAAAGTGGATAAAGAACGGAAGTCCAAGACCAATTCTGAAGATTTATCGAAGAAAAAGTCAAAAGACGAAAGTTTATCAAAAGCCGAGGAACTCAAGTCTTATTTATCGAAGAAGTAAAAGACGAGTCCAAAGAAATCCCGAGCAAAAAGTCATCACATTCCAAGATTAACAAAAAGATTAAGAAGGAAGGACTTGATGGTGCAATTAAGAAGAAAGGAAGGAGAGGAGGAAGCTTCCTCTAACCTCTCCCCTAATCACCTATAAATACCCTCATTTTCATTTCATTTAGTTTTGTTGACTAATCATGACAATTAGTTCTTCCATCTTTATTTTATGCACATTTAATTACTTGCACATTTAATTACTTGTCTTGCACTTTTAATTACCTTTAATTTTCAAGTAAGTGTTTCTTAAATTTCTTGCACCTTTACTTTATCTTGTTGATCTTAATCTTCTTCTACCTTTCTTTGATTTACCCGTTTTTATCTTGTTGATTTGTTAAAGATTTGATTTTTAAGCTTTTAATTGTTTTAAACTTCTTATTTTCATAGCTTATTTGATTTATTTTCAAGTTTATATAGTTTTTATAAAAGTTATTTTTATATAAAAGTTGTTTTTCTTAAAGTTTATCTTTTTCGTATCTTAAAAGTTTTCAACTTTCAGTTTTATAGCTTATTTTTACACGGTTTTAGCTAGGATTTTAGTCTTGTGCTTATTAGAACAATAGCTTATTTACTTAGCTTAATTTCCATCCAAGTCTCCGTATTCCGACCGTGACAATCGGAAGGAGGTTATACATTCCGATCGGTTCCGATCTGAAAAGGGTTTTGAAATTCCTTTCTATATTCCGATTGGAGTGGTTCGATACATTCCGATCGTGTGCAAAGGAAGTCATTCCGATCGTGTGTTAGTGATATTCCGATTGGGGAGGCTAGTGGATTCCGATTGGTGTTTGGTGACAGCTTTCCGATCAAAGATCTTCTACACATTCCGATGGGTTGTTCCGACCAATTATTCCGATCAAGGTAAGTAAGCAACATTCCGATCAGGGTAACTTTGGTATTCCGATCTGACTAGGTGACAGCATTCCGATTGGGTACTCTAATTTACATTCCGATCAGGTGTTGGTTATTCATATTCCGATCAAGGGTAAGTCTATATTCCGATCGTGGTTGATCGGAATATATTCCGATTGGGAGTTATCTTTAGCACTTTGTCTTGTTTTATTTTTACGTTATCATTTTAATACTTGTCTAAATTTAATTTCCGTCACGCTTTAATTTTGTCATTTACTTAATTTACTTTCCGTCACGTTTTTAAATACTTGCACCATTATTTTAATTAGATTTAGATTTTTATACTTGCCCTTTACTTTAACGTTTTTACTTTTAAGTCTTTGCACATTTAAATTTAAAACAACCAAAAATATTTGTTTTCACCAAAATAAAACTGAGTCACATAGAAAACTAAGATCAATTCGTTTAGACCAACAACACAACGAACACATAATCTTTTTAACCTGAGTAAAATCGAGTTATTAATTACGTAGACCTTCAATTGGTATCAGAGCCAAGGTTTGATTGGTTTATTCTTGCTTTTATTTTTTTTGATTTTGGTGGGTTTTTGATTTAATCATGCTTTTATATTAAAAAGTTTGTATTTTTTATATATAAAGTTTGTGTTTTTATGTTTTAGATCATAAAAAGTTTGTATTTTTCATAAAAAGTTTGTGTTTTTATAAAAAGTTTGTATTTTTTATTGTTTTTAATCACAAATTTAATCATCAATTTCTATAAAAAGTTTGTATTTTTTTCTTGTTTTTTTTAATCTATCAATTTTATCAATTTCTAAATTTTTTATCAATTTTATCCTTTTTTTATTTTTTAATCAGTTTCCACTTTAATTTTTCTATTATTAGTTTTCTAAATTTTTTTATCAATTTTATCCTTTTTATTTTTTTAATTTTTTTTAATCAGTTTTTTATATAAATTTTTTAATCAGTTGTGTCGTTTATCAGATATCTGTTATCATTTTTCGTTTATCAGTTTTATCTTTTTTTGGACTTTCTTAATTTTTGGTCGAACTGTCAAATCTGTCCAAACCTTTCTGTCCAACTCAGTCCCAACAAAACTGTCAAACCCAAAAGTTCCGAATCAAATCCACAAGTTCCGAACGAAACTGTTCCGAACGAACAAGTTCCGAACGAAACTGTTCCGAACGAACAAGTTCCGAACGAAACTGTTCCGAACGAACAAGTTCCGAACGAAACTGTTCCGAACGAACAAGTTCCGAACGAAACTGTTCCGAACGAACAAGTTCCGAACGAAACTGTTCCGAACGAACAAGTTCCGAACGAAACTGTTCCGAACGAACAAGTTCCGAACGAAACTGTTCCGAACGGAACAAGTTCCGAACGAATGACACTTCCGAACGAAGCATCCAATTCAAACATAACGGCCAACCAAACAACACACCTCACACGACTCGACATCACATTCTGAAAACACAAACACCCATCCAAACCCTCTCGTTCTCACCCCCCACCCTCGACTCATCTCATCAAAACAAGGTGGAGGTTGTGTTAATCAGTTTGTGAAAAATAGATTAAGTTTAGAGAGTAAATAGGAAGATGATGGGACGGATATTTTGAGGAGGCTACATGTTAGGAAATGAGTTTTTGAGAGTTATAAAGAAAAGGGGGCTGTGTTTGACTGAGGCACGTGTGTACAATTTTGTCTACTTTTTTAGACGGAGATAACAAGAAATCCAAGTTGGGTGATCACAACAAATTGCTTTTGACACGTCGCTTTTCATTTTTATCTCCAAACATTGGGCAAACTGTTGGAAGTAATGTGTTTTATGTATTGGGCCACAGGTTTTTTATATAACGGATAAATGCAAATTTTGCCTATTTTTTGATATATCAAATTTTTTTCTTTGTTCTTAATTTACTAACATCCATATACATCTATACAAGTTTATTATAAACTTTGTATTAATATTTTAAATTTAAACAAATCTTTTAAGTTTATTATAAACTTTGTCATATTAAGCTATTTTATATAATCCGACTCTGAAGTGACGTGGCAAGGTAAAGGGATTTATTTTGACGAGACCGAGAAACATTAATTTCTCAATCAGTAATCCTTCACGTCATTGTCCATCGACATCTTTCATCGATATTCAATGGATTCATTAGATTCAATGTTTCAAGAGGGAGAATTGCATCAAGTGCAAGCCAACGCTAGAGAAAGTGGTATAACTTCATTTCGAATGCTTCAGTATCATCTAGTTAATCTTTCACGGCTTCAAGGAGGGAGCGAATTTATGACAATCTTTGGTCAAGATCGTCATATATTCATCGACTCAATGTTCACCACTTTGACCGAACTCGCCGAGCAACTCAACCGTGACAACTTTAATCAATCTGCATCGTCACTTGCTTATAAGGCTCTTGTGTCACAACTCACGCCTTTCCTCCAATTCAATATCATCAAGTCTGAAAGTTCAGTGATTTGCCAATCGTTTCTTCGAGATACACATACCGAGCTTCGTGTTTTCCGTGATACAATTTTGAAACTCATGACATCGGTCTCGTCTTCGATTTATGAAAGATCTCGACTTCAGCAAGGGTATGATAATGGAGTGCAAGACTCTTCGATGCAAAAGGAAACTGGTCATACGGTTGAAAACTTGGAGCCTATCAATGCCAAGAGCACGGAATCAGGAGGACAACATGATACCAATGGCACGTCAGGGAATGTTCACGAGATCTCTTTTGATGACACCTTACCCGTTTATGACGAAGAGCCTGCAAACATGGTACAATGTAATGTTGTTTATGATGTATATGATGATGATATGCCGCATATTGAGCATTCCAAACCTAATTATGACAAACATGGGATGGAAAAGAGTGATAGCAATACCACTTCTGATTCATCCGATGTAAGTCATAATGGGGGAGAGATTGTTCAGAATGCTAAACATCATGATAATTGTCCTATAACTGCTTCATTGACTGCTTCTGATTCCAAGATTAGAGAGCTCGAAACGATTGTAGCTCAACAATCAAAAGATCTTGAGGATGCCAAACTTGAATTTTCTAAGAAAACGGATAAATTTGAAACATACTTTGAAAAACTTGAAAAGTTAAACGTTGTTCTTGAAAGAAAATTGGATCAAACTGTTCTAGATTCTAAAGCTGAAAAGGATAATCTTTTGAAACAAATTCAACTACTTGAATCTAAGTTGGCATCCCAAGATAACTTGCTTAAAGAGAACGAGACATTAAAGGCTCAAGTACAGGAAAAGGTCTTTGCTATAGCCGCGTTGAAAAACGAGTTAAGGAAAACTAGAGGACCTAGTGTGGACACTAAGCTTGAAAAACCATCAATCTTGGGGAAACCGCCTACAATTCAGTTCGTCAGACAACCGATTGTCAGACAACCTACTGCGTTTAGATCCGAGCGACCACAATCCTCGAGACCGCGGTTTGCCTCCCAAGTTGATTTGGGTCATATTTCTAGAACTGTCACTCCACCAACTAAGCCTAATGTGACTAAATCAGTTTTAGCAAGACCTCATCACATGATTGCCCCTAGTTTCTCTAAGAATAGTTCAATGAACACGTCTAGAACTAGTTCAACTGATGTGCGCCATGATTTTGGTCAAAGGGAAGCTATTCAAAAGACACATGTAAGAGATAATAATGTCCAACCTAGTCAGATGCCTTCTAGATTACCCAACACTGCTAACCGTAGCATGACGTCTCCTAGGAGCATCGATCAATCATCTAGGAATTACTCGGACATTAAATATGCTACTTGTAAAACATGTAGAAAATGTGTCTTTACGGTAAATCATGACTCCTGTATCAAGAAACTACTTAATGAGGTGAACTCCCGTGCTAGACTTAAATCCCAGTGGGTCGCTAAAATCAAACCCTTTGGTAAAATGTGGCGCCCCACTGGTAGATCTTTCACTCTTGTAGGAAACGAGTGCCCTTTAACTAGGATAATCTCCGACTCTACTAAGACTGCTAGGGAGGAAATTGAAAAGGATGATACATCACTTAAGCCTGAACTTAAGGTTTTCTATAAAAGGAAACGTTTGCCAACTAAGACAGGTGAATCATCCCCTCAGGCCACCTCTGACACAAGAAAAGAAAACCGTGAACCCCCACGTGCTTCTAAAATAGATATCTCTAACCCATGCAAAAGTATACAAACTCCTAATGAGAATGCAGGTACCAAAGTTGATGTTCCAAAAGAACGAAGCGGTCCAATCATTGTATACCGTTCAACTAAGGACACTCTTAGAGTTTGGTTGCTGAAGAAGCAGATATCAGAGAAACTAGTATCTCAGAGGATTCATGGTAAAAGCTTACAAGGACTTATAGTCACATCACAGACTATAACTCGCTCTTCAAAGAAAGGAAAGTTTATCGCCGATGGTAAACTTATCCTAACAACGAGAAATTAATTTTTCTCGGGCATGAGCTTATATCAAAAACATTCCAAGTTTTTAAGCTCATGCACTATGGCTCCTCGTTAAATGACAGACGACGACCCGGACTTCAGAGACAGGGAAGTTTATCCATGCAACGATAACTTACCCTCTTAACAAGAAATTAAGTTTTCTTGGACACGAGCTTATCCTAAAACCATTCAAAGGTTTTAAGCTCGTGTATGTGGTTTATCATTAAATATCAGATGGTAACCCGTTCTTCAAATAAAGGAAAGTTTATCGCCGATGATAAACTTATCCTTACAACGAGAAATTAAATTTTCTCGGACACGAGCTTACATTAAAACCATTCAAAGGTTTTAAACTCGTGTATATGACTTACAGTTAAATGTCAGACTGTAACTCGAACTTAAAATAAAGGAAAGATTATCTTTTATGATAACTTATCCTCTTAACGAGAAATTCACCTTTCTCGGTCATGAGCTTGTATTAAAACATTCGAAGTTTTAAGCTCAGAAAGGAAAGTGTATCTTTTAAATAAGAGAACTTTTCTTCATAACGAGAAATTAACCTTTCTCGGTCATGAGCTTTCCGTTAAAACAGTCAAAGTTTTCAAGCTCATGAAAAACGACTTCTAAGTAAATGTCAGCTTAGGACTCGTCCTTCAGATAAAAGGAAAGTTTATCGCCGATGGTAACTTATCCTTAACAACGGGAAGTTTACAACTTCTCGGACTTGAGCTCGCTTTTAAGATATTCAACATCTTAAGCTCAAGTAATTGTTTTTCAAAACTTTGAACACAATTTTTCAACAATTTCTCAAAAGATTTTTCTAAATCTTTCAAAATTGTGTGTTCAAAAAACGTTTTGATAAAACGAGCATGTCTTCTAGAATCGATAATATTTACGAACCTAGAAATGTCATTCAATAATGACACGGGGTTGTAAATAAAGTTCGAGCAGAAGTTTAAAAGATTTAAAACATGCTCCATATGGTTTGCTATTATTTCAGATAGCAACCCGCTTTTCATAATCAAGTCAAGCATTTCACCGGAAAGCTTTGACTCAACAACGGGAATTAATTTTCTTGGGGACGTGACGAGGTGACCAACATTCGTGAACAAGAACCATGTGAATCTTTCATATGATGTTCTCCATCATTCAGGTCCTACCTCGTAAATTGTTAATCTTGTGAATTCATTATTATATATGATCTTTGCACGTAATAAATACCTTACACTTGTGTTTAAAAGGTATTTAATTTACGTTTCAGCACACCCTCATTAATTTGAGGGGGAGCTTGTGTAATTTATGAAGATAATTGGACTTGCATTTTTCTTCCCAAATTTTCTTAAAATGCTATTAAATCAATTGATATTAAAAACATCGATTGGGTTAATATTTTTAATATGGGGGAGAAAATGTGATTTAATATGGGATATGATCAATCATAAATGGTTTGACTTAACGTGATAGCTCATCCCGACATGTGCAAAATGTTTTCGGATATCGTGGCATATGTTAAGGGGGAGCAAAATGGATTTGCACTTCAAAGTGGATTTCATGGTGACATACACTTACCCAAAAACATCTCTATTCACGACGGTGACGATTGTGGTGACATAAGGATGGTAGGATAGGTTAAAGTCCAATGATTTCTCTAGAACCGGAGGAATCTTCCCAAGGACATTCCATAGCTAGAAATAGTAGTTCTTAGGAAAGATGGAGAAAGATTGTGAACGTAGCTGAATGCTGACCAAGTACTTAAGTTAGCACTGGAACAATCACAACAAGGTGCTAGTGATGACGTATTGGTAAGCATTGAAGGGGTTGAAGAATGAAAAAGAATTGTAAAGATAAAGGGTGTAAAGAAAGAAGCCCTCCTTACAACCTTAGGCAGAAACCGGGTCAATTCATATGCTATTGAGATCATTTTTAATGATTCTTGATATTGAAGAAAGACATCATGGACCCAGTGATGCAATGCACAACCCTTCCCAGCTAACTCAAATATCTCTCAAAAGGTATTTGTTTTAATCACACAGAGATCAACACATTATCTACTGGTTTATTCACTCCGAATAAATTGGTATTGAAAAGGTGGCACTCCTCTCCAGCATCCGATCACTAAAAATCCAAAATGCACGATCGAGTCTAGAGCCACTTGAGATCATCAAATATCTCATTAGGACACACTTTCATATTTCCTTGCTTCTTCACACACTGTGAAAAGTAAGAAAGATCTTAAGAGTCCTACGCAAAATCTTCATGATCTTGCCTGAACATCCGAGTAGTACGAAAGTATCTACAATGAAGATGGAAATCCTTCTTGAGCGAATATCAAAAAGCTCATGGTAGGTGACTTGTGCGATTCTTTATGAATCAAACTTGTGATAACTGGAAAGCAACAGTGGTTTAATTCTTAAATGAATTTAAACACGTTCCATGCCTCTACGCAATATGATAGGTGTGTAAACACCCATCCTTTTACCACTTAATTCTAGCTAAAACAAGACCAAAACACGTATTTAATATCATTTGTTTGGAATTATGCGTGGTTTTTGTGTTTATTGTGTTTTCAGAGCTAACCGGATGAATGTTAAAGAAAACATGGGATTGCACGGGTTATATCGAAGAAAAAGACTCAAGACGAAGTCTATTGTCCAAGAGATGCAAAAGATTTGAAGTCAATGGGCCTATTTGAAGATTTATCGAAGAAAAGGACCAAAGATGGAAGATTTTCATATGTCGAAGAAACTCAAGTCTATTAAACGGAGAAATTAAAAGACGAGTTGAATTTAATCGACGACAAATCCCGAATCAGAATCGAAAACGTCGACTTTTCTGAAAAGACGAGAAGACAAGAAGAAAGGGAGAAAGCCCACTCACCAACCAACCACTAGGACTATAAATAGTTTCTCCCTTCACATTTTAGGGAGTTAGCTTCATTTTTCTTTTTCCCAGGTTCTTAGGATCGGTTCATCACAAACACCATTAGGGTGTTTGGTGATTTTCATCTTTTTCTTTCAATCTTGTAACTCTTAATCATTACTCTTGTTATTTTTACATTAATCAATCAATTCCATCTTTTCATTCATCTTGATCTTCATAATCTTCTAGTTCAAGTTCTTAAGTTTTTTATTTGATTCAAGTTTGATCTTAAAAAGTTGTTGATTTAGTGTTTTTATTGGTGGGATTTGTTACTTAAGGTATTTAAATGATTTGTGTTTAATTTGGTAAAACCTTTTTGAGTATTTTGGTGTTTAGATTGAAAATCGTTTGGTTTCTGCTGTTACTGTTCTTCGCTGCCCAGATTATTCCGAACAAGACCAATATTCCGAATAGGCGAATTCCCATTTCCCTTACTCGGAATATTTTGGATATTCCGAACAGTGTTGATTTTCCGCATAGCGGTGTTTTCCGAGTAGCACCATTTCTTCCGCATAAGCCGAACTTTCCGCATAGCATTCCTTTTCCGCATAGGACTTTTATTCCGCGTAAGAATTTATTCCGAATAGGACATTGCTTTCCGAATGGAGGAACTTTCCGAATAAGCACTATTTTTCCGCATAAGTGTGTTTTCCGCATAACATGTTTTTCCGCATAGGGTATGTTTTCCGAATAAGGTATTTTTCCGCATAGGCCATATTTTATTCCGCATAGTAAAACATTCAGCATAGAACACATTATTCCGAATAGGTTCTTTCTTTCCGAATAGACATACATTCCGCATAGATCATTTTCAGTAAGGGTATTTTTCCAGATTTAATTCAAGTATTACTTTTTCATTATTGATTGTTTCAAGTTTCTATCATTATCATTTTATTCATTTCCCTGTTCAGTAGTTTAAGAAAACTAAACCCACCTTTAGTCACCAAGAACAAATCATTCCACTCTAAACTGAGATCAATTCGAGAGGATTCCGAGAATTCGAACTTTTTCATCATACAAAAACTCATGTATAAAATGGCGCCGCTGCCGGCTCTTCTCGTTAAGATCAAAAGTTTTTTGTGAGAACTTGGATTTTGGGATCCGTTCCCCGTGAACGTTACTTTTTCACAAAAAATTTCAAAAACACTAAAAAATATAAAATTTTCAAAAAATCCTAAAAAGTAAAAAACACCAAAAAAACCAAAAATATTTTTGTATTGTTTTTGCCTTGTTAGTTCTTTTGCAGGTGTATGCGCACTCGATCCACGTCTTATCAAGAGCCCGAGCCGCTCGATCACTTAGACATGGCCGGTGTACCACCTCCAAACAATAATAACAACAACAACCCGCCTTTCAACAACATGAACAATAACAACAACAATGAGCCCCTTCCGGATAATCGCCCGATGATTGAATTGCTGCAAGCTCATGTCGATGGCAACACGGATCCAATTGTTATACCACCAATTGTCGCCAACAATTTTGAGCTAAAGTCAGGCTTTATCCAGATGGTCTCCGCTCAACCATTCTTGGGACGAACCATTGATGATCCACACGACCATATCAAGAGATTTCTACAACTCACTAACACGGTCAAATTCAATGGAGTTCCACAAGAGGTTATAAGGTTACAACTTTTTCCCTTTTCTTTAGAGGGACAAGCCCGGCATTGGCTTGCTAAGGAACCGCCACAGAGTATTCTCTCGTGGACGGATTTGGAAACAAAGTTTATAAATTACTTTTTTCCACCCTCTCGTACTACCGCTTTGCGGAATGAAATTATAAATTTTGAACAAAAGTACGATGAGTCGTTCAGTGAATCTTGGGATCGTTTTAAAGATCTTTTAAGAAAATGCCCACAACATGGTTTTACCAAAGTACATCAAATTAATACTTTTTACAATGGTTTAAGCATGAGTGACCAAGATTCACTGAACAGTGCCTCAGGGGGTAATTTATTGGCTAAGACTTCCAATGCTGCTTGGGACATCATTGAGAACAAATCTCGTGTGCAAACCAAGAGTATTCGGACCAATGTTGCTAGTGCTAGCACTAATGACAGTGACAAGCGATTAGACAAAATCACTATGCTTCTTGAATCGCTTGTCACCCACACCGTCAGCAACAATAACAGCAACAACGCCAAAAACGCTCAAGTGAATGCTGTCAGCCAATCTTGTGAGATATGCGGTGGTCCTCACTCTTACACATCTTGTACCGCCACCCAAGACTACCCTGCTGAGAATGTGAATGCGGCATATGGCACCTATCAACAACCTGCTTCTCAAGCTAGACCCCAAGGTGACCGTAACTTGCTTAGCTATCGATCCAACAACTATCTATCACCACCTGGTTTCCCTCCTACCAACCCAAACCAACAACAAAACCTTAATCGCCCTCCTCAACAACAACAACAGCCTCGACAACCATACATACCTCCTCACAAGCAGCAACAACCGCCTCAACGTAACAACCAAGTCTACCAACAACCTGCTTACCAACCACCTGCATACAATGCTCCTCCCAACCAAACCACCACTGCATTACACCAAGAGGTTGAAACCTACATGAGGACCAATGATGTCATTGTGGAAAATCTCCAACAGGAAGTGCGAAACTTGAAGGCAGACTTGGTCAAGCAAGGAAACGATTTGAGAGCAGACATGAGAAATACGTTGGATAGCCAGACTAATGATCTGAGGAACATGATGGCTAGTTTCTTCCAAAGTAGTCAACCCTCTTCTTCGGGTACTCTTCCGAGTAACACCGTTGCAAATCCAAGAGGGGAGATGAAAGCAATCACCACTCGAAGTGGCAAAGGTACCAAGGAACCTGAGCTTCCTATACCTCCACCGGTGGTTGTGACTAAGGAGAACGAGTCACCTGCTCCTATTCCTCCTCCTTCTCCTTCCCTAATTTCTCCACCTCTCCCTTCTACCCCTCCTCCACCCGTGGTTGTGAGTGATCCTATTCCCCTAAAGCCTTCCTCTTCTTCCAATATACCTTATCCTTCAAGGTTGAGGAAAGAGAAGCAAAAGAGCAAGGATGATATTCAGGTTTCGAATTTCCTTAAAATGTTCAAACAACTGAATTTCAATATCTCCTTCGCTGAGGCTCTCGCTCACATGCCCAAGTATGCAAAAATGTTTAAAGATCTTTTGAGCGACAAGGAAAAGCTCCTCGATATTGCCAACACCCAACTTAATGAGAATTGCTCTGCAGTGCTCTTAAGGAAATTGCCAACTAAGCTTGGTGATCCGGGTCGTTTTCTTATCCCTTGCAATTTCCCGGGAGTAGAGAATTGCATGGCCCTAGCCGATCTAGGTGCCAGTATTAATCTTATGCCTCTAAGTGTTTGGAAGCAATTATCTCTCCTAGAGCTTGTCCCCACTAAAATGACTTTGGAATTGGCTAACCGTACGGTTGCTTATCCAGTGGGGATAGCCGAAGACGTCATTGTAGGAGTCGACAAATTCACCTTTCCTGCTGATTTTGTTGTCGTCGACTACGAGATGGACCCCCGTGTGCCACTCATTGTTGGTCGTCCATTCTTGAGGACCGGTCGCACTCTCATTGATGTTGAAGCCGCTGAGCTTATCATGAGAGTGGGTGACGATAAAGTAGTCTTCAACATGGGAAAGCTTTCTAAACAGCCTTATTCTTACGAGAGTGTTAATTGTATTGACGTTCTTGATGAGGCTTGTGAAGAACACTTCAAGGATGCTTGTAAAAACATTCCTACCTCTCTTCCCAATGTTGAGACCGTTTCCTCTATCGACTCATCACTATCTCTATTTGGAGAGAGTGATTTCCTTTGGAAAGATTTGCAAGCCACCTTGGAAGATGTGAAGCAAGACAATAACGATTCTACTGCCAATTGGGATGACGATCTCAGTTTCATTGCAAACCTCCTCAGAGAAGACAATCCTTCCCCACCATCTCCCACTGTTATTGCTATTGAGACTCCGACTTCGAATACGCCTCCCGTCGACAATCCTCCGGATTTGGAACTTAAGGAGTTGCCGCCCCATCTTGAGTATGTATTCCTCGAAGAAGAAAAGAAGTCACCAGTCATCATTGCTAAGGATTTGAAGGATGAAGAGAAAGCCCGACTTGTCGCTGTGTTAAAAGATCATAAGAAGGCTATTGCTTGGAAGATTTCGGATATTCGTGGAATTGATCCTCACTTCTGCACACACAAAATTCTCATGGAGGACGACTTTAAGCCCACGATTCAAAGCCAACGAAGGGTGAATCCAAAAATACATGAAGTCATCAAAACAGAGGTTCTCAAACTTCTTGATGCGGGTATGATTTACCCTATTTCGGATTCACCATGGGTTAGTCCAATCCATTGTGTGCCCAAGAAGGGCGGAATAACCGTTGTTCCCAATGAACACAACGAGTTGATTCCCACTCGTCTCGTTACTGGGTGGAGAGTTTGTATAGACTACCGCAAACTCAATGATGCCACGAGAAAGGATCATTTCCCTTTACCTTTTATGGACCAAATGCTTGAACGATTAGCAGGAAATGAATATTACTGCTTTCTTGATGGTTTCTCGGGTTATTTTCAAATACCCATCGATCCCCAAGATCAAGAGAAGACTACATTCACTTGTCCCTATGGCACTTTTGCTTACAAAAGAATGCCTTTTGGCTTATGTAATGCGCCCGGGACTTTCCAAAGGTGCATGTTAGCTATCTTCCATGACATGGTTGAACAAACCATGGAAGTCTTCATGGATGATTTCTCGGTCTTCGGGGATTCCTTCTCTTCTTGCCTTGCCAATTTGGAACGTATGCTACAGAGGTGCGAAGACACTCGCCTTGTTCTAAATTGGGAAAAATGCCATTTCATGGTAAAAGAAGGCGTCGTGCTTGGACATAAGATCTCGAAAGCCGGTCTTGAAGTTGACCGTGCTAAAGTCGATGTTATCACAAAGTTACCTCCACCTTCAACCGTGAAGGGTATGAGAAGTTTTCTGGGTCATGCGGGCTTCTACCGTCGATTCATCCAAGATTTTTCTCAAATCGCTCGCCCGATGACCCACCTCTTGGAAAAAGATACTCCTTTTATCTTTTCCAAAGAGTGTCTTGAAGCCTTCAACTCACTTAAGGATAAGCTAACTAAGGCACCCGTCTTGGTTACCCCTAATTGGGAGCTTCCCTTCGAGTTGATGTGCGATGCTAGTGATTTTGCTATTGGAGCGGTTCTTGGACAAAGAGTGAACAAACACTTCCAACCGATCCATTACGCTAGCAAGACAATGACTGGGGCACAATTGCATTATACGACAACCGAAAAAGAGCTTTTAGCTGTTGTCTATGCCTTTGAAAAATTTCGCCCCTATCTTGTCCTTTCCACCACCATTGTGTATACCGATCATTCCGCGCTGAAGTACTTGTTGACAAAGCAAGATTCCAAACCAAGACTTCTTCGCTGGGTTTTGCTGCTCCAGGAATTTAAAATCGAAATTCGTGATAAAAAAGGAGCAGAAAACCTAGCCGCGGATCATCTCAGCAGACTTGAGGATCCTTACCAAGGGGATCATCCAAACAAAGAAATCAATGATTCTTTTCCCTTGGAGACCTTAATGTCTATAAACTCGAAGCCGAATGAAACCCCGTGGTTTGTGGACTTTGCAAACTACTTAGCGGGTGGAATTCTCAAGGAAGGGTTGACGTCTCAACAAAAGAAGAAGTTCTTCACCGACATTAAGACTTACTTCTGGGACGACCCTTACCTATTCAAACAATGTGCCGACCTGATTATCCGTCGATGTGTTGATGGACCGGCAGCGTCTGAAATCCTTGATGCTTGCCACAAAGGACCCACCGGTGGTCACTTTGGTCCCAACTACACCGCAAAGAAAGTGTTTGATTCGGGATTTTATTGGCCCTCCATATATCGTGACGCTCACGATATGGTTAAAAGATGTGATGTTTGCCAAAAGCAAGGCAAAATCACACATAAAGACGAGATGCCTCAGAATTTCATTCAAGAGTGTGAAATTTTTGATGTTTGGGGTATCGACTTTATGGGGCCATTCCCTTCTTCTAAAGGAAACAAATACATCCTTATAGCCGTTGACTACGTTTCCAAGTGGGTTGAAGCCAAAGCTTTACCTACTAATGACGCAAGGGTGGTTTGTAACTTTTTGAAAGCTTTATTCGCTAGATTCGGTGTGCCTCGCGCCATTATTAGTGATCGTGGGACTCATTTCTGCCATGACCAATTTGCTAGAGTCATGGCTAAGTACGGTGTAAATCATCGTCTTTCCACAGCCTACCACCCACAAACTAATGGCCAGGCTGAAATATCCAACCGAGGACTAAAGCGAATTTTGGAAAGAACCGTGGGAGAGCATCGTGTCGCATGGGCTGATAAACTTGATGATGCTTTGTGGGCTTTCCGTACTGCTTACAAGACCCCGATTGGCTGTACGCCTTATCGTCTTGTGTACGGGAAAGCATGCCACCTCCCCATTGAGTTGGAGCACAAGACTTATTGGGCCTTGAAGTGGGCTAATTTTGATATTAACAAAGCCGGTGACCTACGCAAGATCCAACTCAATGAGCTGAATGAACTCCGTAATGAGGCTTATGAAAATTCTTTAATCTATAAGGAAAGGACTAAGCTCATTCACGACTCCAAGATCAAAAACCGAGAGTTCCATGTTGGAGACAAAGTCTTACTTTTTAACTCTCGGTTGAAAATCTTTTCGGGCAAGCTGAAATCTCGTTGGTCCGGCCCATTCACCATTGCCCAAATTTTTCCATATGGTACTCTCGAGCTCGCTCAACCTAATGGACCGAATTTTAAGGTGAATGGCCAACGAGTGAAGTTGTACTTTGGTGAGGACACCTCTCATGAGGTGATTCCATCCCTCACCACTTTCCCCATGAACTAATTTTGGGTCGAGTCAGGCTCGTGACTCGGTTATCAAAAACAAGCGCTCCTCGGGAGGCAGCCCGAGTATCTATCCCTTTAACCCCCTAAGTGTAGGGGAGGACATATTTTGATCGTTTGTGTTTGTGTGGTGATGTGATTACAGGGATAAGTGCACTCTTGGAATCTTTGAAGAACCGTGCTCCCGTGTTATCCGAAATCCGGTTCTATCTCTCAACTATCGTGATTCAATTTTCTTCATCTCACATTTGAAATTGATCACGTTAGTCGTCTCTTCCTTAACTCGAGTTAACCAACGTGCACAATGTCATAAGTGTAGGGGAGACTTTTCCCACATGCTTAAACATTGAGGACAATGTTTATCTTAAGTGTAGGGGGGACTTCTATCGAAGTTTTAAGTGGACTTTTCCATGAAAATGCCTTCATTTAACCGGAAAATCCTATTTTTCAACATTTTTCAAATTTTTTATTAACTTTGGCCATTTAGTCGCAATTTTTTTAAATTTTTATCGTGGCTTTCATATGTATATATCCCGTAATAAAATCAAAAATATTAATAAAGTGGTGTAGCTAGTTTAGAAATCTTTGACATATTAGGCCCGTTGCGTTTATTTTGACTCAACCCGAATAGACTTATCTAAGTTTATTCTAGCTAGTATCCTTAACCATGTAGACCTTAATTGGTTTATTAGGCTAAGTATCCACGAGTCTCATTACTTGAGATTTTAAATTGTGGAGGACGAGAAATGATAGAGTCAATTATAAGTCGGTATTCTTGCGCAAGCTCACTTGGTGTAATTATTTGCCTATTCTCCCATCACTTGCTATTAATTTATCTGCAATAAGTAAGGTCGTACGATTTGAAAAGTTACTTAGCTTCTAGCCCAAGATCGTTTAAAAGTTGCTCGGTAATGATAAGAGTTCATAGCCAAGGCATAACTTATGAAGCGGGGCGCGAAGATTGGCGAGTCCGAAAAGGCCCTAACAAGGCATGAGGATTCAATTTTATTGCTGAAGATCCAAAGTGATGTGAAAAGCATTATTCCTAAAGTCAATATGAAGGATCAAGACTCACGACGAAAAGCACTCAACTCCCATAAAGATCATGGAGAAGTCTATCCGAAAAGACCCTAACAAGGTATGAGGATAAATAGATCCAAGTCCGAAAAGGAGGCGGATCGTTGTATCTCAGAATCCCAATTAGAGATTGAAGAAATAATCATGAAGTCGTGGTCAACAAAGTTGGAGTACCCCTCAAAAGTCTCCAAGTGAAGAAACTCTATTATGATGAGAAGACCATTATCTCAAGAACGTCTCTCGAAGATATGAAGTATGAAGTACATGCCAAATATCGGCCTGAGAAAGGTCTCAAATCGTGAACCAAGTTATGCCAAGATATGAACTTTTTGATATCCCGAGAAGCAGTTTTAAGAGATTTTGTCCTTTAACTAACTATTGATCAAATCGTCCTACTTTGCTTTTAGCCTTAATAAACTATCGAAATAAGTCCAAAAATGCATCTTCATGATCATTCTAAGACAAAAATAAAATATAAGAGATACACCTAGGAATAAGGGAGTTTAAGCATTTAATTAAGCTATGTGTGTAAGTGTTTGATTTACTAACTTATAATGACAATGATCTCGTTTCTAAGCTTAGTTTGGGGAACGTGAAACTTGAGGGTGATAAATCTTCGCAACACCAAAGCCCTAATGTAAGTCCTTGATTTCTTTACAAGTTATTTCCATCCTTTTGTTCATTTTAAAGTTTTAATTTCTCTTAGCATTTTAATTTTTGTTTAGTAGTATGTAATAAGGCCAAGGTTGATTAATTATGAGAAAAATGTAAAATTGCTTTATCACTAAGCATTGCATGAGGGCATGGCAATGGTTAAGTGTAGGGGATTTGATAGGTGTGTAAACACCCATCCTTTTACCACTTAATTCTAGCTAAAACAAGACCAAAACACGTATTTAATATCATTTGTTTGTAATTATGCGTGATTTTTGTGTTTATTGTGTTTTCAGAGCTAACCGGATGAATCTTAAAGAAAACATGGGATTGCACGGGTTATATCGAAGAAAAAGACTCAAGACGAAGTCTATTGTCCAAGAGATGCAAAAGATTTGAAGTCAATGGGCCTATTTGAAGATTTATCGAAGAAAAGGACCAAAGATGGAAGATTTTCATATGTCGAAGAAACTCAAGTCTATTAAACGGAGAAATTAAAAGACGAGTTGAATTTAATCGACGACAAATCCCGAATCAGAATCGAAAACGTCGACTTTTCTGAAAAGACGAGAAGACAAGAAGAAAGGGAGAAAGCCCACTCACCAACCAACCACTAGGACTATAAATAGTTTCTCCCTTCACATTTTAGGGAGTTAGCTTCATTTTTCTTTTTCCCAGGTTCTTAGGATCGGTTCATCACAAACACCATTAGGGTGTTTGGTGATTTTCATCTTTTTCTTTCAATCTTGTAACTCTTAATCATTACTCTTGTTATTTTTACATTAATCAATCAATTCCATCTTTTCATTCATCTTGATCTTCATAATCTTCTAGTTCAAGTTCTTAAGTTTTTTATTTGATTCAAGTTTGATCTTAAAAAGTTGTTGATTTAGTGTTTTTATTGGTGGGATTTGTTACTTAAGGTATTTAAATGATTTGTGTTTAATTTGGTAAAACCTTTTTGAGTATTTTGGTGTTTAGATTGAAAATCGTTTGATTTCTGCTGTTACTGTTCTTCGCTGCCCAGATTATTCCGAACAAGACCAATATTCCGAATAGGCGAATTCCCATTTCCCTTACTCGGAATATTTTGGATATTCCGAATAGTGTTGATTTTCCGCATAGCGGTGTTTTCCGAATAGCACCATTTCTTCCGCATAAGCCGAACTTTCCGCATAGCATTCCTTTTCCGCATAGGACTTTTATTCCGCGTAAGAATTTATTCCGAATAGGACATTGCTTTCCGAATGGAGGAACTTTCCGAATAAGCACTATTTTTCCGCATAAGTGTGTTTTCCGCATAGCATGTTTTTCCGCATAGGGTATGTTTTCCGAATAAGGTATTTTTCCGCATAGGCCATATTTTATTCCGCATAGTAAAACATTCAGCATAGAACACATTATTCCGAATAGGTTCTTTCTTTCCGAATAGACATACATTCCGCATAGATCATTTTCAGTAAGGGTATTTTTCCAGATTTAATTCAAGTATTACTTTTTCATTATTGATTGTTTCAAGTTTCTATCATTATCATTTTATTCATTTTCCTGTTCAGTAGTTTAAGAAAACTAAACCCACCTTTAGTCACCAAGAACAAATCATTCCACTCTAAACTGAGATCAATTCGAGAGGATTCCGAGAATTCGAACTTTTTCATCATACAAAAACGCATGTATCACAATATCTTAGTGATCTTGCCAGAACATTCAGAGTAATACTATTAAGTAGTTACAGTGACGAATGGAAATCCTTCTAGTGTTAACATCAAACAGCACTTGGTAGGTAACTTGCAAGATTCTATATGAATCAAGCTAGTGACAACTGGAAAGCAACGATGGTGCGGTTCTTAATTGAACTTCACTTGTTCCAGGAACATGAATTGACGGCTTCAAATCATGCGGATAATATTATCCAAATGATTCACTCTTTACGTTCGCAGTCAGCTTTGGACGGTCGAGTAAAGAGAACGGGTTTACCCGCGAAATCTTGTCAAGGAGGATCTTTATTGAAACTACCTGCCACAAGTACGATATTTAATATCGTCCAACGGTCTTCACCGACCGGAGGTAAAATGCTACCGAATTAGAATGAAATGTTCAAGGCCATTTCATCCGTGTATATTATTTGTTGCTAACTGTCTTATGCAGCGTAACAAGAAGGTGGCATTGCGGTGTACAATCCAGAAGAAGTCGTCACCACATGCTTATACTACATACAATTAGTACTTCAACAAATTCAAGAAAGCCTGAAGGTCAAGTCTTCCGCTGTATCAAACTCTGAAGCTTTCAAGAATTTAAAAGTATAAGTATGTGGAACATGAAGTCACGAAGAGGCAAATATCACAAGTGAAGAATGCACAAGGTCAAGGCAAGGAAACATGCTCAAGACTAAAGTCAAAGATCACATCAAGCATATTCACAAGAACAAGATCGAAGACTCAAGCATAGATGCTAGGTTTAAGATTTTGTAAAAAGATGTGACCTCCCTTAGGGGGAGATTGTTGGAAATACGTTTTTCCCAATAAAGTCTCGGTCACATCTTAGTTAGCATAGATCACGAGATATAGACTGTTTAGAACTTTGTCTCTTGGAGCGACCTCCCTTAGGGGGAGATTGTTAGAAATACGTTTTTACGTATTTATGAAGGATCGGTCGCTCCAACGATAATTATGTAATGGTCCCGTGATCCATGTAGTTAATGTATGGTCCATATAGCCCACATGTAGGGTGGGCTATATATATCCCCTCCTAGCATGTTAGGAGGGGTTGTTGATTGTCCATCACACACTTAATCATAATTCCATCTTTATTTTCTCTCTCTAACTTTCTCCATTCTCTCCTTTCTCTCTCTACTCCCTCATCTCCTTCCTTCATCTCTTTCATATCTATCAATTAATCAACCATCTTAATCCATCAAATCCATCATATAGAATAGGCCAAATATTACGTAGACCTTCAGATATCGTATCTCAAAGTTAGGCATTTGGTACCATGCTTAAAGAGGAAAAATAGTTTATCTTTTGTCCCACATCGGTGGGATGAGTAAACTGGATGGAAGTCTATTGTGTATAAATAGAGGCCTAATTGCATAACTTTTTGAAACATCAAATCAATAAGTATTATTATTGATTATTGATTTCCAACATATGGAGTACGCATGTGTAAAGGTGAAATTCCGGGCAGTTTTATTAAGTCCGACAGTACAACTTACTGCTTCGATTGTTGTACCATGGGAAACAGACGACGAATCTGTTTTAAGGGAAGCGTGTCAAACACGTGCTTCGGCTCTTTAGTTCTAAGCGTGTCTTACGCGTGCCTCGACTTGCTGGTGATTTAGTAAGTCTTTTTATTATTTTATTGTTTTATTTAATTATCGTTTATAATTATGTCTGTATTTATTTTTCTGTTATTTATATTCAGTTATTTGTTTTATGTTAATTTAATTAATTTTATTTACTTTATTTATAAATAAAAGTGTTATAGTTTCCCTACAGTCTTAAAACAGATTATGTGTAACAGAATTAAACACTTTTTTGCTAAAATCATATTAATTTAATTAACTTATTTTTATACAAACGGTATTCTATCGAAACCAAGATTGTGTTTCTTTAGGAAATCAGTTTTTAAGTAAACAAAATTTTAATTAACAGATCTGGTGTTAGAGATTTATAAACGATTTTTTAAAACAGTTTATCGTATCCGTTTGTTTTGAAACCATGATGAGTTTGCGTTCAAACTGATCGTTAATTTTGTTTATTACATCTGTTATATTTTTAACCTAGATTTACTGAAGTCACGATTGAGTTTCTTTGAATCAGATTTGGTATAAGTTTATATAAACCATGTTGAGTTTATTAGATACCAAATTGTTTTAATAGTTCTTAACTTGTGATAATACAATTGTAACCCTAATGTATCTTGTAAATGTAATTGGTGCGACAACTACAACATGATTTAAATCATGATGAATTTAGATTCATTGAAACCAAGTGAAGTTCCTTTGACACAAATCTCGCAAAATATAAGTTGCTATTTTATTAGATTATTAGAATGTATTCATTGATCTCATAAAATGCAAGCTGTTATTTTATTAGATTTTTGGAACGTGTTCAATGAAATCAAGGAGGAATTTTTTTTTGAAACAAGATATTGACAATGGTACGAGTTATCATTAAATATCAGATTACATACACTATTTTACTAAATAAGTGGAAGTGTTTGTTTGACTTGTGTAGTTTATCTTAAATTGGGCCGAGTTTAATTATAAACCATATATATTCTTGAAACCTTGTTAAGTTTATAGATATACCTATAGAAACCTTGTTGAGTTTATAAATATACCTATAAAAACATTGTTGAGTTTAAAGGCATATCTATTGAAACCTTGTTGAGTTTCTTTAAAAGAATGGATCTACTGAAACCTTGTTGAGTTTCATTGTAGAAATTGATCATATGCAATAGATCTATTAAGATATTTGTGATGAAGTTTGACAACATATGTGGTTTTGTTAGAAAGATTATGTCATAGGATACATTCTTTAATTGTTTAGTCGAAAGACTTTCTTTAAAGTGGTTTTGTGTAACGGATCATACAAAACATTAGTGGTTTGAAACAAAATTTGATTTAATTCGTTTTGGATAAGAAACACTATGTGATTTAGAACGTTGTTAATAGTAACAAAAATTAGTTTCAAATTAATTATGAGACATCGGATTAACAAATTATTTGGAATGTCACGAGTGACATCTAAAGGATCTGCTCCCTTACTTGTAAAATGGGAGACCGATACTCGAGTTATGTGTACAGTAGATGCTTTAAAGCATTCAGAAACCTTTTGTGCCGTAACTATGTGTTAAATGGCTAGAATGACATGAAAACTGAGGTCATGAGTGAATCCAAGCATAGATAATGGTGCATCAGCACTTCTGTATCATGTCATGTATATGGTGATAAGAGTTTGATTAACTCTTATATTACAGTTGAGAATGGAGAGAACGAGTTTCGGCAACTCTCCAACTGCTATTATCAAGGAAAAAGATGTAATTTACATCTAGAAAAGAAACTAAGTTAACCAACGTTGTGCGTACCGAAGATTGGTAGGAATCTTGAATCTGGATGGTTACTTAATGAAATTTGGCTTTCATTTGTATCTGAATCAAATAAAACTCGATTTAACGAATAATGTAAATTAAGTTCATACGGGTTATGCCTTTAAAATGGTTAAGTTGATTATGTTTTCAAATGGTCATTTTAGGAAAATGAGGGTGAATTCGACTTATTTGTTTGTTTTTTAAATGTATGGTATAACTTACTTTGACATGTTTTAAATTTACTCAACATGTTGTCCAATTAAACCAAATTGGATACCTATTTTTATATTGACACAGACTACAAAATTAAAAATTGCGTTGAAGCCAATTTAACAAGTCTTTTCTCTTGGTTGAACATAAATAACTAAAAACCTTGATATGATTCACATGGTTTTATGTGATTTGGAATGGATACTTACTAAGTAGTGAATATCGGGTACTTTATCATATTGGTTGACTGTGGTACAAAATATTGCCATTCACACTTACTTGAGAGTAAGGATATAGACAAGATGATCTATATAATTAAGTTGAGAACCAACTTATTATCGATAATAAGGTGATTCGAAGTTATTGGTGGTGAATATGTGCCTCAATTTCTAAATTTTTATGCTAAACTTAGAATAAGACACAAATTCATTGCTCTTCATATAGAAAAGAATCGTGCCTTAGAATAAATGGTTAATTCCATGTTCTTAAGTCCAGGTTTAAGCCATGGCATGTGGGGGAAAGCGATTATATAGATTACGTATCTTTTAGATAAGATCCCTTGTAAATAAAATAAGATACTTCTTACGAACTATGGGTGAGGAAGAAAACTATCTAATAAGTACTTACAAATGTGGGGGATATCTAGCTAAGATATCGGTATGAAATTCATATAGCATTGCTTATCGTTTCATTGTACATGAATCGAAAATAGACACAATAATAGAATTAAGGAATGATTCCTTCTTTGGAAATATATTTCCTTGTTTATGAAGAAAATTGGAAGATCATCTAGAATGATGAAGAGGTTGTCCAAGGTTAGAGACAACGAGATGATATGATCTGTTAGATGAGAGATAAGATTGACCCAAGGAGAGGTTGAACCTAGAAGAAACAAAATGACATGAACTGAGAGATTGGTTGGATTTAATTTTTGTTTCTTTTATGGTAGAAAATGAGTCTACTTCTTACTGAGAAGAAATAACTTTTTTGAAAGGGTATCAATGAAAAGAAGCCAAAAGTGAAATAGATTATATTCTACAAAAGTAAACTTAGAAGCTCGTGGGTGTACCTTAAGTTGTAAACCACTAGGCTATAAATGGATCTTAAAAAAACAGATAAATTCGATGTCACCATTGACATGTGCATGTCACCATTGACATGTGCAAAGAAATATTGGTAATCAAAGAATATAAAAAAACGAGAAGGTCTATCTTCCTTTGATGCTTATTTGCATGTTACAGGAAAAACCTCAATTATGATGGTACTTTATTGACCGCATTAAGAAATTTTGGAAGTTTCTTATGTGGATGTGAAAACAATATTTCTAAATAGGGATTTAGAAAAAAGAAACTATACATGAATCAGCCTGAGGGTTTCATAGTTCCTATGCTAGAGAGAAAAGTTTGTAGGCTAATTAAGTCATTATATGGTTTAAGACAAGCTACCAAACAATGACATCAAACTTTTTGACCATATCATGTCAGAATTTGGATTCAAAATTGATGTATGTACGTGTGATCAATAGTAAATATGTACTCTTGTGTTTATAAACGAATATACTTATCACTAGAAGTGATAACAAGATGAATAAATCCACTAATGATCTGTTGGAGTTAATACTTGACATGAATGTCATTAGTTGTTGGGTTTGTTGAACCCATATGAATTTGTTTTGAAGTCAAACATTAAGGAAAACAATATTATTGAGAGGTTCAATGTGGGGGATTCCGGCCTAGCTAGAGTCCAATGACATTTTTTAAATCTATTTAAAATAGATATAAAATTGTTTCCCATTTTGAATACTCAAAGAATATTGGGTATCTTATGTGTCTAATGACGTGTGTATGATCTGATTTAGAACTTATAATCAGGCAAGCAGATATGTTAGTAATTCAAGTGGGGACCATTTGAATAAGTATTACTTGAGTACTATGATACTAATAATATTGCATTATAGAAGATATCCTACTACTATCAAGTGATAAAGTAATGCAAATGTAGATTCTTACATATAAGAATCTAAATCCACTAGAGGGGATGTATTTATCCTAAGTAGAAAGCTATGTCTTATAAATCTTGAAAGTATTTCAAAGAGACAATTATAGCTAAATCTATGATGAAATATGAATTTATTATTTAAGATAAATTTATAGAAGATGCAAGATAGTTTACGTTAATTCGTAAAGGACATACCAAGATGGCGTATACCGGTAACGACCATGTTTATAAAGTGTGATAGTCAATAGAATTTGACAGATCTCATATCACAAATTTAAAACGGTAGGTCGAGACATATCCATCATAGATTGTGATTGTTGTGATAGCTACTCTCAACTACAGTTATCACGATTGACTACGTAACGTCAAAGGATAACATCGCGAATCCGCTTACGAAAGGCTTAAGCAGAGAGTTAGTTAGTGAGTCATCTAAAGGAATGAGACTAAAGCCCTTGCAGGAATGAGTTTCTATGAAGGAAAACCTAACCTAGTTGACTGGAGATCCCACGATCTGGGTTCAATAGGACAACCTAATCATAGAAATGTGGGGGAATTCACGTCAATGTGGGGGGGGGGGGGGGGGTTACTTAATACAGTAACTTTCCTAGTCCATTCCTAGAAAAATGTGACTTATTGAGAGGTTAAACATATGGCTTAAATGATTCAGGATGAAATCATAAAGCATGATGATTCAAGATGAAATCATAAAACATATGTTTTTAATGATTCAAGATAAAATCACCTATGTGAGAGAGAAGTAAGGGTCGCTTCGAAAGAAATTGTGGGGGCGCATTTTCTAAGAGCTCTTGCAGAACCAGGCTAGTGTTCATGACCATAACAAACACGACTATGAGGACTTGACAATGTCGGGGAGAGTCTTGTGTGAGTGTGTATTGTCGTCTACGTAAACAGAGGCTAAGTTAAAGACATCGCGTCTACTTAGATCTAGGAGACTAAGTGCATCTCACAAGGGAAGGTTCAAAGGGTCACACCTACATATCATATGCAAGATTCAACTGTTGGAATTTTAATGACACTTTTGTGTATTACAACCGATCCCTATTTATGTGGGGGATTGTTGGAAAATATTGTTGGCAAAATAACTTTTGACCAACTTTGGACACAATTATGTATATGTATGTATCATATATATTACTGATACTTTATAGGTTCGTGTTCTCCTTGAAGAGAGCTTCGCATTGAGCCTTTATGTGTCCAAAATGAAGGTGATGTGAATGAGATATCATGTCTCAAAGTTAGGCATTTGGTACCATGCTTAAAGAGGAAAAATAGTTTATTTTTTGTCCCACATCGGTGGGATGAGTAAACTGGAAGGAAGTCTATTGTGCATAAATAGAGGCCTAATTCCATAGCTTTTTCACACATCAAATCAATAAGTATTATTATTGATTATTGATTTCCAACATATGGAGTATGCATCTGTAAAGGTGAAATTTTGGGCAGTTTTGTTAAGTCCGACAGTACAACTTACTGTTTCGGCTGTTGTACCCTGAGAAACAGACGAATCTATTTTAAGGGAAGCGTGTCAAACACGTGCCTCGGCTCTTTAGTTCTAAGCGTGTCTTACGCGTGCCTCGACTTTCTGGTGATTTAGTAAGTCTTTTTATTATTTTATTGTTTTATTTAATTATCGTTTATAATTATGTCTGTATTTATTTTTCTGTTATTTATATTATGTTATTTGTTTTATGTTAATTTAATTAATTTTATTTATTAAATAAGAGTGTTATAGTTTCCCTACATTAAATAACATCGACCATAGCTTTTTCTATTTTTCTTTGTAAAAGACGATAAGGATGAAGGTTATATTTTGTTGGGGGTTTCTTGTAGTTTAACTTTTTATCATGGTTCCTTGGGTTTAAAGTTTATGCTTACTTGTTCTAAATAGAGGATTTATGGTGATCCTAAATTAATTTGATTAAAAAGTGTTAGACATGAATAAGCCTTCGTGGGTACAATTATTATTGACCATTATTTATAATGGTGACAGCTTAATACCTGAAACATATAAACCGGACTTGAGTAAATACATTCATTAATACTCTCTCACAATTTAAGCGATGAAATTACGAAAATTTGGATTGGAGTAACAAACTAGAAAACAGTAACATGATAAAAACATAACTTTAGTCGACTCATAACAAAACAATACCAACGGTCTACTTTACTCGACTGATAACAAAGCAGATCGACTTTAGTCGATTTGTAACACAATCCTACCAACAACTGTCTTAAACAGCTGGTAACAAAATCGTACCAATGATCAACTTTATTTTACTTATAAAAAAGCAATATAGACGATCAACTAAAAAACTACTAAGGGCGTCCACAATCGGGGGATGTGGCATACGTATAATAGGAGCTTTGTACGTGCAATCCATTGTATATTCTGCCACCTAATCATACGTTCAAAATAAGTGCTTCTCTGACTACACTATGTGTTAAACTATCAAGTGGCCCAAAGTCAATTTCTTATCTTTCTAAAACTCGATAAACTGTACTTCGCTCAATATTTAAATTCATATATATTCGAATACATATATCCCAATGCTTTGTTGTTGTAATATATCACCATGAATCTGCATTGTTGTTGTAATGTTGTTACTAGATAACAGCTTTTCAATGATATATAACAATAGAGAGTTATAAAGTTCATCCATCATTTTTTAAAATAATTTTTCTCTAACATTTTGTAAACATATTTGTTGTTTTATACGATTGAATATTTGTATGCATAACAAATAATTTACCAAAATTAATTTATTAGAAAAAGTTTAATAATGTTGTAATTTATTAAACCATGTTGAGTTCAATGCATTGTAGAGAATTTGTATGAAAGTTGATACGTTAATGTAGCAATGACGTAAAGTGTATTAACTTTGTTTTGCACTATGGGTTGGAGATGCCCTAACATTTATTTTTCTTTAGTCTTTTTCTACACACAATATATCTAGAAAATATTAAGCATGCCTCCTCAATAACCTAGCAAGAAAATATTAAAACCTTATAAAGTAACAAAATTGTGTTCGGTTTCTTTAAGCATGCCTCCTCCTTCAATCGCTATTGTCTTCATCCTTAATTGATCGTTTGTTTAGGTGTTTTTGGAACGGTAGAAAAAATTCGTGTTTTAGGACTGATTTTTCTCGATCTGGTGTGGTTTTTGTTCAATGCTTACTAGAGGTGGCAAATCTTGCTCAATATGTAAATAATGAGTATTTTTTGGCACTAGTTGTAATGTTACGGGGCACCTTTTAGCCCATCAATATAAACTAATGGGCACTTTTTGGCACTAATTGTAATATAATAGGCACCTTTTAGCACTAATTGTAAATTAATGTGCACTTTTTAGCACTAGTTGTAAACTAATTGGCACTTTTTGACACTAGTTGTGAACTAATGGACACTTTTTAGAACTAAGTTGTTAAGTTAGACTTTTTTGCCCATCCATCATTATTTTTACGTTTTTTCAGTAATTATACGTTTTCGTTAGTAAATTTACGTTTTCTTCAGTATTTTTACGTTTTCGTCAGTACTTTTACGTTTTCGTCAGTAATTTAACGTTTTCGTCAGTAATTTTATGTTTTCGTCAGTAAACTTACGTTTTCGCTAGTAAGTTTACGTTTTTGTCAGTAAATGATTGTGGTTTAAATACGTCTTTTAGGAAAAAGAACGTATAAGCGGTAAGTATTAAGTGCACAAAAATTGTACACTAATGACCCTTGAGGTAAAAAGTTCGTATTTCAAGGAGGTTGATTGTGTTTGAAAAACTTGTAATGTTTTGGATTAATATTGATAGAAAGGAAATGGGAAGAAAGGAAAATGACGGATATGTTAAAATTAAGCTAAGACGTAAAATCGTAAAACCGTAAAAAGAGTGAGAAAACAAAAATATGCTCTTAAAATTCCCAGAAAATTAAAAAAAATTCCTAAAAATCAAACTAAGCTTTACAAATGATCAAACTTTTTCAAACCTTTTAATTAATTAATATTTAATTTTTTAACGCTAATTAAAGCCCTAAAAATCAAATAAATTAATAAAAAGCCCAAATAAAGATTTTTCTATTTGTAAACCTCAAAAATAACTAAATAAAACTAAAAAGTATTTTTCCAAAATTTTAAACCTATTAAATCTATTAAAAATAATTAAAAACTAAAATTAAATATTAAAAATCAAAAATTTATAAAAAATTCTAAAAACTTGCAAACTAGTTTATTTTAACCTAAATAATCAGATTATAAAGTTGAAATTATAAAATACCCCTATTGGGCCTTAAAAACATAAAAGGACAAAAACAACCCAAAACCAAATGGGCTTTTCAGCCCAAAATCCAAAGTTCACAAAAAGCTCTGAAAAAACCCAGTCTAACTCAAAATTTGATTTTAAACACAAAAGTCTAGGCCCAAAAGCTGAAAATGTGCTTATCACAGCTTAAAAGTCAATAAGCTTATCCTTATTGGGTCAATAAGCCCAATAAGCAATAAGCTGATGACATAAGCTCTGCTTAAACACATAACCTTCTTATGAGTTTTTAAACCTTTTTGCTAAAAGAAATTCTGAAAAAGACCAAGTAACAAGCCAAAAAATTGAAATTAACTTTTTCACTAAAAGACAAAATAGTCGGGTTTGAGTTCTAGTGGTTTTAAGAGCTGATTCTTTTTGCAAAAGCTCACAAATAGCTTAACTAAGAATAATCAACAAAGAAAATCCCAAAAAGCCAAGTGAAATAAGTTGTAGAAGCCAATAAGCACACTAAAAAAGCCAAATAAGTTGGTTTTTTAGCAAAACCTAAACCAAATAAGCTTAAACCTTCCATAAGTGATAATAAGCTGAGAAAAGTGACACCTGTTACAAAATCCAAGTTTTTTTATGTACCAATAAGCTGGAATAAGTCAATAAGCACTTATGGGTTGGTCAACAAAAGTCAACGGATTCCAAATTCAACCAAACTTTCAGCAATTGATTATGAGATGGTATTAAGCTTGTTTTGAGTTATTTTGGATGAGGTCTTAAGGTTAAGACCAGTGAACTTGGCTAATCAGTTAGCTAACCAAGCCTTGTTTTTGGCAGATATAAGCCAATAAGCCAGTTAGCTTATCAACCTTCAAATAAGCAATCCAAATATCAAAACAAGTTCACAAGCAGCCAAATAAGAGATAACAAGCAATGGTATAGCTTGGCAATCACTAGATAAACAAATGCAAGTCCAAATCAAGTGGTCACTTTTGCTGATGCAAATGACCACTTTAGCCAACTTCAATAAGCTACAACTCCCACAATAAGCCACCAAATTAAACAACCAAGTATTGTAGAGATGCACACCAACAAAGACTATAAGCACACCAAGTTACAGCCTCTAATTCCAACAAACAAAGATTTTATCCTTTCTGATGTGTTTGACCAAATGAAGAACATTTAGAACTGATTTTTCCAAAAACTTGCAAAACCTTTTCCAAACCTTTTGAAACTTAACCAGCTATCAAAACTTACTTAAAAACACTTGTTGAGTAAAAAACAACCCTAAGAACCAAGGGCACAAGGCCTTTTGATCCCAAAAATCCCAAATAGACTTGTTTTAGGCCTTTTCAAAGAAACTTTTTAATTTTCCACACAACCTACTGATTTTATGACCTAAATAACTCTACAAGGTAACAACTAACAGGTTTAAACAATAAAACTACCAACTCAAACACAAGAACATAAAATCACATAGCAACTTAACATAGCAGATTTTTAACCAAAAATTTAAAAGAGAGAAGGGTAGAATGAGTGAACCTCTTTCCCACAACTTCCTAGGGGAAGTCAACAAAGCTCTCTAAAGTGTAGTTCAATAGCTAGAACACACCTAGGGTACTTGGACTAGAGATGAGTATGCAGCCTTGACTGATGGTTCAACAGCTGAACCTCAAGGCTTTGATTCTTCAACACAATGAACAAACAAGCCAACCAAAGGTTGATAAACCATCACAAGCTTGGTGTCGACAAGCTTTCAAGAGCTTATAGCTTTTGGAAGGGGTTAGCACAAGTAAATAAGCAAATCAGAAACCTAGTTTTGAAAACTTTTCAAACCTTGATAACCTTTTAAAAACAAAACGTGGCTTAACCAAACCACCAAAAGACTTTCAAAACGCTAAATGGAACTCAGAATTTGCTTCTCCTTACAAACTTCAAACAATAAAAAGGAATTACACTTTCAAACTTAGAAAATACCAACTTTTATTAATTTTAAAGAAAATTACAAGAGAGAAAGCAAAAACTGGAACAAGGGATCATCACATGTTGATGTCTCCTTATAAAGGCCTTAGAAGGCTGAGATTACAATGAAAAATACTAGAAACCCTAGCTATGAAGTCTCAGAATTTCCCTTGATGCTTCTAGATAGAATGAGTTGTCCAAATTGATCCAAGATGTTTATTTTGCCTTAGGGACCAAGTAGTGATTGTGGGTTGTTGATCTTGCCACGTGGGATGACTTAGAGAGGAAGTTGTGATGTGATATGTGGACGGCTTGAATGGTGGGGTCCATTAGGTGATGGGGTGTCTGATGTAAAGTGTGGGATGTGTTCGTGTGAGGGTGAATCACACATGGGTATGGGTAATTGAGTTTTACCCTCTGGCTTAAGTGGGGTTGTTACTGGGGAGGATAAAGGTGAATACTAGTAATATTGATCCGAAAAAGGTGGGTTGAGGTTGTTTGGCGCGTGTTTGTAAGATTCAAACTTTGGGAATGGCAGAATAGGTCCTTAGTCTTTGGGAAAAATTGTAAACAAAGTATTTTCAGCATACAAACTCTATTCCCTTGTTAAACAACTTTTACTTTTCACACTTTGGCCACAATAACTTTTGAAAAGTATTTCCAAGGGCTTGTTTTGTCATTTCTTGATATTTGAAGGGCTAAACTTGTACATTCTTGGATCTTGAAGGTCTTCTTTGTATGTTTGACATTGAGGAGGACCAATATTGACAAATCCATATTTCTAAGGGACTAATTTTGCCAATTCTTCAATGTTGATGGACCTTTTTGTAATTTTGACAATCTTTAGAGACCAAACTTGTAATTATGAATATACAAGGGAATAAAGTGTCATTTCTTCAATGAGGAAGGACTTTTCTTGTACAACTTCAGTTCTTTAAGGACTTTGTTCTTGGAAAATCACAACTAGGGCCCGGTTCATTGTGCGGCTTCGTTTCTCGTGTTCGTTTTTCCTTATTTCTTGTGACCTTTTCTCTTTTTCATGTTATCCATAACTAAAATACACAAGTAACAAACACAAGCATAATATATGGTATTTTAATGACATTTTTAGCATTTAAAGCCAAAAAAAAACCGATGAGACCATGTATAATTGCAGTCTCATCAGTAAACATACGTTTTCGTCAGTAAATGCACGTTTTTGTTAGTAAACTAACATTTTCGTCAGTAAATTTATGTTTTCGTCAGTAAACTTACGTTTTCGTCACTAAATTTATGTTTTCGATAGTAAATTTACGTTTTCGTCAGTAAAATTACGTTTTTCTCAGTAAACATACGTTTTCATCAGTAAACTACGTTTTCGACGGTAAATTTACGTTTTCGTAAGTAAACATACGTTTTCGTCAGTAAACTAACATTTTCATAAGTAGATTTACGCTTTCATCAATAAACTTACGTTTTCGTCAGTAAACTTACGTTTTCATGTTAACTTACGTTTTCATGTAAACTTACGTTTTCATGTAAACTTATGTTTTCATCCGTAAACTTACGTTTTCGTCGTTAAATTTATGTTTTCGTCAGTAAAATTACGTTTTCGTCAGTAAACAAACATTTACGTCAGCTTTCGTCAATAAACTTACGTTTTGGTCAGTAAACTTACGTTTCCATCCGTAAACTTACGTTTTCGTCAGTAATACGTTTTCGGCAGTAAATTTACGTTGTCGTCAGTAAAATCACGTTTTCATCAGTAAACTTACGTTTTCGTCAGTAAACTTACGTTTTCGTCAGGAAAATTACGTTTTCGTCAGCAAACTTATGTTTGCGTCAGTAAATTTACATTTTCGTCAGTATTTTTACGTTAGTTGACTGACGAAAACTTAAGTTTACTGAAGAAAACGTATTTTTACTGACGAAAACGTAAATTTACTGACGAAAATGTAAATTTACTGACGAAAACGTAAGTTTACTGACGAAGACTTAAGTTTACTGACAAAAACTTAAGTTTACGACGAAAACGTAAGTTTACGGACGAAAACGTAAGTTTACTGACGAAAACGTAAATTTACAGACGAAAACGTAAGTTTAATGACGAAAATGTAAGTTTACTGACGAAAACGTAATTTTACTAATAAACACGTAAATTTACTGGCGAAAACGTAAGTTTACGGATGAAAACGTAATTTTACTAACGAAAACGTAAGTTTACTGACGAAAGCGTAAATTTACTGACGAAAATGTTAGTTTAGTGACGAAAACGTATGTTTACTGACGAAAACGTAAGTTTACCGACAAAAACGTAAATTTACTGCCGAAAACGTAAGTTTATGGATGAAAACGTAAGTTTACTTACGAAAACGTAAATTTACTGACGAAAACGTAAAAGTTCTTACGAAAACATAAGTTTACTGACGAAAACGTAAGTTACTAACGAAAACGTAAAAATACTGACGGAAATTAAATTTTAATAATTGGTCTCAGATTGTAATATCCTTTGTTTTGCCCATTTGCCCTATGCCCGTTTGTCCCACGCCCGTTTGGCCCGCGCCCGTTTAACCCGTACCCGTTAGCCCACACTCATTTAACCTAAAATTTAAAAATCGTCCGTTTAACTCATACCCGTTTTATCCCGTGTCCGTTTTACTCGATGCCCATGCTCGCCTGCCCGCCGATTTTGTCACCTCTAATGCTTACCTTCAATATGTCTCCACTCTAATTTACCAAAAACGTTTCACATGTGACAAGTTTAGTGGTACAATTACAACAATTGTTAAACAAGAATGAATCTATTTGATTGGACAAATATTTACGACGTAAAAATTAGGTGGTGAGCATAACTTAAGATTGACGTACTATAAAATATTACTCTAATAATAATATTTTAGGTTTTCATCGGTTATTCTGAGTTAAATTGTTCATTTTTAAATATATATAGAAAATTTCAAATAAGTTTATCGTACTTACTCTTATTTTAAGTGATAATTGCAAATTTTTAATTAATTTGTTATAGGTAAAATTGTACTTATGCAAAAACTAAGAGAAAGAAACTTATAATGATTTTGGTTTTCTTGAACGGTGTATTGTTTATCGGGTGTATTGTTTATCGGTTGATATAATTATAAGACAAACATAGTATACAAGTAGTCCATGCTAGTTACTACTTTTTGCAAAAGAAGAATTATAATTTTAAGATTTATTAAAAACGTCATATAAGATAAAGATGTTAACAAATAATTACTTGTAAATTAATTGAAACCAAATAACTTTTGTTGCTTAAATGTTTATCCCGCTGTAACAGCACGAATGAATCTAACTCGTTTGTAGCGATTATGATTTTTATTTTATGTGTATTATTTTATCTATAAATAATTATTTGTGAGTTATGGTTTTTATACTAATAGTGAAAAAGTCTTGAAACTCGGTTGATCACGATTCAGAAACAGGTATGGACCAATTAAGAACGGAATGGTAAAATACTGATTTGATTCAAATTATGAGGTATGAGACCAAAATGCTTGGTTCATGTCCGGTTCAGTTCGGTTCAGTTTTATCCCGTTCATCAAAAACCGAAAAATATATTTAAGATCAAAACAAACCAAACATCGAGTATGAATAAAAGAATAGACCAAAGACCGAAAAAATTAAATTTGTTCCATCCAGTCAGCCCGGTTCGTGCGGTCTAGTACTCGGTATCTCATCTCGCTAAAAAGTGATATGCGTGGCCTTCAAAACCATCGCCTCCAGCAGGCGGAGGTTTATTGTCTTCTTCACAGGTATTAATCCAACAAATTTCATTTTAGATATCATGAATCAATTAGTGTTTGGATTCCTATTTAAGTTGTTATTATTGACTATCCCAAACACCCCCTTAAGTGTGTTAAATACTAACTGAGGGCTGCTAAGATTACTCATCTTAAACAACCTATTTTGTTCTTGTATTTAAAAGTCTTTATTACCGAGGGTGGTTAGGATTTGCTTATTTTTATGAGTAAAGGGGGTGTTTTTTTTGGGTAAACCTGTTTTCTGACTAGACATTGCGAGCCGACTAATTCCAGCGTGGCAGCGCGACTATCCTTTTTGGATAGCCCGGAGTCAGCGCAGGTGAATGAATCTCTTAATACTTTAATATACTAACTGCCACTTTGCTATGCGTATCTCATGACAACAAGGTGCAAGCTAACAGAGGGTTTAAAACTCTAAATCAGTGGTAGTAGCAGACTAGCAGTAACTTTTTTATAATCTGGTTTGTAGTATTAGTAGCATCCATGTGAACAGCATTTGTATTTACGAAGTTATGAATCTGAATGTTTAGAATCAAGTTTCCAGTGGTCAACAAAACCAAAACTGAACACGAAATGGTTATATTTGACAACTATGTTTAAGTTGGTAACTAATACAAAGAAACATATATACCAACAATGGTTGTGATACGACTATGTCCTTTCATTCATATGTGGCCTTTATCGCATTGATCTTTCCTCAAAGTTTTTATGGATACAATCATACAAGCATTTCATATTTCACAAAACAATGAGAGCAATAAGCAGTGCACAAGATAACTGAGTCACATTAGTAAAGAGATATCTCAGCAAAAAAGGCTTACGACTACTACTACCAGTGATAGAATTTGGAATGGATATGGATCAGTGCCGTTATCCCAGCATTGATAAATAAGTAATAGAATCTCAGTTTAAGAATTTAAGTAACATTAGTATTCTGTAGTTGCTCCACCTGAATAAAAGGATTTAATGTGATTACCTGCCTCAACAAGACCTATTTTAAATTTACGTGTGTATTTGTGCAGAACTCTTGAAAACTGTCATGCGCTAGAGCTTGCAACGAACACTACAATACTGTGAATATTTAGATTCCATATCATTATGACTTTTTTGGTTTGAACCAAAAAATACTTTGTATTTGGAATGAATCTGTTAACTTTGTATTTGGAATGAAACTTCATATACAAAAAAACACGAACGGTTTTAAGAAATAGGATATATAGCCATCATATGACTATACTTATTATTCGATGAAACAAATTATTATTAATCAATCATTTCATATCAGTAATCATAAGTGTTCTATTACCCATAGACCTTGTCAATTTGGTGTGGACCGATAAAGTAAATATATTAAAATCAAAATAGGAACGGATTATACATACCTACAGAGAAACCGCACAAATTACAACAACACACAATAACTTCATTTTGGAGTGCCCATCTCATAGCTAAACTGAAATCACAATCACATTCCGGTTCTCTTACAGATACCCATCTATGCAGATATAACGAGGATCGTCCATCAATTCTTTTGGCACAACCTTGCGTATCACCTCAACCAAAGTGTTTTTCAATGACCCAGCTACAACTCGATTTAGTATCAGTGACAACGTCGAAGCATCAAGTGAGTAACATCTTCCACCCATTTCATGTAAAAGCATCTCTACATCATCATGGAGGTTGTTCTTTAGATATCCTTGCAATAGAAGATTATAAGTAACACTATTTGGAGGGCACCCACTCACTTCCATTTTAAGAAACAACTCTTTTGCTTCACCCACTAAACCTTCTCTACACAGCCCATTAATCATCACATTATATGTTAGAGCATCAGGATGCAAACCTCTACTAGTCAGATCCTGGAAAAGATCTCTTGCAGTTTCAAGCTTCCCGCATTTGCTTGCACCATCAATAAGAATATTGTACAAAACAACATTAGAATTTAGCTTACGTTCACCCATTAAATTAAACAAAGAGAGTGCTTCTTCTAGTTGATGGTTGTTGCAAAGACCCTCTAAAATAATTCCATAAGTCAATTGACTTGGCATTTGACCTTTTTCACGCATCTCATCAAAGAGTTTGTGTGCATCTCCACAGCGCCCAACCCTAAACAATCCTTGTATCATGGTGTTGTAAGTAACTACATCAGGTTTCAAACCTTTTTCATTCATTTCTTGAAATAGAAGCATGGCCTCATTGATCTTTAAACTCTTGCAATACCCATTCAATAAACTACTGTATGAAACAACATTAGGGACAAGACCTCTAAACACCATTGAATCAAAAATTGTCTTTGCTTTGTTCATTTCACCACGCAAACAGTAACCATCTATAAGTGTGGTGTATGTCACTATGTCTGGAACAATACCTCTTTTAATCATGATGTCAATAACCTTCTCAGCTTCTTCAACCTTTCCTTCTTTGCAATATGCATCAACTAATATACTAAATGCCTGCACATCTGGAGAGATCCCAACATCCAACATTTCTTGAAGCATTTTAGAGGCTTCCTCCCAACGACCTAAACTACAAAGGCCATCAATCAAAGAGCTGTAGGTGATGACATCTGGTGGGATGCCTTTTTGGAAAACCATTTCTTTGAGAAGCTTGAAAGCATCATCAATCATTTGGTCCTTGCAAAGACTATCAATTATGTTGTTATATGTAACAACATTAGGTTTGCAACCTTTTTCATCCATAAGCCTAAGCAATTGAATGGCGATAACGTTATTACCAAACTTGCAAAGCCCTTTAATCATTGTGTTATATGTAACCACATTAGGTTCACAAAGATTCTGTTGAATAAGCTTCTTGAAGAATATCTCTCCCTCGAGAATCCTATCTTCTAGGACAAGTCCATCTAAGAGTGCATTATATATGAAATCATCGGGTACAATACATCGCCTAAAGCAAAACCCTAGGAGTGCAAAAGCGTCATTGGTGCGATACAACTGACAGCAACATTTGATGGCAATACTGATAGTGTAGTGACTAACAGGAACACGAAGGGCACACATTTGTTTAAACATGTCAAGTGAATGAGAAAAATGTTTCATTTTGGTGACAGATTGCAACAACTGATTAAAATTGATAATGGAAGGAAAAGGTCGCCTATGTGACATTTGATCGAACAGGTTCAAGGCATCATCCAAACTGGAAACTTTCTGATAAATAGATCGATTATCATATGAAGAAGGAGATTTGGAGTGAAAATTTGGAAAATGGGTTTTAGAGAAATAGTTTCTAATAAGATTACCTCTGAATTTGATGAAAATCTTATGAGCGGAAAGTGTGACAATCGTCTTCGCCGCCATCTTCCACAGCAGCGATGGGAAGCTAAAAATGTCTCGTCTTATTCAACCAAACACTCAATTCACGTGTTTCTTTGATTTGGTACAAAACGTTAAAAAATGGAAAAGAAAAAAGAATAATGAAAGTAACGAGTGTATGTTTTTTTTTTTAACAGAAAAAACGAGTGTATGTTTGGTTGTTCATAATTTGGATCATAACCAAACTGAACCTAACTACGCAATCTCTAGTCGGATATGGGTTAGGCAACAAAAATCTAAAATCGAACTTATGCAGATATAATATTTGTATATAATAATTGGAAAAAGTTCATAAAACTTAAGTTTAATATAAACTCAATCAACTAATTACAACCACTCATTTTTATTATATAACAAAAAAACTCATTTTATAAAAATTAAATATCTCACAAACCGTTCATCGTTACGTGAAACAAAATATATCATCGCGACGAGAATTAAATCATTTATCTATCGATGGCACATGTATATACTTTTGACGAACTTTTTTCGACTCTTTTTTCTTAAGTCACGTCTGAGAGAATCATATATGATTTTATGAAAATCATAGATGATTCGTGACGAATCATATATGATTCTCTCATATGTGACTTAAGAAAAAAGTCGAAAAAAAGTTCGTCGAAAGTATATACATGTGCCCCTTGATAGATAGATGATTTAATTATCGTTGCAATGATGTATTTTTTTTTTCGTTTGACGATTTACCGTTTGTGAGATATTTAATTTTTTTTAAATAGTAAGAAGTGGGTTTTTTTTATAAAATGGTTGATTATAATTGGTTGAATAGGTATAGGCTAATTAAAAGGTTTACATAGATCTTAACTCATAATAATTATACGTATTAAAAAAAATAGTGTCACTTAGGTGAATCCAAAATTCAAATCAAATTTAAATTCAGTTTTCCTGTTCGATTCATTTCGATTCAACTTTCGGGTTATCCTAAATAAAATGTTATTTGAACAACTCGAGAACCGAACTGATAGACACCCCTAGTTGGCTGTTGGTGTGTTTATATGGGTTTGAAAAATGATAGCAAAAGCAATTATTTAGTGCCATATGTTATTTTTGGTTTTTGTGTGTTAGACGCGAGATGATAATATTTTACTTTTGTCATTAGAATTTACTAGCAGATTATTTATTTGACTCGGCGAGAGATACTATGTCACTAGCCGGAAAAAAACTAAGAAAATATTAATTTAATAAGAATTAGTTCACTCATTTTTTCGATCGGATCTCACTGATCGATTCCGGATGGCTTCTATTTGCTAGTCGAACTCATGGGCTACAAACCCGTTGGTTCATCCAGTTTTCAAAATTATATGTATAAGCAATAAATTGTATGAACTTTTGTGTGCTTTATTAGTTTGTACAATACGTATGATAACATGTACTTTCGTTTTAGTAGTGTTTTGAAGATAATATTAATCAGTGTATTTAATGGTTTGAGAGATGTTTTAGAAATAATACTAAATATTGATCAGTCAAAAAATGTGTGTTAGTGTATTGATTAATTGTGTATATTGCATAAATAATTGTAATTTTAAGTAATAGAGTATTCTAATATGAGTATTAATTATGTATTAATTTATGGTGATTAAAGGCCGTAAAACAGAAGCACATAACATGGTCGACAAAAAGAAAGCAGGTAAGTATTTACTAACAAATGCACAACTTACATTTTATTGAGGAAACTGACTCAAAACTTCAATTTGTTACTATGTAAATATAGATTACCCTATACATGTAATACTATAAGAAAGAATTACATTAAACATATCCTAAATAGATACATATTAAATATATAATTGGATAACTTAGACGAGTTGGACTTCCACTCCAACTAGGACTTCCTAAATATGGTAACACGCTTATAGCCACATCTATACTCAGGAACGCCAACAATCACCCCTTGAATTTCTGATTTGAAGAGGGTAATTCATGCACACCAAGTAACGATCTTATTTTCTTGAACCTTATGCGTGTTAAGGCCTTCGTTAATAGGTTTGCCCTTTGATTCTCTTTGGATACATGCTCAACTACCACCTTATTTTCCATCACTTTTGCCAATACCTCCCTTAGCCAAATTGCTTGACACGCAATTGTAGTGACTGTCATGAACTTAACTTCATACAAAGATAACGCCATGGTAGTTTGCTTTTGTGAGTACCATGTAATAGGTGATGTACCAAGAGAAAACATGTCTAGTAGTACTATGTCTATCGTCAATATGAATATTATGACCGCTATATCCCATCAATCGCATGTCATCACATCGCTTGTATTTAATTCCAAATAACGTTGTACCTTTAAAATAACGTAGAATATGCTTGATAGCATGATCATGTGATTCTCTTGGACTTTTCATGTATCGACTAATCACACCAACCGAGTAAGTCAAATTTGGACGAGTGTGCAATAGAAACGTAAGAAACCCACCACTTTTCGAAATTGAGTTGCTTCTACTTATGGTTAATTTCTTCTTTAGACAACTTGAGCCCCGATTCTGTTTGACATAAAGTTGGTTTGTAATCTTTCACACCAGCTTATTTTTGAATCTTCACTGCATATCTCTCTTGCTTGATCTTGACACATTTCTTTTCTTGTGATACTTCGATACCTAAGTAGTATGTTAATTCACCAAGATCCGACATTTCAATCTGAGACACCATTATTCGCTTGAACTCGTTTATGAGGTTTAAGCTCGTTATAGTCACGAATAAAGCATCCATATTAACCGCAACAATGATTATTTCTCCATTGACCACCTTTCTATAGATCACATTTTCATGCATGCATTGTAGAAAATCCATCTCTTTTAAGGTACTATCAAGCTCTTTTCAATCTTTATTTAGAAGAGCGGGTTTCAATTCCAAGAGATGAATCTTCCATCCCTTCCCGGCTGCGAGAGCAATCAATAGTCGTATGTTTTGGAGTCGAGCTACCAACGCAAATACTTCATCAAATCGTCTTATTTTGTCTTTTAGTGACCCGACGCACTAGATGACAAGAAAAGTTTTAAGTAATCACATTTAATTAAAAGTTTGACTTTTAAGTTGATCTAAACTCGTTAACTAAGAAAATTGACCTTTAATTTTTTTACTTTTGATGGCGTATAGTCCTTAGTCGGGCCATGAGCCCGAACCACGAGTACTACCCGTATCCAATCCATCACGCATGGGATAAACAGACAGTGTCTTGGCCCCACAAGGCCCAATAAGTAGTTTTCGCATGTGGTTACATGAAGATCGTACGTTGACCGCACGCGGTCAGGGTCAAACAAAATCTTAATCTGATTAGGACTATGATTCACCCAAGATGAAAGGATATACACTCTCCTTATTTAGAAGATAAGGATCTTTGTGTAAGTGGTAATTATCTTATCCTTGGACCACACGTTTCGGTAAGCCCGACTAGGGTTTCACTGGCTATATAAGGAACACCCTAGGTTTCACAAATGTACGATTCACTTGCAATCCTAAACCCTCATCAATTACTATCACAAACCGATTACTTACTCTCACGCTAAAGTCTAATCGTGAGAGGCAATCCCACAGTAAGCTTAACGTTGTTTTCTTAGTGTGTAGGATCCCTACAAAAAGTTCACTTGGTGCAGGAGCTAGAATCCCAATACCTGAATTACACCTAATTTGGGCCAGACGTGGTCCATCCAACTTTTGTATCAACAAGTTGGAACTATCCGTGGGACCCTACACTAAATTCTAAAAACATGACTAAGACTGGAGCGTTTTCTACCAATCGGACCTCGGCTAGCACGAAAACACAATCGAACGAGGCACTCATTACCTCTAACCAATCGAACTCTTGACAACAAGTGGGTCGAACAATCAGAATGTGGGGGGTAAACCCCCACAAGTGGCAAGCTCGCCTTTCGCGACACTTGTTCCACCGCTGGTCACAGAACCCCACCCTCGGTGGAACCACCTTTTGCGCCACATAAAGAAATACGGCTGATCTCGGACGCCGAGATAGAACCACATGAAGATCACATGATTACCCATGTGCCCAAAACACGCCTTGAAAGCTTTGTGACTCAAAATCACGAAGATGTTGTTCCTCTCATGGTTGAAAGAAAGAAGAACAGGTCGGGCGGAGATCTGCGGACCAACCTCAATTTCGAGAAAGATGGAGAAGTCGCACTCGAGCCCTTCTTGTAGGAGTATCACCTCGACAACACGTCAAGGTGCAAGAAAATGATGGAGGAGCGCCTCAATAGGCCCCACATCTCCGAAAGAATCAATTTTCCCGAATATCAAACTATGGAGCGACAAGCTTTTCCTTATTCGGGTAGATCAAGGGAGCGTGGAGATCTAGAGTTCCCCGGGGATATCGGTCAGCGCACAAACACCCTAAAAAGACTAGGCGACCCTCTGAGATGAAGGAGCGCAACTCCGGACTCCCAAAATCGGCAGCCTCGTAGGGATCGGCGTAGTCGATCTAGAAGAACGGGGTGATCCCCAGCTATGACTCTTGTAGCTCGGAATCAAATTCTCGTCGTCGTAAATGTCGTAGGAGCCACCTTCGAAACTACTCAGAAGACAAAAAAATGATAGATGTCGTCCAAATTCAAATCCTATGACTGATCGGGCGACCCGGATGACCACCTGAAGGTCTTCAAATCACAAGATGGAATTGAGCATTGGTTAGAACCCATGTGGCGCCACATGTTCAATTCCACATTAATTGGCAACGCGCGGACTTGGTTCGACAAGCTTCCACGCTGAAGCATTGACAGTTTCGAAAACCTACGAAAAGCTTTCAAAAGAAACTTTACACATAGAAAGAAGTGCGCCAAGAACCCGGTCTCACTTGGAAGAGTAAATCAACGAAATAACGAGTCTTTGGAAGACTTCACAGAATGCTTCAAGGACAAATGCATTCACATCAAGGCAAGCCCAGAGATCTTAAAAATCTTTGATTATATGAATGGGATAACCAATCACGAGCTGATCAAGTGCGTTGAATGATAGGGTTCCCCAAACCTTTGACGAACTGATGCGAAGGGTCGCATCCTTTATCCAAGGAAAAGTTGCAGCCGTGAACAGTAGAAAGGGTTATTCGAACTACAGTTCTCAAGATCAGCCCAAGAGGCAATCTAACGGCCAGAATAATGACCGAAACAATGATTACTGTGGCCAACAGAGAGGAGGGCGTGGAAACAACAAACATACCCCCTCAAAATGACTCACAGGAAGATATTAGCAGCCGAATGGGTGAATTTTCGAAAGCTACCGCTAATGACCACCCCGGTGGAAAAGCGCATGGGTAACATGTATTGTGAGTACCACGGTGAAAAAGGGACATGGGACATATGAGTGCGTAGAACTCAAAAAGCAGATCGAGGAGATGGTAAAATCAGGCAAGCTTAAACATCTCATCAAGTAGTTAAAGTACGGGAAGGACAACAAGAAAACGAGAACAAGAAAGACCAACCAAAGGATAAGCACTTATCGCACATGATTTCATGAAGACTGTACGCCGATCGCACGCGGTCAGGGTCAAACAGAATCATAGTCTAATTAATACTATGATTCATCCAAGATGAGATGATATACACTCTTTTTATTTAGAAGATAAGGATCTTTGGGTAAATGGTAATTGTTGGTCCCTTGTAATTAGTACTATACTTAAGTATACTAAGTATAGTCCTAACCCATGGTTAAGTAATACAATAAACTTAATACAAGTAAGTAAATAAAACAAAGGTTTTCAACAGTTAACTCTTAGCTTTATTAAAGAATTATACCCTATTGTATACAAAGCTACAATAGGATTGAATAGACAATGTGTGGTTTTGTGATCTCCTCACTAACAAGCTAGTCCAATCCTAACGATTGCTAAGCTTGACGATTCTATCAACATGAGTTTAGAACTCAAGTGTGTGATCGTGTTTGGAGGAGAGAAAACTTTGTTTGTGAATGTCTAAAGCATTAAGTGCACAAACTTATTTTCTCTCCTTTACAAGCATCCTATTTATAGAAGGAAAGTTGGGTAGAAGACAATAATTGCCCATGTGCAATTCTTGTCTTATTGGTACAGTGTAGTATCTTGTCTTACCCTATTCTAAGTAGTAAGACGTAAGTCCTTTACACTTGTCAGTACCCCATCTATCCCAAAGGGGTAAGTCACGCTAATTGTGTGATTGATACACTGATTTTTGTTATGGGGTTCAGATTAGTTCTCGGAATCTTCTCGAATTGATCACAACTCAAAGTGGAAAGATTGTTCTTGGTTACTAAAAGGGGTTGGTTTTGGTTATCTGATTAAAAGCAAGTATGAAAATGTCATTGAGCTAGATTAAAGCGTTTAAATATTAAACTAAAAGCTATTTAGAAAAACTTTATGTAAAACTTTAAAACCTTAAAAAAACATGTTCTATCGGAATATTGCAAATCATTTCTATCGGAATGCACCAAAGCTAAAACCATCGGAATATAGTTAAAACAAGCCATCGGAATAATCCATGCACAGGTCCATCGGAATACCAATCTGAATACCCATCGGAAATGTAAAATACAATTCTGTCGGAATGATGCTTATCGGAATGATCCCAATCGGAATGTTTTAGATCAGAAAGTCCTACACACTTCTGTCGGAATGCACCACTGTCGGAATGTTGTAAAGTAAATTTGGGCAGAGTTTCGTCTTAACAAGGACCTTAGTCCCGTCGGAATATGCGATCGCAATAAGCGATCGCAATCCTAGATCGGAATAAGGGGGAATAACCTAGCTATCGCAAAGTAAAACCACAATGGTTATTGCGATACAAATAAACATCCGTCGGAATATGTAGAATCCCTTGTATTGCGATGGAATGCAATATTAGACCGAAATTTGGGGGCAAGCTGGAAACTCAATAAGCTGTTACAATAAGCTATTTTAACCGATCTTAAACAACTCAAAAAGCTAGAATTCGACAACTTTTAAAACATAAACATCATAGACTTCGTAAACGAAACTTTTTTAAATAAATTAAAACTTTTAAGGAATCCGAAAATCAATAAGATAAAAACAAGAAATTAGCCAATAAGCATAAAGAGCTTATAGCTTAAACGTGAGTGAGCTTATGTAGGAATAAAAGAAATAAACTTTCTAAACACGCAACCTCAAATTCAATCACGAATCATGAAGGATTCGGATCAAGTTTAAGGGTTCGGATTAAAAATTAAGCAAGATCAAGAAATGTAGGAGGAGATTTGAGAACATAAAGCTTAAACTTTTACTTGATTAATGGAAATTCAAATGCACAAAGCTTAACCTTGCAAAATCTAAAAGAAAGAAAAGATGAAAAATTTAGTGAGAGAAAGTTGGGAACTTTCTCTCTCTAAAACTAGAAAGAAGAATAAAAAAACTAAAACTAGCTAACCCCCTAAATTGTAAGGAGAAGGCCTATTTATAGGTGTTGCTTGTGGGCTTGTAAATGGGCTTCTCTTCTTCTTTCTTCTTTAGTCTTTACGTTTCTCTAAATAAACGTTTCCGACTTTGGATTTTGAGAAGTGTCGGTGAATAATTCCAACTCGTCTTATAATCTTTTGTTTAATAGACTCGAGTTCTTCGACATATATGAATCTTCCATCTTTGGCCATTTTCTTCGATAAATCTTCAAATAGGCACAATGACTTCAAATCTTTTGCATCTCTTGGACAATAGACTGCGTCTTGAGTCTTTTTCTTCGATAAAACCCGTGCAATCCCATGTTTTCTTCAATATCTATCCGGTTAGCTCTGAAAACACAACAAGCACACAAACTACGCATAATTCCAAACAAATGATATTAAATACGCGTTTTGGTCTTGTTTTAGCAAGAAATAAGTGGTAAAAGGATGGGTGTTTTCACACCTATCAAATCCCCTACACTTAACCATTGCCATGCCCTCATGCAATGCTTAGTGATAAAGCAATTTTACACTTTTCTCATAATCAATCAACTTTGGCCTTATTAACATACTACTAAAACAAAAATTAAAGTTGTTAGAAATACGTTTTAACGTATATTAGAAGTATCGGTCGCTCCACAATATGATTTATGTTGTAATAGCTCGTAGTTAGTAATTAGTTGTTATTTGCTTATTAACTTAAGTAAGAACCGGTCCATGGGCTTGTCATGGACCGGCCCAAGCCCAATGTTTAGCTTGGACTATAAATACCCCTTTCCACTAAGGAAAGGGGTTGGTTGTTGTTCCATTTCACATTTCATAGTAATAAAATCTTCCATATATTTCTCTCACTTTCTCTCTCTAGTTTCTCTCACTAGAAAACATCAACCCACTTCATAGATTCATAGGTTATCAATTTCTACATTTGGTATCAAGAGCTATGAGGTGATTTAAGGTAAGTTATTGTGTTGCTTTTTTAGTTTTTGAATCTATTAGTGATCTTTAGGAAAAATCAATCTTGAATCTTGTTATTTTTGGTGTTTTTGTTATTGGGATTGATTGATAAGGATTGGGTTTAGCTTATTTTGGTAAAAATCATAAAACTTTTTGTGGTTTTGGATCAAAAATCGGGGTTTTAAGCTGTTTTAGAAGTCTCGGAAACATTTCACCAGATTATTCCGAATAGGATTTTCCGAATAGGAAGGTTTTCCGAATAGACGGTTTATTCCGAATAGAAGTTCCGAATAGGAAGGTTTTCCGAATAGAAGGTTTATTCCGAATAGAAGTTCCGAATAGGATAGTATTCCGAATAGAAGGGTTTTTCCGAATAGACTTTCCGTTTAGAAGAAACTTTCCGAATAGCCACATTTTTTCCGAATAGAAGATTTTTTTCCGAATAGCAACAAACTTTCCGAATAGCCAATTTTTTCGAATAGACACCAATTTTCCGAATAGCCAATTTTTCCGAATAGACACCAATTTTCCGAATAGCCAAAATTAGGAAATATTCCGAATTGCCATCATTCCGAATAGACCAGTTTTTCCGAATAGGCCAAATTGCCAAAATATTCCGAATTGAAGAAAACATTCCGAATAGGGGTTTTTCCGCATAAGGGTTATTCTGCATAGAGTTTATTCCGAATAGGGTATTTTTCAGCATAGGATTATTCCGAATAGGCATTATTCCGAATAAGGGTTTATTCTGAGTTTGGGTTATTCCGTATAAGCAAGTTCAAGGGGTATTTGAGTTTTTTCGACGATCTTTAGTGGATTTAATCTTGAGTTCAACCAACACAACACAAATTCTCAACCTTTCTTCACTGCTCGATCAAACGATAATCTTTGAGTCTGTTAAGTGATCACAATGAATCCAAGTTCATTAATGCCTCAGATGACATCTCTTACGGATATCTCGATTATAACGGGGACTGATAGTCGTCCACCGATGCTTATTAAAGAGGTGTTTGAGGCATGGCAAGGTCGAATGATGCAATATCTAAAGGGGAAACCGACATACGGAAGGCTTATGGTCAAATCGATTTTGAATGGTCCACTCGACTATGGTACCATTACGGTTGACAACGTGACTAGACCACGAGAATTTGAAGAACTCACTCCAGCTCAACAACTTGTTGCAGATGCAGATGAAAAAGCTCTTCAAACAATTCTTCAAGCTCTTCCCCATGATATTTATAGGATGGTAAGTCAGTATACAGTGGCAAAAGATTTATGGGAACGGTTAAAGGTGTTGCTACAAGGCACGTCGCTCACCAAACAAGAAAGGGAGTGTCAGCTGTATGATTTGTTTGATAGATTCACATACAGCCCAGGGGAAACACTACACGATTACTACTTCAGATTCACTACTCTAATGAATGATCTGAATGTATACAATCTGGTAATTGCTCCATTCCAGGTTAACACTAAGTTCTTAAATACTTTACCTCAAGCTGAATGGGGTGAGTATATTACCGATGTGAAGTTAACCCGGGATCTGCATAGGTGCAACTTAGATCAAATCTATGCTTTTCTTCAGCAACATGAGAAGCATGTGATTATGCACCGTTCTCCTCGAGGTATGTACCCAGATTCCTTAGCTTTGATGGCGAATCAACCAAGCTTGTCACACAACAACACACCTTATATTTTGGGACATCAAGCCTATCATCCATCACCTTACATAACACCAACTTTTCCACAATACTCGATTTTGCCACAACCTCCCACCTCACATCAGCAACAGTATCGGTTCAATGCACCTTCACCACAGTATGGTTCACAACTTCATCCAGCAAATGTTGCACCTTATGCTCAGCCTTCATATTCGTCTTATCAAGAGAATGCAACATATCAAACAAGCTACCCTGATCAAATGAGTATTCCTTCTACTGATTATGCAACTCATCCAGATCAAGCACTGTATTGTGATGATGAAGAAGTCCCTGTTCCTGTTTTCCAACAAGGAGCTGACCCAGTTGAAGTGCTAACTACTATGTCTGCATATCTCACAAGAACTTTAAGCAAACGAGGATACAGAGGATCAGCTCCTACCAACAATCAGTTGAGGAATTCATCCAATTCTCGCCAACAAGCTACAATTGAGAATGGCAGGGTAATGGTTCAGCCAATTCAACCATATCAGGGGAGATCTTCCACTTCAACCAATGCTCGCACGATTACTCCTGCTCCTGCTCCAATGGTCAACAATCCTCCACGGGCTAATACAGGCAAGTTGAGAATGATCACATGCTACAACTGCAAGGAAGAGGGTCATATGTCCAGGGATTGTAAGAAACCCAAGAGGAGAAGAGATGGACAGTGGTTTGCAGAAAAGATCTATCTGGTAAATGCTCAGGCGCAAGGAAGGGAACTTGATGAAGAGGAGCTTGCATTTCTTGCTGACCCAGGGACTGCTGAACAAGACGTTGTCACTACGCAGAATGCAGCTTACCAAGCCGATGATCTTGATGCGTATGATTCCGACTGTGATGACTTTCAAACTGCAAAGGCTGCTTTCATGGCAACTTTCTCCAGCTTAGGGCCAGATAAGAAATCTGAGGTACTTATTAATAACACCGATAATGCCACTGATGCTAGTATTCAACCACATCAAGTTGGGCAAGAGAGTGCTGATTCGAATGAATCTTCGGTGGTGAGTCTTTCAAATGAGGAGACGAACAATGATAGCAATATCAATGTGAGTCCCCAGATTTTGAGTGAATCACAACCGGGATCCATTTCGCATACGCCTACTCCTGCTCAACAAGATTTGGTCATGGTTCCTGCTACATTACTTAGCCAAATGAATGCTGCACTCTTAGAAACCTTAGCTAAGAATAAGAATTTGTCTGATGAGCTTGCCTTAAGTAATGAGAAAGTACAAACTTTGGAATTAGTGCCTTCGTCTAGTGTTCTCACAAATCTTGAATATGATCATTTTAGAAACAAACAAATGGGTCACTTGCAAGAGATCGAAAACTTAAGAGCAAATCTGTCTAATGAACTTAAAGAAAAGGAGTTAGTGGTCACTAATTTTCAAAAACTTCAAACTGATTTTGAATTACTCGAATCTAAGAAGACTGAAATGGAGATTAATGCCACTAATAAGATTAGAAGTCTAGATTACTTGCTTTTAAGACAATACGCTGCTTCACAACTAGTTCACTTATTTGATGCTTCATTTAGAGAATTTAACTTATCACGTCTAAAAGGCCTTCCCCCTAATCCACGGTATGCAAAACAAGCTTTAAGACATAGTCCTAGACTTTATAATGCAACTCAATTAGGATTGGCGTTAGACCCAATTGTTTTTCCCAATGATCAAACAAGTAAGGATCTAGTTGATGAGGATCGGTCATACAATTCAGCAAAATATCCCGATTGTGATTATTTTAAAATGAATAAGGAGTTTGCTAAAACTGATTTTAGAGTTCGATTCCATATGGATAAAGATCTCATTACAGCACCAACCTACATGATAGAGGAAGAAAGCCCTAGTACATTTCCTACACTTGTCAACATGGAAGGTCCTAAGGAAATTCCAAAGAATCTTCCACCGGTTAGCACTGTATGGTTAAACTTGAAAGAGATTAACCGATACTTTACTAACTTTGACAAGGTCATTTTGGAATGTACGACTTCAAATGGCTTAAACGCCGGAGAATGGGCTTTCGAACACATGAACGAGGTGTTTAAAACTAAGATCAATCCGTTTGTCGAAAGTCTAAAAGAAAGTTTTGCATCTCTTAAGGAAAATCTTCAGTTTGAAATTGGGGAAGTTCAAAAAGTGTTTTATGAAATGGACACCGCTTACGAACTGCAACTAATTGAAAAGGAAAAGATTTTAACCGAATATGACCGATTCTTGTCTGAAATAATCTCGTGTGATGTGCTTACTACTGTAAATGTTAATTATTCGAATGAGCTTACATCCACTATGATTAATTGTGATGCTATGAATATTTGTGAGGATATTTGTGATGATGTTTGTAATCTTTCTGTAAATGTTGCTGATACTGTAAATGAGGTAGAAAATCATTCTTGTCACGAATCTAACGCTGAGTTTTTAAAGCTACAAGATTCTTACAATTTACTTTCCCAACGCTTTAATCAACTAGAACAACATTGTATATCTTTAGAATTAAAACAACAAAATCAAAATGAAAATCTTTTGATATCAAATGTTTGTGAAAACGGCGTTGAGAATAGTGACAAGATGATTGCAATTGTTAAGACATTAGAGGAAGAAATCATGAGATTGAAGAGAGAGATATCATCAAAGGAAACATTAAGAATGGAACTAGAGGCTGCAGAGTCTAAAAACCAGGTCTTAGAAATTAGACTATCAACTGTTCTAGGGGAGATGGATCGGACAAGGCAGGGACTATCCGCTCTTTATGGTTCACTAGAAGAACGCTTCGCTTTTAATGCGGCACAGCAACAATATTATGTTGAACAACTGAACCAAAAGTGCGAAGAAATCTCTGACTTGAACATCCTGCTCATAGACAAAAATATGGTTTTGGCTGAGTTAAAGGAGACACTTCTTCTCACCCGACAAGAAGTTGTTGATAACTTAGCTAACGACTCTGCACCGTCCACTAGTGCTCCAACAACCAAATCAGTAGTGCTTTATAAGAATCCGTTTCATAAGAGAAACCCGGTTGTATACGATGATTATATGAGGAATGCCATTAAGCATGTCGATCTTCTTAGGGATATTTTAGACGATCTTTATGCCTTAGATCCCTCAAGTAGCGACTATTATTCGGCTCATGAATATGTTAAGCGAGTTCAATATTGCTTGGCTTATTTGCAATACATAGGTACACCAGGTTCTGCACTACTTAATAATAGGCCCATTGCTGTCACTCCATTTAATAAGACTCCAGGAGCGAAACCGTCATTGGCACAATCAAGTAAGACACCTTTAAAATCTGCTGCTAATGTTCCCAATTTGCCTTCTACAGGATTAAAAGAGACTACTAAGGCTAAAGGATCGCCACTCAAGAAAGCTAAGATCAAGCCCTCCACTAGTAGTGCCACAAAGAAGAAAGTAGAAGTCCACAATAGGAATGCTAGTTCAGTTTTAAATAAAATGAATCATGTTAAGACTAAAAGCTCTGCGCCTGTGCAGCAGCCTAAACCATTCGTGAATTCTGATTTAAATTGCTGGAATTGTAATGAATGTATGTTTTCACAGCGTCATGATTTGTGTCTGATTGATCACGTTAATGAAATGAATGCTATTAAGAATGGTCTTGAATGGAAGCCAACGGGTAGAACTCGTGCCCAAGTTGGCTGGCAATGGCGTCCCACTGGTAGGACCTTTACACTAGATGGTAAAATGTGCCCTTTAACTAGGAATGCATCCATTGAGGTTAGGTCTGAGCGTCCTTTAGTTAGGAACACTCGCACTCAAGTATGGAAACAGCGCCCTTTAATTAGGTCTGCCCCCACTATAGTGCCTATCAGTGTAGAAATACCTCAGGATTTGAGCCAATTAGAATCTACACCACCAATTAAGAAGAAGAAGGCTAGGAAATCTAAGAAACCTAGAGTTAGCAAATCTAAGATTATTAAATCTGTACCTGCTAATAACAAGGAACACTCAGATTCCGATACCTCTACATTGTCTTTGTGTGGTGATATTTTCAGGTGGTCCAAATCATCCTGTGGTATTTGGACTCCGGTTGTTCAAAACATATGACCGGAAATCGCTCGATGCTCCGAAATTTCGTCAGCAAGTTTCTTGGTACGGTTAAATTTGGGAATGATCATATAGCAAAGATTATGCGATACGGTGAATATCAGATTGGAAACGTGACGATTTCTAGGGTATACTATGTAGAAGGTCTTGGTCACAACTTATTCTCAGTAGGACAGTTTTGTGATTCCAACCTTGAGGTTGCTTTTCGACAACACACTTGTTTCATCTGCAACTTGGAAGGAAAAGATTTGTTGAAGGGATCTCGTGGTGCAAATCTTTATACGTTGTCTCTACAAGATATGATGGCCGCCTCTCCAGTATGTCTTCTCTCTAAAGCATCCAAGACCAAGTCATGGTTATGGCATCGCAGATTATCTCATCTTAATTTTGATGCTATTAATCATCTGGCTAAAAACGAGTTAGTTCGTGGTCTTCCAAAGCTTAAATTTCACAAGGACCATTTATGTTCTGCGTGTTCAAGAGGGAAAAGCACCAAGAAATCTTACAAACCCAAAGCTGAAGACACTAATCAAGAAAAACTTCATCTTTTGCATATGGATCTTTGTGGACCGATGAGAACTGAAAGTGTGAGCGGTAAGAAATTCATTCTCGTCATTGTGGATGATTTTTCCAGGTTTACATGGGTTAGATTTCTACGTACAAAGGATGAAGCACCAAAAGCTATCATCACTTTTCTGAAGTTCATTCAGGTACGTTTGAATACCACTGTCCGCCGCATTCGTACAGACAATGGTACAGAGTTCGTAAACCAGACTCTTCGTGATTATTATGAAGGAGTTGGTATATCACATGAAACATCCGCTGCACGCACTCCACAACAAAACGGTGTCGTTGAAAGACGAAATCGCACACTTATGGAAGCTGCTAGGACCATGCTTATTTATGCGAACGCTCCATTGTTCTTGTGGGCAGAGGCTATTTCTACTGCATGTTTCACCCAAAACCGTTCTATCATTCGGAAACGCCATGGAAAAACACCTTATGAGCTTCTACATGACCGCAAACCCGATGTTTCATTTTTCCATGTGTTTGGTGCTCTGTGTTATCCAAACATCAATAGTGAGAACTTGGGTAAGCTTCAACCAAAAGCCGACATAGGTATTTTCATTGGTTACTCACCGTCCAAAAGAGCATACCGAATCTATAACCGTCGTCTTGGCAAGATTGTGGAAACTATGGACGCAGATTTCGACGAGCTGACAGTGATGGCTTCTGAGCAACACAGCTCTGAACCCGCGCTTCATGAGATGGGACCCGGTGCTATAAGTTCCGGATTAGTTCCCAACAATCCTACTTCTACATCATTTTTACCACCATCAAGGCCCGAGTGGGATAAACTGTTTCAACCGTTGTTTGATGAATTCTTCGATCCCCCGACTGATGAAGTTCCAGCACCTGTAGTAATTGCTCCAATACCTGAAGTGGTTGCTCAAGTTAATGAACCTTTATCTAACGCATCTACAATTCACATTGAACCGGATGCACCTTCACCAAGTGATTCTAAAACTACACCTGAATCATCACCCCTACTTGTGCCTAATGATGTAGAAGAGGATTCTACTGATCACGACTTGGAATATGCTCACTTGCAAGAGCTTCCTTTCTTTGGTGTAGCGATCCCTGAAAACCCTTCAGCCGCGTCTACCTCAGAAGAAGCTCCATCTATTGTTCACTCCAGACCACCTAGGATTGAAAACCATAGCACTAAATGGACAAAAGATCACCCAATTAGGAATGTTATTGGAGATCTAGATCGACCAGTCTCTACACGCCATCAACTACAAGAGAGTGCACTATATTGTTACTTTGATGCATTTCTCTCTGAAGTTGAACCCAAAAATTGGCAGCAGGCTATGACCCAATCATCTTGGATCGAAGCTATGCAGGAGGAACTCAATGAATTCAAACGACTTGAAGTATGGGAATTGGTTCCTCGCCCTGACAAGGTTAACATCCTTACTTTGTTATGGGTTTATAAGGTTAAACTTGATGAGATGGGTTCGGTATTGAAGAATAAAGCAAGATTGGTCGCTAGAGGATATAAACAAGCCTTGGGTATAGACTTTGAGGAATCTTTTGCTCCCGTGGCTAGATTGGAGGCGATTAGACTATTCCTTGCGTTTGCTGCTCATATGAACATGATCGTCTATCAAATGGATGTGAAGACGGCATTTTTGAACGGTGAACTAAGGGAAGAGGTTTATGTTAGTCAACCGGATGGGTTCGTCAGCACGGAGTCTCCTAACCATGTGTACAAGCTTAAGAAGGCTCTCTATGGGTTGAAACAAGCTCCACGCGCGTGGTATGATCTCCTGTCAACATATCTCATGTCGGAAGGCTTCTCCAAAGGCAAAGTGGACCCCACTCTATTCACTCTCAAGGACGGCAACGACATGCTTCTGGTACAAATTTATGTTGATGATATAATTTTTGCTGCCACTAACATAGAATTGTCTAAACAATTTGAGAAGATAATGTCCACACGCTTTCAGATGTCGATGATGGGAAAAATCTCATTTTTCTTAGGATTACAGATTTCTCAGAATCCCAGAGGCATCTTTATTAATCAATCCAAATATGCTCTAGAATCTCTTAAGAAATATAACTTTGAGAATTGTGACCCCGTAGACACTCCAATGGTGGAGAAATCCAAGTTAGATGAAGATAGGGATGGGATTATTGTCGATCCGAAACTTTACCGTGGAATGATTGGCACCCTTCTCTATCTGACTGCTAGCAGGCCTGATTTGCAATTTGCTGTATGCATGTGTGCCCGGTATCAGGCTCGGCCTACCGAAAAGCACTTACATGTAGTTAAAAGGATCTTTCGGTATCTAAAAGGAACACTTCATCGTGGTCTATGGTATCCGAAAGATTCCTCGATTGCTTTAATATCATACGCAGATGCCGATCATGCTGGATGTCAAGATACGAGGCGTAGCACTTCTGGATCTGTGCAACTCCTTGGAGATAGATTGATCAGTTGGTCTTCAAAAAGGCAGAAAAGCGCTGCAATATCAAGCACGGAGGCTGAATACATCGCCATGTCCGGTTGTTGTGCTCAAGTCCTTTGGATGAGATCACAATTAACTGACTACGGTCTTGGATTTAACAAAATCCCGATGTATTGTGACAACAAGAGCGCCATTGCCCTTTGCTGCAACTATGTTCAACACTCCCGGGCCAAGCACATAGACATTCACTACCATTTCATTAAGGAGCAGGTGGAGAACGGAGTGATCGAGCTGTATTTTGTCACTACTGAGTATCAGCTGGCGGATATGTTCACCAAAGCCTTAGATCGAGGACGAATCGAGTTTTTGATCGACAAGCTTGGCATGAAATCATTCACTCCAGCGACTCTCACAGAGTTGGCAGAAGAATCAGCTGAATAGTCGTGGTAAACTATTCAGAGTATCCTTTGGTTGTGATCATGTATATTATCGTAAATATATAAACCACAAAAGAAAAATACAAAAATATAAAACCAAGAAAAACCATAAAAAATATAAAACCAAGAAAAACCATAAAAAATATAAAACCTAGAAAAACCATAAAAAGTATAAAATCAAGAAAAACCAAAAATATTTTTCGTTTTAAATCGGGCATGTCTTTTAGTACGGTAATATTTACGGCCTTAGAAATGTCGATCAATATTGACACGGTGCCATAAATAGAGTCCGTATAAAAGTTGTAATGTTTTTAAAACATGCCCATAATGGCTTGTAGTTATTTCAGACTGCAACCCGGTTTTCATATTAAAGTCACGTATTTCCTTGGAAAACGTTGGCTCAGAACGGGAATTAATTTTCTCGGGCGTGATTTACAAGCCAAATCATGCAAAGGGATCAAGTTTACTTTATAACTTGGTCTAACACGAATTTGTGTACGTCTTAGTGCATTAATTTGTTAAAATAAGAGAAATCTTATTGACACCACGAATCAAATTTTTTTTTTTTTTTCAAGAAATCAATTGGGAAATGTTTTTCATCATCATGTGCCTCGTTAAACAATGACTACAGCTCTTTAAATAGAAAACGGGTCATCGTTTAAGGGGGAGAAAATGTTTCATCATCTTTCACATCAAAAAGATCCTCAAAAGTTTTAAAGGAAACTCACAAAGCTTAATGGTTAATGGTTGGATTGCTTTGGCATATGTCTTGTTGTTGTTGTTTATAAGTTTGTTGTGGATTGTGCTTGTGTTAAGTTAAGTTAATCACTAAGACTCGACTAGTTAACATAAGATAGGGTCAAAATGGCTAGTATCAACACTTGGTTACCAAAAGAATGATTGAATGAAGCAAAAAGAAAAATTGAGGGGGCAAAGTTGACAATATGTCTAACTTATGGAAAACTTGACCTAATCAAAGTTTACTCCCCCCCCCCCGTTTTTCTTTCATAACACTGTTCTTATTTCTCTTTTGCCGCCATTGATATCCTTCCACTCAAACTCACGAAAACAATCAAACAAGTAACAATCACTCACTTTCTCAAGATCAAGATCATCAAAAAGGTATTCAAACGGATTAATTTTCATATACATCAATTCAAATAACTCTTTTTAATTGGAAATCAAACGAATCACATTACTGATTAATTAGGGATAATTAATTTGGGGGTTTTACTTGGGTTGTGTTCGGAAAAGGTTTAATTGCACTATTTTTGCCTTTAGATCAATTGAAACAAACGGATTAAGTGCCTAATTAGAAAAAATTGTAACTGTTGCAAAACTTTCCGCGTAAGAACAACTTTCCGCATGGTGAAATTTTTCCGAATAGAAAAGTTTTCCGCATAAGGCAAAAGTTCCGCATAAGGGAAAAAGTTCCGCATAGGAAAAAGTTCCGCATAGGAAAAAGTTCCGCATAGGAAAATGTTCCGCATAGGGAAAATGTTCCGCATAGGGCAAAAAGTTCCGCATAGGGAAAATGTTCCGCATAGGGCAAAAAGTTCCGCATAGGGAAAATGTTCCGCATAGGGCAAAAGTTCCGCATAGGGCAAAAAGTTCCGCATAGGAAAATGTTCCGCATAGGAAAATGTTCCGCATAGGGAAAATGTTCCGCATAGGGCAAAAAGTTCCGCATAGGGAAAATGTTCCGCATAGGGCAAAAAGTTCCGCATAGGGAAAATGTTCCGCATAGGGCAAAAGTTCCGCATAGGGCAAAAAGTTCCGCATAGGGTAAATTTTCCGCATAGGGCAAAAGTTCCGCATAGGGCAAAAGTTCCGCATAAGGGAAATGTTCCGAATAGGAAATGTTCCGAATAGGAAATGTTCCGAATAGGAAATGTTCCGCATAGGAAATGTTCCGAATGGAGGAATTTTTTCCGCATAAGCCCAAATGTTCCGAATGGAGGAATTTTTTTTTCCGCATAGCCCAAATGTTCCGAATAGAGTATTTTATTCAGAATAGGAATGTTTTTCCGTATAGGCTATATGTTCCGAATAGAGATTTATTCCGCATAGCCTTAATGTTCCGAATAGAGCTTTTATTCCGCATAGCCAAATGTTCCGAATAGAGCTTTTATTCAGAATAGGGATTTTATTCCACATAGGCTAATTATTCCGAATAGAAGATGTTTGAATGATTTCAAAGCTTAAAGGATTATGTCATATGTACAATGCTTAGATTTAAAGTCATAATAATATTCATACTTGTTTGTATCAACCTTTGTGTTTTATCTTAAGCAGAGACGATGACTAACCCTACCGTACAACAACTACAAGACAACAGAGCCGCCGCCATTGCTGAAGCCAAAACTCTTAAGTTTGTTCCAAACAACTACCGTCTGAAGGAGGTATCTCACTCTACCCATAATGGCTTTAAGGTAGCTACAGCCATGCTTGATAAATCTCATTTCAAGTATGCGCTAAGGAGAAGTGCTTCGGTGCCCTATGACTACCTTTACGAGTTCTGGGCTACCAAAGAGAGGACGTCGAACAAGATCACTTTTTCCTTGGACAACAAGCAGCAGACGCTTACTGTGTCAGATTTCAGGAAGATCTTTGGCTTTCGACCGATACTCAAAGGTCTACCATCATACTCACCCAACCCAACCAAGGACCAGATGATGGAGATGTTCACCGCTATTGGATGTCTTGACATACGAACCCCGTCTGAGTTTACTACCGCCAAAGTCGGCCAACCATGGAAAGCTATTTTTGGGATTCTTAGCCGATGCTTGACACCTAAAACAACTGGGTATGATGCTGTTCGTCCACCAATCATCAAGATGTTTTATGGTATGTTCAAAGGTATGGGTATTGATTATGCATCACTGCTGTGGGAGGAGTTTACTTTTCAACTCTTCACTAACACAAAGGGTAAAATCAAAACTTACCAGTACCCTAGGTTTATTAAGTTGATCATACATTACTTTATGGAAAACGATGCATCCATTAACAAGCTTGCAGGTAGTCGTCACCACATGATAGATGATGATGATTTGGTAGACTTAAGGCAGGAGACTCATTCGAATACGGTTATTCCTGGTCCCATTCCCAGTCATCTTCTGACCGATGAGATCATTGAATCTGATGATTACAAGAACTTGCTCACGGAAATTGAGAAACAACGAGCAAGCCTTCTAGCAGGTGAAGACTCATCTACCACGGTTAAAAGCAAAGGTAAAAGGAAGCAAGCAGATTTACCTGAGCCCAAAACCAAGAAGAAGAAGACAGAGGGTAAGAAAGGAAAGGGTAAGGCTGATGAGATGCGTCTGCGTGACGAAGAAAACATTGTTGATCCTACTCTTGATAAAGCTGAACAACAAATGATGAAGATAGCCATTAAAAGGAGTAGGAAAGATACTGGTGGTAGTGGTTCAGGTGTAAGAGTAGACGTTGAGGATGAGTATATTGAACCTGAAGATGTTGATGAGTTTGGGTCACCTGAAAATTATTCCACTTCGAAGGAGCCATCAATCCCTGTTTCAGCTGGTATTGAAAAGGCATCTACTCAACCTTTAACAACTCCACCTCCACCAACTCAACCCTTACCAACCAAACAGATTTCTACACCACTTCCTCCACCACCACCAAAGCCCATCCTTAGCACCGCAGTCACAACCGAGCCTATTCCCTCAACACAGAGCAGTTCTGCAACATCTGCAATGGCAGCAATAGTGATGGCCGAGATGTTGGATAAACACATGGATAAACAAAAGAGCGAAATGGATGAACTTCGCCAAGAGTTACAAAGACGTGCTCAAAGTGAAGAAGCATCTAAGAAGGCTCAAGAAGAGTTGATTGCCAAGTTCGCTGTAGACATGGAAGCTACACGTAAAGCTCATGCAGAGGAACTTGCTCAGGTTAAAAAGGATGAAGCTAATAGGCATAAAGCACGAATTGCAAGACTTAAAGCGATTAAGGATGACTTTAAAGAGCAAAAAGAAGCTCTTGAAGCTACTATTGAGCAGAAAGTGAAAGACTCCGTTGAATCCCTAATGCCTAAACTGCGTGATGATTTGAAGACGCTTGCTGCTGATAACTTGATGATCAAGTCATCCAATCCTTCAGAAGCCGCCTACAAGATCGCATATGACTTGACGGATTTTGAACTGAAGAAGATCCTTAAGGCTCGAATGAAGGAACTTGGATCGTTTGATAAATCGAGGAAACAACGGGCTCTCTTCAAATCCCTGAATGACGCTATCATGGAGGATGATAGGTTGTTCAAGACGTTTGGAAGTGTGGTACCCTACCACATTCTCCCTGAAGAAGAACGGGAAGAGAGTGAGGAAGACGAGGGTACTGGTGGAGAGGAGGAAGAAGAAGAAGAAGAAGATAAGAACGAGGAGGAGGATGAGGATGAGAATAATGATGAGGATGAGGATGAGAATGATGAGGATGATGATAATGATAAGGATGATGAAGATGATGATGAGGATGATGAGGATGATGATGATGAGGATGCAGATGATGATGATAATGATGGTAACGATGGTGGTGATGGTCACCAGGAGAGTGTTAAGGGGAGCAATGCTGATAAAGGTGAACAGCGTGAGAAAGGGGATAAGGGCGCCAGCTCAAAGAAAGTGGTTAAGTCTGGCACCAAGTCAAAGAAAGATGCAGCACCAAAGGAGAAATCTACATCCACGGAATCCAGACGATCGAAGTGGTGCCATGACGTGAATGCCACTACCGGGTCATCTATTCCTGGTACATTTATCCATGCATCAATACCTGTTACCACTAACCCCGTTAGTTCTTGTGTTGTTACTCCTGTGATTGCAGAATCGGTCACTGAACCTGAAGCGGCTCAACACTCACCCATCCATGACACTGCTGAAATGCCTGAATCTGAACAAGCAGATGTTCACGTCTCCACTCCTCAGCAACAAAACCCACAATCTACTATACCTGAACCAAGCACAAGGAACTGGGAGGACACGTTGGAAATCGACGAGACCGCTCCACCACAGGCTTGGATCACGGCAGCGGCGCAGTATGATCCGATCACCGACGCCGACAGAGAAGTCTTGTACCTTCGTATCCGAAGTCCGATTGACTTATGTGCATTTCTTGCTCATGAGTATAAGACTTCGGTTACTCCATCATTGGTGAAGAAAGTACTGAAGGATAAAAGACTTCGCGCCAAAACCCGGTTGACCCAAATGGAGTTCGAATACTATGCCGAGGAGATCCTGAAGGCTCTGAATACCGTTCAACGGCCAGGTCTTCATGAATCAGAAAGAGCTCCACCTCCAATGGATCAAGATAATCAGATTGCTCTTGACTTCTTTGTCACCAATGATCTGGTGTATCTACTGAAGGGGTCATCAAAGTACGCAACATCCCTGACATTGCTGAAAGCTGCCAACTGGGGGACAATACCCTTTATCGAGGAAAAGGTAAACCGACTCTGGGTCCCTAAGATAAATCGTAATTATGATATGTATGCTGTCATAGGTGCATCTCATTGGGACGAACGAGTCCGAAGGGCGTACAGGGGTTGCTGCTTGGTCAATTCTGGAAGCAAGGTTAGATCCGACATCCGCATCTCCAGCATTTTAGGGATGAAAACTGAAGCCAAGAATGGCTACTATCATGTGACGGAGATTCGTTTGAAAAGGGAGGATGACAGGGAATACAAAATCCAGCAGGGAGATTTTTCCATCATTCGCCTTGAGGATATCGAAGATATGCTGCTTCTGATGACCAGAGATCAACTGACACATATTCCTCGTGAAGACCTGATTGCGTTGAATACAGCACTTCGTATGTTCACACGAAGCGTTGTCATCAAGTCACGAGTTGAAGATCTTCAGTTAGGAGTCGAAAGCTATCAGAGGAAGCTCAATTTAACCCGTCCTGTGAACCAAGTGTTACCTCAACATGTAGCAAGATGTCCCTATACCGGCATTTCTGTCCCGAATTCCGGCATTTTCTACTTAAACAGTCGAGGTTTGATGAAGTTTATGAGGATGGGGGAGCTCCACAAGTATAGTGATGGAACTCTTATACAAGTCAGAGGAAAGTTGGAGCATCTGAACTCGGGTAAGACTTTGCCAGAAATGACGGAGGATTGGCATCCAGGTTATAAGCAGATGGCGAAGTATGTGATCAAAAAGATCGATCAAAAGCTCCGTGAACGTAGGTTGATGAGGAGCTTGGAAAGATTCGTGGGTGGTAGACCATATGGAGTGCACTACAGAACACTGCAACGATCCATCTGAAGGGTCGTACATTTCAGGTCACTCTATATTGGTATTATTTGTGAATATGTATATTTGTGAATAATGTGTTTTAATGGCTTGTTGTAGTGTTACGGTATGATAATTTTTCAAGAATTTCTCACGAGATTCTAAATCTTTCAAAATATATCATACTAAAGCACTACAACTACCTCTTATTAACTTAAGGGGGAGCAATCATTTGTTCTATGGCCAAACATCAATTTCATTTTTACCCAAAGACCGGTTAATCCATTCAATATCCCAAATATTAATGGTTAACATTTTGGATAAGGGGAGAAAATGGGATTAAGGAGATTTAAATGATACTTGGCTAAAATGAAAAAGACTTAAAGATTATCCAACTTAATATGTGTAAAGCACGTGTTAAGGGGGAGCGTTTTTGATAAACAAAACACCTAAGGTACAAAACTTTTGATTTCAATATCACAAGTACTTTAGGTGATTTTCAATGATTTTTCATGGTGGCAATTCCTTCCCAAAACACACTTAATTCACGACGGATGTGGTGACAAAAGGGTGGCAGGAATAGGTTTAGTCCAATGATTCATCAGAACCGATGGAATCTTCCCAAGGACAATTCCCTAGATAGAATTAGAAGTCCTAGGAAAGATGGAGAAAGAATGTGAACGTAGCTGAATGCCGACCAAGTACTTAAGCTAGCACTGGAACAATCACAACAAGGTGCTAGTGATGACGTATTGGTAAGCATTGAAGGGGTTGAAGAATGAAAAAGAAATGTAAAGATAAAGGGTGTAAAGAAAGAAGCCCTCCTTACAACTTTAGGCAGAAACCGGGTCAATACATATGCTATTGAGGTCATTTTTGCTAATGATTCTCGGTATTGAAGAAAGACATCATGGACCCAGTGATGCAATGCACAACCCTTCCCCAGCTAACTCAAATATCTCTCAAAAGGTATTTGTTTTAATCACACGGAGATCAACATGTTATCTACTGGTTTATTCACTCCGAATAGACTGGTATTGAAAAGGTGGCACTCCTCTCCAGCCATCGCTCACTAAATCAAAACGCACAATCGAGTCTAGAGCCAAGAGATCATCAAAAGTCTCATTAGGACACTTTCCATTTATTCCTTGCTTTCTCACACACTGTGAAAAGTAAGAGATTTTCATGAGTCCTACGCAGTATTCCTGTAATATTGCCAGAACATCCGAGTAATACGCAAGTATTACAATGAAGATGGAAATCCTGCTTGAGCCAACATCAAACAAGCTCATGGTAGGTTACACGTGCGGTTCTTTTAAAACCAATCTTGTGAAAAACTGGAAGGTAACAGTGGTTTAATTCTTAATTGAACTTAAACTCGTTCCAGGCCTCTTCGCATTATCATATGATCTTGCCAGAACACTCAGAGTGACTCTTTATTGACCACAGTGACGAGTGGAAATCCTTCTAGTGTCAACATCAAACAGCACTTGGTAGGTAACGCGCAAGATTCTTTATGAATTGAGCTCGTGACAACTGGAAAGCAACGATGGTGAAAATCTTAATTGAAATTCACTTGTTCCAGGTTTCATGAATTGACGGCTTTTAATCACAAGGATAATTTATCCAAGTGATTCACTCTTTATGTTCGCAGTCAGCTTTGGACGGTCGAATAAAGAGAACGGGTTCACCCGCGAAATCCTGTCAGGAAGTTACTTAATTGAAACTATCCGTCACGGGTACGATATCTAATATCGTCCAACGGTCTTCACCGACCGGAGGTAAAATGCTACCGAATTAGAATAAAATGTTCAAAGCCATTTTATTCGTGTCGTTGCTGTGTACCTGCTAAAGACGGTGGCGTTGCTGTGTACCTGTTGAAGACGGTGGCGTTGCTGAGTACCAGTAAAGACGGTGGTGTTGCGGTGTACCTGGAAAAGTCATTCCCACATGCTTATGTCTTTTGCAACAAAGTTCAGCAAAAATTCAAGAAAGTACAAGATGAAGTCTTCCGCTGTACCAAACTCTGAAGCTTTCGAGAATTCAACAAAAAGACGTAAGTGTGTGGAACATGAAGTCACGAGGAGGCAAAGTTCACAAGAAAGGCAAAGATCGCACGTGAAAGGCCAAAGAACAATGCTCTCAAGTCAAAGCCAAAAAGATCAAATCAACATATTCACAACAAAAGAAAGAAAAGAAGAAAAGACTACGAGCTAAAGAACGAAGACTTAGTATAGTATGCTAGGTTTAGAATTTTGTAACGTGGAGTGACCTCCCTTAGGGGGAGATTGTTAGAAATACGTTTTAACGTATATTAGAAGTATCGGTCGCTCCACAATATGATTTATGTTGTAATAGCTCGTAGTTAGTAATTAGTTGTTATTTGCTTATTAACTTAAGTAAGAACTGGTCCATGGGCTTGTCATGGACCGGCCCAAGCCCAATGTTTAGCTTGGACTATAAATACCCCTTTCCACTAAGGAAAGGGGTTGGTTGTTGTTCCATTTCACATTTCATAGTAATAAAATCTTCCATATATTTCTCTCACTTTCTCTCTCTAGTTTCTCTCACTAGAAAACATCAACCCACTTCATAGATTCATAGGTTATCAATTTCTACAAAAGTACTAAGAGAAATTTAAAACTTTAAAGGAAACAAAAGGTTAGAAAACCATTTTCAATGGAAATAACTTGCAAAGAGATCAAGGACTTACATTAGGGCTTTGGTGCTGCGAAGATTTATCACCCTCAAGTTTCACGTTCCCCAAACTAAGCTTAAAAACGAGATCATTGTTATTATAAGTTAGTAAAACAAACACTTACACACATGGCTTAATTATATGCTTAAACTCCCTTATTCCTAGGTGTATCTCTTATATTTTATTTTTGTCTTAGAATGATCATGAAGATGCATTTTTGGACTTATTTCGATAGTTTATTTAGGCTGAAAGCAAAGTAGGACGATTTGATCAATAGTTAGCTAAAGGACAAAATCTCTTAAAACTGCTTCTCGGGATATCAAAAAGTTCATATCTTGGCATAACTCGGTTCACGATTTGAGACCTTTCTCGGCCGATATTTGGCATGTACTTCATACTTCATATCTTGAGAGACGTGCTTGAGATAATGGTCTTCTCATCGTTAATTGAGTTTCTTCACTTGGAGACTTTTGAGGGGTACTCCAACTTTGTTGACCACGACTTCATGATTATTTCTTCAATCGCTAATTGGGATTTTGAGATACAACGATCCGCCTCCTTTTCGGACATGGATCTATTTATCCTCATACCTTGTTAGGGTCTTTTCGGATAGACTTCTCCATGATCTTTTTGGGAGTTGATTGCTTTTCGTCGTGAGTCTTGATCCTTCATATTGATTTTGGGAATAATGCTTTTCATATCACCTTGGATCTTTAGCAATAAGATTGAATCCTCATGCCTTGTTAGGGCCTTTTCGGACTCGCCAATCTTCGCGCCCCGCTTCATAAGTTATGCCTTGGCTATGAACTCTTATCATTACCGAGCAACTTTTAAACGATCTTGGGCTAGAAGCTAAGTAACTTTTCAAATCGTACGACCTTACTTATTGCAGATAAATTATTAGCAAGTGATGGGAGAATAGGCAGATAATTACACCAAGTGTGCTTGTGCAAGAATACCGACTTATAATTGACTCTATCATTTCTCGTTCTCCACAATTTAAAATCTCAAGTAATGAGACTCGTTGATGCTTAGCCTAATAAACCAATTAAGGTCTACATGGTTAAGGATACTAGCTAGAATAAACATGGAAAAGTCTATTCGGGTTGAGTCAAAATAATCGCAACGAGCCTAATATGTCAAAGACTTCTAAACTAGCTACACCACTTTATGAATATTTTTGACTTTATTGCGGGATATATACATATGAAAGCAACGATAAAAATTTAAAAATTACGACTAAATGGTCAAAGTTAATTAAAAATTTGAAAAATGCTGAAAAAGATGATTTTCCGGTTAAATGAAGGCATTTTAATGGAAAAGTCCACTTAAAACTTCGATAGAAGTCCCCCTACACTTAAGATAAACATTTTCCTCAATGTTTAAGCATGTGGGAAAAGTCTCCCCTACACTTATGACATTGTGCACGTTGGTTAAATCAAGCTAAGGAAGAGACGACTAACGTGATCATTTTCAAATGTGAGTATGAAGAAAATTGAATCATGATAGTTGAGAGATAGAACCGGATTTCGGATAACACGGGAGCACGGTTCTTCAAAGGTTCCAAAAGTACATTCATCCCTGTAATCACATCACCACACAAACACAAACAACCTATAGAAGTCCCCCTACACTTAGGAGGTTAAAACGGAAAAGGATAGATACTCGGGTTTTGTCCCGAGGAGCGCTTGTTTTTGATAACCGAGTCACGAGCCTGACTCGACCCAAAATTAGTTCATGGGAAACGTGGTGAGGGATGGAATCATCTCATGAGAGATGTCCTCACCAAAGTACAACTTCACTCGTTGGCCATTCACCTTAAAATTAGGTCCATTAGGTTGAGCGAGCTCGAGAGTACCATATGGAAAAATTTGGGCAATGGTGAATGGGCCGGACCAACGAGATTTCAGCTTGCCCGAAAATATTTTCAACCGAGAGTTAAAGAGTAACACTTTGTCTCCAACTTGGAACTCTCAGTTTTTAATCTTAGAGTCGTGAATGAGCTAGTCCTTTCCTTATAGATCAAAGAATTTTCATACGCCTCATCCCGGAATTCATTCAGCTCATTGAGTTGGATCTTGCGTAGGTCACCGACTTTGTTGATATCAAAATTAGCCGACTTCAAGGCCCAATAAGCCTTGTGCTCCAACTCAATGGGGAGGTGGCATGCTTTCCTGTACACGAGACGATATGGTGTACAACCAATCAGAGTCTTGTATGCGGTACGAAAAGCCCACAAAGCCTCATCAAGTTTATCAGCCCATGAGGCACGATGCTCTCCCACGGTTCGTTCAAGAATTCACTTTAATCCTCGGTTAGAGATTTCAGCCTGGCCATTAGTTTGTGGGTGGTATGCGGTGGGTTGGTTGGGAGGAGGAGCATGGTAGGCGGGTGGTTGATAAGCAGGTTGTTGGTAAAATTGGTTGTTTCTTTGAGGTGGATATGGTTGTTTGTGAGGTGGTTGGTATGGTGCACGAGGTTGTTGTTGTTGTTGAGGAAGGCGATTGAGGTTTTGTTGTTGGTTTGGGTTGTTAGGAGGAAAACCGGGCGGGGATAGAAAGTTGTTTGAGCGGTAGCTAAGCAAGTTGCGGTCACCTTGAGGACGAGCTTGATAAGCGGCCGGAGGATAGGTACCGTATGATGCATTAACATTCTCAGAAGGGTAGTCTTGGGTGGTGGTACAAGTGGTGTAAGAGTGAGGACCCCGCATATTTCACATGGTTGGCTGACAGCATTGACTTGAGCATTTTTAGCATTGATGCTGTTGGTGTTGCTAGCGGTTTGGGTAGCAAGCGATTCAAGAAGCGTAGTGATTTTGTCAAGTCGCTTGTCGTTGTCACTAGTACTAGCACTAGCGGCATTGGTCCGAACACTCTTGGTTTGCACACGAGACTTATTCTCAATGATATCCCAAGCGGCATTAGAGGTCTTAACCAAAATATTACCCCCCGAGGCACTGTTTAGTGAATCTTGGTCATTCATGCTTAAACCATTATAAAAAGTATTAATTTGGTGCCCTTTGGTAAAAACCATGTTGTGGGCACTTTCTTAAAAGATCTTTAAAACGGTCCCAAGATTCACTAAAAGACTCATCGTACTTTTGTTCAAAGTTAATAATTTCATTCCGCAAAGCGGTAGTACGAGAGGGTGGGAAAAAGTAGTTGATAAATTTGGTCTCCAAATCCGTCCACGTAAGAATACTTTGTGGCGGTTCCTTTGCGAGCCAATGTCGGGCTTGTCCCTCTAAAGAAAAGGGAAAAAGTTGTAAACGGATTACCTCTTGTGGAACACCATTGAATTTGACCGTATTCGTGAGTTGTAGGAATCTTTTGATGTGGTCATGAGGATTATCAATGGTACGCCCCAAGAATGGTTGAGTAGAGACCATCTGGATAAAGCCGGATTTGAGCTCAAAGTTGTTGGCTGCAATCGCGGGTATGACAATTGGATCATTGTTGCCTTCCACATGTGCTTGTAACAGTTCAATCATAGGGCGATTGTCCGGTAAAGGTTCATTGTTGCTGTTATTATTGTTGTTGAGAGGTGGATTGTTATTGCTGTTATTGTTTTGAGGTGGGTTATTGTTGTTGTTGTGTACACCGGCCATGTCTAAGTCTTCGAGAGGCTCGGGCTCTTGATAAGACGTTGATCGTGTACGCATGCACCTGCAAAAGAACTAACAAAGCAAACAAGAAATATTTTTGGTTTTTATGTTTTTTAATTTTTAGGAGTTTTGAAAATTTTATATTTTTAGGGTTTTATGAAGTTTTTTATGAAAAAGTAACGTTCACGGTGAACGGATCCCAAAATCCAAGTTCTCACAAAAAACTGTTAATCTTAACGAGAAGAGCCGGCAGCGGCGCCATTTGATACACTGATTTTTGTTATGGGGTTCAGATTAGTTCTGGGAATCTTCTCGAATTGATCACAGCTCAAAGTGGAAAGATTGTTCTTGGTTACTAAAAGGGGTTGGTTTTGGTTATCTGATTAAAAGCAAGTATGAAAATGTCATTGAGCTAAATTAAAGCGTTTAAATATTAAACTAAAAGCTATTTTGAAAAACTTTATGTAAAACTTTAAAACCTTAAAAAAAACATGTTCTATCGGAATATTGCAAATCATTTCTATCGGAATGCACCAAAGCTAAAACCATCGGAATATAGTTAAAACAAGCCATCGGAATAATCCATGCACAGGTCCATCGGAATACCAATCTGAATACCCATCGGAAATGTAAAATACAATTCTGTCGGAATGATGCTTATCGGAATGATCCCAATCGGAATGTTTTAGATCGCAATGTTTCAGATCAGAAAGTCCTAAACACTTCTGTCGGAATGCACCACTGTCGGAATGTTGTAAAGTAAATTTGGGCAGAGTTTAGTCTTAACCAGGACCTTAGTCCCGTCGGAATATGCGATCGCAATAAGCGATCGCAATCCTAGATCGGAATAAGGGGGAATAACCTAGCTATCGCAAAGTAAAACCACAATGGTTATTGCGATACAAATGAACATCCGTCGGAATATGTAGAATTCCTTGTATTGCGATGGAATGAAATATTAGACCGAAATTTGGGGGCAAGCTGGAAACTCAATAAGCTGTTACAATAAGCTATTTTAACCGATCTTAAACAACTCAAAAAGCTAGAATTCGACAACTTCTAAAACATAAACATCATAGACTTCGTAAACGAAGCTTTTTTAAATAAATTAAAACTTTTAAGGAATCCAAAAATCAATAAGCTAAAAACAAGAAATTAGCCAATAAGCATAAAGAGCTTATAGCTTAAACGTGAGTGAGCTTATGTAGGAATAAAAGAAATGAACTTTCTAAACACGCAACCTCAAATTCAATCACGAATCATGAAGGATTCGGATCAAGTTTAAGGGTTCGGATTAAAAATTAAGCAAGATCAAGAAATGTAGAAGGAGATTTGAGAACATAAAGCTTAAACTTTTACTTGATTAATGGAAATTCAAATGCACAAAGCTTAACCTTGCAAAATCTAAAAGAAAGAAAAGATGAAAAATTTAGTGAGAGAAAGTTGGGAACTTTCTCTCTCTAAAACTAGAAAGAAGAATAAAAAAACTAAAACTAGCTAACCCCCTAAATTGTTAGGAGAAGGCCTATTTATAGGTGTTGCTTGTGGGCTTGTAAATGGGCTTCTCTTCTTCTTTTATTCCAAACAAATGATATCAAATACGCGTTTTGGTCTTGTTTTAGTAAGAAATAAGTGGTAAAAGGATGGGTGTTTTCACACCTATTAGTGATGTACTTCATCTTGTCACAATTCAACTTATCCCGCCTTTTCTTCAGTCTTGGAGAATGCTTGTTTTCTTCAGGGAGATCGTATGAGGTTCAGTGAGTCTATTGCCACAACTCACTGAACCCATCACCTTCTTCTTCGTCATAGAATACATTCATTGAGCTTCGCCTCTCTGAATGCTCGAGTCTTTCTTTTAGACTCAGTCTAGGAACTCGAAGGCAACTCACTGAGTGACTGTTCACTCAGTGACTTTGTTATGTTCAAGGTTAATACTTCACTTAGGCTGATTGTTATTCAAATCCATCGGGAGGTCATTAGGTACGGAATTGACCTAACAATCTCCCCCTATTTGGATATAAAATTTGCCTAAGTAAAATTGTTATAAGTGAGCAAAGAGGCTTCTTCTTATTACAAACTATTCTACTGATGAAAAGACTTAATATAACAAATTACTTCATTTTCATTCATCATTACATAAGACTGAATATTCTGATACAAGAAACATAAATAAAACAAAAGATTACAGTTATTTAGGAATCCATTGCTTCCCTCTTCACCCTTGATGACTATAACACCTTTTCTTTGTCAGGCCTCCTAGCAATTATCTCCCTGAGCTTCTCAGCAAATCTTTTATTCTCATCAGTTTGAATTTGTCCAGCCATCACAAGGAAGATGAGAACACTCTTAGTAGTGCATTTCTCTATGTCAATCATTCTTTGAAATGCTTGATCCCCAAATACATCAATGAAGAAGATACCCCACTCAGGTTCTTCTATAACCATGTTATTTACAAAGGGGACATTTTCAGAGAGAGTACGATTACAATCTAACCCAGGGATCTTAGTCTCAGCTTCAAGCTCAACTCTTTTTCTATTTCTTCCCTGAGTTTTGATAGGATCCTGTTCAGTTAAAGGAAGATCTTCAGTGATTCCTAATTGTTCCTTCATCTGATTCAACCTCTCATATCTCTTACTGAGAGAGTTGAGTATCTTAGGGACACATTTGTTTGTTTTGGTCCTAAAGATCCTTCCCATTTCGTCCCACTCACTGAGACCGAAATCACCAAATCAAAATTTCTTCATAACTTCAAAGTTCCTCTCATCATTGTTTCTGTAGACATATACTAAGACAGGTGTGGTACGAGGAATGATCTGAAGGTTAGTGATTGGTTCAGGCTTTCTTCTTTGGGTGACGACTTTGGTGTATTGGTCATACAGTTTCTTAAGTTGGGTGGTTCTTTGTTGTTGCTTTAAGACCATTTCATCCTGAATGGCCTTGAGTTCTTCCTCCTGCTTTGGGATGAACTCCTCTCCCCCTTTCTTGCTTAGCAAGACCTTAGGGTTACTACCCACTTCTTTCACAAACTCAGTGGATACCTTCAAGATCTCAGCCCTTGTTGCTTCATTAGCCTTATCCGACTCCATTCTATCTAAGTACACTTGGATTTGATCAGGATTCATTTGGTACATTATTCCATTAATCTCATATGGTACCAAGACACTGGCATCAGGATCAGGCCTTATTTCTCTTGAAGCTTTTACAAGTTTCTTTGGTGGAGGTGTTAGGGTTTCATCAGCAATACCTTTGCCCCTATCTAACTTAGATACTGAGGCCTCGGGGTTGGGAGGAATTAAGATTAAGGGTTGGGGTTGTGCTAGTTCTTCCTGCTCCCCCTCAGTGTGAGAAGGAGGTTCAGTCCAAGTTAACATCATTGGTGGCACATTCTCCCCCTCAAAAGTTGAAGGATCAGCCTGACTAATCCCAGCTTTTGCCCTATTTGAGGGTCCTGAGGTGGTGGAGGATCCCTTGAAAGCCTGAAACATCTTAGTCACCATTTCCTTCATGGACTGAGTATCAGTTTTGATAGTTTGAACATCCAACTGAATCAGGGATTGAGTGTTTTCTATGGTGGTGATCCTTGTCCTAAGTCTATGAATATCAGCTTCTTTCAGGGATTTGGAGATGTCAGAGAGATTGGAGGCATTAGCCATGTAACCTTGTGCAGCCCTTGACAATCTGAACTCTGCTTCAGCATCCATATGAACATCCTCATAGTTGGCATCACATTTCCCTTTCACCACATCCAAGTCAGACCTGAGAGAGTCTAACCTAGTGAAAACCTCAGTGAGCCTGTCCACCTTTAGTAACTCAAGTAATTGACTAACTCTAGAATTAGACTCAGTGGTACTAGTGATCAGTCCATCCAAAGTTGTCTTCAAGGACACATTTGCTTCGACAGTAGGAAGAGCATGGTTGAGGAAGCTGATGAGCTTATTCTCTTGATTTTCATGACTGTTGTTAACAGAGCTGATGAATTCCATTTGGTTGTCTACCTGAATTCTCATTTTCTCCTCAGCCACATCAAACCTATCACCATATGTCCTGAACTCATCAAGGAGTTCATCAGCCTTTGAAGCCAAGTCTTCATGAACCTGAGTGACCTTAGCTTTCAAGGCTTTGGAAGCATGAGTTAATACATCCTTGAGAGTTGCTTTCAAAACTTTATCATCCAGAACCACAGTCTGAGTCCCCAACGAAGAGGTGTCAAGTGTTGCCTCTTGGGAGGGCTTTTTCGGTGCCTTAGGGGAGGGCTTTTGTTGAGCCTCAGGGGAGGGCTGTATGTCCGCGAACAATGGTGGGGACTGTGGCTTCTGGTATGATTGAGGAGGGGCCTGAGTTTCAGGTTCATCCCCAGCCTCAATCATATCACCGTCGTCACTGAAACCTTGGAGTAACTCGTCAGGCTTCTCGAGTAAACTTATAAAATCTCCAAAGTTCAGCGAACCCTTAGGTTTGTCCAGCTCCCCTTCAAAAGAAGGTTTGCCTTGGGTATCGTCACTCCCTGCCCCAAATCCTGAGGCTTGGGATTTAGCCAACTTATACTCAGGGGCAGTTTGTGATTGATCAGTTGTGGAGGTAGGATCCCTATCAGCGGGGTGTTTTACCCGTGGGCGTCCCTTTGAGTCTTTGGGATCAAGAGTGGTTCCCTCAGGCAAAGACTTTTGTTTTAGTATGCCTTCATCGGGAGTTGTGGATGTGAGATTCCTATCAGCGGGGTGTTTTACCCTTGGGCGTCCCTCTGAGTCTAAGGAATCAAGTTTTGGGTCCTCAAGCAAAGACTTTTGAGCTAGTGTGCCTTCATTGGACTTGGTGGAAGTGATAGGCCTATCAGCAAGGTGTGTTACCCATGGGCGTCTCTTTGAGTCTTTGGCCTTAGTTTTGACCTCAGGCAAAGGTTGTGATTTACGAATGCCCTCATCGGTCTGAGTGGAAGGCAGTCCCGTAGGAGAAGGTTGTTTGTTTCCTTCTCCATCAAGAGGACCAGTAAGTTGGCCCGTTGACCCTGACTGTGATGTATCAGGGCCTCCCGAAAGCTCTTTCCATTGGGGTATTTGAAGCTTGGTCTGAACAAGGGTAGTCTTTTTAGCCTTGGCCTTTTTAGGTCGTGCCTCGGAAGCCTCAGGGCCCTGTGCCTTTGTTGGTTTGGTCTTTGGCACAGTCTGAGTCTTCTTGTTCCCCTTCTTTGGTAAGAAGGGAATGTGAGACACAGATGATTCACGACTGATCACCTCAGTCATGTGAGTCGTCAATGCAATGGGGTTGACTTCAGATGGGTTCTTTGAAAAGTTTGTGGAACTCAGGATGGGAGTAGAAAAAACATTGAATTTTTCCTGAGTGTAAAGGGAACCCAATAACCGTTCTTTTGACTAGACTCCTTCAAAAGCCTGGTTACGAGATCATTATAAACGATCTCTCTTATGTCAATCTTTAGTCTATTAATAAGACTGTAGATTAGCATCTGCTGAGTAGAATTAACTTGCTCAGTAGATGAATAGTTCCCATCGATCACCTGAATCACAAAAGTGACCAGGATCCTCCAAGCCATGGGGAAAGCAGTTTTAATCAATGGGGTTTTAGTCACAAGTAACTTAGAGACCCCGATTTCTTTTAGTCCTTTTTTAACTGACTCCACGTCAGGATGTGCAACATACTTTCCATTGTTATAATCAAGTCCACTGGTTTGACAAAATGTTTTAAAGTCTAAAATCAATGGTGTCTTCCCATTGTTTACAGTGAACATGATGACACAGTTCTTATGTGACTTGATCTCAGACCCCTGAGATCCTTCAGGCCCTTAGGTAGGGGTTCCAACCACATCCGTATATCAGAATTCCCTGAGATATTCATGGTAGAAGACTGAGGGGGTTTTTGTAAAAGCATCAGCCCAATCAAAGTTTTTCAAGAATTTGAAAATTGGTTTGTAGGCGGATACACTACTAGGGTAATTGAAATTTCCCTCATAGTTGTTTCCTGTAAAATGGACACCCTCATTGGTGAGATGTTCAGCCTGAGGGGAATATTTGATAGCTTTGGACATTGCTATTCAAGACAACTTTTAAAGATTTGAAAAAGGACAATGGCAATATGTGGAAATCAAATCAAGACTTGTTTCTTGTTATAATACAACAAGATTCACCAAGTGACCTAATGAGAACTTTTTCCTTATAAAAAGGATCAAGAGTTATAAACAATAGGTAACTTTGATTGTTTGTGCTATATAACAATTAAACAAGTGATCAATGTGATTGCCTTTTTACAAGAAACCTTTTCTGGAAACTCGTTTGAACACACACACTTTTTCTTTGAGAGAAAATTTCCGTAGAGTAAAATTACAAGTTCTTTGTGTGTGTGTTTGTTTTGATTGAGGAATATTTATAGGCTCGGATGTGAAAGAGATTTTTATTTGCTATAATTTCTTTTCACATCCACATTAAATGAAAGCGTACAAGTGGTCCCCCTATTTTCTTGGCAACTGTTTCATTACTGCAAAGATAACACTTTTTGCAGAGATGACATGGGGTCACGTGCATTTGAAAGGACGTTTTTATAACGGATTTTGCTAGAAAAAGGGTAAGCATTTAATGCTCAGTGGGATACTTGACATGAGTGACCCCTTGACTGGTTTATGACAATTTATTGAAGGAATATATGTTCCTTATTTAATATTGTGACTCACCAACCTAGGACATTAATTAACTAAATCTTTAGAGCATTTAGTTACTTAATTTAATGTACTTCAGTGTCAAGGGGAAGACGATAAGAGATATTTACTTAGAGATAGGATCAAGTATATACATTATACTGAATCCAATGTCATCAGGGAGTCTGATTAATCAATATTCAGTATACCAAGTTCAGCTTTCAGTCTAGTGAACGTTGGTTCATCCAAAGGTTTGGTGAAAATATCAGCTAGCTGATATTCAGTGGGGATGAAATTTAATTCAATATCTCCTTTTAAGATGTGATCCCTGAGTAAATAATATCTTATGTCTATGTGTTTAGTCCTTGAATGTAGGACTGGATTATTTGAAATGGCAATTGCACTGGTGTTGTCAAAAGATAGGGACTACTTTGTATTCCACATTATAGTCCCTGAGTTGACTTTTCATCCAAAGGATGTTTGCACAACAACCATCATTTGCCACGTATTCAGCCTCAGCAGAGGACATTGTGACTGACTGCTGTTTCTTTGCACTCCAACATACTAGCTTGCCACCTAAGAATTGACATACACCTGAGGTACTTTTTCTATCCATGTTGCAGCCAGCATAGTCTGAGTCTGACTATCCTTTAAGATCGAAGCCTGAGAAACGAGGATACCATAGACCCAATGAGGGAGTGCCCTTCAGGTACCTGAAGATTCGTTTAACAACAGTAAGATGTGATTCTTTGGGATCGGCTTGATATCTTGCACATAAGATTGTTGAGAACTGAATATCAGGCCAGGTTGCAGTTAGGTACATTAATGATCCAATCATTCCCCTGAATAAGGTTTGATTGACTAGTTTACCAGTAAGATCAGGACCTAAGTTGTTGGGAGGAACCATGGGAGTCTTTACTGAAGCACACTCAGAGATATCATATTTCTTAAGTATTTCTCTGGTGTATTTTTCTTGACGGACTGAGATCCCTTTGTCCCCCTGTTTGATTTGTAGTCCAAGAAAATATGTTAACTCACCCATCATACTCATTTCAAATTTCTTTGTCATAAGCTTTTCAAACTTGCTACAAAGATTATATTTAGTAGATCCGAATATGATGTCATCAACATATATCTGAACTAGTAGAACATCCTCCTTGGTTCTGAAGATAAACAAGGTGTTGTCTATCTTCCCCCTGACAAATTTGTTCATTATCAGGAACGTAGAGAGAGTTTCATACCATGCCCTTGGTGCTTGTTTTAGTCCATAAAGGGCTTTGTCAAGTTTACAAACATGGTTTGGGAACTCAGAACTCTCAAAACCAGGAGGCTGAGCAACATAAACTTCTTCAGTGATCTTTCCATTCAGGAAGGCACTTTTTACATCCATTTGAAAAACTTTGAAGTTCATATAAGTAGCATAGGCAAGGAAGATCTTGATGGCTTCCATTCTTGCTACAGGGGTGAAGGTTTCCTCATAGTCGATCCCTTCAAGTTGACCACACCCCTGAATAACTAGCCTAGCTTTGTTTTTAATGACAATTCCATCTTCATCAGTCTTGTTTTTAAATACCCATTTTGTACAAAGAGATGATTTCCCTTTGGGGAGAGGAACTAGTTTCCACACTTTGTTCTCGAGGAACTGGTTGAGTTCTTCTTGCATGGCCTTAACCCACCCTGGATGTGTCAGGGCCTTTGAAACCTTCTTTGGTTCAATTTCAGAGAGAAAGTCTGCAAACAGACATTCATGGGCTGAGGCAGCAGAGAGTTTAGCAGCCTGACTGTGTGTGAGCATCCCCTCAAATACATCACCAATTATATTTACAAGCTCTATATGTTGTTGTCTTGACCATCTGTCCTGAGGACTTGGATTAGAGCTTGTCGATGGTTGATGATTATCAGGGACTAGAGATTCAGTACATTGTACTGGGACATTACCTCCTACTGAAGGATTTTTAGTAATAGGGAGATCGATATTTTCATCACTTGTCCCTTCAGTGTTCTCATAGATGGGTGGATCATTTGATTCATCATCTTGAGAAGTGATAACTTCAGGGACATGTTGAGGTGTGATTAAATTATCAATTGACCTATTGTGAGGTGATGTATGAAAGGATATATCAGCATCAGTTTGATACTGCTTTGAGGGACAATGTTCATACTCATCAGGAGGATATCTTGATGAGTCATTGATCCCAATTTATTCCATTGATTTATTTGTGAAGTTAATGGCATCCATACTTTCATCAAAGGTGATATGAAATGACTCCTTAATCTGTTGTCTCCTTGTGTTAAAGACCCTGAAGGCTTTGGAGACAAAAGAGTATCCAAGAAAGTATCCATCATCAGCTTTGGCATCAAATTTACCAAGATGGTCCTTTTGATTGTGAATGAACACAGGACATCCAAACACGTGAAAGTAGCTGATATCTGGAATCCTTTCCCTGAATATTTCATAAGGAGTCTTATCATGTCTTTTGACAATTATACATCTGTTCTGAATATAGCAAGCTATTTTTACAGCCTCAGTCCAGAAGTGTTTTGAAAGATTGGTTCCATTGAGCATGGTTCGAGTAGCTTCAATGAGAGTTCTATTCTTCCTTTCAGCTACACCATTTTGTTCAGGTGTGTAAGGAGAAGAGAAGTTCTAAGAAATTCCTTTCTCATCAAAAAACTCTCAAGCTCTTGGTTCCTGAATTCTGTTCCATTATCAGTTCGTATTTGTCTAACTTTAGTATCATTTCGATTTTCTACTTGCCTGATAAAATACATTATGAATTCAGGAGCTTGACTCTTCTTTTTCAGGAAGTATACCCAAGTGTATCTAGAGTATTCATCAACAATCACAAGAGTGTATTTCTCATGATTTATAGACATTGGACTGACTTGTCCAAACAAGTCCATATGAAGAAGATGAAGACACTTCCTGATAGAAAAGTTTTGTTTTGGCTTGAAAGAAGCTCTCTTGTGTTTACCTTTTTCACAGGCTGAACAAGGCTTGTCTTTCGAATACACAAGAAAAGGTAAGACAAGAACTTTGTTTTGTTTTGCAAGTTTGTTCATATCTTTGAAATTTAGATGTGACAGTCTCTTATGCCAAAGCCAATTGACAGAGTCTGAGGCTTTAGCAAAGAAACATGCTCCTGAATTTGTTACAGATGACATGTCTAGGACATATACATCATTTCTTCTTGGAGCAGTCAACACAATTTCTTTGTTAGCATTGAAGATTGTACCTTGCTTATCATCAAACTGAACGATGTACTTAGCATCACACAGTTGGCTGATACTGATGAGATTGTACTTCAGACCATTTACAAACGCCACTTTTGAGAAAACTATTCCACCACATTTAATTGAACCATATCCCTCAGTAACACAAGATGAATTATCACCAAATACTACCTTAGGACCTCGTTGCTCCACGTATTTGTGTAGATAACTTTTGACCCCTGTCATACCTCTTGAACACCCACTGTCTAAGTACCAGACAGGCTCCTTAAAGCGTTTCTGCACAAATAACGAGGTGGATTAGTTTCTCTTGTGAGCCCACTTTTTAGTAGGCTCTTTGGCTCGAATAGCCTGACGTCTTTCACCTCGTTTGAAGTACTCAAACTCAGCATGATCTGAGGTAGAATGAACATTGCTTCCACATGTTTTGCAGCTTAGTCCGACTGAGGATTCAGTACTTTGAGATGACTCAGCTAGCATTCCTCTTCTGACCATGATTATTCTATTGTGTCCTGAGGTCGTGTGATCATTGCTTCCACAAATCTTACACTCAGGGTAATATATATAATCATCCGGTCTATGATCAGGAATGCCACAATGTGTACATGGTGGGTAAGGCTTAGCCTTAGATTTTCTGGTTTGTTGTGAGGTGGGCCCATAGTTGTAAGGCTGAGCATTGTATCTTTTAGCATTTTTAATATAAGCTATGTGCATCTCATGATCTGCTGTCCTGTAATCTTTACTTTTACATTTCATGCAATAGAGAACTCTATAGCAGTCGTCAGTGGTGTGATTTGTATAGTGACATAGCTCACAGGTGGGTTTCTTTGTTTTAACTTTTTTAGAAGACTCAAGTTCAGTTTTGTTACTTGTTGATGATTCAGGCTGTGAGGACACAAATGTTTCACCTTGAGTTTTAGAGGCTGAGTTCAGCTTCTCTTCCATGAAAAGTTGGAACAATCTACTTAACTCCTCTTGATTTACATTAGGAGTAGAGTTGACTGAGTGTTTAGGAGTCCCTGAGGGAGATATAGGTTTGGTTGTCTTTTCAATGACAGTTCCTGACTCAGTGTGATCTGGTATCACTTTTGAGTCAGGCTTTGTTTGTTCAATACAACCTAACCCAACTCTTCCTCTAGGTGAGTGTTCTTGATAAGACAATGGAATTAGTTCAGAACATGGACTTGCTCCTTGAAGGTTTTTCAAAGGAGGTAGAGGAGTCTGAATGTCTTCAGCAACACTAGATGTTTCAATGTTACTGACTTTTTCAGTCTCTTCATTCAGACCAAGTTTTTCATTAATAGCCAGAGATTCAGGAATTAATATTTTTCTAGTATCAAAGTTAGGCAAAACACTCTCAGGGTTTGATCTCTCAACCCAGTATTTTGACTTAGGAATCATTTCATGATCAAACCCAACTGACGCAGGGAGAAATGCCTTTTCACTCATTTCCTTAGTAGGTGCCTTTTCAGTGAGTTGTCATACCCCAAGAATTTTCTTCTTTTGGGTAGGTATTTGACTGATTATACACTGAGAAGCTAAGGTAGAGCTATTTGTCCATTTCTCATTGATGCGTTTTTCTTCCTTAAGTTGTTCTTGAAGAGCATGATTGATTTTAGTAAGTTCAGTGTTCTGAAGTTGACAGCTTACTGCTTCAAGTTTAGCTTGTTAAAAAACTAATAAATCTTCTCTACATTTGTTTAATTCAAAAACAAGTTTATTATATTTTGACAAAAGATTCAATCTCTGCTCTTCAACAAACGATAGGTCAATGTTAATATACTTGAGAAAGTTTTGCCAATCAGATTCTTCATCCATAGAGAGAAGCATGTTTACCTTTCTCATAGTGATGTCAACCCATTCTCCATTTCGAGCATGATTCTTTCCAACTGATAATTCATCATCAGCTAGAGCCATTAACACTTGATACCTGACTTCCTCCTCTTCTGAGGACAAGTCTTCATCATCCCAATCAAAAGTTTTAGCTACCAGCCCTTTGGCTTTGTTCTGAGCAGGCTTTTAAGTCTGAGCAGCAGTAGTTTCAGCTTCCAAGAGTGCAAGTTTTGCTTTAACCTTTTTATACTCAGACCTATAGTCTTTCTCAATTTTCTTACTATTCTGAAAAATTTGGTTAATTGGAGAAGCCTGAATTAGTTTTGGTGTAAACTTGGGTTGAAAATTGTCATTGCCTGATGAAAAACTTTGATTTTTATAAGAGGCCAATGGAGTTTTTGAAAGACAATATTTAGCAAAATGCCTAGTTTTACCACATCGGTAACAATCTACTCCCTCAGTGGATTGGTTACCAGCAAATCTAGTTCTTTTGATATAACGTTTGGTATTTGCCAACATGGCCCTTTCATGATATTCCCTGTTCAAATCCCTTATGTATTCAGTACTAGATCTTTCATCCACCTCATCATCTGAGGTTTCCTGAAAATTTTGAACAATTGCATTTGAGTAAAAAGCAGTTGTAATGGGGCCATGATCAATTTGGGTGGGTTTGGCTAAGGTGTCTGTTATTAAGGCCTTCTTGGACTCAGGATATATTCTATTTATTAGATTATCTTCATAGATAAATCTCCCATAAATGTCTTCAAGATCCCGAGTCTGTATGTGATTAGCATTTCTCAATCCTTGAGAAAAACCAAGCCATTTATCAGGGAGACTTTTCACAAAACCAACATTGATTTCATGCTTAGACAGTTTCACCCCGTCATTCGTTAGCTCATTGAGCAAGGTTTTATACTTGGCTTAAGTCTGAGGAAGTATTTCAGATGGTTTGTCCCTGAAAGTGTTATATTCTAACTTCAGGTCCGTAATCCTATTTTCCTTAGTGTCGGATGGTCCTTCAAAACTATGAACAAGATCTGTCCAAGTATCTTTGTCCGTCACACACTCGATGACAACCTCCATAATATCGTCAGGAAGACAAGATATTATGATGCTTTTGAGATATTGGTCTTGATTGACCACTCTTCTTTCATCGTCAGACCATTGGTTTTCAGGTTTGTCATCACCAGTTGCTGTTTTTGGTTTGAATGGACCATTCTTAATACAAGTTATGTAATAAGGTTCCATTCCCATCAAATAACATAGCATTCCTTTCTTCCATTTGTTAAATCTTTCAACTTCTAACTTAGGAGCGTTAACAGAGTAACTCGCTCCTTTTTTGTTAACAAGTTGAGGTACATTACTTTCAGCCATAATGGATCAAGGTTTTAAAAACTTTGAGACGGTGGTTAAAAGTTTTATAATCCTACCGCTTTGATACCACTTGTTGGTCCCTTGTAATTAGTACTATACTTAAGTATACTAAGTATATTCCTAACCTATGGTTAAATAATGCAATAAACTTAATACAAGTAAGTAAATAACACAAAGGTTTTCAACGTTTAACTCTTAGCTTTATTAAAGAATTATACCCTATTGTATACGAAGCTACAATAGGGATTGAATAGACAATGTGTGGTTTTGTGATCTCCTCATTAACAAGCTAGTCCAATCCTAACGATTGCTAAGCTTGACGATTCTATCAACAGGAGTTTAGAACTCAAGTGTGTGATTGTGTTTGGAGGAGAGAAAAATTTGTTTGTGAATGTCTAAAGCATTAAGTGCACAAACTTATTTTCTCTCCTTTACAAGCAACCTATTTATAGATAGAAAGTTGGGTAGAAGACAATAATTGCCCATGTGCAATTCTTGTCTTATTGGTACAGTGTAGTATCTTGTCTTACCCTATTCTAAGTAGTAAGACGTAAGTCCTTTACACTTGTCAGTACCCCATCTATCCCAAAGGGGTAAGTCACGCTAATTGTGTGATGTACTTCATCTTGTCACAATTCAACTTATCCCGCCTTTTCTTCAGTCTTGAAGAATGCTTGTTTTCTTTAGGGAGATCGTATGAGGTTCAGTGAGTCTATTGACAACTCACTGAACCCATCACCTTCTTCTTCGTCATAGAAGACATTCATTGAGTTTCGCCTCTCTGAATGCTTGAGTCTTTCTTTTAGACTCAGTTCTAGGAACTCGAAGGCAACTCACTGAGTGACTGTTTACTCAGTGACTTCGTTATGTTCAAGGTTAATACTTCACTTAGGTTGATTGTTATTCAAATCCATCAGGGAGATCATTAGGTACTGAATTGACCTAACATTATCCTCTCCTTGGGTCACACGTTTCGATAAGCCCGACTAGGACTTCACTGGCTATATAAGGAACCCCCTAGGTTTCACAAAGGTACTATTCTCTTGCAATCCAAAACCGTCATCGATTACTATCACAAACCAATTAATTACTCTCACACGTGAGTCTAATAGTGGGAGACAATCCCACGGTAAGCCTAACGGTGTTTTCTTAGTGTGTAGGATCCCTACAACAAGTTCACTTGGTGCATGAGCTGGAATCTCAATACCCGAATTACACCTAATTCGGGTCAGACGTGGTCGATACAACTTTTGTATCAATAACTTTAGTATTTGACTTTCATGACTAATTAAGTTTGATTTTTAATCCTTCACTAATAAAGTCTAATTTCGAATTTTTTTATTAAATTGTCAAATAAAGTCTAATTTTGCCATTTATAATCAATTTGACCAGTTAAGTCCAATTATGAGTATTTCAATTAGTTGAACCGATTTTAATAATTATCAAACCGTTACAAATTTTATATAAAAAGCATACATTTTCTAGGTAATTAGGACTCGATACGTAAAATATTTGATTTATACAAAAAGTGTACATTGTTACTAATTACTTTTACTTGTAGAAAATATGGTATAACTCGTTCATTTTGACTTTGATTTTAGGTTAAAATATATCTAAACGTTCGTATTATAAAAATACCACGATTATCTTGATCCTTAGATTCTTAAATAGACTTTTAACCCGTTATACCTGGAAATTAAAATCTAGACAACAACTTATTTTACTGAATATCGACTATTTTCCGACATAACTAAAAGTAAGCATATCTTCTTCATTTTAATACATTGTTGACCTGTAAGCTACCCAACGTATGTATTAATTTATATTTTTGTTTTCTTAATTCTAATGTATTTATAAAACATTTTTACTAAGTGTTATCATAAAAACTAATTCTAGAAGCTCATTTAACCATTTTTGAAACAAAAACCACTTCAAAACTCCAACAATCCATACAATCTCAATCCCAACATGAATGCTTCTCATTATACAATCAAATCCCTTTTGTAAACCTAATCCCATCGTCCATTTACTCATCTCATCAACTATAAAACCAACTCAATATCAACATTATATTCGTACAACAATAACCGTAACATCAAAACATTCAAAATACGTAGCAATAAGAATGAAAATACAACTAGTTTATGTTTTTCTTTAAACTTCTACGTTGATTTTCCTACAAATCGCTTTTTTACACTTGATATCGGTGATATATTACACACGAACGTACAACTAGATTAAAAATTAGAGGTGAAAGTATCACCTTAATATAGGAAGATGATGAAGAAAGTAAAGGTATAAACGAGCCGAGTCGAGCTCGAGCTTGACTCGTTTTAGCTTTACAAAGCTCGTGCTTGGCTCATTTTGAGCTTTATTATTTAGGCTCGAGCTCGGCTCGTGGTATGGTAGACAAGCTCGGACTCGGCTCGTTTATACGATTTGGCAATGTAAAAATAAAACTTGGATCGAACTCGTCTCGTAATGTATCTAAATTTGGCTCGTTAATAAGCTTGTTAATAAGCTCGTTAAGAAGCTTGTATATAAACCATTAGGCTCGTTTAGGTCCGCGGGCCCAAATGAGCTTTTTCGTAAAGCTCAAGCTCGAGCTCTTTTAGTAACTGAGCTGTAACTTACGCTCGAGCTCGGGCTTGAGCTTGTTTAGGATCGGCTCGTTCGAGATTTTTACCGATATGATCTCGAGCTTTTCACGTGCAGCTCAGCTCATTTCCATCCCTACAAGAAAGTATGATAAAATATCAACAATCCATTATCAACCCAAGTATGCTATGTAGTAGATGTGAATAACCAAGTATTGATTCAAGATTGAAAGTGTTTGTGTTTATGTATAGTTCAAAGGGTGAATGTATGCGGATAACCTCTAATCTTTGAAGTTAAGAATTCGAAAATGGTTCACACATAGAAACCACAACATTCAAAGGGAGAATGTATGCAAGCCTAAGAATTTGCATACCAAGGCTTGCTAAAATTTAATCAGTTAAACATTAAGCAGGAAGCATAATTCTTTTTTTAAGCAGTACGAACATGAATCGCAATAACAATATCGATGCAACATATTATACGGACTAATATTTGTCAAGAAAGCAAACAGACTTCGAAAGGACATAGCTGCAAACACGTTTGCGTGATGTCCCGCCAAGAGAAGGCTCAATTTTAAACCATAACAAATCTTCATATTATTGAGAACATAGTACTAAACATACAAACCAACTAACTTTAACCAACAAAATCTGCTTTAAAAAGTGGCGCAACATTTTGAGAATGAAGAAAGTAAAGAGTTTATTGTTTTAACACTTGAGGCTCATATAAGTAAGCAATCAAATATGCGGAATAGGAGGATATGGCCGTCATGGCTGAAAACTTTGCAAGTATGCCCCACCAAGATGTACATGATAATCCAAATCTTAATCGAACCCGCTTATATATTTCAAATACTGTTATCACAGCCTCATAGAATCGTTTTTATTACTGGAAATGTTGCAACAATAGGTGGATTTTATTTTCAAGAGCGGAAACCATATGCAAGGCAAATGGCGAAAGCATAAGAATAAGCAAGCAGGAAGCATAATTCTTAGTTCTAATCAGTAAAAACAGGAATGATAGCAGGAAATATCGAAGCGACATATTATACGGTCTAATATTTGTCAAGAAAGCAATCAATAAAAGTAGGGCCAAGTTCAATCGAGACAGAAAACTTACCAACGTAGAAGTAAAGAACACCATTCAAACAACAAAACCCATTAAAAATTAGGGTTTCCAGGAAACCTAACAAATTTGGGATTGCAACCTACTAACAATTTGTTAATGCGATGATGCCTAAAAACGTTACTTTCAATTTTCGGTCTCGCTTTGTTTTGATTACAATAATATATAAAAACAAGCATTTACTAAAACAATGAAAATCGAATTATTGAGTTCAAGTATTTTTTTATTTCATCCATTATCACTTAAGGCATGGATAAACAAGTTCTGAAGCTAACCAAGTGATCAAAGATTTATGTTTTCTTAAAACTCACCTTTTATTAAAAGTGTCAAAAGTTTTTAATAAACTTTATTTTTTAGAAAATGTTTTATTAAAATAGAAACTGAAAATTTTAATATAGCATATTCCATTTGGTTTAAGAATATCCTTTGAGGGTAAAACTTTACGAGTTGGAACTTCACCACTAAAAGACAAAAAGAAGCATAGTCTACGATCACGGTTCCAAAAATAGGGGTACGGTTCCTTATCGATAAGGAACCGCAGGCCTATTGAAAGAACCGCGATGACCGTTGGGCTCTTGTCGTATAAATAGTGGATCATTTCTAGATTTTCATTTCACCTCTTTTGCACATAAATTTCCAGATTCAATCCACCTTCTTAAATCACTCAAATCCTTGATTATTTGGTTGATTACTACTTATTTAGAAGTGAATCTTTCTCCTCCTATATCATCCTCTCAAGTGCAAAGAGAAGAAAACTTTCATCCTTGAAGTGTTGTGTTTACCTAAAGATCCATTAAAGATCATATTTTTTTTCATTCTTGTGTTATTATGAAGATACAAATGTTGTGTATATTTGAAGTTGTGTATGTCTTGTGGTTAATACTTAGGCCTTAAAGTATATTGGTGTAGGTTGGAGCTAAGATTAGGGCTCGACTTTTAGCTTAGAGTCGGAAATTGGTTAAGCGATATGTACAGTTTCTCCACCTTAAGAAGCTTGTTGATTAGTGAACTCTCGAGTAAGGAGTACTCGAGGAGTGGAGTAGGAACGAGGAGTGAGCTTCGTTGCTGAACCACTATAATTACTTGGTGTTTCGTTTGATCTTCGCTTTCCTTATCTCTTTTCATTCATTTTTCCTTATTGCATATACTTGTGATTATTAGTTTAGATCCACTATCTATTGTTCATATTGGGCATACGAAAATTTCACATAATCACTCAAGTCTAAGTTTTTGAAAAATGATTTTTGAAAACCGATCTTTGACCAAGATAATTTAAGAAACTATTTAACCCCTCTTCTAGTTTATACAATTGGTATCAGAGTGGGTTGCTCAAAGTTTTTAAAATATATTGTATTTTAAAATTTGAATCGATATATGGATTCCAAAAATTACCTAGAAGGGCAATCTATGCAAAGACCACCACTTTTTGAAATCTATAGTTTCATTTATTGGGAGAATAGATTTGAGTCTTATATGAAATCAAAAGATTTAGATATTTGGCATGTTATTACCGTTGGTGACATTTTGACTTATCAATATAATGAAGTTCCTAAAAAGAAAGAACTAGTTTCTTTTGAAAATTCAAATTATGACACTAAGAAGAAGCTTGCTAAAAATGATGAGGCTAAAATGGTTATTCATAATGCTTTTCCTAAGAAAGATTATGAAAGAATTTTATGTGTAAAACCGCTAAAAAATTTTGGAATACTCTTTTACTAACCCACCAAGGTAATAATCAAGTCAACGAAAGAAAAATCAATCTTCTTGTTCAACAATATGAACAATTTGTCATCTTAGAATATGAAACTATTGATAGTGCATTTGCTAGGTTTAATACTATTATTACTAGTCTAAAAGCACTTGATGAAGGTTTTCTAGCAAGAACAATGTTTGGAAGTTTCTTCGGGCGTTGCATCCAAAGTGGAGAGCTAAAGCCATGACGGTTGAAGAATCAAAATATCACTACATTATCACTTGATGAGCTTATTGGTATCTTGAAAGTTCATGAAAGAATAATCTTGAAGGACTCGGAGTTGGTAAAAAACAAGAGTGAAAGAAGTCTCTAGGACTAAAGGCCAAGAAAGTGCTAAGTGACGATGAAAGCTCTTCCTTAGATAGTGATGATGAGGAGTATGTTATGGTGGTTAGAGAATTCAAGAAGTTATTCAAGAGACGTGGTCAATACGTGAGACAACCAAGTAATGACAAGAAAGCTTTCTCCAAGAACCGTTTTGCCAAGAATGAAAAAGGTGATAGGAAATGCTTTAGATGTGGTGTTCCAAACCATTTCATTGGTGAATGTCCCAAACCACCTCGCGACAAGAGTCACACGGTGTTTGTTGGTGAATCGTGGAGCGATAGTGGTGAAAATGTGAGGACAATGCTAAAGACGAAAAGTGTCTCATGGATCATTCTTCTAAAGAGGTACATTCTGAAACCGAATACTATAGCAATGATAGTTCTTCTCTAGATGATTTAGAATTAGAAGGTCAATATAATAACCTATGCAAACTAAGTCTTAAATTCACTGAAAAGAATAAATTGTTAGAATCAACTAGGATTAAACTTGAAAATGAGATTGGTGAACTAAAAGCTTAATTAGCTAAGTTGGAGAAAAATAAGGAAGTTGATTTAGGCTGTCTAAGTTGTAAAAGTCTTAGACTAGAGAATGAAGATCTCAAGAGCACCTCCATTAAATTGGAAAAGTTCATGAAAAGTATAATGCTCATGATGATATGTTAAGTAGAAAAATTCATTATAAAGAAAGACTTGGTTTATGTTTTGACACTAATGAAGCATCTACCAGTGAACCAAAACAAGTTACGATTTCAGAAAAAAGGCCTGCTGCCCACGGATCCATAAAGTACGCGACGGTTCCATATAATTATGGAACCGCGGGGCACAATAATGCGTCACAGACAAGGAAGCTTAAAAATGAAGATTCTCAAATTTCTGAAAAGTCTTTTTTAGGTAAAGGGCCAAAACATCTTGTCATTAACAATTTCAAAATGCTTATTCTTGATAAAAAGGAGCTTGATTAATTTTACACACCTAAGTAAACCTTTGATGAGACTGTAATTATACATAGTCTCATCGTCCAAATCGGGCTTAAAACGCTTAAAATATCATTAAAATACCCAAAAATATGCTTGTGTTTGTTCATTGTGTATTTTAGGTACGAATATCGTGAATTCACCAAAATATTACAAAAATCAAGCAAAAACGAACACGGGAAACGAAGCCGCACAAAGAACCGGGCCCGAATCATGATTTTCCTATGAAGTCCTTGAAGTTTGAAGATTTGGCAAGGTTGGTCCCTCAACTTTTAAAGACTTGTCATTTTATACCCCTGTAAATCCTCAAAATTACTTGTGGGTCCCTAAAATATCAAGTATGTACATGTTTAGCCCTTGAAGAATGAAGAAAATACACAACAAGCCCTTGGAACAAGTTTTATAAACTTTTTGTGGTCAAAATGCAAAAAGTAAAAGTTGTTAACAAAGGAGAACAAGTTTTTGGCTGTTTAAAACTAAAGTGGCAAGTTTATGGGACTTGGAGGGCCAAACTGGGCAGACAAGAAAAGATCACCCACCACTCACCAGCTGACACCTCATCACCCCACCCAATCAAACTCTTCCACCTCACTCTCCCTCTGCACGTCATTTTCCACTCACCCATATTTTTAAACCAATTTTATTAAATTTAATTTTGGTGGCAAACAGATTTTTTAAACTTAATAACCCCTAAACAGATTAAAACACCCCCTAATCTCATATTCATCACCCTTAAACCCTAATCCTACCCAGGATAATTAAATTTAATCCAAAGGGGTTTTGCCCCAAGATTTCCAGAGTATTGATTGATGATGAGTTAATCAAAACCCACAACAAATCCCACTCATCCCGTGACCTATGTGGCCCCCACGTGTGTCCCCTGCACCTCCATTTTAGGCAAAACTAGAATCTTGTAGTAAATCAACGACCAAGGCCCCAAAACTTGTTCCCAAAGTATTATTGGACGATGGAGATCATCACAACACAGCTTGCACATCACTTTCCATGGCAGAGATCACAAGAGGACTTTTGACCAAAGTTGAAAATTTAAACCAAGGGCATTTTGGCCAGTTTATGTTGCTAGGGTTTTCTTTATTTTATTAATTCTAGATCACTCCATTTATCAGTATATAAGGGGTCGACATGTGACCACCTTAGTTGTTCCAGTTTTTGTAATTTTAAAATTATTAATGATAATGAAACTTTTAAACATTGCAAAATACTGAGTTCCATTTAAAAAGTTTTCTTAGTGTAATTTAGTGTAATGTTTGCTGTTATTGCAAGGTTAGTTTAAAGTTTTCTAGCATAAATTCGTGTTCAAGTTATTTTCTGGAAAAAAAAGGCTTTTCAAAAATTTGGATTTTTCATTATAATAAGTGAAAGTGGATTTATAATAACAAATCAAGTTTTGTGTTAAGTTTTTGTTAAGGATTTCCCTTGGTTCCAAAAACGTTTGAAAAAGGGTTGTGAAAAATCAGTTTACAAAAGACTTTTGTTCATTTTTTTATTTTAATCTTCAATGTTTGTATAAGCTTCCACCACAAGCCTGACAAGCTTGTGGTTTCAGCTTATACAAACTTGAAATTGCTTCTTGTTTTTGTGGTGTTGTGCAGGTGTGAAAGACATCCAAATCTTTTCCCATTTCAGTTCATTTCTTTTTTTACTTGAAGACATTTAAGCCATGGGTCTTTTATAAGATTCCACCAACGGGCTCTCTCTACATACTCATTGGAATCCTCCTAATCCATCTCTTTGAAGGCATCAGCTAGGTACTTTCGGCTTGAACCCAAAAATTTGGATTTTGATTATGTTGTTTGAATATATGTGGGATTGTGTGAATCTGCTTATGTGTTAGTTTGGTTGGGTGATCATGTTTTCTTACTGCTTATTTTACATGTTTGATCATCTTAGTATCAATTTGGAATGGATTTTAAGCTAAATCTTAGTTAAGATTGATTTTCAGAATGATAAAGGGTGTTTGGGACAGTGTTTTAAAGTAAATGTTTGACAAACTTTTGGTTTGAAAACCACTCAAACACACTTAATTAGATTAAAAAAGGTTATATCAGTATTAGGTTTTCACTTTGGGTAGGTTTTAAAAGGTTTTACATGTTCAAACTTGGTAGAAAATCAGTAAGCTTGAATCTGCCTTGTTTTAGTGAATTTTGACCAACAGTTTGTGTTGTCTGCTTGTTCTGGTTAGTGTTTAGGATTTTGCATTGGTTTGAGGTGGTTTGCAGGTGAATTAAGTGAGCTTTGGCCAACCAAAACTCACCCAATTGCACATTAGATCAGCTAAGAACCCATACCTATACTTTCTGATTAACATTTACTGTATAAGGCCATTTGTGTGAAATTCTTGTGAGCTAGTTGGTGTTTTTCCTGTTTATCTTGACTTCCCACACTCCACTGAGTGTAGGGGTGCCCTTGGTTCCCAATAAAACAAAAAAACGAACAAGTTACAATCACTTTTGTGCCCAGACCTGTGGAAGTAGTGGGAACCAAGTTCCCCCTGCTAGTGTTTATGATCCCACTGCTTTGCATACAGACAAAACCAGTGACATGTCAACATCAGTTTTCTAAGTTTTTTTTTGTCTTTAGTGACCTTTTTTAGGTCTTTTTCTTTGATTTTAATTTTATTATTTTTGTTATTTTATTTTTGAATTTTCCATTTAATTTATTTTTCTGTTACTGTTTATTTTCTTTTTTAGATTAAAGTGCATTTTTAATTAGTTTTTAATTAACTGTTTTTTGTCTTTTAGTGCAAAACTTTTACATTTTTCAATTTTAAATTTTTTCTTAGATTCAGAAAATTATTTTAAGAATTTTAGTTTAAAAAGATTTTACTGTTCACCTTTTTAAGTATTTTTTAAGTTTTAATTTAAGTTTAATTAGTTTTAAATCAAATCTATTTTGTCTTTGATACACGGCTTTTGACACCCTGTAAGAAAATTAAAGTTCTTTGTCGTGTGTCTAATTGAATTGATTATTGGCTCAAAGTACGACTCAGTTGAATTTGATAAAACAAATATTTTTGGTTGGTTTTAAATTTAAATGTGCAAAACTTAAAAGTAAATGTCGTTGAAAGTAAAGTGGCATGAAAATTAAATCTAAATCTAATTAAAATTAAAGTGCGATATTTAAAAACGTGACGGAAAGTAAATTAATTAAAATGACTAGAAAATAAAACGTGACGGGAATTAAAAATGGACAAAGTATAAAAATACAAGCTAAAAATTAAACAAGACAAAGTATCAAGAGAAACAACCTAGATCGGAATGTATTCCGATCACCCCAATCGGAATATCACCAAACATGTCGGAATATTGCTCGGAAGATTCTGATCAGAATACTGTCACTAGTCCCAATCGGAATACCAAACATGCACCTCAATCGGAATGTAGAAAGGAGAACCAATCGGAAAGCTGTCACTCTAACCTGATCGGAATAACCTGACTTCCCCTGATCGGAATACCAAGCCCCCTCAATCGGAATATACAAACCCTTTTCCGATCACACCGATCGGAATATAAAGCCCCTTTCCGATCTTACCAAATCGGAATACGAGGGAAAGTACTAAAAATAAGCTAAACAAATAAGCTATGATTCTAATAAGCACAAGACGAAATTTCTAAAGCAAACCGATTAAGAAAAAGCTATTAAACAGAAATTTAAAGACTTTTAAGACACGAAAAGAATAAACTTTAAGAAAAACAACTTTTTATACGAAAATAACTTTTATAAAAACTATATAAACTTGAAAATAAACAAAATGAGCTATGAAAATAAATGATTTGAAACAATCAAAAGCATAAAAATCAAATCTTTAAACAAGTAAACAATCAAAAAGCATATAAAACAAAGATTAAAGAAAGGAAGAATGAGATCAACAAGATAAAGTAAAGGTGCGAGTAATTAAAGAAACACTTACTTGAAATTAAAAGGTAATTAAGGTGCAAAACATGTATTTAAATGTGCAAGTAATTAAAGGTGCAAGTAAATAAAAGTGGAAGAGATAGTTTGTCAAGCTATCCAACAAAACTAAATGAATGAATAAGAGGGGTATTTATAGGTGATTAGGGGAGTGGTTAGAGGAAGCTTCCTCCTCTCCTTCCTTTCTCCTTAATTGCGCCATCAAGTCCTTCCTTCTTAATCTTTTTGTTAATCTTGGAATGTGATGACTTTTAGCTCGGGATTTCTTTGGACTCGTCTTTTAATTCTACGATAAATAAGACTTGAGTTCTTCGGATTTAAGTAAACTTTCGCCTTTTGACTTTTTCTTCGATGAATCTTCAGAATTGGTCTTGGACTTCCGTTCTTTTTGCACTCTTGACTTCTTGACTTCGTCTTTCATCCTTTTCTTCAATAAAAGTCCGTAAATGCCCGTGAATTCCCGTGTTTTCTCCACTTCTCACCTTTTCGTCCTAAATCACAACAAAAACACAAACCACGCATAATTCCGACATAAAAGACATAAAATACACGTTTTGGTCCGATTATTATTGTAATTAAGTGGTAGAAAAGATGTGTGTTTTCACACATATCAAATCCCCTACACTTGACTATTGCAATGTCCTCATGCAATGCATTAGTTACAAAGCACGTTTACATTTTTCATCATAATTAATCCACGTTGGCCTTTATTAAAAAGATAGAAAATTACAAAAATTCAAAGCAAAGAAATTAAAAAGCATACCTTCGGTTTTGGAAGTGTCATGAATAATCGTCATCCTCAACTTTTCACTTTCTCCAAACCAAGCTTAAAAACGAGATCATTGTTATTATAAGTTAGTAGACTAACACGAACTCATGTGGGCCAATTATTCACTTAGACTCCCTTATTCCTATAGGTATCTCTTATATTTTATTGTTGTCTTGAATGATCACGGGGATGCATTTTTGACTTATTTCAATAGTTATTTAGTCTGAAAATAAAGTGCACGATTTAATCAATAGTTAGCTAAAGGACCAAATCTTTTAAAACTGCTTCTCGGGACCTCATAAAGTTCATATCTTGGCATAACTCGCTTCGCGATTTGAGACCTTTCTCGGACCGATATTTGGCAGCGACTTCATACTTCAAATCTTGAGAGACGTTCTTGAAATAATGGTCTTCTCTTCATAATTGGAATTTCTTCACTTGACTTTTTGAGAGATTCATACTTGGACCACGACTTCTTCATTTTTCTCCAATCTTTATTTAGGACTTTGATATACAACGATCCGCCTCCTTTTATGACTTGGATCTATTTATCCTCATACCTTGTTAGGGTCTTTTCGGATACATTTCTCCATGACTTTTGGGGAGTATTTGCCTTTCGTCGTGTGTCTCGATCCTTCATATTGATTTTTGATAAATGATTCTTCACATCACTTTGGATCTTTAGCAACAAAATATAGCCCTCATGCCTTGTTAGGGCCTTTTCGGACTCACCAATCTTCGCGTCCCGCTTCAATAAGTTATGCCTTGGCTATGAACTCTAATCCATACCGAGCAACTTTTAAACGATCTGGGGCTAGAAGCTAAGTAACTTTTCAAATCGTACAACCTTATTTATTAGCAGATAAATTATTTAGCAAGCGATGGGAGAATAGGCTCATAATTAACTCACATAAATTCACGAAAGAATACCGGACTTATAATTGACTCTATCATCTCTCGTTCTCCACAGTTTAAAATCTCAAGTAATGAGACTCGTAGATGCTTAGCCTATTAAATCAAAGTTTTGGGTTTTCGAGTCGCCTATAGGATCTTGCAAATTCTTAGACTTTTTCAAGTTTAGAAATCGCATTTTAAAGTTCCCTTGATAAACGACTCTCTAGGATCAATTATAGGAACTTGCGAAAAGTTCTTGTTCTTAACCCGTGAGAGTTAAGACTTTCGCGTTTTATAGCTCCCTATATAAAAGCCTAGCAAAACTTGACTTAAACATGTTAAGGATACTAGCTAGAGTAAACTTAGATATGTAAACTCGGGTTGAGTCAAAAGATTCACAACGTTTGAAAATAAAAACCACTTATTCAAAGATTTATTCTAGCAAAGGAAGAAAATAACTATACAAAAATAAAAACTAATAGGCCAAAATAGATCAAAAATTTTGAAAAATGTCGAAAAATTGATTTTCCGGTTAAAATGAGGACAATTACAAGGAAAAGACCACTTAACTTTGATAGAAGTCCCCCCTACATTTAATATAAACATTGTCCTCAATGTTTAAGCATGTGGGAGTAAACTCCCCTACACTTAGGACATTGTGCACGTTGTTTAAATCTCGCTAAGGAAAAGACAACTAAAGAGATTCCTATTTTAATATTGAGAAAATATATAAAATAGTGAATCGAAAAGAGTTTATGATAAAACCGGGAAGAAGTAGAACACGGAATCACGGGTCGTCAAAAATCAGCAAGAGTGGATCATTGAAGCTCGAATCCCTGATTAAGAAGTGAGGAGAGGAAATAGCAAACCAAAGGGTCCCCCCCTACACTTATGGTAAAGAAAGCAAAAAGATAGATGCATGGGTTGCCTCCCAAGAAGCGCTTGATTTTTGTTAACCGAGTCGCGAGCCTGACTCGACCTTGATCATCAACGGAAGAAGCATGAAACATATCCACCAGGATCAAAGACATAGTTTTCATCCATCAATAAGCACGAGCTTAAGGCGAACAAGGCAAGCCAAAGAAGAGTAGGCAAGGTTCCCTTAAGCAGTGATGGAGCACGGTGGAAGCAAGGATGAAGTGGTGCAAGCATGTCTTCAATGGTTCCAAAGATTTTTCCTTTTATTTCATCAGGTGGATACTGAGGTGGCTTAAAGACTTCAATACCGGGGTCAAACACCTTTTCCTTTAAGGGAAAATAGCACTCAGGCTCAGCCGAGTGTGAAGAAGATCCGCAAAGAAGCACAACCTCGTCCTCAGAAGGGGGACAAAGAGGTGTCAAATCATATGTGCAACGGATTTAGGTGTCAACCGGTTTCTTCTCCTTTGACATAATGTTCTTCAAATCCAAAGTAGGATCAATACGATAATCTTCAAAGTCATAAGGAGGGGCATCACTCTCATGAGGGAAGTAAGTGTTGAGAAATTAAGAGAAGTCTTCCTCAAATGAGTAATCGTCCAAAGTAGGATCGAGTGATGGCGAAGGATCTTCATCATGTGAAGAATCGCTCGAGAGAGTATCAGCCTCATCAAAATCATCGAAAGTGGGCAGCTCGGGATACTCAGAAGTACAATCAAAATCATCCGAATCTGAGCTAGAATTATTATCATCATAAGCATCGAAGATCGGTGGCGAATCATAAATGGGAGAAGGTTCCAAAGTAGGGAGAGAATCATCCACATCATCGTCAAAGAGTGGATTATCAGTGGAGGAATCGAATAGAGGATTGTCATAGACGGTAAAGTCATCGAGCACATTGATCATATTCACTGATTCTCGGCCTCCAAAGGATTTTCCTGTAAGCTTCCCCATTTTAAAAACTTTTGAATCATCCCAGACTCGTAAGATTAACTCACCTTCGGCCACATCTACTAAAGCTCGTCCGGTTCTTAAGAATGGCCGACCAAGTATCAAAGGAATACGAGGGTCCATTTCATAATCAACTACGACAAAATCGACCGGGAAAGTAAATGTGCCAACTTTGATAAACACATCTTCGGCTATACCAACAGGGTAAGCGAGAGTGCGATTTGCAAGTTCGAGAGTCATCTTTGTTGGAATGAGGTCGGGCAATGATAGTGTTTTCCAAACACTCAGTGGCATCAAATTAATACTAGCCCCGAGATCAGTAAATTCTTCAGTTTTGTTGAACACGCAAGGCAACACAAAACGACCGGGATCTACAAGCTTTTCCGGTAATTCTTTAAGAATAACTGCTGAGCAGTTTTCATTTAAGCGTGTGTTGGCGAGTTCAATCAGCTTCTCCTTCTTGCTAAGCAATTCCTTGAATGCTTTGACAAATTTCGGCATGTGGCAAAGTGCTTCAACAAGGCTAATGTTGATGGTCATTTTAGAGAGCATATCCACATATTTCGATACTTGACAGTCATTCTTGGTTAGATCATTTGTCTTGCCTATGCGAGAAGGGTATGGGATTTTAGGTTTATAGGTGGAAGGGGAAGGTGTAGTCGGTAAAGGTTGGGATGTTGAAGGGTCCTTTTGAGATACATCGTCATGACGAGGCGGAGACGGTAATGGTGCACTAATACTGGGCGTAGGAGGAGTAGGGACACATGGTGGTGGAGGAGGTGTAGATGATGGGGGTGGGATTTGTGGTCCTACGATGGTGACTCCACTACGAGTAGTAATAGCACTCACATTGGCTCACGGATTAGTGACGGTGTTTGAAGGTAGAGAACTTGAAGTAGAAGGTTGAGCAGGGGGCAAGAAACTAGCCAACATATTCTTCAAATCATTGGTTTGACTGCTGAAGGAGGATTGAATATTATCTCGAAGCTCGGATCTTATCTCATTTCCTTGCTTGGTAATATCTCCTTTCAAATTGATAATTTGGCTCTGCAGGTTCTTGATTTGCTCACCTTGGGTTCTCATAATGGCTTCAACATCGGGATTACTGGGTGGGGTTTGTTGAGCGGGTGGGTGATAAGGATTAGAAGCTCTTGGTGGAATTTGGTTGCTTCTATTGTAGTTGTTGGCGGGGTTTTGGTTTTGAGGAGAAAAACCGGGTGAAAGGTAATTGTTGGATCGGTAACTCAGCAGATTTCTATCCCCTTGAGGTCGAGCTTGGTAATTTTCCGGTGAATAATTACCGTAAGCTGCATACACATTTTCCGGATTTCCTTGAGTCGAAGGACAATCGGTGTATGAGTGAGGACCGCCGCATGTTTCACAAGGAGTAGCAACAGCTTTAACTTGTTGTTGTTGTTGATTTGAAGCCAAGAGTTGCATACTTCTGCTCATTTCAGTCAGCACACGGGTGAGTTCGGTCATATCAGGGTTTGCTGAGGTGGAGGAAACATTGACTCTCGGGTTGTTCCTAGAAGAAGCAGAGGAATCCCAGTTCTTATGATGAGTAGTCATGTTCTCAATTAGCTCTCTACACTCCTCGGGTCTCCTTTTCATGAATGTGCCACCGGCGGCTGCATTGATCGTATCACGATCTCGAAAAGCCCGACCGTTGTAGAAAGTATCGATTAAGGTCACAGGGAGCATGTTGTGGTTTGGACATCTATCGATCAAGACATTATATCTCTCCCAAGCATCAAAAAGAGATTCATCAGTGTCTTGCATGAAACCGCTGATCTGATTGCGAAGGCTTGTGACCATGGATGGTGGAAAGTAGCGCGACAAAAAGCGTTGAGTCATGTCATCCCAAGTGTGAATAGAATTCTTCGGGAGACGATCAAACCATTTCTCGGCATGATGTAATAAAGTATGTGGAAAGAGTTGTAGGCGAAGTTCATCCATTGTGGCACCAGCCAACTTCATGCTTTGGGTGATTGTAATGTACTTGTCGAGGTGTTTGTTGGCATCATCATCAGGCAATCCTCGGAATGGGTTTGTTTGTACTTGCTGAATCATGTGGTGCTTCAACGAAAACTCAGGAGCGTTGATTTGCATCGGCGCAATCGGTCCTCCTCGTCCAAACATTGTTGGTTGACAAAGCTCCTCCATGGTCCGAAGATCGGGCTGTGGAAGAACATTGTTGTTATTATTATTCAGGTGCGGTGGATTATTGTTGTTTACACCAGACATAGCTAAATCTTCCTGAAGCTCGGGCTCTTGATAATTAGAAGATCTAGTACGCATGCACCTACAAAGACAAAAGAAAAAGAAACCAAACACAAAGACAATATATATACACAATAAAGATAAAATCTTTTTGGATTTTTGAAAATTTTAATTTTTATGGATTTTTATCAATTTTCAATTTTTATGATTTTTTGAATTTTTTATGCAAGAAAAATAACGCTCACAAGTGAACGGATCCCAAAAAGCAACACGTATCTCACAGAAAACCGTTAATCTTTACGAAAAGAGCCGGCAGCGGCGCCATTTGATACACGGCTTTTGACACCCTGTAAGAAAATTAAAGTTCTTTGTCGTGTGTCTAATCGAATTGATTATTGGCTCAAAGTACGACTCAGTTGAATTTGGTAAAACAAATATTTTTGGTTGGTTTTAAATTTAAATGTGCAAAACTTAAAAGTAAATATCGTTGAAAGTAAAGTGGCGTGAAAATTAAATCTAAATCTAATTAAAATTAAAGTGCGATATTTAAAAACGTGACAAAAAGTAAATTAATTAAAATGACTAGAAAATAAAACGTGACGGGAATTAAAAATGGACAAAGTATAAAAATACAAGCTAAAAATTAAACAAGACAAAGTATCAAGAGAAACAACCTAGATCGGAATGTATTCCGATCACCCCAATCGGAATATCACCAAACCTGTCGGAATATTGCTCGGAAGATTCTGATCGGAATACTGTCACTAGTCCCAATCGGAATACCAAACATGCACCTCAATCGGAATGTAGAAAGGAGAACCAATCGGAAAGCTGTCACTCTAACCTGATCGGAATAACCTGACTTCCCCTGATCGGAATACCAAGCCCCCTCAATCGGAATATACAAACCCTTTTCCGATCACACCGATCGGAATATAAAGCCCCTTTCCGATCTTACCAAATCGGAATACGAGGGAAAGTACTAAAAATAAGCTAAACAAATAAGCTATGATTCTAATAAGCACAAGACGAAATTTCTAAAGCAAACCGATTAAGAAAAAGCTATTAAACAGAAATTTAAAGACTTTTAAGACACGAAAAGAATAAACTTTAAGAAAAAACAACTTTTTATACGAAAATAACTTTTATAAAAACTATATAAACTTGAAAATAAACAAAATGAGCTATGAAAATAAATGATTTGAAACAATCAAAAGCATAAAAATCAAATCTTTAAACAAGTAAACAATCAAAAAGCATATAAAACAAAGATTAAAGAAAGGAAGAATGAGATCAACAACATAAAGTAAAGGTGCGAGTAATTAAAGAAACACTTACTTGAAATTAAAAGGTAATTAAGGTGCAAAACATGTATTTAAATGTGCAAGTAATTAAAGGTGCAAGTAAATAAAAGTGGAAGAGATAGTTTGTCAAGCTATCCAACAAAACTAATGAATGAATAAGAGGGGTATTTATAGGTGATTAGGGGAGTGGTTAGAGGAAGCTTCCTCCTCTCCTTCCTTTCTCCTTAATTGCGCCATCAAGTCCTTCCTTCTTAATCTTTTTGTTAATCTTGGAATGTGATGACTTTTAGCTCGGGATTTCTTTGGACTCGTCTTTTAATTCTACGATAAATAAGACTTGAGTTCTTCGGCTTTAAGTAAACTTCCGTCTTTTGACTTTTTCTTCGATGAATCTTCGGAATTGGTCTTGGACTTCCGTTCTTTTTGCACTCTTGACTTCTTGACTTCGTCTTTCATCCTTTTCTTCAATAAAAGTCCGTAAATGCCCGTGAATTCCCGTGTTTTCTCCACTTCTCACCTTTTCGTCCTAAATCACAACAAAAACACAAACCACGCATAATTCCGACATAAAAGACATAAAATACAAGTTTTGGTCCGGTTATTATTGTAATTAAGTGGTAGAAAAGATGTGTGTTTTCACACATATCAGTCTTTTAGTGTAAAAATGTTTTGTTTTCAACTTTTTCCAATATTCTACTATTTAGTAATATAATTTAGGATTTTTGAAATAGTCAAATTAATTTTAGCATTATTTTAATATTTTTAATCATTATTTTAGTTTAAAGATTGTTTTTAGCATTTTAAAAATAGAAAAATAGTATTTTAAATTTAGGAAAAATACTTTTTAGTCTTTAAATATTATAAGTGAGTTATTTGTTCAATAAAATAATATTTTGGGCTTTTTGTTAATTATATTTAATTTTAGGGCTTTAATTAGCATTTAAAATTGAATATTTTATTAATAAAAGGTTTTAAAATTTATATATTGGATTTTTTATTCTTATTTATATCATTTTAGACTTAGATTTCAATTTTAAGTAATTTTTAGGTTTAATTTTTAACCTTGTCACGTTTTACGTATTTACGTTCGCGTTTTACGTCAATTCGTCGTAGTGTAATCATAGTCGTAGCTCGTCTTTATTTTTCTCTCTTAAAACAAAAAACGCCACTAATCCCAATTTTGATTTTACATATTGGCACACTTAATTCACACACCTCCTTTGAGAACGAACTTGGACTTTTCGTCTTCATGGTTTTCCTAAATCGTGTCGATTAATACTTTCCGCCTTATACTTTGTTTTTCCTAAAACAAGTATATAAAAACCCACATCAACATTTTCGCGCCGCTTCCGGGGAGGTGTTTTTGAGTTGCCATTATTACTATCGTGTTTGTGTGAGTGGTGCGTTTTTGCTTTTCAATTTTTAGAAAGCGTATATAACGTACATACTCATTTTTGTTATTTTTCCTTATTATATTATAGTATCCAAATAAAACGTGTTTAATTTTCCTAAATTAAACACACAACAATCTTTTACTATATTGTAGATATCCCATTATTATTTTCATTTTTCTTGTGAATATATTACTATATTGTACTTACGTAGAACAATAAATATACAAGTACTCCAAAAGCGTGAAAACGCAACCTTGATTCAGGATTTCATCACTCGATCATTGTATTCGAATCTAAAGCAAAAGTTCAAAGGAAAAATAGATAAATACTTTCGTGAGGCTTAATTTTGATTAACACAAACTATAAGGTGGGTATAAGGCGGTTGTATTTCACGACCTAAGGGAAAAAGGCTCTTAAGTGCTTAGCGCCGCCTCGTTTCCCCCGCTTGCTTGTGCGTGTTTTGAGAAAGAGGGCTAATCGAGGGTTTGCGGCCCAAGTATTATCTACGTATATTATATTTGCTTGTTTTCAAGATTAAACCCTCTTGAACATTTTGGTGTTCCACCAACGTTCTAAAGTCATCGAAGGCGTTCACTCCACGTGATCGTTTTCATTCTTTGAGGCTCCTTTAATCAAGAAATCGACCCGAGGGGATATTTGTAGATTTGTGTCTACGTAATACAACAAAAATCCAAAAAAATTAAAAAACAATCAAAAACCAAAAAAATTGAAAAATCGAAAACCCCCAAAAAGAATCTTCTTTGCTATCCCCATTCTACGCTTAGTGCATGCGCACTCGATCAAAGGATTATTCTAATTCTAGCGATGCTTCGAATCGACGCAATCGTAATCGAAGGAATCGACGACGTAGACAAGATTTAGAAACCGACGTTCCTAATATCGTTGTTGAAGAGACCGTAGACGAGATGGCGACAATCGTTCGATGATGGAATTGCTCCAAGCGCCCACCGAGGGTTATGGAGACGCGATCGTAATTCCCGCTATCGAAGCGGAGAATTTTGAGATTAAGAGCGGAATGCTTTCGTTAATCCAAGCTACGAAGTTTCGAGGTCGTGAAGCCGATAATCCTCACGACCACATTCGAAATTTTGATCGTCTTTTAGCCACGAGCAAGTTTAAGAACATCGACACCGATGTCGTCAAGCTTATGCTTTTTCATACTCGCTCGATGGTGCCGCCAAGGATTGGTACGCGAAAGAGACACCTTATTCGATAACTACGGGGAAGGATCTTGTCTCCAAGTTCGTTAATTATTTTTTCCCACCGTCTAAGACGGCGTTTTTCAAAAATGAAATTATGAAATTTGAGCAAAAACCGAATGAATCTTTTAGAGACGCGTGAGATCGTTTTAAGTAATTGCTTAGGCAATGTCCTCACCATGGTTTTTCCGAGTTACACCAAATCGATACGTTTTACAACGGTCTTAATTTTTTAAGAACAAGATTCGTTGAATTCCGCCGCCAGTGGCGACTTTTTGTGTAAAACTCTGAAAGACGCTTTGATGATTATCGAAAATCGATCCAAGGTTTACCAACTCTGCAACGCACCGAGTGTTTCCAATGTCGCCAATGTTAGTAGTTCTAATTGCGACATTGAGAGGGTTGATGCGAAAGTCGATAAATTGATGAATGTGTTTACGTCTTTTCTCGTCGAAATGCAAAAGAAAGACGCTCCCGCTATGGTGAAAGCGATTGAGGCATCGTGTACGTTTTGTGGTGGACCTCATAATTATTACGAGTGTGCGGCTACGGATGGCCAAACGTCGAATGTGAGTGCGTTAAACAACAATTTTGAAAATCAAAATCAAAATAACGCCGGTCCATCACAACAAGGCAATTATAACCAATGCAACAATTTTAATCAAAACCGAAACAATTTTCATGGAAATAATCAACAAGGAAATTTTTCGAATCAACTCAAGGTTATAATCAAGGTCGGAATTTGAATTGGCAAAATCGAGACAATAATCAAAGCTCGAATTTTTCAAACAACAACAATAAAGGAAACAATTTTTTAAGTGGGAATCAAAACAATTTTCAAAGAAGTAATCAAAACCAAGGGAACTTTAATTCAAATCAAAATAGTTCGTCAAACGATTTTCAAAATTACATGAAAACGAATGAGGCTAATATGAGACGATTAGAGGGACAAATTGGTACTTTGAAAAACGACTTTTCTAATACATTGAAATTGCAAAACACGAAGATTGAGCAAGGACAAATTGATATAAAAAAGATGTTTTCGGCTATTATGAACAAAGCCTCGGGTGCTTCGTCGAGTTTTTTTCCTAGTGACACCGTTGCAAATCCGAAGGAACAATGTAAAGCCGCCTCGTCTCGTGGAAAAAGTCGTGTGATTACCCTTAACCTTGATGGATTTCGAGTTGTTCCTTCTTCTCAACCCTCGACTTCTAAGACGTCTTATTGTTCTAAAGTCGACGGGGTGAACGTGGCGACCAAGGAAAAGAGTGCACACCCTCGTTTACCTCAAATTCCATCCACGGTTCAAAAAGAGAGCTTTACCGACCTAACCAAAGTAACCCTTGAAGAAACTTGTGCATCGATCCTTCTTAAAAAACCCAAACGGCATATGCCAAGAAAGGAAGAGGATCCGGGCTAATTTCTACTACCTTGTGATTTTTCCGAGATTGAGGGATGTTTATCCCTTGCCGATTTAGGTGCTAGCATCATTCTTATGCCTCATTCTCTTTGGAAATTGATGAGATTGCCTTCACTTACCCCCACGAACATGACTATCGAGCTTGCAAATTATACACCACTTAAACCAATTGGAATAGCCGAGGATGTCTATGTCAAAGTTGGAAAGTTTGTTTTTCCCGCGGATTTCGTCATATCCGATTACGAGTGTGACCCTAAATGTCCCATTATTTTAGGCCGACCATTTTTATCGACGGCTCGAACCGTAATCGACGTTCACGAGGGGAGACTTACTATGAGATATGAGGAGGATAAAATGGACTTTTCCACGAGTAAATCCCAAGTGTTTTATGACCATGAAAAAACCGAGGTTTCAAAACCTAATATTTCTAAACCTAATATTTCTAAACCTAATGATTTCAAAATGTTTACTTTAGCGGAAAGAATGAGGCTTAATGCATGTTTTGGAAAAATTAAGAAGAACGGTTTTAAAGATGAGGATTTAAATGATAAAGAATATGTGTACCTAATTCAAAAGGGTATGTGTAAATTTATGGATGAAAAATCACTTTGGGATATATTTAGTGAAACAAGTGAAATACCAATTCTGAAGGGCGACGTTAGTGCCATCACGACAATGACCAAAATGGGCTCGTCTTCACCACCTTCGAAGGACCACGTCTTTGAGGCTTCAACTTCTAACTCCATCGAAGTGCCTCCTTTTCCTAGCCCAACACCCGTTGAGGCTAAAGGTTTTATCGACATCGATCCTCTCATCTTAGAAAAGTCACCTAAGCATAGTCATTCGACTTGTAAGACCATGGTTGTGAGTGCTCACATCGACTCTTTCTTTGACGATGACGATGGCGATTTTGTCGAGATTGATCACGTACTTCGAAATCCACATGCAATTTTTGATTCTCCTAAAAATAAATGTGTGAAGTACGATGATTATGAGTTTGATCCCGAGATTGAGGAAATCATTGAACGAGAGCTAGCTCTTATGCCTCCACTCCCACCTACGAGTGAGGTCGATCTTTCCAAAATCAAGGCTGTACTAAATGAGTTGGATCGTCTTATTTTCGATGACGAACCAACTCATGTGACCACCAAAAATCCAATTCTCGAGGGGTTACCTAATCAACACTCCTCAAATGAGAATTACATTTACCACATTCGTGATGATTTAACTTGTCAACAATCCCCACAAATGAATGATGGTTTCGTGCTTGATCATGATCTTTTCGAGAGAGTTTCTAATATACTCAAGGAGGGGAATGACAAACCTTGGTTTGACAAGCCTGTCTTTGATGAAGAAATCGATAAGATCGACGTTCATGAGGATGATGAATATGTTGACCCCGAGGGGGCGCTGTTCTTTATTGATCAACGTTTTGAGAACTTATACAATCCGCCACCCCCTCCCACCAATAACTTAAATGTGAGGATTTTTAGCGCGACTAATTTTGAATTTGACACGCCAAATATTTTTGACATTATCAAATCGGGTTTTCATAAGGAGTTTTTAAACGATGAAAAAGCAAAAGATTTTTAAATTGATTTAAATGAATTTTCTACAAGTTTAACTCCGTCATCACCGGGTTGTATGAGTGCTACCACCTCGTCTACTCCTTTTGACGACGGTTGGTGTAGATCTAGTGTGGGGGAAGCCCCTTATGTTCCCTCACATTTCTCCACCAAGGAAGAGATTTACGATCCCGGAATTGCTTGTAAAGGGAAATCTCGTCTTCCACCGATGCAATAAATGGAAAATATATTCATTTACTTGTTGTGCGTCTACCTCGAGTAGCTCATTGTTTTGCCTTACCCATTGCCACACCTTTCTACTTCTCATCTCTTTTCTTCTACCCCTTTGGGGTTTTACTATCAGTTGAAGTAGCGTTGTTTCGTCTTTCATCCGAAAATGAAGACGCTATCTTTGACCCCAGTATACGTGTATCGGGTTTTTAAAGTACTCCATGTACTTTTGGGCATTGTTTACCATGTAAGCCCCACCAAAATGACCAAACCAAGATTATCCGTAAATGATCACATTTATGGGGATTCGAGTCGAGCTTTTGACTCGGTTATAAAAAACAAGGTGCCTCGTGGGGGATTCTCATGCTTATCCTTGTACATATTATCGCTTTCTTAGTTAACGTAACGAGGGGACTTGTGCTCTTCCAACCTTTGTTCCGTGGTTGTTTGTGATTGTGATTTATTAGGTTCATCGTCATCATTGAAGCCTCTCGTGTTCGTTTTACGGATCAATCAAACTTCGATCGTTGCCTTTGGAGATTCCGATATCTGATGATATCCTTTTATGTTCTAACGTTTATCTTATTATCATAATTCATAAACGGCTTTTAGGTTATTCATTTTACCCTTTCCATGCTCGAGATTAAGCATTCGACTTCGTCTCTAGTATGGGGGTGCTTTCACCCCTAGACTCGAAACATTGAGGACAATGTTTAGTTTTAGTATAGGGGGTGAGTAGACACTTCACCTTGCTTACGTCATCACACAATCCAATATTCATCATTTTGTTATCGTTTTATGCAAAATAAGGCTAAAAATGGCCAAATTTTAAATTTTTTCTTGTTTTTCATAAGTGTTTAAGACACGAATGTAGGTTTTCTGATGGTGAGAATAAGAGTAATTTTGACTCGACCGTGCGGGTTGAGCACTTAGCTGCGATTCCTTAACTTTTTAGGCTAAGTCTCTTAAATGAGGACGAGAAATGATAGAGTTATTTATAAGTCTCGTAATCTTTCACGATCTCATGTGTAGTAATTATTAGCTTATTCTCCCCACGCTTTTGTATAATAAATTGTTAATAAATATTGATTTAGCGGTTTAGTCACTATTGTTGGTTTCTAATTTGTTTTAGTAGCTTCCATGTAATTAAATTGGGAAAACATTAAGGTATCGCCAACGTCACGGTTTTGAAGTATTGGCACCCGAATAATCGAAAGCTTCACGTAATAATAAGATTTCAAGTGCTCACCTAAATTAAGCAAAAATTTGAAGCTCACAAGGCCAAAAAATCTATGCCCAAATTGAAAGTGAATCAAACCTTAATCTTTGAAGCTTTAAAGATCCAAAATTTGCTTTAGCGTAAGGATATACGACTTTGGCCATAATAAAACCACCGATGATGGCGGATAATAAAAGGCAAGGCAAGATCGAATTCATAATAAAAGCTTCATGGCGAAGTTGAATAAAAGATGGAGGTAAACCTATGATAATAAGGCCCTTCCGTTAGGGGGCGTATAAAAGTCTTGGTAATAAGTCTCATGTTCAAAACCGTTATAAAACCATGTTTATCGATCCTTCTTGTTGACTTAACTTTTTAACATCGTTGTCTATTAGGATGAATTATTAATTTAATGATTTTGGTTACACCGTTAAGACTCTATTTTTAGACCTAATCTCTATGCACGCATAAGTCAATGATGTATCCTCGTGATCATTAAGACAAAATAAAATATAAGAGATACCAATTAGGAATAAGGGAGTTTAGGTGTGTAATTAACACTCATGAGATATGATCGTGTTGCTAACTTATAATAACAATGATCTCGTTACACGCTTAGCATGGAATTGGGTGAAAATCGAGGACGATGAAATTATTTCTAACGAAGCATTCACGTGTTCTTGTTCTATGATCCTAAAAGTCAATTATTCGTGATGAAAACAATACATTATGTCTAAAACACGTGTATTAGCTTATTTAAGTTTACGTTTTCAATAAATGTCATCATAAAATGAATTTTGGAAGTGCTACGATACTTAATTCTAGCATTGCGTGGGGACATGGCAATGGTTTAGTATGGGGGAGTGATGAGACTGTAATTATACATAGTCTCATCGTCCAAATCGGGCTTAAAACGCTTAAAATATCATTAAAATACCCACAAATATGCTTGTGTTTGTTCATTGTGTATTTTAGGTACGGATATCGTGCATTCACCAAAAGATTACAAGAATCAAGCAAAAACGAACATGGGAAACGAAGCCGCACAAAGAATCGGACCCGAATCATGATTTTCCTATGAAGTCCTTGAAGTTTGAAGATTTGGCAAGATTGGTCCCTCAACTTTTGAAGACTTGTAATTTTATACCCCTGTAAATCCTCAAAAATTACTTGTGGGTCCCTAAAATATCAAGTATGTACATGTTTAGCCCTTGAAGAATAAAGAAAATACACAACAAGCCCTTGGAACAAGTTTTATAAACTTTTTGTGGTCAAAATGCAAAAAGTAAAAGTTGTTAACAAAGGAGAACAAGTTTTTGGCTGTTTGAAACTAAAGTGGCAAGTTTATGGGACTTGGAGAGCCAAACTGGGCAGACAAGGAAAGATCACCCTCTCCACGTCATTTTCCACTCACCCCATATTTTTAAACCAATTTTATTAAATTTAATTTTGGTGGCAAACAGATTTAAACTTAATAACCCCTAAACAGATTAAAACACCCCCTAATCCCATATTCATCACCCCTTAAACCCTAATCCTACCCAGGATCAATTAACTTTAATCCAAAGGGGTTTTGCCCCAAGATTTCCAGATTATTGATTGATGATGAGTTAATCAAAACCCACAACAAATCCCACTCATCCCGTGACCTATGTGCCCCCCACGTGTGTCCCCTGCACCTCCATTTTAGGCAAAACTAGAATATTGCAGTAAATCAACGACCAAGGCCCCAAAACTTGTTCTTAAAGTATTATTGGACGATGGAGATCATCACAACACAACTTGCACATCAATTTCCATGGCAGAGATCACAAGAGGACTTTTGACCAAAGTTGAAAATTTAAACCAAGGGCATTTTGGCCAGTTTATGTTGCTAGGGTTTTATTTATTTTACTAGTTCTAGATCATTCCATTTATCAGTATATAAGGGGTCGACATGTGACCACCTTAGTTGTTCGAGTTTTTGTAATTTTAAAATTATTAATGATAATGAAACTTTTAAACTTTGCAAAATACTGAGTTCCATTTAAAAAGTTTTCTTAGTGTAATTTAGTGTAATGTTTGCTGTTATTGCAAGGTTAGTTTAAAGTTTTCTAGCATATATTCGTGTTCAAGTTATTTTCTGGAAAAAAAAGGCTTTTTAAAACTTTGGATTTGTCATTATAAATAAGTGAAAGTGGATTTATGATAACAAATCCAGTTTTGTGTTAGGTTTTTGTTAAGGATTTCCCTTGGTTCCAAAAAGTTTGAAAAACGGTTGTGAAAAATCAGTTTACAACAGACTTTTGTTCATTTTTTTTATTTTAATCTTCACTGTTTGTATAAGCTTCCACCACAAGCCTGACAAGCTTGTGGTTTCAGCTTATACATGCTTGAAATTGCTTCTTGTTTTTGTGGTGTTGTGTATGTGTGAAAGACCAACAAATCTCATCCCATTTCATTTCATTTCAAATTTTTTTACTTGAAGACATTTAAGCCTTGGATCTTTTATAAGATTCCACCAACGGGCTCTCTCTACATACTCATTGGCATCCTCCTAATCCATCTCTTTGAAGGCATCAACTAGGTACTTTCGGCTTGAACCCAAAAATTTGGATTTTGATTGTGTTGTTTGAATATATGTGGGATTGTGTGAATCTACTTATGTGTTAGTTTGGTTGAGTGATCATGTTTTCTTACTGCTTATTTTACATGTTTGATCATCTTAGTATCAATTTGGAATGGATTAGTAAGCTAAATCTTAGTTAAGATTGATTTTCAGAAAGATAAAGGGTGTTTGGGACAGGGTTTTAAAGTAAATGTTTGACAAACTTTTGGTTTGAAAACCACTCAAACACACTTAATTAGATTAAAAAAGGTTATATCAGTATTAGGTTTTCACTTTGGGTAGGTTTTAAAAGGTTTTACATGTTCAAACTTGGTAGAAAATCAGTAAGCTTGATTCTGCCTTGTTTTAGTGAATTTTGACCACCAGTTTGTGTTGTCTGCTTGTTCCGGTTAGTGTTTAGGATTTTGCATTGGTTTGAGGTGGTTTGCAAGTGAATTGAGTGAGTTTTGGCCAACCAAAACTCAGCCAATTGCACATTAGATCAGCTAAGGACCCATACCCATACTTTCTGATTAACAGTTACTGTATAAGGCCATTTGTGTGAAATTCTTGTGAGCTAGTTGGTGTTTTTCCTGTTTATCTTGACTCCCCACACTCCACTAAGTGTGGGGGTGCCCTTGGTTCCCAATAAAACCAAAAAACGAACAAGTTACAATCACTTTTGTGCCCATAAGTGTTTAGGTTCCCACTGCTTTGCATACAGACAAAACTAGTGACATGTCAACATCAGTTTTCTAAGTTTTTTGTCTTTAGTGACCTTTTTAGGTCTTTTTCTTTGATTTTAATTTTATTATTTTTTTTATTTTATTTCTGAATTTTCCATTTAATTTTTTTTCTGTTACTGTTCGTTTTCTATTTTTTAGATTAAAGTGCATTTTTAATTAACTGTTTTTTGTCTTTTAGTGCAAAACTTTAACATTTTTCAGTTTTAAAATTTTTCTTAGATTTAGAAAATTATTTTAAGATTTTTAGTTTAAAAAGATTTTACTGTTCACCTTTTTAAGTATTTTTAGATTTAATTTAAATTTAATTAGTTTTAAATCAAATCTGTTTTGTCTTTTAGTGTAAAAAAGTTTTGTTTTCAACTTTTTCCAATTTTCTACTGTTTAGTAATATAATTTAGTATTTTTGAAATAGTCAAATTAATTTTAGCATTATTTTAATATTTTTAATCATTATTTTAGTTAATTTTTTTTTAGCATTTTAAAAATAGAAAAATTGTATTTTAAATTTAGGAAAAATACTTTTTAGTCTTTAAATAATATAAGTGAGTTATGTTTTCAATAAAATAATATTTTGGGATTTTTGTTAGTTATATTTAATTTTAGGGCTTTAATTAGCATTTAAAATTAAATATTTAATTAATAAGAGGTTTTAAAATTTATTTATTGGTTTTTATTCTTATTTATATTATTTTAGACTTAGATTTAAATTTTAATTAATTTTTAGGTTTAATTTTTAATTTTGCCACGTTTTACGTATTTACGTTCGCGTTTTACGTCAATTCGTCGTAGTGTAATCATAGTCGTAGCTCGTCTTTATTTTTCTCTCTTAAAACCAAAAAGGACACTAATCCAATCTTTGATTTTACATATTGGCACACTTAATTCACATACCTCCTTCGAGAAAGAACTTGGACTTTTCGTCTTCACGGTTTTCCTAAATCGTATCGATTAATACTTTTCGCCTTATACTTTGTTTTTCCTAAAACAAGTATATAAAAACCTACATCAACCTTTAATTGGAATGAAGGATTATTCAAGAAAATCATCTACTCCTCCAAGAGTACAAAATGATTCTAGGCCTAAAAGTAGACCACCTACACCCATGAACAATGAACACTCTAAGTCACGACCTAGGAGTAAGACACCCACACCTAGAAACAATAATAGTTCTAGATCAAGATCTAAAATACCTAAGAAAAACAATGGACATCAAAATGCTCATATGAATTGGAATAATTTTCAACAACAATGTTTTTTAATAGTAGGGTATGTGTCCTCCATTCACGCATCCCCAAAAAAATGCAAGGGATGTTTGGAAGTAACAACTTTGGACCCATGAGATATTAGGGACCAAATGTTTGATTTTCTGTATTGTTACCTAGATATGCTTAGGAGCTGATTTACAGCCCTATGAGTGGATTAAGGATAGTGGTTGTTCTAAACACATGACGGGTAATCGAAGTTTGTTCTCTACTTACAAAGCATACAATGGAGTTAACGTCACTTTCGCTAGTAAACTATATGGTAACATCATTGGGAAAGGTACGGTTTCTCTTGACTCCATGACCATTGAAAATGTTGAGCACATAGATAACTTAGGTTTTAATTTACTAAGTATAGGTCAAATTTGTGACAATAAGTGTAAGGTCGTCTTTTCTGAACATGATAACGAAATTGTAATAGATGGAAAGGTCATCGAAAAAGGTGTTAGAAAACGTGGGCTTTATGTCATGGGGTCAATAGGAAGTCTAAGGACAACTTATGTCTAGTTACTTTAGATGATATTTATACTCTTTGGCATAAGAAATTAGGGCACGCTAATATGCGTTTGATTCAATCTTTAGGTTCTGAGGAGTTGGTAAGACATCTCCTAAAGATGAAGTTTGATAGTCACTTTTGTGATGCTTGCAAAATTAGGTAGCAAGTTCACTCAAATCACAAATCTAAGAATTTGGTTTCAACTTCTCGGTTCCTAGAGCTCCTACATATGGATCTCTTTGGACCTTCCGCCATACAAAGTTATGGAGGTAACCTTTATACCCTAATGATAGTTGATGACTATTCTAGACTTACTTGGACTAGACTTTTGGCTAACAAGTATGAAGCTTTTGATCATTTCGGAGTATTTATTCAGAAGATCCAAAATCTATTAGGATGTCCAATTGTTTCTATTAGGACGGATCATGGTAGGGAATTTGATAATGAAGTGTAATTTTAGTGCCTTTCGTGAAGCTCATGGTATTACCTATAAATTCTCGGTTCCTCGCACTCCACAATCAAATGGGTAGTTGAAAGAAAGAGTAGGACTTTCCAAGAGATGAGTTGGACCATGTTAAATGAGCAATCCTTTCCTTAGAAATTTTGGTGCAATGTCGTTGACACATCGACCTATATTCTCAACCGAACTTTTATTCGACCTTTTCTAGAAAAGACACCCTATGAGATTCTTAAAGGTAAGAAACCCTCATTACGATATTTTAAGGCGTTTGGAAGCAAGTGCTTCATTCTGAACACCAAAGATTGCCTTTACTAAGTTCGACCGAAAGTCGTACGAAGGTATATTTTTAAGTTATTCTCAAACTAGTAAAGCCTATACAGTCCTCAACAGAACATCGGGTGTAATCAAAGAATCACTCAACGTGACATTCGATGATACTCCACCTTTATCTAAGACACTACCTTTTGTAGATGATGACTTAGATAAAATAGACATAGTTAAAGCCAAAGATGTTAGAAAACTAGGAGTTGAAGACCCTAATGTTGAAAAAGGAGTAAACATTAAGGAGTCAAAGGATCATGCCCTATATAACGTCATAGGCGATCTTAATCAAAGGACCCTTAGATCTCAAGTCCAAGATCAAAGCAACTTCTTTTGTTTCGTCTCTTTGATTGGACCAAAGAATGTTAAAGAAACTTTGATGGGTGAGAGTTGGGTCATCTCCATGCAAGAACAACTGAATCAATTCGTTGCTAATGACATTTGAGAACTTGTTCCTCCACCCAGAAGTACTACCATTATAGGAAACAAATGGGTCTATTGGAATAATTTAGATGAGAATGGTGTTGTGTCTCGTAACAAGGATAGACGTGTAGCTTAAGGCTATAATCAACAAGAAGGTATTGATTATGACGAGACATACGCACCCGTAGCAAGTTTTGAGTCCATTAGGATACTTTTAGCTTATGCTTGTGCTCTAGACTTTAAGCTTCAACAAATGGATGTAAAGAGGTCATTTCTCAACGGTTTGATCAATGAAGAGGGATATGTGGCTCAACCTTCCGGCTTCATTGATTTTGAGAAACCGGATCATGTTTACAAGTTTAAGAAAGGTCTTTATGGTCTAAAACAAGCACCCACAGCTTCGTATGTGTGACAATCCGTCAATTTATGGTTGATATTTTATTCTCGAATATTATTTAAAAACAATTTACAATATGAACTCACTTATTTTTGGGAAGAAATTTGGATTTACGTCTTGAAGTAGCGTCGACTACGTCTAAACCAGAGGATTCTACGTTACGTGCTTACGTTTACATACACCGTTTTTGGTGACAATCCGACATTTCAGAAAAATAAATTTGTCCGTGAATATTATTTTGGAATTATAAATTTGTGTTGGTTCATAAACTCACAAATTTAAGAGAAGAGATTAGGACTTACGATTATAATTTAACGTCCTTTACGACTAAACCGGAAACCTTAGGATTACGTATTTACGTTTTCGAACTCCGTTTTTGATGAGACAATTTTTATTGGATTCGTTTTGTGACGTTGATTCATAATTTATAAAAACGTTTTTCGTAAAACGACCCGAGGGCACGCAAATCAAGGAAACTAGAATCGAGGAGTACCCGTAAATAAATGGGGATGAGACAAGTGGGACACTTGCCCCACCCCCATCAAAACCGGCCCAAGCATGCCACATACCCATGTGTTGTCAAAGCTTCACAAGGAAGCTTGTACACTTGTATCAAGCTTAACCTTTAAGCTACCACATAACAAAACTAGCTAGCCAAAACCATTCACACATTTTCACTCAACATGCAAACCACCATTTTCTCTCATCCCTCTCTCAAAATGCCGTCCATATCTCACCTTCAAACACCCATTTGATCAAAATCTAACAACAAAATCTTATGTTATATACACATATGTTGAAGCCCTTTTGAAACCCTATTGATTGGAGGTGATTATAACATCCATGGAGGAGTTTCCATGGAGTCTTAAGGCTGATTTTCCACAAGGAGTAAATAAATATTGGTGGTCTTGAAGATGATCTTGGCTATGCACAAGTTTCTCCATCCAAATCCATGTCAAACTCATAACCTACATCAACTTGGTGGTATAAAGATTGTCCTCCTCATCCACTTGTTATTTTTGATTATGTAATCTTGTATTTATTTTACTTATGTATATGCATATGATGATGAATGATGATTAAAAGTGTTGTGTGGGGATTTGTTGTTGATAAACATGCATAAAAAGGTGAAAAACTATAAGAAACAAGGTTAAAATCTTGGTTAAATTTGTTGGCTGTATAAAACAGTAAAGAATCAAATGATGAACTGATAAAAATGGCATAGATTAATGGATTTACAGTAATCTATGGGTCTTGTACACATGTGAGAGTTGGGCATGCAATGGAATCATTGTAATGAGTGAGATATAATCAAAACAAGTTTAAGGTATAAATCTGAGTTCACTGTTTTGGACGATTTTTAGAAAATGCTTAGAAGATGATTCAACAGTAGCTATAGTAGAGTTAAATGGAGCACATATCATGTAGTTTATGTGATAAAAATGTTAGCTTCTATCTCCATATAGAACTCTAGATATGGCAGTTTTGGTGAAAGTGAAGATAAAAATCAGATTTTGGAAATTAAAGTATAATACTATTATATAAGCACTCAAAATTTAATAGTATAAAATATAAATTAAAACCCACTAACTTATATAATACATTTATATAAATATGTACAATGGTAAATAAGTGGACATTTTATAAAAATGGTAACTTGTTAAGTTTTATAAGTTATAAAACTATAAATATGATTTTTACGACTTTTTCGGCTATTACCGTAAAATTAACGTTTTTGTTAAATAAAACTTAGACGGTTGGACCCGTCTAATGTGAACTTTATAAAACTCATATACTGATATATAAACATATATAACAAGTAAAAACCGATAAAACCCGAACTATATAACATACGGACATTAACGGACTAAGTTAACATTATTGGACTAATAATACAACAAAATGGGCTAAACACTTATAAACTTATTTATTGGGCTTAACCCATTTGGGCCCAACATGTAAAATATACATACTGATAATAAAAGTATAATTGGACTAATGAATAGTATTGGGCTTGTAATAAGCCCATTGGGCTTCAAAATATAAACAAGATTGAACTAGTATAACTAGTCTTGAGAAATTCCCAACACATAACACTAAAATAAGTAAATGAGAATATATAAACCCACTTGATCATCATATATATAAAATCATCATATGTAAACATAATTGTTATTTTTATAAAGTCATTGGACATGAGTCTAAGACGAGTATTATCTGTCTAGGTTTCCGTGATTGAAGCGCGTATCGTACGTCCGAATTGCCGATAACCCGCCTTCCCACATCAACGTGAGTTCATAGCCTCGCACTCTTTTAAATGTTTTTATAAATGTTTTATAAACCCGCGAGGGAGATAACATGTAGGACACCATTTGTCCCGATTGTTTGTTTATTGATTTGGACCCGAATGATTGAATGACCCGAATGTATGACCCGATAAATGATTAAAGGACCCGATAGATGAAATTAAATGGATTATTAAAGTTAGGTTATGTCACTAAAAGTCCCATTAGCATGAATTGTGAACTACCGGGATTTGGTAGACGCTTGTGCATATAATAGTACTATTTGGGGACGATCACCCCAGTTCGCGCCTTGACGGTTGATCCCTGTCGTGCCACATTGATTGGTAAGCGAATTTATGTATGAGAAGATTTCCATAGCGTGACCTTTGTGACGACACGCTACTTTAGATGGGCAAATTGAGTATCGGGTTAGCTACCCGTTGTTTGTTTAGTAAGGTAACAATGTCATGCGGCTTATAATAATCCAAAATTAACGAAATACTACTAGACGCTCCGAATTACGACGTATTGCCTGACTAGCAATACGGGGTCATACTATTGATATTATGTTCGTGTTTTGGTTTTATATAACCATATTCATATAACGGTTTTTATTTAATCTATACAACGTTGCAAAACGTATTGTATGATTGTTTTTACGACATTGGCTCGTATAATGATTTTTAAGGCAAATGCCTATATTATGATTTTCGGCAAGGATTTGTATAAATGACTTTGGCTATTTTATGGCCTATTACAAAGATTTGTACAAAATGATTTTCAGTAATAATTTTATACTGATATTATATTGAAGGATTTTATTAAACTCTATGAATTCACTCGGCGTTATCGCTGACCTTTTCTTTTAACATGTTTTGTCTCAGGTACTTGAAGGTAATTCTCGGGAAGACGACAAGAATTCATGGCCCGCACTTAAACAATATTTTCCATTCAAATACTTTGTAAAACTTTGTATGAAATAATATGACTTGGGACCGATGTAACTTTAATGTTTATGAATGGAAATGATTTATTATTAAACGACGCGATTTTTATGCGTTGTTTATGATGTGAGTAATGTGCTATCCCGTAACACCAAAGAGTCTTCCGCTGTATTGAGTTGTACAAATTTGGGGGTGTTACAGTTTGGTATAAGAGCTCTCGTTATAGAGAACGAAAGATTTTTAAAGCCAAGGTTTTGAATAAAAATTTTCAAAATCTTTTAACTATAAACATTTTTCTAAAAATGTCTAAAAATCTTTTGACTATAACGGTGCCGAAGAATTCCCGAGTTACCGACAAGGCCAAACTGAGAAGTGTTATTTTAATATATATATATATATATATATATATATATATATATATATATATATATATATATATATATATATATATATATATATATATATATATATATATATATATATATATATATATATATATATATATATATATATATATATATATATATATATATATATATATATATAACTTGAATTATATATATATATATACATATGATGTAATTTGATTACATGATTGCTTGATGATTATTTTGATATTTATACGAGGTATTTATACGACGTAGATTGTCACAAGAAACCCTAAATCCTCTAGTGAATTAATCGAAGCTATTCTCGTAGGAATTCTAGCTATCCTAGATCTAAACCAAGTTGTGGATATTTATGATCCCAACAAATGGTTGATATTCGTAGAAATGTAGATATTAGTTGATTGTGAAATTGAAGAAGAATTGGCGTTAAATCTGATATCAATATCATGACGATCTTTCCTTATAGAGTGGAGTTTGACAAAACGTTACCACCTAGAAAGATGTCATCTGATTCATTGTCATCCAATTCTTAAATTGAAATCGAAAGGGTGAATGTTGCACTTGAGGCTGTCATTGGAACCATTACCCAAAAGCCTCATGCCACTAATACCTTTCCGAGAAGTCTGGTTGAATGATCAAGTCATTTCATACTAGTGACTCATTTGATAATTATTGTTGTAAGATCTTGATGAGACTGCTTTTATACATAGTCTCATCGTCCAAATCGGGCTTAAAATGCATGAAATATCATCAAAATACCCAAATATATGCTTGTGTTTGTTGCTTGTGTATTTTAGGTACGGATATTGAGAAAATGACAAAAGATCACAAGAATCAATCAAAAACAAACACGGGAAACGAAGTCGCACGATGAACCGAGCCCTAATGAAGAATTTTCCAAAGAAAGTCCTTGAAGATTTGAAGAATTATGAAGATTGGCCCTCCAAGTTTGAAGAATTGACACTTTATACCCTTGTATCTTCATAATTACAAGTTTGGTCCCTAAAGTTTGTCAAAATTACAAAAAGGACCCTTAACTTTGAAGAATTGGCAAATTTAGTCCCTCAACAAAACTAAATTGTCAATAATGGTCCTCCAAGAAGTCAACAAACAAGTCAAAGCCTTAAAGTATGAAGACATGTCAAGAACAGCCCTTGAATATTGAAGAATTTACATGTTTGGTCCTTGTTTCAAGCTTATTAAGTTTTTGTGCCAAAAATGACAATTGCCCAAAAGTTGTCATGTGTAAATTGGGCGTTGATAGCCATTTAATACAACATGAACAAAGAGTGAAATATGAGGGGTCATTCCTGCCAGACAAACAAACTTAAACCACCCACTCCCTGCTTGACACATCACCCACTTCCACCCCACACCCAATCAAAACGTCCCTCCTCACCACGTCACCTCTCCACTCACTCAAACTGATTTAATTAATCAGTTTAATTTTCCCACCCAAACACTTAATTTAAAATCCATTAACCCCAAACCGGATTAAACTCACCCTAATCCACCCTTAAACCCTAAATAATCCCCAGGATGAACACTTATCAAATCAAAGGGTTTTTTGTTTATTTGCTCCAGATCCATGATTAACCATCACTTAAACCTAAAACCACCCTTAAACTCCCATCACCATCACCTCACATGCTTGTGCCACCCTCCCCTGCCCCAATATTCACTCCCAAACAAAAAGATGACAGCAAGATCAACAACTCACAGCATTTTCGTGCTCCCAAAGGCAAAATAGACGACCAAGATCCTCTTTTTCACTGCTGGCATCTCACAAACGTCCAAAGATCTTCACATGGAATATTTTTGACTGAAAAATTCAAAATCGTCCAAGGGCAAGTTGGGAAGTTCAAGTCATTAGGGTTTTAGCTTCTTATCAGTTCTAGAATCATTTGTAAGCCTCTATATAAAGGCCTTATAGGACATAGTAGAAAGTTGTTCTTGTTTTCCTGTTTTCACAACCTTGTAAATCTTTTTGTTCTGAATGAGAAACTAAGTTAAGAGTTGGTGATGAAAACAAGTTCCATATTACATTTCAGTTGATTTAAGTTATAATTGTTTGAGTTTGGTTTAATTTTCAGCAAAGGTTTTCAAGTTTCCAAGTTTCTGTTTTCTTTTCAAGTTTTTTCTCAAATCTTAAATTTCATTAAAAACCTGATAAAATGGTGATTAAGTGTGTTGGTGTGATGGTGTTTGAGCTTGTGTATGTCCAAGACACCATGGCTTGTTCTGGTGTAGTGGGTACCCAAGCTTAAATAAGCCATTTGTTTGGTCATATTTTTTAGCTTATCATAATCTTACCCATAAGCTAAGGCTTTCTTCTAGCTTAATCTATAAGCTAGGGGCAAGCTCTTAAGCTTTTACACAGCTTTGTTCCCTTTTCTCTTAGCAGATTCAAAGAGGAACCAATTTTACCCATTTTTGTTAACCAGTCCCTTATAAGCCCATCAACAAAGTTCAGCACAAGCCCCAGCTTGTTTGGAGGTGACTATTCAGTCACTGTTGGGCCTGGATGTAGGCCCAACAAGGTAGCTTACTTGACCCTTTTTCAGTTTTGAAAGAAATATGCAGTTTATATGATTTTGCATAATTTTGTGTAGAAGTTGTTATTTTGTCTATTTAAGTGTTGAAAATTGCTTATATAGGTATTGTATGCATGTTTAGATAGCTAAGGTTTAATTTGATTGAGATTTGCCAGGATTTGTTTTGAAATTTTGATTTCAGTCAATTTAAAGGAGTGTTTAGATCTGTTGCTTAAATTGAGATTGGTGAAGGTTCTTGTGTTAAATCTGGTTAGATATACTCACTAGGTTGGTATTAGGTGCTAAGTATAATTTGTTTTCAGTTTGGAGAAGTGTACAACTCAATTGCATGCTTAAAATTTTGAAAATCAGCCAAAAATCAGTAAAGTTATTTTTTGACTGATTTTATGGGGATTTGTGTTTTAAATCTTGCAAGTTTGTTAGATAATAGGGTGTTATAGGGTTGTGCATTGCTTATTTTCTATTTGCTTGGATTATGAACAAGTTATTGGCTCTTGATTTTCACTTTTGTGCATGAAAAATCAGTAAACACTCTCATTCATAACATAAGCTATATCAGTAACTTGATTTTGCCAATTTGTGCTTGATATTGTGTTTCACTTGCCTGTTTTTGTGTTTTAAGTGACTCCCTATACTCAACTGAGTATAGGGGTGCCTTCTTGTCCAACAAACAACACCACAAATCAAGGTTCAAGCCCTCTTGAACCTTCTCTTCACTTGTGAAGATTTCTTTGTGTTCATCAGAAACCAACCAAACCTGAGCACGTTTTTGGTTATAAATTGTTTCAATCTTAGTTAATTTAGGTTAGTATTTATGTTTTAGAGTAATTAGGGGTTACTGTATTGAGTTTTAAAAGTAAAAAAAAAAGAAAAAGTTTTTGCAAAAAGCTCCTTGGCCTGGGCTCGAACACGGGACCCCTCGTTGGAGGACTATACGTGTTAACCAGTGATCCAAGTGCTTTTCTATGCACAAGGTTCATTTCATTAATTACTTAAGGGCATTTGTTTTGTAGCTTATTTTAGCTAACAGCTTATTAATAAGCTTTTTCTGGCTTATTTTCTTTAGGTGTCGACTGTTTAGCATTTTTCTTAGGTTCTTATTAGGTTTAGGGACTTTTCTGTTTAAAAAGTATATTTTCCCTTTATTAATTATTTTTCTAGGATTATTTTTTGTTTAAATTTTAAAAAGTCATTAAAAAATTGAAAAAGGTAATTTAAAAATCTAAAAAAATAGTTTTTAGGTTTTAAATTATATTTTTGAGGTTTACAGCTAATTAAGTTTTCAAAAAGTCTAATTTTTGATTTTATTGGATTTTAGGGTTTTTAGCTAACTTTAAAATTCAATATAAAATTATTAAATAGGTTTCAGAAAATTTTAATTGCATTTTTGTCTTAGTTATATTATTTAAGATTTTTGGTAATTTTTTAGAATTTTTTAGTAAACTTTGAATTTTTTTGATTATTTTAATATTATTTTATTTCTAAAAATTGAAGTTTGATTTTTTTAGTTTTTACATTTTTCCTAGGTTAAGGACACTTAATTAGGAGTTTTGTCACTTTCCAAATATTTTTAGGACTTTTCAGTTATTTTCTAGAATTCATTTAAGATTTAATTGATTTTAATGGTTTTTAGGTGTTTAAAAATAGTTTAATTTGGTTTTAAAATTTTTAAAAATAGTTTTTAGCTTAATTAGGATATTTTTGAGGTTTACAAACTATAAGATCTTGTTTAGGGCTTTTTAATAATTAATTGTGATTTTTAGGGCTTTAATTAGCATTAAAAAGTCATTATCTAATTAATTAAAAGGTTTTAACAAGTTTGGATTTTTTGTAAACTCTTAGAATATTATTGGAGATTTTTAGTAATTTTTAGGAATTTTTAGGATAAAATTTTAATTTTGGCACTATTTACGGTTTTGCGTGATCGCCTTTTTCGTCTTAGTTTAATCCGATTTCGTAACCGTCTTTCTCTTCTAATCTCATTGCTTTCTTTCTTTCTCAATCATATAATCACAAATCAATATCAATTCAATACACAACGCACTAGCCTCCTCGAGAACGAACTCACTTCTAGGGTCATTCACACACGGTTTTCCTAAATCGTCGTGCACACTTGCCCTATTTATTGCTCTTTTCCTAAAGGGTGGTAAAAACCACAACATCATTTTGGCGCCGCTGCCGGGGAGGCGTGTTGTGTTTTGATTGAACAATTGTTGTTTTTATATTAGCCAAAATTAGATAAATACTTTCGTGAAGCTCGATTACTATATTGTATACGTAGAACAATAAATTTACAAGTACTCCAAATACGTGAGAAATCACAACCTTGACTTGGGAGGTCATTACCCAATCATTGTATTCGAATCTCAAACCAAAGAAAAAGGCAAAAATAGATAAATACTTTCGTGAAGCTCGATTTTGAGAAATACAAACTATAAGGTGGGTATAAGGCGGTTGTATTTCACGACCTAAAGGAAAAAGGCTCTTAAGTGCTTCGCGCCGCCTCGTTTCCTCCGCTTGCTTGTGCGTATTTTGATTTTGAGAGCTAATCGAGGGTTTTGCCGCCCAAAGTATTACTAAGTATCATATATATTTTCTTGGTTTCAATTGATTAAACCCTCTTGAACGTTTTGGTGTTCCACCAACGTTCTAAAGTCATCGAAGGCGTTCACTTCACGTGATCGTTTTCATTCCTTGATTCTTCTTTAATCGAGAGATTTGATTAAGGAGGAGATTTGTAGATTTGTGTCTACTTAATACATTCCAAAAATCCAAAAAAAGTAAAAACAATCAAAAACCACAAAAAAATTGAAAAAGTAAAAACACCAAAAAGAATCTTCTTTGCTCGCCTTCTCGTTGTACGCGACGTTTATGCAAACTCGCTCTAAAGCAAGACGTGCTCGTAAACGAAGAAACAAATCTATCACTCCTACTAGTGAGGAGTCTCCTATTGACGAACCCATTATAGTGAAAGAAGCACCCATGGCTAATCGAACTATGATGGAGTTGCTTCAAGCATCCACCGAGGGTTATGGAGAAGCGATTGTGATTCCCGCTATCCTTGCAGAGAATTTTGAGGTTAAGACGGGTTTGTTGTCCATGATTCAAAACAACCAGTTTCGAGGTGACGAAAAGGACAACCCTCATAACCACATTCGCCAATTTAATCGTCTCACCGCCACTTACAAGTTTAAGGACGTCTCAAACGACTCGATTAAGATGATGCTTTTTCCGTATTACTTAGCGGGGCCCGCAAAAATTTGGTTAGAGAAAGAGCCACCCAATTCTATATTGACGTGGAAGGATCTCGTTTCAAAATTTGTGAACCAATTTTTTCCGCCCTCTAAGACTACGCACTTGAAAAACGAGATTTCAAAGTTTTCACAAGAGTATAATGAGAGTTTTTCTACGGCTTGGATAAGGTTTAAGGAAATGTTGCACGAATGTCCTCATCATGGTTTTTCCGACTTGCATCAAATTGACACGTTTTAGAATGGCTTGAACGATCATGAGCGTGATTATCTTAATGCCGCCGCGGGTGGTAATTTTTTGTGTAAGACGATCGAGGAAGCATTGTTAATCATTGAGAATAGGTCTAAGGTCTATAGTCCTCGTAGCACGTCGAGTGTTCGTAAGACTTCGTCTTCGCCTTCATTGTCACACACCGTTGATGCTTGCCAAATCGAGGCTAATTTGGAGAACAAGATTTTTGATAAGCTTAAGGGATTGTTAATTGAGTTTAAAGTTGGTGAACAACCCACTCCCGCTACGATTAAAGCGTTTGAGGTATCTTGTATGTATTGTGGTGGAGCTCACGATTATTCCGAGTGCATTACCAACGGTGGTAACACTTCGAGTGCCTTCGCGGCCGCGGGAACTTATAACCAAAATGGTCAAGTTCCTCGCACTAATCAATTGACTCCACCGGGTTTTCCACCAAATCAAAATACTAACAATTATCGAAACAATCAAGTTGGTTACCAAAGCAATCAAAGGAACAATTTTAAGGGTAATAACAACTATGGGAATCAAGGAACTAGTAGCCAATTGCAAAATCAATATTCAAAACCGTAATTTTCAAAACACGAGTCAAGGTCATCAAAATGTTTACACTAAAGAACTACCAATGGACTTTTTGAATTACGCCACGACAAATGATAAGATTTTGGAAAACATTCAAGAGCAATTGGCTAGTCAAGCTAGGGACACGGCTAAAAACACCAAGGAGTTAGCAAATTTTGTGAAGGAAAATCTTAACATGAGAAATGAATTGAAAAATGATTTTGCTAATCAAATTCGAGGTCAAAACAATAAGATTGAACAAAGTCATGCTAGGCTTGAACAAAGAATTGACCAAAAAGCCGCTAGTCAAGATCTAAAGTTTAATAGTCAAGATGCTAAGCTTAATGCCATTTTAGAAGCCGTCATGGGAAACAAAGCCTCTACTTCGAGTGGTCTTCCTAGTAACACCGTTTCAAACCCGAAGGGAGAGATGAAAGTGATTACCACACGAAGTGGTAAGACACTTAAAGAACCGACTCCTCAACCAATTACTCCAACGGTGGAGGAAATTGAGGAAGAACCCGAGGTGGTGGTCGAAAAGGAGCATATTTCAAGCCCACAAAGTACCGCTCATGCCACACCTACGGTCGACCCTTTACCAACATTGGAACCCGAGATTCCAAAGGCTATGCCTATGCCCCAACCCACACCACCCTTGCCTTACCCATCAAGACTTAGAAAGGAGAAACGACAAGAGCGCGACAACTACCAATTTGAGCTTTTTATGAAAATGTTTCGTGAGTTGCACCTTAATGTGAGTTTCGCCGATGCCTTGGTCATGATGCCTCGATTTGCCGCTAACTTTAAGATTATGTTGAACAACAAGGAGAAATTGCACCAAATGTCTAGTTGTTCGTCGGTTTATCTTAATCGCATACCTCAAAAAGTCGGTGATCCCGGTAAATTTTTGATCCCTTGTGCAATTCAAGATATGGAAGAATGCTATGCCTTGGCCGATCTTGGTGCTAGCATTAACTTGATGCCACTTGCAATCTTCAAGTCGCTCAATCTTCCTAATCTTACTCCTTCACGAATGTCTATTGAGTTGGCCGACCATTCCACGATTCTCACATGTGGTTTGGCGGAAGACGTTTTTGTGAAAGTGGGGAAGTTCTACTATCCCGTAGACTTTATCGTTGTTGATATCCCCACGGATCCTCAAGTTCCTCTTATTTTAGGTCGTTCGTTTTTGGATACGTCTATGGCTTTAATTGATGTGCATGCTAGAAAGATCACCTTACGTTTCAACGACGAGGAACTTGTTATAAACGCAACTCAAAATTCTCAACTTTCTCATGTCTATTCCGTTGCTACCATAAACCTCGTTGATATGATCGATGTGGTTTGCGAGGAATTTTCACAAGAAGTTTTAGGGTTTGGTGATGAAGAAACTAGTGGCAATCCCACTATGTTAGATCAAATTCTTGATAATTCGACACCAACCTTCACTCCTTTCGAAGGTGGTGGTTTTACGTTGGAAGAATGTAATGTTCCACGTACTTGTGACGAAGACCTCGACAACGATGAGGACTTCTCGATTATCAAGGATTTTCTCAACGATTTCCCATTTCCTCCACCCGAGGAGGTTATGAGTATCGAGCCCAAATCTTCACTTGAGGAACCACCTATCCTCGAGTTGAAAGATTTACCTCCTCACCTCGAATATGTATATTTGGAGGAGGACGACAAGTTGCCGGTTATTATTGCGAAGGATCTTTCGAATGATGAAAAAACCGCACTTGTCGATGTTCTAAAGGATCACAAAGGGGCGATTGCGTGGAAGTTATCCGACATTAAGGGAATCGATCCCAAGTTTTGTACCCACAAAATCTTAATGGAGGAGGATTTCAAGCCCACAATCCAAATTCAAAGGAGGGTGAACCCCAAAATTCACGATGTCATCAAAAAGGAGGTCCTTAAACTCCTTGACGCGGGAATGATTTACCCTATTTCCGATAGCCCTTGGGTGAGTCCTATTCATTGTGTCCCTAAAAAGGGAGGGATGACCGTTGTGCCAAACGATGCCAACGAGTTGATTCCCACTAGACTCGTGACCGGATAGAGAGTGTGCATTGACTATCGAAAGTTGAATGAAGCCACTCGAAAAGACCATTTTCCCTTGACCTTCATGGACCAAATGTTGGAGCGTCTTGCGGGAAACGATTTCTATTGCTTTCTAGATGGTTTTTCCGGTTACTTCCAAATTCCCATCGACCCTCGTGATCAAGAAAAAACTACGTTTACGTGTCCATATGGAACGTTTGCCTATCGTAGAATGCCATTCGGACTTTGTAATGCACCGGGAACCTTTCAAAGGTGCATGATGGCTATTTTTCATGATATGATCGAGAAGACGATGGAAGTCTTCATGGATGACTAGTCCGTGTTTGGTGATTCTTTCACTTCGTGTTTGTCGAACCTTGAGAGAATGTTAAAACGTTGTGAGGAAACCAACCTTGTGCTCAATTGGGAAAAGTGTCATTTTATGGTTAAAAGTGGAATCGTCTTAGGGCACAAGGTCTCGAAAGCGGTGATTGAGGTAGATCAAGCTAAGGTAGACGTCATCGCCAAATTACCTCATCCCAAAACCGTCAAGGGAGTTAGGAGTTTCCTAGGCCACGCGGGCTTTTATCGTCGATTCATCAAGGATTTTTCGAAGATTTCTCGACCCATTACACATCTTCTTGAAAAAGAGGCACGTTTTGTCTTTGACGAAGATTGTGTACGAGCCTTTGAAATCCTTAAGAGGAAACTTACCGAAGCTCCCATTCTTGTTGCTCCCAATTGGAACCTCCCCTTTGAGCTTATGTGTGATGCTAGTGATTACGCTATAGGGGCCGTTTTGGGGCAACGTCATGATAAGCACTTCTTGCCTATTCACTATGCTAGCAAGACGATGACCGAGGCTCAACTAAAATACACTACAACGGAAAAGGAATTCCTTGCCGTGGTGTATGCATTTGAGAAATTCCGACCTTATCTCGTCTTGACGAAATGCATAGTGTATACGGACCATTCGGCTATCAAGTATCTCATGGCTAAACAAGATGCAAATCCGAGATTACTTCGTTGGATTCTCCTCCTTCAAGAATTTGATCACAAAATCTTTGACAAAAAAGGAGCCGAGAATCTAGCGGCCGATCATCTCTCTCGTTTGGAAGATCCTCACCAAAGTGTTTACGAGCCTAAGGAAATCACCGAAACATTTCCGCTCGAGACAATTGGTGTAGTGACTTCTAAGCTTGATTCTTCCACCCCATGGTTTGCGGATTTTGCAAATTACCATGCGGGAAACTTCATTATTAAGGGTATGACGACTCAAGAAAAACGAAAATTCTTTCGTGACGTCAAGTTCTACTTTTGGAACGACCCTTACTTGTTTCGAAATTGTGCGGATCAAATCATCCGACGTTGTGTATTTGGAACCGAAGCTTCTAACATCCTTAGAGCTTGCCATGAGGGACCCACGGGTGGTCACCACGGTGCTAATCTCACGGCTAAAAAGGTGTTTGATGCCGGCTTCTTTTGGCCTACTATTTACCGAGATGCACAAGATCTTGTGAAGCCGTGTGATGCATGCCAACGACAAGGAAAAGCCTCACAAAAAGATGAAGTGCCACAAAATATCATTCAAGTATGTGAGATCTTTGACGTTTGGGGTATAGACTTTATGGGGCCGTTCCTATCATCTCGTGGTAATAAGTACATTCTCGTTACGGTTGACTACCTTTCTAAGTGGGTGGAGGCCAAGGCCTTGCCCACCAATGATGCTCGTGTGGTAGTCAAGTTTTTGAAGCAATTGTTTTCTCGGTTTGGAACCCCTCGTGCTATCATAAGCGATCGTGGAACCCATTTTTGTAACGACCAATTTGAAAGGGTTCTAAGGAAATATGGGGTTACACATCGTCTTTCTACGGCTTATCACCCACAAACGAGTGGGCAAGTCGAGGTTTCAAACCGAGCGTTGAAGAGGATTTTGGAGAGATCCGTAGGGGAAAACCGACAATCTTGGTCGGATAAGTTGGACGATGCTTTATGGGCCTTTAGGACCGCTCATAAGACACCCATTGGGTGCACTCCCTATAAGCTTGTGTATGGAAAGAATTGTCATTTGCCTATCGAGTTAGAGCACAAGGCTTATTGGGCCCTAAAGCATTGTAATGATGATATGGAGACCGCGGGAAAACACCGGAAAATGCAATTGAATGAATTAGATGAATTGAGGGACATTGCTTATGAAAATTCATGTTATAAAGAGAAAACTAAAAAGTTGCATGATTCTAAAATTAAAAACCGGGTTTTTAACATTGGGGATCAAGTTTTGCTTTTTAATTCAAGATTGAAAATCTTTTCCGGTAAGTTGAAATCCCGTTGGTCCGGTCCATTCACCGTGACTCAAGTGTTTCCGTATGGGACCATCGAGCTAGCTCAAGATGATGGTCCTAACTTCAAGGTGAATGGACATAGGTTGAAGCACTACTTTGGCGGGGAAGTTCCATCATTGAACTACCTCGACCAAGTCACCTTCCCCAATGATAATTAGTATTGAGGGGATCGAGTCGAGCTCATGACTCGGTAATCAAAAACGAGGTGCCTCGTGGGGGAGTCCCATGCTTATCCTATGTACATATTATCGCTTTCTAATGTAGCTTACGTGTGGGGATTTGTGCCCTTCCAACCTTTGTTCCGTGGTTGTTTGTGAATTGTGGTTTTTAGATCATGATCTTCACGATTGGAGCCTCTCGTGTTCGTTTTATGGGAGCACTCGATCGTTTGCTTTGGAGACATTTCTCAATATCCATGATATATCCTTTTGATGTTCTAACCTTAAGTTATTAGCACACTTCATAAACGGCTTTTAATTTATTGGTTACACCCTTTCCATGCTAGATTAGGCATACGACTACGTCTCTAGTATGGGGGTGTTTGCACCCCTAGACTCGAAACATTGAGGACAATGTTTAACTTTAGTATGGGGGGGTGAATAGATACTTGCCTTGCCAAACCTTCACGCTTTCCAAAGTTTATCTTTATGTTATCGTTTTGTTGCAAAATAAGGCTAGAAATGGCCAAATTTTAAAATTTTTCTCATGTTTTATAAGTGTTTGAAGACAGGAATGTAGGTTTTCCGATGGCGAGAATAAGAGTAATTTTTGACTCGACCGTGCGTGTTGAGCACTTAGCTTTGATTCCTTAACTACACATTAGGCTAAGTCTCTTAAATGAGGACGAGAAATGATAGAGTTAATTATAAGTTACTATGCTAAACATAGAGTACTCGTATTCTTTCAAAAACTCATGTGTTCTCGTTGTTTGGTTATTCTCCCTTCGCTTGTAAATATTTTTGCTTAATAAATATTGACTTAGCGGTTTAATTAGGATTGTTGGGTTTCTAGTCTTTTCTAGTAGCTTCCGTGTGATTAAATTGGGAAGACATTAAGGTATCGCCAGCGTTACGGTTTTGAAGTATTGGCACCCGAATAATCGAAAGCTTCACCCAATAATAAGATTTCAAGTGCTCACCTAAATCTAGCAAACAATTTGAAGCCCCACAAGGCCTAAAATCTATGCAAAATTGAAAGTGAATTAAGCCTTAATCTTCGAAGCTTTAAAGATCCAAAATCCACTTTAGCGTGAGGATATACTCTTTGGCTAATAAAACCACCGATGAAGCGGATAATAAAAGGCAAGGCAAGACCGAAGTCATAAAAAAAGCTTCATGGAGAAGTTGAATAAAAGATGGAGGTAAACCAAAGATAATAAGGCCCTTCCGTTAGGGGGCGTATAAAAGTCTTGGTAATAAGTCTCATGTTCAAAACCGTTATAAAACCGTGTTTATCGATTCTTCTTGTCAACTTAATTTTTTAACATCGTTGTCTATTAGGAGGGGTTATTGATTTGATGGTCTTAGTTACACCGTTAGGACTCTATTTTTAGACCTAAATCTCTATTATCGCATAAGTCAAACAATGTATCCTCGTGAAACATTCAAGACAAAATAAAATATAAGAGATACAACTTAGGAATAATGGGAGGATAAGTACGTGATTAGGGCATATGAGAAGTGTTATCATTACTAACTTATAATGACAATGATCTCGTTGCACGCTTAGCATGGAATTAAGGTGAAAATCGAGGACGATGAAATTATTTCTAACAAAGCATTCACGTGTTCTTATTCTATAAACCTAAACGTCCCATTTTGCGATGAAAATCATACATTATGTCTAAAACGCAAGTAGTAGTAATAGTAGTAGTGTAGCTAGTTTATCATTTCAATAAAGTGAATAAAATGAATTTTGGAGATGCTAAGATACTTTATTCTAGCATTGCGTGAGGGCACGACAATGGTTTAGTATGGGGGAGTGATGAGACTGCTTTTATACATAGTCTCATCGTCCAAATCGGGCTTAAAATGCATTAAATATCATCAAAATACCCAAATATATGCTTGTGTTTGTTGCTTGTGTATTTTAGGTACGGATATTGAGAAAATGACAAAAGATCACAAGAATCAATAAAAAACGAACACGGGAAACGAAGCCGCACGATGAACCAAGCCCTAATGAAGAATTTTCCAAAGAAAGTCCTTGAAGATTTGAAGAATTATGAAGATTGGCCCTCCAAGTTTGAAGAATTGACACTTTATACCCTTGTATCTTCATAATTACAAGTTTGGTCCCTAAAGTTTATCAAAATTACAAAAAGGACCCTTAACTTTGAAGAATTGGCAAATTTAGTCCCTCAACAAAACTAAATTGTCAATAATGGTCCTCCAAGAAGTCAACAAACAAGTCAAAGCCTTAAAGTATGAAGACATGTCAAGAACAGCCCTTGAATATTGAAGAATTTACATGTTTGGTCCTTGTTTCAAGCTTATTAAGTTTTTGTGCCAAAAATGACAACTGCCCAAAAGTTGTCATGTGTAAATTGGGCGTTGATAGCCATTTAATACAACATGAACAAAGAGTGAAATATGAGGGGTCATTCCTGCCAGACAAACAAACTTAAACCACCCACTCCCTGCTTGACACATCACCCACTTCCACCCCACACCCAATCAAAACGTCCCTCCTCACCACGTCGCCTCTCCACTCACTCAAACTGATTTAATTAATCAGTTTAATTTTCCCACCCAAACACTTAATTTAAAATCCATTAACCCCAAACCGGATTAAACTCACCCTAATCCACCCTTAAACCCTAAATAATCCCAGGATGAACACTTATCAAATCAAAGGGTTTTTTGTTTATATGCTCCAGATCCATGATTAACCATCATTTAAACCTAAAACCACCCTTAAACTCCCATCACCATCACCTCACATGCTTGTGCCACCCTCCCCTGCCCCACTATTCACTCCCAAACAAAAAGATGACAGCAAGATCAACAACTCACAGCATTTTCGTGCTCCCAAAGGCAAAATGGACGACCAAGATCCTCTTTTTCACTGCTGGCATCTCACAAACGTCCAAAGATCTTCACATGGCATATTTTTGACTGAAAAATTCAAAATCGTCCAAGGGCAAGTTGGGAAGTTCAAGTCATTAGGGTTTTAGCTTCTTATCAGTTCTAGAATCATTTGTAAGCCTCTATATAAAGGCCTTATAGGACATAGTAGAAAGTTGTTCTTGTTTTCCTGTTTTCACAACCTTGTAAATCTTTTTGTTCTGAATGAGAAACTAAGTTAAGAGTTGGTGATGAAAACAAGTTCCATATTACATTTCAGTTGATTTAAGTTATAATTGTTTGAGTTTGGTTTAATTTTCAGCAAAGGTTTTCAAGTTTCCAAGTTTCTGTTTTCTTTTCGAGTTTTTTCTCAAATCTTAAATTTCATTAAAAACCTGATAAAATGGTGATTAAGTGTGTTGGTGTGATAGTGTTTGAGCTTGTGTATGTCCAAGACACCATGGCTTGTTCTGGTGTAGTGGGTACCCAAGCTTAAATAAGCCATTTGTTTGGTCATATTTTTTAGCTTATCATAATCTTACCCATAAGCTAAGGCTTTCTTCTAGCTTAATCTATAAGCTATGGGCAAGCTCTTAAGCTTTTACACAGCTTTGTTCCCTTTTCTCTTAGCAGATTCAAAGAGGAACCAATTTTACCCATTTTTGTTAAGTAGTCCCTTATAAGCCCATCAACAAAGTTCAGCACAAGCCCCAGCTTGTTTGGAGGTGACTATTCAGTCACTGTTGGGCCTGGATGTAGGCCCAACAAGGTAGCTTACTTGACCCTTTTTCAGTTTTGAAAGAAATATGCAGTTTATGTGATTTTGCATAATTCTGTGTAGAAGTTGTTATTTTGAAATTTTGATTTCAGTCAATTTAAAGGAGTGTTTGGATCTGTTGCTTAAATTGAGATTGGTGAAGGTTCTTGTGTTAAATCTGGTTAGATATACTCACTAGGTTGGTATTAGGTGCTAAGTATAATTTGTTTTCAGTTTGGAGAAGTGTACAACTCAATTGCATGCTTAAAATTTTGAAAATCAGCCAAAAATCAGTAAAGTTATTTTTTGACTGATTTTATGGGGATTTGTGTTTTAAATCTTGCAAGTTTGTTAGATAATAGGGTGTTATAGGGTTGTGCATTGCTTATTTGCTATTTGCTTGGATTATGAACAAGTTATTGGCTCTTGATTTTTTCACTTTTGTGCATGAAAAATCAGTAAACACTCTCATTCATAACATAAGCTTTATCAGTAACTTGATTTTGCCAATTTGTGCTTGATATTGTGTTTCACTTGCCTGTTTTTGTGTTTTAAGTGACTCCCTATACTCAACTGAGTATAGGGGTGCCTTCTTGTCCAACAAACAACACCACAAATCAAGGTTCAAGCCCTCTTGAACCTTCTCTTCACTTGTGAAGATTTCTTTGTGTTCATCAGAAACCAACCAAACCTGAGCATGTTCTTGGTTATAAATTGTTTCAATCTTAGTTAATTTGGGTTAGTATTGGTGTTTTAGAGTAATTAGGAGTTACTGTATTGAGTTTTAAAAGTAAAAAAAAAGAAAAAGTTTTTGCAAAAAGCTCCTTGGCCTGGGCTCGAACACGGGACCCCTCGTTGGAGGACTATACGTGTTAACCAGTGATCCAAGTGCTTTTCTATGCACAAGGTTCATTTCATTAATTACTTAAGGGCATTTGTTTTTTAGCTTATTTTAGCTAACAGTTTATTAATAAGCTTTTTCTGGCTTATTTTCTTTAGGTATCGACTGTTTAGCATTTTTCTTAGGTTCTTATTAGGTTTAGGGACTTTTCTGTTTAAAAAGTATATTTTTCCCTTTATTAATTAATTTTCTAGGATTATTTTTAGTTTAAATTTTAAAAAGTCATTAAAAAATAGAAAAAGGTAATTTAAAAATCTAAAAAAATAGTTTTTAGGTTTTAAATTATATTTTTGAGGTTTACAGCTAATTAAGTTTTCAAAAAGTCTACTTTTTGATTTTATTGGATTTTAGGGTTTTTAGCTAACTTTAAAATTCAATATAAAATTAAATAGGTTTCAGAAAATTTTAATTGCATTTTTGTCTTAGTTATATTATTTAAGATTTTTGGTAATTTTTTAGAATTTTTTAGTAAACTTTGAATTTTTTTGATTATTTTAATATTATTTTATTACTAAAAATTGAAATTTGATTTTTTTAGTTTTTACATTTTTCCTAGGTTAAGGACACCTAATTAGGAGTTTTGTCACTTTCCAAATATTTTTAGGACTTTTCAATTATTTTCTAGAATTAATTTAAGATTTAATTGATTTTAATGGTTTTTAGGTGTTTAAAAATAGTTTAATTTTGTTTTAAAATTTTTAAAAATAGTTTTTAGCTTAATTAGGATATTTTTGAGGTTTACAAACTATAAGATCTTGTTTAGGGCTTTTTAATAATTAATTGTGATTTTTAGGGCTTTAATTAGCATTAAAAAGCCATTATCTAATTAATTAAAAGGTTTTAACAAGTTTGGATTTTTTGTAAACTCTTATAATATTATTGGGGATTTTTTGTAATTTTTAGGAATTTTTAGGATAAAATTTTAATTTTGGCACTATTTACGGTTTTGCGTGATCGCCTTTTTCGTCTTAGTTTAATCCGATTTTGTAACCGTCTTTCTCTTCTAATCTCATTGCTTTCTTTCTTTCTCAATCATATAATTACAAATCAATATCAATTCAATACACAACGCACTAGCCTCCTCGAGAACGAACTCACTTCTAGGGTCATTCACACACGGTTTTCCTAAATCGTCGTGCACACTTGCCTTATTTATTGCTCTTTTCCTAAAGGGTGGTAAAAACCACAACATCAGATCTATAGGATTGGAAATTAAGTGTTATACATATTGAGCTTTTATTGCCTTTACAAGGCCGAAGAATAAGGTTGTAAGTATTGGAGAATGAGGTAGGATATCGAATTGAGTGTAAGTTGATTGAAACTTGAATAAAGTAAAATTTAACTTGTATGGAATATGAGATTGTTAAGAGGAAGTCGTTAAGTTCTTTGATTGAATTATAAGGTTTTAGTTAATCGTAGGTTCGTGTTAAGGGTTGTTCCTAGGCCATGGTCCACTAACGAGGATGCCCAGTGTCTAAGAAATAAATTGAAGAAATCTTCTTCTGAATTGAGACCGATGGATCTTCTGGGACATGTGGAACACCTGATGACTCTTGTAGATTAGTATTCATTGTGGTATCTTTTAAAAATAATCCCTAACTTAACTGAGATATCAGTTGGTAGGATGAGTTCTGAGAATTGTATGACATAGTGACACGTAATGTGTTATGGTACAATTTTGACTTGTTTGTGATTAATGAAAATACTACCTTTGATCGCTAAATTCTACATGTATCGATGTTATCTATCCTTTATTGCTTCATCCTAATGTTCGCATTAGTGATGCAACCATTGAAAAAGTACTCATCTTGAATTGAGTTACGTTGTGGATTATTCTTCCTGAGTGCCATTGAGGTCATGAACCTCATGACAAAGTGGCTAAGCTCATTTCCTATCATATCGTAGTTAAGTTCTTGGTGAACAACTCTTCGTCACTCTTTTGCAGATCACTCATTCTTTTTATAAGATGAAACAGTATGCCTTGAGAAAAATTGAATTTTCATCACTATAAGGATTATTCATAGTGAGATTTATAAGTGATTGTTATTGAAATGAGGTTGTTTATAAAACGCTTTGGAAACTTAATGGTTTTCATAACAAGGAAAATCTTTGTAAATTTATTTTGATTCTTATTTAAGAATTAAGCATGTAAATGTTTTTATTATAAACATGATGGTAAAGTTTTGATGAACTGAGTATTGCATCGTTAGTCTTGAAATTGTATATAGTTGCGCGCCTACATACAATTTGGAATGGACCATGCAAGACTGATTAGTAGTCACCATAAAACTAATGAATAAACACTAAATTTTCTTTGAAGATTGTGAAGGATTAAAATTTTACGAGATCTGCAAGAAGTGAAAAATAGGGACATATTATTAGGGACACCTACATATGTGCCCAACTATTTATTCTTCTGAGTTGAATTTACTCATCTGTGGAAATTGTCTTACTTGACAATTGACAATTCTTTCTTGTCCAATTCTCCCGTAGTGAGATTCTTAGGAAAAGTATATGATTACCGAGTGTTGATACCCGACTGGATGTATTGACGTTCTTATCATTTCTTTTGATTTGATTTCATTTGAATGACCTGGGTAACGATCCGAGGAGCTTTCGAATGCGTACTCAAATTATGAAAACATGGGATATATTCATATTCGTTAAATGTTTTCATCTATATCTGATTTGAAATTCTCTCGCATAGATTATGCGTTGACCGTACTCTTTTAATAGTGGTTGTGTATCCTAATATCCTTGAATTTGTGAAGGATTGTGAATTATTATTAGTCTTTTGAGAAGTTCACATCTTATCGACGACAATAAAACTGAAAAGTTGATAGTGCCAGTAGAATGGATTGATTGATTATGACATGACGACATTGTCTTAATTGATGGGAACTCGAGTAGAATTTCCCTAAAAGATAAGATGTTGATTATCAAAAGTGATATAAATAATTCTTGATGGATGATTTTATCCTGCATTTAGACTTAAAAGTATACCGTGAATGGTTATGAACTAGTTATAGATATTGTAATCTAGAAGAACCTAAAATGAATTTATTAAAAGATATTTCTGTTATCTGAAATTTTAGGAAGTATTTGCTGGTGAATTAACTAGACTTTTTCCATTAAGGCAAGTTGAATTTGGTATTGATTATATTCCCGGTGCTGCACCTATGGCTTGTGCACTGTACGTCAGCACCATCTAAATTAAAGGAATTACCGTACAACTGAGAGAGTTGTCGGAGAAAGATTTTATTCTACCGAGCTCGTCATCATGAAGAGCTATGGTGTTATCATTCCTTATATTTTTATATTACTGTGAACTGAGTAAATTGACAATCGAAAACGATATATGCATAACTCGAAATGGAAGATTTGTTCGATCATTTACAAGGTTCTAGCGTATGTTTTAAAGATTTGATCCACGGCATGGTTATTTTCAACTTCGCGTCCGCGAAGGAGATTATCTATTCCAATCACTACATCCAGTACTTGTAATGAACATTATGAGTTTCACGTGATGTCGTTTGGATTGACCAATGCACATGTAGCATTCATAAATTTGGTGAATCACGTGTGTAGGCTGTAATTTGATAAATTCATGCTTGTGATCATTAAGGACCATTTGTTTGTTTATAAGAATAAGAATGAGTTAATAATTATTTATAGACTGCCCTGAATTGGCCGAGTAATGAAAAACCTGTACCTTGAATAATTAACACGTGATTAAAGACTTGATCCTTTCCATGATTTAACCGTGTGATTAATAGATAATGGAATATAAATTGACTCTTCAAAAATTAGAAGTCATTTAAGACTTTGAGTTATACTAAAAAGAAAGTGCAAATGTGTTTTGACAAATATTTTAACAAAGGATTTTTAATGGATTATTCCCTTATACCTAGAACATTTAACTAAACTCCTGTTTAGGGGTAAATGTTCGTGTATACCTCAAGACAACCTAAGAGGGATTGAAGAAACCATTTAAACCATGACTTGGAATTTGAAACGCAAATTTCTGCTTTTCAACTAAGAAATTTTTTGACCAAAGTATAAACAAAGATTTTTCGAACATTTACGGATCTCATTAATTATTTTAATTATTTTCGATAAATCAACGAAAATCTTGTTAATTAAATTCAAATTTATTTTGAAAATTTTTATAATTGGTCGAACTAAGAAAATTAAAATTTTTACGTTACGTTTCATAAAAAAAATTGAATATTTATTATTTAATTAGTTGTAATAATTATCAACGCTTTAAACGTCGGATTAAGCAAAACCGATGAAAATAATAGCTGAAACGAAACTGAAACTTAGAAAATATAAAGAACCAATTAGGATATATTCCTTAATAATGAAGGTGCAAAATAAATTGCCGAACGATATAAAAATAAACGATGTTTGTAAAAAGGATAATATAGATAATAAAAAGGGGATTCGCGACTAATATGAATCATTAAGATTGAGAAGCCGATGGCATTAAATGTTTTAAAGGGCCGTTTAGGGTTGCCTAAATATGGAAGATTGTGAGATGTAGTCAAATTGGAGATCTTGTAAGTATAAGTATTATATGTATGTCATTTTTGACTAGAAGTATCTTTGTCTGAAGAAGTTGTACTAATGGCAATTATGAAGGCAGACATCGCCTCATACATTAGTAAACGTCTAGCTATTGCAAAGGTCATCATCTGAATTTGATTCGATTTGGGTCATCGTCGACAGACTGACCAAATCTGCTAATATCATTCCCGTTAATGATAAATGCAAAAAGAGTTATGCAAACATAGTGTGCTTGTATCGAACATCTTTATCAAGATCCTCGCTTCGCATTGAATTTCTAGAGATTTGCTCAGAAATGATTGAGAATGAACCTTGATGAGAGTACTATATACCACCCAAATCGAAGGGACGAGGTAAAGTAACGATACAAAGTAATATAAGTGCTGTTTTATGTTTGAATGATTGACCTTTGGTAATAAATCGTATAATCGTTTTCCTTTGGAGAGATTATCCTTGATAACTATCGTATTAGGATCGAGATCTAATCTTGTTAGGATCTAAATATTAGAGCATCTGTAAGCAGGAAGTTGAGATGAAGACACCCGACATACACCCACTGTGAGTTGGACATGTCTTTTAGGTTTAAGGTTTCCTATGATGGCGAACCTAACCTTACAAAATACCCAACCCGCGAGATCTGAAGTGATTGTTGAAATTAGGATCTGATTATTGACAGCCGGTAGTGGGCAAGAGGTTATGTGAATATGAAATGTAGATCTTGAAGTGCCAAATGGGTAGCGAAGTTATGCCACAATTTTTAACCTTGGTAAATGAATTCATGATCTGACAAATCATGGGATATAAGTCCCCGTTGTATGGGACCATTGAGATGATATAAAAGATTGGTTTGAAAGGCATATAAGCTGGATCTACCCTAGGACTTCAACGACTGCGTGAATTATGTTTCGTATATCGAACTTGATGGAATATCTATCAAGTGAAAATCTGATTATTCTTAGTAGAGCTTAGATCGGTGAAAAGTTGCATTCATCAAAAACCCGTGAACATCATGGATAGAGAAAGTAAGTCAACATTAAGCCTGATCTTATTCCCGTAGTTATGTTTGATGAAACTCGCGTCTTGTAATGAATTGCACTTGTGAGAAAAGACCGAATGTGGAGGAAATACCCACATGGCTTTAACTCTATAAGAAGCGAGTAGTAAGGTAAGATGATCTTTGAGGACAAAGATCCTGTTTAGGGGTAAATGCTGTGACAATCCGTCAATTTATGGTTGATATTTTATTCTCGAATATTATTTAAAAACAATTTACAATATGAACTCACTTATTTTTGGGAAGAAATTTGGATTTACGTCTTGAAGTAGCGTCGACTACGTCTAAACCGGAGGATTCTACGTTACGTGCTTAGGTTTACATACACCATTTTTGGTGACAATCCGACATTTCAGAAAAATAAATTTGTCCGTGAATATTATTTTGGAATTATAAATTTGTGTTGGTTCATAAACTCACAAATTTACGAGAAGAGATTAGGACTTACGATTATAATTTAACGTCCTTTACGACTAAACCGGAAACCTTAGGATTACGTATTTACGTTTTCGAACTCCGGTTTTGATGACACAATTTTTATTGGATTCGTTTTGTGACGTTGATTCATAATTTATAAAAACGTTTTTCGTAAAACGACCCGAGGGCACACAAATCGAGGAAACTAGAATCGAGGAGTACCCTTAAATAAATGGGGATGAGACAAGTGGGACACTTGCCCCACCCCCATCAAAACCGGCCCAAGCATGCCACATACCCATGTGTTGTCAAAGCTTCACAAGGAAGCTTGTACACTTGTATCAAGCTTAACCTTTAAGCTACCACATAACAAAACTAGCTAGCCAAAACCATTCACACATTTTCACTCAACATGCAAACCACCATTTTCTCTCATCCCTCTCTCAAAATGCCGTCCATATCTCACCTTCAAACACCCATTTGATCAAAATCTAACCACAAAATCTTATGTTATATACACATATGTTGAAGCCCTTTTGAAACCCTATTGATTGGAGGTGATTATAACATCCATGGAGGAGTTTCCATGGAGTCTTGAGGCTGATTTTCCACAGGGAGTAAATAAAGATTGGTGGTCTTGAAGATGATCTTGGCTATGCACAAGTTTCTCCATCCAAATCCATGTCAAACTCATAACCTACATCAACTTGGTGGTATAAAGATTGTCCTCCTCATCCTCTTGTTATTTTTGATTATGTAATCTTGTATTTATTTTACTTATTATATGATGATGAATGATGATTAAAAGTGTTGTGTGGGGATTTGTTGTTGATAAACATGCATAAAAAGGTGAAAAACTATAAGAAACAAGGTTAAAATCTTGGTTAAATTTGTTGGCTGTATAAAACAGTAAAGAATCAAATGATGAACTGATAAAAATGGCATAGATTAATGGATTTACAGTAAGCTATGGGTCTTGTACACATGTGAGAGTTGGCCATGCAATGGAATCATTGTAATGAGTGAGATATGATCAAAACAAGTTTAAGGTATAAATCTGAGTTCACTGTTTTGGACGATTTTTAGAAAATTCTTAGAAGATGATTCAACAGTATCTATAGGAGAGTTAAATGGAGCACATATCATGTAGTTTATGTGATAAAAATTTTAGCTTCTATCTCCTTATAGAACTCTAGATATGGCAGTTTTGGTGAAAGTGAAGATAAAAATCAGATTTTGGAAATTAAAGTATAATACTATTATATAAGCACTCAAAATTTAATAGTATAAAATATAAATTAAAACCCACTAACTTATATAATACATTTATATAAATATGTACAATGGTAAATAAGTGGACATTTTATAAAAATGGTAACTTGTTAAGTTTTATAAGTTATAAAACTATAAATATGATTTTTACGACTTTTTCGGCTATTACCGTAAAATTAACGTTTTTGTTAAATAAAACTAAGACGGTTGGACCCGTCTAATGTGAACTTTATAAAACTCATATACTGATATATAAACATATATAACAAGTAAAAACCGATAAAACCCGAACTATATAACATACGGACATTAACGGACTAAGTTAACATTATTGGACTAATAATACAACAAAATGGGCTAAAACACTTATAAACTTATTTATTGGGCTTAACCCATTTGGGCCCAACATGTAAAATGTACATACTTATAATAAAAGTATAATTGGACTAATGAATAGTATTGGGCTTGTAATAAGCCCATTGGGCTTCAAAATATAAACAAGATTGAACTAGTATAACTAGTCTTGAGAAATTCCCAACACATAACACTAAAATAAGTAAATGAGAATATATAAACCCACTTGATCATCATATATATAAAATCATCATATGTATACATAATTGTTATTTTTATAAAGTCATTGGACATGAGTCTAAGACGAGTATTATTTGTCTAGGTTTCCGTGATTGAAGCGCGTATCGTACGTCCGAATTGCTGATAACCCGCCTTCCCACATCAACGTGAGTTCATAGCCTCGCACTCTTTTAAATGTTTTTATAAATGTTTTATAAACCCGCGAGGGAGATAAAATGTTAGTTTTTATAAAATAGGACACCATTTGTCCCGATTGTTTGTTTATTGATTTGGACCCGAATGATTGAATGACCCGATTGTATGACCCGATAAATGATTAAAGGACCCGATAGATGAAATTAAATGGATTATTAAAGTTAGGTTATGTCACTAAAAGTCCCATTAGCATGAATTGTGAACTACCGGGATTTGGTAGACGCTTGTGCATATAATAGTACTATTTGGGGACGATCACCCCAGTTCGCGCCTTGACGGTTGATCCCTGTCGTGCCACATTGATTGGTAAGCGAATTTATGTATGAGAAGATTTCCATAGCGTGACCTTTGTGACGACACGCTACTTTATATGGGCAAATTGAGTATCGGGTTAGCTACCCGTTGTTTGTTTAGTAAGGTAACAATGTCATGCGGCTTATAATAATCCAAAATTAACGAAATACTACTAGACGCTCCGAATTACGACGTATTGCCTGACTAGCAATACGGGGTCATACTATTGATATTATGTTCGTGTTTTGGTTTTATATAACCATATTCATATAACGGTTTTTATTTAATCTATACAACGTTGCAAAACGTATTGTATGATTGTTTTTACGACATTGGCTCGTATAATGATTTTTAAGGCAAATGCCTATATTATGATTTTCGGCAAGGATTTGTATAATTATGGCCTATTACAAAGATTTGTACAAAATGATTTTCAGTAATAATTTTATACTGATATTATATTGAAGGATTTTATTAAACTCTATGAATTCACTCGGCGTTATCGCTGACCTTTTCTTTTAACATGTTTTGTCTCAGGTACTTGAAGGTAATTCTCGGGAAGATGACAAGAATTCATGGCCCGCACTTAAACAATATTTTCCATTCAAATACTTTGTAAAACTTTGTATGAAATAATATGACTTGGGACCGATGTAACTTTAATGTTTATGAATGGAAATGATTTATTATTAAACGACGCGATTTTTATGCGTTGTCTATGATGTGAGTAATGTGCTATCCCGTAACACCAACGAGTCTTCCGCTGTATAGAGTTGTACAAATTTGGGGGTGTTACAGTATGATAGACTTAAATCGTTTCTTATAAAACATGAGTATACCATAGGAATGGTAGACAATACGCTTTTTACAAAGAAGAAAGGATCTCACCTTATCATTGTTCAAATATATGTTGATGACATCATATTTTGTTCAACTTGTCAAAGTGTGTGTGATGACTTTATCAAAATCATGCATGATGAGTTTGAAATGAGCATGATGGGTGAAGTTAACTTCTTTTTAGGACTCCAAATTAAACAAATAGACGATGTTATTTTCTTTAATCAATCTAAGTATGTTAAAGAAATGCTAAATAAATTTAGATTAGAGGACTCTAAGCTTATAAAGACTCCCATGGCCTCGGATACTAGCTCACCGTAGATGATGATTGTGAGTCGGTAGACAATACCAAATATAGAGGTATGATTGGTAGGTTCATATACCTAACGACAAGTTGACCGGATATCATGTTTAGTGTTTTCCTTTGTGCTCGCTTCCAAGAGGATCCGAAAACCTCTCACCTTGAAGTGGTTAAGCGTATCTTTCGATACATTAAAGGCACTATGCATTTAGGATTATGGTATCCTAAAAGGACCAGCGTAGAAACCATATTATATGCTGACTCAGATCATACGGGAGACTATGTGGATCGGAAAAGCATAGCGGTATTTGTACGTTCATGGGTTGTTGTTTAACTTCTTTGTTCTCTAAGAAACAAAGTGCTCTTGCCATATCCACCAAGGAAGCTGAGTATGTGAATGCCGGTAAAGCTTGTCAACAAGCTCTATAGATGAAGCAAGAACTTGTTTTATGGGATTACACTCAATGATTTTCCCATCATGTGTGATAATAAGGGTGAACAGACCTTAGTAAGAATCCCATGCAACATTCGCGAACTAAGAACATAGAGATTCTCTACTATTTATTTAGGGATAATGTTCAAAAGGGGAACATGTCGATTGAGAAGGTACCCTCAGTAGAAAACTTAGCCGACATTTCACTAAGCCACTTAAGAGGGAACCTTTTAATTACTTGCGTCTAGGTCTAGGTTTGATGGAACATATACCTTGATTGTGCTTGTTTTATCGAGTCTTCTCTCTTTTGCCTTTTTACTTTCTTTACGTCTTTGAGTCTTTTTAAACTCTTTTGAAAATTCCTCTCTCCATTTTTCAGAACTTCTTAATGTTCTTTCTAAAATGGTCGAGAAATGTTTTTGAATTGTTAATTCAATCTAAAAACGTTTTTCATGGTTTCTTGCTATTGATATCGGACATACATAGTTCATATGTATGGGTCACTCAATTATAGCGGAACAATATTGAACTATGGAGGATACATGGATAATCAAAATGTATCATGACTATGTGTCTAGATAATCACACCTCCAACATCGATTTTACTTTGAAATCTAAGAATTTTGGTCAAAGTTGTGTTTGTTGAGTTCTTGTGTGTTTCTTAGTCTTTTATTGCTCTTAAGCATAACTTTATGATAATTTAGACTAGAACATTAAGATTTTCTGAATTATAAGATTCAAACACACCCTGTGTCGGCGAAACCTTAATTTTCTGGCGGATCTATGTATATATATATGGAACCACGGTACATTTGTTGAGCCGCGGGCAGAAGCATCCAAAAACGGGTTTCCTGAAACTCCAAAATCGTTCCAACGCTTTTTGGAATCTTTGTTTCAAACCTTTGACCACTCTCAAAATATCTTGTGCTTTCTCTACTTAACCCTAAGCATTTTGCATTCATTTCTCAAATCAAAATGTCTTATTCACTAGATGAAAGCCTTGATTTACCTCTATTTCCCCTATTTCTTTCAATCCAAATTCACCAAAGAACACTCTAAATCAAATCACTTCTCCTTATAAGGAAATTGATTTTTTAAACTCTTATTTTCCACCACTTCCCTTTTGTGTTCTTCCTCTATCACATGAGAATGTCATGCATCATGAAACATATTGTCATTTTTATCAATATCAACATCTTGATATGTCTCGTATCAATAATGAGTTGAATTATATCTATAGAAACTAGAAGGGGGGTTGAATAGTTTTTACCCATTAGTTTTAAATGTTTTTAGAAACTTTTCGTTATTGCAAGGATATATAGATCAAGTATAACACGTGAGGTAAATGACTTGAAGTAATAAAGAAACAAACCACAATACACATGGATTTATAGTGGTTCGACCTAGCACGATCTAACTTATCTTACTCCTACTTCCACTCCTCGAGTATCCACTCGAGAGTTCTACTTCACTAGTAAATGATTCTCCTTTACACCGGTGGAGAAACCTTCACAATTTTAGCTTACAATCTTTATCGACACCTAAGCCAAGAAGTCATTAAAGTCTTTACAATGGCACAACCTGCCTTGTAAACTTCTACTCCTTGTGGTTATAACACCAACCATACTTTTAGCTTACAATCTCTATCGACACCTAAACTAAGATGTCTAGAATTTCTTTACAAAGGCACAACCCGCCTTGTAAACTTATGAACCTTGTGGTTATAACACCAACCACACTTTACACAACTAGATAGATGAATGGGTACAACAATGGTGATAGTGTGGGTAACACTTAACACTTTCACACAATGTAAAGCCTTGATGGATAAAAGCAAGAAATTCTCGTGATAGATCTATATATGGACAAATGATCTAAATCACAAGCAAGAAAAGAATTCACAAGAATGATTTAGAGGGTTAGATATATATACTAAGATTTAGAAAAGATTAGTTAGAAAGGGGTGAGTTAGAAGCTTGGACAAAGGGTTCTAATTATATGCAAACTGCCAGTGACCCAGGGAACCCGTCGGACGCTTTCCCTTTGGGTCCGTCAGGGTCCGGCTAGTCTGACTTTTGAGCCTCATAAATTTTTGTCCACTTTATCAAGCAATAATCAAATCTATCTTGTTTGACTTTGCAAAATTTGATATTTGAGGGTGTTAGCCTCAAAATATTAAGTCAAACAAGAATGACCGGTCATAGGTTTATTATGTATTGATTATTAGAACGTTGTAATAGGCAGTCTAGTAGTCGTAACAATACAGGCTTGATGGTTAGCTTAAAAGACATCTTCAAGGTACTAAGCATTTTATTCAAGCCCGGCCTAACCTATATAGCCCATAAAAGCCCACATGTGGGTGGACTATATAAACTCCCCTCCTAGCATGTTAGGAGGGTTGGTGGTTCATTTTGTTTTCTCTCCTGAATCTAATATTCCCCAAGTTTCCAACCATTCTCTCTCTTTCTCTCTCTACTTTCTCTCTCTAGAATTCATCTCTTTTCTTATTCTTCCTTACTATAATTCATGTATAATCATCATATAGTATGGGACAACAATTGGTATCAATCGCCACGGGGTAGATTAGTGATTGTTTTTGTTGTGTTCGTGAGTTTTTGATCATCATTCCTCTCGTTCCAATTTCTTTTTGTGTTTCTCGTGCTCTAAATCTTCATACAAATCTCCTACATAGTTGTGGTAAGGATTTGGGATAGATGCTTTGGTGAAAAACGCGAAATTTTGAGGCGTTTGGCTCGATTGAAGCAAAAAAGTACGTTTTTTCCGAGAATATTGTGAAATACATCTAGTTATTGCAGAATCTTCAGTGATAATTCTCGAAATAATTAGGGTAAACAAGTTATTGCGGAAAGTTCACTTTGGGTTATTGAGAAATCCTTCACTTTGGGTTATTGCGAAATCCTTCACTTTGGGTTATTGCGAAATCCTTCTCTTCGTGTTATTGTGAAATCCTTATCTTTTGAATATTGAGAAATATGCTTTAGTTCCAATATTGTGAAATATGTGGTTTTGAATATTCCGAAATCTGTGCTTTTGAATATTGCGAAATCTGTCGTTTTGATTATTGCGAGATTAATGAAGAATTTTATTGCGAGATTGTTCATAAATTTTTATTGCGAGATTAAAAAAACAAAAAAAAAATAGTTTTTTGACGGGAAAACCGAAGTCAAATTTATTTTTTCCTAGACCATTTTTAGGCAATTTTAGCTTCAATTTCAATTTTTGGCTATACGAAAAAAATTTCGACCAAAAATTCAAATTTCTGGACCAAAATTCAAATTTTTAGACCAAATTTCAGATTTTTTAGGTTTTACTTTTCGTTAAAATTTTCATTTTTCAAAAATTTTCCTTATTAGTTTTAGGCTTTTTCTAACTCGATTTTAAAATTTCGCAATTTCAAAATTTTCTTGCTTACCGTGATATCGGACTGGAGAATTTATTGTCAGACTGAGAAAAAATCAGATATTTCGGAATTTTAACCACAAACTAATCATATCATATCTACTTAAGATCCAAAGTCACTTCATCAACTAGACACCCATTATGGATTCTACATCAACGAATGGTGTGACTCACAACAGCATGGTCGCGATTACCAATGTAATGACGTCGTGTTGAGACATAGAAGAACGAGAGATGCAACTACAACAACAAGTCCTCAAACAACGTTGAAGCTTTCAATGATCTCAAAACTAACCTTCAACGTCTTGAAAAATAGAACTTCATGCCCGATCCTTTGTTTACATTTGCATTTGCGTGCTTCTTTAGAAACGACAAACGGACGTTCACTTATAAGTTACAAGACAACCTGACGAACCTTGAGAAAGAACTACTCAACAACTACCTTCATGAAGAAGACTCCAGGAAAGCCTTCCACACACTCAGAACACTGTTTCAAAGGTTCTTTGATTCTACGTAGATCAAGACTTCCAATTATGATTCTGAAGCTCAAGAAGCCAGAGTGAATTTTATAAATTACACCAAAATGGATGCAGCATCTTTTAAAGACTTGATTTTTTAAAACATGGAATCCATTGAGAGGCTTCTAGATGAACGCTTACTTCATGAAAAAGAGATGATCCATAAGATGAATGACAAAAGGCTGAAAATGCAAGAGTGCACGGTTGCAAAGACTCATGTAGCGGATACGAGTCCAGTTTCAACTGTAAGTACCAGGATAGTATCGAGTAATAAAAATGAATACTACAAATCAGCAAACACAAAGCATGGTATGCAGAATGATTATAGCATATCTGGGAAAGAATGCAGCAATGCTGGCAAACAAGGCATCAACTCTGACAATGACATCAACAATACACCTTCCTATGATAATGGCCCTGTTTTCGATTCTGAGCCATTGGAAGAGGTACTCAATGATGAATACAATGTGTTGCCAATGCTAATACGCATGAGCATAGTGATCAAACAACAACCCTTATTGACACATTTATGACGGAAAAGGTTGATAACATTACTACACCTGTGTTAACCATAAGATTCAAAGCTATTTAGGGGTGATCCGGAGGTCGGGGAGGATAAAACAAGTGGTTAGACATTTTAGAGAGAGAAAGATTACAAGGTGAAAGGAGTGTGTTTATTTTAGAGAGAGAAGTGAAAATAAACAAATGGGAATCCTCACCCCTCCATGGAAGTATGGAGGGGTATATATAGGCTAAACAAGGAGTAACTTTGACAACTTGTCAATAGTAGTCCCTCAACATTTTGCCTATCTGAATCTAATGTAATTCTATAAATGGCGCTCACATTTTAGGGCTAACAGTCTTCCCCAATGTGGAGACATATAGAATTACTTACAATGTTCCTAACAAGTAAAAATACAACAAAAGAAAGTCTTCCAAGGCGCTTCCAATGCTGAGGATGTCTTTTAATTCTTTTGGTCTTCATAACTTGTACATCAGCTTGAATCCTCTTTGTCTTTGCTTGTTGTGGAACAATTGTAATATGCATGATTTGGATTAACTTCCCCCCAATTCATGCAACATGTATTTAAAAAAATTTCTTCATAGACTTCTTTTGACGAAATTTCTGAATAGCTTCCCCACAAACCAATATTTGTATCATAAGCAGATTCTGAAACTTTGATGTAGTTTGAACAATCTTCTAGCTCATCGGTTTAAGTGCACATCAAAAATTTGTAGAAGAACCACACCAAATAATAGTGCTTCTATACTGTTTCATGTCGTTTAGTTTTTGGTGATAATCCGTTTGGGGTAACATGCAGGAAATCAGCAACAATTCTTTTCACGCCTACAGAATACCTTATAAAAATCATATAAAGTAAGTAGATACCATTCCATGTACACTACTTCCCCCTGGAAGTTGATCTGATTATTTCAAAGTACACGATCTTCCCCCATGATGATTTCGAACTCTCGGAAGCATCATTATCGTGGACGTCCATATACTCGAGAAGCTCTTAGTCTAAAGCAAATGTCTTGAAAAGTTTTGAAAGTGTTAGCCCTAAAATGTGAGCGCCATTTACGGAATTACATTTTACTCATATAGGCAAAACGTGGAGGGACTACTATTGACATGTTGTCAAAGTGACCTCTTGTCTAGCCTATATATACCCCTCCATACTTCCATGGAGGGGTGAGGTTTTCTCTTATTGTGTATTTCACTTCTCTCTCTAAATACACACACTACATTCAAGTTTTATCTTTCTCTCTCTAAAAATGTCTAAATACTTCTTTTATCCTCCCCGACCTCCGGATCACCTCTTGTTAGCTTGAATCTTATGATGTTAACAATTGGTATCAGAGCTAACCGGGGGTGTTTTGTGTTTGCTGATTTGTGGCATTTTCAGCTTATTCTTTAAGTTGCTATAAGTCACGAATTTCATTTGGTGTTGTTTATAAGTCTCGATCTGATAACAGTCCATATGTCTCATTTTTTTAATAGTGTTGGTGGTTTTATCATTATTTACATGTCATATCTACTTTCTCTCTATTATTCTATTTTCTAACAGTGTCAGATCTGAAAAAATCACCAGATCCAACATTTTCGGTGGTATCTAGAAAAAGGTGAAAACCCTTTTCCGACAGCTTATTCCGATGGGTTTTCTGATAAAGCATTCCGATTGGTTTTCAGATAGTCATTTCGATTGGTTTTCAGATAGTCATTCCGATGGACTGTATTTTGATTTTCCGATGGACTCTATATTGATATTCCGATGGAATCAATTTTGATATTCCAATGGACTCTAATTTAACATTCCGATGGACTCTATATCAATATTCCGATGCAGTGAAAAAAAAAACATTCCGATGACTCAAAACCATCTTTTACCATAACCTCCTTCACCCCTCACCGAGTCAACTCGGTAATTACCGAGCTGACCGGGTCAACTCAATTGGGTCAAAGGTTAACACTCAAAACCATCAAAATCCAAACCCGACAATATATGTCTTAACGTTAACCCATTGACACACATCCACCATCCCACTTCATCTAACAAGACTTGAATAGAAACGAAATAAAAACAAGAGATCTCAGTTTGGTTCGTTTGTATAATAGCATTGATATGCCATGACCTTCAAAGATCTATACAAATCGAACACTCATCATAGATCTATGTAGAAGGAAATCCTTTCTTTAATTTTCGAATCAAGAACACAGGCGCATAAACTAGAAAGTTTGTCCTTTTCTTGTTTTGATTCGAATAAACTAGCTTCTCAGATTCGTGCTGGGTCCTCTTAACAACAATCTTTTTAAAAGATTTAAACACGGTTCATCATTAATATTCGAATATAAAGAGTTGTGTTATAACAATTATGTTACAAACAACCTCTGTTTCGATTCATGAAAATCAAACACATGCAACAAATAAAGTAACCTACCCGAGATCAATTTTACACTGATCTTGAAACCAAACGAGTATTATCAACGGGGACTTGTTTGTTTGCATCATAAGATTGATTCGTATATGATGGTTTGATGGAGTATGCAAAGCTTGTGCTTGGCTTAGATTTGTGTATGACTGAGTGTCATCAGATGGATGAGTTATTAGAGCTAACAAAAAAAAACGAGATTATGATGATGATTTGAGATGGGGAGATTAGGAGTAAAAGAGGCGGAATAAATCTGAGTTTTCTTTGTTGAGAGGAATGAAAGATGGTGACGGTAGGCGAGATGGAAAGTTGGAGGCGGTTGAATATGAGATTAGGGTTATAATACCTAAACTTTAGGGGTAAGGGTAGTTTATATACCCATAACTTTGGTACCGGGTTTAAATATGCATTTGGGCTTTGATATCCGAGTCTGACTGAATGGTAATGGGCCATGTAATCAACTGTGGACCGAGCTTCAGTATTAATTTGGCAGAATTATTGTGCGGTTATTTTTTAAGCCGGGTATAAGTTGTCAACGGGATTTGATTTGGGATTTATTGTTTGGGATGTGATTTAGATTGGGTTTCGATTATCGAGCTATGATGACATTATTATTGATGCCGGATATTCGATATGTTTTGATCGAAAGTGCTTAATTGACAAAGAAATTTATTGGTTTAAAACCCAATATTTTCGAAATGATTGACGTTGGACTTAAATGACAAGTTGTCTAGACAAATTTTGTCCCTTAATGACAATTCATCTCATAATTTGTTCTAAATAACGACATTCAAAAACACAACACCAAAGCAAACAAAACACTTAACGCTAAAACGATCCGATATAAGATTCACTTTAACGACAAGGCTAGTTTTGATTCTACAAAGACAAGTGATCACGAAGTGGATTTGGTATTCTTTATTTGAAGTTTAAGTGGGATTTCATGAAGGCGTCTACTTATTTCATCATCGAGCCTTCCTTCTATTTTTCTACCCCTTTTCTTCAAACCCAGTCTATCGATTGATGACTTGCTTGGACGATAAAACTTATGATTGAGACTTGAATTATCTAGTTTCCACTGTCAAGGGGTGGATGGTCGACGACATGGATAACTATCATTTTTGGGTGTCACACGCAGTTGCTCGTGTGGATAACTTCAAGAGGTATAAGAGACTTGTTTCTGCACCGTTCTTCGATCGACATAAGTGCAAGCTTAAGTAACAATTTTGGGGGATTGTACTTCAGTTTCAAGTTTGAAATATCGGGTTTACTTCACATGTGGTCACAACAAATAGCCGAATGAATTCGAGGTTGGTAAGTTAGACAGAGAGAGATGGAATCAGCAATCAATTCTCACGGGATATTTATGAGCCTCATAACGACAATGGTAGTTCATAGTCTATGCAAAAATATTTCAAAGTTTCTCAACGACTTTCAAAACTTTTCAAGACATTTGCTTAAGACTAAGAACCTCTCGAGTATAATGACGTCCACGATAATGATGCTTCCGAGAGTTCGAAATCATCATGGGGGAAGATCGTGTACTTTGAAGTAATCAGATCAACTTCCAGGGGGAAGTAGTGTACGTGGAATGGTATCTACTTACTTTATATGATTTTTATAAAGTATCATGCAGGCGTGAGAAGAATTGTTGCTGATTTCCTGCATGTTACCCCAAACGAATTATCACCAAAAACCAAACAACATGAGACAGTATAGAAGCAGTATTATCTGGTGTAGTTCTTCTACAAATTTCCGCTGTGCACTTAAACCGATGAGCTAGAAGATTGTTTAAACTACATCAAAGTGTCAGAATCTGCTTAAGATACAGATATTGGTTTGGGGGGGGGGGAAGCTGATTCAGAAACTTCGTCAAAAAGAAGTCTATGAAGAAAGTTTTTTAATACATGCTGCAAGAATTGGGGGGAAGTTAATCCAAATCATGCATATTACAATTGTTCCACAACAAGCAAAGACAAAGAGGATTCAAGCTGAGGTACAAGTTGTGAAGACAAGAAGAATTAAAAGACATCATCAGCATTGGAAGCGCCTTGGAAGACTTTATTTTGTTGTATTTTTACTTGTTAGGAACATTGTAAGTAATTCCGTATGTCTCCACATTGGGGGAAGATTGTTAGCCCTAAAATGTGAGCGCCATTTACGGAATTACATTTTATTCATATAGGCAAAACATGGAGGGACTACTATTGACATGTTGTCAAAGTGACCTCTTGTCTAGCCTATATATACCCCTCCATACTTCCATGGAGGGGTGAGGTTTTCTCTTATTGTGTATTTCACTTCTCTCTCTAAATACACACACTACATTCAAGTTTTATCTTTCTCTCTCTAAAAATGTCTAAATACTTCTTTTATCCTCCCCGACCTCCGGATCACCTCTTGTTAGCTTGAATCTTATGATGTTAACAGAAAGTCATTGAGAAACTTTGAAAAAATTTTCTTAGACTATGAAGTACCATTGTCGTTATGAAGCTCATAAATATCCCGTGAGAATTGATTACTGATTCCATCTCTGTCTGTCTAACTTACCAACCTCGAATTCATTCGGCTATTTGTCGTGACCACATGTGAAATAAACCCGATATTCCAAACTTGAAACTGAAGTACAATCCCCCAAATTTGTTACTTAAGCTTGCACTTATGTCGATTGAAGAACGGTGCAGAAACAAGTATCTTATACCTCTTGAAGTTATCCACACGAGCAACTGCGTGTGACACTGAGAACTGCAACAAAGCTCCCAAAAATGATAGTAATCCATGTCATCGACCATCCACCCCTTGACAGTGGAAACTAGATAATTCAAGTCTCAATCATAAGTTTTATCGCCCAAGCAAGTCATCAATCGATAGACTGGGTTTGAAGAAAAGGGGTAGAAAAATAGAAGGAAGGCTCGATGATGAAATAAGTAGACGCCTTCATGAAATCCCACTTCAACTTCAAATGAAGAATACCAAATTCACTTCGTGATCACTTGTCTTTGTAGAATCAAAACTAGTCGTTGTCGTTTAAGTGAATCGTATATCGGATCTTTTTAGCGTTAAGTGTTTTGTTTGCTTTGGTGTGTGTGTTGTGAATGTCGTTAACTAGAACAAATTATGAAGGAATTGTCAGTAAGGACAAAATTTATCTAGAGAACTTGTCATTTAAGCCCAACGTCAGTATTATGCCCAACTGATGCGCGGATCGACCTCACCGTGGTGAGGTCGTCGAATTTTTTTCGAAAATATTAGGTTTAAAACCTATAATTTTCTTTGTCGATTAAGCACTTTCGATCGAAACATAGCGAATACGCGACTTTGAAAATCATAGCCTGATAAATACTAGTCTGGTTCAATGTCAATGTCTCAACCATCCAATATTCTGTCCGTCAACATGTTATTACTGGTTCCACCATTTCAACATTTCCATTTGTGAAATTATCAACATGTGACACGTTCCAACATTAAAGACCAATATATTTCAGCAGCTATTGAATTGCCAGCCCAATACCAACGTAAGTACACTTTGGCCCACATAGATCATATATATGGTTCAATGCCCCATCATTTAACTCAGCCTAAAATTAGTAATATATATGAGACGTGGCTTGTTTTATCAAGAGCACAAAACCCGGTCCATCTATAAGGCATTTAAATCCCCATAATATTAGGTCAACAAACCCTAATCACACCACATAGTATACTTCGCCTCTTTTCCATCTCTCAAAAATCTACTCCCATCTCATCTTGTAAACACAGCCAACAAACATCTCATCTTAAAATTAAGGTAATACCCCCATCGATTATCAAAACACATATCAAATCCCATCTCTTATCATATTTGTGCATGGCTCTTCTGATCAGCCATATACTTTCTCAACAAAATGATACTGATCACACAAAATGTTACTAATAACAAAACCAATTCATCTTAATCTGATCACAACCGAATTCATATATGTTAGATTCAAGTGCGTTGAGATGTTTTCTTAAAAAATAAGGCTTCAAGATCCATATGAGGGTCTCAGGTAGGTGTGGTAAATGATTTGTTTTATGTTTTCAAAAGAAATCGAAACTGAGAATGAGTTAACATCCTTGTTATACTCTAATCTCTAATGGTTTCTGTCACACCCCCAAATTCACTGCAGCGGAAGACTTGCTTTGGGGACTTGTGACTTCATGAGTATTCGAGAGCTTGATCCGAGAACGACCTCTACATGCCAAAAACCATAAAGTAGACTCCAAATAATCCACATAGTCAAGTACCTGAAATACATGCTTAAAAATGTCAACATAAAGTTGGTGAGTTCATAAGTTTGTTTTAAAACGTCTATGAAAAATTAGAGTTTTACCGACCACTGCACCTTGCAGTAAAATATAAGAGTTTAAAAATCACAGTTTCTGATAAATAAACTTTCTTTGAAAATTTCAAAGTTTATTAATAAAAACAAAGTTTATTGATAAAAACAGAGTTTACTGATAAAAGCAGAGTTTACTAATAGTAAATATAGCTTACTGATAACAAAAGAGTTTTCTGGAAATAAATAGAGTTTTCTGATAAAGCAGAGTTCACAGATAAAAGTTAGCGTATTCTGATAAAAACAAAGCTCACTGATAAATAATAAAGTTTTCCAATAGAATAAAATTGTTTAATGAACCACAAGATTTTCCAACCACTTAGTGACAATATAACAAATACAAAGTCACTAAATAAAATAAGGCATTTATTATTGTCTAAGCTCATGACACCGAAGCGTTAACAACACCGGTAGTATAACCACATAATGCAGCCCCTACGGATGCCTAACCCACGACATCCGTCCACAGACTCAAATGAAACTGTGCCCGCTTGTCCTCTGTTGGACCAAGCCGGACAGGGGCGTCAACCCCGATAGATCTATCCATAACATTCGCGCTTTCGTCCGGTCATCCGGCCGAAATTAACGGTTCATGACAATGGGCCAAAGTAATTGGGTTAAAGCGGGACTTAGACCAATACATAAACGAGTATATGCACTTGTGTTCATTCTTGCAACCATTGTCTCTACCCGAGAATCAGTGAAAAGCAGTTAAAGTTTTGGGTTATAAAACTCACAATTGAAATTATAGTATCAGCATTCATAAGTATAACAGTTAGAGGAGTTGACCACTCAGCACGTAACAATTAAACCAGTTTAAAGATAGTTTATGACCAACCAAGTAAGCTTAAGATTAGCTTATGACAATCAAGTAGTGTATACACAGTTATTGACAACCAAACAAGTTTAATATCAGTTTCTGACAAACAAGTACGTTTATAAGTAGTTTCTGACCAAGCATGTACCTCCCCCAAAGAGCAATTATAAAACATTTATAACAAGATTTAAAGCCATAAAAGGTGGGGTATGAACTCACCTCGACGTTGCAAACGAATGTGATGCTAACAATACGCTCCGCGCAAACAAAAGTCGATATGGCTCGGTCATGGTGTTGTGGTTTACTAATCGGCTAATTCCCATAACTTAAAAATGTGTATTTGAGTTCCCGATAAATGTGCACATCAACGTAACCCGTTGATAAAAACATTTAAGTTCCAAGTTATAATAGTTTGGTGGTTGGTTAAATAAATTAAATAACTTAGACAATATGGTTCGACACATTTAAAGAAAAATCATCACTTAATTAATAATTGTCACTTTTATGTAAAAAGTATAACTTTATCAGTTTATCAATACAATAGTTACCGTCTATTTTATCGGTTTATAAATATAATATTATTTATTTATTTTATTGGTTTACAAAATATAACGGTATTTATTTGTTTTATCAGTTTATAAATTTAATAGTACTTATTTGTTTTATTGATTAAAAATAAAATGATAGTTTGTAGCGAACAAAATCTAAAGTATAGAATCTTATAGAAATTTTGACATGACCTACTCGTTTATACAACGTTTTCTATATTTAATAATTCTCAATATTTTCTATTTTTCAAACCATCTAAAAACACTAGTCGCGTTTTAACGTATATCCAACTAGAATAAATAAATCACTATAATTAAATAATAATCATACACAACCTATGTGTTGTATATCAAAAGCAAAACTCCCTAAGTAATCTATTTAAACGCACATCCAAACGTCTAATTATATTTATAGTTCTCGTAATAACGATAGTGTTCAACATATTTATTTAACCAATCTACCTTCTATATAAAACAAGGTTTTGTTTTTTAATCTCCTTCCAAAACCCTTTAAAAAATGACACCTGTCAGTGTCAATTTTTGAAACCGTAGGATCAAATAACATCTTTTCACTACATCATTTACTTATTATCGCATCTAAGTCAATCACACAATTTTTTTCTCAAAACAATTCTTCCCTAATTAATTCTTAATCAAAAACGCAACATCATTCATCTACATCAACCTAATGTTTTACCTTTTAATAAAAAACACAACATCATTCATCTGCATAAAACAAAGTTGTCTCAATTAACTGGATCCATACAAAGAAAACAATAGACATCATTTACATCTATATGGATCTTAATCGATTGCAGTATTTTAAAGGTATTTTTTATCCTTATCATTGCTTATTACTAATTAATTTGTATATAGTTTGTGGCACATATTTTTTTTTAGTTTTTTTATCATAATTTGTATAATTGGATTAGATAGTTAGATTTGTTTTTTTTAATACGAATTGTATAATTATTGGTCAGGATTGACAAATTTGTAATTTTTTGGTCAGGGTTGAGAAATTTGTGATATTGTTTTCTAATATGAATTTTATAATTTTTTGATCAAACAGTTCAGGGTTGAGAAAATTTGAATTTGAATAACATGATAAGAATTAGGTTTTAGTTATGTAAACTGAATCCCGCTAAACTTTGAAACGCATCATAAATTCCAGTAATTTTAAAAACCGTTTTAACCTAATTAGCTATATATCGAGTTAATTCTATTAAGAAAAACACACTACTCCCTTTCCTCTACATCTTAACTAAGGTAATATATCCGCCTGTAATTTATGCTTTGTTAATATCATTGTTAGTTGTATGACAATTTGTATTTTTAACTGATTCATGTAGTACAAGCAAATGGATCAACAAATGGTTTTGTTAATTGCTGACAAGGTGTGTCAGGTGCGCCATAGTATGGAAAAGTCATCCAATTTGGAGGCCAAATGAACCATGGGGTTTGGATGTGGTTCTTCAAGATCCAAAGGTATGAAATTGTTGTTTTTGATTCATTATTGTAATGTCTATTAATTTAAAAAAACTATTTTGGACATCATGTCGATGAATGATGTTGTGTTCAACTATTGTCTTTGTAGGGTAACCGCATTCAAGCAACTGTACCAAAAGAACATATGAACAAGTTTATGGCAGTGTTGGATGAAGGTTCTTGCTACAAAATAAGTAATTTTGGAGTGTCCGAGAAAAGTGGGAAGTTTCCCCTCCTTTTACAAAAACACTCTCCTTACCAGGCTTAATCACTTTGACCAAAACTTGCGTGGTTTCAAATTTGAACCATTTCATAATTTTAAGGGCAAAACATATAATGACTCGGACTTTGTGGGTAAGTAGTAACATCCTCATTCGTATTGTTTTGCGGATTTGTAACTATATATAATAGGTATTGTGTCTTACATAAGTTGATAAATTAATCGCAGATGTTATTGGTACTATAGTGTCCATTTTTTATCTTTTTCCTTTGGAGGGCGGTGGTAAAGAGAAGAAAAGGAGAATTTTTATTCTCCATGATGTTGAGTAAGTTATTTAGTTTTTTATAATGTTTTTTTATATTTATATAACTTAAAACATGTAACACTGTGTGTGACAGTGATCTACAACTCCAGTGTAGTGTTGTTTCTATGAGACTTGGCCTGAAAAGTTCAATGATGTGTATGATAATATGAAAGAACTTTGGCATATAAGTGCATTAACAGGGTACACATGTGTTAAATATGGACGTACAAACCCATGGATAAAATAGGAATTGTATGTAGGGGATGGAAATACAAACAAGTTTGACATAGAGATTATTAACAACGCTTGACCATTCTAGGAATTAAAGAAGGTCATATTTACCACCAGAGAAAACCAATTTACACGTTACGAGCACGTTGATTTTTCTACTGCACAAACAACTTAGAAGGTTAGAAACTATATGTAATTGGCTTTTTTTCTGTAGTAACGTGGCTAAAAAGCAAAATGGTTAATATCTTCTGATTTTGATCAGAGTTGTAAATAAGGAATATATTGGAATTAGTTGGTTGATTCATATAATATTGTTCCAGTATATGTGTATCCACTTATGCTTGTGATTTTAGTTGATTTAGTATTTTTACTTCATCTCATCTAATGTTTGAATTTCTATTTTCAGTGATGGCGTTTTAGTGAAGTGTGATATCTTTGGTGTTGCAGAAGTGAATCAAGAATATCTGATTTGACTATTTTGTTTGAGAACCTTTCAATTTGAATGACATGGGGTTTCATCCTTGTGCCAGATTTTGACCCTCAGAATCACAGTAAATACTCTCCTTTTTTGTACCTCCAGATACAAGCGCATGAACTGCCGATAAGGTTCATAATTCATTTTTTCAGAAACATAACTTCAATCTATGATATTTTATCATAACAACTGAAATACTAATGTACCTGATAATATCCTAAATACATTGGAATGAACACTGTTTTATTGTTCATCGAAATTTTGATTTATTAAAAAAATCGGAGTAACACATTTAATAAAATTAAAAAGAAAAATTAGAAGTCTCTGAACAATTGACATTATATGTTCTTCATATCTGATTATATATTCGTCTAATGCAGGTTGAAGAAGTTAAAGAAATAAACCTATGCATTCGTCCAATGCAACGTGAAGAAGTTAAGGAATACACCTATGTATGTAATGCCTCATATTAGTTCAGAGTTTGGTACATGCTATGTAAGTGTGATGGTTTGAGTCCGGAATGGCCATGAAAAATCCATTGTCTCAGTAGTGGTCCAGTTTCAACTTCCTCGGTGTGTATCATCTGCCAATCTTACTAAAGTCATGGAACAATAGATTTACTTACCGATAAGGTACTATATCTCTTCAATTTTTATCAATCCAATTGCTCTCAAATGTATGCATGAATCTATTAGTAGTCTAACATATACATGTTTTCGAATTATAGACATGCCATTTTAATGATACTGCTAATATGCTTGAATAATGAGCTTTAAAAGTAGATGGTGGGTAGATGGGTAGATTTTAACCCGTTACTTATTGATGACTGGTTTGGGTGATCTTTTTGTGCACAAGAGTTATTATTGGCTAAAAGGTAAATAGGCCAAACTGGTTAAATGTAGCCAAGAAAATTATTATTTGGCAAAATATCAAATAAATCGGATTTGAAGAGTTTACCTACACCTTCTCATAAGGGTTTACACTCACGCAGGTCAATATGAAGTGATATCATCGAAAAAGTTTACTTAATGATTTTATTGTTTGTTTCGACAGTCCAATCACTAAAAAAGAAGTTTTATTTTCACATTTAAAATTATGTCGATTTAATTACATGGAAGGTGGAATTTGACCTAACCAGATTCTTTTACGTTCTTGACTTTAGTTTTTAACCATGTTAGAGTTGTGATTTGAATATGTTCATGATATTAAATATTTTGATAAAAAATTTAGTACATAGGTTATACTTACTAAGATGGGCTACTTATTGATCCATGTAAGTTTTAATAGGTGAAATATGACTACAAATTAATGTACTAAATTATTATGTATGGAACTCAAAAGATCTTTGTTATCACTTTGAGATTAATAGAATTTAACATGGCTTAGCTAATTTACTATTTTACTGAGGCTGAATGTCTAATATGCCCTTTCATTATGAGAAAGGTAGTGGTTGAAATATTCAAATATTTTGTGCATTATCAGAAAATTAGTGGCTGAAATATTAGAAGAATTTTAATATACATACGAAAGGTTCTTAATAGTTTCTTATTTGTCAGGAAGTCCATGTTAATGCTTCTCCGACACACTCATCTTGCAATGGCAGTGTTTATCCGCACTTTTAGTTTAAAGTATTTTTTGTATAAGAAATTGATTCAAAAATTGTATTTATTTTAAGTCAGTTCCTATAATAGCTCTCGATGTCAAGACACATTTAAAGTACATGTTTCATAAACAATTATTATTTGATCCGAGTTTTGCCGAGGTTGCGGTGGGTAGAAATAGATACATTTTAGCAGGGGTCGAAAACCATAAAGTTGCGTCTTATCCATACATTGTGTGATCTTGCATGTTTCGACATCATTTTTTTCGTATGATAATGAAGTATATGTACTTTTCTTTCGGATTTTACAACATCAACTTATTTATCGTTTGAATATTATATTCTTTGAAACGTTATCTATACAGAGAAGTACTTCATAGATTATGATTGTGATTTATTATCTTATACGTTAGTCTAAACACTTATGCATTTATTTTATTTCTCAATATTACATTTTTTACACCTTTTTTATTTCTCATTGCTTATTATTACATTTTATTGTTCACAATCATTATTGGTATGTCTTAGAATTTTATAATTTCTCATTCAATATTCTGTGAAACAATCCGCCCATAGGGCGGGCCTTGAGTCTAGTAAATATATATACCACCATTTTAATCCGCTTTAATACTTAATAAAAATTAGATATGTTATTAGCCGATCCTAAACCACAACGAACCATGAACTCAAATCGTGCCCGACACTTTAAACTCTCGACGACCCGCGTCCGAATGCACTCGAACACTAAAAATCAGCAAACCCAAACGCACCATTATCCCTGCTGTTAATCCCAAACGCTCCCCCTAAAGCCGGCTATTAACCCCAACTGCTCCCCTACAGTACTAAAATAAGCAACAACACCTCTTGTGGGGTTTCTAACCGAACTAAGCACTCCCGTACTGCTGTTTACACAGCGAACCAAACACACTTGCTGTTGATACGCAGCAAACCAAACGCACTTGCTGCTGGTACGCAGCGAACAAAATGCACCCTTAAGGCTGTTTATACAGCGAACCGAAGCACCCCTACTGCTACCAATCAATACGCCCTTGCTGATGTTTAACAAACCAAACACTCCTGCTACTGATAAACAAATGCACCATGTCGTGGTGCTGCTGTAAATAAACGCGCCCTGATGTGTCGTCTTTACCCCGAAACCAAGGCACCTTTGTTGGTCCAAAGCACACCTTTCTGCTGGTCCGAAACTGAGCCTTCTGCTGGTCCGAAACAAAGCTTCTGTCTAAAACACAGCCTTCTACTGGTAGTGGTAACGAGACGGCATCGTCTATACGTGATGGCTGAATGACGGCAGCAACCTCATATCGTGGTGAAGATATGATAAAATGGTGGTTAGTGGATTGTTTTCAAAGGTTCCGGATTACTATAGACCCAACGGATCTTGATGGCGGTGATGATAGTATGGAGGTCGTAGCTGAGTTTGATGGGGGAGATGACGGCAGCCCTAGATGGTGGTAACGTGGGATGTGGTGTAATGGTGGCGTGAGGTGGTTGTTGTGGTAAATGAGTGCCCGACGACGGCTGTGGTAAATGGTGGTCGGGGCTAGTGTTTGGTGGTGGATCCGGTGGCTGGTCTGGGGGTGTAACATGGTGATGCGATGGTGATGGTCTTGATGAATAGGTGAAGGTGGTGGCGGGTTGTAGCAAGATGACGACGACAGCCGTGAGATGGTGGTGGATCGAAGTAGCGGCTGACCTACAGTGGTGATTACACAACGGCAACAGCCGATTGATGGTGGTTATATGGAGACGATGATCAATATGATCGATAAGGATAGTAGATCGGGCTGTTTAAAGGGTTTTTGTGGCGGTGACGGATTCCGGCCGCCGGAAAACTGGTAGGCGCCAGAAATAATATGAGAGGAGGAGTGTGTGTAGAAAAATAAGTTTAGGTTTAGGTTATGATGAAAACCCTAATTTCTAAGCTATATATATCTATATCTAAAAGTTTCAAAACTAAGTGTAACATTTAAAATAGTTGGGGGTTTGTATTGTAACTTATTTACTTACATTTCTCGTCATCTTTGCTTAAGCATAGTTCGGGGCTCGTTTGAGTTTGATAAAATTTGTTTCGGTTTTAGAAATTTGCGCCGTTCAATTTAAAATAATTTTTCCAATAAATTAGAGTATTTACTTGACAAATTTTCATAATCGTATACATTCTTATTAAAAATAGTTATTATCATCGGTTAACTCGAACAGTTGCGTTCCAAGAAAAATAAAACTCAACTCGATTGATTTCGTTTTCCACGTACGGTTTTGAAACTAAAATGAATAATATCAGATAGTTTAATAAATCTTTTTATCAGATATTTCTGAATAATTAAATATAAAATTAATTTGTATCGCGTCAATTCTCAGATTTTTGCGCAGTCTTTTACTGTATGTAAAATAAACTCCCGTTTTCGAATCAAATGACTTTGATATCTCTCGAAAACGAATTTCGATTAATAAATAGTATAATTTATTATTATTTAAAGTCTAGAAAATTCCCGGTTGTCACAGTACATCCGTGTTTTTTGGAGTTCGTCCTCGAACTCAATCGTTGTTACCCTAATAAAAGTGTAGACAAAAAGTTTTTGAGGTTCTATCCTGGTGTTATATCAAATATACTTAGATCTACTCACAGATAGTTATTTCCGAACTTTTAAAATCGTTTATTCACCAATAGTTACTTAGGTAAGCAATAGATAAAAGTAGGTCATATCTGAGCGCATCTACATGTCAATCTGGCAAATCGGACATCGCTCACCGACGATAAAATGAAACAATTCGAAGCGAATAGTCTAGAAAAATCGTCAGCACTTAAAAGTCTATAAGGGTTCACCACCACCATCCAATTAGGTTCACGTCGATCGGTATATATTCAGAAAAGATTCTCGTAACAATTCGCGAATCAAACGAAGTTTAAAAATCACTCGTCAAAACGTCGTAATGCTAACATAACAAGACGAAATACGATATATTCGTATGGACAAATCCTGAGTTAAAAGAAAGCACTCCAAACTAGAATACTAAATCAATACCATAAGTAGATAGGGTCACGCCAGATATCCTTAAGCCCACTCATTTATAATCTCATATTTGCATACAGAAGCGTCCTAATCTATGCAAATATGTTATTATAAACTTATGGTTCGGTGATTTATGATTTCTTTATTCAAATGCAAAGGCGTCCCAATCCATTTTAATAAAGACTTCATAAATCATCCTACTTAAGTGTCACCGGCAAAATACCCAACTCAAAATCGTTAAAATCTCCAAACGATATTATCCAAAATTACCAAAAGCAAAGAGCATGAGTTGAAAATAAGCCGTCTTCGATAAGTAGACGTTTCGAACGTCCAGATCGAAGAACATAAGTGTCGATAGGCGATAAAGCAGTCGTGGACGTATATCAAGTAAAGAAACTCACGATTATAAGTAGGATAAGTATATAGTAGTCGGTTCTAAATAAGCAATTATCCAATCATACAATTCTTTCTCATCCTCGAGGAAGACTCATCAAATACTAAGCTGAGTAATAACTTATCATAACCCAACCTCGAAACTCACTCACAAAGAATGGCCTCGGGTTTTGTTATGAATTATTACACATCTCAACCTTTCGATGACTCAGCTCGACTCTAAGCATACAACACATTCCACATTAACACGTAAGACAACGAGTCTTACCCACCCTCGAGGTAATCCATCAAAAATCATAGGCTGTGTAACGTCCTATACTTAAATTCCATCTCGCACTCAATCAAACATGAGGCCCACTGAGAACCAATTAAGTATTGTTACACATCTCAACCCTTTTGATGAATTAGCTCGAACGTCGGGGATTCCTCAGGACTAATCATTAACCAAAATTTACAAAATGTTTCTAGGTGGAGTTATGAAATATCTACGGGACCATCGTGTAACTCACGATGTCCAAAGAATGTTCTAGTGTTCATACATGAAGATAATAATATACGTGTGAGTGCACTTATCAAGCAACCAAACTCATTTAAACAAGTAATAACATGGCAGGCAACAAAGCAGTATCAAACATGCATTGCAAATATTCATATAGCAGCGTAATAAGTATGATGTGATGAGTGTTACTACTAGATAAAAATGAGAGCCGGTTATAGTCTAGAGTTACTAATGCAAACTAGTTCTCTATAACCAAGGCTCTGATACCAATCTGTCACACCCCCAAATTCACTGCAGCGGAAGACTTGCTTTGGGGACTTGTGACTTCATGAGTATTCGAGAGCTTGATCCGAGAACGACCTCTACATGCCAAAAACCATAAAGTAGACTCCAAATAATCCACATAGTCAAGTACCTAAAATACATGCTTAAAAATGTCAACATAAAGTTGGTGAGTTCATAAGTTTGTTTTAAAACGTCTATGAAAAATTAGAGTTTTACCGACCACTGCACCTTGCAGTAAAATATAAGAGTTTAAAAATCACAGTTTCTGATAAATAAACTTTCTTTGAAAATTTCAAAGTTTATTAATAAAAACAAAGTTTATTGATAAAAACAGAGTTTACTGATAAAAGCAGAGTTTACTAATAGTAAATATAGCTTACTGATAACAACAGAGTTTTCTAGAAATAAATAGAGTTTTTTGATAAAACAGAGTTCACAGATAATAGTTAGCGTATTCTGATAAAAACAAAGCTCACTGATAAATAATAAAGTTTTCCAATAGAATAAAATTATTTAATGAACCACAAGATTTTCCAACCACTTAGTGACAATATAACAAATACAAAGTCACTAAATAAAATAAGGCATTTATTATTGTCTAAGCTCATGACACCGAAGCGTTAACAACACCGGTAGTATAATCACATAATGCAGCCCCTACGGATGCCTAACCCACGACATCCGTCCACAGACTCAAATGAAACTGTGCCCGCTTGTCCTCTGTTGGACCAAGCCGGACAGGGGCGTCAACCCCGATAGATCTATCCATAACATTCGCGCTTTCGTCCGGTCATCCGGCCAAAATTAACGGTTCATGACAATGGGCCAAAGTAATTGGGTTAAAGCGGGACTTAGACCAATACATAAACGAGTATATGCACTTGTGTTCATTCTTGCAACCATTGTCTCTACCCGAGAATCAGTGAAAAGCAGCTAAAGTTTTGGGTTATAAAACTCACAATTGAAATTACAGTATCAGCATTCATAAGTATAACAATTAGAGGAGTTGACCACTCAGCACGTAACAATTAAACCAGTTTAAAGATAGTTTATGACCAACCAAGTAAGCTTAAGATTAGCTTATGACAATCAAGTAGTGTATACACAGTTATTGACAACCAAACAAGTTTAATATCAGTTTCTGACAAACAAGTACGTTTATAAGTAGTTTCTGACCAAGCATGTACCTCCCCCAAAGAGCAATTATAAAACATTTATAACAAGATTTAAAGCCATAAAAGGTGGGGTATGAACTCACCTCGACGTTGCGAACGAATGTGATGCTAACAATACGCTCCGCGCAAACAGAAGTCGATATGGCTCGGTCATGGTGTTGTGGTTTACTAATCGGCTAATTCCCATAACTTAAAAATGTGTATTTGAGTTCCCGATAAATGTGCACATCAACGTGACCCGTTGATAAAAACATTTAAGTTCCAAGTTATAATAGTTTGGTGGTTGGTTAAATAAATTAAATAACTTAGACAATATGGTTCGACACATTTAAAGAAAAATCATCACTTAATTAATAATTGTTACTTTTATGTAAAAAGTATAACTTTATCAGTTTATCAATACAATAGTTACCGTCTATTTTATCAGTTTACAAATATAATATTATATATTTATTTTATTGGTTTACAAAATATAACGGTATTTATTTGTTTTATCAGTTTATAAATTTAATAGTACTTATTTGTTTTATTGATTTAAAAATAAAATGATAGTTTGTAGCGAACAAAATCTAAAGTATAGAATCTTATAGAAATTTTGACATGACCTACTCGTTTATACAACGTTTTCTATATTTAATAATTCTCAATATTTTCTATTTTTCAAACCATCTAAAAACACTAGTCGCGTTTTAACGTATATCCAACTAGAATAAATAAATCACTATAATTAAATAATAATCATACACAACCTATGTGTTGTATATCAAAAGCAAAACTCCCTAAGTAATCTATTTAAACGCACATCCAAACGTCTAATTATATTTATAGTTCTCGTAATAACGATAGTGTTCAACATATTTATTTAACCAATAAATATATATACCACCATTTTAATCCGCTTTAATACTTAATAAAAATTAGATATGTTATTAGCCGATCCTAAACCACAACGAACCATGAACTCAAATCGTGCCCGACACTTTAAACTCTCGACGACCCGCGTCCGAATGCACTCGAACACTAAAAATCAGCAAACCCAAACGCACCATTATCCCTGCTGTTAATCCCAAACGCTCCCCCTAAAGCCGGCTGTTAACCCCAACTGCTCCCCTACAGTACTAAAATCAGCAACAACACCTCTTGTGGGGTTTCTAACCGAACTAAGCACTCCCGTACTGCTGTTTACACAGCGAACCAAACACACTTGCTGCTGATACGCAGCAAACCAAACGCACTTGCTGCTGGTACGCAGCGAACAAAATGCACCCTTAAGGCTATTTATACAGTGAACCGAAGCACCCCTACTGCTACCAATCAACACGCCCTTGCTGATGTTTAACAAACCAAACACTCTTGCTACTGATAAACAAATGCACCATGTCGTGGTGCTGCTGTAAATAAACGCGCCCTGATGTGTCGTCTTTACCCCGAAACCAAGGCACCTTTGTTGGTCCAAAGCACACCTTTCTGCTGGTCCGAAACTGAGCCTTCTGCTGGTCCGAAACAAAGCTTCTGTCTAAAACACAGCCTTCTACTGGTAGTGGTAACGAGACGGCATCGTCTATACGTGATGGCTGAATGACGGCAGCAACCTCATATCGTGGTGAAGATATGATAAAATGGTGGTTAGTGGATTATTTTCAAAGGTTCCGGATTACTATAGACCCAACGGATCTTGATGGCGGTGATGATAGTATGGAGGTCGTAGCTGAGTTTGATGGGGGAGATGACGGCAGCCCTAGATGGTGGTAACGTGGGATGTGGTGTAATGGTGGCGTGAGGTGGTTGTTGTGGTAAATGAGGGCCCGACGACGGCTGTGGTAAATGGTGGTCGGGGCTAGTGTTTGGTGGTGGATCCGGTGGCTGGTCTGGGGGTGTAACGTGGTGATGCGATGGTGATGGTCTTGATGAATAGGTGAAGGTGGTGGCGGGTTGTAGCAAGATGACGACGACTGCCGTGAGATGGTGGTGGATCGAAGTAGCGGCTGACCTACAGTGGTGATTACACAGCGGCAACAGCCGATTGATGGTGGTTATATGGAGACGATGATCAATATGATCAATAAGGATAGTAGATCGGGCTGTTTAAAGGGTTTTTGTGGCGGTGACGGATTCTGGCCGCTGGAAAACTGGTAGGCGCCGGAAATAATATGAGAGGAGGAGTGTGTGTAGAAAAATAAGTTTAGGTTTAGGTTATGATGAAAACCCTAATTTCTAAGCTATATGTATCTATATCTAAAAGTTTCAAAACTAAGTGTAACATTTAAAATAGTTGGGGGTTTGTATTGTAACTTATTTACTTACATTTCTCGTCATCTTTGCTTAAGCATAGTTCGGGGCTCGTTTGAGTTTGATAAAATTTGTTTCGGTTTTAGAAATTTGCGCCGTTCAATTTAAAATAATTTTTCCAATAAATTAGAGTATTTACTTGACAAATTTTCATAATCGTATACATTCTTATTAAAAATAGTTATTATCATCGGTTAACTCGAACAGTTACGTTCCAAGAAAAATAAAACTCAACTCGATTGATTTCGTTTTCAACGTACGGTTTTGAAACTAAAATGAATAATATCAGATAGTTTAATAAATCTTTTTATCAGATATTTCTGAATAATTAAATATAAAATTAATTTGTATCGCGTCAGTTCTCAGATTTTTGCGCAGTCTTTTACAGTATGTAAAATAAACTCCCGTTTTCGAATCAAATGACTTTGATATCTCTCGAAAACGAATTTCGATTAATAAATAGTATAATTTATTATTATTTAAAGTCTAGAAAATTCCCGGTTGTCACAGTTTCGTATATTAAAAGGAGGTTTAACCTTCTCATAAGATCGATGATGATTTTTGATATGGTTGAACGAATCAAAACCAAGAGGGACTATAACTGAATTGTTAATAGTTTCCTTTTTATTTTCGTATATAAATGGGGTAAGCCAACATAGATCTGTGATGAGAACGATTTCGTAGGTTTAGATCTTTAAAGATCTCAACATGCATGTCACTAAACACGAGTGAGAGATTCTGAGGTCTTAAGTTTTACATTTATTTCTGTTTTGATTCATTTTATTAGGATGTTTTGAGGTAGAGTTGTGATAAGTGAAGATGGGTATAGGTTAGACATGGTTTTTCTTGATGTATGAGACGAAGGGATTTGATAGAGTCTGTTTTTGGATTTTATGATGTGATATTATCGGAATGTTTTCACAACCATCTGTCGGAATGTTTTTGGATTTAGATGCATCGGAATAACCCCATCGGGATAATCCCTTCGGAATAATCCCATCGGAATAATCCCATCGGAATAATCCCATCCGAATAATCCCATCGGAATAACCATCGGAAAAGGGTTTTGACTTTTTCTTGATGTCACCGAAAATGGTGGATCTGGTTTTATTAGAGCAGATGTTGTTAGAAAATAGAATAATAGAGAGAAAAACAGAGATGACACGTAAACAATGATAAAACCAATGATGAAACAATGATAAAACCACCAAACACCATTAAAAATACGAGACTTTTGGACGTTTTTGGACAGATTGAAGACTTCTAGACATTTCTTGGACTGATTGGGGACTTTTGGACAGACGGTAACACAAAACACCACCATGACATAAAAGCTTATAAAATAAGCTATAAAACTATAATAATCCGTAGAGACACATAAATAAGCAAACATAAACACAAAACACCCCCGGTTAGCTCTGATACCAATTTTTAACCATAAGATTCAAAGCTATTTAGGGGTGATCCGAAGGTCGGGGAGGATAAAACAAGTGGTGAGACATTTTAGAGAGAGAAAGATTACAAGGTGAAAGGAGTGTGTTTATTTTAGAGAGAGAAGTGAAAATAAACAAATGTGAATCCTCACCCCTCCATGGAAGTATGGAGGGGTATATATAGGCTAAACAAGGAGTAACTTTGACAACTTGTCAATAGTAGTCCCTCCACGTTTTGCCTATCTGAATCTAATGTAATTCTGTAAATAGCGCTCACATTTTAGGGCTAACAACCTGCTTCACCAGACATGTGCAATAATGAGTCTGAGGATGATCAACATGCAAATGAGTATGATGATGATGAGGAGCGTATTGCGCTTGCCAATTTAATTGCTACTTTATAAAAAGATGTCAAAGAAACTAGAAAGAGTCAAAAGCAACTAAAAAGGCAAACGCTACACTGACTCAATATTTTGAAGAATGCAAAGTTGCTCTAATAAAATCTAGTGAGACCATTGATAGTTATCGAGCTCTACTTCTTCAAAAGACCAACGAGATTGAGGGGTACAAAGGGTGTTTAATTAACAAGAAAAATGACGATTTTGAAAAGAAATACAACTAAACTCTTAAGCTTTTAGAACAAGAGAAACGTAATCATAACACCTCTTTAAGTACCTAACGTCATAAAACGTATCTTGCTACCACTAAAGTTAATGAACTAACTCAAGTGAACAGTTTTCTTCAAGAGGATAAAACTAAACTTGCTAATGAAAAGAACACAGTGGTTGAAAATTGGAAAAGGAGGTCAAAACTAGACAAGCGAAAGACATCGACAAAATGGTGGAACTTGAAACTCAAATTGATTTTTATAAGAAAATTGTTTATAAAATTAATCAATCGATTCAAACCATAAGAATGTTGGCCCCTCGTTCATTTTTCAAGGGTAGACCTAGTTTTGAAAATCCTAAGTACCTCGAGCAAGCTCAATCTGAGAATCGGGACCTATATCTTGATGAGTCCCAATGGACCGATCTTGATTGCCTTGTTGTTAGGCCCGATAGTGAAGAGACAAACGATTTGGAAGAAGAGAGTAGCTCAAAAGTTAATAAATAATTTGTTAAACCATATAATTATGCTTATGAAAACAGTCTTTATGGTCTTTTCAAACAGCAAACACAAAAGTCTCGTGAGCAAATATTTTTCGAATGTGAAAAAATAAGAATAAAATGGAGACAAACTTTTGCCACTAAGAAAACTGATGTTTCAAAATATATTGAGTACTTGTCGTACAAAGCTTCTTTAAGCAAGAATAAGCAAGCACTTAGTCTTATTCTTCAAAATATTAACAATTTCAAAAGTGTTGTGGATGATGACTGGGCACGACGTGAACGATCTAAAGGCAATAAGGAAATTCCTCACGATATAACTGTGCTTGTGAAAACTATTTTGATTCCGCTTGCGGATAGAATGAATAAACATGCTTTGGAATTTGAAACATTAATTAAGCAAGAAATGTTTGACGATTTGAAATATGTGGAATCTCTTGAAAAAGAAGTTGACGGTCATCAATCTCAAAGAGACGAGTTTTCTACAGCATATGATCTACTCTTACAAGAATGTCTCTCCAAAGATATTTTATGAGTTGCTCTCACATCTTTTGCAGATATAGACGAATATTCTGATGTTGCATGCAAATATCTTGATAAGATCTAAGAGTGTGAACAACTTGAAACTGAACTTTTGCAACAGAAAGATAATGTTGATCAAATGGCTTTTGCGTTAATTCAACACCGTGTGATTTCCTTCAAAAACATTGTCATACTCTTGAAATTGCTAGGCAAGACAAAGTCGAAAAAGGTATAAATGATAATAACAAGCAAGTAAAACTTTCTGCCTTGTGTCGAGAAATGAACAAACAGAGTATGGAAATTAAAGACTTGAAAGCTCAGTTGCAAGAAAAGGACATAGCGATAGAAGAGTTGAAGAAGCTCGTTGCCAAAATGGGTGGGAAAATTGTGGAACCTAAAGTTGTGAAACCTGTTGTTCGACAACCCAATGCTTACAAGGATCCAAAGCCATCTATCTTAGGAAAACCGACTCCTTTATCCAATTGTTCTCATGTAAAATCTTGGTTACCCCTAAGAATGATGTGCAACCAAGTATTCCAAAACCATCCATATCACCCTATGTTCCTCCATTTAGAAAGCACACTTTTGCTAAACTAAACCATGTGAATGCACCTAACACTTCTAGGAATACCCCCAAGCGTGTGACATTTGTTTCCACAAAAGAATATGTAGGATCAAATGACTTAGTTCATACCAACAACCTAGAGGATGCTAAGAAAAAAGGGAAGATTCAGAAAGGAAAATCCATGTATTCAAAACCTAGTACACCAAATACCGCTAGAGTTCAACACACTGCTAATGGTAGTCAACCAAAACCTAGGATCCCTTTCCAGCAACCTAGGAATTGGAAACCATCTATGAATAGTCATGTTTCGAACACTACGCCTGAATGATTTGGAAAACCTAGGAATACAAGGACGTCCGTGAATCCCAAATTCCATGCATGCCCCACTTGTAAGAAGGGAATTTACAATGGAAATCATGACCATTGCATTCTGCAATACTCTTATGAGGTCAAATTGCTTGCCTTTGCACAGAGGAAGAACGTAAAATCCCATAAGACAACAAAGAGACACAAACCCGTCGCAAAGACAAGCAATACCAACAAATCTGAAACGTAGATTCAAAAAGGACATAGTTTCTCTCCAAATAAGTCTTCCGCTGTGCAAGAGAAAACTACTCTTATGTCTAGTCTTCAGTGGAAACCAACGGGTAGGATCTTCAAGGAAGTTGGTCTTAAGTGGATTCTAATAGAGAAGAGTGATGAAACCTGCGCCAGCACTAATGCTACTGCTTTTCATGTTGAAAAAGGATTTATTACTCCTAATACTAGTATTTGTGCAAACTCTTCTTCTGTGATTGTAGGTACATCAACGGATCCTGAACCCACTTCTTCCTTAAAGGGTTCCAACTCTGTACATTCGATATCATCTTCTTCTACAGTACAAAAGTCTGTTTTAGATTATTTAAAAAACTTGAGAAAATAGAATAAAATAAAACGTAAATACCATAGAAAAACAAAATAAAAAATGAAAAAACCTTTCAAAATACCAAAAATATTCTTCTCAACATGTCTTTCAGTTTTTATAATATGGACGCACCTAGAATGTCGCTCAATAACGACACGGGTGTGCACATAAAGCTCGAATGAAAGTTGTATATATTTTTCAAAACATGTCATTTCAATGATTTGCAATTACTTCAGATTGTGACTCGTACCTCAAAGAAAGGAAAGTCTATCACGGATGATAACTTATCCTTAACAACAGGAAAATAAAACTTTCTCGGTCATGAGCTATCGATAAAAACATTCCAAGTTTTAAAGCTCATGTGAACGACTTATAGTTAAATGTCAGATTGTAACTCGAACTTCAAATAAAGGAACGTGTATCTTTAAAGATAACTTATCCTAACAAACGGGAGAGAAATCTATCACGGGTTGAGCTTGTCACAAAACATTCAAAGTTTTAAGCTCAACACAATGGCTTGTAATCACTTTCAGATTGTAACCCGGGTCGATATTCATGGGGAGTGTACGATTTAGTGCGCTTACCTTAAGCAAAAGAAGAGAAATCTTCTTACACTTGAGTGGATTCGCAAATACATTCAATGTATATGAACTCAAGTTTATGCTTTAGAAATACCATGTCACCAAAAGTAAATGGTTTTCGAAAAGCGTTGAACACAAATTTTTCAAGAGTTTTTCAATGATTATTTAAAATCTTTCAAAAAATATGTGTTCAACAACTCCTTTCCTCAAAAGTTTAATGTGGATTTTATCCTCGTAATGAAAATTCAATTGGATCAATCTTTTGAGGGGGTGCTTTCCAAATTCATACTAGTAAGACACATTTTTCTCCCGAATATTTTCAAGACTATTTTTCACAATATATTTTAATCAAATTTGGTATCTCTAGTATCAAACAATTTTATATATTAGAGATAAGGGAGAAAATCTGAGCTAAAGACTCAAGCACTTTAACTCTTACCCACATGTGCAAAACACTTTCGATTATCGAAGCACATGTGAAGGGGAGCATTTCTGAATTGACAAAACTAGCAAGGTGTTCAATGATTTTCAAACACTTTGTTAGATTTTAAAGTGGTTTATGGTTACGATCGCATACCCAAAACATCTTTAATTCACGACGTTATTGGTGTCAAAAGGGTGGTTAGGCGTACGTCCTATGATCCAACCAGAACCGGAGGGATCTTCCCAGGGAGAATCTAATAGATTATTAGAAGTCCTTAGGAAAGATGGAGTAGAATATGAACGTAGCTGAATGCAGACTAAGTACTGAAGCTAGCACTGGAACAATCACAACAAGGTGCTAGTAATGATGTCTTGGTAAGCATTGAAGGGGTTGAAGAATGAAAAATAAATGTAAGGATAAAGGGTGAAAAGAAAGAAGCCCTCAATACAACTTAGGCAGAAACCGGGTCAACACATCATGTAGACAACACATCATGGACCCAGTGATGTAATGCACAACCCTTCCCCAGCTGACTCAGGCTTCTCTCAAAAGAAGTTTGTTTCATTGTCACGGAGAACAACACGACTTCTATTGGCTTTCTCACTCCGAGTTAGTTGATATTGAATAGGTGGCATCTGCTCCATCCTCCGACCACTAAAAGTGCACAAATCGAGTCTAGAGCCTAGAGATCAATCAAATCTCGTTAAGACACACGAAATGACGACAAAGAGAGTCATACACTATATCCTTGCAATATTGCTAGAACACTCAGAGTGATACTACCTAGTATTTACAATGATGAGTGGAAATCATTCTAGTGTTAACATCAAACAACACTGCGGTAGGTCATGTGTAAGATTCTTTATGAATTAAACATGTGCAAAACTGAAAAGCAACAGTGGTTTGATTCTTAATCGATTCACACTCGTTTCAGGTTTATAACAATATCTTTATGGTCTTGCCAGAACATTCAGATTTATATTCATTAATATTCACAATGGCGAATGGAAATCCTTCTAACGTCAACCTCAAACAACGCTACGGTAGGTGACTTGCGAGATTCTTATGAATCAAGCTTGTGTCAACTGGAAAGCAACAATGGTAAGATTCTTTACGAATCAAACTTGTTCCAAGAATTTGAATTGACGACTTTAATCAAGCGGATACTTATCCAATTGATTCACTCTTTATGTTCGCAGTCTTGCTTTGAGACGGTCGAGTAAAGAGAATGACTAGTACTGCCGCGGAACCATGTCAAGGAGGTTAATTGAATCTACCTAATCACAGGTTCGGTATTTGATATCGTATAACGGTCTTCACTGACCGGAGGTATAACGCTATCGATTTAGGACGAATGTCAAAGCCATTCAGTCTGTGTCTATAGTTGTGTCGAGAAGGTGGCGTTATGGTGTACTCAGAAATGTCAAAGATTCAAAACCACATACTCATGCCCAAAGACATATTCAACAATCAAGAAAGCAAAAGTCTTCAGCAACTCTGATGTTCAGAATCTTCCTTAACAATTAATGTAGAGGAATGACCTCTCTTCAAAGGATATTGTCATCAAGCTTTCAAGATGGTGCATAGTGTGAGAATGTGGATGAAGACACAAGATCGCAAGATGGCAAAGACAAGTCAAGGATGGTGACCAGCAAGAATGAAGCAGTCATTTTGAAGATCTTAATACTAAAGATTAATTATCTCCATCAATACTCGCATGTCGTAGAGGAATGACCTCTCAGGGAGTGAGATATTAGTCTCAAAATATTGTATCATCAAGAATGATTCGGTCACATATTTGAAGATCTCAAGTTTAAAGACGAAGTCAAAAGACAACTAAAAAGGCTCAAAGATCACAACATGAAGAAACAAGACTACTATTCCACGTTCAAGACTCATTTATGGCGAGATTAGTAATCTCTATCAATCTCCAAATATCGAAGAGGAATGACCTCTCATTGGGGGAGATTGTTAGCCTCAAAATATTGAGTCAAACAAGAATGATCGGTCATAGATTTATTATGTATTGATTATTAGAACGTTGTAATAGGTAGTCTAGTAGTCGTAACAATACGGGCTTGATGGTTAGCTTAAAAGGCCTCTTTCAAGGTACTAAGCATTTTATTCAAGCCCAACCCAACCTATATAGCCTATAAAAGCCCGCATGTGGGTGGACTATATAAACTCCCCTCCTTGAATGTTAGGATGGTTGGTGGTTCATTTTGTTTTCTCTCCTCAATCTAATATTCCCCAAGTTTCCAACCATTCGCACTTTGATTTTTCTCTCTAGAATTCATCTCTTTTCTTATTCTTCCTTACTATAATTCGTGTATAATAATTATATAGTATGGGACAACAGAGGGTCAACTTTTGACTTTGTGAAATAAAACTATTTTTACCATTTTATGTTTACATATGTTTTGTGTGTACTTGAAAGACATTTTTCCATAAGTTCATGGACTAAGAAACTTATATGATGCTTATTTATTCAAACATAAAATATGTGTGATGTTTTGTCGTTAACAAAATGTTAAGCATGTTTAAAACGTTAATACCGTTTTAGTGTGATATTTGCATTTACAATCTCCCCCTTTTTGTTGAAGACAAAACATTTAACTTATTTTTAGTTTGCATTACCATGTAAGTTATGTGTTAGCAAATAAGTATTTATTTTCTATTCTCCCCCTTTTTGTCGAAAGAAAAAGGGAAGGTTAGTTGTGTATTAAGGTTAGTGAAACGAAAATTAATTTGAGAGAGATGTAACATGGTAGTAATTTTTCTATGCCCCCCCTTTGGTTCATGCTCCACTGGTTTGGAGAACCGGGGAGGTCCATGGATTGTGAAAAACCTACAAAAGAAAGGTTAGTGGTACAAGATATGTGATACATGTATATGATTTAGTGATACCAACGGCAAGTCCATCAAATAGTCCAACAATGGACTTATTTTTACACATATCTTAAAATGAAAAATAATGCAATAATAAGATTTTGTGATCACAACAAATCTCCCTCTTGTTTCATGCGTAATTCTGAAATAAAGATGTTAGTCTTCTCGAAAACATTTTGAGATTATAAACATAAACATATATAGAAAGCATGTATATTTGTTTGACATAACACAAATTTAAAAACTAGGGTTCATTCATCTTTCCCCAAAGTAAAATACAGCCAAATAGCATGTGAAACATTTGAAGGTAAGTGAATTACAAATGAAAAGAAACAAAGAACAAATAAACTAAGACCAGCCAAACACACGGACCCTTTCTATTGCTGGACCCAAGGGGTAATCGGTCCGATGGGGACCGTGTGCTCTATGGACAAAAAACATGAAATCAGACCCCATGGATGCAATTTTTAGGTCAATATCCTACTGAGAACGGGTGTAGCAGAGTGGAGATGCCATCTATGACATTATGAAGAGCTACACGCATCTCTTGACGGAGTTCCGTGTCAAGAGAGTGGATATAGAGACAATGAGTAAATTATGGAGAGACCATGAGGTTCGTTAGATGAAAGTGTTTTACATAGTTTGTAACACCCCACTGTGATAAGTGGACCGTTACGTGTATTTATGGCAAGTCATCAAAGCATGCAAGGTAATATGTACTAAAACATACATGACCAAAAAGGATAGCTAGAATCAAACATCGGTTCCCAAACACAAGCCCAAAACATAACTGAAGTAAATGAAATAAGAAAGTACAAAACAAGGGTCCTAGCAAGCATAAGTATAAGAAGGCAAAGGAGAAGAAGTCTAAGGCAGCTTCCATCCAATGCACTTCCTCCAAATGCTTAAGTCTGTCCATGGGGACTTGCCGTTTTGGGACATGGAAAGGAAAGTAACGGTTGAGCAATGCGCTCAGAGAACGGGTATATGACATAGTATGAATGACTAAAATATAAGTAAAACTGATAAGCAGCAGAATAGTATAAGTCCTGGAAAACCTGGTACATGCTTATAAAACTGGTTTTATAGTTTGAAAAGCTTATGATCAACTTATGAAAAACTGTATTTTAAATTTAGCCAAGAGCCCATATAGGTCATGAGGTTCCACCGTGCATGAATACTTGAAGGGGTGACCTCATCATCCAATTAGAGGGGTTGCCTCTTATTATAATGGTCTGGGTAGGAGGGATCAACTCCTTGTGAAGGATGCAAGGCACACACCACATTCACCATGAAAATCCTACAAATACATGTAACTAGGATGCACCCATATGCCCCACATGATAATATAAATAAATGGCCAAAACTGAAAGGGACGCCACGAGCAATCACTCTGCCGTGGGAAAGTCATAACACTGGTGCCTCCAGTGTTATGGTTATGGTACCTCCATAACTAGATGACATGGCATGCATGTATATGGCTTAGGCATTTAAAACTAAACATAAGTAATCAAAACATATAAAATAAATACTTGGGGAAAATAATTGGCTGCAAACAAGGAATCCTAATAAGGAAAGAGAATGTCCATACTGAAGGAAGGAATATTCGTACCTTATGTCCAGTGAACGACGAAAGATGAAAAGATGGAAAGTCCTACTCCGACTTCACAAGCGCTACATAAATAAGGGACATGTATGAGTTGTCTGATTACTGAGTGTGTTACTGTTTCTGTATGTTCTTAACTTATTTTATATGTTCTTGTCATGTTTTATTGTTCTAAATGTTATACTGTACTATTCATGTTTTACATGTATTATGATTATGTAATTCATGTATTATTATACTTGTAATGTAATAATAAGTAACTTCCTAGAAATAGCAGGTTTCCGAAAATAGTAAGTTTCTAAAAATAGAAAGTTTCCAAAATAGAAATAAGCTGGATTAATAAGTTAAAAATATAAGCTAGTGCTTATTAATCATATGTTATAAGTCATGATAATTATCAGTAAAGTTTATTAAATTAATTACTTAGGCTAAATGATTATTAATTATTAATGAAATGCATGCTTTTAATAATTAATAATATGTCATGATAGATTAATAAGACTAGAGGTGGCAAATCTTGCCCATTTTGATACATATGGGCACTTTTTGCCCATTTTCAAAAAAGGATGGGCATTTTTTGCCCATTCTTTATAATGAACGGGCTAAACGGGCGCATATCTAAGAAATAAATGGGCTTAACGGGCGCACTTGTAAAATATAAATTAGGATACTCGACGAATATTTTTATTAATTTTTTACCCCGGCTTTATAACAAGTATTTTTATATTTTAATTCTAGTTTTTTTATATGTTTCTTTTCCTTTTTTAAATTGCCCCCGTTTAGCCCGCCCGTTTCGCCCGTGCCCATTTAGCCCGCGCCTGTTTGGCCTGCCACCCGTTTAGCCCGTTGCCCGTTTAGCCCGTCGCCCGTGTCCGCCCGCCCGCCCGTTTTGTCACCTCTAAATAAGACCTTACAGTATACCAATTAACTAAATTAAACATAGTTTTAATTTAATTATGCCATTTAAAATACTTAGGCTATAACATGATTACTAATTTATAATAATTAACCTAAGTCATGATTTTAATAAATAAATTCTTGATTCGTGTAAATTAATTAAATTAATTAATTAATAAAATAAAATTACTAGTTCATGTTAATTAATTAAAATAATTAATTACCAAAGCACATGTTAAAATAACTTGTACTCGAAGCCCGAAACCCGAGGCACACAAACCAAGCCAAACACCACCCACACAGCCGACGGCTGGTGGTGTTAGCCGGCGGCTGTGGACGTCGGTTGCTGTTGTTGTGGCCACGGTTCACACCGGCACCAGCCGGTTGCTACCATTAAGCCAAAACAACCACCAGCGTCTAGCCGGTTTCCCTTGTTTCGCAAAGCATGACCACCGAGACCTTCCATGGTCTCGGTTTCCCACTGTTCGGCCAAGATACCCCCTGTGGGGGACTTGGTCGCCACTGTCCAAACCAAAAACCACACCGAGCCCAAGTGAGGGTCTCGGCTGGTGAAGAAAACGAGACACCGAGAGCCAAAGCTCTCGGTTTGCGTGTGCCGAACCCAAAACCAAACTAAGCGCACCCTTAATCTCGTATAATCCATTCATAAACATATTTAATTAATGGTTTTTAGAAAGACTCAAGAACATGTGTCATTAATTAAATTAAAAGATAAAAAAAAGAAAAGGCTATGATCAATACCAATTGTGTGGATATATGTAGAATAGAAACACGAATATGACCATGTAATCTTCTTAGATCAACCACAAACATCGTCCTTGTTTTGGTGTTGGCTGTCGCGACTCAAGAAGAAAGGGAGGGTAGGGTTTTGTTTACTTTTCTAAAAAATGTTATGTGTTTAATTCCCTGGAGATACATGTTCACTAGTTGGTTTTCACAAATGGGGCGGGCCCCCTTTTCTTTGCCTCTTGCCACAGGTACAGAAGCCCAAAAGGCCAAGTCCATATGTTTTTATGTTATAATTATATTCGTGTGCATTCGTGTTCATTCGTGTTTTAATTATTATATGTACTAATTGTCATGTATTAATAATATACGTAGTTCTCGGTATTTAATGTTCGTGACACGTGTTATATTATATAAATGAAAAGTTTTAATTTATTCAGAATATTATGTAGTGTACTGTTCATGGTATTTATATGCGGGTTTTACAACTCTTCCCCTCTAAAAGAATAATTCGTCCTCGAATTAGAGATACGATCGTATGGAGGGGACATGGACGTGACATGACTGTAAAGGACACGGAACGCGACGTGAATGAAGAGAACATCTCTGAATTATGGGAAGAAAAGGATGAAAAGTCCGGATGGGCTCCTCCTTTCCAAGTGGCGTCCCGCCCGGAACAGTTCCTTTACCAGATCTTGACGAAGTAGCAATCCTGATCTTCATGAACCTAAGTTGACGGTATGTAAAAGTTTCTAGTTCATCAACGTAAGATAGATCCTCATGAATCTGACTGAGTGGATGAAAGTTAACGTGCAAGGTTAAATGCAACGTTACGATGCAAATAATCTGGAATAGCTGACGTTAGCAACGTTTGAGCAACGATGCGTGAGACATTCTAAAACGTAGTACGTGCACAATTGTGAACGTAATATGTGAACAGTTGTGAACGTGATATGTGTGTAATTGTAAACGTAATACGTGGAGATATGGTGAGTGTAATATGAGAGCACGTAGTGCACACAAATGCATGCAACATATCGTGAACGCGATATGAGAGACGTAGGTGCACATGATATGTGAAACTTATTGTGAGATAACTGAGGAGGTAACACCAACGATACGAGATGAGACGTGAAATGTGACGTGAAGCGTCTGCCTGAGAATGGAAAGTTTATTAAACTTAAGTCTGGTCTCCCAAGCTTTTTGCAAAACTTTCCAGAACAAAAATGTGAAACATACAATCGTAAGCCCGAATACAATCATGAACGTGAACAGTGTCATGAACGTAAGTGTGAAAGAAAATAGTAAATTTGAACAAGGACGTGAACGTGAATAATGAACATGAACGTAAACCTTTATCTGATTTGGTAGCTGAAGGAGTGCCAAGTGATCATACGATCTTTGGCTGGAAAATATCTGAAACTCTGCTATTGTGAAATCCTTGCGGATGAAGAAATTTTGCAGACTCGGTCAAACGGTTGAAAACAAACCAGATGGCGTTATGCTTCCTCCGAGCATTGCGGGAATCCAGTGACAAAATCCTTGGAGATCTTGTCCCTTTTCCGTTCACAATTCTGATGGTGGAAATAACTCCTAGCTTGTTGGTGTTCTATCTTAACATGTTGGTATGTCATGTACTTAGATATGAACGCAACTGTATCTTGTTTCATAAAAATTGGATACCTAGAAGTTTGTAAAATTATGAGTCTCTGGAATTAGACTTCTCTTAGGGTAAGATTCTCTGGGACACCTAGTTTAGTGTAGGGTTCTCTCTTTTACGCGTAAGCTTAGTCATGGTAAAACTAGTCGCGATAAACAATGTGATTTAGTGTGTCACTGTAATCACTATAATTCGTACCAGAAAGGGTTCAGTGTACTATTTCTCCTGTCATAGAATTTGTAACATATGTTGAAGATGGTCTTCGTGCTCTTCTCTGGACTTAGAGGAGATCAATGTGACAACCCTAAATTCTGAGATTTGCCATTTGTGACTGTTTGACTTTGATTATGTGCTGAGTGTGCGTTTATGTGTTATATGTTTGTGTTTGAGACTTTGACTTGGGTTCAGACATCGTTTATGTAGTACGTGGTACGTTATATGATGATACATTGGGAATAGTATATGCTCATGATTTCACATGGATGTGACTATGAAGTGATATGGCATTTTTGAGGTCATTTTATGTGTATGTAATAGCTATGTGTATTTATATAGTTTGTTGATCCCTTTGGTTGGATCTATATTCTGTTAAGAATTAGTATAATAGTTTGTAATCAAACTAAAACAATTTGAGGACTCTTACTAACACTAAATAAGTTATGCGGAATCTAACTTATAAAGCACAGAAGAACAAAATTACTTTTAACTATTCGATTCTCTTATTAATCGATTTGAATGAGGTACATGAAAGACATTGTACCTATGTTCCTTTTATAGAGTAAGGAACCCTAGAAACCTTAGAATATTCTATAAAGATAACTATATCACAGACGATATATTATCAATATTCTAACTATTTAGGTATATCACATAAGATATACTCTAACTATAACTATGACATATCTTATACAAAGATATATTCGTCCTAATCATCATATCAGTACTTACTTTATAAGTAGCAGTACTTACTATGTACCGCGTTAACACTAACGGTACTTACATAACACTAACAGTACTTGGAATATACTAACGGTACTTGACACTTAACAAATAATTCCCAACAATCCTCCCCTAAAAAAGAAATGATAACTTGTTGTCTTCTTGTTTCTCTTGTACTAGATGTATTAAAAATACATGTCTTCAGTATTTCCTTCATCCTTGGATTGAACTTGGTAATTTGTATTTGTATCCAACTGAATGTAGCCAAACACTTCAAATGTATATCTTCTTCTAATAAGACAAACTTCAAACATTTTGAGTATCATCTTTGTCTTTAAACTATGATCTTCTTGTGTCTTCTAACCATTCATTCATCTTTGCAGCATCAGTTATTGTTTTCTTGAGTTTAGTCCTTGAACTCTTGATCATAAATCTTTGTTTTGATTTGATGATAACAAAACCTTCTAAGTATTATTTATAAATACTTCTTTGCCTGCAAACTTCATACCTGAAATAAAACAGTTAACAACAAACACCAATCTGTATTGGCTTCATGATTTTTAGCAAATCACCAGCTATCAACGGATTTGATAAATTCTTTACTAGTTAGTCGTACACTCTGGAATAGCCAATACTTTATTCACAAAGAATAAGGTGTAATGAAAACCTTACAATTTTTGGTAAATTGTAAACTATCAACGGATTTGATGAAGTCTTTACCTAGTACCGTTTGTCTAGGACTAGCCAACTCTTTGTCTCGAAACAAGGTGAGTTAGAACCATATAGTTTTTAGCAAACTATCAGCTTTCAACGGATTTTATAAGTCTTTGCCACAAACCGTTTGCTTATGGACTAGCCAGTTCTTATGTGTGTTAGACATGGTGAACTGAGAACCATTTGTGAAGTGTGACTGAAAGTCAAACACTTAAGATTCTTTCTCAGCTTTTTCCTCATCTTTCAAATCCTTGATTTGTTGTCTAACCATTCTGATCAACTCCAAAGCATCAACAGACTCTTCTGTAACCTCTAATTGTTGTTCTAACATCCTTTCCAACAATATTCTTTTGAAAGGGTAAGTTTTCTCTTGCAGCATATAGTATGTAACATCATGTATATCCAAAATTTGCAATCCACATGACCTGTAATATCTCCGGTAACTAGGAACCTGATTCTCTAATTCCTTCAACATTTCTTGATCATAATTGTGTGGCTCATACATAAAGAGAAATTCCCAGTATAATAGTGATACTTCAGTTTTACCTGCACTCCCTTCTTGAACTAACCTTGAAAGATCTTGAATATCTTGTCTGTCAAGAATGTGAAGAATATCCTCCAAAAGTCTGAATACTCTTGTTGTGCCATCAGTTCTCTAAATTCCATGAGCTTCAAGTCCTTGATCTGTAGAGTAAATCAACTTAGCAATGGATGCTCTTTTTCCAAAAATCTTTGTATTAATACATTGATCTTCAAATTTCACAATCTTCAAGTACTTCTTTAAGCTCTCATCATCATCACTATCCTCTGCTGTTGTTTTAGCTTTCTTAGCTTTCTTCTTTAGCTTTGTTGACCTTTTCCTTTTAACATTCTTGGAAATTCCCTCAAGTTCTGTTGAACCCTCTTCCAAGTTTGTATGTACCATCTCCTCAGTATGTATTGTTGTATGTACTGTTGACTGTGTATGTACTGCTTGTACATTTTCAGTCTGAGCAATACCTTGAGTTTCAACTCCTGTATTCATTCTTTGAGCAGTCTCTTCCTCCCTTTAACTTACTTTCTCCTTTATATTCTTCCTCACATAAGTGGTCTTGATAGGTGGAGATGCATTTGTAGGTTCAGCAGTACTTGGCTCAATCCTAGGAGTACTACCAAATTGTCTTTGTTGCTGCAGATGTTTCTTGAATTCTTCAATAGCTTTCTTATCTACTTCAGATCAAATCTCAACAAAATTCAATTCAGTCCTCTTACTTTGCTCATACAAAGTCTTGATTTCTTCAAAATTCTTCTTGACCAGCTGAATATGAGTAAATCCTTTAACTTTCTTAAGAAAGTTCATCATCTGATTTCTAATCTGCATAGTAGTTGGAGGCTTAATCTTTTCTTTCCTTCTCTTTTCAACAAAGAATCTTTGTTGCTCCCTTACCAGATCATCAATCAATTTTGATTTCTCTTCTTCATCATATGCATCTTTTTCTTCAGCTATCAATGAGTCTACAAGAAGCTCACTTGCATGTATCTCAGCTTGAATCCTGTCATACTCTTGTATGTTACATTCTTGCTGTATTCTTTTAACTTCTAGCAAATCTTGCTTTGCTGCAAGTTCTTCCTACAATTCATTTTCACGAATTTGTGCTTGCATTCTATAAGCAAATTCCTCATCATGGTCTATTTGATTAAATCTGTACATGACTTTGTTTATATCATCATCTGAATCACTTTCATCTTCAGATTTTGATAATAATTGCTTCTTCCCCTTATCCTTTGGATTAATCTTAGGTAGCTTCTTCTTCAGCTTGGTAGCTGTTTCTTCATCAGCTTGCTGTTGAATGACTATACCATTAGTAGGGTGTGAAGCTTGAACTTTCTTACCTTTAATTTGATCCTTCTTGGCAAGAACTTCTTGTTGTGTCTTTTTCTCTACTTCTGCTTGTTTAGTCTTCTCAACTAAATTCTTCTTTAAATCAAGCAGCAATTGGGCTAAAGTCTCATTTTCTCCAAAATAAGTTTGACTTTCTAGTGAATGATGATCACCAGCGGTACTTGCAATCGACTTAGTTGGCTTAGCAGTACTTGGGTCTTCAACAATGTCAGCAGTACTTGCAGTCAGCTTAGGTGGCTTAGCAGTACTTGGATCTTCAACAATGTTGACTTCACCAGTATTAGACACACTTGTTTCTTCAATCACTTGTGTATCCCCAGATACTCTTTCTTCCATAGAAGCGATCATATCAACTTGCACCTCTTCAGTCTTGTCAGATTCATTGCTCGTTCTTGATCTAGATAGTACTTGTAAAGTCTGTTTCCTTTGAAACCATACTTGTCCTTGTGGTGATGGAGTTGAATATACAGGAAACTGAATAGTAATTTCCTCCAACTTCTCATAGAAAGCACTCCAATTAGCTTGAAGTGGTGATTGAGTTGATGGTTCTGGCTGAGTTACCAATGTTTTTGCAACTTGTGGCTCCTCTGGCTGATTTACCAAATTTTCTTGAACTTGTGGTTCCTCTGGCTGAGTTACCAACATTTCTTGAACTTGTGGTTCCTCTGGAGTAGGTTGTGGTTCTTGCTGTTGAATCTCCATATCTGAAGGTCCATCCACACCAGTCTCTAAACCAGTTCCATCTTTATAAGTCCCCATGACATCTTCATCCAATTCAAAATTGATGTCATTTCCAGAGATCCTTGTCTGTTTATCAGAAGAAGGTGGTTGTTCTTCAGTATTCCTCCCCTATTTGGTTGCATTCAGTTGCCTTTTCTTATGGTTCCTGAATCTTTGTTTCTTGATTGCAGATTGCTGAACAGATCTATATTGCCTCATCCAAGGTGACACTTTGTTCCTTAACATGAGTAGGCTAGCCTCCAATTCAGCAATTTTCTTGTCTTGAACAAGCTTTTCTTTCTGCAGTACTTGTACCTGTTGGGAAAAACTTGTACACAAAGCAGTTAAATTTGCAACATCCACCACCTCTGGTGCTTGTGCTTGTGGTGAACCACTAGCAGCAATAGAAGCAGCAGGTGTATGGATCATCTCATCAGTGTTTGGTGGAACACCAATATTGTGAGAAGAAGATTGTGAATCTTCTAGGGAATGGGAACTCTGGTGAGAAGGAGTTTGCTGAGAAGCACTAGCATTGGTAGGTTCCTCACCTTCTTGATTGGCAGGTTGGGCTAGCATATGAGCAAACAATGGTGTTACTGTTCCTGAAAAGGCATTGCCTTGTTTGGCCAAGAAAGAGAAAGTTCTCTTTGTGAATGAAGGAACATCCCATGTATCAGTTAATTCTGGTAGGTTAGGTATTTGGTCACCAACTAAAGTCTGAATGAATCTAGGACAGATTAAAAACTTCTTAGTCCCTTCTAAATTCCTAGTCATGCCTTCAAAAATTAATTTTGAAAAATTAAAAACCTTGTTATTTGCTAGACAAATACCAGCAGATGCCAATGCAGCAGGTATTTGATCAAAAGATGTACTTTTTGAACTTAAACAGTGAATAATAGCATGAAAAAGCAATTTCCATTGAGGTGAAAATAAAGCTTTAAAGAAAGTAAGACTTTCCCTACCACCTCCATAGCCCATGGCTGCAAGGCCATCATGAATCTCTGTATTATTAAGCATACTAAGTCAATTTTCGTCATTTAATCTCAAACTTGCTCGTAGCAGTACCTCAGTGACATATATATTCCTATGATTAACCCTAGCCTTAATGCAAGGTTGACCAAAACGAGTACCTAATACAACAGTATCCCAAAATTGTTCAACAATGGGTATAGAGACAACTGGACTTACAGTGAGTGCGAAGCGAACATGACTTCGAGATAGGAAACCAAGCATCTCATGGAAACCAAGAGAGTCATCATTCGTAGCAAGATTCGCAACCAAATTATGCTTAGAGATTACTTGTAAAGCAGCCATTAGTATTTTTGATGATCGAAAGATTAGAAAGAAGGTTATAGAATCAAGAGATAAAAATAAAAGATTATGTGAATAAATTGTGTAATTGGGGTAAGTATTTAAGTAAATAACAAACCCAAGCGCGAAGAAACCGCCAAATTTACAAAAGAGACCCTTAACGGTACAACGGACATGTAGCGGTACATGGAACATAAGCTGTTGGAAATACGTTTTTACGTATTTATGAAGGATCTGTCGCTCCAACGATATATTAATGTAATGGGCTCGTGATCTATTTAGTAAATGTATAACCCGTTAAGCCCACATGTAGGGTGGGCTATATAACCCTTCCTAGCATGTTAGGAAGGGTAAGCTTTTAATTATTCATCAATCTAATATTCTACTTTCTATCTCTACTCCTCCCTTCTCTCCTTTCTCTCTCTACACCCTCATCTCCTTCATCTATCTTTATTAATATTTATCAATCAACCCATTCAATCCATCTAATCAATAATGTAGAATAGGCCATGGTCTACGTAGACTTACAATTGGTATCAAGAGCTAAGGTTAGATTGGTTTATTCTTGTTTTTATTTTGATTGATTTTGGTGGGTTTTGATTTTATCTAGCTTAAATCTTGAAAAGTGTGTGTTTTTATGCTTTAAATCATAGTCAAATCTTTGGATTTACTTATTTTATATAAAAATCACAAATTTTTATATAAAAATCACAAAATTTTATAATCAAATCTTGAAAAAGTTTGTGTTTTTACAAATCTTGCGGGTTGATTTTCCATATTTTATTTAATTGATAGTCAAAATTGTTAATTTTATCTTTTTAATTTTTTTTTATTATTGAAAAACACATTTTATTTTTTATTATTGAATTTTTGATTGAAAATTTTTGATTGAAAATTTATTTTATTTTTTTAATTTTATTTTTAATTGATAGTCAATTTTTTTTTTTTTTTTTAAGTATTTTTAAGTTTGGTTTAATTTGATAAATAAATCTTTGTGTTTACGTATTTTAGAAGAAATCATAAATTTTTTTTTAGTGTTTTGGGGTAATATTGGGTTACGGGCCGTTGTTTTCATTCACATCCACTATCTCTGGTTTTCATTTTCAAGTTTTTATTTTTGTCATCTTGTGTTTATCTGAAAAGTTACCAAACAGATTCATCCAAAAAAATAAAATAAAATTCTGTATCTTCGCATAAGGGTTTATTTTTCCGAAAAAAAGGGTTTTTCAGATAAGGGTTTGTTATTCCGAAGAAGTGATTATTCCGAAGAACTGATAATTCCGAAAAAGTATCTTATTCCGAAGAACACCATTTTTTTATGAAATCTTCCCTTTATCTGAAAAAGTGATTATTCCGAAGAAGTGATAATTCCGAAAAAACATTCATTCCGAAGAAACGTTTATTCCGAAGAAGGTATGATTTTCTGAAAATTTTAATGTCTCTGAAAACATCAATTTCTCTGAAAACTTCAAATTTTCCGAAGAAGCTCAAATCTCTGAAAACATTCATTATTCCGAAGAAAGATAATTTCTCTGAAAATATTAAATATCCGAAGATACAAACCCCACAAACAAACCGACTCGACTCAAAACAATCAACACATTAACTCTCTCATCTCTCGACCATCTCCTCTCGGTCAAACCTCACAGACTCGTCAATACTCCATCTCAGCAACCTTTTATATCCATTATCGAAAGCCTCACCTTACAACTTCGACTCAAACAATTAAATCATCATCACAAATTGATCTCAGTTTATTAGTTCGTGTTTCAGATATCTTTATCAAGATCTTTAATAAGATCTAAATATGATCTAAATAATCTTCATCGATCAGTGTTGGGTTTTCAACCGTTTTTAATATTCGAAACATACCAAGAATCGAGTATAACATGAATGTTAGACTCAATCTGTATTTCGATTTAAAATCAACACAAAAACCGACATCTAACAATCAATTCTTAACTAAACTTACCCGAGACCCAATATACGGATCTTGAAGACCTCTTCACGTCAAACGAACTCAAAAAGGGTTTGATTTATATTTTTAAGATGATCGTTGGTGATTCGTAAAGTGATTCATTCAAAGAGATTAGAAGAGTATACTGAGCTTGGAGCATTGAGATTCGTATCAGTTTGGCTGCTTTGGGAGCATCAATCAGAGTAAATAGAGGCGGAGATAACAAGAAACTTTGTAGATCTGTTTTTGGTGTCTGAGAGTCTTGATAAGACAAAGTGGATGCGTTTTTTTTGTGGATGATATTAGGATTAAGTTTGGGATTGAGTCTTATATTTGGCTAAGAGAATCTTCATAGATAAGATTGAGTTCCTTGTGGATGCGTGTTTTGTGAGATAGATAAGAGAGAGGACAGTTATGTTTATCTGTGTGAGAGAGAAACAGTAAAGAGGACGGACTTTTCTAAGTTTTGGGGTTGCGTATATTGAATGAAAGATAGTGGCTGTGAATATGTAAGAGAAACAAGTGGGCGGAGGAAACAAGACACGAACTGCCATGTTTGGGAGCAGTTGACCAGTGTTTGAGTATATGTTTTAAGTGTGAGCCACGTGGGGTACAATTTGGCAAAACATTTTGACAATTCAAATTTCAGAGTTTTTTTTAAAAACGATATATATCATTTTTTTTTGAATTTTAGTTAAGTAAATTTTTTGTAAGTTAAGTTAACTTTTTATATTTTTATATTTTAAAGTTATTTTTTTTAGTTAAGTTAATTTTGTATATTTTGTCAATTGATATATTTGGATTTGGTACATCGTGTTGAGGCGGGTATATTGAAAGAATCAAAGTGGTAAAATACTTGACGGGTTAAAAGTTTTTGTGGCCGGGTTTGAAGAATAAAGTGACGAGTCAAAGTGACGGGATTTATTTTTAGTGGCTACGGATTTTTGATTGTGTTTGTTTTATCAACGTTTGAGCCAACAAGAAACTCTTCAGCCGAGAAAAGAGATATATTATCAAACGAGGATTTTTAAGAGTTTTTTACGGATTTTTCGTTGGTTTTGTCATATTCCGTGAATTTCTGTTTCTAAATTTCTTCACGAACTGCAAAATCACGAAAACAACCACAAAATTCAATGGATTTTTTGAATTCGACATCAAACAAGGGAGAATCGCATAATTTGCAAGACAAAGTTAGAGAAAGTGGCATCACTTGATTTCGAATGCTTCAGTCTCATCTTGTCACTCTTTCATGGATTCAAGGAGGGAGAAAATTTGTGACAATCTTTGGTCAAGATCGTCATATATTCATCGACTCAATATTCACCACTTTGACCTAACTCGCCGAGCAACTCAATAATGAAAAATTTAATCACTCTGCATCGGCATGTGCATATAAGACTCTTGTGACACAACTCACGCCTTTCCTCCAATTCAATATCATCAAGTCTGAAAGTTCAGTGATTTGCCAATCATTTCTTCGAGATACACATACCGAGCTTCGAGATTTCTGTGGTGCAATATTGAAACTCATGACATCGGTCTCGTCTTCGATTAATGAAAGATCTCGACTTCAGCAAGCGTATGATAATGGAGTGCAAGAATCTATGATGCAGATGCAAGAGGAGAATGGTCATACGGTTGACAACTTGGAGCCTAACGATGACAAGAGCACGGAATCAGGAGGACAACATGATACCAGTGGCACGTCAGGGAATGTTCACGAGATCTCTTTTGATGACACCTTACCCGTTTATGACGAAGAGCCTGCAACCATGGTACAATGTAATGTTGTTTATGATGTATATGCCGATGACATGCCACATATTGAGCATTCTGAACCTAATTATGACAAACATGGGATGGAAAAGAGTGATAGAAATACCACTTCTTAATCATCCGATATGAGTCATAATGGGGGAGAAAGTGTTCAAAATGCTAAACATCATGATAGTTATCTTATAACTGCTTCATTGACTGGATCCGATTCCATGATTAAAGAGCTCGAAACGATCGTAGCTCAGCAATCAAAAGATCTTAAGGATGCCAAATTAGAATTTTCCAAGAAAACGGACAAATTTGAAACATATTTTGAAAAACTTGAAAAGTCAAACGTTTTTCTTGAAAGAAAATTGGATCAAAAAGTTTTAGATTCTAAAGCTGAAAAGGATATTCTTTTGAAACAAATTCAACTGCTAGAATCTAAGTTGGCATCCCAAGATAATTTGCTCAAAGAGAATGAGACTTTAAAGGCTCAAGTACAGGAAAAGGTCATTGCTATAGCTTCATTGAAAAACGAATTGAGGAAAACTAAAGGAACTAGTGTGGACACTAAGCTTGAAAAACCATCAATCTTGGGGAAACCGCCTACAAATCAGTTCATTCGACAACCGACTGCATTTAGATCCGAGCGATCACAATCCTCGAGACCGCGGTTTGCCTCCCAAGTTGATATGGCTCATATTTCTAGAACAGTCACTCCACCAATTAGGGCCAATGTGACTAAATCAACTTTTGCAAGACCTAATCACATGATTGCATCTAGTCTCCCTAGACATAGTCCAAAGAATACGTCTCGAACTAGTTCAAATGATGTTCGCCATACATTTGGTCTAAGGGAAGATAAGCAAAAGACACAAGTAAGAAATAGGAATTTCAAACCTAGTTAGATGCCTTCTAGATTACCCAACACTGCTAACCGTAGCATGTAAAATCCTAGGAGCATCAATCAATCGTCCAGGAATTCTAGATCCTACTCGGACATTAAATATGCTACTTGTAAAACATGTAGAAAATATGTCTTTACGGCTAATCATGATTCTTGTATCAAGAAACTACTTAAAGAGGTGAACTCCCGTGCTAGACTTAAATCCCAGTGGGTTGCCAATATCAAACCTATTGGTAAAATGTGGCGCCCCACTGGTAGAATTTTCACCCTTGTAGGAAACGAGTGCCCTTTAACTTGGATAATCTCTGATTCTACTAAGACTGCTAGGGAGGAAATTGAAAAGGATGATACATCACTTAAGCCTGAACTTAAGGTTTTCTATAAACGGAAACGTTTGCCAACTAAGACAAGTGATTTATCCACTCAGGTCGCCTCTGGCAGAAGAAAAGACAACTGTGAACCCCCACTTGCTTCTAAGATAGATATCGCTAACCCATATCAAAGCATGCAAATTCCTAATGAGAATGCAGGTACCAAAGTTGATGTTCCAAAAGAACGAAGCGGTCCAATCATTGTATACCGTTCAACTAAGGATACTCTTAGAGTTTGGTTGCTGAAGAAGCAGATATCGGAGAAACAAGTGTCTTAGGGGATTCATGGTTAAGCTTACCAAAAGGACTTATAGTCACATCACAGACTGTAACTCGTTCATCAAAGAAAGGAAAGTTTATCGCCGATGATAAACTTATCCTTACAACGAGAAATTAATTTTTCTCGGGCACGAGCTATTATTAAAATTATTCACAGATTTTGAGCTCGTGTACAAGGTTTATAGATAAATCACAGTCTGTAACCCGTTCTTCAAAGAAAGGGAAGTTTATCTCGCAACGATAACTTACCCTCAAAACGAGAAATTAAATTTTCTCGGACATGAGCTTACATTTAAAACTATTCAAAGGTTTTAAGCTCGTGTATATGGCTCACAGTCATATTACAGTCTGTGACCCGAACTTCAAAGAAAGGGAAGTTTATCTACGCAACGATAACTTACCCTCAAAACGAGAAATTAAATATTTCTCGGGCACGAGCTATTATTAAAATTATTCAAAGATTTTAAGCTCATGTAAAGGACTTATAGTCACATTACAGACTGTAACTCATTCTTCAAAGAAAGGAAAGTTTACCGCCGATGATAAACTTATCCTCACAACGAGAAATTAATTTTTCTTGGGAATGAGCTCATATTAAAAACATTCAAAGTTTTTAAGCTCATGCACAATGGCTCCTCGTTAAATGAAAGACGATGACCCGGACTTCAGAGAAAGGGAAGTTTATCTCGTCAACGATAACTTACCTACAAAACGAGAAATTAATTTTTCTCGGACACGAGCTAAATTTAAACTTATTCAAAAGTTTTAAGCTCGTGTATAAGGCTCATCATTAAATATCAGATGATGACCCGATCTTCATATAAAGGAAAGGTTACCGCCGATGATAAACTTATCCTCATTAACGAGAAATTAAATTTTCTCGGACGCGAGCTTAGATTAAAACTATTCAAAAGTTTTAAGCTCGTGTAAATGGCGTATAATCACATTTCAGATTGTGCCTCGGACCTCAAAGAAAGAAAAGTTTATCGCCGATGATAACTTATCCTTACAACGAGAGATTAATTTTTCTCGGGCATGAGCTAATATTAAAAACATTCAAAGTTTTTAAGCTCATGCACAATGATTTACAGTTAAATATCAGAATCTAACTCGGATTTCATATTTAGGATAGCTTATCTTTAAAGATAGCTTATCCTCGTAACGGTAAATTAAATTTTCTCGGTCATGATCTTATATTAAAACATTCCAAGTTTTAAGCTCATAAAGGAAAGTGTATCTTTTTAATAAGAGAACTTTTCTTCATAACGAGAAATTCACCTTTATCGTTCATGAGCTTTACGTTAAAACATTCAAAAGTTTTTTTTCAAGCTCATGAAAACGACTTCTAAGTAAATGTCAGCTTAGAACTCGATCTTCAGATAAAAGGAAAGTTTATCGCCGATGGTAACTTATCCTTTACAATGGGAAGTTTACAACTTCTCGGACTTGAGCTCGTTTGGTAAGATATTCAAATTCTTAAGCTCAAGTAATTGTTTTTCAAAACTTTGAACACAATTTTTCAAGAATTTTTCAAAAGGTTTTTTCTAAATCTTTCACAATTGTGTGTTCAAAAATGTTTTGATAAAAAGAGCATGTCTTCTGGAATCGATAATATTTACGATCCTAGAAATGTCATTCAATAATGACGCGGGGTTGTAAATAAAGTTCGAGCAGAAGTTCAAATGTTTTAAAACATGCTCAAAATGGCTTGCTATTATTTCCGATAGTAACCCGCTTTTCATATTAAAGTCAAGAATTTCACCGGAAAGCTTTGACTCAACAACGGGAATTAATTTTCTTGGGCATGGTTTACTTAATAACCATGTAAGGGATTGTGTTTACGTAATAACACAATCTAACACAAATTTTTGTACGTGTCAGTGCATTTATTTGTTAAAACAAGAGAAATCTTGTTTTTATGAAGTTATCATCTCCACCAACCGTAGCAATGTACAATTGATATGTACATACTCGATGATGCGACTACTCAAACATTGACTACAGCTCTTTCAATAGAACACGAGTCAACAATTGAGGGGGAGCAATTGTCCAGCATTCAGAATCTTTGACGCCGAAAGTGCCAAGTTCACATGTTGGTGTCAAGACAACGATATCAATCGTACACATGGAGTAAAGAGATAACTTCAGACATGATGAGGCGATCAACATTCGTGAACAAGAACCATGTGCTTCTTTCATATGATGTTCTCCATCATTCAGGTCCAACCTCATAAATCACTAATCTTGTGAGTTCATTATCATATATGATCTTTGCACGTGATAAATACCTTACACTTGTGTTTAAAAGGTATTTAATTTACGTTTCAAGTACACCCTCATTAATTTGAGGGGGAGTTTGTGTAATTCATGAAGATAATTGGATTTGCATTTTTCTTCCCAAATTTTCTTAAAATGCTATTAAATCAATTGATATTAAAAACATCGATTCGGTTAATATTTTTAATATGGGGGAGAAAATGTGATTTAATATGGGAAATGATCAATCACAAATGGTTTGACTTAACGTGCTAGCTCATCCCGACATGTGCGAAATGTTTTCGGATATCGTGGCATATGTTAAGGGGGAGCAAAATGGATTTGCACTTCAAAATGGATTTCATAGTGACATACACTTACCTAAAACATCTCTATTCACGACGGTGAAGATTGTGGTGACATAAGGATGGTAGGATAGGTTAGAGTCCAATGATTCCTCTAGAACCAGAGGAATCTTCCCAAGGACAATAGTAGTCCTTAGGAACGATGGAGAAAGATTGTGAACGTAGCTGAATGCCGACCAAGTACTTAAGTTAGCACTGGAACAATCACAACAAGGTGCTAGTTATGACGTACTGGTAAGCATTGAAGGGGTTGAAGAATGAAAAAGAATTGTAAAGATAATGGGTCTAAAGAAAGAAGCCCTCCTTACAACCTTAGGTAGAAACCGGGTCAATACATATGCTATTGAGATCATTTTTTAAATGATGCTTGATATTGAAGATAAGACATCATGGACCCAGTGATGCAATGCACAACCCATCCCAGCTAACTCAGATATCTCTCAAAAGATATTTGTTTTAATCACACGGAGACAACACATTATCTATTGATTTATTCTCTCCGAATAAATTGGTATTGAAATGGTGGCACTCCTCTCCAGCCTCTGATCACTAAAATCCAAAATGCACGATCGAGTCTAGAGCCATTTGAGATTATTAAATATCTCATTAGGACACACTTTCATATTTCATTGCTTCTTCACACACTGTGAAAAGTAAGAAAGATCTTAAGAGTCCTACGCAAAATCTTCATGATCTTGCCTGAACATCCGAGTAATACGAAAGTATTTACAATGAAGATGGAAATCCTTCTTGAGCGAACATCAAAAATCTCATGGTAGGTGCTTGTGTGATTCTTTATGAATCAAACTTGTGATAACTGGAAAGCAACAGTGGTTTAAACTCTCAAATGAATTTAAACACGTTCCAGGCCTCTACGCAATATCTTAGTGATCTTGCCAGAACATTCAGAGTAATACTATTAAGTATTTACAGTGACGAGTGTAAATCCTTCTAGTGTTAACATCAAACAACACTTGGTAGGTAACTTGCAAGATTCTTTATGAATTAATATAGTGACAACTGGAAAGCAACGTTGGTGCGATTCTTTAATGGATCAAACTTTTTCCAGGTATATGTATTGACGGCTTCAATCATACGGATAATTTTATCCAAATGATTCACTCTTTACGTCCGCAGTCAGCTTTGGACGGTCGAGTAAAGAGAACGGGTTTACCCGCGAAATCTTGTCAAGGAGGTTCTTTATTGAAACTACCTGCCACAATTACGATATTTAATATCGTCCAACGGTCTTCACCGACCGGAGGTAAAATGCTAACGAATTAGAATGAAATGTTCAAGGCCATTTCATCCGTGTATATGGTTTGTTGCTAACTGTCTTATGCAGCGTAACAAGAAGGTGGCATTGCGGTGTACAATCCAGAAGAAGTCGTCACCACATGTTTATACTGCATACACTTAGTACTTCAATGAATTCAAGAAAGTCTAAAGGTCAAGTCTTCCGCTGTATCAAACTCTGAAGCTTTCAAGAATTATAAAGGTATAAGTATGTGGAACATGAAGTCACGAAGAGGAAAATATCACAAGTGATGAAGGCACAAGGTCAAGGCAAGGAAACATGCTCAAGACTCAATTCAAAGATCACATCAAGCATATTCACAAGAACAAGATCGAAGACTCAAGCATAGATGCTAGGTTTAAGATTTTGTAAAAAGATGTGACCTCCCTTAGGGGGAGATTGTTGGAAATACGTTTTTCCCAATAAAGTCTCATTCACATCTTATTTAGCATAGATCACGAGATATAGACTATTTAGAACTTTGTCTCTTGGAGCGACCTCCCTTAGGGGGAGATTGTTGGAAATACGTTTTTACGTATTTATGAAGGATCGGTCGCTCCAACGATATATTAATGTAATGGGCTCGTGATCTATTTAGTAAATGTATAACCTGTTAAGCCCACATGTAGGGTGGGTTATATAACCCTTCCTAGCATGTTAGGAAGGGTAAGCTTTTCATTATTCATCAATCGAATATTCTACTTTCTCTCTCTACTCCTCCCTTCTCTCCTTTCTCTCTCTACACCCTCATCTCCTTCATCTATCTTTATTAATATTTATCAATCAACCCATTCAATCCATCTAATCAGTAATGTAGAATAGGCCATTGTTTACGTAGACCTACATAAGCGGTACTTAGTTTTGTGCTAGCGGTACTTGGAGTGACAATGGTACCTCACAAATTTGACCAGTTCATGCTTTCCACTAGACATGTAACCTCTTTTATCTTTTTCTATAAACCTACAATAACACCAAAAACACAAAACATAGACTATACAATAAAAATTATAAAAATTTGTACAGCTATTACCTCCCCTCAACATATGCAGCATTTTATTGGTTGAGCATACCAATGTGTGTTACCAAGAATTCGAATCTCTTTGCATCAAATGCCTTGGTCAACAAATCAGCTACATTGTTGTCTGTATGAATCTTCAAGACTTGAATAAGCTTTTTGTCATAAGCATCTCTTATAAAGTGATGTCTTATTTCAATATGCTTAGTCTTGGAGTGAAATACTGGATTCTTAACAATGCATATAGTACTTTCATTATCAATGTAAATATTGGTGTTCATGAAGTTAAACCCATATTCCAACAATTGATTCTGAATCTAAAGTACTTGTCCACAGCAATGAGCAGCAGCTACATATTCAGCTTCAGTTGTAGAAGTAGCAACAATGGTTTGCTTCTTACACTGCCATGATATGAGTCTTCTGCATAGGAATTGACAACCTCCTGTTGTGGATTTCCTATCATGATTTGCTCCAGCATAATCACTATCTGATTAAGCTTCCAATTCAAAGGTGGAATCTCTAGGATACCATAATCCTAAATTGGGTTGACTTTTAAGATATTTAGAAATCCTCTTCATAGCATGTAGATGTGACACCTTTGAATGAACTTGGAACCTTGAACAGGCACACACAGCAAACATTATATCTGGTCTTGAAGCAGTAAGATACATCAATGAACCAATCATTGACCTATAGAGATGAGTGTAAACATCTTCTCCATGTTCATCTTTTGATAAAGATTTCTTGGCTTCAAAAGGTGTGCTTGTACTCCTTGTATCCATACATGAAAATTTCTTTAAGATTTCAGCAACATATTTATCTTGACTGATAAATATTCCATCTTTCCTTTGTTTGACTTGCAGTCCCAAAAAGAAAGTTAGTTCTCCCATAGAACTCATTTGAAATATTCCTTTCATCAAAGCTTCAAACTCTTCACACCATGTTTTCTTGGTAGAACCAAAAATGATGTCATCAACATAGACTTGAACTAGAATGATGTCTTTGGCATTTTTCTTGATGAACAGAGTTTTGTCAATGGTTCCTCTACTATATCCATGTTCTAGTATAAAGTTGGATAAAGTTTCATACCAGGCTCTTGGAGCTTGATGCAGACCATAAAGTGGTTTGATAACATTGTAGACTCTATTGGGGAATTTAGGATCTACAAAACCAGGAGGTTGTGAGACATATACCTCCTCTGAAATAGTACCATATACAAAGGTACTTTTCACATCCATTTGATAGACTATAAATCCCATATATGATGCAAAGGCCAAAAATAACCTAATGGCTTCTATCCTTACCATTGGTGCAAAAACCTCATCATAGTCTATCCCTTCTTCCTGTCTATAGCCTTGAGCAACAAGTCTAGCCTTGTTCCTCACAACAACCCCTCTTTCATCCTTCTTGTTCCTGAAGACCTATCTAGTACCAATTACTCTTTTACCTGAGGGAAGATCCAGAAGAATCTAAACCTTTTGTAGCTCAAATTGTGTTAATTCTTCTTGCATGGCATCTACCCAACTTTCTTCATCAAGAGCCTGAGAGATGTTTTTGGGCTCTACTTGAGATAAGAAACAGGCAAACAAACAATGCTGAGTATCTTTATGATTTGTTCTCTGCTGTTGTTTGACATAACTCACTAGTGCATGAGTTTCAATATTGGTTTGCAGTTGTCTTCTGGTTTGTACAGCAGATTTTGGATCACCAATAATCTGTGTAGTAGGATGGTTGTTGTTGACTTTATGAGTGGGAATAGAACTGACTGAAATTTCTGTTTCCAAATTGTTGAAATCAGTTACTACACCCTGCTAATCATAGGAAGCTTTGGAGAAGAATCCTTCAGCTGGACTGGCATATAAGTCTTCGTCGTCCAATGCTTGCAAAATCTCTTCTAGTGAGTCAATAGATTTGGCAGATTTTGACTTAGCAGTACTTGCAGATGAAGTACCACTAGGTATAGAATGTATTGTTGAGTGTTGTGACTCAAAAGACTCTTCTCCTGAATGCTTATTAGCAGATGTAGCATTTTTTTATTGATCTTGAAGCCTCTGAAGCTCCTGAGAGGCTTGATCATCATTTGATGGCATGGTTTGCTTCTTGGGAGTTGCAGACATGGGAGTAACAGTAGGCATGTTGGGCACATAGATATGAACATCATCATCTGATGAAGAAACATATTCTTGAGTACCTGCATTAGTTGCACTTGACTCCTCACCTGCATTGTTAGTTTGACAATCCTTATGCAAAGAGTAGTAATCCATGGAGTTAGTTAGATAATCTAAATCAAACATCCAAGCATAACCTATTCTTGGAACATTGGGTTTATTTTCTAAGAAATTGACATGAGCATTTTCTTTAACTTTCTTAGTTTTCAAATTATAAACCCTATATGCTTTACTTTGCAATGAATATCCTGGATCAGACTTTCCATCAAACTTTCCCAAATAATCAAGAGTATTTAGTACAGACACATGACACCCAAAAGGTTTTAAATGACTTATGTTTGGATTTACATTAGTCAAGAGTTCATAAGGTGTTTTGTTTTGAGGCTTAGTTACTAGGACTCTATTTAACACATAACATGCAGTATTGATTGCTTCTACCCAAAAGGTATTTGGCAAAAGTGAATCAGCCAGCATAGTTTTAGCAGCCTTAATTAATGTCCTATTCTTCCTTTCAGCTACTCCATTCTGTTGTGGAGTTCTAGGATTACTAAATTGTCTCTTAATTCCTTTAGACCTACAAAATTCATCAAAATCGGCCTTCTTAAATTATGTTCCATTATCAGCCCTAATGATTAATACCTGTTTAGTGAACTGCTTTTCAACTAAAATGATAAAATCCTTTAGTAATTCACTTGTTTCACTTTTAAGGGATAAAAAGAAAACCCAATTGAATCTACTATAATCATCAGTTATGACTAGACAAAAGGTCTTATGACTAATGCTTCTGATAGAAACTGGACCAAATAAATCCATATGCAAAAGTTGCAAAGGTTTTATCATAGTGTTTACAGTCTTGGTCTTACAAGAGGCTCTATGTTGTTTACCTTTTTGACAAGCAACACATGTGAAATCATTTTGATAAGATTTGTTAGGTAGACCTCTAACCAAATTCCTTTTTACCAATCTATTAAGATTCTTGAAATTCACATGACCTAACCTTCCATGCCATAAGTTTGACTCATCTAAAGAAGCCTTAGCTAGAAAACATGTAATACCACCTGTTGGAGTAATAGTATGAAGATTAAAGGTGTACATATTTTCTTGCATGGGTACTTTAAGCAGTATTTGAGATTCCTTAGGCATCTCAAAGTCTTTGGACAACACCAAGCAGTCTTTGTCTGTGAATAGCACCTTGTTCTTCTTATCACACATTTGTGATACAGAAAAGAGACTGAACTCATTCAATTCTTTTACAAAGAAAACATCTTCAAATTCCAACTTTCCTGTGTTGATTTTCCCTTTGCCAGTGATTCTACCTTTGCTACCCCCAAAGGCTACTGGACCTCCTCTGAATTCTTCAAATTCAGCAAGAAAATCTTTGTTTCAAGTCATGTGTCTTGAGCATCCACTATCTACAATTCCTTTATCTTTTAATTCATCAATGAGATGCCCCTGCACACAAATAAAACTCATTAGTTTTTAACAGGGACCCAAGCCACATTTGGCTCGGATCTTGTGGGACCTACACATTTAAGAGTTTGTACTTAAGCATTCCCAGTAATGTTACTTTTACTCTTATACTTCATGGTTTCATTTATGTAGTCAAAGTCATAGTGTGACTCTATGTGCTCTGACTTCTTTGACTTAAGTACTGCTTTAGCGGTACTTGTTTTAAGACATGGTATATCTCTTTTAGGAACCCACATTTGCACTGATTTGTTCTTGTCCTTACTTCTAGGTGTTTTAACTTTTTCAAAAACTTTCTTAGAAGTGTTGGAGAACATTGGTTTTATAGACTTTAAACCAACAGTACTTGAGTTTGGTCTAGCAGTACTTGCATGTCTAGACTTGCCGGTACTTGGTTTACTAGACTTTAAAGATACTAGGCCTTGCTTCATAAGTACTGCCCTAGGAACAAAACTTTTGGTAGGATTATTTTTAACCTGTTTAACTACCTTTGTGTGATCAAACTTAGGTTTGTCATCTTTAGTTTTCTGATTCCTATAAACCTGTGCATTCTTCCCATTACTGTTTTTCATGACCCTTTGTGTAGCCTTTTGTTTCACCATTTTATCTTCATGTAATGTACAATCTTTGATAAAATGACTTAGACTACCACAAACATAACATCCTTTTCTTCTTAAAGAAGACCCAAAAGGTTGTTTTGACTTTACTTTTTCAAAACCTAGCCCACCCCTTTTGACTTTAGTATGTTGTTCATTGTTTTCCAATATCTTACTAGGAGTTTTTACATGCTTGGAAGCATAACTAGTCTTAGATTCCTCAGAAACAAAGTTGTTCATTAAAGGTGGATAAACAATATTCTTTGTCACAGCAGTATTTTCTTGGGACAGAGTACTAGAGTTAAAGACATTATTAATCTTAGGATCTTCTAACTCTATACTAGTATCATTATAAGAGGGCATGAAAATTCCTGATAATGGTGGAGGAACTGCCTTCATTCCTTCAGCATATCTATCATTTTCAGGTGTATCATCTACCTTACTAGAACTATCAAAAATCCCTTTTGATAAGTCTTTGTTAGTTAAGGTTATCCCAGGTTGATCCTCAATATATCCTAGGCCTGTTTTATCATAATACCCCATTTGTGAATTAATCAATTTTCCCAATCCCTTAGAGGATTGTTGCCAATGACTAATCACTTCCCTTTCATTACAAAGACTGTTTTTTAAAGCTTCATTTTCTGAATTTATTTTTAAAAGTTTTCTTTCAAAAGCTTTTATTTCCACATCTTTTTCCCTCATTTGAAGAGTCAAAATCCTTATTTTATCTTCATAGTTTTGTTGAGCCTTTTTGTACAAAACTATATTTTCTTCTAATTTAACAACACCCTGTTTGAAAGCTTTTACTTCTACAGTGCATGTGTTAACCTTTTGATATTGTTCCTCTAGTTCTACTTTTAGGCTATTAAATTTAAGAATACAATCTTTAGAACAAGGATGTACCTCAGTATCTTCATGTGAGAGAGCCATTAATCCAAGCTCTTCTTCTTCTTCTTCTGCCCAATTCACCACTCCATCTACAGTAACCAATGCTTTGGTTCCTTTAAGACTCCTGCTATTTCCTTTTGGAAAGCTTTCAGTTATTCTTGGACTGTATCTATAGTTTTTCTTGGACTTCTGATTTCTAGTCTCAGCTTTATCTCTAGAGCGTTCTCTTGCAAAGTGTCCATTCCTTCCACAGTTATAGCATTCGACTTTAGACTTTTCATATCCTAATGGCTCATTAGGATCAACAGTCATTTTTCTTCCAGTCTTCTTGAAGAACCTATTAGATCTTACTGACACCATATCAGCTTGCCATTTAAGATCCATCTCTTTAACATCAGCATCATCCATTTGGAACAAGTCATTGAGAGTTAATCTTGGCCTGTTGTCTTGTCCAGCAAAGAATGAGAAGGCATCATTGTCATTAAACAATGGTGAAGACCTTCCATGTGGATTTTGAGAGACTATTAGACTGCTTTCAATACTTTGTGGGTAAGAACTGATTGTAAGTCCTCCAGCGGTATTTGTGAAGTATGTACCGCTGCTAGATCCACTAGCGGTATTTTGAAAGTAAGTACCGTTGTTTCCATCTGACACAAAAGCCAAGTTAGACTTTGAAGTAGTTGTTGTCTTTACTTCAGTGCCTTTCACATCCATCTCATATGCTCTAAGATTGTTGTAGAGATGATCAAACAGAATTGTTTCCAAATCATCTCTTGTGATGAAGTGCATAGCCATTGCTTTCCACTCTGGTGGAACACTTCTTAAGAATTTTAGATTGGCTTCTTCATTAGGAATTACTTGTCCATAAACTGCTAACTGAATAAGCAACTTGCTGAACCTTCTATATCCACCATGTATCCCTTCTATATTGATAATTGAGAAGTTATCAAATTCTTGCTTAAGAACAATCTTCTTAATTTTCTTAGATTTGTCATTGCCTCAAAATCTAAGTTTTATAGCATCCCATATAGCTTTGGCATCTTTATAATGATGAAAGCTTGGTAGAATGTCTTCAGAAAGAGCCATAGCCAAAGCAGTTTCTGGCTTTTCTTTCTCTGATCTCTACTTGTACCTCCTCAGCAGTCACAGCAGGTAGAACATAGCATGTATTGTCTGGCAACCAGTGTAGCTTCTTTGGCGTATTCCCATTCTTAATAACTTGCCACACAGTGTGATCTGTGTGATTTAAGTAATGTTCCATCTGCATAGCCCATGTCTCATAATTTTCACCTTTGAGAACTGGGAGTTTAACAGCAGACAGAGTATGAGAAGGTGTTGGTGTAGAGGTAGCTACAACATTCACGGCTTGAGCACCTTGTGCTGGTGCAGGATGCACAACTTGTGGTTGTCCCTGTGGCAGAACAGGATCAGGGTTCTGAACATCATCCAGGTGAGCATTATCACCATCTGGTTGAGACATTGAGATTTGGTATGTGTGGAGTGTTTGGGGTCGTGTTCTTCTTTTTCAGAGTTTCTCAACAAGCTCCGATACCACTTGTTGATCCCTTTGGTTGGATCTATATTCTGTTAAGAATTAGTATAATAGTTTGTAATCAAACTAAAACACTTTGAGCACTCTTACTAACACTAAATAAGTTATGCGGAATCTAACTTATAAATCATAGAAGAACAGAATTACTTTTAACTATTCGATCTCTTATTAATCGACTTGAATGAGGTACATGAAAGACATTGTACCTATGTTCCTTTTATAGAGTAAGGAACCCTAGAAACCTTAGAATATTCTATAAAGATAACTATATCACATACGATATCTTATCAATATTCTAACTATTTAAGTATATCACATAAGATATACTCTAACTATAACTATGACATATCTTATACAAAGATATATTCGTCCTAATCATCATAGCAGTACTTACTTTATAAGTAGCAGTACTTACTATGTACCGCGTTAACACTAACGGTACTTACATAACACTAACAGTACTTGGAATATACTAACGGTACTTGACACTTAACAAATAATTCCCAACATAGTTAATCGTATTTTTATGATACGAGGATTTAACGTTTATAAGACTAGCGGTTAGAATTATCCTTAGAAATAATTTTAGTTTCGGTTTTAAAGTTTTATTAAACTTATTAGTAACTTTTGACTTTTAGAAATAATAAGAATTAAAAATTCTACTTTTACGATGGTCGTGTTTTCGACTAGATTTGAAGGTTTTACATTTTATAAACATTGGGGGATAAATAAAATAAAAGAAATATAAGTAAATATATAAAAAAATAAGGAAATAAACATTAAAAACGAATTGTAGTAAATTAGAAAAAACATTTTTAGGAGAAGTATAAATACAAAAACTACTTAATTAAAATCACATTTTTTTTTCATAAAAACATGGAGGAGGCCGAATGTGAGTTTTCAAGAATTAGAATTTCTTCAAGAATCTTGATTTTGATCAATTAAAGGTATAATAATGATTTTGATTTTTGTTTTATTTAAATAATCATGTTATTATTTAACTAAATAATCATATGATGGATTAGGGTTTTTAATTTTCTGGAATTAATATAACTTAGGGCTTGAATTTGGTAATTAATGAAGGGTTTTTAAGGTTTAAAATCGTTTTTAGGGTTTAAATCGGATTAGTCAGGAACTGTCGCTAATCTGTCAGAATTCGTCACTAAACTGTCTCAGAAACTGTCGCTAATGTCTGGGCAGATTTTAGGTAAAATCGTTTTGGTTATAACTTATTCATTTTTAAATCTTTTTGGGTGATTCAAAATCCTAACATTATGTACTCGGAACGTACTTTTCAAATTATCAGAATGTATAGCCTATGAAGGTCAGTAGCTTGGTCGAATTATTTGTACAATGTTTGTACGACAAGGCTTAAAATCATGTTTTGGGTATTTTGGGTTAATGGGAACTTAGAGGGCTAACATGGGGTTGAGTTGAGAAAGGATTTGAGATGTATCCATCATAGGAATTGTTACATTGATAAAGGATTAGAGTTCTAGAGTCAATATTGACGTGCGTATTATTGTATTATGTGCTTTAGGTAGTTGGTTGTTCGTGAGGAGACTTTGTATTGCTTTCTCAAGGTGAGTTCATAGTCCCATTTTCACTGAGTTTTTAAATATTTTCTTCTAGTATGGGATGGAGATGACACTTGTGGTATTCTTAAAATGTTTTGGTGTTATATATTTATAAATGTCTAGACATAGATGTGTTATTGTGTGACATACGTGCTTATGTGTTTTGTTATGTGTTCTGTTATGTGTTATGATATGTGTTTTGATATGTGAATCTTGATTGTGTTTATGATTTAGATCAAGGGACACGTGCCGTCTCAGTGGATATTGGTAAGGCGGATAGCCTTGTTTTTGTATGGTACATAGATGTATGGGCGGGACTGTTTGTAATGTGTGTGGAGCGAGGGGCACGATCCGTCCTGAGTTCTTGTGTTCTGAGTACATGTGTTATGAGTACTTGTGAATCGTCTCGATGGAGGCAAGATATCTCGACGGGGAAATGGTTCATCTTCCACAAGTGGTGTGGGAAAGATCCAGATAGTGTGGTGAGTTGTTCTTTTGTGTGTGTGACATGAGTGTTGTGCTTTGTTATTTTATGTGTGATGGGATACTTCTTTATTGTTATAGTGTGCTTTGTGAATTGTATATGTGATAAGTAGTTGGTTTGAGTTTTGTTGTAGGTGCATTTAACATGATTATCACATTATGGTCCATTGCTTTAACTTGTTTTCTTTAACTTATTTACAATGATTGACAAGGTTTCTTAAGATGTTTTTTATAACTTAAACCTATGTTCTCACCAACTTTATGTTGACAGATTTTAGTATCATTTTTAGGTGTGATAGTTGAGAAGGATGATGTTAGAAGTGGCTAGGTTCTAGAGGCTGCTAGGATTGCATTAGGAGGAATCCCTTTCCTCTTCGTCTTTGTTTAATGTTAGGATAAGTGATACTTTGTAGACACCTATATGTTTGATGTGTGTTATTTGAATGTCTTTTTTAAGAGGTAGGACTTTTACCTACTTACTTAGACTCCTGCATTTTGTTGAGATATTGTCACGACATTTGGGTCGCCATTTATGACATTTTTTTTGCATTTAGTTTTCTCTATAGATACACCGTTTGTTGTGATGATATCTATACGTCGCGCCCCATATTCCGCCATGGTAGGGTGTGACAGAATGGTATTAGAGCCAGGTTATAGAGAATTAGGTTGCCTAGTTGCGTAGCCTAGTCTATAACTTAAGGGTCCCTTCATATAGGCGTCATAGGAGTATGTGTGCATTTTATATTAATTGCTGTGTTTGGATGTTATTTATTGCGATGTCTTGCCTGTAGGAATTAAACCATAGTAAGTTCATACTTAGCTACATGTTACTTTATTTACGAGTTTTGACTAGCGGGTTGAACCATAGTCGTATACACTAGTCATTATTGAATTTCGTTTGATTATATTTTCATGTTCTTTATACATTTTGAATTTCGTCTACGCTGGTTCAGCTGGATTACGAGTTTATGTGTTTCATGCATTAGCGATGTTATTTTGATACATGGAATTTTGGACCTTATGTTATGTTGTGGATTATGTGCTTATATGAGTTGTAAGATCTATGTGATTATTCGAGTTAGTAGACTGATGTGTTATATATAGTATTAATTCTTATAAGTGTCATCATAGGAGGGAGTGCATTGGTTAAAGGGGACTTGTGTAAGTATAATGGCCAACATAGTTATACATGTACCACGACATCAATGGATTCCTAAGTATGGTTGCATGAAAGAGGGTTAATACATGCTTGTATAGTATATGTTGGATGGATTTGAGTGTATGTACGCCTATGCCTATGTAAAATTCTTTTCTACTTATCGGTTGTATTCTTGGGATGGTTTGCTAGCTCGTTTCTCTTTGAGATGTTCAACTTTAGTAGTAGCGCATTTCTCGAGTCCTCATTTCACGTGTTTGTTTGTACGGTACTTTTGGTGTAAAGGCTATTGAGATAGTTTAATATTTTCTTTTTTTTTGTGTTTGGGATAACGGTATCTTTTGTGTTGAGTCTTACATGGTAAATTTTTTTTTGGAATTTACAAAGAGTTGAAATAGTTGTTGATTGTCGGTGAGAAATAAGGGTAAAGTTTTGGAAGCGTGGTTAAACAAAAAAATATATCTTATATCTATATAGATTCAGTCCTTATATATTAAATGGGGTGTATTTATGATTCTAATTCATATTTCTGTGATTAATTACTTTTTCATCATCCCATCATGTTCTTAAGAGCATATGTAGTATTAAAGAGGGGTTGAATCAATACCATAACTAAAATCTATGTAAATAAATGTTATGATGGTTCAATTTCCAGTCTAATGTTTAACATCTTCTTATCTTTTCAGTTGCTTGCAAATCTAAGCCAATAAGCAGTTAAATGTGACATTTCAGGTCGATATTTGAAAGTTATAAATAACCAAGGATCACCATTATCACCTACCAACTTTTTCTGCGATCCCACAGACTCATTTTAAAACACCAAATGTACAAAATAATAAACCAATACTCAAACTAAATCAAAATACCAATTCTAAAACCCTATTAGTAAACCTATCCCGCACATCCGCAATCAACTCCACAAATTACACTATCTCATCCCCATTCACGTAATAACATAAACCCATCATCTTCTAACCAAAAGTTTAACTCGAATCAAAACTGACAATCAAGAAAAAACGATCTTAGATTTTTCTTGAAATATTCTTTGATTCGATAAGATATATAACAATTTTTTTACGCACGTTACTTTTTTCGTTCAAACAGAAACAACAAAAATTATAACAAACGCCTACCTTAGACCCATGAAAGGATCTTGAAGCAAGAATCAAAGTTATAATCTATCAAACGGGTCATGAACCTACCAAAGACATTTACTGAAAAGATCTATTTGTCAAGACTTGATATGTCTATTCGTGGTGTAGAAAAAGAAAGAAATTATTTTAATGATATGAGATGGAATAGATGAATCTTCTCATAAGGTTCAGTGGAAGAGATCATTTTATTACTTGGTGTAAATTAAAGAGAGATAGAGGCGTGTGGTATAAGAGATATTAGGGTGAATAAAAGTTTGCATGAATAAAAGTTAGGGTGATAACTTCTAGAGGCCGCATCATATTTTATAAAACTTGATTAATACTTGATATTCGAAAGGTGTAATGAGCCGATGGAACTTATTTTTGGTATTACTCTAACTTTTGGTATTTTTTTAAGTTAATGAATATACTTTTAGTATTACTTTGATATGTATTTATTTGATCTTAAACAAGAGTAAGCAACTTAATTGTACAACACCATCACAATTTATGTTTGATTTTTATGGTATACGTGAGTTTATGTTTCAAATGCATGCTTATGATTTTATAATTTTTCAGAACCAAAATCATATTTAAAAGTTTGCAAACTGTGAACATATAAATTTTAACCGTCAAATTATTATTTTGAAGAAATATTATAATAGAACGAGTAACTTCATGATATAGCCAGGGCGTCGCCCGGGTCTGAAGGCCTGTAGCAATTAAGATCCACTTATGATCTTAGGGTATTGGTTTAAGGATTTAGGATTGATTAATGAGGTTTAGAGGGTTAGTGCATAAAGGCGTAAAACAGTCTAATTTTTAGGGTTGTCTTGTGTCGACTGTTCCAGGAAGAAGGTAGCACCTTTGGTCGAGTTTCTTTTTTTAAAAAATTAAGTTCAGAGAGTCTAATTTTCAAAAATGTAAGGTTCATCAAAAATAGATTTAGGGAAGGTCGTCAAACAATGTTTACAATAGCAGTTCGCTGTTCAGGAATAAATTTGGATTTCGGGAATTTAAGTCAAAACCTAACCAAACGGATGAGATAGCCAAAGATTTTTGATTTGGGAACTCTTTATAATGTATGTAAAAGGACTGGAGTTTTTCAATAAAATTTATGGTGTTTAGGTCGGGCTTTTGGGACAAACATTTAGCATGTACAGAAAATCAGTTTTGGTAAAAACGACTTTTGGCGTAGAGACCAAACGGAGGGGTTAAACGTGTAAGTAGAAAGCAAAATTTGTTTTTGGAGTTTTTAGATCTAGGACAACATAAATTCAGTAGTATGGGAGTCAAGTGTGGTGTTAAGTTCGGTTCATGTGGTCGTAATACGTTTCGGTTGTCGTTGGGTGCTTCTTGTGTCATTGGTGCGTTTCCATGGTTCGTATGGAGTCGATACATGTTTATGTTTGATTATCTTTGGGAGTATCATGGTTTTGGTTCATATTTTTAAATTCGGTCACGTAAACTTCCGTTAGTTGTAAATGGGTTTGATCCGTTATCCGAAGTTGGGGGTCCTAAAATTTGTCGTGAACTTATATTCCTTGGGAGTGTTGTTGTAGGCATACAGATGATTTAGTTACGTTCTTATGATAGAGATGAGTTTGTGATAGAATTTGAGAGTTCTTTAGACCTTAAAATACGTGGTTATATTTTGATGAATTTTGATTTATGGCACTTATGAGTAAGACTGAAATCGGGGTGACAGTTTTAAACTTGTCGAGTTATGTGACGGCTCCTAACTTGATTTCAAGACAGCTCTTGTTTGATGAGTTGCGAGATTTAGATAGGTTGGTTACATAACTTTATGGTTCCAATAAGTTTCCTCGCAGACGGTTAAGACTCATGTGTTGTTGGTTGAGATTATTTAGTGTAAACTGAGTTCACGCTTGAACGTGAAGGTTTTATCAGGGATATGTATCCTCGTTTGTTTGCTGAGAATAAGTTTGAGTTTGGGAGTAAATCTCGGGACGAGATTTCTATTAGGAGGGAGTGTTGTGACAACCCTAAATTTTGAGATTTTCCATTTGTGACTGTTTGACTTTGATTATGTGCTGAGTGTGCGTTTATGTGTTATATGTTTGTGTTTGAGACTTTGACTTGGGTTCAGACATTGTTTTTGTAGTACGTGGTACGTTATATGATGATACATTAGGAATAGTTCGTGGTCATGAGTTCACATGGATGTGACTATGAAGTGATATGGCATTTTTGAGGTCATTTTATGTGTATGTAATAGCTATGTATATTTATATAGTTAATCGTATTTTTGTGATACGAGGATTTAACGTTTATAAGACTAGCGGTTAGAATTAGTCTTAGAAATAGTTTTAGGTTCGGTTTTTAAGTTTTATTAAACTTATTAGTAACTTTAGACTTTTAGAAATAATAAGAATAAAAAATTCTACTTTTACAATGGTCGTGTTTTCGACTAGTTTTGAAGGTTTTACATTCTATAAACTTTGGGGGATAAATAAAATAAAGGAATATAAATAAATATTAAATAAATAAGGAAATAAACATTAAAATGAATTTAATAAATTAATTAAAAAACTATTATTTTTGGTAATTTTGTTTATTGTAGTCGGCAGAAAAAAAAAAGGAAAAAAGCCAAAACCCAATTGTAGTAAATTAGAAAAAGAATTTTCAAGAGAAGTATAAATAGAAAACTACTTAATTAAAATCAGATTTTTTTTCACAAAAACATGGAGGAGACCGACGGTGAGTTTTCAAGAATTAGAGTTTTTTCAAGAATCTTGATTTTGATCAACTAAAGGTATAATCATGATTTCAGTTTTTGTTTTATTTAAATAATCATGTTATTATCAATTAATTAATCATATGATGAATTAAGGTTTTTAATTTTCTAGAATGAATATAATTTAGGGCTTGAATGTGGTAATTAATGAAGGGTTTTTAGGGTTTAAAATCGTTTTTAGGGTTTAAATCGGATTAGTCAGGAACTGTCGCTAATCTTTCAGAATCCGTCACTAAACTGTCTTAGAAACTGTCGCTAATGTCTGGGCAGATTTTAGGTAAAGTCGTTTTGGTCATAACTTATTCGTTTTTAAAGCTTTTTGGGTGATTCAAAAGCCTAAAATTATATACTCGGAACATACTTTTCAAATTATCAGAATGTATAGCCTATGGAGGTCAGTAGCTTGGTCGAATTATTTGTACAAGTGTCGAGTTCAAGGTTAATGTTTGTACGACAAGGCTTAAAATCATGTTTTGGGTATTTTGGGTTAATGGGCACTTAGAGGGCTAACATGGGGCTGACTTGAGAAAGGATTTGAGATGTATCCATCATAGGAATTGTTACATTGATAAAGGATTAGAGTTTCGGAGTCAATGTTGACGTGTGTATTATTGTATTATGTGCTTTAGGTAATTGGTTGTTCGTGAGGAGACTTTAGATTGCTTTCACAAGGTGAGTTCATAGTCCTATTTTCACTGAGTTTTTAAATGTTTTCTTCTAGTATGGGATGGAGATGACACTTGTGGTATTCTTAAAATGTTTTGGTGCTATATATTTGTAAATGTTTGGACATAGATGTGTTATTGTGTGACATACGTGCTTATGTGTTTTGTTATGTGTTCTTATATGTGTTTTGATATGTGAATCTTGATTGTGTTTATGATTTGGATCGGGGGACACGTACCATTTCAGTGGATATTGGTAAGGCGGGTAGTCTTGTTTTGGTATGGTACATAGATGTATGGGCGTTTATGGGACCATTTGTGATGTGTGTGGAACGGGGGGCACGATCCGTCCCGAGTTCTTGTGTTCTGAGTACTTGTGCATCGTCTCGACGAAGGCAAGATATCTCGACGGGGATATGGTTCATCTGTGGTGTGGAAAAGATCCGGATAGTATGGTGCGTTGTTCTTTTGTGTGTGTGACATTAGTGTGGTGCTTTGTTCTTTTATGTGTGATGGGATACTTCTTGATTGTTATAGTGTGCTTTTTGAATTGTAGATGTGATTGGTAGTTGGTTTGAGTTTTGTTGTAGGTGCATTTAACATGATTATCACATTATGGTCCATTACTTTAACTTGTTTTCTTTAACTTATTTACATCGTTTGATAAGGTTTCTTAAGATGTTTTGATAACTTAAACATATGTTCTCACCAACTTTATGTTGACAGATTTTAGTGTCATTTTCAGGTGGGATAGTTGAGAAGGATGATGTTAGAAGTGGCTAGGGTCTAGAGGCTGCTAGGATTTCATTAGGAGGAATCCCTTTCCTCTTAGTCTTTGTTTAATGTTTGGATAAGTGATAATTTGTAGACACCTATATGTTTGATGTGTGTTATTTGAATGTCTTTGGTAAGAGGTAGGACTTTTACCTACTTACCTAGACTCTTGCATTTTGTTGAGATATTGTCACGACATTTGTGTCGCCATTTATGACATTTCTTTTGCATTTAGTTTTCTCTATAGAGACACCGTTTGTTGTGATGTTACACATACGTCGTACCCTATATTCCGCCATGGTGGGGTGTGACAATCAAGTTTTCGTTGGTGAAAACAATAATGAATTATCCATGAGTTCATAGGGAAACGCCATTCCTCAGATCCATAAATGCTGCTGGAGCATTCATGAGACCAAAACAAAATTATGAATTTAGCATGACCAAATCGTGTGCGAAAAGTAGTCACGGAAATGTCCTGCTCTTTCACTCGTCACTATTGGCAGCATGATCATAACCCGATTTGGGAAAATTGCTTAGCACCCTGTAGTCGAGCGGACATGTCGTCAATACGTGGACGAGGATAACATTTATGAATGGTGATTTGTTTAAATCGACTGTATTCGACACATAATCTCATGTTACCATCATTCTTCTTAATAAACAGAACCGGTGCACACCATGGTGATACACCTGGCGAATGAGCTTCTTCAAACACCTCGTGCACCTGATCCTTTCACATGCTCGATGTTAAGTTCCACCTTGTAGGTAAAGTATACTCTAAGATCTTTATGGATATAAATCTGGGAAATAGAAATGATCGGTTGATTATTAATGAAAGGAACTTCAGAAGTTGTGCCATAACTGATAGCTGGAAAGTCTTCGCAGCCCTAGGATAACAAACAGTTTCTTGTAAAGCATAAATAATTTGTACAGATTTTCCTGATGGAAAATCATGGTGCACGTATTTAGGAGCCTAGACATCGCTGTACATAATCTGATATGAATGGCGAGTAATCGTAGCATGGTGTGCTGTTCATAGTCCATAATCAAAATAATATTTAACTCGTATATGTCCAAGGTAAGTGCGTTAGTAGATTGGATCTTATCATTAGACTGAAGGAAAACCTTCGTATACATGGGTGATACAAATAGTGTCCTTTATGGTCATGGATATAAGAAATATGGAATCAAGAAATGAAAGTGTCATGAAGCAAACGTGACAGATCTCATTGAATATGTTTTACATGTCTTACGCATAACAAATTCTGAACGCGAAAAATACACCGGTGATCGTACTGAAATTCTTGTGGCCGAATTAATACATGGCACACAAAATGGATATACCCCGTGGAGGGTACCCTGATTTCTTAGGGTTGTTTCAGAGAATGGACGTGAGTCATGTGTCTTGACTCGTGTCTTAAGAAATATGCGTATGACATGTGTCTTGACTGATGTCTTGACATGTGTATTCAGAAAATATACATGAGACATGTGTCTTGACTGATGTCTTGACATGTGTCTCGAGGTGTGAAACAAATAAGATTGAAAATCTTAGGTTACCATGCCAGAATTGGCGGATCGGTTATACTGCTGACCCTTTGTATTTATGATCATGTCCGAGACCGGTGTTCTGTTGTGATTGCTAGAGTAATTGTTGTCACAGTAGTGGCTACTATCGTCTTGTCTATCAGTTCCATGACGGTAATTCTCATGACTGTGATTCATGTAACCATTCAGCTGAGTGGCCGGCTGGTACCGACTCTCACTCGTATGACTGAAAAGACAATTGAATGACGTGTGACAGATAACTAAAAAGGTAAGGACATGGATTGTGATGGAAATCGTCTGGTGGTGAAGCATCTTCTCGTCCGATCGCTTTGATCTAACGCCTTTGTCTTCATCTTGTAAGATCTCCATGTTGTGAACAACATCAGCATCTCGTAGCGTCCCCAAATAAGAAGCAGCATCGACATTTAGTAACATCTCCAAGTTATGAGCGGCATCAACATCTTGTATAATATCAGTAAGTGGAATATGCCTTATATCATTGAGAATCAACTAACGCATACTCGTGGAGTATTGTAAGTGAAGTACACATGGGTTACGGTACGTGTAATACACACGGGATACGGTACATGGGGTACACGTGGAATGCGGTACCTGGAGTACACGTATAATACACATGAGATGAATGATACAGGTGTCAACCATCTGATATGATCAAAGGAAAGTAACTGATCAAATGGTTAAAACCAAACTGAACAGTACTACGTAATAGTCTAGCTAATTTAGCGTAGACATAGTTCAAGTTGTGTAAGAAGCACAAAAGCATGATTACACGGAATCGACTGATGGACAACATGAAAACACGATTAATGAAAACCAACCATGACTATCATAAAGGAAATGATTAAATACAATCCGTCAATTTCTAGCATGAAGGAAAAATCAACACGAAGAAACATGGAACAAAATTAACATAAAGGAACATAAAACATAATCAGCATGAAAACGAAGTTAACCATGATAGTATGAAAACATAATTGACATAAAGAACATAACAATTAATAAGGGGACATGAAAGAAATATGACTGTAATGAAATGAAATCTGAAAAATCGCTGGTGTGGACGACCATGGGTCGGTTCACACAACAAAATTCACATGAGTAAGGATGAACCCCTATGGGTCGGTTCACCAAAATAAAATTTGACATGAGCAAGGGTGAACGCCTATGGGTCGGTTCAGCAAAACAAAATTGACATGAGCAAGGGTGAATGCGTATGGGTCGGTTCACCAAAACAAATTTCGAATGAAAAGCACATGCGACTAAATATGGCCAGTCATGTACCAACCATTACTTAGTCAAAATACCTGCAATAATAATGCATGAAAATAAATAAGTGAAAATCACTGTCAAAACTTAACAGAACACGCGTGACCAAGTATGAACTACTGTGGTTTAGTCGTATTAGCCAAAGTTCACAAGGAAACATCATGCATAAAACAATGACATGTAACTAATTATGGATGAAGGTTGTTCAATCCATATTAGAAGAAAAAATCCGGGGAAAACATCATGGTTAAAACAACAAGGTGCTGAAAATATCAATACATGGAATAACAAGCGTCGGCTTAAGAAGCTCCTGGTGACTACCCACTAGTCACAGGTCAAGTTTTAGATCCTACAGGTCGAAGGCTTGGGCTCTGATACCATAATTGTAACACGCCACTTTGATAAGTGGACCGTTACGTGTATTTAGGGCGTGTCATCAAAGCATGCAAGGTAATATGTACTAAGACATACATGACCAAAAGGGATAGCCGAAATCAAATATCGGTTCCCAAACATAAGACCAAAACATAATTAAATTAAATGAAATAAGAAAGGACAAAACATGGGTCCTAGCAAGCATAAGTATATGAAGGCAAATGAGAAGAAGTCTAAGGCAACTTCCATCGAATGCGCGTCCTCCAAATGCTTAAGTTTGTCCATGTGTACATGTCGTCTTGGGACATGGAAAGGAAAGTAACGGCTTAGCAATACGCTCAGTGAACAGATATATGACATAGTATGAATGATTAAAATATAAGTAAAACTGACAAGCAGCGGAATTGTATAAATCCTGGAAAACCTGGTACATGCTTATAAAACTAGTTTTATAGTTTTAAAAGCTTATGATTAACATATGAAAAACTGTATTTTAAATTTAGCCAAGAGCCCATATAGGTCATGAGGTTCCACCGTGCATGAATACTTGGAGGTGTGACCTCATCATGAAAATAGAGGGGCTGCCTCTAATTATAATGGTCTGGGTAGGGGGGATCAACTCCTTGTGAAGGATGCAAGGCACACACCACATTCACCATGAAAATCCTGCAAAGACATGTAACTAGGATGCACCCATACGCCCCACATGATAATATAAATAAATGTCCAAAACTTAAAGGGACGTCACGAGCAATCACTCCGCCATGGGGAAGTCATAACACTAGTGCCTCTAGTGTTATGGTTATGGTACCTCCATAACTAGATGACATGGCATGCATGTCTTTGGCTTAGGCATTTAAAACTAAACATAAGTAATCAAGAAATATAAAATAAATACTTGGAGAAAACAAGTGGCTGCAAACAGGAAATCCTAATAAGGAAAGACAATGTCCATACTGAAAGACGAAATATCCGTACTTTATGTCTAGTGAGCGATGAAAGATGAAAAGATGGAAAGTCCTACTCCGACTTCACAAATGCTTCATAAATAAGAGACATGTATGAGTTGTCTGATTACTGGGTGTGTTATTGGTTCTGTGTGTTCTTAACTTATTTTATATGTTCTTGTCATGTTTTACTGTTTTAAATGTTATACTGTATTATTCATGTTTTATATGTATTCTGATTATGTAATTCATGTATTCTTGTATTATTATACTTGTAATGTAATAATAAGTAACCTCCAAAAAATAGCAGGTTTCCAAAAATAAAAAGTTTCCATAAATAGTAAGTTTCTAAAAATAGAAAGTTTCCAAAAATAGAAATAAGTTGGATTAATAAGTTTAAAATATAAGCTAGTGCTTATTAATCATATGTTATAAGTCACGATAATTATCAGTAAAATATATTAAATTAAATACTTAGGCTAAATGATTATTAATTATTAATGAAATGCATGGTTTTAATAATTAATAATATGTCATGATAGTTTAGTAAGACCTTACATTATACCAATTAATTAAATTAAACATGGTTTTGATTTAATTATGCCATTTAAAATACTTAGGTTATAGCATGACTATTAATTTATAATAATTAACCTAAGTCATGATTTTAATAAATAAATTCTTGATTCGTGAAAATTAATTAAATTAATTAATTAATAAACTAAAATTACTAGTTCATGTTAATTAATTAAAATAATTAATTACCAAAACACATGTCAAAGTAACTTGTACCCAAAGCCCGAACCCCGAGGCACACAAACCTAGCCAAACACCACCCATACAGCCGGCAGCTAGTGGTGGTGGTCGGCGGCTGTGGCCGTCGGTTGCTGCTGTTGTGGCCACGGTTCACACCAGCACCAGCCGGTTGCCACCGTTAAGCCAAAACAGCCACCGACGTGTAGCCGGTTTCCCCCTGTTTTTCAAAGCATGACCACCGAGACCTCCCATGGTCTCGGTTTCCCACTGTTCGGCCAAGATACCCCCTATGGGGGTCTTGGTCGCCACTGTCTAAACCAAAAACCACACCGAGCCCAAGTGAGGGTCTCGGCGGGTGGTGAAAACGAGACACCAAGAGCCAAAGCTCTCGGTTTTCCTGTGCCAAACCTAAAACCAAACCAAACGCACCCTTACTTGGGCATGACCACCGAGACCTCCCATGGTCTCGGTTTCCCACTATTCGTCCAAGATACCCCCTATGGGGGCCTTGGTCGCCACTGTCCAAACCAAAAACCACACCGACCCTAAGTAGGGGTCTCGGCTGGTTGTGAAAACGAGACACCGAGAGCCAAAGCTCTCGGTTTGCGTGTGTTGAACCTAAAACTAAACCAAACGCACCCTTAATCTCGTATCATCCATTCATAAACATGTTTACTTAATGGTTTTTAGAAAGACCCAAGAACATGTGTCATTAATTAAATTAAAAGATAAAAAAGAAAAGGATATGATCAATACCAAATATGTGGATGAATGTAGAATAGAAACACGAATATGACCATGTAATTCCTTTAGATCAACCACAAAAATCGTCCTTGTTTTGGTGTTGGCTGCCGCGGCTCAAGAAGAAAGGGAGGGTAGGGTTTTGTTTAGTTTTCTAAAAAAATGTTATGTGTTTAATTCCCTGGAGATACATGTTCACTAGTTGGTTTTCAAAAATGGGTCGGGCCTCCTTTTCTTTACCTCTTGCCACTGGTACACAAGACCAAAAAGGCCAAGTCTATATGTTTTTCATGTTATAATTATATTTGTGTGCATTCGTGTTCATTAGTGTTTTGTAATTATTATACGTACTAATTGTTGTGTATTAATAATATATGTAGTTCTCGGTATTTAATGTTCGTGACACGTGTTATATTATATAAATGGAAAGTTTTAATTTATTCGGGATATTACGTAGTGTACTGTTCATGGTATTTATATGCGGGTTTTACATAGTTGAAGATGGTGGAAAGGGTCCATGAAGAGTGATGTGTTCTTGGACTTATCGGAGATGTCTTCGAACCATATCATCAAAGGTTTGTTGCCTATGGAAGTCGTGTTGGTTTTGAGTGGTTTGAGGCAAGAAACTAGTGGGGGATGGTTGAGATGATAAGTGACGGAAAGATGGTTCTTTGATCCATAAAGAATCATCTATCTCCATAAAGGAGGAAAGTGTAGGGGTAGGTGTAAAAGTTTGTGTTGGGTAGTGGTACGGATGGTAGAGTTATGGTTGGTAGTGGTGCGGAAAGTGGTTGTGAAGATGATATAGGAAGAGAGGATCCATTGATGGTATTGTCCTCATTTGAGTTTGATGAAGGTGGTGATGATAAGGGTGTGTCAAAACTTTCAATAGGGGATGAGGTGCGTATAATGGTAGGAGAGTTTGGTTGAGAGGAGATGGTAATAGGTGAAGATGGGCTAGAGGAATGTGGTGATCGTGAGTTTCTTAAGATATCTCCTAATTCTTGAGATATCTCTCGACGAATTGGTGATTATTGAGAGTATTGGGATGATGATGGTGGTGTGGAGTACTTAGAAAACCCAAAGCAAGAGGGTCGAACACGTATGCGTGTCGTCCTTCGTGGGTGCTTAGGGGATGATGAAGAACCTTTGTCATTGTGTTATTTCTGTAAATGGTTGTGAGGATGGAGAGTATGTTCTCAAAAATGCAAGTTAAATAGTGAGTAGGAAAAGGTTTAAATTAAATGAAGGATGTGTGTGATTGGAGGAAGGAAGAGGCAAGAGTTAATAAAATCAGTTGTGAGGTTGGGAAGAAGAAGAAGAAATATTTAAGTTTAGTGGATAATTAATTTCATGTAATGATGATGTTTTAATTTTCAAAGGTCAGAGCCATGGACCCGGACGGACCCTTAGTGAATGGGTCCGACTGGCAACGGATAGTGATTTTAAATATGAAATTTTGGGGGGAATTTACGCGGACACTGCCGGTTATAGGAAAGGTTCCGATCGGTTCCGTGCTCTTCTGTGACCAGATTTTCCAATTTTTGAGGAATGAGACGATCTAGTCTTACGACATGGTGTTATTATGACTCAATTTTGTAAGGAATAATGTTTTGAGTATTTGGATATATTTTGACTCTAGGGGTGAAAAGAATGTACCTTTTAGCGTTCCAATTTGCGTTTTTGCCAAACGCGATCATATATCTATTTTTCACACAAGCATGTTTATTAAGGATCCTATCAACATCTAGTATTAGTGGTTAGCGTTAAGAAACAAAGAAGAGTACAAATGTTAAAATATTTTACACAACACCAATGTTTTGTACATAGAAACGAAGTCCATGTGTACCCATTCATGTTACCTCCTTCACTTGTGCTTCTTTTTGTCCATCTTAGTGAGGAAGCGACCCAGGCACTTGAACATTCATTTGGTTTGCTTAAACTCTGGAGAGGCATTAGGGATCTCGGGTAGTTGAATAAGGTAATCTAGGGTGGCACCTAGATCTTGGAAGTCCATCATTTTCACTACTCGATGATGAAGAACCGGTTGGATGTTGAGTTTGTTTTCCCTTCCCTTTGGATTGGCTTGCTAATGGTCTCCTCACCCTTTTCCACTTATGGGAGTCATGACTCGATAAACTAGATGGTAGATTCCTATTCGCCCACTTGGGCTAGGTGGAACGGGAGAGATGTGGTTGTAGAGATGAGTGAGCAACATCCCATATGGAAGAACGGATGTGACGAGACCTCTAACATGAGCCATTCTATTTGCAATGTAATAGGCGAGATTAAAGGGTTTGCCGATTAAGAGGCTATAAAGCATGTAGCTTTCACTAGAGTTTATGTGATCCCTATTTCCTACTAGGCTCATGACATTGCATCTTATGATTCTATCCTATTTTTTAAAATGGGGTCTTTGTGAATGACTTTACTTGTGTTGGAGAGTCTAGTGTCCCTAACTCTAGGGTTGAAGAGGGTTGTTCTTACAACGTCTTTGCTATCCAGCCTAGTGTTGTACCTATCATGAGCATCAATGGGTATGTTGGTGGTTTCTAATGTCGTGAGTGTGTGAAAATCGGAGTAAAAACATAATCCTTCACAAGGTATTCTTAGAATGTGAGCAAATTGGTCTAAGGAGTAAGAGTACCTATTACCATTGGTCTCAAAGTTGACCAAGAGAATGTGGTTTTCGTCAAAAGTAACATTGACGGTCATTTAAAATTCAAGGACAAATTCGAGACAAATCTTTTCGTCCATGTCCAGCATGCATTTGAAGTTTATCCTAGAGAATACTTCACGGATGTTGGTGTTGTCCGAAAAAGAGTGGTGTATGCGCCATCCTTCGTGAAAGGTACGGTTTTCTAGTTCTTGGCATAGGGCTCTTAGGGTAGAGGTGAAGTGTTTTGACTTATGGTGTTTGGGAATGTAGCTAGCGGTGTCTAGGTGGTCATAAGTCAATGCGGAAGGCATCTTTTAGTCCTAAGAATTTTTTTATCAAATTAGTAGTTTTACATTAGCAATGTTGATATCCCCTAATGTGTGCCTATGTGCAACATATGCGGAGGTGTGGTTATCTCGACCCAAAATAAGTTTTGTAAACTATGTTAATGCAAAGTAATGCCTAAAAACATTATTAGTGTTAACTAATCTTTCTTAGTTTTCATCACGGCAAATTAGAAAGACATTTATCGTCAAATACAATCATAAGACGAATTACTTAACAAACACTATCATCAAGGTAATAATCATTTAAGTATTGCACAAACATATCTTAATCATGATTTGTGATCATAAAAAGTGATTAGCCTAAAACTCACATTTTGTCAAATGTGACAAAATATTTTTAATTAACTTTCTTTTTTAGAACTTTTATTAAAATAAAAAATGTAAATTTGAATATGGCATATTCCAAATGCCATAGGAATATCCTTTGAAGGTATAACTTACCTCAGATAGTACTTCCCCACTAAAAGACAAAAAAGAGTGGAGTCTACTCACACGGTTCATTAAATGGCTATGTGGTTCCCTAGTGATAAGGAACCGCATGCACAATTAAGGAACCGCGCTTAGAGAGCTGTTGGTTTTTGTCTCATATAAATAGTAGATCAAATCTGCATTTTCCAACAACATTTTTGGACACTCTTTCTGCCATCTTTCTCTTTTCTAATTCCTAGTCATTTGTAAATGATCACTTAATGTGTTAAGTATGTTTACTTATGATTATCCCCTTGATCTCCTTCTTTACCTTGTCCAAAGAGAAGATCACTCACACACTTGTGATGTGATTAAAGATGAAGCCTTGATGAAGATCACCCTCTTCTAAAGATCTGGTCATGTTCATCATTTGTTTTATTTATGTCTTGTGTAGATCTAATGTATTTGTGTATACTTGGAATAGTTGTGTTAATCCATTGTATTAGTAAATACTTGGATTAGTCTTGTGTAAATCTATTTTATGTGTGTATACTTAGATTTGTCTTGTGTAGATCCAAGTTACATGTGTATACTTGGATATGTGTTATTGAGTTGTAAAAGTTGTGTGTTAGTTCTCACTAAACTGTAAAGTGATGTGTGGTTGTGTCTTGTGAGTTCTCACTTAGCTTCAAAGTGAAGAGTCATGAAGATTGGTTCTAGCTTTCGATTAGAAATCGACATCTAGCCTTGTGTCAGAAAATGGTGAAGTAGGCAACGTTGTGAAGACTGGTTTTCTCTTTCGATTAGAACTCGACATCTAGCCTTATGTCAGAAAATGGTGAAGTAGGTGACGTGTGTAGATTGGTCCTAGCTAAGATTAGGTGTCGACATTTAGCTTTGTGTCAGAAAATAATGTAAGCGACGTTGTAAGGTTTTGTCCGCCAAGAAGGGAGCTTGTGGATATAGTGGAAATCTCGAGTAAGGTGTACTCGAGGAGTGGAGTAGGAACGAAGATAAAGCTTCGTTTCCGAACCACTATAAATCTTGGTGTCTTCCTATTAGGTTGCTTCTTTCCTTAATCTTTAATTACTTTCATTATTACATCACATACAACAACTACTTGTCATTGTTAATGCATTAGAATTGAACCTAATCATTATGCAACTACTTTTCAAGTAAAAGGTAGTTTTGAGACAATCCTAATTGAAAGGAATTTTAATTAGGACATAAACCGAAGAGAAACTATTCAACCCCCCTTCTAGTTTCTACAGTTGGTATTAGAGCGATGGTCACTCAAGATCTTTGAAGTATATTGTACTTTAAAACTTGGATCGGTCCATTGTCTCCTCAAATTAGAAGGTTTCGATGTAATAAAGTTTCTCTTTGGTCAAAACTATTTTTTATTAAAATAGGCCTTTTAATTGGTAATATAGCATCTCATCTAGATTAGTAGTATTTATACTTTTTTTATTTAGCCTTTAAATGTATCTACTAGTTTGTATCTTGCTATGTGTAGGTACTCATGAAGATTAATCATCAAATTGATTGTGGATTAAGTTACTTACACTTATAGAGGATCCATATTCTTTGATTTCTAACATCATTGAATGATGATACCAAGATAGGTTAAAGTGATACTAGTCCTTGAAGACTTATTAGTCACTTTTGTCATGTTTGGGCATTGCATTGGTTCCTTGAAGACTTGGAATGCATTTTGTGGCTAAGGTACGTTTTCGTCCTTCCACACACCCTATTGATCATTATTTTGACCATTACTTGACTATGTGCTTGTTCTTGGCATCCTTTCCTTGACATTTGTTTGTGGTATGTGATTCTTTTCTTTTACCCTCTCAAACCTTCATTGCTTGGATACTTGACTCACTTCGAAGATGTAGAGTGAGTTAGTAGTAGCTTAAAGTATCAAGTATGATTCTCATGGTTTGCACTCATACGGTTAGTAGGCCCTATATCATGTGTAATATGTGCAATTAAGCTCATCTCTAGGCTGATTGATTAATCTCTTGAGATACCAAACTACTCCATAAGTTGTAGTTAGGATATTACACATTTGGAATTGATATATTCCAAGGATATTGTTGTTGTAAACCCTAGCAATAATGTGGGAAAGAAAGTGAATCTATACCTTGCTAATATTTTGAAATAGCATTAAGACTACTTTTGAAAATGATCTTAATCTATTTTACAAAATTGCTTGGTATGGTTCATTACCAAAGTCGTTTAGACTTTCACCAGAAAGGCACGTCTTAAACCACTATAAATAACACAAGCTCTTCGTTACTACAACTTGAAGATTGTTACTTGTCTCTTGAGCATTGAACTTGGTCTTGATTCACTCCCCTTGCTTTCTCTCTTCTTTGCTTCGAGTAGTCGTTTTTCTGTTTCGGTCCTATTCGGTCTTTTTTGGCTTCGATTTAACTCGTAATCCTTCATTGAGGCATTATCACCTAGTATTGAAGTGGTCCAATGATTTCCAAAAGGCTTAAGATATATTTTAAGTATTTTAGAAAAACTTGGTTTTGAAAATTTCTTTGATTTTCTTTGCTAAAAACTCCCATTGTGGGCGGTTTTTTAATTGTCATGGTTCAAGCCTGCGGTTCTATATCGATAACGAACCGCGGCCCCACCAGGTGACTAAAATAATCAGTTTTTATTAGACATCACTATTTCGAGACAAACCCACCCTTTCTTCTCCATAGAGGCGACATGTTTCCCTTTTTTCCACCATTGTTGATTCTTCAAAAGCTTCAATCACTCAAGATTGATTGATTCCAAGTTGTGGGTTTCACTCATTCCTTTTCCAACATCAATTAATTTTAAGTACATTCATTCAAATTCAACTAATTTGTTCTAGGGCTCTTACTTTCATAATTGGGGATTTTTTAAATTAATATTTAATTAGAACCTTGCTAGGAATGTGGGTTGACATACTTATTTTACTATGATTCCTTAGGTTCGTATTCATTGCGACTTCACTAAAACCCACTTGTAGAACAATCCGAATTTGACTAAGTAATTTTGGTTAAATGATGGAATTGATATGAACCCATGAACAAATTGGTAATTGCATTATTAATACTTACCTAATTTTTTTTAAAACCAATGTTCAAGTTCATGGTTGATTTACATAGCTCATATGTTCTAGTCAATGATGAATTGGGTAGATTGTAAACTTGGGAATGATAAGGATTATCCCTTTGTTTGTCAAACAATTGATTTAACACATTCTCACAATTTTGACTTTTAGTCATTAAGTAATATAAGAGTTATTGGAACATTATTTGTTTTGTGTTTAGGTACTTAATTATGCATTTAGAAACTCATAAAGATCATGAGAAAACTAGAGAATACATGCCTACTCTTTCTTCCTCGTGTCAATCTCGTTCCCTCAAAAATACTTTTCGATCTCTAAAATCTCGTAGTTTTCATGAAGGATGCATTGTTCCTTCTAATTTTCATGGACTTGACTTCATTCGATTCATGTTCAAATCCATTGGCTTTGGTTGTTTGCTTGATATTGATGAGCCAATATTTCCCTCCTTTCTCTTGGAGTTCTTTAGCTCATTTGCTTTAATGCGAATCAATAATGGTTTATCGATAAGATTTTCCATTAAGGGGAAAACCTTTGTATACACTTAATACAAATGATTTTACTCAGGTTAAAAAGATTCGTTAAAGTATGTCTCTTCGAATTGAAAGTTGGGTTCTATGTGTGACTCAGTCGTTCTTTGGTGGAACAAATATTTTGGGTTGTTTTTAAAACTTAAATGTGCACAGACTTAAAAGTAAATGTCGTTAAAGTAAAGTGGCGTCAAAATAAATCTAAGTCTAATTAAACGGAAGGTGTGCAATAATGAAACTTTTTTTAAAAAGTAAATTAAATTAAATGACTTTAAACTAAAAGCGTGACGGAAATTAAACTTGACAAGTATTAAAATATAACTTGAAAATTAAACAAAGCAAAATTAAAATCCAAAACCCATAACCATCAGAATCCACTATCGGAATGCTGTCACCACACCATCGGAATCTAGATCGGAATGTTCTATCGAAATAAGAGGTGCAACCTATCGGAATGTAACCTATCGGAATATGGTCCAGATCGGAATGATGTTCAGATCGCAATACCCAGATCGGAAAGATGCTAAGAAAAATTGGGCAGCACTTCAACTAAGTAAACCTCAAGAGCCGTCGGAATGTGCGATCGCAATGTGCGATCGCAACCCCAGATCGGAATGAGGGTGATGTTACTCCTATCGCAATCCCGGATCGGAATGCAGTCCTTTGTCCCAACACTGTCACTATCGGAATGTGGAGAATGCACCCGTCGCAATGTGTGTTTACCTTTCTTTCCGATGGATCACAATTTCGTAATAAGCTCAAATCCAAATAAGCTAATCTAACTCTAATAAGCAGTAACAAAGAACTTGAATAAAATGAAGACAAACGAAACAAATAAGCTAAAAAGTGAAAACCTTTCAAAATTTATAAAATGAAACTTAATGAAATAAAAACTTAAAAAGTAAAACTTTTAAGAAAACTTTGTAATCAGTTAAGCTAAATACCAAATAAGCACATAAGATTGTCAAACTTATGGCTATTTCGTATTAAGACTTAAAAGAAAAAGGAAAGACAAGACTTTTTAATCAAATAAGCAAATGGATTAAGCAAAAGTTTGTTTAATCCGAAATTGTAACCGAATCAAAAAGAAGAAGAGTAGAATGTGATTGGTAAAAATAAGCTTGATCAAATGATAAAGAAAGATTAAAGACACGAATTTAAAGAACGCAAATTAAAAACTTACTTGGAATTAAAAGGATAATTAAAGTGCAAAACATGTATTAAAAATGACAAGTAATTAAAGGTGCATAAAATAAAAGTGGAAGAGCTAATTTGTCAAGTTAGCCAACAAAACTTAATGAAATGAAAATGAGAGGTATATATAGGAGATTAGGAGGGTGGTTAGAGGAAGCTTCCTCCCCTCCTTCCTTTCTTCTTAATTGCGCCATTAAGTCCTTCCTTCTTAATCTCTTTGTTAATCTTGGACTTTGATGACTTTTGGCTCGGGATTTCTTTGGACTCGTCTTTTAATTCTTCGATAAATAAGACTTGAGTTCCTCGGCTTTTTAAGTAAACTTCCGTCTTTTGACTTTTTCTTCGATAAATCTTCAGAATTGGTCTTGGACCTCCGTTCTTTTTGCACTCTTGACTTCTTGACTTCGTCTTTCATCTTTTTCTTCAATAAAAGTCCGTAAATGCCCGTGAATGTCCGTGTTTTCTCCACTTTTCACAATTTCGTACTAAATCACAACAAAAACACAAACCACGCATAATTCCGAGATAAAAGACATAAAATACATGTTTTGGCTCGGTTATTATTGTAGTTAAGTGGTAAAAAGGATGGGTGTTTACACACCTATCAAATCCCCTACACTTGACCATTGCAATGTCCTCATGCAATGCATTAGTTACATAGCACATTTACATTTTTCATCTTAATCAATCCATATTGGCCTTTATTAAAGAGATAGAAAAATATAAACATTCAAAGTAAAGAAATCAAAAGCATACCTCGGGTTTTGGAAACGTCATGAATAATCATCATCCTCAAGTTTTCACTTTCTCTAAACCAAGCGTAAAAACGAGATCATTGTTATTATAAGTTAGCAAACTAACACGAACTCATGTGGGCCAATTATTTACTTAGACTCCCTTATTCCTAGGTGTACTTATATTTTATTATTGTCTTGAATGATCACGAAGATGCATTGTTGACTTATTTCGATAGTTATTTAGTCCAAAAATAAAGTGAACGATTTAATCAATAGTTAGCCAAAGGACAAAATCTTTTAAAACTGCTTCTCGGGACCTCATAAAGTTCATATCTTGGCATAACTCGCTTCGCGATTTGAGACCTTTCTCGGACCGATATTTGGCAGCGACTTCATACTTCAACCCTTGAGAGACGTTCATGAGATTATGGTCTTCTCTTTATATAAGAATTTCTTCACTTGAAGTTTTGAGAGATTCATACTTGGACCACGACTTCTTCATTTTTCTCCAATCTTTATTATGGACTTTGATATACAACGATCCGCCTCCTTTTATGACTTGGATCTATTTATCCTCATACCTTGTTAGGGTCTTTTTGGATACACTTCTCCATGACTTTTGGGGAGTTTTTGCTTTTCGTCGTGTGTCTCGATCCTTCATATTGATTTTCGATAAATGACTCTTCACATCACTTTTGGATCTTTAGCAACAAAATATAGCCCTCATGCCTTGTTAGGGCCTTTTCGGACTCGCCAATCTTCGCATCCCGCTTCAATAAGTTATGCCTTGGCTATGAACTCTAATCCATACCGAGCAACTTTTAAACGATCCTAGGCTAGAAGCTAAGTAACTTTTCAAATCGTACAACCTTATTTATTGTAGATAAATTTATTAGCAGGCGATGGGAGAATAGGCTTATAATTAACTAACATAAATTCACGAAAGAATACCGAACTTATTATTGGCTCTATCATCTCTCGTTCTCCACAGTTTAAAATCTCAAGTAATGAGACTCGTGGATGCTTAGCCTATTAAATCAAAGTTTTGGGTTTTCGAGTCATCTATAGGATCTTGCAAATTCTTAGACTTTTTCAAGTTTAGAAATCGTGTTTTAAAGTTCCCTTGATAAACGACTCTCTAGGATCAATTATAGGAACTTGCGAAAAGTTCTTGTTCTTAACTCGTGAGAGTTAAGACTTTCGCGTTTTATAGCTCCCTATATAAAAGCCTAGCAAAACTTGACTTAAACACGTTAAGGATACTAGCTAGAGTAAACTTAGATAAGTAAACTCGGGTTGAGTCAAAAGATTCACAACGTTTGAAAATTAAAACCATTTTATTAAAAATTTATTCTAATAAGGAAAGAAAATAACTATACCAAGGGAAAAACTAATAGGCCAAAATAGATCAAAAATTTTGAAAAATGTCGAAAAATTGATTTTCCGGTTAAAATGAGGATAAATACAAGGGAAAGGCCACTTAACTTCGATAGAAGTCCCCCCCTACACTTAACATAAACATTGTCCTCAATGTTTAAGCATGTGGGAGTAAACTCCCCTACACTTAGGACATTGTGCACTTTGTTTAAATCTCGCTTAGGAAAAGACAACTAAAGAGATTCCTATTTTAATATTGAGAAAATATAAAATAGTGAATCGAAAAGAGTTTAGGATAGAACCGAGAAGAAGTGGACACGGAATCACGGGTCGTCAAGAATCATCAAGAGTGTGACTTTGAAGCTCGAATCCCTGATTAAAAAGAGAGGATAGGAAATAGCAAACCAACCGGTCTCCCCCCTACACTTATGATAAAGAAAGCGAAAAGATAGATGCATGGGTTGCCTCCCAAGAAGCGCTTGATTTTTGATTACCGAGTCGTGAGCCTGACTCGACCTTGATTATCAACGGAAAAAGCATGAAACATATCCACCAGGATCAAAGACATAGTTTTCGTCCATCAAATAGCACAAGCTTAAGGCGAACAAGGCAAGCCAAAGAAGAGTAGGCAAGGTTCCCTTAAGCAGCGATGGAGCACGGTGGAAGCAAGGGTGAAGTGGTGCAAGCATGTCTTCAATAATTCCAAAGATATTTCCTTTTATTTCATCAGGTGGATACTGAGATGGCTTAAAGATTGCAATACCGGGGTCGAACACCTTTTCCTTTAAGGGAAAATAGCACTCAGGCTCAGCCAAATGGGAAGAAGATCCGCGAAGAAGCACAACCTCGTCCTCAGAAAGGGGACAAAGAGGTGTTAAGTCATATGTGCTGCGGATATCGGTGTCGACCGGTTTCTTCTCATTTGAAAGAATGTGCTTCAAATCCAAAGTAGGATCAAGACGATAATCTTCAAAATCATAAGGAGGAGCATCACTCTCATGAGGGAAGTAAGTATTAAAGAATGCAGAGAAGTCTTCCTCAAATGAGTAATCGTCCAAAGTAGGATCAAGTGATGGCGGAGGATATTCATCATGTGAAGAATCGCTCGAAAGAGTATCAGCCTCATCGAAATCATCATACGTGGGCAGATCGGGATACTCAGAAGTAAGGTCATCATAATCATCTGAATCTGAGCTAGAATCATCATCATCATAAGCATCAAAGACCGGTGGAGAATCATAAATGGGAGAAGCTTCCAAAGTAGGGAGAGAATCATCCACATCATCTTGAAAAAGTGGATTATCAATGGAAGAATCGAATAGAGGATTGTTGTAGAGAACAAAGTCATCATGCACATTAATCATATTCACTGATTCTCGGCCTCCAAAGGTTGTACTTGTAAGCTTCCCCATTTTGAAAACTTGTGCATCATCCCCGACTCGTAAGATTAACTCACCTTCGGCCACATCCACTAAAGCTCGTCCGGTTCTCAAGAATGGCCGACCAAGTATTAAAGGAATACGAGGGTCCATTTCATAATCAACAACGACAAAATCGACCGGGAAAGTAAATGTGCCAACTTTAATGAACACGTCTTCGGCTATACCAACGGGGTAAGCGAGAGTGCGATTTGCAAGTTCAAGAGTCATCTTTGTTGGAGTGAGGTAGGGCAATGATAGTGTTTTCCAAACACTCAATGGCATAAGATTAATACTAGCCCCGAGATCAGCAAGGGCTGTAAATTCTTCAGTTTTGTTGAACACGAAAGGCAACACAAAACGACCGGGATCTCCAAGCTTTTCCGGAAGTTCTTTAGGAATAACTGCAGAGCAGTTTTCATTTAAGCGTGTGTTGGCGAGTTCAATCAGCTTCTCCTTCTTGTTAAGCAATTCCTTAAATGCTTTAACAAATTTGGGCATGTGGACAAGTGCTTCAAGAAAGCTAATGTTGAAGTTCATTTGAGAAATCATCTTCACATAGCGTGCCACTTCAGAGTCATCCTTGGTTAGCATTTTTGTCTTGCTTAAACGAGAAGGATATGGAATATTGGGTTTGGGTGGTGAAGGTGCAGGTGCAGCAGGTAGAGGTTGAGATGTTGAAGGGTCCTTCCTAGGTACATCGTCATGACGAGGCGGAGACGGTAATGGTGCACTAATACTAGGTGTAGGAGGAGTAGGGATAAATGGTGGTGGAGGAGGTGTAGATGATGGGGGTGGGATTGGTGGATCGAAAATGGTAATTCCACTACGAGTAGTAATAGCACTCACATTAGCTCGCGGATTGGTGACAGTATTTAAAGGTAGAGAACTTGAAGTAGAAGGTTGAGCTGCGGGCAAGAAACTAGCAAGCATATTCTTCAAATCATTGGTTTGATTGCTGAAGGAGGATTGAATATTATATCGAAGCTCGGATCTAATCTCATTCCCTTGCTTGGTAATATCTCCTTTAAGATTGATAATTTGGCTCTGTAGATTCTTGATTTGCTCACCTTGGTTCTCATGATGGCTTCAACATCGTGGTTAATAGGTGGGGTTTGTTGGGCGGGTGGGTGATAATGATTAGAAGCTCTTGGTGGGATTTGGTTGCTTCTATTGTAGTTGTTGGCGGGGTTTTGGTTTTGAGGAGAAAAACCGGGGGAAAGGTAGTTGTTGGGCCGATAACTCAGCAAATTTCTATCCCCTTGAGGTCAAGCTTGGTAATTTTCCGGTGAATAATTACCATAAGCTGCATACACATTTTCTGGATTTCCTTGTGTCAAAGGACAATCGGTGTATGAGTGTGGACCGCCGCATGTTTCACAAGGATTAGCAACCGCTTTAACTTGTTGTTGTTGTTGGTTTGAAGCGAGAAGCGTAATACTTTTGCTCATTTCAGTCATCATGCGGGTGAGTTCGGTCATATCAGGGTTTGCTGAGGTGGAAGAAACATTGACTCTCGGGTTGTTCCTTGAAGAAGCAGAGGAATCCCAGTTTTTGTGGTGAGTAGTCATGTTCTCAATTAGCTCTCTACACTCCTCGGGTCTCCTTTTCATAAATGTGCCACCGGCGGCTACATTAATCGTATCACGATCACGAAAAGTCAATCCGTTGTAGAAAGTATCAATTAAGGTCACAGGGAGCATGTTGTGGTTTGGACAACGATCAATCAAGACATTATATCGCTCCCAAGCATCAAAAAGAGATTCATCAGGGTCTTGCATGAAACCGCTGATTTGATTGCGAAGGCTTGTGACCATGGATGGTGGAAAGTAGCGCGACAAAAAGCGTTGAGTCATGTCATCCCAAGTATGAATAGAATTCTTCGGGAGACGATCAAACCATTTCTCGGCATGATGTGATAAAGTATGTTGGAAGAGTTGTAGGCGAAGAACATCCATTGTGGCACCAGGAAACTTCATGCTTTGGGTGATTGTAATGAACTTGTCGAGGTGTTTGTTGGCATCATCATAAGGCAATCCACGGAATGGGTTTGTTTGCACTTGCTGAATCATGTGGTGCTTCAACGAAAACTCAGGAGCGTTGATTTGCATCGGCGCAATCGGTCCTCCTCGTCCAAACATGGTAGGTTGACAAAGCTCCTCCATTGTCCGAAGATCGGGTTGTGGAAGAACATTGTTGTTATTGTTGAGGTGCGGTGGAATATTGTTGTTAACACCTGACATAGCTAAATCTTCTTGAGTCTCGGGCTCTTGATAATTAGAAGATCTAGTACGCATACACCTGAAAATGCAAAAGAAAAAGAAACCAAACACGAAGACAATATATATACACAATAAAGATAAAATCTTTTTGGATTTTTGAAATTTTTAATTTTTATGGTTTTTCTAAAAAAAATTTAATTTTTATGGTTTTTTGAATTTTTTATGCAAGAAAAGTAACGCTCACAAGTGAACGGATCCCAAAAAGCAACACGTCTCTCACAGAAAACCGTTAATCTTGACGAAAAGAGCCGGCAGCGGCGCCATTTTAATACAAATGATTTTACTCAGGTTAAAAAGATTCGTTAAAGTATGTCTCTTCGAATTGAAAGTTGGGTTCTATGTGTGACTCAGTCGTTCTTTGGTGGAACAAATATTTTGGGTTGTTTTTAAAATTTAAATGTGCAAAGACTTAAAAGTAAATGTCGTTAAAGTAAAGTGGCGTCAAAATAAATCTAAGTCTAATTAAACGGAAGGTGTGCAATAATGAAACTTTTTTTTAAAAGTAAATTAAATTAAATGACTTTAAACTAAAAGCGTGACGGAAATTAAACTTGACAAGTATTAAAATATAACTTGAAAATTAAACAAAGCAAAATTAAAATCCAAAACCCATAACCATCGGAATGCTGTCACCACACCATCGGAATCCAGATCAGAATGTTCTATCGGAATAAGAGGTGCAACCTATCGGAATGTAACCTATCGGAATATGGTCCAGATCGGAATGATGTTCAGATCGCAATACCCAGATCGGAAAGATGCTAAGAAAAATTGGGCAGCACTTCAACTAAGTAAACCTCAAGAGTCGTCGGAATGTGCGATCGCAATGTGCGATCGCAACCCCAGATCAGAATGAGGGTGATGTTACTCCTATCGCAATCCCGGATCGGAATGCAGTTCTTTGTCCCAACACTGTCACTATCGGAATGTGGAGAATGCACCCGTCGCAATGTGTGTTTACCTTTCTTTCCGATGGATCACAATTTCGTAATAAGCTCAAATCCAAATAAGCTAATCTAACTCTAATAAGCAGTAACAAAGAACTTGAATAAAATGAAGACAAACGAAACAAATAAGCTAAAAAGTGAAAACCTTTCAAAATTTATAAAATGAAACTTAATGAAATAAAAACTTAAAAAGTAAAACTTTTAAGAAAACTTTGTAATCAGTTAAGCTAAATACCAAATAAGCACATAAGATTGTCAAACTTATGGCTATTTCGTATTAAGACTTAAAAGAAAAAGGAAAGACAAGACTTTTTAATCAAATAAGCAAATGGATTAAGCAAAAGTTTGCTTAATCCGAAATTGTAACCGAATCAAAAAGAAGAAGGGTAGAATGAGATTTGTAAAAATAAGCTTGATCAAATGATAAAGAAAGATTAAAGACACGAATTTAAAGAACGCAAATTAAAAACTTACTTGGAATTAAAAGGATAATTAAAGTGCAAAACATGTATTAAAAATGACAAGTAATTAAAGGTGCATAAAATAAAAGTGGAAGAGCTAATTTGTCAAGTTAGCCAACAAAACTTAATGAAATGAAAATGAGAGGTATATATAAGAGATTAGGAGGGTGGTTAGAGGAAGCTTCCTCCCCTCCTTCCTTTCTTCTTAATTGCGCCATTAAGTCCTTCCTTCTTAATCTCTTTGTTAATCTTGGACTTTGATGACTTTTGGCTCGGGATTTCTTTGGACTCGTCTTTTAATTCTTCGATAAATAAGACTTGAGTTCCTCGGCTTTTTAAGTAAACTTCCGTCTTTTGAATTTTTCTTCGATAAATCTTCAGAATTGGTCTTGGACCTCCGTTCTTTTTGCACTCTTGACTTTGTCTTTCATCTTTTTCTTCAATAAAAGTCCGTAAATGCCCGTGAATGTCCATGTTTTCTCCACTTTTCACAATTTCATCCTAAATCACAACAAAAACACAAACCACGCATAATTCCGACATAAAAGACATAAAATACATGTTTTGGCTCGGTTATTATTGTAGTTAAGTGGTAAAAAGGATGGGTGTTTACACACCTATCAACACTCATGAAGAATTTGTAAAAATCCTGAATGTTCCATACAACGGTCAATGTAGGTTCACCGATGCTTGGAGTATCAACTCTTTAGAATCGACCTCTATTGATGTGCATTACGTGACCGAGATACACTCTCTTTCGGCCATTTCTTGTGCCATTTCCAAACCTCGTGAACATCCTATTCTTGGTAAACTTGAAGGAGAAATTCATGCTTTCACTCCTTGTGAATTACTCACTAGCGATCTTAATGATTTTATGAACCCTTGGGCCAAAATCATTAGGGAAAATGCAATGTGTCTTGGTGGTAATCGCAACTATATGCCTGCTTGTCTTGCACATATGTTGTATTGTGTTGCAACTTCCACCTCATACAACCTTGCATTTTTCATAGCTAGAAGAATTAAATTTGTTCTCCTTGAGTCTTATTCTAGTCTCCCTTTTGCTATAATTCTCTTTCTCCTTCTTAGAAAAGCTCTCCTTGACTTTCCACCTATAAATGCATCATCATGTTGCTTCGTTGATAGTGTTATTCTTCTCGTTGAAGGGAACCTTTCACTCGAGTCTAAGTATGATTCAAATGAATATGGAAATGTTCATCAAGAGAATTTTCATATCTTTGATGTCTCTCCTATCAACTCAAATGACACTTTGTCATCCACTAATTCTCAATTGTCATCTCTAGAAATTGATTCTGACTATCAATTTTATCTTAAGCATTATCTTCTAGAGAACCTTAAGGAAGGATCAAGACAATAGAGAAATGTTCATGAAAGAAAGTGAGTTGAAGTATCTCTCATGGTTGTTACCACGTGTGTAACTCGGACTTATTTATGTTTCTTGCATTTAGGATTTGGTATTTTCTAACTAATACTTAGTGTTTGGATTACTAGATATTTTAATCCTTAGTTGTTTATGTGATCAATGTTTTGATTCACATATCTTTGTGTATTTTATATGTTAGTTAGCTTTCTAGAATTTGGTTAATAGTCTATTTTGGCTTGATATATCCTTGTCTAAAACTCGGGCTGTCAAAAGTTGCTAGAAGTCCATCTTTTTGAAGCCACTGCCCACAGTTCTTTAAATAAGAACCGCAACCCTATTTAAGGAACCACAGGCTCTGGATTCAACAAAATCTTTGCTTTGCATTGTTTTCTCTAAATCTTTGTAAACATTGATGAAAGTTTTGCTAAAACCCAGCTTTTTCCCAAATTAGCCTACCTAATTTCAATGTTCATCAAAATGAATTTAACCCATAACTAGTTTGGATCATCCTCTCTCCTTCTTAAACCTCCCTTGGTTGATCTTATTTTTCATCCTCTAAGTCCTCTTTCTAAACCTTGTCACACAACCATGGTGTCCACTAGATCATCAAACTCCTCCAAACCATCCTCATCCAAAAGAAACCTCAAGATCAAGATCAAGATCAAGTTTCCTAAACTTGGCTCTTCATCTTTTCTTACACCCAAAAATGAGATTCTCCAATTCTTATTTCTTCATCACCTTCACCACCTCTTGAACCATTCAAGACAAGTTCAACTCATGGTACTAACCATTCACATGGTTCTACCTCCTCATCATTCCAATCTAGGATGAATGAGTTGTCCTGACCCTTCACTCCTAGTCCTCTCTTGGATGTGAACCCTCAACCTCCTCAAAGTATTCCCTTTGTGAATGACATTGTTGAGCCTTTGGTTACCTCACCTTTCACTCCACCAATATCACATATCTCACCATTGGACACCATGCCTCCTCCTACTCCTTCCTCTAACACTCCACTTATGGGTGTTCCTCTTGCTACCCTCTTGGGTGATCCACACTTGTTTGACTTTTTCATGCATAATGGAACAATTGTCCTTGTTTCTTAAACAATTTCTATCTCATTGATATCCTTAGGTTGGAGATGATTAGGGCTCACATTAAGTTGCAAAGCTTCTTGTTGAATTTATTTTCTAATCGTCCACCTCCTAGGAGATGAATGATGATTCTCTAAAAATGTGTTTAAAAAAAATAAAGCCAAGGAAGACTACCTTATCAAGAACTAGTTTAGCTAACTTTGTAATAGTTAGTTGTTATTTCATTTCTTGTATTTATTTTTCCTTCATGAGTTTTCATGAGGATGTTTTATGGATTTTGTCTTTGTGTTTCAACCTATGTGCTCACACTAATCAACTTCAATTTATTTAAATTTGAACCTTAATCTATCACAACCTCTAAAACTTGACTAAAATTGGATCAAAATGTTATCTAAATATTTTGTCATCCTTTGTCAAGACACTCTTTTTGAGTGTGTTACCTTTGTGTAACCAAAGCATAATCTAGCGCTAAAAGAGGTAAAAATCCAAGATTTGCAAAATTTTGAAAGAGACTTATTTTTTCTCAAAACTTTGTAAAATTGAATTTTCAAGTCCATTGTATGCGGCTCCTTAAAAGTCGAACGACTCCTTATATTTAGGGAACCACATGTTCTTTTAAAGAACCGCGGACAACAAGCCTATATTTGGCTCGTTTTTGGTCTTTCGTCTTTGACCACAATCTTTCTCAAGATTCTTTGTTTGCCAATTTTGGCTAAACATCCTTGAAACCTTTTGTTTTCATTTCAAATCTTTGCCTTGTCTACTTTCTTTAATTTTTCTTCTTTTGGGAGTTCTTATTCTCATCCCTCACAATGTCTAACTCTTCTAATCTTAACATTGACATCTCTTTGTCACAATCTTCTAAACCTAAAGATTCTTTTTCTAAGCTTACTAAGAAACCAAAAATCTCGGTTCGACCCGTTTGGATCAAGAAGAACAAGGATCATCATGATTACTCTTCTCCCAAACCATGCAAGACATCTTCTTACTCTCCTATTGAGTATTGGAATGAGACTTTGTCGATCAATCCAATAACCAGAGAAAGAGAAGCTCTTCCACCACCACCTAAACCTTGCAACATACCTTATCTCAATGAACTCTCTTCTTTCCCAAATCTCACTAGGCATTGTGAAAGCATTTCTTATCCATTATCTCCCTCTCCACCTCCACCTTCTCATTTTTATGTTCCTCTCCCATCTAACGACTTTGTTTTTCATCATGGAAGCTCGTGTGCTTGTTGTCGATTTCAACAAGTTGAACTTGCTCATGTGTATGACAAGCTAAATTTTCTTTAATTTCTTCTCATTCGACCTCCTCTCAAAGTATTTGTTCCCGTGAATAAATCTTTGAATGATGCCTCGTTGTGTTATTTTTCCAATTAAAGCACACTTTGTGTTTTAGTTGTTTGAGTCAATAAAAACTTAAGCAATCTTGGAGGATAATCACTACTAGAGTAGTTGATGAGATGGCATTTATACATGATCTCATCATTCTTTTCGGGCTTTAAATGCATAAAATGTCATAAAAATACCATATATATGCTTGTATTTGTTTACTTGTGTGTTTTAGGTATGGATATCGTGAAAAAGACAAAAGATCACAAGAAACAAGGAAAAACGAACACGAGAAATGAAGCCGTACAAAGAACCGGGCCTTAGTTCATGATTTATCCAAGAAAACCCCTTGAAGACTTAAAGATGAACAAGATTTATCCTCAATATATGAATAAATGACACTTAAAACCCTTGTATATTCATAATTACAAGTTCGGTCCCTTAAGTTTGTCAAAACTACAAAAAGGTCCTTCAACTTTGAAGAATTGGCAAATTTAGTCCCTCAACAATTCTAAATTGTCAATAATGGTCCCTCATGAAGTCAAAGATACATTGAAGACCTTTGAAGATAAAAAAATGTCCAAGTTTAGTCCTTGAAATATTCAAAAGTGGCAAAAATAACCCTTGAAACCCTTATTGCAAAGTTTGGTGGCCAATGTGTGAAAATCAAAAGTTCTATAACAAAGGAAAACGGGTTAACAAGCTTTTAAACTTTAAAAAACAAGGACTACTAATGTTAATATCCAAAGTTCAAACATAACAAACACGCGCCAAACACTTTAACTCCTACAAAAACAGATCAAAATGTTTACTATTTACCTTGAAGAACCCAGAATTACCACCACTTAAAACAAAGGGTTAATTACAATTACCCAGGCACATGCTTGATTCACATGCCCAGAAACCCATCCCAAACCAAAATCCTTCAATCTCACTCACCTAAGGACCCCACCATTCAAATCCGTCCACCTATCACATCATTCCTTCATCTCCAAGGATTGCCATGTGGCCAAATCAACAGCTGAGACTCATTTCTTGGCCCCAAAGCTAAAATGAACAGCCAGGATGCATTTGGACAGCTCAATAACAAAATTCGTCTAGAAGATTTCAAGGGTATTTTAGGGACTTTGTAGCTAGGATTTTCATTGTAATCTCAGCCCTTGTGGCCTATATAAGGACTCCTCAACATGTGAGATAGCCTTGTTCCAGTTTTACTCTTTAAACATTGTAATTCCTTTTTAAAATTTATAAAAGTTGTTATTTTTAGAAAATTGTAATTCCTTTTTATGTTTTTGAAAGTTGGTGTTGTTTAAGGGTAATTCTGAGTTCCAATTGATGTTATAAAGGTGCTTTGATCTTGTGGTTAAAGCACGTTTATGTTTGGTAAGGTTTTCAAGTTTGAAAAAAGCTTGAAAATAGTCATCTAATTTTGTTGTTTTACTTGTACTAACCCTTATCCAAAAGCTATAAGCCCTTGCAAGCTTGTTGACACCAAGCTAGTGAAGGTTTATCAACCTTTGGATAGGTTGTTTGCTGCTTGTGTTGAAGAAATCAAGCCCTTGAGGTTCTGCTTTGAACCATCAACAAAGGCACATATCATCTTCTTTGTTCAAGGACCTTGGTCACTCTCTAGTTGTTGAGAGTGGTCCAAGGAGCATAGCTGATCCCTCTAGGAAGTTGTGGGGGATAGGTATAAGCACTTTTTAAGTTTCCCCTAAAAATTTTATGTTTATGTCTGATTTGTGCTTTGCCATGTGATTTGTTGCTCTGGTGTTTGTGCTTTGTATTTTATAGTTGGTATCTCTTAGTTGTCACCTAGTTGAGCTATTTGAACCATAAAATCACTAGGTTGTTTGTAGAAATAAAAAGTTTGTTTGAAAAAAGGACTAAAACAAGGCTGTTTGGGATTATTAGATCATAAGGCTTTGTGTCCTTGTTCCCTTGGTTCTTAGGGTTTGGGGAGTCTAAACAAGTCATATGCAACAAGTTTTAGTCACTGGTTAAGTATCAAGAGGTTTGGAAAAGGGATTTCAAGTTTTGGAAAAATCTGATAAAATTGGTTTGAATTTGGTCAAACACATCAGATCCAATAAAATCTTTGTTTGTTGGATCTAAGCTCTGAAACTTGGTTTGGGAAGAGTTTAGGTGATAAACTATCTGTGCATTATCTATTTGTTGAATTTGGTGGCTTATTGTGGGTGCTAGAGCTTATGAAAGTTGGTTGAAGTGGTCATTTGCATCAGCAAAGTGACCACCTCAATTTGGACTTGCATTTGTTATTCTAGTATATGCCTTGTTTTTAACTGATTGAAACTTGTTATTGTGTTGCTTGTGAGTGCTTCTTGCTATTTGGTGTGCCTTATTGTTGGCTTATAAGCTAACTGGCTTATTAAGCCTTATTTGCCAAAATCTGCCATCATTTGGTCAATTGACCACTTGATTCACAAGGACTCCACCTTGAGTTCTTTACAAAAGTTGCTTATAACAAGCCTATAAACAATCCTTGAGAATTTGGTTAACTTTGGTGGACTTTGACTTTTGGTCAAATAAGCACAATTTGGCTTATTTTTGAGAACTGCTTATTGGTACATGCAACAACTTGGTTTTTGTAATAGGTATCATTTTTCTCAGCTTAATAACAAATCTGGAAGGTTACAAGTCATTTGGTTGAGCTTTTGCTAGAAAACTAGCTTAATTGGCTTTTTTAGCCAGCTTATTTGCTCCTACAGCTTATTCTACTTGGGTTTTGTGATTTTTATGATTGATTATTCTTATTTAAGCCATTTGTGATCTTTTGCAACCAACCAGAGCTTCTGAAACGTCCTAGAACTCTAACCCGACTATTTTTTTGTTTAGTGGAATTCTACTTTGCTTATTTCTGGCTTATTGAGTGTGCTTTTTCAAAATTTCTTTTCATAGATCTCTTAGGCATCTCAAAAGAAGGTTGTGTGTTTAATTAGAGCTTATGGCATTGGCTTATTACTTAATGGGCTTATTGGCCCAATAAGAATAAGCTGTTGACCTTTTAAGTTGTGATAAGCTCAAAACCAGCTTTTAGGCCTTCAGACTTTTGTGTTTAGAATTGAATTTTGAGTCAGATAGGGCTTTTTTAGGTCATTTGGGCCAAGTTTGACTTTTTGGGCCCATTAAGGTTGACTGTTTTGGTTTTTAGCCCATTAGGGGTATTTTGGTCATTTCACTTTCATTTTCTGTTTATTTAGGTTAAAATAAACTAGTTTGCAAGTTTTTAGAATTTTTTATAATTTTTGGATTTTTAATATTATTTTAATATTATTTTATTATTAAATTTCAAATTTCACATTTTTACACTTTTCATATTTTTCTTATGTTTAATACATTAAAATAGGATTTTTGCAAATCTTAGATTAATTTTATCATCATTTTTCTAATTTCTAGAATTATTTTAAGTTTTTAATCATTTTAAATAGTTTTAGTTAGTTTAAAATTTTATAAAAATAGTTTTTAATCTTATTTAGTCATTTTAGAGGTTTACAAAGTGAAAAATCTTTATTTGGGCTTTTTAATAATCATTTTGTTTTTTAGGGCTTTAATTAGCATTTAAAAATCAATATTTAATTAATTAAAAGGTTTGAAAAAGTTTTGATCATTTGTAAATTCTTAGTTTATTTAACTTGATTTTTGGGAATTTTTTGGGAATTTTTAGAATTAATTTTTATTTTATCTCTTTTTACGGTTTTAATTTTAGTCGTCGTAGTAATAATTTTCACGTCTTCGTCATTCTATTTTCTCATCCCCTTCTTTCAAATATTAATCTCAAATCAATTACGAATTATTCACACAAATATACCTCCTTGGGAAACGAACTTAATTGGGTCGTTAACACTTGATTTTCTTTAAGTCATTTGTTTAATACTTACCGCTTTTACGCCTTTTTCCTAAGAGGTGTAAGTTCGCACCACAATCATTTTGGCGCCGCTGCCGGGGAGGTGTGTCATGATTAATTTGTCTTGTTGTTTTTAATATTAGCCAAAATAGTATTTGTATTAGTAGAACTCTACTAATACGTATTATCAATTTTTTCATTTTTCTTGTGAGATTATTATTACTATATTGTATTAAGTATCACAACAAATACAAAATATCTCCAAAAGTGTGAAAACACAACCCTAATTGGGATTTGATCTCCTAATTATTGTATTCGAATCTCAAACAAAAAGAAAAATGCAAAATTAGATAAATACTTTCGTGAAGCTCGATTTTGAAAAATACAAACTATAAGGTGGGTATAAGGCGGGTATTATAAAATATAGCCTAAGGAAAAAGACTCTTAAGTGCTTCGCGCCGCCTCGTTTCCCCGCTTGCTTGTGAGTATTTTGAGATTGAAAGCTAATCGAGGGTTTTGCCGCCCAATAAATTATCACGTATCATATATATTTGCTTGGTTTCTTTGTGATTAAACCCTCTTGAACAATTTGGTTTTCACCAAAGTTCTAAAGTCATTCGAAGGCGTTCACTCAACGCGATCGTTTTCATTCTTTTGAGGCTTCTTTAATCAAGAGTTTGATTCGAGGAGAGATTTAGTAGATTGTTGTCTACAAAGATACACAAAATCCAAAAAAATTAAAAATAATCAAAAACACAAAAAAAAAATTGAAAATCCACAAAACACCCAAAAAGAATCTTCTTTGCTCACCTCCCATCCTTTGTCAAGTTTATGCTAACTCGTAATTAAGCAAAACGAGCTCGTAAACGTCGTCAAAATCAAGGAAATCAAGAGCCTTTGATTGAAGAACAAACTCCTATTGTTGAACCCGTTGTAGAACCAATAGTCGCCATGGATAATCGTACTATGATGGAGTTGGTTCAAGCACCCACCGAGGGTTTTAGAGAAGCTATTGTGATTCCCGCCATCCTTGCGGAGAATTTCGAGATTAAGACGGGTTTAATGTCTATGTTGCAAGCAAATAAGTTTAGAGGTCATTAGAAAGACAACCCACATTATCACATAAGGAATTTTAATCGTCTCACCGCAACTAGCAAGTTTAAGGATGTTCCACATGACGCCATTAAGATGATGTTGTTTCCATACTCGTTAGATGGACCCGCTAAAATTTGGCTTGAGAAAGAACCGCCAAATTCAATTTTGACATGGGGTGATCTCGTTTCTAAATTGGTGAACCAATTTTTTCCACCATCTAAAACAACACATTTGAAAAATGAGATTTCAAGGTTTGTACAACGTAGTAATGAGAGTTTTTCAATGGCATGGGAACGATTTAAGGAAATGTTAGATGAATGTCCACACCATGATTTTTCGAAATTGCATCAAATAGATACTTTTTATAATGGACTTAATGATCATGAACGAGATTATCTTAATGCCGCCGCGGGTGGTAATTTTTTGTACAAAACGACTGATGAAGCTTTAAAGATTATCGAGAATAGATCTAAGGTTTACAATCCTCGTAACACACCGAGTGTTTCCAATATGGGTTCGTCATCATCGTCATCGTCTCGTAACATGAATGCCTTACATGATGAAGCTAATGAGGAATCGGTTTTTTGATAGATTTGCAAATCTTATGACTCATTGGAAAGCACAAGATGCTTTGAATTCCGCATCGGTTAAAGCGGTTGATAAGAGTTGTTTATCTTGTGGTGGAGCTCATGATCTTTCCGAGTGCATTACTGCTGGTGGTAACACTTCGAGTGCTTACGTAGCAACGGGAACTTACAACCAAAACGGCCAAGGTTCCCGCCCAAATCAAGCTCCACCAAATCAAAATGTTAACAGCTATCGAAACAACAATCAAAATGGTGGTTATCAAGGAAATTCACGTAACTATAACAAAGGGAATTATCGAAATGGGAATGGACAAATTTCAAATCAAAACCAAAACCGTGATTTTCAAACTACTACACAAGGTTTTCAAAATGATCACACCAAAAATCTTCAAGGAGAATTTTTGAATTATGCTATGGCAAATGATGCTAAGTTTGATAATATGCAACGTGAAATGATTAGCTTAAGATCCGAGTTGAAAAACGAACTTAAAAACGAACTTGCTAATGAACTTAAAACTCATGCTAATAAAATGGAAGGAAATGTTCAATGTCTCCAACAAAATCAACAAAACATGGAACAAGGACAACATGAGATTAAGCAAGAATTGTTAAAAGCGGATGCTAGGCAATCAAAATTTAAATACCGAATGGCAAAAAGTTTGAAGCAATCATGTGTAAACCCTCTTCCTCGGGTGGTCTTCCTAGTGATACCATTGCAAACCCGAAGGGAGAAATGAAGGTTATTACTACACGTAGTGGTAAAACTTTCAAGGAACCAATCTCTCATCCAAGTACTTCTACGGAGAAGGAAATCGAGAAAGAGCCTGAGGTGATGGTCGAAAAGGAGCATATCAAAAGCCCACGAAGTACCGCTCATACCACACCTACGGTCGAACCAATACCAATCATGGAACCCGAGATTCCAAGGCCGTTGCCAAATGTCCAACCCATACCACCCTTATCCTACCCTTCGAGACGAAACAAAGAGAAATTGCAAGAACGTAACAAACAACAAATCGAGCTTTTTATAAAAATGTTTCAACAACTTCATTTTGATGTAAGTTTAGCCGACGCGTTGTTATATATGCCTCGTTTCGCTTCCACTTTTAAAAGTATGATGAATGATAAGGAAAAGCTTTCAAAGCTTGCTAATTGTTCTTCGGTTTTATCTTAACCGCATACCGGAAAAAGTTGGTGACCCCGGAAAGTTTCTCATTCCTTGTGATATACAAGATATGAAAGAATGCCTCGCCTTGGCCGATCTTGGTGCGAGCATTAACTTGATGCCATTTTCCATTTGGAAATCGCTTTCGCTTCCGGCTCTTACTCCTTCGAACATGTCTATCGAGATGGCCGATCATTCTACGATTTTAGCATGTGGAGTAGCCGAGGATGTTTTCGTGAAAGTGGGGAAGTTCTACTATCCCGTTGATTTTATAGTAGTTGACATCCCCGCGGATCCTCAAGTTCATCTAATTTTAGGTCGTCCATTTTTAGACACCCCGAGATCGCTTATCGATGTTCATGCAAGAACTATTACTTTGAGATTCAACGAAGAGGAACTTGTTATAAACGCTACTCAAAATTCGACACCTTCTCATGTTTATGTAATCGCTACCATCAATCATATCGACTTAGTTGATGTGGTTTGTGATGAGTTTTCACAAGAAGTGTTAGGTTTTTCTGATAGCTCGTCAAGTGGCAATCCCACTATTTTGGATCCAATTCTTGCTAATTCTACACCAAATATCACTCCATTCCAAGGAGGAGATTTTACTTCAAATGAAATCAACAATGAAGATGAGGTGATTATTAGTGATGATACTTCTATTCCACCATTTCTTCCACCGATGGAAGTTATGAGTGTTGAGCAAAAATCTTCAACCGAGGAGCCGCCTATCCTTGAATTGAAAGATCTTCCATCTCACCTTGAATACGCCTTCTTGGAAGGTGATGACAAGTTGCCGATTATTATTGCAAAAGGTCTTGCTAATGATGAAAAACCCGCGCTCTTGAAAGTTCTTAAAGCTCATAAAGGGGCAATTACGTGGAAAATTTCCTACATTAAGGGTATTGACCCAAAATTTTGTACTCACAAAATTTTAATGGAGGAGGACTACAAACCCGCAATTCAAAGTCAAAGAAGGGTAAAACCCAAAATTCACGATGTCATAAAAAAGGAAGTTTTAAAACTCCTTCACGCGGGAATGATTTATCCTATCTCCGATAGCCCATAGGTGAGCCCAATCCATTGTGTCCCTAAAAAGGGAGGAATGACCGTTGTGCCTAATGAAAACAACGAGTTAATTCCCACTCGTGTTGTGTCCGGTTGGAGGGTGTGTATTGACTACCGAAAGTTAAATGACGCCACTCGTAAAGACCACTTTCCTTTGCCCTTCATGGATCAAATGTTGGAGCGACTCGCGGGAAATGAATTCTATTGCTTTTTAGATGGTTTTCCGGTTACTTTCGAATCCCTATCGACCCTCGTGATCAAGAGAAAACTACGTTTACGTGTCCTTATGGAACGTTTGCTTATCGTAGGATGACTTTCGGACTTTGCAATGCACTGGGTACGTTTCAACGGTGTATGATGGCTATTTTTCACGATATGATCGAGAAGTCGATGGAAGTGTTTATGGATGACTTTTTGGTATTTGGCAATTCGTTCACGTCATGTGTAACACCCCCAAATTTATACAACTCAATACAGCGGAAGACTCGTTGGTGTTACGGGATAGCACATTACTCACATCATAGACAACGCTTAAAAATCGCGTCGTTTAATAATAAAGCATTTCCATTCATAAATATCAAATTTACATAGGTCCCAAGTCATATTATTTCATATAATTTTTCAAAGAATTTGAATGGAAATTATTATTTAAGTGCGGGCCATGAATTCTTGTTGTCTTCCCGAGAATTACCTTCAAGTACCTGAGATAAAACATGTTAAAAGAAAAGGTCAGCGAAAACGCCGAGTGAATATATAGAGTTTAACAAAACCATTAATATATCATCGGTACATAATTATTACCGAAAATCATTTTGTATAAATCTTTATAATAGGCCATAAAATAGCCAAAGTCATTTTATACAAATCCTTATCAAAAATCTTAATATAGGCATTTGACTTCAAAATCATTATACGAACCAATGTCGTAAAAATATCATACAATACGTTTTATAACGTTGTATAGAGTTAAATAAAAACCGTTATATGAATATGGTTATGAAAAACCAAAACACGAACATAATATCAATAGTAAGAACCCATATTGCTAGTCAGACAATATATCGTAATTCGGTGCGTATAGCGGTATTTCGTTAATTGGATTATTATAAGCCGCATGACATTGCTACCTTACTACAACAAACAACGGGTAGCTAACCCGAAACTCATTTTCCCATCTAAATTAGTGTGTCGTCACAATAATCACGCTTGTGTAAATCTTCTCATACATAAATTCGCTTACCAATCAATGTGGCACGACGGGGATCAACCGTCAAGGCGCGAACTGGGGTGATCGTCCCCAAATAGTATTATTATATGCATAAGCGTCTACCAAATCCCGCTAGTTCACAATTCATGCTAATGGGACTTTTAGTGACATAATCTAACTTTAATAATACATTTCATTTCATCTATCGGGTCATATAATCATTCATCGGGTCATACAATCATTCGGGTCCAAATCAATAAACAAACAATTATGTATACATATGATGATTTTATATATATGATGATGATCAAGTGGGTTTGTACATTTTTACTCATTCATTATAGTGTTTATGTGTAGGTAACATTTTTATACTAGTTTCACAAGTTTATCTTATTTACATGTTTTAGGCCCAATAAGCCTATTATAAGCCCAATACCTTATATTAGTATATTTTACACTTTTATTATCAGTATTATACTTTATATGTTGGGCCCAAGTGGGTTAAGCCCATTAAGTAAATTTATAAGTGTTTAGCTCATTTAGTTGGATTATTAGTCCAATAATGCTAACTTAGCCCGTTAATGTATATATGTTGTAAAGCTCGGGTTTTATCGGTTTTTACTCGTTATATATGTTTACACATCAGTATGTGAGTTTATAAAAGTTCACATTAGACGGGTCCATCCGTCTAAGTTTTATTTAACAAAAACGTTAATCTTTCGGTTTTAGCCGAAAAGACGTAAAAATCATGTTTATAGTTTTTATAACTTATAAAACTTACCAAACTACCATTTTTATAAAATGTTCATTTATTTATCCTTATACATATTTATATAAATGTAATATATAAGTTAGTGGGTTTTAATTCACATTTTATACTATATTTATTTGAGTGCTTATATAATAATATTAAACTTTAATTTCACAAAATCAGTCCTAAATTTTAAGTTCACTAAAATGTCCATATATAGAGTTCTATAATGAGATAGGACCTCAAATTTTTATGACATAAACTACATGATATTTGCTTCATTTTATTCCTTTATATCTACTGATGAATCAACTTCTAAATATTTTAATAAATTCGTCCAAAACAGTATAGGCAGATTTGCACTCTAAACTTGTTTTGATCATATCTCACTCATTTTTATGATTCCATTGCATGGCCAACTCTCACAGGTGTATAACACCTAATACTTACTGTATATTGATTCCACTTTACCATTTTATCAGTTTATCATTTGGTTAATTACTGTTTTTATACAGCCATCTTATTAAGCAAGATTTAATCATTTTTACATGTGGTTTTTCTATCTTTTTACCCATGTTTATCAAATCTATCAACACCAAATCCCCACATAATATTTTTAATCATAATTCATCATCACATACATATACATAAATAAAGAAAATACAAGATTACATAATCAAAATAACAAGAGGATAGGAAGAAGAATCTCTATACCACCATTAGTGATGAAAAGATGAGTCTTTGATGAACAAGGCTTGGATTTTGATGGCAAAACATGTGATAAACCAATATCATCTTCAAGTCTACCAACCTTTATAAACTTCTCATGGAAAATCAGCCCTATGACACCAACAAATGTTCTCCTTGGATGTTAGAATCACCTCCAATCTTCAAAGCTTCAAAGTAACATCATCATGTGTATGAGTAACACATGATTTTATGACTAACATAGATCAAATGAGGGTTGTTTTTGATGAATAGTGGACGAATTTTAGAGAGAGATGAGAGTGTTTATGGTGGTTTGCATGTATGTCTGTGAGAAATGGTTTTGGTGCTAGTGGTTTTCTTGGTGTGTAGTTAGCTTGCAAGTTAAGCAAGACATGTGTCTTGCTTACTTTGTAAGCTTGACACCTAAGGGTGTAAGTAGCTAGTTTTAAACCATCCCATGTGTGGAGGTGGGGCAAAAGTAGTTTTGTCTCATCCCCAATTATTTACGGGTACTCCTCGATTCTAGTTTCCTCGATTTGCGTGCCCTCGGGTCATTTTACGAAAAACGTTTTTATAAATTATGAATCAACGATACAAAACGAATCTAATAAAAATTGTCTCATCAAAAACGGAGTTCAAAAACGTAAATACCTAATCCTAAGGTTTCCGGTTTAGTCGTAAAGGACGTTAAATTATAATCGTAAGTCCTAATCTCTTCTCGTAAATTTGTGAGTTTATGAACCAACACAAATTTAAAATCTCAAAATAATATTCACGGATAAATTTATTTCCTGAAATGTCGGACTGTCACCAAAACGGTGTATGTAAACGTAAGCACGTAACGTAGAATCCTCCGGTTTAGACGTAGTCGATGCTACTTCAAGACGTAAATCCAAATTTCTTCCCAAAAATAAGTGAGTTCATAATATAACATTAAAATAATGTTTTTAAATAACACTTGAGAATAAAATATCAACCATAAATTGACGGATTGTCACAGCATTTACCCCTAAACATGATCTTTGTCCTCAAAGATCATCTTATCTTACTACTCGCTTCTTATAGAGTTAAAGCCATGTGGGTATTTCCTCCACATTTGGTCTTTTCTCACAAGTGTAATTCATTACAATACGCGAGTTTCATCAAACATAACTACGGGAATAAGATCAGGCTTAATGTCGACTTACTTTCTCTATCCATGATGTTCATGGGTTTTTGATGAATGCAACTTTTCGCCGATCTAAACTTCATTAAGGATTAGTCAGATTTTCACTTGATAGATATTTTATCAAGTTAGATATACGAATCATAATTCACGCAGCCCTTGAAGTCCCAGGGTAGATCCAGCTTATATGCCTTTCAAACCAACTTTTACATCATCTCAATGGTCCCATGCAACGGGGACTTATTTCCCATGATCTTTCAGATCTTCAATTCATCTTTCTATGGTGAAATTTTTTGGCATAACTTCGCTACCCATCCTGCACTTCAAGATCTACATTTCATATTCACATTACCTCCTGCCTACTATCGGCAGTCAATAATCAGATCCTAATTTCAACAATCATTTCAGGTCTCGTGGGTCGAGTATTTTTTCAAGGTTAGGTTCGCCATCATAGGAAACCTTAAACCTAAAAGACATGTCCAACTCACAATGGGTGTATGTCGGGTGTCTTCATCCGAATTCCTGCTTACAGATGCTCTTATATATAGATCCTAACAAGATTCGAATTCGATCCAAAACGATGATTATCAATGATAATCTCTACAAAAGGAAAGCGATTACACGGTTCATTACCAAAGCTCAATCATTCAAACATAAAACAAGACTTCTAGTGTTTTGTATCGTTACTTTACCTCGTCCCTTCGATTTGGGGTGGTAAATAGTACTCTCATCAAGGTTCGTTCCCAATGACTTCTGAGCAAATCTCTAGAAATTCGATGCCAAGCGAGGATCTTGATAAAGATGTTCGATACAAGCACACTATGTTTACATAACTCCTTTAAATACAAAAGAGTCAATTTCTTCATCAAGAATATAGCATTAGCATTAACGGGAATGATATTAGTAGATTTGGTCAGTCTGTCGACGATGACCCAAATCGAATCAAATTCAGATGATGACCTTTGCAATAGTTATACGTTTACTAATGTATGAGGCGATGTCTGCCTTCATGATTTTCCATCAGTACAACTTCTTCAGACAAAGATACTTTTAATCAGAAATGACAGGAATAGAATACTTATACTTACGGGATTCCAACATAACTAAATCTCAAAATCTCCATATTTAGACAACCACAAGTGGTCTTTAAAACATTCAACGCCATCGGCTTCTCAATTCTAATGGTTCACATTAGCCGCGAACCCCTTTTTATAAACATCGTTTATTTTTATATTGTTCGACAATTTATTTTGCACAGTCATTATTAAGAAACACATCCTAATTTATTCTGTATCCTTCCTATATAATGTGTCAGTAATTACGTTCACTTTCCTAGATAGAATAAATATCATGACCGTATTTATTCGAAAATTCTTTCTTCACATTTCCTAAGTCTTAGTTCTATCTCAACTATTGTTTTTATCGTTTTGCTCAATCCGACGTTTAAAGCGTCGATAATTATTACAAGTAATTAAATAATAAATATTCAATTTTTATGAAACGTAAACGTAAAAATTTTAAATTTCTTAGTTCGGCCAATTATATAAAAATGTTCAAAATGAATTTGAATTTAATTAACACAATTTTTGTTGATTTATCGAAAATAATTATTAAGATCCGTAATTGTTCGAAAATCTTTGTTTATACTTTGGTCAAAATTTTCTTAGTTGAAAAGTAAAAATCGTCGTTTCAAATTCCAAGTCATGGTTTAAATGGTTTTCCTCAATCCTTCTTAAGTTGTCTTAAGGTATGCAAAAACATTTACCCCTAAACAGGAGTTTAGTTAAATGTTTTGGTTATAAGGGAATGTCCTTAAAAATTCTTTTGATAAGACATTTGTCAAAACATATTTGCACTTTCTTTTTGGTAAAACCCAAAGTCTTAAATGGCTCTAATTTTTGAGGAGTCAATATATTCCATTATCTATTAATTACACGGTCATTTAATGTAAAGGATTAAGTCTTAAATCACATGTTAAATATTCAAGGTACAGGTTTTCATTGTTCAGCCAATTCAGGGCAATTTATAAAGAATTATTAACTCATTCTTATTCTTATAAATAAACAAATGGTCCTTAATGATCACAAGCATGAATATATCAAATTACAGCCCACACACGTGATTCCCCAAAATTTATGAATGCTACATGTGTATTAGTTAATCCAAACGACATCACGGGAAACTCATAATGTTTATTACGAGTTCTGGATGTAGTGATTGGAATAGATAATCTTTTTCGCAGATGCGAAGTTGATGATAACCATGCCATGGATCAAATCTTTAGAACATACGCTAGAACCTTGAAAATGATTGAACAATCTATCATCTTGGGTAGTGGATATAGATTTTAATCGTCAATTTACTTAGTTCACGGTAATCAATAAATATAAGAAATAATAACACCATAGCTCTTCATGATGACGAGCTTGGTAGAATAAAAGCTTTCTCCGACAACTCTCTCAGTTGTACGGTAATTCCTTTAATTCAGGTGGTGTTGACGTACTGTACAAACGCCACAGGTGCAGCACCGGAATATAATTAATTCCAATTTCAACTTGCCTTAATGGCTAACGTCTAGGTAATTTACCAACAAATACCTCCTAAAATTTCAAATAACATGAACATCTTTTAATATATCTACCTTAAGTTCTTTCTAGATTATAATATCTATGAATAATTCATACCCATTCATGGTATAATTTCAAGTCTAAATGCAGGATATGGTCATCCATCAAGAATTATTTACATCACTTTTGATAATCAACATCTTATCATTTAGGGGAATTCTACTCGAGTTCCCATCAATTAAGACAATGTCGTCATGTCATAATCAATCAACCCATTCTAATGGCACTATCAACTTTCCAGTTTCATTACCGTTAATAAGATGTGAACTTCTCAAAAGACTAATAATAACTCATAATCCTTCACAAGTTCAAGGATATGTGGAGACATAGCTAACATTAAAGAGTAAGGTCAACGCATAATCTACGCGAGAAAATTTCAAATCAGATACAAACGAAAACATTTAATGAATATGAATATATCCCATGTTTTCATAATTTGAGTACGCATTCGAAAGCTCCTCGGATCGTTACCCAGGTCATTCAAATTAAATCTAACCAAAAGAAATGATAGGAACGTCGATACATCCAATCGGGTATCAACACTCGGTAATCAGATACTTTTCCTAAGAATCTCACAACGAAAGAATTGGACAAGAAAGAATTGTCAATTGTCAAATAAGACAATTTCCACAGATGAGTAAATTCGACTTAGAAGAATAGATGCTACAGGCACATATGTAGGTGTCCCTAACACTATGTCCCTATTTTTCACTTCTTGCAGATCTCATAAAATTTAATCTTTCACAATCTTCAAAGAAAATGTAGTCTTTATTAATCAACTTTATGGTGACCACTAATCAGCCTTGCATGGTCCATTCCAAATTGTATGTAGGCGCGCAACTATATACAATTTCAAGATTAACGATGCAATACTCAGTTCGTCCAAATTTTATCATCATGTTTATAATAAAAACATTTTCATGCTTAATTCTTAAATAAGAGTCAAAATAAATTTACAAAGATTTTCTTTGTTATGAAAACAATTAAGTTTTCTAAGGTATTTCATAATCAACTTTATTTCAATAATGATTACTTAATAAATCTCACTTTAGATCATCTTTACTGTGATGAAAATTCAATTTTTCTCAAGGAATACTGTTTTATCTTATAAAAACAATGAGTGATCTGTAAAAGAGTGATGAAAAGTTTTTCACCAAGAACTAACTACAATATGCTAGGAAATGAGCTTTAGCCAAATAATCACGAGGTTCATGACCTCGATGGCACTCTGGAATACAAAGAGAATAATCCACAACGTAACTCAAATCGAGATGAGTACTTAATTAATGGTCGCATCACTAATGCGAACATTAGGATGAAGCAAGAAAAGATAGATAACATCGATACATGTAGAATTTAGCAATCAAAGGTAGTCTTTTCATTAATCACAAACAAGTCAAATTGTACCGTAACACATTACGTGTCACTATGTCATACAATTCCTAGAACTCATCCTACCAACTGATGTCTCAGTTAAGTTAGGGATTTTTAAAAGATACCAGAATGAATACTAATCTACAAGAGTCATTAGGTGTTCCATCCGTCCCGGAAGGTCCATCGGTCCTAATTCAGAAGAAGATTTCTTCAATTTATTTCTTGGACACTGGGCATCCTCATTATTGGACAAAGACCTAGGAACAACACTTAACACGAATCAACAATCAATTAAAACCTTATAATTCAATCACATGACTTAACGACTTCCTCTTAACAATTTAATATTCCATACGGGTTAAATTTTACTTTATTCAAGTTTTCAATCAACTTATACTCAATTCGATATCCTACCTCATTCTCCAATATTTTTCAACCTTATTCTTAGACCTTAATAGGGCAATAAAAGCTCGATATGAACAACACTTAATTTCCAATCCTATAGCTCTTTACAACAATAGTTATCAAATAAGTCACTAGTATGAGATGACTTACACATTCAATATTTCTCAAAAAGGTACTAGTGGCATGAGGCTTTTGGGTAATGGTTCCAATGACAGCCTCAAGTGCAACATTCACCCTTTCGATTTCAATTTAAGAATTGGATGACAACGAATCAGATGACATCTTTCTAGGTGGTAACGTTTTGTCAAACTCCACTCTATAAGGAAAGATCATCATGACATCGATATCAGATATAATCTCGCCAATTCTTCTTTAATATCACAATCAACTAATATCAACATTTCTACGAATATCAACCATTTGTTGGGATCATAAATATCCACAACTTGGTTTAGATCTAGGATAGCTAGAATTCCTACGAGAATAGCTTCGATTAATTTACTAGGGGATTTAGGGTTTCTTGTGACAATCTACGTCGTATAAATACCTCGTATAAACATTAAAATAATCATCAAACAATCATGTAATCAAATTACATCGTATATATATATATATATATATATATATATATATATATATATATATATATATATATATATATATATATATATATATATATATATATATATATATATATATATATATATATATATATATATATATATATATATATATATAATCAAAGTTATATATATATATATTAAAATAACACTTCTCAGTCTGGCCTTGTCGGTAACTCGGGAATTCTGCGGCACCGTTATAGTCAAAACTTTTTTTAGACATTTTGAGAAAAATGTTTATAGTTAAAAGATTTTGAAATGTTTTATTCAAAACCTTGGTTTTTTAAAATCTTTCGTTCTCTATAACGAGAGCTCTGGTACCAAACTGTAACACCCCCAAATTTATACAACTCAATACAGCGGAAGACTCGTTGGTGTTACGGGATAGCACATTACTCACATCATAGACAACGCTTAAAAGTCGCGTCGTTTAATAATAAAGCATTTCCATTCATAAATATCAAATTTACATAGGTCCCAAGTCATATTATTTCATACAATTTTTCAAAGAATTTGAATGGAAATTATTATTTAAGTGCGGGCCATGAATTCTTGTTGTCTTCCCGAGAATTACCTTCAAGTACCTGAGATAAAACATGTTAAAAGAAAAGGTCAGCGAAAACGCCGAGTGAATTCATAGAGTTTAACAAAACCATTAATATATCATCGGTACATAATTATTACCGAAAATCATTTTGTATAAATCTTTATAATAGGCCATAAAATAGCCAAAGTCATTTTATACAAATCCTTATCAAAAATCATATTATAGGCATTTGCCTTCAAAATCATTATACGAACCAATGTCGTAAAAATATCATACAATACGTTTTATAACGTTGTATAGAGTTAAATAAAAACCGTTATATGAATATGGTCATGAAAAACCAAAACACGAACATAATATCAATAGTAAGACCCCATATTGCTAGTCAAACAATATATCGTAATTCGGTGCGTATAGCAGTATTTCGTTAATTGGATTATTATAAGCCGCATGACATTGTTACCTTACTACAACAAACAACGGGTAGCTAACCCGAAACTCATTTGCCCATCTAAATTAGCGTGTCGTCACAATAATCACGCTTGTTTAAATCTTCTCATACATAAATTCGCTTACCAATCAATGTGGCACGACGGGGATCAACCGTCAAGGCGCGAACTGGGGTGATCGTCCCCAAATAGTACTATTATATGCATAAGCGTCTACCAAATCCCGGTAGTTCACAGTTCATGCTAATGGGACTTTTAGTGACATAACCTAACTTTAATAATCCATTTCATTTCATCTATCGGGTCATATAATCATTCATCGGGTCATACAATCATTCGGGTCCAAATCAATAAACAAACAATCGGGACAAATGGTGTCCTTTTTTATCAAAACTAACATGTTATCTCCCTCGCGGGTTTATAAAACATTTCATAAAACATTTAAAAGAGTGCGAGGCTATGAACTCACGTTGATGTGGGAAGGCGGGTTATCGGCAATTCGGATGTACGGTTGGTGCTTCAATTACGGAAACCTAGACAAATAATACTCGTCTTAGACTTTTGTCCAATGACTTTATAAAAATAACAATTATGTATACATATGATGATTTTATATATATGATGATTATCAAGTGGGTTTGTACATTTTTACTCATTCATTATAGTGTTTATGTGTTGGTAACATTTTTATACTAGTTTCACTAGTTTATCTTATTTACATGTTTTAGGCCCAATAAGCCTATTATAATCCCAATACCTTATATTAGTATATTTTACACTTTTATTATCAGTATTATCCTTTATATGTTGGGCCCAAGTTGGTTAAGCCCAATAAGTAAATTTATAAGTGTTTAGCTCATTTAGTTGGATTATTAGTCCAATAATGCTAACTTAGCCCGTTAATGTCTATATGTTGTAAAGCTCGGGTTTTATCGGTTTTTACTCGTTATATATGTTTATACATCAGTATGTGAGTATATAAAAGTTTACATTAGACGGGTCCATCCGTCTAAGTTTTATTTAACAAAAACGTTAATCTTTCGGTTTTAGCCGAAAAGACGTAAAAATCATGTTTATAGTTTTTATAACTTATAAAACTTACCAAACTACCATTTTTATAAAATGTCCATTTATTTATCCTTATACATATTTATATAAATGTAATATATAAGTTAGTGGGTTTTAATTCACATTTTATACTATATTTATTTGAGTGCTTATATAATAATATTAAACTTTAATTTCACAAATCAGTCCTAAATTTTAAGTTCACTAAAATGTCCATATCTAGAGTTCTATAATGAGATAGGACCTCAAATTTTTATGACATAAACTACATGATATTTTATTCATTTTATTCCTTTATATCTACTGATGAATCAACTTCTAAATATTTTAATAAATTCGTCCAAAACAGTATAGGCAAATTTGCACTCTAAACTTGTTTTGATCATATCTCACTCATTTTTATGATTCCATTGCATGGCCAACTCTCACATGTGTATAACACCTAATAAGTACTGTATATTGATTCCACTTTACCATTTTATCAGTTTATCATTTGGTTAATTACTGTTTTTATACAGCCATCTTATTAAGCAAGATTTAACCATTTTTACATGTGATTTTTCCATCTTTTTACCCATGTTTATCAAATATATCAACACCAAATCCCTACATAATATTTTTATTCATCATTCATCATCACATACATATACATAAACAAAGAAAATACAAGATTACATAATCAAAATAACAAGAGGATAGGAAGAACAATCTCTATACCACCATTAGTGATGAAAAGATGAGTCTTTGATGAACAAGGCTTAGATTTTCATGGCAAAACATGTGATAAACCAATATCATCTTCAAGTCTACCAACCTTTATAAACTTCTCATGGAAAATCAGCCCTATGACACCAACAAATCTTCTCCTTGGATGTTAGAATCATCTCCAATCTTCAAAGCTTCAAAGTAGCATCATCATGTGTATGAGTAACACTTGATTTTATGACTAACATAGATCAAATGAGGGTTGTTTTTTATGAATAGTGGATGAATTTTAGAGAGAGGGGAGAGTGTTTATGGTGGTTTGCATGTATGTGTGTGAGAAATGGTTTTGGTGCTAGTGGTTTTCTTGGTGTGTAGTTAGCTTGCAAAGTTAAGCAAGACATGTGTCTTGCTTACTTTGTAAGCTTGACACCTAAGGGTGTAAGTAGCTAGCTTTAAACCATCCCATGTGTGGGGGTGGGGAAAAAGTGGTTTTGTCTCATCCCCAATTATTTACGGGTAGTCCTCGATTCTAGTTTCCTCGATTTGTGTGCCCTCGGGTCGTTTTACGAAAAATGTTTTTATAAATTATGAATCAACGACACAAAACAAATCTAATAAAAATTTTCTCATCAAAAACGGAGTTCAAAAACGTAAATACATAATCCTAAGGTTTCCGGTTTAGTCGTAAAGGACGTTAAATTATAATCTAAGTCCTAATCTCTTCTCGTAAATTTGTGAGTTTATGAACCAACACAAATTTAAAATCTCAAAATAATATTCACGGATAAATTTATTTCCTGAAATGTCGGACTGTCACCAAAACGGTGTATGTAAACGTAAGCACGTAACGTAGAATCCTCCGGTTTAGACCTAGTCGATTCTACTTCAAGACGTAAATCCAAATTTCTTCCCAAAAATAAGTGAGTTCATAATATAACATTAAAATAATGTTTTTAAATAACACTTGAGAATAAAATATCAACCATAAATTGACGGATTGTCACATCATGTTTATCTAATCTTGAGCAAATGTTAAAACGTTGTGAAGAAACCAATCTTGTGCTTAATTGGGAAAAATATCATTTCATGTGTAAACAAGGAATCGTCTTAGGACATAAGGTCTCGAAAGCGGGGATTGAGGTCGATAAAGCTAAGGTAGACGTCATCGCCAAGTTACCTCATCCCAAAACCATTAAGGGAGTTAGGAGTTTCCTAGGCCACGCGGGCTTTTATCGTCGTTTCATCAAAGACTTTTCGAAAATCTCTCAACCTATGACACACCTTCTCGAGAAGGATGCTCCTTTTAATTTCAATGAGGATTGTGTTAGAGCTTTCGAAACTCTCAAAAGGAAACTTACCGAAGCTCCCATTCTGGTTGCTCCTAATTGGGAATTACCCTTTGAAATCATGTGTGATGCAAGTGATTATGCTATAGGGGTCGTTTTAGGGAACGTTATGAAAAGCATTTTCGTCCTATCCATTATGCTAGTAAGACGATGACCGAGGCTCAATTAAAGTACACCACAACCGAAAAGGAATTCCTTGTCGTGGTATATGCTTTTGAGAAATTCCGACCTTATCTCGTCTTAACTAAAAGCATCGTGTATACCAACCATTCTGCTATCAAGTATCTCTTAGCTAAGCAAGATGTTAAGCCAAGATTGCTTCGTTGGATGCTCCTCCTCCAAGAATTTGATGTCACCGTGCTTGACAAAAAAGGAGCCGAGAATCTAGCGGCCGATCATCTCTCTCGTCTAGAAGATCCTCATAAAGATGTTTTCGAGAACAAGGAAATCACCGAAACATTTCCTCTCGAGACACTCGGTGTAGTGAATTCTAAAGACACAACCCCATGGTTTGCCGACATTGCAAATTACCATGCTGGCAATTTCATAATCAAGGGAATGACGACACAACAAAAGAGAAAATTCTTTTGTGACGTCAAGTTCTATTTTTGGGACGACCCTTATCTCTTTCGGGTTTGTGCGGATCAACTCGTTTGACGTTGTGTTTTTGGTGCCGAAGCTTCTAACATCCTTAGAGCTTGTCACTAGGGACCCACGGGTGGTCACCATGGTGCTAATCTCACGGCTAAGAAAGTGTTCGATGTCGGCTTCTTTTGGCCTTCTATCTATCGTGATGCACATGCACTTGTAAAGTCGTGTGATTCGTGCCAACTTCAAGGAAAATCGGCTCAACGTGATGAAATGCCACAAAATATAATTCAAGTGTGTGAGATTTTCGACATTTAGGGCATAGACTTTATGGGGCCGTTCCCATCGTCTCATGGTAACAAGTATATCCTCGTCGCCGTCGACTACCTTTCTAAGTGGGTGGAAGCTAAGGCTTTACCTACTAATGATGCTCGTGTGGTAGTGAAGTTTTTGAAGCAACTATTCTCTCGGTTTGGAACCCCTCGTGATATTATAAGCGATCGTGGAACCCATTTTTGTAATGACCAATTCGAAAAGGTTTTAAAGAAATATGGAGTTACTCATCGTCTTTCTACGGCTTATCACCCGCAAACGAGTGGCCAAGTCGAGGTTTCAAACTGAGCTTTGAAGAGGATTTTAGAGAGGTCAATTGGAGAAAACCGTGCTTCATGGTCCGACAAACTCGATGACGCTTTATGGGCCTTTAGGACCTCTTATAAGACACCTATCGGTTGTACTCCTTATAAGTTAGTCTATGGGAAGAATTGTCATTTGCCCATTGAATTGGAGCATAAGGCATATTAAGCCCTTAAGCATGCTAATTTTAACTTAAAGACCGCGGGAGATCACCAGAAAATACAATTGAATGAATTTGATGAATTACGAGATAATGCTTATGAAAATTCATTTATTTTCAAAGGAAAGACTAAAAAGTTTCATGATGCAAAGATTAAAAACCGGCTTTTTAACGTTGGTGATCAAGTTTTACTTTTTAACTCTAGATTAAAGATATTTTCCAGGAAACTAGAATCTCGGTGGTCGGGTCCTTTCACCATTACACAAGTGTTTCCTTATGGGACCATCGAGCTAGCTCAAAATGATGGTCCTAACTTTAAGGTGAATGGACATAGGCTTAAGCACTAATTTGGTGGGGAAGTTCCTTCATTGAATGACCTCGACCAAGTCACCTTCCCCAATGATAATTAGCATTGAGGGGATCGAGTCAAGCTCATGACTCGATAATCAAAAGCGAGGTGCCTCGTGGGGGAGATCCCATGCTTATCTTTTTTAATGCTTTCTAATAAATAATGAGAGGGGATTTGTACCCTTCCAACTCGTTGTCTCGTGGTTGTTTGTGAATGTGTTATCTAGATCTCATCGTCGCTACGATTGAAGACTCTCGTGTTCGTTTACGTGAGCCTCGATCGTTTGCTTGAAGAAGTTTTTCACGAATCCATGACATATCCTTTATTGTTCTAAAAATTATCTTTTAGCATACTTAATAAACGGCTTTAGATATATTGTTGATCACCCTTTCCATGCTAGATCCTAAGCATTCGACTCTTCGTCTCTAGTATGGGGTGCTCCACCTTTATACTCGAAACATTGAGGACAATGTTTACTTTTAGTATGGGGGTAAATAGGTACTTTCTTTGCTACGCCCTCACGTGTTCCAACTTTCAATGATTTGTTGCTAATAAGGCTAAAAAATGGCCAAACTTTATAAAATATTCTTAGTTTTAATAAGTGTTTTTAAGACGCGAATGTATATTTTCCGATGGGTAGAATAAGAGCTAATTTTTTACTTGATGGGCATTTGGAGCCCTTTACATTCCTTAACCCGCTCAATTCAAGTTTTGCTAGACTTTTATATAGGGAACTTTATAACACGAAAGTCTTAGCTCATTCGGGCTAAGAACAAGAACTTTTCGCAAGTTCCTATAATTGATTCTAGAAAGTCACTTATCAAGCAACTATAAAATGCATTCTCTAAACTTGAAAAAGTCCAAGAAAGTGCAAGATCCTATAGGTGGATTGAAAACCCAAAACTTCGTTTGATATAGTCTTAATGAAAGATAGTCCAAATTTGGCTTAATTTTGACTTGCATGGCTAAGTATTCACGAGTCTCTTTAATTAGAGGTCTTTAAATATTGAAGAACGAGAGATGATAGAGTTAGACAAGTGATCATGCTAAACGTAGAACATGAAAATGTTCTTTCAAAAACTCATATGTTTTTAATTGTGGCTTTTTCTCCCATAAGATCAATGCATTAGGAATAAAAATAATTGCAATAAGTAAGGTCGTACGATGTGAAAGGTTACTTAGCTTCTAGCACAATATCGTTTAAAATTTGCTCGGGGTTGAATATAGTTCATAGCCAAGGAATAACTTATTGAAGCGGGACGCGAAGATTGACGAAGATCCAAAAAGGCCCTAACAAGGCATGAGGAGCTCTATTTTTTTGCCAAAGATCCAAGATGATGTGAAGTATCATTATTCCTAAATCAATATGAAGGATCGAGACACACGACGAAAAGAAATTACTCCCCTATAGATCATGGAGAAAGTCTATCCAAAAAGACCCTTACAAGGTATAAGGATAAATATATCCAAGTCCTAAAAGGAGGCGGATCGTTGTATATCAAAGTCCAAAATAAAGATTGGAGAAAAATGATGAAGTCGTGGTCCAAGTATGAAGAATCTCTCAAAAACGTCAAGTGAAGAAATTCCAAAATATGAAGAGAAGACCATAATTTCAAGAATGTCTTCCCAAGATTTGAAGTATGAAGTACATGCCAAATATCGGTCCGAGAAAGGTCTCAAATCGTGAAACAAGTTATGTCAAGATATGAACTTAAGGAGATACTCGAGAAGTTGTTTTAAAAGATTTTGTCCTTCGGCTAACTATCGATTAAATCGTGCTACTTTACTTTCGGACTAATTAATACTCAAATAAGTCAATATGAATCACTTGTGATCCATGAAAAATAGTTAAAAAAATTCTAGAAACCCATTTCTTTTCATAATAACTAGGATTGCGGGGAGAAAAAGTATTACACAATTTGAACGTATGAGTAGTGTTAGCATTGTGACTTGTACCAAAAATGATCTCGTTTTTGCACTTAGCATGGAATGTATGACAATCAAGGATGACGAAATTTACTCTATGGGACATTTACTTGTTTCTTTCATCGACCCTAAAAGTCACACACGTGATGAAAATCATACATTATGTCTTTACACATCTTCGTAGTATTGTTGCAAGTCTTTTACTTTTCAATAAAGGTTAATAAAATTTAATTTTGGTGATGCTTAGATACTTTATTCTAGCATTGCGTGAGGGCACAGCAATGGCTTAGTATGGGGGAGTGATGAGATGGCATTTATACATGATCTTATCGTTCTTTTCGGGCTTTAAATGCATAAAATGTCATAAAAATACCATATATATGCTTGTATTTGTTTACTTGTATGTTTTAGGTATGGATATCGTGAAAAAGACAAAAGATCACAAGAAACAAGGAAAAACAAACACAAGAAATGAAGCCGTACAAAGAACTGGGCCCTAGTTCATGATTTATCCAAGAAAAACCCTTGAAGACTTGAAGATGAACAAGATTGATCCTCAATGTATGAAGAAATGACACTTAAAACCCTTTTATATTCATAATTACAAGTTTCGTCCCTTAAGTTTGTCAAAATTACAAAAAAGTCCTTCAACTTTGAAGAATTGGCAAGTTTAGTCCCTCAACAATTTTAAATTGTCAATAATGGTCCCTCATGAAGTCAAAGATACATTGAAGACCTTTGAAGATCAAAAATGTCCAAGTTCAGTCCTTGAAATATTCAAAAGTGGCAAAAATAACCCTTGAAACCCTTATTGCAAAGTTTGGTGGTCAATGTGTGAAAATCAAAAGTTCTATAACAAAGGAAAACGGGTTAACAAGCTTTTAAACTTTGTTTACACATTCTGCCAAAACACAAGGACTACTAATGTCAATATCCAAAGTTCAAACATAACAAACACGTGCCAAACACTTTCACTCCTACAAAAACAGGTCAAAATGTTAACTATTTACCTTAAAGAACCCAGAAATACCACCACTTAAAACAAAGGGTTAATTACAATTACCCAGGAACATGCTTGATTCACATGCCCAGAAACCCATCCCACACCAAAATCCTTCAATCCCACTCACCTAAGGACCCCGCCATTCAAACCCGTCCACCTATCACATCATTCCTTCATCTCCAAGGATTTCCACGTGGCCAAATCAATAGCTGAGACACATTACTTGGACCCAAAGCTAAAATGAACAGCCAGGATGCATTTGGACAGCTCAATAACAAAATTCGTCTAGAAGATTTCAAGGGCATTTAAGGGACTTTGTAGCTAGGGTTTTCATTGTAATCTCAGCCCTTGTGGCCTATATAAGGACTCCTCAACATGTAAGATAGCCTTGTTCCAGTTTTACTCTTTAATCATTGTAATTCCTTTTTAAAATTTATAAAAGTTGTTATTTTGAGAAAATTTTAATTCCTTTTTATGTTTTTGAAATTTGGTGTTGTTTAAGGGTAATTCTGAGTTCCATTTGATGTTATAAAGGTGCTTTGATCTTGTGGTTAAAGCACGTTTATGTTTGGTAAGGTTTTCAAGTTTGAAAAAAGCTTGAAAATAGTCATCTGATTTTGTTGTTTTACTTGTACTAACCCTTATCCAAAAGCTATAAGCCCTTGCAAGCTTGTTGACACCAAGCTACTGAAGGTTTATCAACCTTTGGATAGGTTGTTTGCTGCTTGTGTTGAAGAAATCAAGCCCTTGAGGTTCTGCTTTGAACCATCAACAAAGGCACATATCATCTTCTTTGTTCAAGGACCTTGGTCATTCTCTAGTTGTTGAGAGTGCTCCAAGGAGCATAGCTGATCCCTCTAGGAAGTTGTGGGGGATAGGTATAAGCACTTTTTAAGTTTCCCCTAAAAATTTTATGTTTATGTCTGATTTGTGCTTTGCCATGTGATTTGTTTCTCTGGTGTTTGTGCTTTGTGTTTTATAGTTGGTATCTCTTAGTTGTCACCTAGTTGAGCTATTTGAACCACAAAATCAGTAGGTTATTTGTAGAAATAAAAAGTTTGTTTGAAAAAGGACTAAAACAAGGTTGTTTGTGATTATTGGATCATAAGGCTTTGTGGCCTTGTGCCCTTGGTTCTTAGGGTTTGGGGAGTCTAAACAAGTCATATGCAACAAGTTTTAGTCACTGGTTAAGTATCAAGAGGTTTGGAAAAGGGATTTCAAGTTTTGGAAAAATCTGATGAAATTGGTTTGAATTTGGTCAAACACATCAGATCCAATAAAATATTTGTTTGTTGGATCTAAGGTCTGAAACTTGGTTTGGGAAGAGTTTAGGTGATAAGCTATATGTGCATTATCTGTTTGTTGAATTTGGTGGCTTATTGTGGGTGCTAGAGCTTATCAAAGTTGGCTGAAGTGGTCATTTGCATTAGCAAAGTGACCACCTCAATTTGGACTTGCATTTGTTATTCTAGTGTAAGCCTTGTTGTTTTACTGATTGGAACTTGTTATTGTGTTTCTTGTTAGTGCTTCTTGCTATTTGGTGTGCCTTATTGCTGCCTTATAAGCTAACTGGCTTATTAAGCCTTATTTGCCAAAATCTGCCATCATTTGGTCAACTGACCACTTGATTCACAAGGACTCCACCTTGAGTTCTTCACAAAAGTTGCTTATAATAATCCTATAAACAATCCCTGAGAATTTGGTTAACTTTTGTGGACTTTGACTTTTGGTCAAATAAGCACAATTTGGCTTATTTTTTAGAACTGCTTATTGGTACATGCACAACTTGGTTTTTGTAATAGGTGTCATTTTTCTCAGCTTAATAACAAATCTGGAAGGTTACAAGTCATTTGGTTGAGCTTTTTGCTAGAAAACTAGCTTAATTGGCTTTTTCAGCCAGCTTATTTGCTCCTACAGCTTATTCTACTGGGCTTTTGTGATTTTTATGATTGATTATTCTTATTTAAGCCATTTGTGAGCTTTTGCAACAAACCAGAGCTTCTGAAACGTCCTAGAACTCTAACCCAACTATTTTGTCGTTTAGTGGAATTCTACTTTGCTTATTTCTGGTTTATTGAGTGTGCTTTTTCAAAATTTCTTTTCACAGATCTCTTAGGCATCTCAAAAGAAGGTTGTGTGTTTAAATAGCTTATGGCATTTGCTTATTGCTTAATGGGCTTATTGGCCCAATAAGAATAAGCTGTTGACCTTTTAAGTTGTGATTAGCTCAAAACCAACTTTTGGGCCTCAAGACTTTTGTGCTTAGAATTGAATTTTTAGTCAGATAGGGCTTTTCAGGTCATTTGGGCCAAGTTTGACTTTTTGGGCCCATTAAGCCCATTAAGGTTGACTGTTTTGGTTTTTAGCCCATTAGGGGTATTTTGGTCATTTCACTTTCATTTTCTGTTTATTTAGGTTAAAATAAACTAGTTTGTAAGTTTTTAGAATTTTTTAGAATTTTTGGATTTTTAATATTATTTTAATATTATTTTATTATTAAATTTCAAATTTCACATTTTTACACTTTTCATATTTTTCTTAGGTTTAATACATTAAAATAGGATTTTTGCAACTCTTAGATTAATTTTATCATCATTTTTCTAATTTCTAGAATTATTTTAAGTTTTTAATAGTTTTTAATCATTTTAAATAGTTTTAATTAGTTTAAAATTTTATAAAAATAGTTTTTAATCTTATTTAGTCATTTTAGAGGTTTACAAAGTGAAAAATCTTTATTTGGGCTTTTTAATAATCATTTTGTTTTTTAGGGCTTTAATTAGCATTTAAAAATTAATATTTAATTAATTAAAAGGTTTGAAAAAGTTTTGATCATTTGTAAACTCTTAGTTTATTTAACTTGATTTTTGGTAATTTTTTGGGAATTTTTAGAATTAATTTTTATTTTATCTCTTTTTACGGTTTTAATTTTAGTCGTCGTAGTAATAATTTTCACGTCTTCGTCATTCTATTTTCTCATCCCCTTCTTTCAAATATTAATCTCAAATCAATTACGAATTTTCACACACATATACCTCCTTGGGAAACGAACTTAATTGGGTCGTTAACACTTGATTTTCTTTAAGTCATTTGTTTAATACTTACCGCTTTTACGCCTTTTTCCTAAGAGGTGTAAGTTCGCACCACAATCAGTAGTTTATGCTTATGTTGTTTATTTTCCTTATTTGTTGTTATAAATATTCATATTGTGTGTATGAATATTTCTCTTGTATGTTCTTTCATATTTTTGTAATATGAATGTTATGTGTGTTATTTCCTTTCCCGTTAATTCTTTCTCATACACATTATTAAGGGTTGATCATGGTTAAAATTTACAATTGTTTTTGGGTGATTTCAACAATTCTAAGTCTCCAACCCTTTGACATATTATCATTTCAATTGGTATGGATGTTTCTTTTCTACCTCTATTCCATCAATTGAACTTTGATTTTGTCAAAACACCCTCCTTGGACATACTTAGCAAATACTTACTTCTAATTTGAAATTTCTTTTCTTCCTCCCTCTCAAGTTACTTAGTAGGTAGTGACTATACATACATTGGTGTTTCTTTTCTCCTCTACTAACCTTGGTGTAGCATGTCACTTTAGCTCATTCACTTAGTGCCCCAAGCTAGGGGGAGTAAGCACCAAGGGGGAGCTACTAGCAAAGTTAATTCTTCTCTTCTTCAAAGACTTGTGCTAACCTTTTTGCTTCGACAAAGGGGAAAAAATGATAGTGATAAACTCGTTAATAATTCGAATAATTTTGTATTTTACATAAAAGAGTTTATAGTTTGTCGTAATAAAAAAGGGGGGAGATTGCTAATACAAAGTAATGCCTAAAAACATTATTACTCTTAACTAATCTTTCTTAGTTTTGATCACGACAAATTAAAAAGACATTTATCGTCAAATACAATCATAAGATGAATTACTTAATAAACACTATCATCAGGGTAATAATCATTTAAGTATTTCACAAACATATCTTAATCATGAATAGTGATCATAAAAAGTGATTAGCCTAAAACTTACTAATAAGACTGCTTTTATACATAGTCTCATCGTCCAAAAAAGGTTTTAAATGCATAAAATATCATAAAAATACCCCAATATATGCTTGTGTTTGTTGCTTGTGTATTTTAGGTACTGATATTGAGAAATTGACAAAAGATCACAAGAATCATGCAAAAACGAACACGGGAAACGAAGCCGTACAATGAACCAAGCCCTAATGAATAATTTTCCAAGATAACCCTTGAAGATTTGAAGATTATGCAAGAAGGGTCCTCCAATATTGAATAATTGACACTTTATACCCATGTATCTTCATAATTACAAGATTGGTCCCTAAAGTTTGTCAATATTGCAAAAAGGGCCCTCCACTTTGAAGACTTGGCAATTTTAGTCCCTCAACAAAACTAAAATGTCAAGAATTATCCTCCTCAAATTCAAACATACCATGAAGGACTTCAAGTTACAAAGAATTACAAAATTAGTCCTTTAAATATGTCAAAATTACCAAAAGGACCCTTAACTTTGAAGAAATGGTAAAAATGGTCCCTTATAAATCATGACTTGGCAAATTTAGTCCTCCAAGAAGTCAAACAAACTAGTCAAGACTATTATCAATGAATAAAATGCCAAAACAGCCCTTCAAGAATCATGAATTGACAAGAAATACCTCTGAAATCACTTTACAAAACTTTTTGGGGCAAAAGTATGAAGTTTGAAACTTCAATAACAAAGAAAACGGAGTTTGGGCTGTTTATTTACAAAGTGAAAGGCAAAAGAAAGAATGGGGACTAAACCTGGCAGACAACATAAGTTACATAGACCAACCATGGGAGGACACGTGACCCACTACCACCTTTCCATGAATCACCACTCACCTGGCTGCCACATCACTCTCCACTCACAACAAACTTAACCAACCAGTTTAAACTTATTTAATTAAGTTAAAAACTGGCGCTAAACACTTTTTAAACCCAAACTCAGATTAAACACCAAACTATTCACCAAGAACACAAATTGGGTTTTCTCAATTTACTTGTAATTAGACCCCATAAACCTCCAAATTAATGATTAAGCATGCCTTAATCACATCCCAACCTTAAAATTACTTGTCACATCACCACATTTGTCCCCTTATGACTCCCCTGCAACACGTTTGAGGAAGAAGACAAAGAAGCCAAGAGGACCCAACGTCCCACATTTCAGCTTACTTTCTAAGCTCATTTGAAGCCCTTGGATACACTTTTCACCTTGCCAGCTCCACAACAAAACAAGAACTTGTCACATGATCTTCAAAATGCCAAAACCCTCAAGGGCATTTCTGGGACTTCACCACCAATTAGGGTTACGTTTTTTAGTTTCTTAGCATTAGTTTGTAGCCTATATAAAGGCCTTAGGGTTTCACTTTGAGCCCTGCTCTTAAATTTTCCTTGTTCACTTTTCTGTAAATCATATATTCGGTTTAATGAAATGTGTTTGAAATTGTGAAGAAAGCTCAAGTTCCAATCATATTATCTGCTTGTTATTGTTCTTTGTTTGTTAATCTTGAATCCTAAAACCTATTTTCAAATGAGTGTGCAAAAGTTTGCACATTTTCCTTGAATCTTGATATTTTGCTAAGTCTTGTTCAAACCTTGGAATTCTTGGGCTATAAAGCTGATCATAGCATCCTGATATTGTGATATCAAGGTGTTGTGAAGCTTATAACTTGGGATAATCAAGTGTGGGGAACTAAGGTTGCATTAGTCAATGATTTTTCATTTTTCTGATTTTGATATTTTGCTTCTAACCTTGTTGAATCTTAGCAGGCTTTATTGTGGAAGCTTGTGCTTGTTCTTGCTAGCACATAAGCTCAAAATTCGTGGGTATGGATGTACATCCATGAGGTTTGCACCCTTAATCTCAAAATTTGATAAAAAGTTGGATATTTGTGATATTTGTGTGTTGCTTGTGTTCTTGTGATATTTGTGGCTTAATCTTGCTAAAATCTGCATATTACATTTGTTATTGTGTTGATTTGGGCTTGGGTAACCTTCGAATGCACTTTTGATTTGAAAATATTGATTTGAAAATTTAAAGGGGTGTTTGGGATTACCTGTTTTAGATCATAGTGTGTTATTGTGTTGTTGAAAAGTTTTGTTTGTGCTTTGTATCTGTTATCTACTTGGTTGAGTGCTATTTGCTGCAAGTTATTGGGCTTAAACCATTGAATCAAACATTGTGCTATATCTCATTGATTTTGACTGTTTTTGACCTAAGATTTTGGTAATATCTAGAATATATGCATGCTTAGGGCTAAAAGTTGTTAAATCATTGTTAATATAACCTGGTTTGAAGATTTGAGTGTTTGAATTTGTCTTGTTGGTCAAGTGCATCAGCAAAGTAAAAATATGCTTGTGTTAGTGTTCATCAGTAACCTTATTGTGCTTGAATCTTGATTTAAGCTTTGAACCACTGCATGAAACCTGTTTAAACTTGTTCATTTAAGTTTATTATAGCTTGTGTATGCTTTTGGTGCAATTTGGTTGGCTGAAATTTGCTAAAACAGCTTATAAGTGCTTAACTGCTTATTTGTTCATGTCTGGGCTATGTCTGGTGCTTAAATGAATTAACTGTACTAATTGGTTGTTTGATATTTTGATTTCTTTGTTGTTATTGACTACTTATGATTAACTGAGCATTTGGGTGCCTTTGTGAAACTTGAATCTCCAAAAAAGTCACTAAAGACAAAAATTCAATTAAGTCAAGCAGTGGGAAAAGTTCCCACTGCTCAAACACCAAAACTATCCCCTACTAGTGTTAATTTTCAGTTAGCTTATTAATAAGCCATATTGGCTTATTTAGACCTGCAACAACTTGTTTTTTGTGATCAATCTTCCTCATTTGACCCATTTGTTTGAACTGGAGCTTATCAGACCTTGACTTTGACTTTTTGCTAGAAAACTCATAAAGTTGACTTTTAATTAAGTGTTATTTACTTCTTCCAGCTTATTGAGTGGGCTTATTTGAAAACTTTTTGTTGATTAAGCTTAGTTAAGTCATTTAAAAGCTTTTGAAACTTGAATCAGCTCTTGGGGTGGCCTAGAACTCGAAAACGACTATTTTGTCGTTTTGTGAAGATAGCTTATTGCTTTTTCAGGCTTACTTCTTGGACTTTTTACAAATTTCTTTTTACAGAACTCTTAATTAACTCAAAAGAAGCTTGTGTGTCTAATTTGAGCTTATGGCATCAGCTTATAACTTAATGGGCCAAAAAGCCCATTAAGAATAAGCTGCTTTGAAATAAGCTAGCTTATACTCATTTTCAGCTTTTGGGCCTTCAGAATTTTGTGTTTAAAATCAAATTTTGAGTCAGATAAGAGCTTTTGGGCCATTTTTATAAACATTTTTCTTATTGGGCTTATTTTGGCCCAATAAGGGTCTGTTTTGGACTTTGGCCCATTTGAAGGCCCATTAGGGGTATTTTGTAATTTCAACTTCATTTCTGTGTTTATTAGGTTAAATTAAACTAGTTTGCAAGTTTTTAGAATTTTTTATAAATTTTGGATTTTTAATATTATTTTATTATTATTTTATTATTAAAAATTAAAATTTAGATTTTTCAAGTTTTTATATTTTTCTTAGGTTAAATACATTAACTTAGTGATTTTACAATTTTTAGAATATTTTTACCGTCCTTAGATTAATTTTTATAATTATTTTAAGTTTAAATAGTTTTTAATTGTTTTTAAATAGTTTAATTAATTTTAAAATTTTCAAAAATAGTTTTAAATTAAGTTAGGTCATTTTAGAGGTTTACAATTGAAAAAATCTCGTTTTGAGCTTTTTGTTAATTAAATTGATTTTTTGGGCTTTAATTAGCATTAAAAATTATTATTTAATTAAATAAAAGGTTTGGGTGATTTGTAATTTTTTGTAAACTCTAATTACATTATTTAGGATTTATTTCAATTTTCTAGGAATTTTAGGGTAAAATTTTAATTTTGTCAGTTTCTACGGTTTTACGTTTACGTCTTTATCGTCTTAGTTTAATTCATCATCGTAACCGTCATTCTCTTCTTATCTGTCTTCTATTTTCATATCTCACAAATATAATCACAAAGTTAATCATCTCTCTACACAACACACAAGCCTCCTTGAGAACGATCCCCACTTTGGGTCATAACTTGTGGTTTTCCTAAATCACTTGTTAATACTTACCCAAATTACGCTCTTTTTCCTAAAAGACGTATTTTTACAACTATCATTTTGGCGCCGCTGCTGGGGAGGCGTGTTGTGTTTGGATTTGGCAATTGTTGCTTTTATATATAGCCATAATATCTATTGTATTAGTAGCACTCTACTAATACGTATTATCGGTTTTCGTTTTTGTGTGAATATTATTACTATATTGTATACGCAGAACAATAAATTCACAAGTACTCCAAAAGTGTGAAAACACAACCTTGATTAGGAGGTCATTACTCAATCATTATATTCGAATCTTAAACCAAAAGAAAAAGGCAAAAATAGATAAATACTTTCGTGAAGCTCGATTTTGAAAAATACAAACTATAAAGTGTCTATAAGGCGGGTATTATAAAATATACCCTAAGGAAAAACGCTCTTAAGTGCTTCGCGCTGCCTCTTTTCCCCGCTTGCTTGTGAGTATTTTAAGATTGAAAGCTAATCGAGGGTTTTGCCGCCCAAAGTATTATTAAGTATCATATATACTTTCTTGGTTTCATTTGATTAAACCTTCTTGAACGTTTTGGTGTTCCACCAACGTTCTAAAGTCATCGAAGGCGTTCACTTCACGTGATCGTTTTCATTCCTTGAGGCTTCTTTAATCAAGAGATTTGATTAAGGAGGAGATTTGTAGATTTTGGTCTACTTAATACAATCACAAAAATACAAAAAAAAAGTAAAAACAATCAAAAACCACAAAAAATTGGAAAAATACTAAACACCAAAAAGAATCTTCTTTGCTCATCCCCTCGTTGTGCGTGACGTTTATTCAAACCCGCAATCAAGTAATACGTGCACGTAAACATAGAAACCGAAAGGAAACCACTCCTAATCTTTCTAGTGATGAGTCTCTTATTGACGAACCTATCTTAAGAGATGAACCAACCATGGCGAATCATACTATGATGGAGTTACTTCAAGCACCCAACGAGGGTTATGGAGAGGCTATTATGATTCCCGCTATCCTTGCGGAGAATTTTGAAGTAAAAACGGGTTTGTTGTCGATGATCCAAAACAACAAATATTGTGGTGATGAAAAGGACAACCCGCACAACCATATCCGCCAATTCAATCGTCTTACCGCCACTTGCAAATTTAAGGATGTTGCTAATGACTCGATTAAGAGGATGCTTTTTTCGTATTCCTTAGCGGGGCCCGCTAAAATTTGGTTAGAGAAAGAGCCACCCAATTCTATATTGACGTGGAAGGATCTCGTTTCAAAATTTGTGAACCAATTTTTTCCGCCCTCTAAGACTACGCATTTGAAAAACGAGATTTCAAAATTTTCACAAGAATTTAATGAGAGTTTTTCAACGGCTTGGAATAGGTTTAAGGAAATGTTACATGAGTGTCCTCATCGCGGTTTTTCCGACTTGCATCAAATTGACACGTTTTACAATGGACTTAATGATCATGAAAGGGATTATCTAAATGCCGCCTGGGGTGGTAATTTTTTGTGTAAAACGGTTGAGGAAGCGTTGTTGATAATTGAGAATTGATCTAAGGTGTATAGTCCTTGTAACACATCGAGTGTTCGTAAGGCTTCGTCTTCGGCTTCACCTTCTTTTTCTAATACCATCGATGCTTGCCAAATTGAGGCGAACTTGGAAAAAAATCTTTGATTAGCTTAAAGGACTTTTAATTGAATTCAAAGTTGGAGAACAAAGTGCTCCCGCTACGGCTAAAGCGGTTGAGGTTTCATGCATGTATTGTGGTGGAGGTCATGATTTCTCCGGGTGTATTACCAACGGTTGTGACAATCCGTCAATTTATGGTTGATATTCTATTCTTAAATATTATTTAAAAACATTATTTTAATGTTATATTATGAACTCACTTATTTTTGGGAAGAAATTTGGATTTACGTCTTGAAGTAGCATCGACTACGTCTAAACCGGAGGACTCTACGTTACGTGCTTACGTTTACCTACACCATCTTTGGTAACAGTCCGATACTTCAGGAAATAAATTTATCCGTGAATATTATTTTGGAATTTTAAATTTGTGTTGGTTCATAAACTCACAAATTTACGAGAAGAGATTAGGACTTACGTGAATAATTTAACGTCCTTTACGACTAAACCGGAAACCTTAGGATTACGTATTTACGTTTTCGAACTCCGTTTTTGATGAGACAATTTTTATTAGATTCGTTTTGTGCCGTTGATTCATAATTTATAAAAATATTTTTCATAAAACGATCCGAGGGCACGTAAATCGAGGAAACTAGAATCGAGGAGTACCCGTAAATAATTGGAGATGAGACAAAAACAAGTTTTGCCCCACCCCCACACATGAGACGGCCACAATGTTACACCACACCAATTTGGTGTCAAATTTTAAACAAGTTACTTACACTTGTCATGTAAGGCTTAACTTGTAAGCTAACCTTACACAAAACCACTCAAACCACTTCACACATACCACTTGCTCTCATTTACAACATGCAAAACCACACACTTCTCTCTCACCCTCAACCCTTTCCGTCCAAACCATCATCAAACACCCCTCTTTGATCAATTTTTACCACAATATCATGTGTTATTCACACATATGTTGAAGAACCTTTGAAGATATGAAGATTGGAAGTGATCTTAACCTATGAAAAGGAGTTTTCATGAGGTTAAAGGGCTGAATTCATGGAGGTGTTCATCTATCCAAAGGACCCAAGAAGTTTCCTTGCTAAAGTTGAAGATTTGATAACAAGAACCAAGTCTTGTTCATCAAAAACCTCATCTTTTCATCACTAATGGTGGTATAGAGATTGTTCTTCCTATCCTTTTGTTATTTTGATTATCTAATCTTGTAATTTCTTTATTTATGTATATGTATATGATGATGAATGATGATAAAAATATGTGGGGATTTGGTGTTGATAAACATGGGTAAAAAGATGGAAAACCACATGTAAAATGGTTAAAATCTTGCTTAATGTGATGGCTGTATAAAAACAGTAAGTAACCAAATGTTAAACTGATAAAATGGTAAAGTGGAATCAATATACAGTAATTATTAGGTGTTATACACATGTGAGAGTTGGCCATGCAATGGAATCATCAAAATGTGTGAGATATGATCAAAACAAAATTAGTATACCAATCTGAATAGTCTGTTTTGTAGGGACTGTTAGGGATACTTAGACATGGATTGAGCAGTAGTTATAACTAACTTATTTGTAGCATATAATATGAAGTTTATGTCATCCAAAAATGAGCTTCTATCTCCTTATATAACTCAATATATGATAAAAATGGTGAAAGTGAAACTAAAAATCAGATTTTGTGAAATTAAAGTTTATTAGTATTATATAAGCACTCAAAATAATATAGTATAAAATGTGAAATTAAAACCCACTAACATATATATTTTATTTATATAAATATGTATAAGGATAAATAAATGGACATTATATAAAAATGGTAGTTTGGTAAGTTTTATAAGTTATAAAAACTATAAACATGATTTTTACGTCTTTTCGTCTAATACCGTTAAATTAACGTTTTTCGTCAACTAAAACTTAGACGATCGGACATGTGTAATGTAAACTTTTTAAAAGTCATATACTGATATATAAGTACTTAATACAAGTAAAAACCGATAAAACCCGAACTATATAACATACGGACATTAACGGGCTAAGTTAGCATTATTGGACTAATAATCCAACAAAAATGGGCTAAACACTTATAAATTTACTTATTGGGCTTAAACCACTTGGGCCCAACATGTAAAGTATAATACTGATAATAAAATTATAAAATGTATTAATACAAGTTAATGGACTTATAATAGGATTATTGGACCTAAAAACATGTAAATAGGTAAAACTAGTAAACTAGTATAAAAGTTATCAACACATAACACTAAAATGAGTAAATGAGAATGTATAAACCCACTTGATCATCATCATATGTATAAAATCATCATATGTATACATAATTGTTATTTTTATAAAGTCATTGGACAAAAGTCTAAGACGAGTATTATTTGTCTAGGTTTCCGTGATTGAAGCATGTACCGTACATCCAAATCGCCGATAATCGCCTTCCCACATCAAAGTGAGTTCATAGCCTAGCACTCTTTTAAATGCTTTTATGAAATTTTTTATAAACCCGCGAGGGAGATAACATGTTAGTTTTAATAAAATAGGACACCATTTGTCCCGATTGTTTGTTTACTGATTTGGACCCGATTGATTGTATGACCCGACGAATGATTATATGACCCGATAAATGAAATAAAATGGATTATTAAAGTTAGGTTATGTCACTAAAAGTCCCATTAGCATGAATTGTGAACTACCGGAATTTGGTAGACGCTTATGCATATAATAGTACTATTTGGGGACGATCACCCCAGTTCGCGCCTTGACGGTTGATCCCCGTCGTGCCACATTGATTAGTAAGCGAATTTATGTATGAGAAGATTTTCATAGCGTGATTATTGTGACGACACGCTAACTTAGATGGGAAAATTGAGTTTCGGGTTAGCTACCCGTTGTTTGGTATAGTAAGATAACATTGTCATGCGGCTTATAATAATCCAATAACGAAAATACTGCTTTATGCATTAAATTACGATATATTGCCTGACTAGCAATACAGGGTCTTATTATTGGTATTATGTTCGTGTTTTGGTTTTACATAACCATATTCATATAACGGTTTTTATTTAACTCTATACAACGTTATAAAACGTATTGTATGATGTTTTTACGACAATGATTCGTATAATGATTTTGAAGGCAAAATCCTATATTATGATTTTTGATAAAGATTTGTATAAAATGACTTTGGCTGTTTTATGGCCTATTACAAAGATTTGTACAAAAACGATTTTCGGTAATAATTTTATACCGATGTTATATTGATGGATTTCATTAAACTCTATGAATTCACTCGGCGTTATCGCTGACCTTTTCTTTTAACATGTTTTGTCTCAGGTACTTGAAGGTAATTCTCGGGAAGACAACATGAATTCATGGCCCGTATTTAAATAATAATTTACATTCAAATGCTTTGTAAAACTTGTATGATATACAATGACTTGGGACCTATGTAAATTTTATATTTATGAATGGAAATGCTTTATTATTAAACGACACAATTTTTAAGCGTTGTCTATGATGTGAGTAATGTGCTATCCCTTAACACCAATGAGTCTTCCGTTGTATTGAATTGTATAAATTTGGGGTGTTACAACGGTGGTAACACTTCGAGTGCCTACGCGGCCACGAGAACTTACAACCAAAACGGTCAAGTTACCCGCACTAATCAATTGACTCCAACGGGTTTTTCACCAAATCAAAATACTAACAACTATCGAAACAATCAAGTTGGTTACCAAAACAATCAAAGAAACAATTACAAGGGTAATAACAACTATGGGAATCAAGGAGTAGTATCCAATTGCAAAATCAAAACCAAAACCATAATTTTCAAAACCCAAGTCAAGGTCTTAAAAATGCTTACACTAAAGAGCTTCCAAATGACTTTTTGAATTACGCTACGGCAAATGATAAGATTTTGGAAAACATTCAAGAGCAATTGGCTAGTCAAGCTAGGGAAACGGCTAAAAACGCAAAGGAAATAGCTAATTTAGCTAAGGAAAATACCAATATGAAAAATGAGTTGAAAAATGATTTTGCTAATCAAATTAGAGGTCAAAACAAAAAAATTGATCAAAGTCATTCTAGGCTTGAACAAAGGATAGACCAAAAAGCCGCTAGTCAAGATGTTAAGCTAAATGCTATTTTGGAAGCGGTCATGGGGAACAAAGCCTCTAATTCGAGTAGTCTTCCTAGTAACACCATATCAAACCCTAAAGGTGAGATGAAAGTGATTACCACACGTGGTGGTAAGACACTTAAGGAACCGACTCCTCAACCAATTGCTCCTACGGAGGATGCAATTGAGGAAGAACCCGAGGTGGTGGTCGAAAAGGAGCATGTTCCAATCCCACGAAGTACCGCTCATGCCACACATACGGTTGACCCATTACCAAATTTGGAACCCGAGATTCCAAAGGCTATGCCTATGCCTCAACCCACACCACCTTTTCCCTATCCATCAAGACTTAGAAAGGAGAAACGTCAAGAGCGCAATAATTACCAATTTGAGATTTTTATGAAAATGTTTCGTGATTTGCACTTTAATGTGAGTTTTGCCGATGCTTTGGTCATGATGCCTCGATTTGCCGCTAACTTTAAGAGTATGTTGAACACAAGGAGAAATTGCATCAATTGTCTAGTTGTTCATCGGTTTATCTTAATCGCATACCTCAAAAAGTCGGTGATCCTGGTAAATTCTTGATTCCTTGTGCAATCCAAGATATGGAAGAATGCTATGCCTTGGCCGATCTTGGTGCTAGCATTAACTTGATGCCACTTGCAATCTTCAAGTCGCTCAATCTTCCTAATCTTACTCCTTCACTAATGTCTATCGAGTTGGCCGACCATTCCACGATTCCCGCATGTGGATTGGCGGAAGACGTTTTTGTGAAAGTGGGAAAGTTCTATTATCCTAGACTTTATCGTTGTCGATATTCCCACGGATCCTCAAGTTCCTCTCATTTTAGGTCGTTCGTTTTTAGATACGTCTATGGCTTTAATTGATGTGCATGCTAGAAAGATCACCTTACGTTTCAACGACGAGGAACTTATTATAAACGCAACTCAAAATTCTCAAATTTCTCATGTTTATTCTGTTGCAACCATAAACCTCGTTGATATTATTGACGTTGTTTGCGAGGAATTTTCACAAGAAGTTTTAGGTTTTGGTGATGATGAAAATAGAGGCAATCCCACTATGTTAGATCCCATTCTTGATAACTCGACACCAACCTTCACTCCATTTGAAGGTGATGGTTTTACGTTGGAAGAATTCGATGTTCCACGTACTTGTGACGAAGACCTCGACAACGATGAGGACTTCTCGATTATCAAGGATTTTCTTAACGATTTCCCATTTCCTCCACCCGAGGAGGTTATGAGTATCGAGCCCAAATCTTCAATTGAGGAACCACCTATCCTCGAGTTGAAAGATTTACCTCCTCATCTCGAATATGTATTTTTGGAGGAGGGCGACAAGTTGCTGGTTATTATTGCGAAAGAACTTTCGGATGATGAAAAACCGCACTTGTTGATGTTCTAAAGGATCACAAAGGGGCAATTGCGTGGAAGTTATCCGACATTAAGGGGATCGATCCCAAATTTTGTACCCACAAAATCTTAATGGAGGAGGATTACAAGCCCGCAATCGAATGTCAAAGGAGGGTGAACCCCAAAATTCACGACGTCATAAAAAAGGAAGTCCTAAAACTCCTTGACGCGGGAATGATTTACCCTATTTCCGATAGCCCTTGGGTGAGTCCTATTCATTGTGTCCCTAAGAATGGAGGAATGACCGTTGTGCCAAACGATGACAACGAGTTAATTCCCACTAGACTCGTGACCGGATGGAGAGTGTGCATTGACTATCGTAAGTTGAATGAAGCCACTCGTAAAGACCATTTTCCCTTGCCCTTCATGGACCAAATGTTGGATCGTCTTGTGGGAAAAGATTTCTATTGCTTTTTAGATGGTTTTTCCAGTTACTTCCAAATTCCCATCGACCCTCGTGATCAAGAAAAAACTACATTTACGTGTCCATATGGAACGTTTGCCTATCATAGAATGCCATTCGGACTTTACAATGCACCGGGAACCTTTCAAAGGTGCATGATGGCTATTTTTCATGATATGATCGAGAAGACGATGGAAGTCTTCATGTATGACTTTTCCGTATTTGGTAATTCGTTCACTTCGTGTTTGTCGAATCTTGAGAGAATGTTGAAGCGTTGTGAGGAAACCAACCTTGTGCTTAATTGGGAAAAGTGTCATTTTATGGTTAAAAGTGGAATCGTCTTAGGGCATAAGGTTTCGAAAGCGGGGATTGAGGTAGATCAAGCTAAGGTAGACGTCATCGCCAAATTACCTCATCCCAAACCGTTAAGGGAGTTAGGAGTTTCCTAGGCCACGCGGGCTTTTATCGTCGATTCATCAAGGATTTTTCAAAGATCTCTCGACCTATTACACATCTCCTCGAAAAAGATGCACGTTTTATCTTTGACGAAGAGTGTGTACGAGCCTTTTAAATCCTTAAGATGAAACTTACCGAAGCTCCCATTCTTGTTGCTCCCAATTCGAACCTCCCCTTTGAGCTCATGTGTGATGCTAGTGATTATGCTATTGGGGCCGTATTGGGGCAACGTCATGAAAAGCACTTCTTGCCTATTCACTATGCTAGCAAGACGATGACCGAGGCTCAACTAAAATACACTACAACGGAGAAGGAATTCCTTGCCGTGGTGTATGCATTTGAGAAATTCCGACCTTATCTCGTCTTGACGAAATGCATAGTGTATACGGATCATTCGGCTATCAAGTATCTTATGGCTAAACAAGATGCAAAACTGAGATTACTTCGTTGGATTCTCCTCCTTCAAGAATTTGATCACAAAATCGTTGACAAAAAAGGAGCCGAGAATCTAGCGGCCGATCATCTTTCTCGTTTGGAAGATCCTCACCAAAGTGTTTACGAGCCCAAGGAAATCACCGAAACATTTCCGCTCGAGACACTTGGTGTAGTGAATTCTAAGCTTGATTCTTCCACCCCATGGTTTGCGGACATCGCAAATTACCATGCGGGTAACTTCATCATTAAGGGTATGACAACTCAAGAAAAACGAAAATTCTTTCGTGACGTTAAGTTCTACTTTTGGAACGACCCTTACTTGTTTCGAACTTGTGCGGATCAAATTATTCGACGTTGTGTCTTTGGTACCGAAGCTTCTAATATCCTTAGAGCTTGTCATGAGGGACCCACGGGTGGTCACCGTGGTTCTAATCTCACGGCTAAGAAGGTCTTTGATGCCGGTTTCTTTTGGCCTACTATTTACTGAGATACACATGAGCTTGTGAGTCGTGTGACTCATGCCAACGACAAATAAAAGCCTCATAAAAAGATGAAATGCCACAAAATATCATCTAAGTGTGTGAGATCTTTGACGTTTGGGGCATTGACTTTATGGGGCCGTTCCCATCATCTCATGGTAATAAGTACATCCTTGTCGTCGTTGACTACCTATCTAAGTGGGTGGAAGCCAAGGCTTTGCCCACCAATGATGCTCGTGTGGTAGTCAAGTTTTTGAAAAGCTTGTTTTCTCGGTTTGGAACCCCTCGTGCGATCATAAGCGATCGTGGAACCCATTTTTGTAACGACCAATTCGAAAGGGTCCTAAGGAAATATGGGGTTACACATCGGCTTTCTACGGCTTATCACCCACAAACGAGTGGGCAAGTCGAGGTTTCAAACCGAGCGTTGAAGAGGATCTTGGAGAGATCCATTGGGGAAAACCGAAAATCTTGGTCGGATAAGTTGGATGATGCTTTATGGGCCTTTAGGACCGCTCATAAGACGCCCATTGTGTGCACTCCTTATAAGCTTGTGTATGGGAAAAATTGTCACTTGCCAATTGAATTGGAACACAAGGCTTATTGGGCCCTAAAGCATTGTAATGATGACATGGAGACCGCGGGAAAACACCAGAATATGCAATTAAATGAATCGGATGAATTAAGGGACATTGCTTATGAAAATTCATTGATTTATAAAGAAAAGACTAAAAAGTTGCATGATTCAAAAATTAAAAACCGGGTTTTTAACATTGGGGATCAAGTTTTGCTTTTTAATTCTCGTTTGAAAATCTTTTCTGGTAAGTTGAAATCCCGTTGGTCCGGTCCATTCACCGTGACTCAAGTTTTTCCATATGGGACCATCGAGCTAGCTCAAAATGATGGCCCCAATTTCAAGGTGAATGGATATAGGTTGAAGCACTACTTTGGCGGGGAAGTTCCATCCTTGAACTACCTCGACCAAATCACCTTCCCCAATGATAATTAGTGTTGAGGGGATCGAGTCGCGCTCATGACTCGGTAATCAAAAACGAGGTGCCTCATGGGGGAGTCCCATGCTTATCCTATGTACATATTATCGCTTTCTAATATAGTAACGTGTGGGGATTTGTGCCCTTCCAACATTTGTTCCGTCGTTGTTTGTGAATTGTGGATTTTAGATGATCATGATCTTCACGATTGGAGCCTCTCGTGTTCGTTTTATGGGAGCTCTCGATCATTTGCTTTGAAGAATTTCTCAATATCCAAGATATATCCTTTGATGTTCTAACCTTAGGTTTATAGCACACTTCATAAACGTCTTTAAATTTAATGGTTACACCCTTTCCATGCTAGATTAAGAATTCGACTACGTCTCTAGTATGGGGGTGTTTGCACCCCTAGACTCGAAACATTGAGGACAGTGTTTAACTTTAGTATGGGGGTGAATAGATATTTGCCTTGCCAAACCTTCACGCTTTCCAAAGTTTATCTTTTTGTTTATCGTTTTGTTGCAAAATAAGGCTAAAAATGGCCAAATTTTAAAAATTTTCTCATGTTTTATAAGTGTTTGAAGACACGAATGTAGATTTTCCGATGGCGAGAATAAGAGTAATTTTTGACTCGAACGTGCGTGTTGAGCACTTAGCTTCAATTCCTTAACTTATATTAGGCTAAGTCTCTTAAATGAGGACGATAAATGACAGAGTTAATTATAAGTTACTATGCTAAACGTAGAGTACTCGTATTCTTTCAAAAACTCATGTGTTCTCGTTGTTTGCTTATTCTCCCTTCGCTTGTAAATATTTTTTGCTTAATAAATATTGACTTAGCGGTTTAGTCTTGATTGTTGGGTTTCTAGTCTTTTCTAGTAGCTTCCGTGTAATTAAATTGGGAAGACATTAAGGTATCGCCAGCGTCACGGTTTTGAAGTATTGGCAACCCGAATAATCGAAAGCTTCACCCAATAATAAGATTTCAAGTGCTCACCTAAATCAAGAAAACAATTTGAAGCTCACAAGGCCGAAAAATCTATGCAAAATTGAAAGTGAATCAAGCCTTAATCTTTGAAGCTTTAAAGATCCAAAATTCGCCTTAGCGTGAGGATATACGTCTTTGGCTAATAAAACCACCGATGAGGTGGATAATAAAAGGCAAGGCAAGACCGAAGTCATAATAAAAGCTTCATTATGAAGTTGAATAAAAGATGGAGGTAAACCTATGATAATAAGGCCCTTCCGTTAGGGGGCGTATAAAAGTCTTGGTAATAAGTCTCATGTTCAAAACCGTTATAAAACCGTGTTTATCGATCCTTCTTGTTGACTTAATTTTTTGACATCGTTGTCTATTAGGAGGGGTTATTGATTTGATGGTCTTGGTTACACCGTTAGGACTCTATTTTTAGACCTAAATCTCTATTATCACATAAGTCAAACAATGTATCCTCGTGAAACATTCAAGACATAATAAAATATAAGAGATACAACTTAGGATAATGGGAGGATAAGTACGTGATTAGGGCATATAAGTAGTGTTAGCATTACTAACTTATAATGACAATGATCTCGTTGCACGCTTGGCATGGAATTGGGGTGAAAATCGAGGACGATGAAATTATTTCTAACGAAGCATTCACGTGTTCTTATTCTATGAACCTAAACGTCCCATTTTGCAATGAAAATCATACATTATGTCTAAAACGCAAGTAGAAGTAATAGTAGTAGTGTAGCTAGTTTATCATTAAATAAAAGTGAATAAAAATGAATTTTGGAGGTGCTACGATACTTTATTCTAGCATTGCGTGAGGGCACGGCAATGGTTTAGTATGGGGGAGTGATGAGACTGCTTTTATATATAGTCTCATCGTCCAAAAAGGGCTTTAAATGCATAAAATATCATAAAAATACCCTAATATATGCTTGTGTTTGTTGCTTGTGTATTTTAGGTACGGATATTGAGAAAATGACAAAAGATCACAAGAATCATACAAAAACGAACATGGGAAACTAAGCCGCACACTAAACCACGCCCTAATGAAGAATTTTCCAAGAAAACCCTTGAAGATTTGAATATTATGCAAGAAGGGTCCTCCAATATTTAAGAATTGACACTTTATACCCATGTATCTTCATAATTACAAGATTGGTCCCTAAAGTTTGTCAATATTGCAAAAAGGGCCCTCCACTTTGAAGAATTGGCAATTTTAATCCCTCAATAAAACTAAAATGTCAAGAATTATCCTCCTCAAAGTCAAACATACCATGAAGGACTTCAAGTTACAAAGAATTACAAAGTTAGTCCTTTAAATATGTCAAAAATACCAAAAGGACCCTTAACTTTGAAGAAATGGCAAAAATGATCCCTCATAAATCATGAATTGGCAAATTTAGTCCTCCAAGAAGTCAAACAAACAAGTCAAGACCATTATCAATGAAGAAAATGCCAAAACAGCCCTTCAAGAATCAAGAATTAGCAAGAAATACCCTTGAAATCACTTTACAAAACTTTTTGGGGCAAAAGTATGAAGTTTGAAACTTCAATAACAAAGAAAACGGAGTTTGGGCTGTTTATTTACAAAGTGAAGGGCAAAAGAAAGAATGGGGACTAAACCTGGCAGACAACATAAGTTACATAGACCAACCATGGGAGGACACGTGTCCCACTACCACCTTTCCATGAATCACCACTCACCTGGCTGCCTCATCACTCTCCACTCACAATAAACTTAACTAACCAGTTAAACTTATTTAATTAAGTTAAAAACTTGCGCTAAACACTTTTTTAAACCCAAACTCAGATTAAACACCAAACTATTCACCAAGAACACAAATTAGGTTTTCTTAATTTACTTGTAATTAGACCCCATAAACCTCCAAATTAATGATTAAGCATGCCTTAATCACATCCCAACCTTAAAATTACTTGCCACATCACCACATTTGTCCCCTTGTGACTCCCCTTCTACACGTTTGAGGAAGAAGACAAAGAAGCCAAGAGGATCCAACGTCCCACATTTCAGCTTACTTTCTAAGCTCATTTGAAACCCTTAGATACACTTTTCACCTTGCCAGCTCCACAACAAAACAAGAACTTGTCACATGATCTTCAAAATGCCAAAACCCTCAAGGGCATTTCTGGGACTTCACCACCAATTAGGGTTACGTTTTTTAGCTTCTTAGCATTAGTTTGTAGCCTATATAAAGGCCTTAGGGTTTCACTTTGAGCCCTGCTCTTGAATTTTCCTTGTTCACTTTTCTGTAAATCATATATTCAGCTTAATGAAATGTGTTTCAAATTGTGAAGAAAGCTCAAGTGCCAATCATATTATATGCTTGTTATTGTTCTTTGTTTGTTAATCTTGCATCCTAAAACCTGTTTTCAAATGAGTGTGCAAAAGTTTGCACATTTTCCTTTAATCTTGATATTTTGCTAAGTCTTGTTCAAACCTTGGAATTCTTAGGCTATAAAGCTGATCATAGCATCCTGATATTGTGATATCAAGGTGTTGTGAAGCTTATAACTTGGGGATAATCAAGTGTGGGGAACTAAGGTTGCATTGGTCAAGGATTTTTCATTTTTCTGATTTTGATATTTTGCTTCTAACCTTGTTGAATCTTAGCAGGCTTTATGGAAGCTTGTGCTTGTTCTTGTTCTTGCTAGCAAATAAGCTCAAAATTCGTGGGTGTGGATGTACATCCATGAGGTTTGCACCCTTAATCTTAAAATCTGATAAAAAGTTGGATATTTGTGATATTTGTGTGTTGCTTGTGTTCTTGTGATATTTGTGGCTTAATCTTGCTAAAATCTGCATATTACATCTGTTATTGTGTTGATTTGGGCTTGGGCAACCTTCGAATGCACCTTTGATTTGAAAATCTTGATTTGAAAATTTAAAGGGGTGTTTGGGATTACCTGTTTTAGATCATAGTGTGTTATTGTGTTATTGAAAAGTGTTGTTTGTGCTTTGTATCTGTTATCTACTTGGTTGAGTGCTATTTGTTGCATGTTATTGGGCTTAAACCATTGAATCAAACATTATGCTATATCTCATTGATTTTGACTAATTTTTACCTAAGATTTTGGTAATATCTAGAATATATGCATGCTTAGGGTTAAAAGTTGTTAAATCATTGTTAATATAACTTGGTTTGAAGATTTGAGTGTTTGAATTTGGCTTGTTGGTCAAGTGCATCAGCAAAGTAAAAATTTGCTTGTGTTAGTGTTCATCAGTAACCTTATTGTGCTTGAATCTTGATTAAGGCTTTGAACCATTACATGAAACCTGTTTAAACTTGTTCATTTAAGTTTATTATAGCTTGTGTATGCTTTTGGTGCAATTTGGTTGGCTGAAATTTGCTAAAACAGCTTATAAGTGCTTAACTGCGTATTTGTTCATGTCAGGGCTATGTCTGGTGCTTAAATGAATTAACTGTACTAATTGGTTGTTTGAGATTGTGATTTCTTTGTTGTTATTGACTCCTTATGATTAACTGATCATTTGGGTGCCTTTGTGAAACTTGAATCTCCAAAAAAGTCACTAAAGACAAAAAGTCAATTAAGTCAAGCAGTGGGAAAAGTTCCCACTGCTCAGACACCAAAACTAGCCCCTGCTAGTGTTAATTTTCATTTAGCTTATTAATAAGCCATATTGGCTTATTTAGACCTGCAACAACTTATTTTTTGTGATCAATCTTCCTCATTTGACCCATTTGTTTGAACTGGAGCTTATCAGACCTTGACTTTGACTTTTTGCTAGAAAACTCATAAAGTTGACTTTTAATTAAGTGCTTATTTGCTTATTCCAGCTTATTGAGTGTGCTTATTTGCTTATTCCAGCTTATTGAGTGTGCTTATTTGAAAACTTTTTTGTTGATTAAGCTTAGTTAAGTCATTTAAAAGCTTTTGAAACTTGAATCAGCTCTTGGGGTGGCCTAGAACTCGAAAACGACTATTTTGTCGTTTTGTGAAGATAGCTTATTGCTTTTTCAGGCTTATTCCTTGGACTTTTTTCAAATTTCTTTTTACAGAACTCTTAATTAACTCAAAAGAAGCTTGTGTGTCTAATTTGAGCTTATGGCATCAGCTTATAGCTTAATGGGCCAAAAAGCCCATTAAGAATAAGCTACTTTGAAATAAGCTAGCTTATACTCATTTTCAGCTTTTGGGCCTTCAGAATTTTGTGTTTAAAATCAAATTTTAAGTCAGATAGGAGCTTTTGGGCCATTTTTATAAACATTTTTCTTATTGGGCTTATTTTGGCCCAATAAGGGCCTGTTTTAAACTTTGGCCCATTTGAAGGCCCATTAGGGGTATTTTGTAATTTCAAATTCATTTCTGTGTTTATTAGGTTAAATTAAACTAGTTTGCAAGTTTTTAGAATTTTTTATAAATTTTGGATTTTTAATATTATTTTATTATTATTTTATTATTAAAAATTAAAATTTAGATTTTTCAAGTTTTTATATTTTTCTTAGGTTAAATACATTAAGTTAGTACTTTCACAATTTTTAGAATATTTTTATTGTCCTTAGATTAATTTTTATAATTATTTTAAGTTTAAATAGTTTTTAATTGTTTTTAAATAGTTTTAATTAATTTTAAAATTTTCAAAAAGAGTTTTAAATTAAGTTAGGTCATTTAGAGGTTTACAATTGAAAAAATCTCATTTTGGGCTTTTTGTTAATTAAATTGATTTTTGGGCTTTAATTAGCATTAAAAATTATTATTTAATTAAATAAAAGGTTTGGGTGATTTTTTGATTTTTTGTAAACTCTAATTACATTATTTAGGATTTATTGCAATTTTCTAGGAATTTTTAGGGTAAATTTTTTATTTTGTCACTTTCTACGGTTTTACGTGTACGACTTTATCGTCTTAGTTTAATTCGTCATCGTAACCGTCATTCTCTTCTTATCTCTCTTCTATTTTTATTTCTCACAAATATAATCACAAAGCCTCCTTGAGAACGATCCCCACTTTGGGTCATTACTTGTGGTTTTCCTAAATCACTTGTTAATACTTACCCAAATTACGCTCTTTTTCCTAAAAGACGTATTTTTACAACTATCACTTACATTTTGTCAAATCTGACAAAATATTTTTAATAAACTTTCTTTTTTAGAAAATGTTGTATTAAAATAGAAAATTTAAATTTTAATATGGCATATTGCAAATGCCATAGGAATATCCTTTGAAGGTATAACTTACCTCAGATATTACTTCTCCACTAAAAGACAAAAGGGAGCGGAGACTACTCCCACGGTTCATTAAATGGCTATGTGGTTCCCTATTGATAAGGAACCACAGGCACAATTAAGGAACCGCACTCAGAGAGCCGTTGGCTTTTGTTTCCTATAAATAGTGGATCAAATCTGTATTTTCCAACAACCTTTTTGGACACTCTTTCTGCCATCTTTCTCTTTTCTAATTCCTAATCATTTGTAAATGATAACTTAATGTGTTAAGTATGTTTACTTATGATTATCCCCTTGATCTCCTTCTTTACCTTGTCCAAAGAGAAGATCACTCACACACTTCTGATGTGATTAAAGATGAAGCCTTGATGAAGATCATCCTCTTCTAAAGATCTAGTCATGTTCATCATTTGTTTTATTTGTCTCTTGTGTAGATCCAATGTATTTATGTATACTTAGACTAGTTGTGTTAATCCATTGTATTAGTGAACACTTGGATTAGTCTTGTGTAAATCCATTGTATGTGTGTATACTTGTGTGGTGTAGATCCAAGTTACATGTGTATACTTGGATATGTGTTATTGAGTTGTAAAAGTTGTGTGTTAGTTCTCACTAAACTATAAAGTGATGTGTGGTTATGTCTGATGAGTTCTCACTTAGCTTCAAAGTGAAGAGTCGTGAAGATTGGTTCTAGCTTTTGATTAGAACTCGACATCTAGCCTTGTGTCGGAAAATGGTGAAGTAGGCAACATTATGAAGATTGGTTCTAGCTTTCGATTAGAACTCGACATCTAACCTTGTGTCGGAAAATGGTGAAGTAGGCGACGTGTGTAGATTGGTCCTATATAAGATTAGGTCTCTATATTTAGCTTAGTGTCAAAAAATAATGTAAGCGACGTTGTAAGGTTTTCTCCGCCAAGAAGGAAGCTTATAGATATAGTGGAAATATCGAGTAAGGTGTACTCGAGGAGTGGATTAGGAACGAAGATAGAGGTTCGTTGCCGAACCACTATAAATCTTGGTGTCTTCCGAAGATCAATGCATTAGGAATAAAAATAATTGCAATAAGTAAAGTCGTACGATTTGAAAGGTTACTTAGCCTCTAGCGCAAGATCGTTTAAAAGTTGCTCGGGGTTGAATAGAGTTCATAGCCAAGGCATAACTTATTGAAGCGGGACGCGAAGATTGGTGAAGATCCAAAAAGGCCCTAACAAGGCATGAGGAGCTCTATTTTGTTGCTAAAGATCCAAGATGATGTGAAGTATCATTATTCCTAAATCAATATGAAGGATCGAGACACACGACGAAAAGCAATTACTCCCCTAAAGATCATGGAGAAAGTCTATCCAAAAAGACCCTAACAAGGTATGAGGATAAATATATCCAAGTCCAAAAAGGAGGCGGATCGTTGTATATCAAAGTCCAAAATAGAGATTGAAGAAAAATGATGAAGTCGTGGTCCAAATATGAAGAATCTCTCAAAAACGTCAAGTGAAGAAATTCCAAAATATGAAGAGAAGACCATAATTTCAAGAACGTCTTCCCAAGATTTGAAGTATGAAGTACATGCCAAATATCGGTCCAAGAAAGGTCTCAAATCGTGAATAGAGTTATGCCAAGATATGAACTTAAGGAGATACACGAGAAGCCGTTTTAAAAGATTTTGTCCTTCGGCTAACTATCGATTAAATCGTGCTATTTTGCTTTCGGACTAATAGATACTCAAATAAGTCAATATGAATCACTTGTGATCCATGACAATTAGTTAAAAAATTCTAGTAACCCATTTCCTTTTATAATAACTAGGATTCCGGGGAGAAAAAGTATTACACAATTTGGACGTATGAGTAGTGTTAGCATTGTGACTTGTACCAACAATGATCTCGTTTTTGCACTTAGCATGGAATGTATGACAATCAAGGATGAAGAAATTTACTCTAAGGGACATTTACTTGTTTCTATTCTTTGACCCTAAAAGTCATATTCGTGATGAAAATCATACATTATGTCTTTACACGTCTTCATAGTATTGTTGCAAGTCTTTTACTTTTCAATAAAGGTTAATAAAATTGAATTTTGGTGATGCTTAGATACTTTATTCTAGCATTACGTGAGGGCACGGCAATGGCTTAGTATGGGGGAGTGATGAGATGGCATTTATACATGATCTCATCGTTCTTTTCGGGCTTTAAATGCATAAAAATGTCATAAAATACCATATATATGCTTGTGTTTGTTTACTTGTGTATTTTAGGTATGGATATCGTGAAAAGGACAAAATATCACAAGAAACAAGGAAAAACGGACACGAGAAACGAAGTCGTACAAAGAACCGGGCCCTAGTTCATGAATTATCCAAGATTAAACCTTGAATACTTGAAGAAATACAACATTGATCCTCAATGAATGAAGAAATGACACTTAAAACCCTTGTGAATTCATAATTACAAGTTTGGTCCCTTAAGTTTGTCAAATCTACAAAAAGGGTCCTTCAACTTTGAAGAAATGGCAAGATTAGTCCCTCATCAATTCTAATTTGTCATTAATGGTCCCTCATGAAGTCAAATATACATTAAAGACCTTTGAAGATCAAGAAAGTCCAAATTCAGTCCCTCAATTATGAGAAAATGGCAAAAACAACCCTTGAAACACTTTTGCCAAAGTTTTAGGGCAAAAGTGTGAAATTCATAACTTTAACAACAAAGGAAACACGTTTTGTTGAGCTGGAAAACTTGTTATGCATCTTTTCCCAAAAATAAAGGACCAAAACTGCCAAGCTGAAAGTTCAAATTCCTAATAAAGCGGGTAACATTTACTGTTGAGATTTTACCAGCCAAGAACACCCTTTTACCCAGGATGAAAAATGAAGAAAACAAAGGGGAAAGTGAAATTGGTTGTTCCCACGTGTAATTCACATCACCTCAATCACATCCCACACCAAAAACCTTAAACTCCACTACCAGAAAGATACCCCCATCCCCACTCACATGACGACACCTGGCAAAGGATCATGACATGGTAAAATCAACGAACTTAAGCCTTTCCTTAATCACCAAGCACTCAATGAACGTCCCTGATTCACCCAAGAAAGCTGGCAACAAGCCTAGAAGATTCTACAAGGATAATTTAGGAAATTCAGTGCTAGGGTTTATGAATAGTGTTTTGTATGCATTTGCCTATAAAAGAATACCTCAACTTATGAGAGTCCCTTTGTTCCAGATTTTGGCTATCATCTTTGTAATTCCTTTTTATTTAAATAAAATTTGAATTTCCTAAAATTTGTGAAATCTCTTTTGTTTTTATTAAAAGTTGGTGTTTGAATAGCTGAAATCTGTGTTCCATTTGATCTTTTAGACCTTCCTTAATCTTGTGGTTAAGGCACGTCTATGTTTGATAGGTTTTCAAAGGTTCAAAAACCTTGAAATCCTAGTTTCTTCTTTGGTTATTATCTTGTACTAACCCTTAGCCAAAAGCCTTAAGCTCCTTCAAGCTTGTTGACATCAAGCCTGAGAAGAGATTTAAGCTCTTGGTTGAGTTGTTTGCTCATTTGTTTTGAAGAATCATCATAATCAAAACCTTGTTCTACTTTGAACATCAGTAGGTTTAGATCTTCCTTTTTGAAGAACCTTGGTCTTGTTCTAGTTGTTGAACAAGGTCCAAGGAGCATAGCTAGTCCTCCTAGGATGTTGTGGAGGACAGGTATAATCCCTTGTTTAAGTTTCCCCTAAAAATTTCATGTTATTGCCTGTTTTTGATTTTGTGCTTTGATTTTGTGTTCTTGTGTTTAAGGTTGTGATTTTTGTGTTTGAATCTGTTATTAGTCATTTAAGAAGTGTGTTTGAATCATAAAATCAGTAGGTTGTTAGTTGGAATCACAAGTTGCTTTGAAAAGTTGTGGATTAAGGTGTGTTTGGTATAACAACCTGTTTTTGATTTGAGTTATTTTGAGTTGGTGCTTTGTGTTGCTTTGTGTTGGAACCTGTCTCATAGGTGCTAAGTGACATTTATCTGCAAGCTTTGTGCATATGAACACCTAGAATCAACAATAGGCTCTAAAATCTTGTATACTTGTTGAAATTGGTTGTGGTTTAAGGGACACCTAGTTCTAATCATAGACTAGGGTTAACAAGTGATTAAACATAGTTAGTTACATCAGGGAAGTAGGATTGAAGTGTTGAATTTGGATCTTTGGTCATTTATATCAGCAAAGTGTGCAAGTGTTCTTGAAGTTCATATCAGCAAGTTTAATCTGCTTTGATCTTGTTCCATACTTTGATTCAGTGATTGATTTAAGTTTGTTTGTGCTTAATAACAGTTTATATAGCTTGTGTATGCATCTGGTTGAATTTGGAGTGCTTATTCTAGCTTAAAACTGCTTAAGTGTTCATAACTGCTTAATATCCATGTCTGTGCTAGATCTGAGCATCTTTTGATTTGTCTGTGCTAATTGGTGATACTGAAGTGTGTTTTTTCTCTTGATTGTGACTCCTTGTGATTAACTGATCACTTGGGCGCCCTTGTCTTCCAACAAACCATACAGAATCTCTCTAAAATCAAAGGTCAAATAGTCAAGGCAGTGGGAACCAGTTCCTACTGAAAGTTCCCCCTGCTAGTGTTATTGGACATCAGCTTATCAATAAGCTATTCTAGCTTATTTTAACCAGCAACAACTTTGATTTTGTAATAGGTGCTCATTATTTGACCCATTTGTTCATACTGGAGCATTTGGTGGGTTGACTTTAGGGTTTGACAAGAAAACCAACTTAATTGACTTTTTCATAAGTACTTATTGGCTTATTACAGCTTATTGGTTTTGCTTATTGAATTTGGTTGATTGTTTTGGCTTATTGAAGTCATTTGTAACATTTTGCAAGTTGAATCAAGTCCTGTGGTGCCCTAGATCTCAAACCCGACTATTTTGTCTTTTAGTGGATTTGTACTTGGCTTATTTCTGGCTTATTGAGTGTGCTTTTTCAAAATTTCTTTTTACAGATCTCTTTAGTATCCCAAAAGAAGGTTGTGTGTCAAATTAGAGCTTATGGCATTGGCTTATTGCTTAATGGGCTTATTGGCCCAATAAGAATAAGCTGTTTGTTCATTAAGCTGTGATAAGCTCACTTTCAGCTTTTGGGCCTTCAGAGTTTTGTGTTTAGAATTGAATTTTGAGTCAGATAAGGCTTTTCCAAGTCATTTGGGCTTATTTTGACTTTTTGGGCTAAAAAGCCCATTAAGCTTGACTGTTTTTGCTTTTGGCCCATTTGGGGGCCCAATAGGGGTATTCTGGTCATTTCATTTTCATTTTTTGTTTATTTTGGTTAAAATAAACTAGTTTACATGTTTTTAGAATTTTTTATAATTTTTGGATTTTTAATATTATTTTATTATTATTTTTCAAATTTCACATTTTTGCACTTTTTATATTTTTTTAGGTTAAATACATTAAAATAGGATTTTTGAAACTTTTAGATTAATTTAATCATCTTTAGATTAATTTTTATAATTATTTTAAGTTTTAATAGTTTTTAAATCATTTTAAATAATTTTTTTCTTAGTTTTAAAATTTATAAAAATAGTTTTTAATCTTTTTAGGTCATTTTAGAGGTTTACCAATTGAAAAATCTTTATTCGGGCTTTCTGATAATTAATTTGATTTTTAGGGCTTTAATTAGCATTTAAAAATTAATATTTAATTAATTAAAAGGTTTGAAAAAGTTTTGATCATTGGTAAACTTTTAGTTTATTTATTTTGATTTTTGGTGAATTGTTAGTAATTTTTAGAATTAATTTTTATTTTTGCTCATTTTACGGTTTTACGTTTAGTCGTAGTAGTAATTAATTTCACGTCTTCGTCATTCTCTTTTCTCATCCCCTTCTAACCAATATTAATCTCAAACCAATTACGAATTATTCACACACATATACCTCCGTGGGAAACGAACTTCATTGGGTCATTTGTACACGGTTTTCCTAAACCGTCGTATTTAATACTTTCCCTATTTACCTCATTTTCCTAAAGGTGTGGTAAAACACTACAATCATTTTAGCGCCGCTGCCGGGAAGGTGTGTCGTTATTAATTTGTCTTGTTGTTTTTAATATTAACCATAAATAGTATTTGTATTAGTAGAAATCTACTAATACGTATTATCGGTTTTTTTGGTTTTTCTTGTGAAATTATTATTACTATATTGTATTAAGTATCACAATCAATAGAAAATATCTCCAAAAGTGTGAAAACACAACCTTAATTGGGATTTGATCTCCTAATTATTGTATTTAAATCTCAAACAAAAGAAAAAGGCAAAAATAGATAAATAATTTCGTGAAGCTCGATTTTGAAAAATACAAACTATAAGGTTGGTATAAGGCGGGTATTATAAAATATACCCTAAGGAAAAAGGCTCTTAAGTGCTTCGCGCCGCCTCGTTTCCCCGCTTGCTTGTGAGTATTTTGAGATTGAAGGCTAATCGAGGGTTTTGCCGCCCAAAGTATTATTACGTATAATATATTTGCTTGTTTTCTTTGTGATTAAACCCTCTTGAACAATTTGGTTTTCGACAAAGTTCTAAAGTCATTCGAAGGCGTTCACTCCACGTGATCGTTTTCATTCCTTTGAGGCTTCTTTAATCAAGAGTTTGATTCGAGGAGAGATTTGGTAGATTGTTGTCTACGAAGATACACCAAAATCCAAAAAAATTAAAAACAATCAAAAACACAAAAAAGTTGAAAATTCACAAAACACCCAAAAAGAATCTTCTTTGCTCACCTCCCATTCTTCGTGAAGTTTATGATCACTCGTAATCAAGCAAAACGAGCTCGTAAACGTCTTCAAAAGCAAGCAAATCAAGAGACGTTGATTGAAGAACAAACTCCAATTGTTGAACCTATTGTAGAACAAGAAGTCGTCATGGCTAATCATACTATGATGGAGTTACTACAAGCACCCACCGAGGGTTTTGGAGAGGCCATTGTGATTCCCGCTATCCTTGCGGAGAATTTCGAGATTAAGACGGGTTTAATGTCGATGTTGCAAGATAATAAGTTTAGAGGTCATGAGAAAGACAACCCGCATTACCACATAAGGAATTTTAATCATCTCACTGCTACTAGCAAGTTTAAGGATGTTCCACATGACGCCATTAAGATAATGTTGTTTCCATACTCGTTAGATGGACCCGCTAAAATTTGGCTTGAGAAAGAACCGCCAAATTCAATTTTGACATGGGGTGACCTCGTTTCTAAGTTTGTGAACAAATTTTTTCCACCATCTAAAACAACACATTTGAAAAATGAGATTTCAAGATTTGTACAACGAAATACTGAAAGTTTTTCAATGGCATGGGAACGATTTAAAGAAATGTTACATGAATGTCCACACCATGATTTTTCGGAATTACATCAAGTTGATACTTTTTATAATGGGCTTAATGATCATGAACGAGATTATTTGAATGCCGTCGCGGGTGGTAATTTTTTGTGCAAAACGATCGATGAAGATTTAAAGATTATCGAGAATAGATATAAGGTTTATAGCCCTCGTAACACACCGAGTGTTGCCAATATGGGTTCGTCATCATCGTCATCGTCTCGTAGCATTAATGCCTTACATGATGAAGCTAATGAGGAAAATCGGTTTTTTGATAGATTTGCTAATCTTATGACTCATTGGAAAGCTCAAGAGGCTTTAAGTTCCGCTTCGGTTAAAGCGGTTGAAAAGAGTTGTTTGTCTTGTGGTGGAGCTCATGATCTTTCCGATTGCAATACCGCCGGTGGTAACACTTCGAGTGCTTATGTAGCAACGGGAACTTACAACCAAAACGGCCAAGGTTCCCGCCCAAATCAAGCTCCACCAAATCAAAATGCTAATAACTATCGAAACAACAACCAAGGTGGTAATTATCAAGGAAATTCACGTAACTACAACAAAGGGAATTATCAAAGTGGGAATGGACAAGTCACTAATCAAAACCAAAACCGTGATTTTCAAAACACTACACAAGGTTTTCAAAATGCTCACACTAAAAATATTCAAGGAGCATTTTTGGATTATGCTAAAGCAAATGATGCTAAATTTGATAACATGCAACGTGAGATGATTAGCTTAAGATCCGAGTTGAAAAACGAGCTTAAAAACGAACTTGCTAATGAACTTAAAACTCATGCTAATAAAATGGAAGGAAATGTTCAACGTCTTCAACAAAATCAACAAAAGATGGAACAAGGACAACATGAGATTAAGCAAGAATTGTTAAAAGCGGATTTAAGGCAATCAAAATTTGAAGACCGAATGGCAAAAATGTTTGAAGCAATCATGTGTAAACCCTCTTCCTCGGGTGGTCTTCCTGGTGATACCATTGCAAACCCGAAGGGAGAAATGAAGGTTATTACTACACGAAGTGGTAAAACTTTCAAGGAACCAATCTCTCGTCCAAGTACTTCTACGGAGAAGGAAATCGAGAAAGAGCCCGAGGTGATGGTCGAAAAGGAGCATATCACAATCCCACGAAGTACCGTTCATGCCACACCTACGGTTGAACCAATACCAATTATGGAACCCGAGATTCCAAGGCCGTTGCCTAATGTCCAACCCACACCACCCTTACCTTACCCTTCGAGACGAAACAAAGAGTAATTGCAAGAACGTAACAAATAACAAATCGAGCTTTTTATAAAAATGTTTCAACAAGTGAATTTTGATGTGAGTTTAGCCGACACGTTGTTATATATGCATCGTTTCGCTTCCACTTTTAAAAGTATGATGAGCGATAAGGAAAAGCTTTCAAAGCTTGCTAATTGTTCTTCGGTTTATCTTAACCGCATACCGGAAAAAGTTGGTGACCCCGGAAAGTTTCTCATTCCTTGTGACATACAAGATATGAAAGAATGCCTCTCCTTGGCCGATCTTGGTGCGAGCATTAATTTGATGCCATTTTCCATTTGGAAATCGCTTTCGCTTCCGGCTCTTACTCCTTCGAACATATCTATCGAGATGGACGATCATTCTACGATTTTAGCATGTGGAGTAGCCGAAGATGTTTTCGTAAAAGTGGGGAAGTTCTACTATCCTGTTGATTTTATAGTAGTTGACATCCCCGCGGATCCTCAAGTTCCTCTAATTTTAGTTCGTCCATTTTTAGACACTTCGAGATCGCTTATCGACGTTCATGCAAGAACTATCACTTTGAGATTCAACGAAGAGGAACTTGTTATAAACGCTACTCAAAACTCAAAACCTTCTCATGTTTATGCAATCGCTACCATCAATCACATTGACTTAGTCGATGTGGTTTGCGATGAGTTTTCACAAGAAGTGTTAGGTTTTTCCGATAGCTCGTCAAGTGGCAATCCCACTATTTTGGATCCGATTCTTGCTAATTCTACACCAAATCTCACTCCATTCCAAGGAGGCGATTTCACTTCAAATGAAATCGACAATGAAGATGAGGTGTTGATTAGTGATGATACTTCTATTCCACCATTTCTTCCGCCGATGGAAGTTATGAGTGTTGAACCAAAATCTTCAATCGAGGAACCACCTATCCTTGAATTGAAAGATCTTCCTTCTCACCTTGAATACGCATTCTTGGAAGGTGATGACAAGTTTCCGGTTATTATTGCAAGAGGTCTTGCTAATGAAGAAAAAACCGAGCTCTTGAAAGTTCTTAAAGCTCATAAAGGGGCAATTGCGTGGAAAATTTCCGACATTAAGGGTATTGACCCAAAATTTTGTACTCACAAGATTTTAATGGAGGAGGACTACAAACCCGCAATTCAAAGTCAAAGAAGGGTAAACACCAAAATTCACGATGTCATTAAAAAGGAAGTTTTGAAACTCCTTGACGCGGGAATGATTTATCCTATCTCCGATAGCCCATGGGTGAGCCCAATCCATTGTGTCCCTAAAAAGGGAGGAATGACCGTTGTGCCTAATGAAAACAACGAGTTAATTCCCACTCGTGTTGTGACCGGTTGGAGGGTGTGTATTGACTACCGAAAGTTAAATGACGTCACTCGTAAAGACCACTTTCCCTTGCCCTTCATGGATCAAATGTTGGAGCGACTCGCGGGAAATGAATTCTATTGCTTTTTAGATGGTTTTTCCGGTTACTTTCAAATCCCTATCGACCCTCGTGATCAAGAGAAGACTACATTTACGTGTCCTTATGGAACATTTGCTTATCGTTGGATGCCTTTCGGACTTTGTAATGCACCGGGTACGTTTCAACGGTGTATGATGGCCATTTTTCACGATATGATCGAGAAGTCGATGGAAGTGTTTATGGATGACTTTTCGGTGTTTGGCAATTTGTTCACGTCGTGTTTATCTAATCTCGAGCAAATGTTAAAACGTTGTGAAGAAACCAATCTTGTGCTTAATTGGGAAAAATGTCATTTCATGTGTAAACAAGGAATCGTCTTAGGACATAAGGTCTCTAAAGCGGGGATTCAGGTCGATAAAGCTAAGGTAGACGTCATCGCCAAGTTACCTCATCCCAAAACCGTTAAGGGAGTTAGGAGTTTCCTAGGCCACGCGGGCTTTTATCGTCGTTTCATCAAAGACTTTTCGAAAATCTCTCGACCTATGACACACCTTCTCGAGAAGGATGCTCCTTTTATTTTTAATGAGGATTGTGTTAGAGCTTTCGAAACTCTTAAAAGGAATCTTACCGAAGCTCCCATTCTTGTTGCTCCTAATTAGGAATTACCTTTTGAAATCATGTGCGATGCAAGTGATTATGCTATAGGGGCCGTCTTAGGGCAACGCTATGAAAAGCATTTCCGTCCTATCCATTATGCTAGTAAGACGATGACCGAGGCTCAATTAAAGTACACCACAACGGAAAAGGAATTCCTTTCCGTGGTCTATGCTTTTGAGAAATTCCGACCTTATCTCGTCTTAACTAAATGCATCGTGTATACCGACCATTCGGCTATAAAGTATCTCTTAGCTAAGCAAGATGCTAAGCCAAGATTGCTTCGTTGGATGCTCCTCCTCCAAGAATTTGATGTCACCGGGCTTGACAAAAAAGGAGCAGAGAATCTAGCGGCCGATCATCTCTCTCGTCTAGAAGATCCTCACAAAGATGTTTTCGAGAACAAGGAAATCACCGAAACATTTCCTCTCGAGACTCTTGGTGTAGTGAATTCTAAAGACACCACCCCATGGTTTGCCGACATTGAAAATTACCATGCGGGCAATTTCATAATCAAGGGTATGACGACACAACAAAAGCGAAAATTCTTTCGTGACATCAAGTTCTATTTTGGAACGACCCTTATCTCTTTCGAGTTTGTGCGGATCAACTCGTTCGACGTTGTGTTTTTGGTGCCGAAGCTTCTAATATCCTTAGAGCTTGTCACGAGGGACCCACGGGTGGTCACCACGGTGATAATATCACGGCTAAGAAAGTGTTTGATGCCGGCTTCTTTTGGCCTTCTATCTATCGTGATGCACACGCACTTGTGAAGTCGTGTGATTCGTGCCAACGTCAAGGAAAATCGTCTCAACGTGATGAAATGCCGCAAAACATAATTCAAGTGTTTGAGATTTTCGAAATTTGGGGAATAGACTTTATGGGGTCGTTCCCATCGTCTCATGGTAACAAGTATATCCTCGTCGCGGTGGACTGCCTTTCTAAGTGGGTGGAAGCTAAGGCTTTACCTACTAATGATGCTCGTGTGGTAGTGAAGTTTTTGAAGCAACTATTCTCTCGGTTCGGAACCCCTCATGCTATTATAAGCGATCGTGGAACCCATTTTTGTAATGACCAATTCGAGAAGGTCTTAAAGAAATATGGAGTTACTCATCGTCTTTCTACGGCTTATCACCCGCAAACGAGTGGGCAAGTCGAGGTTTCGAACCGAGCTTTGAAGAGGATTTTAGAAATGTCGATTGGAGAAAACCGTGCTTCATGGTCCTACAAACTCGATGACGCTTTATGGGCCTTTAGGACCGCTTATAAGACAACTATCGGTTGTACTCCTTATAAGTTAGTCTATGGGAAGAATTATCATTTGCCCATTGAATTGGAGCACAAGGCATATTGGGCCCTTAAGCATGCAAACTTTGACTTAAAGACCGCGGGAGATCACCAGAAAATACAATTAAATGAATTGGATGAACTAAGAGACAATGCTTATGAAAATTCATTGATTTTCAAAGAAAAGACTAAAAATTTTCATGATACAAAGATTAAAACCGGGTTTTTAACGTTGGTGATCAAGTGTTACTTTTTAACTCTAGACTAAAGATATTTTCCGGGAAATTGAAATCTCGTTGGTCGGGTCCTTTCACCGTTACACAAGTTTTTCCTTATGGGACCATCGAGCTAGCTCAAGATGATGGTCCTAACTTCAAGGTGAATGGACATAGGCTTAAGAACTACTTTGGTGGGGAAATTCCTTCAATGGTTGATCTCGACCAAGTCACCTTCCCCAATGATAATTAGCATTGAGGGGATCGAGTCAAGCTCATGACTCGGTAATCAAAAATGAGGTACCTCGTGGGGGAGATCCCATGCTTATCCTTTTATGCTTTCTAATAACTAATGAGAGGGGATTTGTGCCCTTCCAACTCGTTGTCTCGTGGTTGTTTATGATTGTGTTATCTAGATCATTATTACTACGATTGAAGACTCTCGTGTTCGTTTACGTGAGCCTTCATCGTTTGCTTGAAGAAGTTTTCCATGAATCCTTGACATATCCTTTATTGTTCTAACAATTATCTTTTAGCATACTTAATAAACGGCTTTAGATATATTGTTGATCACCCTTTCCATGCTAGATCCTAAGCATTCGACTCTTCGTCTCTAGTATGGGGGTGCTCCACCTTTAGACTCGAAACATTGAGGACAATGTTTACTTTTAGTATGGGGGTGAACAGATACTTGCTTTGCTACGCCCTCACATTTTCCAACTTTCAATGTTTTGTTTTGTTGCTAATAAGGCTAAAAATGGCCAAATTTTAAAAAATTTCTTAGTTTTCATAAGTGTTTTTAAGACACGAATGTATATTTTCCGATGGGTAGAATAAGAGCTAATTTTTGACTTGATGGCCATTTGAAGCCATTTACATTCCTTAACCCGCTCAATTCAAGTTTTGCTAGACTTTTATATAGGGATCTTTAAAACGCGAAGGTCTTAGCTCATTCGGGTTAAGAACAAGAACTTTTCGCAAGTTCCTATAATTGATCCTAGAAAGTCACTTATCAAGGGAACTATAAAATGCATTCTCTAAACTTGAAAAAGTCCAAGAAAGTGCAAGATCCTATAGGTGGCTTGAAAACCCAAAACTTTGATTTTATATAGTCTTAATGAAAGCTAATCCAAATTTGGCTTAATTTTGACTTGCATGGCTAAGTATTCACGAGTCTCTTTAATTAGAGGGCTTTATATAGTGAAGAACGAGAAGTGATAGAGTTAGACAAGTGATCATGCTAAACATAGAACATTAAAATGTTCTTTCAAAAACTCATATGTTTTTAATTGTGGCTTTTTCTTCCCATAAGATCAATGCATTAGGACTAAAAATAATTGCAATAAGTAAGGTCGTACGATTTGAAAGGTTACTTAGCCTCTAGCGCAAGATCGTTTAAAATTTGCTCGGGGTTGAATAGAGTTCATAGCCAAGGCATTTTTATTGAAGCGGGACGCGAAGATTGGTGAAGATCCAAAAAGGCCCTAACAAGGCATGAGGAGCTCTATTTTGTTGCTAAAGATCCAAGATGATGTGAAGTATCATTATTCCTAAATCAATATGAAGGATCGAGACACACGACGAAAAGCAATTACTCCCCTAAAGATCATGGAGAAAGTCTATCCAAAAAGACCCTAACAAGGTATGAGGATAAATATATCCAAGTTCGAAAAGGAGGCGGATCGTTGTATATCAAATTCCAAAATAAAGATTGAAGAAAAATGATGAAGTCGTGGTCCAACTATGAAGAATCTCTCAAAAGCGTCAAGTGAAGAAATTCCAAAATATGAAGAGAAGACCATAATTTCAAGAACGTCTTCCCAAGATTTGAAGTATGAAGTACATGCCAAATATCGGTCCGAGAAAGGTCTCAAATCGTGAATAGAGTTATGCCAAGATATGAACTTAAGGAGATACACGAGAAGCCGTTTTAAAAGATTTTGTCCTTCGGCTAACTATCGATTAAATCGTGCTATTTTGCTTTCGACTAATAAATACTCAAATAAGTCAATATGAATCACTTGTGATCCATGACAATTAGTTAAAAAATGCTAGTAACCCCTTTCCTTTTATAATAACTAGGATTGCGGGGAGAAAAAGTATTACACAATTCGGACGTATGAGTAGTGTTAGCATTGTGACTTGTACCAACAATGATCTCGTTTTTGCACTTAGCATGGAATGTATGACAATCAAGGATGATGAAATTTACTCTAAGGGACATTTACTTGTTTCTATTCTTTGACCCTAAAAGTCATATTCGTGATGAAAATCATACATTATGTCTTTACACGTCTTCGTAGTATTGTTGCAAGTCTTTTACTTTTCAATAAAGGTTAATAAAATTGAATTTTGGTGATGCTTAGATACTTTATTCTAGCATTGTGTGAGGGCACGGCAATGGCTTAGTATGGGGAAGTGATAAGATGGCATTTATACATGATCTCATCGTTCTTTTCGGGCTTTAAATGCATAAAAATGTCATAAAATACCATATATATGCTTGTGTTTGTTTACTTGTGTATTTTAGGTATGGATATCGTGAAAAAGACAAAAGATCACAAGAAACAAGGAAAACGGACACGAGAAACGAAGCCGTACAAAGAACCGGGCCCTAGTTCATGAATTATCCAAGATTAAACCTTGAAGACTTGAAGAAATACAAGATTGATCCTCAATGAATGAACAAATGACACTTAAAACCCTTGTGAATTCATAATTACAAGTTTGGTCCCTTAAGTTTGTCAAAATTACAAAAATGGTCCTACAACTTTGAAGAAATGGCAAGATTAGTCCCTCATCAATTCTAATTTGTCATTAATGGTCCCTCATGAAGTCAAAGATACATGGAAGACCTTTGAAGATCAAGAAAGTCCAAATTCAGTCCCTCAATTATGAGAAAATGGCAAAAACAACCATTGAAACACTTTTGCCAAAGTTTTGGGGCAAAAGTGTGAAATTCATAACTTCAACAACAAAGGAAACACGTTTTGTTGAGCTGGAAAACTTGTTATGCATCTTTTCCCAAAAACAAAGGACCAAAACTACCAAGCTGAAAGTTCAAATTCCTAATAAATTGGGTAACATTTACTGTTGAGATTTTACCAGCCAAGAACACCCTTTTACCTAGGATGAAAAATGAAGAAAACAAAGGGGAAAGTGAAATTGGTTGTTCCCACGTGTAATTCACATCACCTCAATCACATCCCACACCAAAAACCTTAAACTCCACTACCAGAAAGATACCCCCATCCCCACTCACATGACGACACCTGGCAAAGGATCATGACATGGCAAAATCAATGAACTTAAGCCTTTCCTTAATCACCAAGCACTCAATGAACGTCCCTGATTCACCCAAGCAAGCTGGCAACAAGCCTAGAAGATTCTGCAAGGATAATTTAGGAAATTCAGTGCTAGGGTTTATGAATAGTGTTTTGTATGCATTTTCCTATAAAAGGAGACCTCAACTTGTGAGAGTCCCTTTGTTCCAGATTTTGGCTATCATCTTTGAAATTCCTTTTTATTTAAATAAAATTTGAATTTCCTAAAATTTGTGAAATCTCTTTTGTGTTTATTAAAAGTTGGTGTTTAAATAGCTGAAATATGTGTTCCATTTGATCTTTTAGACCTTCCTTAATCTTGTGGTTAAGGCACGTCTATGTTTGATAGGTTTTCAAAGGTTCAAAAACCTTGAAATCCTAGTTTCTGTTTTGGTTATTATCTTGTACTAACCCTTAGCCAAAAGCCTTAAGCTCCTTCAAGCTTGTTGACACCAAGCCTGAGAAGAGATTTAAGCTCTTGGTTGAGTTGTTTGCTCATTTGTGTTGAAGAATCATCATAATCAAAACCTTGTTCTACTTTGAAGATCAGCAGGTTTTGATCTTCCTTTTTGAAGAACCTTGGTCTTGTTCTAGTTGTTGAACAAGGTCCAAGGAGCATAGCTGGTCCTCCTAGGATGTTGTGGAGGACAGGTATAATCCCTTGTTTAAGTTTCCCCTAAAAATTTCATGTTATTGCCTGTTTTTTATTTTGTGCTTTGATTTTGTGTTCTTGTGTTTAAGGTTGTGATTTTTGTGTTTGAATCTATTATTAGTCATCTAGGAAGTGTGTTTGAATCATAAAATCAGTAGGTTGTTAGTTGGAATCACAAGTTGCTTTAAAAAGTTGTGGATTAAGGTGTGTTTGGTATAATAACCTGTTTTTTATTTGAGTTATTTTGAGTTGGTGCTTTGTGTTGCTTTGTGTTGGAACCTGTCTCATAGATGCTAAGTGACATTTATCTGCAAGCTTTGTGCATATGAACACCTAGAATCAACAATAGGCTCTAAAATCTTGTATACTTGTTGAAATTGGCTGTGGTTTAAGGGACACCTAGTTCTAGTCATAGACTAGGGTTAACAAGTGATTAAACATAGTTAGTTACATCAAGGAAGTAGTATTAAATTGTTGAATTTGGATCTTTGGTCATTTATATCAGCAAAGTGTGCAAGTGTTCTTGAAGTTCATATCAGCAAGTTTAATCTGCTTTGATCTTGTTCCATACTTTGATTCAGTGATTGATTTAAGTTTATTTGTGCTTAATAACAGTTTATATAGCTTGTGTATGCATCTGGTTAAATTTGGAGTGCTTATTCTAGCTTAAAACTGCTTAAGTGTTCATAACTGCTTAATATCCGTGTATGTGCTAGATCTGAGCATCTTTTGATTTGTCTGTGCTAATTAGTGATACTGAAGTGTGTTTTTGTGCTTGATTGTGACTCCTTGTGATTAACTGATCACTTGGGTGTCCTTGTCTTCCAACAAAACATACATAATCTCTCTAAAATCAAAGGTCAAATAGTCAAGGCAGTGGGAACCAGTTCCTACTGAAAGTTCCCCCTGCGAGTGTTAATTGGACATCAGCTTATCAATAAGCTATTCTAGCTTATTTTAACCAGCAACAACTTTGATTTTGTAATAGGTGCTCATTATTTGACCCATTTGTTCATACTGGAGCATTTGGTGTGTTGACTTTAGGGTTTGACTAGAAAACCAACTTAATTAACTTTTTCATAAGTGCTTATTGGCTTATTCCAGCTTATTGGTTTTGCTTATTGAATTTTGGTTTATTGTTTGGCTTATTGAAGTCATTTTTAACATTTTGCAAGTTGAATCAAGTCCTGAGGTGCCCTAGATCTCAAACCCGACTATTTTGTCTTTTAGTGGATTTGTACTTGGCTTATTTTTGTCTTATTGAGTGTGCTTTTTCAAAATTTTTTTTTACAGATCTCTTTAGTATCCCAAAATAAGGCTGTGTGTCAAATTAGAGCTTATGGCATTGGCTTATTGCTTAATGGGTTATTGGCCCAATAAGAATATGCTGTTTGTTCATTAAGCTGTGATAAGCTCACTTTCAGCTTTTGGGCCTTCAGAGTTTTGTGTTTAGAATTGAATTTTGAGTCAGATAAGGCTTTTCCAAGTCATTTGGGCTTATTTTGACTTTTTGGGCTAAAAAGCCCATTAAGCTTGACTGTTTTTGCTTTTGGCCCATTTGGGGGCCAAATAGGGGTATTCTGGTCATTTCATTTTCATTTTCTGTTTATTTAGGTTAAAATAAACTAGTTTGCAAGTTTTTAGAATTTTTTAGAATTTTTGGATTTTTAATATTATTTTAATATTATTTTATTATTATTTTTCAAATTTCACATTTTTGCACTTTTTATATTTTTTTTAGGTTAAATACATTAAAATAGGATTTTTCCAACTTTTAGATTAATTTAATCATCTTTAGATTATTTTTTATAATTATTTTAAGTTTTAATAGTTTTTAAATCATTTTAAATAGTTTTTCTTAGTTTTAAAATTTATAAAAATAGTTTTTAATCTTTTTAGGTCATTTTAGAGGTTTACCAATTGAAAAATCTTTATTTGGGCTTTTTGATAGTTAATTTGATTTTTAGAGCTTTAATTAGCATTTAAAAATTAATATTTAATTAATTAAAAGGTTTGAAAAAGTTTTGATCATTGGTAAACTCTTAATTTATTTATTTTGATTTTTGGTGAATTTTTTGTAATTTTTAGAATTAATTTTTATTTTTGCTCATTTTACGGTTTTACGTTTAGTCGTAGTAGTAATTAATTTCACGTCTTCGTCATTCTCTTTTCTCATCCCCTTCTAACCAATATTAATCTCAACCAATTACGAATTATTCACACACATATACCTCCGTGGGAAATGAACTTCATTGGGTCATTTGTACACGGTTTTCCTAAACCGTCGTATTTAATACTTTCCCTATTTACCTCCTTTTCCTAAAGGTGTGGTAAAACACTACAATCAGGTTGCTTCTTTCCTTACTCTATACTTACTTTCATTATTACATCACATACAACAACTACTTGTCACTATTAATGCATTAGAATTGAACCTAATCATTATGCAACTAGTTTTCAAGTAAAAGGTAGTTTTGAGACAAACCTAATTGAAACGAATTTTAATTAGGACATAAACAGAAGAGAAACTATTCAACCCACTCTTCTAGTTTCTATAACCTAGTTCTGAGAAAACCAAAATGCTCCTTTACATTTACTTTCACTTCAAATGAACGAACTCGAAAATGCACATTGATTTGTGTAATTCCTTTAGCATTCATGAGACTTTCATGTTATGGTAAAAACTTGTTTTTAGATATTTGTTATTTACAATGTTCTAATTTGTAAGAAAATAAAGTTAAAAATTCGGGTTTGACATGTCTTAATTTGTGAGAAAATAAAATTTTGTGACTTGGGAATTCTAGCAAAATTTTTGTGGGTTTATGCATATGAAGTGTTTTTATATCATGATCAAACAATGTAATGCCTAATTTTACTAACATAATTGAATCCCCAATTTTAATTTGGCGCAATTGAAATTGAAACCTAGACTTAGATTCAAGATAATATGGCAATGTAAGATTGAGATTAAGTAGAGATACTTAGAATGATTGATTACCACGAAAGACTTGGTTGATTTTGACTTGGATTATGAAGGATTGATGATTTGTGTGTTTTGGTCACGTTTCTCAGAGAAGTGGATTTTATGTTTGTGTTGTGTGTTTGTTTTAACTGATATGTGATTATCTGAAGTCTCAGACCCACGGACCATTTCACGGACCCAAAGGGTAAAGGGTTTGGCGGGGTCCGTCTGTTCTGATAACAGAAAAGCGTTTTATTATAAATAGGCATTTCTAAACCTAAAATTAGTTGAAATATTTTTATTTTTGTGAGAAATGAAGTTTGTTCTCGACTGCCTTTTTCTATCTATGTGGTTACCGGTATTGTCTAAGTTTATATATAAACAAGCACACATCCTAAACATAATATCTATTAGTAATTTATTCCACGATGTATTGTGCTAACCACATAATCATTATCACCATATAGGTTGTTATTGGGGTGTTTGTTGGTTTAAAATCTTCTAAACCACATTTCTTAAGCATTTCCATAATATATTTGTACAATGATTATGTGTGACTTCTTTTTCTTGGTGAACAACGTGTTGTTCCACGGGACTCATTGAGTATCTATTAAGAATGGATTAAGTCTATCATACCATGCCTGGGGTGCTTGTTTGATACCATAAAGAGCCCTTTTTTGAGTTTGTAAACGTGGTTAGGTTTTTCAAAGTTTTCAAAAACCCGGAGGTTGTGCTATGAATACTTCTTCGTTTATAAAGCCATTTAGGAGAGCACTTTTAACATCCATTTGATAAAGTTCTAAATCATGAGCATAATCATAAGCTAGAAAAAATATTATGGACTCAAGCCGAGAAACCGAGTCAAATGTTTCGTCGTAATTATATCCTTGAGCGACAATTTTAGCCTTGTTTCTTGATACTACACCATTTTCATCTAATTTGTTACGAAATACCCTTTTTGTCCCAGTTACCATTTGATTTTTAGGTCTGGTACTAGAAATCATACATTGTTAATGACAAATTGGTTTAATTCTTCTTGTATTGCAAGAACCTAACTTTCATTAATAATGACTTCGTCAATATTTTTAGGTTCGATTTGAGGCACGAAACAAAAGAAATTACTTTCATTTTGGACTTGTGATCTTTGTGTTTGTTCATTAATTTTGCCAATGACATTATCTAATTAATGTTCCTTTGTTACCTTGATGTTTATAGGTTCAACTGTTAATGGTTCATTTACCTTGTCTTTTATTATATCAACTTGTTGGTTATCGATTTTCCCTTCAATTAGATCATCATCTACCAAAGGTGATGTTCTAACGAGAGGAGGTCTTTCGTCAAATATTATGTTTAACGATTTCTCGACACACACAATGTAAGCTTTGCTATTTTGAGAATATCCAAGAAATACTCCTTAGTATGATTTTTGGTCAAACTTAGTGAGATAATTTTTTAAGAATAAGACATTTACTTTCAAATACCTTGAAATATCCAATGGTTGGATTTCTTCCTTTTTAGGATTTTACTATCGTTTTCTACCAATAAGACTTTCCATTTGTTACTAACACTCGGTAAATTAAGTTCTAAATTTTTTTAACATGAATAACTTTATCTATGGTAATATGGTCATTAAAAAATCATACCTTTTCATATGATTTTTCTTTTGACGTTACCACCAAAAATAACATTACCTCCGTTCGTTGGTGTGTAGGTGCTAAAGAGGTTCCTATTCCCCGTCATGTGTCTAGAATATACACTGTCCTTGATCCATTTGTCGGGTACAAGTCCAACCTACACATTTCAAAGCTCAAGTGTTTGGTTCCCATTGTCTCATGGGTCCGTTTGGGTTAAACATACTCCTTAAGGCAATTCCGATTGGAGTGATACCAAATGCATCCCAAGGCATCAAATTTCCCATAGAGCATTGGTTGTGGTAGTCATAGTTGTATGACACTTGATTATACCTATTTCGTGTACTTTGGTTGTTTTTAGAAAATGGGCATTTGGGATAGAATGGCATAGGTTTTGATATTGTATGTTTCTTGTTCAAGTATTTGCTTCCATTCCCTTGGAAGTTGTGTTGTATCTTTCTGGATTGAAAAGTTTGGGTTTTCTAGACACGGATATGAATTCGGCACTATTTTGTTTTTGTGCAGTAGTCAGACCTACAGACCCTTTGTGTGTTGGACCCTTATGCATAGGGGTTCGATGGGTTCTGTGGACTTCTGTGATAGTGATTTTTATTTTTTCGTTTTGTGGTGTTGTTTTTGAGCTGGTGGCTGTATTTTGTTTTTCAAATCCTAATCCTATTCTATCTTTACTATCTCTTTGATAGTTGAGCAATTCATCTATGCAATTCGTATTTTTGGTAAATTTTACAAATTTTAAATTTTGCTTGTTTAATTCCTCTTGACTAGTTTTGAGCTTCTTAATTTCGATATTTAGCTCTTGGCATTTTTCGCATTTATTTTTGGATATTTTCCTTTCTTAGTCTTAATAACTTACCTTTTAAATCATAAATCTCTTTTTCTAAGTTTTCGTTTTTAGCTTTTAAAAATTAGTTTTTGTTAATAATTGTAAGGCTTATCTCATACATGTTGTTAAAGTTAGTTCATGATGTGTCATTATCTAGAGAAGAAGAATAGTAAGAAGAGTCGGAGTGTACCTCATATGTTTCATGTGCCGTGAGAGCTAGCTCTTCCTTTTTGGTCTTATTACCTTCATCATCACTAGCACTCTATGCACCACTTATGAAAGCTATTTGTGTCATTGATATTCCTTTTGGGCATTTGTTAATATAATGACTTGAATCACCGCACTGGTAACATCTTCTTTCATCTTTGGGCTTTTTGATATCAAATGGATTTCGAGATGACTTCTTGTTGTCAAGTGGTTGTCTTACGAGTTTCCCTTGTCTTTTGAAGAATTTCTTGAAGTCACGAACGACCATGGCATATTCTTCATCATCGCTATCGGATTCTTCATCATCACTAGTCTCTACTCTAGCTTTCAAGGCTAGTGATTTTTGTTTTTCTTTCTTACCTTTGATGATCTCGGAATCTTTTTCCATTACTATTTCGTGTACTTTAAGATTTTCTATGAGTTCATCTAGTGATAAGTTTGAGAGATCTTTAGACTCATCGATTGCCGTGACTTTAGCTCGGCATTTTGGATGAAGAGCCCTTAGAAATTTTCTGAAAAAGTTTTTGTTGGAGAAAGATTCATCAAGTGCTTTGAGTGATGTTATGATAGTGTTAAATCGAGCAAATCCCACATCAATTGACTCTTCTTCAAGGATAAAAAATTGTTCGTATTGTTGAACGAGTAAATCAATTTGTTATCCTTGACTTGTGAGTTTCATTGATGTGTGTCTATGAGTGAGTGCCAAATTTCTTTGGCGGTTTGACACATGAATATTCTTTCATACTCCTTTTGGGTAGAGCATTATAAAGCATCATTTTGGCTTCATTATTTTTAGCCAACATTTTCTTTTGATCATCGGTTTGATTTGCATGTGGAACTAATTCGAGTTGGTTAGTTGTAACATTCATTACCATTGGTACATAATCCTCTTCAATGATTATATACCAAAGATCTATATCCTTAGATTTTACGTAAGTTCCAAAACGATTTTCCAATATATAAAACTATCAGTTTCAAAGAGTGGTGGTCTTTGCATAGATTGCCCTTATTTGTAATTTTCAGAATCCATGGATCGATTCAAGTTTTAAAGTACAATCTACTTTATAGATCTTGAGTACGTAGCTCTTGATGCCAATTGTAGAAAGCTAGAAAGAGGGTTGAATGGTTTTTACCGATTAGTTTTAAATGTTTTTAGAAACTTTTCGTTATTGTAAGGATATATAGATCAAGTATAACACGTGAGGTAAATGACTTGAAGTAATAAAGAAACAAACCACAATGCACACGGATTTATTGTGGTTCAGCCTAGCAAGATCTCACTTATCTTGCTCCTACTTTCACTCCTCGAGTATCCAATCGAGAGTTCTACTTCACTAGTAAATGATTCTCCTTTACATAGATGGAGAAACCTTCACAATTTTAGCTTACAATCTTTATCGACACCTAAGCTAAGATGTCTTTAAATTCTTTACAAAGGCACAACCTGCCTTGTAAACTTCTACTCCTTGTGTTTATAACACCAACCACACTTTTAGCTTACAATCTCTATCGACACCTAAACTAAGATGTCTTTAATTTCTTTACAAAGGCACAACCCGACTTGTAAACTTCTGCACCTTGTGGTTATAACACCAACCACACTTTACACAACTAGATAGATGAACAGGTACAACAATGGTGATAGTATGGGTAACACTTAACACCTTCACACAATGTAAAGCCTTGATGGATAAAAGCTTGAAATTCTCGTGATAGATCTATATATGGACAAATGATCTAAATCACAAGCAAGAAAAGAATTCACAAGAGTGAGTTAGAGGGTTAGATATATATACTGAGATTTAGAAAAGATTAGTTAGAAAAGGGTGAGTTAGAAACTTGGACAAAAGGTTCTATTTATAAGCAAACTGCCAATGACCCACGGAACCCGTCAGACCCTTTCCCTTTGGGTCCGTCGAGGTCCGGCTAGTATGACTTTTGAGCCTCATAAATGTTTGTCCACTCTATCAAGCAATAATCAAATCTACCTTGTTTGACTTTGCAAAATCTGATATTTGAGGGTCAACTTTTGACTTTGTGAAATAAAGCTATTTTTATCATTTTATGTTTACATATGTTTTGTGTATACTTGTTATAAGTTCATGGACTAAGAAACTTATATGATGCTTATTTATTAAGACATACAATATGTTTGATGTTTTGTCGTTAACAAAATGTTAAGCATGTTTAAAACATAAATACCGTTTAGTGCGATATTTGCATTTACAATCTCCCCCTTTTTGTTGAAGACAAAACATTTAAATTATTTTTAGCTTGCATTACCATATAAGTTATGTGTTAGAAAATAAGTGTTTATTTTCTCTTCTCCCCCTTTTTGTCGAAAGAAAAAGGGTAAAACTTTACCAGTTGGAACTTCACCGCTAAAAGACAAAAAGGAGCATAGTCTACGATCGCGGTTCCAAATACTGAGGTGCGGTTCCTTATCGATAAGGAACTACGAGCCTATTTAAAGAACCGCGTTCAGAGACGACCGTTGGGCTCTTGTCCTATAAATAGTGGACCATTTCCAGATTTTTATTTCACTTCTTTTGCACACAAATTTCCAGATTCAATCCACCTTCTTAAATCACTCAAATCCTTGATTATTTGGTTGATTACTACTTGTTTAGAAGTGAATCTTTCTCCTCCCATCTCATCCTCTCAAGTGCAAAGAGAAGAACACTTTCATCCTTGAAGTGTTGTGTTTACCTAAAGATCCATTGAAGATTAAAACTTTATTTCATTCTTGTGTTATTGTGAAGATCCAAATTGTTGTGTATATTTGGAAGTTGTGTATGTATTGTGGTTAATACTTAGGCCTTAAAGTATATTGGTGTATATTGGTCCTAGCTAAGATTAGGGCTCAACTTTTAGCTTAGAGTCGAAAATTGGTTAAGCGACATGTACGGTTCTCTACCTTAAGGAGCTTGTTGATTAGTGAACTCTCGAGTAAGAAGTACTCGAGGATTGGAGTAGAAACGAGGAGTGAGCTTCGTTGCCGAATCACTATAAATCCTTGGTGTTTGGTTTTATCTTTCCTTTTCTTATCTCTTTACATTCATTATTCCTTTTTGCATATACTTGTGATTATTAGTTTAGATCAATTATATATTATTCATATTGTGCATAAGAAGATTTCACATAATCACTCAAGTCTAAGATTTTGAAAAAGGATTTTTGAAACTAATCTTTAACCAAGATAGTTTAAGAAACTATTCAACCCCTTTCAAGTTTCTACACAATTCATGGCACCATAATCAACAACTTATACACACCACCTGAGCTACCCAATGTCACCAGCCAATCAACAATGTCACACACCATGAACGAAAACAACGAAGAGATTCGTGACATCGAAGAGTTTGTCGTCTTATATACATAGATCAAAGTATATCAAAAGTATATAGATCAAAACCAATCAAATTTAGATCGGCTTAAGAGAGTGTGTGTGTTTTGTGGCAACAAATTATTTGTGGGTGGATTATTTTTGCAGCAATGTGGGTGGATATATACATGGCCATGTCTTCATCATCAAACCAACGGCTGGGAAAGAGTTATGCAATTGTAAACTAAACTCCATCAACGATTTCAAAGTGTAGGTCTTTGTGAGAGGGAGGGGATCAACGGATGGGAAATGTGTATTCATCAATGTTTATCTAACAATCACCTTTCCTTTGCTCATATAAAGCTCATCAATGGCTAGATACTGGGTAAGAGGATACACGACCTTTATGAGGACTTCACACAACTCAAATAAATGTTTGGAAAACATTTTTTATTGATGTGTTGGTTTTCGTGATTCTTCTCTATTATTAGAAAGCTTGGTACGGTGCGTTATGGCTGCCGTTTTGGCCAGGACGCTAACCATCGTACCGTGGCATGTGTTTTCGTTCCTTGTGCTGAAGTAGGCAGCCGATGCCGTGGCGAAAATGCGAGCCCACGACGCGAAAACTGCACAGTGACTCGCGTTTTGGGCTGCGTTTTTGAATTTTTTTTTCATCCTCCGTTTTTGTCTGGGAGGGTAGCTGAGGAAGAAAGAAGGAAGAGGATGGGGAATTGGTGAAGTTCTGGTTAAAGTTTTAATAATAAAATTTTGGTAGGCTTGGCTTAGGTTAAATTTTGGTGGTTTTAAAAATGAAATTACGATGGTTTTAAAAATGAAATGTTGTTTTTTATTATTTTTTATTTTTTTATTTGTAATGTAATTTTTATTTTTATTAATGAAATATGATATTTTTAGTTTAAAATAATTTTTTTTAATAAATTTATTTAAAAAAGGTGAGTCATTATAACAACATAAAGTGGGGTGTTAAACAATGAGTCATTTTTTGTGTTATAATGATTTGGTGTTATAAAAAAAGTGGTGATATGGCACAACTTTTCTCACAGCACGAGCCTGATGAGTACGAAACCAATCCTTGGTCATGATGCAAAACTTTGACAAATATGGTCACCACCACACAAATTATGACAAGTATTCAACATTAAATGATCAACCGACGGTGCTCAACCATCAAATGCTCAACTTTGCACAGTCAGTTGATCACTTGGTGGGTTGAGCGCGTCAATTAATCACTTGGCATATGACAAATGACAAAGATGTAATGGAGTTGAGCAGTTATACATTTGTGTATAACTAAATTTGTTAAAGTTTTACGCTATGACAAAAAAATAAATTGAGAAGGTGGATTTTGACCGAATTAGTCTTTTTCTCTAAAATAAAAAATAAAAGAGTAAACTGTAAATTATATCTTTATGGTTTGAACTATTTCACACAATACATCCCTCGTCGAAAATATTGCCACTATACATCACTTGTTAGGCAAACGTTTGCCACAATACATATCGGGACTAACGATGCAAATATTTTTCGTTACCTTCTGACAAGGGATGTATTTTGCAAAAACTTTAGTTTTTTTTAAGAAAAAAAAGTTTTGTTTTTTTTTTAATTTTTTTCGAAAAAAAAGTTTTACTTTTCAAAACGAAAATGAGTAATAAAATTTTTTTTTTCAATTTTTTTTTTTTAAATTGTTTAAACATTTAAAATAAAAAATAAAAAATTTCTTTAAACATTGTTTTAGAAAATAAACGTTTATCCTTTTAAGAAGTAAAAAAAAGAATTTTGTTTAAATTTTTTATCTTTTCATAAGATAAAAGTTTTAAAACATTTATACGTTTTAAATTTTATTTTATTTTAAAAGTTAAAATTTTTACTTTTATCTTAACAAAAGATAAAAATAGTTAAATAATTTTAAATATTTTATTTTTAAAAGAGAATTAGACGTTATAAATATTTTAAAACAATTTTCTACACATTAGACGTTTTTTGTTAGAAAGAACAAAATATTAAAAAAAACTTAAATATTTTTATCTTTTTTAAGATAATAGAAATTTTTTGGGTAAAATTTAAATATTTTTTTATTTTTGAAAAGATAAACGTCTTTTTTTATAAAAAAATGTTAAAAGAAATAAAAAATTTACTCCTCCCGTCCCATAGTAACAGTCCATGTTACTATTTTTGGACGTCCCATATTAATAGTTCAGTCCAAAATAAATAAGAAATGTAGATTAAGTTTACAATATTACCTTTACTTTAAGGTATTATTACAACTAATAAAGAAGTTGTAAATTAATTGGTTAAGGGTATAATTGTAATTGTGTAAAAAGTAAGTGAGAGAAAGCTAAAAAAATGATGTTTTTATTAAACCGCGTGTTTTTTGTCGGTGGACTATTATTATGAGACGGAGGGAGTAATTGTTTAAACATTTTAAAAATAAAACTATTTTTTTCTAAAAAAAGTTAAAGCGAAAAAAAACAAAACTTTTTTTCTAAAAAGTTAAATTCTTTTCCCAAAATATACCAATTGTCAGAAGATAACGAAAAATATTTGCATCGTTAGTTTCAGGGATGTACTAACAAACATTTATTTAACTAGTAACGTACAGTGTCAACACTTTAAGCAAAAAAATGTATTTTATGAAAAAAATTCAAACTAAAGAGATGTATTTTGCAGTTTAGTAAAACTACTACGTTGGAAAATAACAAATATATTCTTAAAACAAAAAGTGAAAATGACATGGCAATTAAAAACCTGTATAAACCCTAGTGACATCACCCTGCGATCCAAAATCCATCGTCTCCGTTGGCCGGATCTTTTTTCACAGGTATCCATCCATCCATCCATCAACCCTTTTATTGGTGTTTGGATACTCTTATTTAAACGACCCGTTTTGTTATGATTAAGTGGTTGTTTGTTAATGTCTAAAGGGCGTGTTTGGTTTAGCTTATGCTAAAAGGGGGTATTTATTTAACCTTATTTCTGGGCTTATCAGCTTATGTGGGTTTGGCTTATGTTTCACAACCCCCTTTTTACCGGCTTCTTTTTAAACTTATATAAGCTTATATGCACCCATAAGCCCAAAATAGGTGAGAAAAATTATGAAACATAAGCCAAAACCACATAAGCCCATAAGCTCAAAGAATAAGCTTAAATAAACACACCCCCTACGGGAGTGTTTTTTTTTCGATTTATAGTGGGCTTATGAACTTATTTGATTTCAGCTTATATTTCATAAGCCCTAATTTTCTGGCTTATTTTGAGACTTGTGGGCTTATATAAGTTTGTCAATTCGATTAATAAACTTATATAATCCCACAAGTCTCAAAATAAGCCGGAAACTTGGGGCTTATGAAATATAAGCTGAAATCAAATAAGCTCATAAGCCCAAAAATAAGCATAAACAGTCACCCCCTAAATAGGATCTTTCTGAAATGCACCTCAACCAATAAGTTGTTTCGGTCTGTAAGCAGCTTATTGAGTTTCGAGAATGCAATAAGCTTACCCAAACACCCCCTTAAACGCTAATTAGGTTGTTTTGAACATAGTTTGGTTAGCGTATGCTCAAGGTAGTCAAAAGCGAGCTATTACGCGCTAAGGCAAGGCGTTTTTTAATAAAAAAAGACAGGCACTTATTTGGACAAAAGTGTTGCTTTGTCGCTATGGCAGTTATTCGATTACGCTAATCCTCGAGTTTTGGTCAACTGATTACATATATTGTAAATAGTTACATACTGGTGATTAGGGATTAGTTGGTGAGTAAGAAGGATTGATTTAGGGTAATGGATTGGCTAGTGGCAAAGACATTATACTAGAAATGCATCGTCATCTACAAGTCGGGTGACATGAATTGACGAGAATCTTGTAGATGAAGATGATATAGTGGATTTTGGAAATGATCGGGAAATAGGAAATGAGGACTTAGCTAATGATTATTATCATTAAAGATGGTAGACTTTGAGTATTTGTTTAAACTTCTATTTGCTTGGTGTTTTTCTACTAGAAATGAAGATTTAAGGTAAGAATATTTTTGTTTAATCAATGTTTCCAAATAAGACAAGGATAAAAAAGTTCACTAAGCTGCTCCTTTTTTGTCGCCTCTCGACTTAGTCCCTAGGGAAGGCAAGACACAGTGTCACGAGGTCGCTTGCGTGTAACTGCCTCCCATCTGCTTGTTTTAGCGTAAAAAGCATTTAAATTAAGCAATATCAAATTCACTTGATAAGCACGATAGATGGACAAATATGTTTATGCTCATGTTCATTCTATTTTACAAACCAGCAATTAAGTCAGATACAAAATTGCATCTATATGCTCCTGCATTACAAGGTAAGCTGTTTAAATAAGGCTAACTCAAACAGCCTCTTCATACATTCTTGAAAGACCATTCTATGCTATATATTATTAGTCTTTTAACTGGTTTATATCATTCAAACACAATAGGTATCAAACAGAAAACCGAAGCATGCTCCCACTCGACTTGTTTTGTTACTTTTGAATGTTTTATTAATTATTATAGTTGTAATTTTAGTATATAACAGTTCATTACTCAATGCCAAAACTGGGGTTAATTTAAATCAAATTAACTATTAGTATTCAAAACCGGCTCTGGTAAGTATTCGGGTTAGTCCGAATTTAAGTTTGTGTCGGATGATAAGATACAGGTATTTTGGATGCCTTATTATGATAAGGTGAACACATTTTACTCTTTTGTTTCGAAGGACATTTCTCCAAGCGTATAGAACCTACCACACTCACGTGACTTTCACATGCCGCGATTTTGGTGACTGTGAGTGGCTAGCTGTCCCTCGCCGTAGGCTTGTTCCCCTTTGAACCCCTTTGTTATCTATTGTGATCACTATGTATATGTAAATAGAAAACCCCTTTCGTTGTACGATTAAACCATTCAGATTGTATTCTTAAGCTGACTAGTTCTTGCTATTCTTCCCTGGTAGATATTAGTATAGTGGGTGTTTGTTTTTTGATGTATTTAAGCTATATCTTTATAAATAAACAAATTACAATTTTAGACTTACGGTGAAAGTGATGCTATAACACTTTACTAAGCTGATTCTCAAATTTTAATATGTTTATTCCTAGTGTCAGATGGCGATCGTTAAATGGGGGTTTCGACGTTTTTACTCTTCCCGACAAGCTGTGTCTGAGATATCCCACTTAGTGGCTGGATCAAATGTGCAGCAGTCTGAAAGGTCTTCCGCTCCTTCTGTTACTTCCAAGAAACCAATTCGGGGAAAGGTAGCTATTGCTGCTCGGAAGAAGATGCTGGAATCCTTTGTTGACAAGTACAGAGCAATGAACCAGGGAAAATTCCCATCCGTTACAAGCGCAAGGAAAGAAGTAGGCGGCAGTTTCTATTTACTCAAAAAGATGCTTCAGGAGATGGAGTACAACGTCAAAGTATCTTCTGCAGAAAAAGAACCTGTCAAGGATGACAAGAGCATAACTGTAACGAAAGAATTAGCAATTGAGTCTTCATTTGAGAGTCAAGAAGTGTTAGGAGATTGTGGGTTAGAATCTATTTGGAATTCGGATACAAACTTTGATTTGAAGGAAGGGCTTCAACCATTAACAAGTAATGCCGACTCTGGAAACATCAATGTTACAAGTGATGATACTTTAGACATTGTAACAGAGTGTCATGATAGACAAGGTCAATTTCATGAGAAGCTGGAGCAGAATTTGAAAGACGAATCTCTCTTGGGGGATAACCTTGTTTTGAAGGATTCAGAGTCAATGGCTGAAAAGCGAAAGTTTTACGAAGATCGTGGGTTAGATTCTGTTAGCAATTTGGATACAAACTTCGATTTAAAGGACGGGCTTCAACCATCATCAAGCAATGCCGACACTGGAAACGTCAATGTTACAAGTGATGATACTTTTGACATTGTAACAGAGTGTCATGATAGACAAGGTCAATTTCATGAGAAGCTGGTGCAGAATTTGAAAGACGAATCTCTCTTGGGAGATAACTTCTCTTTTAAGGATTCAGAGTCAACAGCTGAAAAGCGACATGGTGAGGTACAAAATATCAAGAGTGACATCCCCGAGCAGCAAAAAGATGAAGAGTTAAAAGCTGAACAGAAACATGAGATAGACACACCTGAGCAACCAAAATATGAGGATTCAAAAGCTGAGAAGCAACACGATGAAACACAAAATAGCGTGAGTGACGTGCCTGATCTACAGAAAGCTGAAGAGTTTAGAGAGAAACCATCTTTATGGGGCAATTTGAAGATCTTGGCAACTGGTCTTTTCAATATCTGGAAGAAATGATATCACTCGTCTTACAGCAGGCAGGATCAGTAGTTTAAGATACAAAAAGTCAACACCTGAACTTTGTTTTGTTACGTACTAGCTATGGAAGTTATCTGAGATATGTACATTTAATTGGTGATATCTTTGCGGGGGAAATTTTGTACAATTTGAATGTGAATTATGGCAATTTGCCTAGAATCTGTTACCGAGATGGTCCATGAAATGCTTTTCGTTATAGAAATTGCATCTACTTTTTGTAGAGTAACAGTAGTACTAAAGTGTTTTCTGTTATGCATTTACTATTTGTGGAGAAACCTTGTTGATAAGTTTTAGTTTTCGAGGATTATATGTCTGCTTTGCCTGATTACTTTAAGGTTGCTATGAAGCTGGCTCAGATAGTATCTTTGCATTTTGATCTTGATCTTGATCGTAGTTGAAATACAGAAGTTGCAAGTTTTGTGTTAAATAAGTTAAGGTTACTGTTTTCACTGATATGGGTGTTTATCATTACTTTTGGGTTGATGGCATCACTGTTGCAGGTTAAGGCTTTGACTAGTAATTTGGTCAAATTATTTGAATTATTGCGAATGACTCGGAAAGTTTTGTTTTTTCGGTTCACTGTCTTTGGAAATCTGGGTTAATCTATTTTGATAGTGGAGCCGTTTCAAAGTATTTGGATGTTTCACTTTTTGTTGCCGGTTAACCCGTTGCTAACTGTACTTCATATTTGTGGTTTTTTTCTCTTGAGTCGATTGCATCGAATAAATGACCAGATCATATATCTGAGCGACCCTGTTAGAGTAATATCGCGTATCATCATTATGCGACATAGTCGGTACGAATACATTGGAACTCTGTATTGATTACATATATTACTCTACTTTTCCTTCATAATTATAATTTAGCTCAATATATAAAGAGTTACACTGATGCAAATTCTACATACCAATATTTAGATCGGTAATTTAAACTTACTAAACACAAATTAGTTTCACTAGCAGGTACCCGCGCGACGGCAGGTATCCGCGCGATGCGGCGGTAGGTACCCGTGCGATGCGGTGGCGGATACCTGTGATTGACCGGTTTGAAAATAATGTCGATCAGGTCCGGTTCACTTATTTTTATAATTTTTCGGACGAACTTTTCCGAATCATTTTCGAACGAATTTTATTTGACATCCGAACCGGTAGCCACTCTTGCTTGAATCTATGGTCCAGTCTGATTATAAAAACTATATAAATTAGCATATAATTTTATAAACTTTGTGTCTAGGGGTGGGAATCGGGTTTAGGTCAATCGAGTCGGGTCCAATTCGGGTCAAGACTGAAAATAAGTTACCCAAACATGACCCAATTTGAACTTAAGTTACAAGGGTTCGTGTCTATTCGTGTAGGTTAATGAGTAAAACAATAACTTATTTTTGCCCTTTTTAAATATAATATATGATTTAGAAAAAAAATTTTTTTTTTTACTCGACCGATTTTAAAATCTGTTTGCGTATATAAAAGTTTCACCTTCAATGAGGGCAGATATAAAATTGCTCCTATTTTTTGATTAATTTTTTGTGTGAGTGTAGTGTTTTAATTGGCCCAAACGACATGTTAATAGTGAATAGTGAACAAGTGTTTTGGTAAGTTCAAAAAAAAAAAAAGTGTTTTGGTGTTCGAGTGTTAAAAATGAAAATATTGAGATAACACCAGAAATGTAAAAATGTATGATCTCTTACGTTATTAGATGTTACGATATCAAATAAAAAACAAATAGAAATATGAGTGAACAAAATCAGTTTCTTGACTTTTTAACTCGATCCGAGCCAGTTTTGAAAGCTAACCAGTTTGGCCACAAACCGGGTCTGTACACCACTGGTTCAGTGGGCCCAATAAAATCCAAGTAGGCCCAGTCCTTGTCTGACCCCACTAAATAAAAGTCGTTTTGGTCTCACTATGAAAATCTGCAGATAAAATAAAAGGTGATGGAGACTAACTGGTGAGTCACAATTTTTCTCAGCTAACCCTTTTTAATTTATTTATTAATTTATATTGTTGTTAATAATTATTTTAACCATACTTTTTTTATATAAATAAATTTATTTATTTATTAATTTAAATTTTGTTTGAGTTGAAGACCTGAAATCCACTTTTTTTTTTTGGAATGTTTGACCTCTGTATTTGAAATTATAAATAAGTTTAATTATGGGGTGTTTGTTCAAGCTTATATGTGGGCTTATTAGCTTATTTGACTCCGGCTTACATTACATAAGCCTTTATTTTCAGACTTATGGGCTCATATAAGCTTTAGCAGTCTCATATGAGCTTTAACAAGCTTATATAAGCCCATACGCCTCAAAATAAGCCAAAAAATTGGGACTTATGAAATATAAGTCGAAATCAAATAAGCTAACAAGCCCGCGCATATAAGCTTATACAAACACTTTGGCAAAGGGTCAGTCAGAGGGGTGTACAGGTTAATTTAAACCTTTTGGAGAATATAGTATTTGGTGTGTTCGTGTATAAGATACACACAGGACAGTATAAGTATGAATCTAATGTGTTTAAGAACATGTCATACGTGAGAAAATATATGTATTCTTGTTGTGAATTTACCATCCGTTATATATTTGTATGATTATAGTGTATTCTCATTTAACTTTCATTTGTATCAATACATGTTTTAAGCTACATGACCACGCATAAATATTTTAAGAGTAAAATGTACATATCGTAACTGTGGTTTGTCTAGATTGCAGATATAGTTATCGGTCTTCTGAAAGTGCAGGCGGCCTCCCTGGTCTTTCATTAAGTGTTCACTTAGGTACTTTGACCGTAACGATGGTTATCCTTTGACCGTTACTATAAGGACAGTTCTGTCTTTTTCTTTGTTTTCTCTTCCCCGTAATACCACAAACATCACTCCATCACCACATCCACCACCACTCATCCAACTCCACCGCCACTGCTCATATTCACCACCATCACCCCACCACTACACTCACTTTTATGGATCATATAAATCTGCCGGAAGAATCTTTTGATTCTGCTCAATAAATTTCGTAATTGCATATGGAGTAGATCCGGTCTTCTCTTTCAACGACACAATCACCTCCTAAATCATCTATATTCACAATTTAACTAACATTAATACCTCATTGAAACAAATCTAACACAATTATTACATCAATTACATCAATTAGCCCTAAAACATCAATTCACATATGTTTAACCGATGTATATATAGATGCATTAATTAACATTAGATAAATTAAAAGAATATAAATGCAAAATTAGACCTCAAAACAAGGTGGATCGAAAGCAGGAGCCCTAGGTTTGCTCTTGGTCACCTTCTTAGCTTTCTTCACCTTGCTGACGTTGACGTCAGTCACCGGAGTTTCAACCAGAAACACCGTCTCCGTCGTCACCACAACTGCTTCTTCAGTCGCAATTAATTAAGCTAGTTACATGCCTTCTGATCTGAGTTCCAGCCCATGTCAGCATCATTGAGTGAAAGTCTGTTGGGTTGTTAATAGGTTTGGATCTGCCTTTTGGCCTGCTGTGGTGGTGGAGCTGCTTCTGGGGGAGGACGTGCTGGTGGGGTGATGGTGGTGGCGGAGGTGGTCATTGTGCAGGTGGGTAGTGGTGATACTTGATTGCCAGGCATGAAACCCACCTTAAGAAAGTTGAATGAGTGATAAAAAAACAAAGAAAAGACAAAAATGTCCTTATAGTAACGGTCAAAGGATACCCATCGTTACGGTCAAAGTACGTAAGTGAACACTTATTGAAAGACCAGGGAGGCCGCCTGCACTTTCAGAAGACCGGTAACTATATCTGCAATCTAGACATATTTTAAATAGAAAGACTAGGCTTTTTATAGGGCAAATTGCTGGTAAAGGGAGCGTAAGATGCCAAATTTGCCAATGTGGGAAACCTGATAATTTCACACTCATTAGGATTAAGAAATCAGTTTTTTGACAAAAAGGCTAATGTAATAACTAGTTTGTGAAATCTAGGGGTATATTAACCTGGTACGTGATTTTTACCCAGTTACTTTTTAGTTTGATATTTTAAGCGTGACATAAAATTATGGGGTTTTTGGACAAGATACTAGTTTCCGGAACCATCTCATTAAGAAGGTATCAATTTTGCATGAGTCGATATAAACCAAAACTGAAAATCCAAGAGATCGAACAACTATCTTACCCTAGAAACTATTGCAGGGATGTTGTCGACTTTTATATGAGGTCATGGCGCGCGATATGCCTATAGGATATGTTCAACTTTCAAATTTCCCTATGTATTTTACGTATTTTAGATTAAGTAACATGTATATTGCGTAACTTACATAAACTTACGGGTGTATTTTGAAGCATCTTTTATCGCAGGTCACTATGTATATCACGTATTTTACATTAAATAACAGGAAATTTTTATGTCGCAGTATGCGGCATCCTAATTGTTTTATACACATATAATATCCAACTAAAAAGTAACGAAGTAAAAATCTCGTATCAAGTATTTTTACCCATAAACGTCACAATTACTAGTTATGATATTCCCCTTTTCAAAATTTTGATATCTCACTCCTTTTTAGGAGTGAGAAATTATGAGGATCCCCTTATTGGCAAATTTCAGATCTTATGTTACCTAATTCGGCAATTTGTTTTTTTTAGCATAAACCAATTCTGGGTTACTTATAGCGGAATGTCGAAACACATATATACACTATATTACTAATGTATGTTACTGGTACGAGACGCATGCCACGTGTTGCCTAGTTAATATGTTACTTAGCAGAAAAGCCCTTAAATCCACATGACATGTGTTATTTAGCTTATACACGCGTGTTTGATGTGTAATAGTGTATTTCAAAATTTGAGCAGCACTTTCACTAACCTTAGGAGTTAGGATTCCCGCCTTTACCACAGCTCCACATAGGTGATGTTAAGTGAATGTTTTTTGTTGGCCATGTACTATATACAAATTGCCATATTTTGTTACATTTCTTATTTTCTGTATTATCTGTAAATATTTATTCGTTAATGTATCTTTTTAACTTAATAGTGATATACTTATATATAGTTTTTTTAACAAAGACCCAACTCAATTTCTTGTTTGGAAATAGATGCATTAAAACCGTCGTCTTTCAGACTATCTGGTATATCGAAAGGAATGTGATAGAACTTATGACTGATAATTAAAGAGTTTTAAAGTAACTAGAAGTGCTTTGTTATTCAATTAGAAAACTGGAACAAATCAGAAGAAGAACCTTGGTCAAAGGAGTCTTCTCTGCCTAAGCTTAATAGCCGAAATGCAAGAAACTGAAAGTATACTTTTTACATAACCAAAACTAACATGATCTCTAACTATATCTTATTCTTACTGCCCCACTAGGCCACTACACATAACCACCTGATCTCACATCATTGCTACACGTGTCTTCCTTTAAACCTCCTGTGATAGACTTTCCAGGCCCTGGGCCCATTGGGTTGCTCTTTCAAAACTTGCTCAGAAACATCAGTAGCATTTTCCCTATCAATGCCGGCCCCATAAAGATCAGGCTTGTCCTCAAGCCTGAAATCGGGAAACTGACTTTAAATAGTATAAGCATCTTCCCAGGTTGCGTCTTCAACACTGCCATTTTGCCATTGAATTAACCATTGTTGCACATGTTCTCCCTTCTTTGATATGTCACGTTTAGCCAAACACTTCTGAGGGATAGGAGAGGTTGAATCCATTTCCAAACTAGGGGGAAGAGAGGCTTCTGCCGAATGATTTCCAATAGCTTGTTTAAGAAGGGAAACATGGAAAACCGGGTGAATTTTGGAAGATTTGGGTAACTGATGCTTATAGGCAACTGGTCCGACTTTAGCAAGTATGAGAAAAAGTCATAGTATCGGGCTGATAACTTCTGATTGATACGACGAACAACAGATTGCTGGCGGTTGGGACGAAGTTTAAGGAATACCCAAACTCCCACAGCAAACTCTACATCACATCTATGCTTGTCAGCTGTAGATTTCATTTGTGCTCGAGCTCTAGAATGGTGGTACTTGAGCTGCAAAAGGGCCTCATCCCGATCAAGGAGATCTTGAGCTACAGCCTCGCAACGAGTTTCCCCGGGAACAAACTGAAAAACCGTGGGAGGTGGTCTGCCATAAACAATCTCAAATGGGTGGTATTGGTGGAGACATGGTATGATGTGTTGTGCCAAAATTCTGCCCAAGGCAACCAGTATGACCAAGTCTTAGGTTGTTCAGCAGCGAAACAACGAAGATATGTCCCTAAACTACGGTTAACCACTTTGGTTTGGCCATCGGTGTCCGGGTGATAAGCAGAGCTGAATTTCAGTTTGCTACCTTGGAGAGAGAAGATTTCTTGCCAAAATCTGCTTAGAAACAAGGGATCACAATCACTCAACACTGATTTTGGTATCCCATGCAGACGGATGATCTCTTTTAAAAAAATTCCAGCAAGAGTGAGAGCAGTAAATGGGTGTTTGAGAGGGATAAAGTGGCAATATTTCGATAGCCGATCAACTACAACCAACACAGCTTCATAACTCTTAGATTTGGGCGGACCGGTGATAAAATCAAGCGATATATCTTCCCAAACAAAATTTTGAATTGGAAGGGGTTGAAGAAGGCCTCCCGGAGTCACTGTTGAAGCTTTGTATCTCTGACAAACATCACACCGCGAACATACTCTTTTACAGCCTTAGTCATGCCTAGCCAATAAATTCTGGATGCAAGGCGGCGATACGTTCGATAAAACCCAGAATGACCCCCGCTAGGACTGTTATGGAATTCAACCAGTAGTTTTGGGATCCAAGGAGAGCTTGCGGAAATGACCAATCTTTCTTTATGATACAGCTTACCCTCTATTAGAGAAAATCCAGGAGACTGTGTGCCCCAAGTACTCAACAGATTGCCTTCCAAAAATACTTTTTTTCTCATTAACCACTAGCAATTGGGTGTTTGGTATTGTGCTTTGTAATTGATAAAGAAGTTATGTTTATGGTTATTTATTGATTTATGTATGTGTCAATAGTACTAGTTAGTCAGCGTGACAGTATGTATAATAAAGATTCTCATAAGATTGTGTTATATTCTTTGTAAACGCAAATTTAAAGGAGAAATATAGCAGATACTATCTAGAAATTTCCTAATATCTGTTTTGAACTTTTGATGCAGGTGAGGCTACACAATGCTCTCCAATAAGAAAGATGAACGTGACGAATTTGGTGATTGTTCTCCGTTCAGTTATTTACCAGACGATGTGGTTCTTCTAATTTTACGCAAATTAATTGATTTGAAAACCTTATGCTTTTGCAAACTCGTTTGCAAACGATTCAACCAGATTGTCCTTCACGTCGACACCATATCTTTAACTGTCCCTCTCATAAATAATGCCAGTTTTAATTCCAATACCTTGTATGAATCTAGTGATCCCTCTCTGTCTGGTTTTAAGTGTTTGCTCAGGTTTAAAGGACTCAAGTCTTTACATATTGAGGTCCCCCCTTTCCTTAATAATGCTAATAGAGATTACTACTTATTCAAGTGGAAGTTCATCTTAGGTGAAACAATCGATTCATTTATATTTCTTTCGCCAAATTCTGTTTGTGATACAAAGGAAAACGTACAGGGAGAAGAAGATAGTCATTCCTTAGGGATGACAAAATGCATTGCAGCTCATTGTATGAAAAGTGCTGTACTTAGGCGTAAGATATTGTTGTCTACTATTGATACTTTTCCATTGTTGGAAAAGGTTTCTATTACAGACAGTGGTAAAATGGGGAGGATTTCTCATAGAGGTGAACTAATTGTTGGGCTGAGGAACAGGCTAAGTTCACCTCCTGAAACTCTTAAAAAGGAGATGACACCTGATCGTCGGCTGAGTAGCTTTTACGTCCCTTTGTTGGAGTTGCCGGTTTCAGGGTACGTCATGAAAGGGGTTACTCTAATCGTACTGGATGATCATGATGATAGTTGTATGAACAATTATGAGGATGACGTTGTTTATGAAGATAAGGAGGAGGCTGCATACAGTGAAGCTGTGATGGAGATTTTCAAGAAACATAGGGGCCGGATGGAGAGGCTATTATGAACTACGAAATGGTATTCGTCCTCTTAATCTTGTTATTGTTCTATAATAATGGTTACTTGATTAATGTTGTTTATATCTGTATTGTTGACGCGTAGGGAGGATAAGGCATTGTTACTGCTGGATCAAATAGGGTGTCAACGTCTTCACTAGTACTAAAGCATGTTTGTTATTAGGATCTGTATATTGCACGTATGTGCATTTGGATTGCTGTGGATGCAATGAAATTTGATGTCGCATTTAGATTATCCTATTAAAAATCCTTGAAGGAGTTAGGTGGTTAAGTAGGATTAGGCGGTCGTTATTAGGTTACATCAACATGTGAAATATAGTTATTTTTGTTGATATAGTTCTTTTAGTTTTGGCAGCAAATTGCTAGAATCTGGGCTGCAGTTAATATGCTAAACCTTATTTGGCTTGTGTGATATAATATGTTTTTATGTTGCAGTCCGTTTTTTAGTTGGGTCTAATATTTACATGTGAATAACAGGTTTGTAAACGCAGAGGTATGTTACGCATCTGCCAATATTCTCATGACAAGAAGTTGCAAATTAAGATAGAGACAAGTCTTAAATCAGCAGTAGTTCTGTAGCAGTATCTCCTTCTCATTTTGATGTTGATTGTAGTCGGATTTTAAGAAGCCCAGAAAGACATTGTCGGGGTTCCCTGTAATAAATTCCAACATTTTGGATGTTTGACTTATCATTACAGTACTTGAACAAACGTTTTTTACACAGAAAAAGGATCAGAACATCATAATTTCACTTTCAGGGGAAAAAAGAAGAAACTCGAGTAACATCATGACTACTGAATCTAGCTACAATTTATCATTTTGTATGTGTGCTGCTTCTGGGCTCTGCCATCCTTTTTATCCTGATCGATCACTTACCTTTACCAACTTGTGGTTTCGTATCACTACTGGTTGCAGATGATTGATGTTCACTATCATGTGCAGCATATGAATAAGCAACGATTAATGCTCCAATAACAGTTGACATTCCTATAAAGCTCCATAACCACTTCCTTTTCCCGTTTTTCTCTTCTCCTGGACTTCGCCGCCCCTCTGTGTAAACAAGTAATTAACATGTGAGAAAGCAAGTCAGCAATCTGGTAAATGTGACTGGGCAGATGTCAACATTGTGATTGTAATTAATGAGGTCAAATAAACGTAAACACTTATAACAAACCCGGATCAGGAGATTTTGTTGGTTCTGATTGCTTGTCATCATTTTGATCACTACCCGCTTGTGGGAATTGTGCAATATTGAGAGGCGTTCTGTAACAATCATCAAAGCGAAAGACTCATTGCCTCATTGGTACTCTAACTACATACGTGCGGAAATAATAATAATCATTTCATCCATAGAGATCCATAAAAGGTTAATCACCTAGCACTGTTAGTCTGTTGTTGCACAAGAATTTGGATGTTGTCATGCTGGCCCTGACAATTATGTAAACACACATCATCTATGAGAATTTGTAATAATGCACAACGCGTAATTCACTGAAACTAAGATCCCACCTGAGAAGCGCACTCTTCTGGTGAGAAATTCTCATATGGTACCCTCGAAGTGTTTAGTAATCTATCATTCTCTATAAAATGATTCACATAATATCAGATGATCACCACTATGAAATTCGAAAAGACGAGCAAAATCTCATAATCTTATAACAAAGCAACTGGTCATTTATCAACAGAAGTTGGCAATACTGATAAGAACATATGAATACTATAAATATTGCATTAATTTTCAAAGATAAGTTGCTGATTTTGCGCTGCATAAATGATTAAGCATAAGCAATAAGTATTTAATACCGAGCATATGTAAATACAAACCAGAATCACGAGAAGATCCCATTCCCTGGACATCATATCGATCAATAACCTCTTGAGGGAATCGCGCGGCATCAGGATTCATTCTGAAAACAACAAAGAAACCTTATCAGTACTCCAACACGTACATGTATATAACTAAATACGAAGTCGATCCCTTGATCATAAAAAAGACGTGTTAGAAATCAATCACCTAGCAGTGAGTGGTTGCACAAGTGTTTGGACATTGTTACATTCACGCTGAAAATCATGTCGAAACACATCAAATATGAGACATTGGAAGACCAGATTCCAAAAGACTTAATCACCCGAAACTAAGAGATTACCTCAGCAGCATACTCTTCAGCTGAGAAATTAGCATCGAATGCCCCCCATGAGCAGTCAGGTAATGTATTTTTCTCTAAAAAGGATTGAATTCAGAACTAATAAGTTAAGTACTAAGAAAATGATAGAAATTTATCACTTAAACAATAAAAACAGAACCATAGTTAATAAATTCATCAATGAAAAATAACAGAACCAAGAATCCAAAAAGAAGGATTTCAGTGATCAGATATACAATCTAAGCTTTCGGGAACATAACAACATTCCATAATGAACGCACGAAACACTTCAAGAAATAGATGGCAAAACGCAATAATCAAGATTCCAGAATATTTCTTTTTATCAATATAGAAACTAAAATTAACAAGAAAAATACTGATAAACAAAACCTACTTGAATGAGAAAAATGTAATGCATTAACCAAAAAACAAGCAGATTGTAGTATCAGTAAAGATTTTCACAAACGACTGTAAGAGCTATCGAAATCATGACGATAAGATATATCAAGAACGGGGCAATTCATTACCCAGCACGGCGCAAAGTGATCGAAAGAGACCCAAGAGAACAATCATGACAACAAATTCTTACGTGGTATCAACAACAAAACACGGATAAGTTAATCAACTATAATAAAAGTATAAAGAACTGAAGATACACATACCTAGTAGTTCTTTAGCGGTTTTATTAGGATCCATTGGGTTCAAGAAAGCGTAGAAACAGCAAGAGTAAAGAATGTGTTTTCGAATGAGAATAAAGAAGAATGTGTATTCGAATGAGAATAAAGAAGAATGTGTAACTAAAAATCTCAGATGAGAAGTACTAATCAGCAGATGGAAATGATCACCTTACTTGGAAGGTGAATTGATGCATGTATTTATTCTCGAAAGTGTACGTGAAGTGATAGTGCCATGCATGCAAGTTCGTTGCAAATTATTGAGGGATTTAGTTGTAACGGTTTTCCTATAACTTAATTTGGCACCAAAAGACTTAGGGGGTGTTTGATGTGCGGTTAGGAGGAGATTATCTCTAAATCTCAGTTTCAAAATGGAGATAAGTTAAAAATAAATGTTTGGGTAATAAATGAAGATAAGTGATTATTTAAGCTCTAAAATGGAGTTTTGAAAAAGTTAGTGGAGAGCTACTTATTTCATTTTCAAAATGGAGTTTTGGAAAATTAAGCTTTCAAAATTGAGTTTATAATCAAATAATCAAATTTGCCAAAACACTCAAAAAAGTGATTATTTGATTATTGCGATTTCAAACTGGAATATCAAATCCAAACACTATTTTTTAAAATGGAGTTTTCAAAATGATGATTTTTCAAAATGGAGTTTTCAAAATGAATAATTTGTTTTCAATAAGCACATCCAAACACCCACTTAATGTCTAGCGATACGGTGGTTTTACCTTTCTAGGCAAGGTCTCAAATCTAAGTCTTGTCAAACGCGAAAGGGGTTTCTTTTCGTGTGTAAAGATGTCATTGTAGGAAACAGTGTATACTTTTATTAAAATCAGATTACAATTAATAAAACTAACAGATGATAAAGACAGAAAAAGTAATAAAGAAAGCAGTAAAACTAAGATGAGGCACGTGTTTAACACGCTTCATTTAAAACAGATTCGTCGTCTGTTTCCCAGGGTACAACATCCAAAGCTGTTGTACAACCGGACTAGACAAACTTGCCTGAAAGATCACGGAAGCCTTCTGTGTTTCTGATCGACGAACTGCTGGAAAAACTGTCTGGTAATGGAGTTAGAAAAAGATACGTTTTTCTGATATATAAAACTGAATGAGACAGATTTATTATATAGTGAAAATTTGTCTTGGTCAATGGTGACGTATAGTCCCCAGCCGGGTCTTGGGACCGGCCTACGGGTACTACCCGCATTCAGTCCAATACATTTGGGCTAAGTAATTATTATCTGGACCTATGGGCTTCAGCTAAATAGTGGTCGTATGACTTGTGTGCGGCCCACGACCTGGTACGTCCGACAAGGGTTAAACATAATCACAATCTGATTAGCATTGTGATTCACCCCAAAAGTAGGAGATATTCACTAACCATAATTAGGAGATAACAATCGAAGGCTGGGGGGAGACTTCCCTGTCACCCCTACTCCGCCTCCCACTGGGCAGACATGAGGGCCAAACAACCGCAACACGGTGTTCCAATCCCCTGGTGGTGCAGGCACGTCACTGAACACCCCACCACCAACCCTCACGTTGAAAAATCCTGACACAAGGACAACGCCGAACGCCCCTAACACGGAAAATCAGAGGCCACCTATGGTGGAGATCGACCACGAAGTCACTCCACTTGATGATGAGGATATCGAGGGCATGCTCACACAAAACTTAGAAAGAACCATCCCAACCATCACGGCAAGGTTGAATCTGGGAAGGAATCTCCAATCCAGACTCAATTTTAGCAGTGCCCTTGTCCAAACTCGGAAAAGGCGAAGAAAACACCAGATCAAGGAACAACCTTCGTTGGAGGAACAACCTCGAGCACCGAATGTTTTCGAACACATTGGGGATCGAATCACTCCGATGGATCTGCAGGACGTGCACTTTTGGAGACCCGCCAGAACAATAACCGTCGCACTAGCGTATTTGGGAGGATGGATTCTGGGAGAAAGAATACTACCACCCCCTCTCACAAAAATGGTCACCATATCCAATAAAGGGGCGGAGCGCGATCGTCTTACCATGATTGTAAAACCCGCATGCTTTTACCATGAATAGTACCCTTAAGATCGTACGTACTAGATTAAAACTTTCCTATTATAGCATGATTACGATTACGTGTTAGGATTTTACGTATTACGTACGTGTTAGTACGCGATAAGTATTTACTATGCACGAACACGCAATAATTATTTGACAATAATTAATCACGAACATGCGATCATGAAATCACGAACGTAATTAAATCACGAACTATTATTAATTACGTATATATATTTATTACGAGCGTAAATAAATATATTAGGTCACGGTAATTATTTAACGAGAACACACAAAACGCGAACACAAATAAACACGAACAAACACGTAAAACACGAACACGAGAACACACTTATTAATTAGACACGAAAAACATTCGGGTTACCCCTTGTGGGCCCCATTACCACGAAATTAAGGAGGGAGGATGGGCTTAGCTCATCAATTTTTACTAAAGGGGGGTTAATAATTTTTCACTACTCATTTTTCATTCACAGAAGATTTTAGAAAAAAACCCTAAAACCCTCCTTCCCTTTCTCCTTTGTGCCGCCACCCTACAACCACCACAAGAGGTGGTTTGTGATCTTGGATCTTGGAATTTTGCTTGGTGATCATGTTTGTTCTTCATCCTTTTGATCCACGAATTCGGTAAATCCTTTTTAAATCTTTTCTTTTGATTTAATCTTTTTATAAATCAAGAACATGTTATGTTTTTACAAAAACCTAATAATTAAACATGGATCTAACATGATTTGGGGTTAAATAAAATCAAAAGTGTATTTTTAAGGGGTGTTTGTTTTGGCCGCAGGCTGCACCGAACCCAAAAGGGGTTTCGGTTTGGCCAAACCGACCACCACCAAGACCATACGGTCTTGGTTGGTGCGTGTGGGTCCCACGGCAGCAGTAAAACACGGGGTACCCCGAGTTGGTTCGGGGTACGGTGTCGATTTCATGTCCGGTTCATTGTTTTTAGTTTGGATCCGGTTCATGGTGTATGTTTAGTTTTTTTTATGTTTTATGATCTTATGTTAAAAATTAAATTAATAAAATGACATGATTAATTTAATAACATGACTTAGGTTATTTAATTATTAATAATCATGAAATTAATTAACCTAAGTATTTGTATATTTAAGACTTATAATTAATTAATTATTTTAAAACCATGGATATAATTAATTAATTAACATGACTTAGGTTATATTACTAATATATAATAATACATGTTTTAACCTAAGTATTTAACTTTATTTAATTGAAAACATGTTATACTTTAATTAAATATTTTAACCTATAGTTTAATTTAATTACATGAAATAATTATTAAACTATACATTATATCATATGACTTAGAAAATAATCATGAAAACACTTAGGCTTATATACTTAGCTTATTTAACCAGTTTATTTCTACTTATGGAAAATTTCTATTTTTAGAAACTTAATTAAATAAGGCAGCTAATCTATTTATGGAAACCTTCTATTTTAGAAACTTATTTATTTCAGGCAGCTAATCTATTTATGGAAACTTATTTAATTAAGGCAGCTGATCTATTTATGGAAACTTTCTATTTTTAGAAACTTATCTATTTTAAGCAGTAATTCTATTTTTGGAAACTTTCTATTTTTGGAAACTTTCTATTTTTTGAAACTTTCTATTTTTTGGAAACTTTCTATTTTTGGTAACTTTCTATTTTTGGAAACTTTCTATTTTTGGAAACTTTCTATTTTTGGTAACTTTCTATTTTAGGAAACTTGCTATTTTTGGAAAGTTACTTATTATTACACAATAAGTATAATAATACATGAAATACCAGAAATACTTAATCAGAGTAAACAGAATATAAGATAAACATAGTTTAAGGCTTTAAACAGTAAAACATGATAAGAACATATAAAATAAGCTAAGACATGACATAAAACCAACTACGTATTTAGTAAGCAGATACTTATTCATGTATGTATTTATGTAGTATTAGTGATACGGAAGTAGGATTCCTCTCAGTTCATCTTCTTCGTTCACTGGACATAAGGTACGGATTCCCGTCCTTTCAGTATGGACATTCTTTCCTTATTAGGATTCCCCGTATGCAGCCAATTGTTTTCCCGTAGTATAAGTTATGTGTTTGATTGCTTATGTTTAATTAAGATTACCTATAGCCATATACATGCATGACCAGTTTCACCTAGTTGTGGAGGTACCATAACCATAACATTAGAGGCACTGATGTTATGACTCCACCACGGCAGAGTGATTGCTCGTGGCGTCCCTTCAGCTTTTGGCCATTTATTTATATTTATCATGTGGGGCGTATGGGTGCATCCTAGTTACATGTTTTTATTCAGGATTACATGGTGAATGTGGTGTGTGCCTTGCATCCTTCACAAGGAGCTGATCCTTCCTACCCAAAAACCAGTATATTAAATTAGAGGCAGCCCCTCTAATTTGCATGATGAGGTCACCCCTCCAAGTATTCATGCATGGTGGATTTTCATGACCTATATTGGCTAATGGTAAAATATGCTAAACAGTTTTCATATGATAAACATGAGGCTTTTCAAACTATAAAACCAGTTTTATGAACATGTTCCAGGTTTTCCAGGACTTATACATTTCCGCTGCTATTAAGTCTCTATTATGTTTTAGTCACTTATACAATGTCTATATCCGTGCACTGAGCGTTTTGCTCAACCGTTACTTTCCTTTCCATGTCCCAAAACGGCAGGTACCCTAGGAAAGACTTGATCATTTGGAGGACGTGCATAGGATGGAAGCTGCTAGAGACTTCTTTTCCTTTTGCCTTCGTATATTTATGCTTGTGTAGTCTTTCATTCATTTCTTTTGCTTTATTATGTTTTGGGCTTGTTTGATTCCGGTTATCCCTATGGTCATGTAATGTTTTATACATTTATCCTTGTATGCTTTGATGACACGCCATAATTACGCGTGACATTCCATTATCAAAATGGGGTGTTACAATTATGGTATCAGAGCCAAGGCTTCGACCTGTAGGCTCTAAAACTCGACCTGTGACTAGTGGGTAGTCACCAGGAGCTTCCTAAGCCAACGTTGTTATTCCACGTATTGATGTTTTCAGCGCATTGTTGTTTTAACCATGATGTTTTCAGCACCTTGAGGTTTTAACCTTGATGTTTTCATCGATATTGTTTTAATAATATGGATGGACAACCGTCATTCATATTTAGTTATGTGTCATTGTTTCATGCATAATGTTCCTCGTGAACTGTGGCTATGTGGACTGAACCCCAATAGTTCATAATTAGTCACATAAAAAAAAATTCTGATAAGTTTGAAATATGAGTTTCATTTAATTATGTTTCATGTATCATTGTTGCAGAGATTATGACTAAGTAATGGTTGGTACAGGACTGGCCCTATTTAGTCGCATGTGCTTTTATCGAAACTTTTAACTTTGGGACCGACCCATAGGCGTCCCCTCGCCATGTCTTTTGTTTTGGAACCGACCCATAGGCGTTCCCTCGCACATATAAAGGTTTTATAAACTACATTACGCATTCATGCACTGTTTTTCATGCATAAAATTTTTCTCATGATTTAAATTGGCATAAATTTTTTTCATGTCCCCTTATAAGTTATTATGTTTTTATGTCAAGTATGTTTTCATACTGTCATGGTTAACTTTAGTTTCATGCTGATTATGTTATACACTCCTTTATGATAGATCGTTTTATGTTCCTTCATGATAATTCCGTCTTCATGTTGATTACGTCTTACGCCTCTTTTGTTATTTATGCTTTCACGCAAGACATTGTTGGATTTCATTGAATTCTGCTTTCATGATAGTCATGGTTGGTTTTCATTGATCATGCTGTCAGGCAAATCATCGTTGAATTTGGTGTAACCACACTTTAGCGTTTCTCTATGAAACCAGAAGGAGGTATATACTGGCATTGCCAGGTTATCATGATGGTTTTCCTAACCGTTTAACCGATATACTTTCCTTAAATCATGATAAATGATCGACCCCATACAGATCATTTCATGTGCATTCCATGCGTACTCTAGGTACCGTATTCCACGTGTATTACACGTACCTTAATCCATGTGTATTTCGCTTGTAATACTTCACGAGTATTCGCTAGTCAATTCTGAATCACCTCAGGCGTATTTTCAATTTGCTGATATTCTACAATATTGCTGATGCCGCTCATAACTTGGAGATGTTACTAAAGGTTGATGCTGCTGACGTTCGGAGACGCTACGAGATGCGGATGCTGTTCACAACCTGGAGATCCTACAAGACGAAGACAAAGGCGTCAGAGCAGAGCAATTGGACGAGAAGATGCTTCACCATCAGACGATTTTCATCAATCATTGTCCCTAATTCTTAGTTACATGTCACACGTCATTCGGCTGTCATTTCAGCCATATGAGTGCAAACCGGTACCAGCCGGCCACTCAGCTGAATAGTTACATGAATCACAGTCATGAGTATGACCATCATGGAACTGACAGACATGACGATAGTAACCACTACTATGACAGCAACTATCCTAGAAATCGCAACCGAAACTCTGGCCACGGACGTGATCAGAAATACAAGGATTAGTAGTCCAACCGATCCGCCAATTCTGGCATAATAACCTTATATTGTGGTTATATTTGTTTCACATCTCGAGACACATGTCAAGACATCAGTCAAGACACATGTCTCACGTATACCTCCTGAAGACACATGTCAAGACACCAGTCAAGACATATGGCATGCTTATAGTTCCAAGAAACGAGTCAAGAACATGACTCACGTTCAACTATGGAACATTTCTAAGAAATTCAGGGTACCCTCCAAGGGTATATCTATTTTTGTTGTGCCATGTATTAATCAGGCCACAAGAATTTCTATACCATTATCGGTGCATCAGTGAGAACTGTCACGTTGCCGATGTCACTTTCATTTCTTTCACCATGGTTCATATATTCATGACCATGAAGGACGCCTTTCGTATTCCCACGTATACGAAGGTTTTCCTTCATCTTAATGATGAGATCCAAGCTGCTAACGCATTTCCTCGGACAGACACGAGATGAATTTTATCCTAATTATGTACTATGAACAACACACCATGCTACGATTCATAATTATGTACAGTAATGTTCAGGCTTCTGAATACATTCAGCTTGATTTTCCATCGGGAAAATCTGTACAAATTATCTATGCTTACAAGCAGGTGCGTTGTTAGCCATGGTCGCTAAAATTTTCTAGCTGTCAGTAAGACACGACCACTTAAGTCTTTTACACATAGCCAGTTGATTATTCCAAAATCTTCCCATACACTCTAGAAGAACTTACAAGGAGAAGGACGGTACCATGAGATTATGTTTCGACTACCGTCGGCTTAAACAAATCACCATTCATGACCGTTATTCTCCTCCACGTATTGACAACATGTCCAATCGACCTTATAGTGTTAATCACTTTTCCAAGATTGAACTCATGATCATGCTGCCAACAGTGACGAGTGAAAAAGCAGGACATGTCCATGACTGCTATTCGTACACGACTCGGTCATGCTAGATTTATGATTTTGAATTAGTCTCATCAATGCTCGAACGACATTATAAGAATGAGTTTCCATGAACTCATAGCAAATTCATCAGTGTTTTCATTGAGGATAACCTGATTTCCTCTAAGTTTAGAGAAGAACAGGAAGACCATATCTGCACTATGTTGCAAATTCTATGACAAGAGAAATTTTACCCTGGAAATTTTTTTCCAATATCAATTCTGTTTGATCACAGTGACACGCTGAATCACATGGGTTTCTACGGTTAATCTTACCGTGACTCAACTTATGCGTAAAGGAGAGAACCCTACACTACATTAGGTGTTCTAGAAAATCCTACGCTAGGAGAAGTCTAGATTCAAAGACTCAGAGTTTCGCAAACTCCTATGTATCAAGTTCTACGAAGCAAGATACAGTTACATTCATATCTAGGTACCTGACATACCAACAGGTTAAGATAGGACACCAACAAACTGGGATGTTTTCATCATCTGAAATTGTGAATTGAAATGGGACAAGATCTCCACGGATTTTGGCTACCAGTTTAACGCAAACTCCGAAGAAGTATGATGCTATCTGGTTTATTGCAAACAGTTTGATCAAGTCTACAGAATCCTTACATCCGCAAGGATTGCAGAACCAACAGATTGATCAGACATGTTCCAGCCAAGGCTCATCCGACCACTTGGTAATCCCTCAGCTATCGGGTCAGACAAAGATTTGCAATTGTACTCCTAAATTACTTCACGTCTTCATTCTGATTCCACGACTTGCTTTCGCTCTCGCGTTCATGACACTATTCACGTTCATGATCGTATCTGGGCTTATGATTTTACGTTCATTTCGTTCTGGGAAGTTTTGCAAGAACTTGAGAGACCAGACCCAAGTTTAGTATAACTCTCCATCATCAGATAAACGTTTCACGTCATATTCTACGTCTCACCTTGTAGCGTTTGGCGTTACCGCCATTATATTCTATGTTCATGATATGTTTCACATGTCATGTTCATTCCACGTTCCTCATATCATGATCAAGATATGTTACACGTATCATGGATCACGATATGTTTACTTATACTACACTCGCTATATCTCCACGTAGCACGTTCAAAATTTTTCACGTATCACGTTCAAAATTTTTCACGTACTACGTTTCTTTATGTCTCGCGCATCGTTTCTAGTTAACAGTTAAGTCAGATTGTCTTTCATCGTAATGTTTCAGTTACTCTTACACGATTAATTCTTATTCCCTCGATCGAATTTAGGGGATCTACCTTACGTTGATAACCAAGAACTTCTTCGTATTCCAAGTCAAGGTCAGGAGGACCAAGACTTATCATTCGTGTCAAGATCTTATAAAGGAACCGTTCCAAGAGGGAAGCCACTTGGAAACGGACAAGTTCATCCGGACTTCTTATCCGCTGTTCTCTTATCGATTAGATATGTCCTTTCAGTCACGTCACGTTCCATGTCTTTTCAAGACATGTCACGTTCCACGTTCCCTTCTACCATGTCACCTTCATTTTCGTTATTTTGCATACCTTTCAAGTCTGATTCGGGTATGTTTCGCTTCCAGTTACGTTATCTATAATTCGGGGACGAATTATTCTTTTTAGGGGGGAAGAGTTGTAAAACCCGCATGCTTTTACCATGAATAGTACCCTTAAGATCGTACGTACTAGATTAAAACTTTCCTATTATAGCATGATTACGATTACATGTTAGGATTTTACGTATTACGTACGTGTTAGTACGCGATAAGTATTTACTATGCACGAACACGCAATAATTATTTGACAATAATTAATCACGAACATACGATCATGAAATCACGAACGTAATTAAATCACGAACTATTATTAATTACGTATATATATTTATTACGAGCGTAAATAAATATATTAGGTCACGGTAATTATTTAACGAGAACACACAAAACGCGAACACAAATAAACACGAACAAACACGTAAAACACGAACACGAGAACACACTTATTTAAAGACACGGAAAACATTCGGGTTACCCCTTGTGGGCCCCATTACCACGAAATTAAGGAGGGAGGATGGGCTTAGCCCATCAATTTTTACTAAAGGGGGGTTAATAATTTTTCACTACTCATTTTTCATTCACAGAAGATTTTAGAAAAAACCCTAAAACCCTCCTTCCCTTTCTCCTTTGTGCCGCCACCCTACAACCACCACAAGAGGTGGTTTGTGATCTTGGATCTTGGAATTTTGCTTGGTGATCATGTTTGTTCTTCATCCTTTTGATCCACGAATTCGGTAAATCCTTTTTAAATATTTTCTTTTGATTTAATCTTTTTATAAATCAAGAACATGTTATGTTTTTACAAAAACCTAATAATTAAACATGGATCTAACATGATTTGGAGTTAAATAAAATCAAAAGTGTGTTTTTAAGGGGTGTTTGTTTTGGCCGCAGGCTGCATCGAACCCAAAAGGGGTTTCGGTTTGGCCAAACCGACCACCACCAAGACCATACGGTCTTGGTTGGTGCGTGTGGGTCCCACGGAAGCAGTAAAACACGGGGTACCCCGAGTTGGTTCGGGGTACGGTGTCGATTTCATGTCCGGTTCATTGTTTTTAGTTTGGATCCGGTTCATGGTGTATGTTTAGTTTTTTTTATGTTTTATGATCTTATGTTAAAAATTAAATTAATAAAATGACATGATTAATTTAATAACATGACTTAGGTTATTTAATTATTAATAATCATGAAATTAATTAACCTAAGTATTTGTATATTTAAGACTTATAATTAATTAATTACTTTAAAACCATGGATATAATTAATTAATTAACATGACTTAGGTTATATTACTAATATATAATAATACATGTTTTAACCTAAGTATTTAACTTTATTTAATTGAAAACATGTTATACTTTAATTAAATATTTTAACCTATAGTTTAATTTAATTGTATGAAATAATTATTAAACTATACCTTATATCATATGACTTAGAAAATAATCATGAAAACACTTAGACTTATATACTTAGCTTATTTAACCAGCTTATTTCTAATTATGGAAAATTTCTATTTTTAGAAACTTAATTAAATAAGGCAGCTAATCTATTTATGGAAACCTTCTATTTTTAGAAACTTATTTATTTCAGGCAGCTAATCTATTTATGGAAATTTATTTAATTAAGGCAGCTGATCTATTTGTGGAAACTTTCTATTTTTAGAAACTTATCTATTTTAAGCAGTAATTCTATTTTTGGAAACTTTCTATTTTTGGAAACTTTCTATTTTTGGAAACTTTCTATTTTTGGTAACTTTCTATTTTTGGAAACTTTCTATTTTTGGAAACTTTCTATTTTTGGTAACTTTCTATTTTTAGAAACTTATCTATTTTAAGCAGTAATTCTATTTTTGGAAACTTTCTATTTTTGGAAACTTTCTATTTTTTGAAACTTTCTATTTTTTGGAAACTTTCTATTTTTGGTAACTTTCTATTTTTGGAAACTTTCTATTTTTGGAAACTTTTTATTTTTAGTAACTTTTTATTTTAGGAAACCTGCTATTTTTGGAAAGTTACTTATTATTACACAGTAAGTATAATAATACATGAAATACCAGAAATACTTAATCAGAGTAAACAGAATATAAGATAAACATAGTTTAAGGCTTTAAACAGTAAAACATGATAAGAACATATAAAATAAGCTAAGACATGACATAAAACCAGCTACGTATTTAGTAAGCAGATACTTATTCATGTATGTATTTATGTAGCATTAGTGATACGGAAGTAGGATTCCTCTCAGTTCATCTTCTTCGTTCACTGGACATAAGGTACGGATTCCCGTCCTTTCAGTATGGACATTCTTTCCTTATTAGGATTCCCCGTATGCAGCCAACTGTTTTCCCGTAGTATAAGTTATGTGTTTGATTGCTTATGTTTAATTAAGATTACCTATAGCCATATACATGCATGACCAATTTCACCTAGTTGTGGAGGTACCATAACCATAACATTAGAGGCACTGATGTTATGACTTCACCACGGCGGAGTGATTGCTCGTGGCGTCCCTTCAGCTTTTGGCCATTTATTTATATTTATCATGTGGGGCGTATGGGTGCATCCTAGTTACATGTTTTTATTCAGGATTACATGGTGAATGTGGTGTGTGCCTTGCATCCTTCACAAGGAGCTGATCCCTCCTACCCAAAAACCAGTATATTAAATTAGAGGCAGCCCCTCTAATTTGCATGATGAGGTCACCCCTCCAAGTATTCATGCACGGTGGATTTTCATGACCTATATTCGCTAATGGTAAAATATGCTAAACAGTTTTCATATGATAAAGATAAGGATTTTCAAACTATAAAACCAGTTTTATGAACATGTTCCAGGTTTTCCAAGACTTATACATTTCCGCTGCTATTAAGTCTCTATTATGTTTTAGTCACTTATACTATGTCTATATCCGTACACTGAGCGTTTTGCTCAGCCGTTACTTTCCTTTCCATGTCCCAAAACGGCAGGTACCCTAGGAAATACTTGAGCATTTGGAGGACGTGCATAGGATGGAAGCTGCTAGAGACTTCTTTTCCTTTTGCCTTCATATATTTATGCTTGTGTAGTCTTTCATTCATTTCTTTTGCTTTATTATGTTTTGGGTTTATGTTTGGGAACCAATGTTTGATTCCGGTTATCCCTATGGTCATGTAATGTTTTATACATTTATCCTTGTATGCTTTGATGACACGCCATAATTACGCGTGACATTCCATGATCCAAATAGGGTGTTACAATGATCCTTCAGGATCTGATTCGGACGACCATCACCCAAGGCGCCGCCGACCAAGGTACTCCTCTTCTGAACCATCAGATGATGAAGAAGGACGCTACGGGCACTCCAATTATCACATAGATGATGAAGAAGACCTCTCCCTTCCATGGCGTAGCGAGAGAGATGATGCCTTCACGATCCGCATACGGAATTACTCCGAGGACAAAAAACACCGCATGTCGGTGCATGTCATAACCTATGATGCATCTGGTGATCCAGACGGCCATCTCAAAGTGTTCACAGTGCAAGCAAAAATTGAACGATGGCCAATGCCTATATGGTGCCAAATGTTTAATTCAACCCTGATTGGTAGCGCACACGACTGGTTTGAAAAACTCCCCCACCGAAGCATTAACAACTTCGATGAACTACGCTCGGCGTTTAGAAGAAATTATACTCAGCAAAAGAAGTATAATAGGGATCCAGTCTCATTGGCGACGGTCGAGCAGATACACGGAGAATCCACAGAGGACTTCACAAAACGTTTCAAAGATGAATGCACGCGAATAAGAGCGTGCCCAGAAGTCCTCAAGATCTCCGCACGCCATAACAGACAAGGTGCTAATCAGGCACCTCAATGATAAACGTCCCGCAACGTTTGATGAACTCATGAAAAGGGTTAGGAACTTTGTGGAATGAGAGACTGCCGTGTCCGCGGCCTATCCCACAAAGGCAAACCAAAGCTATCGATCGAATGATCAGCCAAAGAGGCAATCAAACAATCAAGGTAACAGTAGGAGCTTGGATTACAAAAATCAAGCAAAAGGAGGGCGGTCGAACGACACGTTCACTCCTCTAAAGATGACATACCGAGACATCCTACTGACGGAAGGGGAAATTTTTCCAAGACCGCCCCCAATGAAAACTCTGGTCGATCATCGTCAGGGGAATCGATTTTGCGAATTCCATAACGACAAAGGTCATGGCACGGACGAGTTCATTCAGCTCAAGAAGCATATTGAGTCACTGATCAAATCAGGCAAACTCAAACATCTGGTCAAGGACTAGAAGGACGGGAAGGATAACAAAAAGAATGACAAAAAAGATTTCCAGAAGGACAAGCCTACAACCATATTCATGGTTCAGTCGTGGCAACGCAGGACAAAGCAGAAAATCAGCCAAAATTTTCTCGCAGCAAGGAAATCTCATTCCCTCCCATCACGACAAGCAACGTGGCGGGCGCACCTCTCACGATTGAGGTGAACATTAGAAACCACAATGTTCGCCGCATGTACGTTGATGGAGGATCATCGGTGGAAGTACTATACGAACATTGTTTCGTACAGTTACGACCGGAAATTAAAAACAAACTAATGCCGGCCACGTCGCCGCTTATTGGTTTTAGCGAAGACACCATATGGCCGATAGTGCATTTACGATTGTTAGTAACTATTGGAGATAAAGAACATTCAATTATAGCATGGATGAACTTTATGGTTATACGCTCACACTCTTCGTACAATGGTATCATCGGAAGGCCAGGAATCCTGGCTATACGAGCGGTCCCGTCTACAACACACGGCATGATAAAATTCCCGGTCGAGGGGGGAATTGTTACTATCTTCAATTCAATAGTGCCACCATCGGAATGCCATGCCGTCACAATGCCAATACAACCATCTCCCAAAAAGGAAGGATCATCGCCCGCAAATTGAAAGGTGGCTATCCATCCTGATTACCTGGAGCAAGAGGTGGCCATCAGAGGAACTCTCTCCGATAAAGGTAGGAATGCCATGTGCTCCCTCCTTATGGAAAACCTTGATGTATTCACATAGGAACCAAAGCATATGACGGGCGTACCACGCTCAGTCGCGGAACACAAGCTTCAGATTCGTCTAGGATACCTGATAGGTGTGTAAACACCCATCCTTTTACCACTTAATTCTGGCTAAAACAAGACCAAAACACGTATTTAATATCATTTGTTTGGAATTATGCGTGGTCTTTGTGTTTATTGTGTTTTCAGAGCTAACCGGATGAATATTGAAGAAAACATAGGATTGCACGGGTTTTATCAAGGAAAAAGACTAAAGACGAAGTCTATTGTCCAAGAGATGCAAAAGATTTGAAGTCAATGGGCCTATTTGAAGATTTATCGAAGAAAAGGACCAAAGATGGAAGATTTACATATGTCGAAGAAACTCAAGTCTATTTAACGAAGAAATTAAAAGACGAGTTGAATTTAATCGACTATCCCGAATCAGAATCGAAAACGTCAACTTTTCTGAAAAGACGAGAAGACAAGAAGAAATGGAGAAAGCCCACTCACCAACCAACCACTAGGACTATATATAGTTTCTTCCTTCACATTTTAGGTAGTTAGTTTTTGTTTTCTTCTTTCCCAGTTTCTTAGGTTCGTTTCATCACCAACACCATTAGGGTGTTTGGTGATTTTTAATTTTTCCTTCAATCTTGTAAGTTTCAATCATTACTCTTGTTTACCTTTACATTAATCTTTCAATTCCATCTTTTCATTCATCTTGTTCATCTCCATTTTTTATTGCAAGTTCTTAAGTTCTTGTGTGATTGATTTTGATCTTTTAAAAGTTGTTGATTTAGTGTTTTTATTGTTGGGATTTGTTACTTATGGTATTTAAATGATTATTGGTTAGTTTGGTAAAACCTTTTTGAGTATTTGAGTCGATTTGGATTAAAGTTCGTTTTCCCTGTTCTTGTGTTACTGTGTCTGTTCTTCATTCCCAGGATTATTCCGAATTGGCAGATTGACTCGTCCCCTATTCGGAATATTTTACATATTCCGAATAGCCCCCTAGATTCCTCTTTATTCGGAATATCCCAGATATTCCGAATAGAACTTGTTTTCCGCATAGCTTGTTTTTCCGAACAACATTATTCAGCATAGGACCCTTTTCCGAATTACATCTTTTTTCCGCTTAGTAAAAACATTCCGCATAGACTTGTCTTTCCGAATAGGTCCTTTTTCCGCATAAAGAATTTATTCCGAATTGCATCTTTTTCCGAATAGAGACATTTTTCCGAATAAGGGTATTTTTCCGAATAGACTTGTTTTTCCGAGTAGGCAATTTTTCCGCATAGGATGTTTTTCCGCATAGATCTCCACATTCCGAATTTTCCATTATTCCGAGTAAGCACCAGTATTCCGCATAGCTAAACATTCTGAATGGAGTATTTTCAGTAAGGATCTTTTATTAGTCTCATTATTTGACTGTTTAACTTTAATTCTAATTTTGTGTTAATGCATTTACTGTTTCTATTTTAATCCTTATTTATTGCATCTATTTACATCTTTATTAGAATAGAAAACCAATCCCACCCTTCGTCACCAAAAACAAATTATTCCACTTAGAACCGAGATCAATTCGAGAGGATTCCGAGAATCGAACTTTCAATAAAAAAAAATATCTTGTATCAAATGGCGCCGCTGCCGGATCTTCTCGTTAAGATCAAAAGTTTTTTGTGAGAACTTGGATTTTGGGATCCGTTCCCCGTGAACGTTACTTTTTCACAAAAATTTTCAAAAAAATCCTAAAAAATATAAAATTTTCAAAAATACAAAAAAATTTAAAAACATAAAAACCAAAAATATTTTTGCCTTGTTTTTCTTTGTTCGTTCTTTTGCAGGTGTATGCGCACTCGATCCACGTCTTATCAAGAGCCCGAGCCTCTCGATAACTTAGACATGGCTGGTGTACAAAACAACAATAACATACCACCTCCGAACAACAATAATAACAACAACAACCCGCCTTTCAACAACATGAACAATAACAACAACAATGAGCCCCTTCCGGATAATCGCCCGATGATTGAATTGCTGCAAGCTCATGTAGATGGCAACACGGATCCAATTGTCATACCTCCAATTGCCGCCAACAACTTTGAGCTAAAATCAGGCTTTATCCAGATGGTCTCCGCTCAACCATTCTTGGGACGTACCATTGATGACCCACACGACCACATAAAGAGATTCTTGCAACACACCAACACGGTCAAGTTCAATGGAGTTCCACAAGAGGTTATCAGGTTACAACTTTTTCCCTTTTCTTTAGAGGGACAAGCCCGGCATTGGCTTGCTAAGGAACTGCCACAGAGTATTCTCTCGTGGACGGATTTGGAAACAAAGTTTATCAATTACTTTTTCCCACCCTCTCGTACTACCGCATTGCGGAATGAAATCATAAATTTTGAACAAAAGTACGATGAGTCGTTCAGTGAATCTTGGGATCGTTTTAAAGATCTTTTACGAAAATGCCCACAACATGGTTTTACCAAAGTACATCAAATTAATACTTTTTACAATGGTTTAAGCATGAGTGACCAAGATTTACTGAACAGTGCCTCGGGGGGTAATCTATTGGCTAAGACTTCCAATGCTGCTTGGGACATCATTGAGAATAAATCTCGTGTGCAAACCAAGAGTGTTCGGACCAATGTCGCTAGTGATAGCACAAGTGACAGCGACAAGAGATTGGACAAACTCACTACGCTTCTTGAATCGCTTGTCACCCACACCGTCAGCAACAACAACAGCAACAACGCCAAAAACGCTCAAGTGAACGCTGTCAGCCAACCTTGTGAGATATGCGGTGGTCCTCACTCTTACACAACTTGTACCGCCACCCAAGACTACCCTGCTGAGAATGTGAATGCGGCATATGGCACCTATCCTCAACCTGCTTATCAAGCTAAACCTCAAGGTGACCGTAACTTGCTTAGATACCGCTCAAACAATTATCTTTCCCCACTTGGCTTTCCTCCTACCAACCCAAACCAACAACAAAACCTCAATCGCCCTCCTCAACAACAACAACAACCTCGACAACCATACATACCTCCTCACAAGTAGCAACAACCACCTCAACGTAACAACCAAGTTTACCAACAACCTGCTTATCAACCACCCGCATACAATGCTCCTCCCAACCAAACCACCACTGCATTACACCAAGAGGTTGCAACCTATATGAGGACCAATGATGTGATCGTGGAAAATCTCCAACAGGAAGTGCGAAACTTGAAAGCAGACTTGGTCAAACAAGGGAACGATTTGAGAGCCGACATTAGAAACACGTTGGATAGCCAAACTAATGATCTGAGGAACATGATGGCTAGTTTCTTCCAAGGTAATCAACCCTCTCCTTCGGGTACTCTTCCGAGTAATACCGTTGCGAATCCAAGAGGGGAGATGAAAGCAATCACCACTCGAAGTGGCAACGGTACCAAGGAACCCGAGCTTCCTATACCTCCACCGGTGGTTGTGACTAAGGAGAACGAGTCACCTGCTCCTATTCCTCATCCTTCTACTTACCCAATTTCTCCACCTCTTCCTTCTACCCTTCCTCTACCCAAGGATGTGAGTGATCCTATTCTCCCAAAGCCTTCCTCTTCTTCCAATATACCTTATCCATCTAGGTTGAGGAAAGAGAAGCTCAAAAGCAAGGACGATATTCAGGTTTCTAACTTTCTTAAAATGTTTAAACAACTAAATTTCAATATCTCCTTCGTTGAGGCTCTCGCTCACATGCCTAAATATGCGAAAATGTTTAAAGATCTTCTGAGCGACAAGGAAAAGCTCCTCGATATTGCCAACACCCAACTTAATGAGAATTGCTCTGCAGTGCTCTTAAGGAAATTGCCAACCAAGCTTGGTGATCCGGGTCGTTTCCTTATCCCTTGCAATTTCCCGGGAGTAGAGAATTGCATGGCCCTAGCCGATCTAGGTGCCAGTATTAATCTCATGCCTCTAAGTGTTTGGAAGCAATTATCTCTCCCAGAGCTAGTCCCCACCAAAATGACTTTGGAATTAGCTAACCGTACGGTTGCTTATCCAGTGGGGATAGCCGAAGACGTCATTGTAGGAGTCGACAAATTCACCTTTCATGCTGATTTTGTTGTCGTCGACTACGAGATGGACCCCCGTGTGCCACTAATTGTTGGTCGTCCATTCTTGAGGACCGGTCGCACTCTCATTGATGTTGAAGCCGGTGAGCTTATCATGAGAGTGGGTGACGATAAAGTAGTCTTCAACATGGGAAAGTTGTCTAAACAGCCTTATTCATATGAGAGTGTTAATTGCATTGACGTTCTTGATGAGGCTTGTGAAGAACACTTTAATGATGCTTGCAAAAGTATTCCTACCTCTCTTCCCAATGTTGAGACCGTGTCTTCTATTGATTCATCATTGTCTCTATTTGGAGATAGTGATTTATTCTGGAACAATCTTGAAGATACCATGGGAGATGTGAATTTAGCTACTAATGAATCTCCTATCGATGGGGATGAAGACATGAATTTCTTTGACAATCTTCTCAACGAAGACAATCCTTCGCCTCCATCTCCCACGGTCATTGCTATCGATACTCCGACTTCGAAAACGCCTCCCGTCGACAATCCTCCGGATTTGCAACTTAAGGAGTTGCCGCCCCATCTCGAGTATGTATTTCTTGAAGAAGAGAAGAAGTCGCCAGTCATCATCGCTAAGGACCTAAAAGACGAAGAAAAAGCCCGACTTATCACCGTGTTGAAAGATCATAAGAAGGCTATTGCTTGGAAGATTTCTGACATTCATGGAATTGATCCTCACTTCTGCACACACAAAATTCTCCTGGAGGACGACTTTAAGCCCACAATTCAAAGTCAACGAAGGGTGAATCCAAAAATAAATGAAGTCATCAAAACAGAGGTTATCAAACTTCTTGATGCGGGTATGATTTACCCTATTTCGGATTCACCATGGGTTAGTCCAATCCATTGTGTGCCCAAGAAGGGCGGAATAACCGTTGTTCCCAATGAACATAACGAGTTGATTCCCACTCGTCTCGTTACTGGGTGGAGAGTTTGTATAGACTACCGCAAACTCAATGATGCCACGAGAAAGGATCATTTCCCTCTACCTTTTATGGACCAAATGCTTGAACGTTTAGCGGGTAATGAATATTACTGCTTTCTTGATGGTTTCTCGGGTTATTTTCAAATACCCATCGATCCCCAAGATCAAGAAAAGACTACATTCACTTGTCCCTATGGCACATTTGCTTACAAAAGAATGCCTTTTAGCCTATGTAATGCGCCCGGGACTTTCCAAAGGTGCATGTTAGCTATCTTCCATGACATGGTGGAACACACCATGAAAGTCTTCATGGATGATTTCTCGGTCTTCGGGGATTCATTCTCTTCTTGCCTTGCCAATTTGGAACGTATGCTCAAGCGGTGCGAAGACACTCGCCTAGTTCTGAATTGGGAAAAATGCCATTTTATGGTAAAAGAAGGCATCGTGCTTGGACATAAGATCTCGAAATCCGGTCTTGAAGTAGACCGTGCTAAAGTCGATGTTATCGCAAAGTTGCCTCCACCTTCAACCGTGAAGGGTGTGAGAAGTTTCCTGGGTCATGCGGGCTTCTACCGTCGATTCATCAAAGATTTTTCTCAAATCGCTCGCCCGATGACCCACCTCTTGGAAAAAGATACTCCTTTTATCTTTTCTGAAGAGTGCCTTGAAGCCTTCAACTCGCTTAAGGATAAGCTAACTAAGGCACCCGTCTTGGTTACCCCTAATTGGGAGCTTCCCTTTGAGTTGATGTGCGACGCTAGTGATTATGCTATTGGAGCGGTTCTGGGACAAAGAGTGAACAAACACTTCCAACCAATCCATTAAGCTAGCAAGACAATGACGGGGGCACAATTGCATTATACGACAACAGAAAAAGAGCTTTTAGCTGTTGTCTATGCCTTTGAAAAATTCCGCCCCTATCTTGTCCTTTCCATAACAATCGTGTATACCGATCATTCCGTGCTGAAGTACTTGTTGACAAAGCAAGATTCCAAACCAAGACTTCTTCGCTAGGTTTTGCTGCTCCAGGAATTTAAAATCGAAATTCGCGATAAAAAAGGAGCAGAAAACCTAGCCGCGGACCATCTTAGCAGACTTGAGGATCCTTACCAAGGGGATCATCCGAACAAAGAAATCAATGATTCTTTTCCCTTGGAGACCTTAATGTCTATAAACTCGAATTCTAATGAAACCCCGTGGTTTGCGGACTTTGCAAACTACTTGGCGGGTGGAATTCTTAAGGAAGGGTTGACGTCTTAACAAAAGAAAAAGTTCTTCACCGACATTAAGACTTACTTTTGGGACGACCCTTACCTATTCAAACAATGTGCCGACTTGATTATTCGCCGATGTGTTGACGGACCGGCAGCGTCAGAAATCCTTGATGCTTGCCACAAAGGACCCACCGGTGGTCACTTTGGTCCCAACTACACCGCCAAAAAAGTGTTTGATTCGGGATTTTATTGGCCCTCCATATATCGTGACGCTCACGATATGGTTAAACGATGTGATGCTTGCCAGAAACAAGGCAAGACCACACATAAAGACGAGATGCCTCAGAATTTCATTCAAGAGTGTGAAATCTTTGATGTTTGGGGTATCGACTTTATGGGGCCATTCCCTTCTTCTAAAGGAAACAAATACATCCTTGTAGCTGTTGACTACGTTTCTAAGTGGGTTGAAGCCAAAGCTTTACCCACTAATGACGCAAGGGTAGTTTGTAACTTTTTGAAAGCTCTTTTCGCTAGATTCGGTGTGCCTCGTGCCATTATTAGTGATCGTGGGACTCATTTTTGCAATGACCAATTCGCAAGAGTCATGGCTAAGTACGGTGTAAATCATCGTCTTTCCACAGCCTACCACCCACAAACTAATGGCCAGGCTGAAATATCCAACCGAGGACTAAAGCGAATTCTGGAAAGAACCGTGGGAGAGCATCGTGCCGCATGAGCTGATAAACTTGATGATGCTTTGTGGGCTTTCCGTACTGCTTACAAGACCCCGATCGGCTGTACGCCTTATCGTCTTGTGTACGGGAAAGCGTGCCACCTCCCCATTGAGTTGGAGCACAAGGCGTATTGGGCCTTGAAGTGGGCTAATTTTGATATTAACAAAGCCGGTGACCTACGCAAGATCCAACTCAATGAGCTCAATGAACTCCGTAATGAGGCTTATGAAAATTCTTTAATCTATAAGGAAAGGACTAAGCTCATTCACGACTCTAAGATTAAAAACCGAGAGTTCCATGTCGGAGACAAAGTCTTACTTTTTAACTCTCGGTTGAAAATCTTCTCGGGAAAGCTCAAATCTCGTTGGTCCGGCCCATTCACCATTGCCCAAATTTTTCCATATGGTACTCTCGAGCTCGCTCAACCTAATGGACCTAATTTTAAGGTGAATGGCCAACGAGTGAAGTTGTACTTTGGTGAGGACACCTCTCAGGAGGTGATTCCATCCCTCACCATGTTCCCCATGAACTAACTTTGGGTCGAGTCAGGCTCGTGACTCGGTTATCAAAAACAAGCGCTCCTCGGGAGGCAGCCCGAGTATCTATCCTTTTATGTTTTAATCCCCTAAGTGTAGGGGGACTTCTATACAAGTTTGTGTTTGTATGGTGATGTGATTACAGGGATAAGTGTACTCTTGGAATCTCTGAAGAATCGTGCTCCCGTGTTATCCGAAATCCGGTTCTATCTCTCAACTATCGTGATTCAATTTTCTTCATACTCACATTTGAAATTGATCACGTTAGTCGTCTCTTCCTTAACTTGAGTTAACCAACGTGCACAATGTCATAAGTGTAGGGGAGACTTTTCCCACATGCTTAAACATTGAGGACAATGTTTATCTTAAGTGTAGGGGGGACTTCTATCGAAGTTTTAAGTGGACTTTTCCATGAAAATGCCTTCATTTAACCGGAAAATCATATTTTTCGACATTTTTCAAATTTTTTATTAACTTTGGCCATCTAGTTGTAATTTTTAAATTTTTATTGTTGCTTTCATATGTATATATCCCGCAATAAAGTCAAAAATATTAATGAAGTGGTGTAGCTAGTTTTGAAATCTTTGACATATTAGGCCCGTTGCGTTTATTTTGACTCAACCCGAATAGACTTATCCAAGTTTATTCTAGCTAGTATCCTTAACCATGTAGACCTTAATTGGTTTATTAGGCTAAGTATCCACGAGTCTCATTACTTGAGATTTTAAATTGTGGAGGACGAGAAATGATAGAGTCAATTATAAGTCGGTATTCTTGCACAAGCTCACTTGGTGTAATTATTTGCCTATTCTCCCATCACTTGCTAATAACTTATCTTCAATAAGTAAGGTCGTACGATTTGAAAAGTTACTTAGCTTCTAGCCCAAGATCGTTTAAAAGTTGCTCGGTAATGATAAGAGTTTATAGCCAAGGCATAACTTATGAAGCGGGGCGCGAAGATTGGCGAGTCCGAAAAGGCCCTAACAAGGCATGAGGATTCAAGTTTATTGCTGAAGATCCAAAGTGATGTGAAAAGCATTATTCCCAAAATCAATATGAAGGATCAAGACTCACGACGAAAAGCAATCAACTCCCATAAAGATCATGGAGAAGTCTATCCGAAAAGACCCTAACAAGGTATGAGGATAAATAGATCCAAGTCCGAAAAGGAGGCGGATCGTTGTATCTCAAAATCCCAATTAGAGATTGAAGAATAATCATGAAGTCGTGGTCAACAAAGTTGGAGTACCCCTCAAAAGTCTCCAAGTGAAGAAACTCTATTACAATGAGAAGACCATTATCTCAAGAACGTCTCTCGAAGATATGAAGTATGAAGTACATGCCAAATATCGGCCCGAGAAAGGTCTCAAATCGTGAACCGAGTTATGCCAAGATATGAACTTTTTGATATCCCGAGAAGCAGTTTTAAGAGATTTTGTCCTTTAGCTAACTATTGATCAAATCATCCTACTTTGCTTTCAGCCTAAATAAACAATCGAAATAAGTCCAAAAATGCATCTTCATGATCATTCTAAGGCAAAAATAAAATATAAGAGATACACCTAGGAATAAGGGAGTTTAAGCATTTAATTAAGCCATGTGTGTAAGTGTTTGAATTGCTCACTTATAATAACAATGATCTCGTTTTAAGCTTAGTTTGGGGAAAGTGAAACTTGAGGGTGATGAATCTTCGCAACACCAAAGCCCTAATGTAAGTCCTTGATCTCTTGGCAAGTTATTTCCATATAGCTATTTTCAAGTGAAATGGTTTTCTATCCTTTTGTTTATTTTAAAATTTTAATTCCTCTTAGTACTTTAATGTTTGTTAAGTAGTATGTTAATAAGGCCAAGGTTGATTGATTATGAGAAAAGTGTAAATTTGCTTTATCACTAAGCATTGCATGAGGGCATGGCAATGGTTAAGTGTAGGCGATTTGATAGGTGTGTAAACACCCATCCTTTTACCCCTTAATTCTGGCTAAAACAAGACCAAAACACGTATTTAATATCATTTGTTTGGAATTATGCGTGGTTTTTGTGTTTATTGTGTTTTCAGAGCTAACCGGATGAATATTGAAGAAAACATGGGATTGCACGGGTTTTATCAAGGAAAAAGACTAAAGACGAAGTCTATTGTCCAAGAGATACAAAAGATTTGAAGTCAATGGGCCTATTTGAAGATTTATCGAAGAAAAGGACCAAAGATGGAAGATTTACATATGTCGAAGAAACTCAAGTCTATTTAACGAAGAAATTAAAAGACGAGTTGAATTTAATCGACGACAAATCCCGAATCAGAATCGAAAACGTCAACTTTTCTGAAAAGACGAGAAGACAAGAAGAAAGGGAGAAAGCCCACTCACCAACCAACCACTAGGACTATATATAGTTTCTTCCTTCACATTTTAGGTAGTTAGTTTTTGTTTTCTTCTTTCCCAGTTTCTTAGGTTCGTTTCATCACCAACACCATTAGGGTGTTTGGTGATTTTTAATTTTTCCTTCAATCTTTTAAGTTTCAATCATTACTCTTTTTTACCTTTACATTAATCTTTCAATTCCATCTTTTCATTCATCTTGTTCATCTCCATTTTTTATTGCAAGTTCTTAAGTTCTTGTGTGATTGATTTTGATCTTTTAAAAGTTGTTGATTTAGTGTTTTTATTGTTGGGATTTGTTACTTATGGTATTTAAATGATTATTGGTTAATTTGGTAAAACCTTTTTGAGTATTTGAGTCGATTTGGATTAAAGTTCGTTTTCCCTGTTCTTGTGTTACTGTGTCTGTTCTTCATTCCCAGGATTATTCCGAATTGGCAGATTGACTTGTCCCCTATTCGGAATATTTTACATATTCCGAATAGCCCCCTAGATTCCTCTTTATTCGGAATATCCCAGATATTCCGAATAGAACTTGTTTTCCGCATAGCTTGTTAGAATTTATTCCGAATTGCATCTTTTTCCGAATAGAGACATTTTTCCGAATAAGGGTATTTTTCCGAATAGACTTGTTTTTCCGAGTAGGCAAATTTTCCGCATAGGATGTTTTTCCGCATAGATCTCCACATTCCGAATTGTCCATTATTCCGAGTAAGCACCAGTATTCCGCATAGCTAAACATTCCGAATGGAGTATTTTCAGTAAGGATCTTTTATTAGTCTCATTATTTGACTGTTTAACTTTAATTCTAATTTTGTGTTAATGCATTTACTGTTTCTATTTTAATCCTTATTTATTGCATTTATTTACATCTTTATTAGAATAGAAAACCAATCCCACCCTTCGTCACCAAAAACAAATTACTCCACTTAGAACCGAGATCAATTCGAGAGGATTCCGAGAATCGAACTTTCAATAAAAAAATATCTTGTATCAATACCCTCCCGTGAAACAAAAGGACCAAGCTCCAGAACGCAACCAGGTTATACTAGACGAGGTAAAAAAGCTGGTTGATGCAGGAATCATGCGAGAGTTTTATTACCATGAATGGATCTTCAATCCAATCATGGTCAAAAAACATGATGGAAGCTGGCGTATGTGTGTGGACTCCACGGACTTGAATAAAGCTTGTCCACAAGATCGCTATCCACTACCAGAAATCTACTGGAATGTCGGATCCCTACGCGGGTACCCCTTTAAGTGTTTCTTGGATGCATATAAAGGTTATCACCAAATTCAGATGTCAAAGGAGGACGAGGAGAAGACGGCATTCCATACCATTCAGGGCGTGTATTGCTACACAAAAATTTCGTTCGGAATCAAGAATTCAGGCGCGACATACCAACGGCTTGTTGACAAGGCGTTTGACTCCCAAATCGGCCGTAACATTGAAGTCTACGTTGATGACTTGGTTATAAAAAGCCACACAGAAGACGAGCTCCTCTGCGACGTCCAGGAGACGTTCGATACTTTGAGAAAAATCAACATGAAGTTGAATCCCAAAAAATGCACATTTGGGGAAACTGAAGGAATGTTTCTAGGGTACATGATAGACCCAAACGGAATCAAGCCTTGCCTGGAGAAAACTGAGGTCGTGATACAGTTTCCATCTCCCCGGACACTGAAGGAGGTGCAATCACTTAACGGAAAGTTAGCCGGGCTAAACAGGTTCCTATCAAAATCCGCAAAGAAGTCACTTCCTCTATTCAAAACACTCCAGAAGTTCTTGAAGAAAGGGGATTTTCGCTAGACAAGAGAGGCAGATAAGGCATTCAGACAGCTTAAGTAACATCTAGCAACTCTTCCCATGCTAGTCGCCCCGCGACCCAAGGAGGAGCTAATCGTATACTTATCCGCTACACACGAAGCAATAAGTGCCATCCTAATTACCGACCGAGACTCAGTCCAGACTCCGTTTACTTCATAAGCAGGGCATTGCAGGGGCCAGAATTGAACTGCTCCCCAATGGAGAAGCTGGTCCTATCAATGGTTTACGCCGCAAAGAGGTTGCGCCGTTATTTTCAGGCGCACCCAATTGTGGTAATCACAAACCAACCAATCAAACAGATCATCTCAAAACCAGATGTGTCAGGAAGGCTGCAGAAGTGGAGTGTCCTGCTAGGGGAACACAATATATCTTATAGACCAAGGACAACCGTCAAGGGACAAATCTTGGAAGATTTCATCATTGAGAAGCTTGAGGAGGACGTACAAATGGTCCCAAAGTAATAAATTCCAAAGGAACCATAGCTCCTGTTCACAGACGGATCTTCCTGCATGGGTGGGTCAGGAGCGGGCCTCATACTCACAAATCCGGAAGGCATGAAATTCACTTATGCCTTACGCTTTGAATTCACAGCCACAAACAATGAGGTGGAATATGAAGCACTAATATCAGGCTTAAGGATAGCAGCCAGAATGGGCGTACGTAACCTAGAGGCCTATGTGGACTCCCGGCTCGTTGCAAACCATATCCTAGGTGAGTATGAAGTTAAGGATGACAACATGATCCAGTATTTGGAAAAGGTTAAGTGGCTTATCGTCGGCTTTGGAAAGTTCACAATTAAGCAAGTACCAAGAGGCGATAATAAGAAGGCGGATGCCCTTGTCCAAACAAGTGTTGGTAGAAATACTCAAGGATAAATCCATCGCATGGGAGGAAGTCACAGCAATAGTTGATGAGGAAGGACCTACGTGGATGACCCCAATCATCAGCTACTTAACAGACGAGACTCTCCATGATGATGAAACAGAGGCACGCCGCATCCGCAGGAAATCGCAACAGTTTGAACTACGCGACGGTATCTTATACAAGCGGGCGTTCTTACAGCCGTGGTTACGATGCGTCGGACCACGCCAAGCTAGTTATGTAATCATCGAAATTCATGAAGGGTCGTGTGGCATGCACGCCGGCACCAGATGTAACACCCCCATTTTACCTTTACGCAGCGGAATATTGATTTGGGGTATTACTTCATAGTACCATAATCACAATAATAGAAAATGCCAAAAATACATTTTTATAAAACAAATGTTATCATTCATTTATTTAAATCATAGTTTAATAAACTACTGTACATACCCTGTACAAACACAGGTTTCCTAAAGATCTAGTTTTATTGATAGAATGATAACTTATTCAAGACACCACCCTCCATAGCATGCTAGTCTTCATTCACCTGAGATATATGTTTAAAGTCAACACAAAGATTGAGTGAATTTATAGGTTTTAAACATGATTTAAATACAAGCATGACTCTCGGGCTACAGTGTTATACACCCAGTTTTAAATTCATTGATTCTTATTGCACTAGCTCATGACCCGCGATTAGACATTATCAGAAAAATCAACAAACTTCCCTTAAGCAGGAAGATTGCCAGACTATCCTGAGTTATGTAAAATAAGGTATATCTGTTTAGCCTAGGAATGGACCATTAGCTGCTAGCAAGTGCGACTTGCCCAAATAGGAGATATCAGTCTCCAATAGTACTATTCATGATATTAGCGCTCATTAAATGATTAGCGATTCACGATTAAAAATGGACTCTAGATGGCAACAAGTAAACATAGTGTCAATAATCATATAGGCTGTAAAACCCGTATTTAATTCTTCAAAATAATAAATACGCAATTTTAATTAAATAAAACAATATGCATTTATTCAGGAAAATAAGTATTACGAACGTATATACGTTAAGTACGAAAAATTTATACGTTTCAGAAAGACTAAAGACACGTGAGAATTAAATACGAATATACGTGAATAAATTTAGTGTCGAAAAAAAATGGAAAACTATACAAGTTATATAAGGGGCCGGTTTTAATAAAAAAAGGGAGAGAACGAAATGGGCTTGGCCCAGCCCGTTTTGGAAAGAAAAAGAACAGGAAACAAAAGAGGAATTTTTACACTTTCAGTTTCATTACAAAAAAAACAGTACTAGGGTTCTTGTTGAGTTAGGCCGCCGGCATCAAGAAAAAAAAAGGGTTACCGGGTTCTTTTCTTCTTTGATTCGTGATCATGTTCATGTTTCTTCTAGCAATCTCATCACGGTAATCGTTCAATCCTTTCTTTTATTTATAACCGGATTTAAAACATAGTAAACAAGGAAATGAAGCGAAATAATTATAAAGGGGGTTGGGTTTGGTGTTGAGCCAAGACTTAAAAGTCTCGGTGGTGTGATATGATGACCAGCCGAGACCCTAAAGTCTCGGTGGTGTCCCTTTTTGGCCAGCCGAGTGCAAACAACCCCAAAATGGGGCCTGTACATATAGAAAAGGGGGTCGGATCTGGTTGGGTTATATGAAACCGAGACCTGAGGACTCGTCAGCCTCACTCCCTGCCCAGCCGTGACCCACATAGGGGCGGCCTAGGCCGAGTTCGACCCAAAAATAGTCAAACAACCCATTCGGGTATTTTAAATTATAAAAGAGGCGTTTGGGATAACTAATCAGTCGAAAATTGTAACTAATCAGCGGGAATAAGATAATCTATCATTGGGAAAAGTTTAGACAGAAAGATAGTGAAATTAAAATGAAATTAGCGACAGATTAGTCACGAAAATTTCTGTCGCAGTCTATTCGCGACAGTTTGTAAGTGGCAGATTTTAGACAGCTTTTAGTCACACAATTTTAGTGACAGACTTTATGTTGTTAGTTCTAGTAGGCAGATTTTATATATTGTTGAATTGTTTTAGTGCGACTGAGAAGGGGGGTATCTCGGTAGGCTCGGGATATATTTAAAATAATAAAAATAAAGATCTTGAATTATACCTTTTAAATTAGTTACTTTAAATAAATGTTTTAAAATGTATTTAATAAATTAAATATAAACTAGTTTATAAAAATTTAAAAGGGTATAATTTTATTAAATGAATTTAATTATTTGGAAATTTTCTAATTTGGAAACTTTTTATATTAGGCAGGTTACCTAAAATAGTATTAATATAGTGTCAGGATACGTTTGTACCAAAATTAATAGTAGAAGGATAATACGTTAAAAAGAATTATAAGAAAGATCAAATTTATCAGATAATATGCATACAGTATATCAGGAATAAAATAAGTAAATGAGAAAAATAAGAACAATAAATTAAATAATAATCAGGTAACTTATTCACGTCTATTATTATTGTAGCTTCCGTGAAAGCGCGAGTAGTATTCGTTCAGTCTTACATTCAGTCAGTTACTGGACTAGAGGTACGGACTTTCCGTCCTTTAGTAAGGACTTCCTTTCTATGCATGATTAGGATTCCCCGTCTGCAGCCAAATGTTTTCCCCAGTATATGTTTTAAGCTTATCAGTAATCATGTTAATAACTAAATAAATTTCTTGAGCTTTATATACAAGCATGATCAGTTTATGTACTAGTTACGGAGGTACCGTAACCATGACACTTGAGGCACCGGTGTCGTGACTCACATTCAGGAGAGTGATATCCTGCATCGTCCCACTCAGCTCAACTTGGCCATTTTATCAGTATTTTTAGTGGGGCGTATGGATGCATCCTAGGCTTATCAGTTTACAGTTTATCAAGTGAATGTGGTGTGTGCTCTACATCCTTCACATTGGAGCTGATCCCTCCACCCAACACAGTATTTAGAGGTCACCCCTCTACAGTTATTTAGAGGTCACCCCTCTACAGCATGACGAGGTCACCCCTCCAGTTATTCATGTAACAGTTGTTACAACACATGACCTATATAAGCTCTTGGCAATTAAGATAATAGTAAATGCATGTTTTCAGATATAAGAGATAACAGTTTTGTTTTATTATTTATAAACCAGACTTATCAGATTTTCTATAGTGTTTATCATACTCCGCATATCAGTCTTTCAGCTTCAGTAATTATTAATTATTTCAAGTTCAGTATATTCTTATCATGCATTATATCCGTTCACTGAGCGTTATGCTCAGCCGTAGTTCTTTCATGTTCTAACGGCAGGTACACCATGACACTCTTAAGATTCTGAGAGCATGTGCATTGGATAGAAGCAATCCAGACTTCTTTACTTTATGCACTTCATGTTTATATTGCTTGTTGAACATTGTTCAGTCCTTTCTTTCAGTATTTTTCTTTTCATGTTTTGACCTTATGTTGGATTAACGATGTTTGATTCCGGTATTTCCGTTATGGTCAGTTAATGTTAGGACATTTACCTTATGCTTTGATGACACGCCATAAATACACGTAACTGTCTACTTATCCAAGTGGGGTGTTACAATTATGGTATCAGAGCTATAGGTTCGACCTGTAGGCTCTAAAACTTGACCTGTGACTAGTAGGTAGTCACAAGGAACTTCCCAGATTTTGGCATTGTTATCTTTCATGTTTCTCATGCATTTATCAGTCAGTTTTCTTCAGTTATCAGTCGGTTTTCTTAAAGTTTTTGACTAAGTAAAAGGTTGGTACAAGACTGGCCATATTTAGTCGCATGTGCTTTGCTACGAATTTTGTTTTGGTGAACTAACCCATAGGCGTTCACCCTTGTCCGTTCAGATTTGGTATTGGTAAACTGATCATATGCGTTTACCCTTACTCATGATAGATTCATGTTTTCAGTCAAGTATTACTTGGTGAACCAGCCATAAACGTTCACCATTGTTCAGGTCAAATTTCATGCTATTCAGTCGAAGGTTGTTTTGTGAACCGATTCATAGTTGTTCACCTGTGTCATATCAGGATATTTCATAAATTTTGACAAGTATGGATTGGACTACAGCCAACCATATTTAGTCCCAGATTATAAATTTATATACATGACAGTTCTCAGAAAATTTTGACAAGCATGGATCAAACCAGAATCACCCATGCTTAGTCATATGTTTTGTTCCTTGAATTCTGTGGATTGAACCATAGCCATCCACATCAGTTGATGTTAAACTTCAGTTGATCATACTCTTATAGACTTTATAACAATCCAGTTCACACAATCTCAAGTTGATGTCGCTTCCACGCTGTTTCAGTTTCATGTCTCCGTGCGAGGGTTTTATGTTCAGCAGAATGATAAATGTCTCCATGCTAAGAGACAAAAAGAATTTCAGTAAAACCCGTTTTCATGATAAATCATGGTTGGCCTTCATTAATCATGCTTCATGCTTACCACTGTTGGGACTTCGATCAAATCATACTTTTCAACCTCGATACTACCAGCATTAAGTCTACGCAGGAATCACCAGGCTATCATGTTACTCATTCAATTCAGTTTACTACTGTTTAAATCAATGTATTTCTTTGATCATGTCAGACAATTTACACCAGTATCGATTATCCCATAAAATTTCCACCAGTGCCATGTACAGTATTCCATATTTAACCCATGTACAATGTCTCAGTTATACTCTATGCACAATATTTCATGTGTACTTCATGTACAATGTCTCAGATATGCTCCATGTGCAGTATTTACTTTGTACTTCATGTACAGTAGTCCAGGTGTGTTGATGCTGCTCGTGAGTTGAAGATTTTACCAAATATTGATGCTGCTAACACTTTAAAGACCTCACGAATGCTGATGCTGCTGATACGTTGGAGATTCCACAAGATGCTGATGTTGTTTATATTACGAAGACTCTTCAGAGTAAGGACGAAATCTATAGATACGAAATTCCAGACAATAATATAAATCAACCATCAGACGCTACCACCCCATTCTATGCCTTACTTCCTAAGTTAGCTGTCACACGTCACTCAACTAATCTTCTAGTCGGAATAGTGAGAACCGGTACCCATCCGGACACTCAGCAGAAATAGTTGCATGAATCACGGTCATGATAACGACCGTCAAGAAACTAACAAACAAGGCGGTAATGACAACCACCGTACTTATATTAATCAGCCAGTAGCCATCGAAACTACGGAACAGACGTGACCAGAAATACAGAGGTCAGCAGTCTAACCGGACCGCCAATCCTAGCAGTTACCAAAATTTTTAGCCTTGTTCAGATTTATCTACTGAAACACATGTTAAAACATCAGTCAAGGCACAGACCTCAGGTGCCCTTTCTGAGGACATTTTCAGGACACGAGTCACGGTACATGTCATAAGAGTGTCGTCTCTAGGTACGAGTCAAGACTCATAATTTCAGTATATCTTCTAAACCAGACCCTCAGAAATTCAGGGTACCCTCAAAGAGAGTATACCCATTTTGTCATGACACGCATAAATTAGACCATTAAAAAATTCAGTTACCACCACTGGAGTATCACTTAGGTTAGACACGCAATATTTATTCTGTGAGGTTACAGATGAACACATTCAGTGAAAGTCGCCACGTTTACTTCGCGTATTCCTATGCCAGCTTTATATTAAATCAGGTAGTCCCCTGCATCTCAGCCAGAAAAGACTCCATAGTACCACCCATGTTTATTAAGGTTCTCCTTTCAGTTAACGACAAGATCCGTCTTACTAAATCCCAAATATATTCATTATATTTCTGCCAGAAAAATCAGTACAAATTGTTTCTGCCTTACAAGCGCGTGACTCAGCAGTCCATAGCTTCGAAGACTGTCTAACCACCAGTTATAAATTCACTTCTGAAATTCCTTAAACTCATGACCAACAGATTTCTCCAGAGTTCCCAGGCGAAATCTCAGAAAGTTTTTCAGAAATTCCTTTCTAACCACGAAACAGAATTCTACATCGAACTTGTCTCAAGAACATAACCTGTTTTCAAAACCCTTGTTGCTGGACTGCAGCTAAGTTAAAAGAGTTGTAGTAGTTGCTGCAAGAATTACCGGAATGAGGCTTTATTCGCCCTGGTGCACCACCATGAAGTGCATCGTTTCTTTCTATCAGGAAGAAGGCCGGTAACATGAGATCATGTATCGACCACCGGAAAATTTACCAGATCACCATCGTTAATCAATATTCATTCCACGTATAGAAGGTTTACCTGACCTGCTACGATATCTTAAATATTTCAAGAACAATTCTCGACCATGCCACCGACAGTGGTGAGAGAAGAACATGATGTTTTGCATATTGTTGTTGAACACGTACAATCTTTCTAAAAGTTTTGACGTATGCGTCTGGGCTCCCTAATGCCCCAGCTATAATATGACTTTATGAATAAATTTTACGACTTCGAAGACAAAATCGTTAGTATGTTCTGTGATAACATCCTAATCTCCTAAATTTTGGAGAAGAACATGGGAATCATCTTTTCACGATCCTGCAGATTTCTGATAGGAGGAAATTATATACGCAACTTTCCAAATGTGAGTTCCAGATGAACAAGGTGGTATTTCTGAACCACCCTATTTTAGCAAAAAGAAATTTTAGAAATCATGCGAAGGTGAAGACTATCACCAGATGGTCAAGACCGACGTCTGTGACTAAAGTACAAAAATTTTCTAGAACTCAAATGACTGCTACCGTAGAAATTGCTGACAGTCCTTACTAAAAATTCTTACATGGCTATTCAACTAGATTTCCACCAGAATGTTTCATAATCTCAGGCAGAATTTTGATAGAAGCAGTATCACACATCGATGCAGCTATGTTCATATCTAGATGCCTGGCATACCGCAGGTTCAAGATAGAATGCCGTCATGTTAGTAAGTTACTACAACCCTTAGAAATTCCTTAACAGAAAGGAGACGAAATTCCATGAAATTGTTATCTATTACCACAGACTCAGAAAAAGTATGATACTATCTAAGTCATCCTCAACCATGTAATCAACCTGCACGTTTTCTTTCATTCGAAAGGATTACGCAGTAGCGGACCGACAAAAAATTTAGCAGTAAATTGTACGAATTCAAGGTATTCCACCGACCAGCATATCAGACAGAATTCATGTTCACGATCACGTGTATGTTTACGTTCACTTTACGTTAATGTTTATTTTCACTTTCACGTTTACGTCTCATTTGCAGTATGATGCTGTTCTAGTTCATGTTTTGTGCTACCTCATGATTTAAGCTCACGTTAGCATTCATAACATTTTTCACGTTCAAGTTCGCGTGCCATTTCACGATACACGTTTCACAGTTTATTATCGAATACTGTTACAGAAATCTTTAGAAACCAGACTCAAGTTTAGGACAGCTATTCCATACCAGGCAAACGTTTCACATCTCATGCCGTATCGTTTAGCATTCCTTCCTCAGTCAGCATACGTTCATGATATGTTCTAGTATCACACTCACAGTATGTCTCGCGTATCACATTCACGATATACTTCATGCTCAGCGTTTCTCATATAATCGTGAACCACATTCACAATTTCTCTCGTAGCACGTTCACAATTGTTCACGTAGTTCGTCCCTATATGTTTTCTTTTTAGAATAATTCTACGTACCGTTTCATGTATACTACATGCTATAGCTTATTCATTCTATCGATTTCAGAAAATCCATCTTAAGTATGGAACCAGAAACTATTCAGCATCGTCAGGACAGGGTCATCAGGACCAAGATTTTTATTATTATGTTTAGACCTTTGAAGGAATCGTTTCGATCGAGAGGCCACTCGAAACGGAGGAGTCCATCCGGACCTCTCATCCATTTCCTTCAATAAATCCAGTTAGGTTCTTTCAGTCATGTTATATTCCATATCCTCTTCAGCCATGTCACGTTACATGCCACTTCAGTAATGCCAGGTTTATACCTTTCAGCATCATCATGTTTTATAATCGAGGACGAATGATCTTCCAGCTTATAGGCCTTTTTAGCTTATACGCCTTTCAGCTTATTAGCACTTTCAGTTTTTACCCAATCAACTTGAATACCTTTATATTCGAGGACGAATTCTCCTTTTTAGAGGGGAAGAATTGTAAAACCCAGTATGGTCGTATCTTTAATTCGGGGACGAATTTTTCTTTTTAGAGGGGAAGAATTGTACCCGTATTTAATTATTCAAAATAATAAATACGCAACTTTTATTGAATAAAACTATATGCATTTATTCAGGAAAATAAGTATTACGAACGTATATACGTTAAGTACGAGAAATTTATACGTTTCAGAAAGACTAAAGACACGCGAGAATTAAATACAAATATACGTGAATAAATTTAGTGTCGAAAAAAAATGGAAAACTATACAAGTTATATAAGGGGCCGGTTTTAATAAAAAAAAAGGAGAGAAGGAAATGGGCTTGGCCGAACCCGTTTTGGAAAGAAAAAGAACAGGAAACAAAAGAGGAATTTTTACACTTGCAGTTTTATTACAAAAAAAACGGTACTAGGGTTCTTGTTGAGTTAGGCCGCCGGCGTCAAGAAGAAAAAAAAGGGTTGTCGGGTAGTTTTTTTCTTTGATTCGTGATCATGTTCATGTTTCTTCTAGCAATCTCATCACGGTAATTGTTCAATCCTTTCTTTTATTTATAACCGGATTTAAAACATAGTAAACAAGGAAATGAAGCAAAATAATTATAAAGGGGGTCGGGTCTGGTATTGAGCCGAGACTTAAAAGCCTCGGTGGTGTGATATAACGACCAGCCGAGACCCTAAAGTCTCGGTGGTGTCCCTTTTTGGCCAGCCGAGTGCAAACAACCCCAAAACGGGGCCTGTACATATAGAAAAGGGGGTCGGATCTGGTTGGGTTATATGAAACCGAGACCTAAGGTCTCGTCAGCCTCACTCCCTGCCTAGCCGTGACCCACATAGGGGCGGCCTAGGCTGATTTCGACCCAAAATAGTCAAACAACCTATTCGGGTATTTTAAATTATAAAAGGGGCGTTTGGGTTAACTAGTCAGTGGGAAATTGTAACTAATCAGTGGGAATAAGATAATCCATCAGTGGGAAAAGTTTAGACAGAAAGATAGTGAAACTAAAATGAAATTAGCGACAGACTAGTCACGAAAATTTCTGTCACAGTCTATTCGTGACAGTTTAAAAGTGGCAGATTTTAGACAGCTTTTAGTCACACAGTTTTAGTGACAAACTTTCTGTTGTTAGTTCTAGTAGGCAGATTTTATATATTGTTGAATTGTTTTAGTGCGACTGAGAAGGGGGGTATCTCGGTAGGCTCGAGATATATTTAAAATAATAAAAATAAAGATTTTGAATTATACCTTTTAAATTAGTTACTTTAAATAAATGTTTTAAAATGTAATTAATAAATTAAATATAAACTAGTTTATAAAAATTTAAAAGGGTATATTTTTATTAAATGAATTAAATTATTTGGAAACTTTCTAATTTGGAAACTTTCTATATTAGGCAGTGTTGTCCCTAAAATTTGATAATAGATTAAAGAAATGAGATGGAAAAGATATGAATTTTAGAGAGAGAAAGTAGTGAGAGAACGTAGAGAAACAGAGAAGAGATTAACAAGGTGAAATTAGATTAAGAATAATGAGAACTTCCACCCGCCTAACATGCTAGGAGGGTGCTTATATAGTCCACCCACATGCGGGCTCTCTAATGGACTATATATGTTTTGGACCGGCCTTGAATAAATGCTTAGTACCTTGAAAGAGGCCTTTTAGGCTAACCATCAAGCCCGTAATGTCACGACTATTTTAACTAACTATTACGATGTTCTAATAAATATTACAATATAAACCTATGACCGAACATTCTTGTTTGACTCAATATTTTGAGGCTAACAATCTCCCTAATGTGTGTTCATTCCTCTTTGATATTTGGAGTTCAATGGAGATTATGAATTTTGTCATAAATGAGTCTTGAACGTGTAATAGTAGTTTTTGTTCCTTCATGCTGTGATCTTTGAGCCTTTGTCGTTGTCTTTCGACTTTGTCTTTAAACTTGAGATCTCCAAATCGTTCTTGACTTGTCTTTGCCATATTCCGATCTTGTGTCTTTATCCACATGCTCGTACTTTACACAATGTTGAAAGCTTGCTAACAATCTCCCTTGAAGAGAGGTCATTCCTCTACATTAATTTATAAGGAAGATTTTGATCATCAGTGTTGCAGAAGTCTTTAGCTTTCTTGATTGTTGAATGTCTCTGGGCATAAGTATGTGGTTTTGAATCTTTGACTTTGCTGAGTACACCGTAACGTCACCTTCTTGAGACAAAACATAGACACAAACTGAATGGCTTTGACATCCGTCCTTAATCGGTAGCGTTTTACCTCCGGTCGGTGAAGACTGTTACACGATATTAAATATCGTACCTGTGATTAGGTAGATTCAATTAAGAACCTCCTTGACAGGGTTTCGCGACTTTACTAGCCGTTCTCTTTACTCGACCGTCTCAAAGCAAGACTGTGATCATAAAGAGTGAATCAATTGGATAAATATCCGCTTGATTAAAGTCGTCAATTCAAATTTCCTGGAACAAGTTTGATTCATTAAGAATCTTGCCATTGTTGCTTTCTAGTTGACACAAGCTTGATTTATAACAATCTCGCAAGTTACCTACCGTAGCGCTGTTTAATTTTGACGCTAGAAGGATTTCCATTCGTCACTGTAAATATTAATAAATATCACTTTGAATGTTCTGGCAAGACCATAAATATATTGCGTAGAAACCTGAAACGAGTTTGAATCGATAAAGAAACAAACCACTATTGCTTTTCAGTTTTACATATGTTCAATTCATAAAGAATCTTACACATGACCTACCGCAGTGCTGTTTGATGTTAACACTGGAAGGATTTCCACTCATCATAGTTAATACTACGTAGTATCACTCTGAGTATTCTAGCAAAATCGCAAGGATATAGCGTAGGACTCTCTTGATCGTCATTCCGTGTGTCCTAACGAGATTTGACTGATCTTTTGGCTCTAGACTCGATTTGTGCACTTTTAGTGGTCGGAGGCTGGAGTAGATGCCACCTATTCAATATCAACTATCTCAGAGTGAGAAAGTAAATAAAAGTCATGTTGATCTCCGTGACAATAAAACAAACTTCTTTTGAGAGAAGCCTGAGTCAGCTGGAGAGGGGTTGTGCATTACGTCACTGGGTCCATGATGTGTTGACCCGGTTTCTACCTAAGTTGTATGGAGGGCTACTTTCTTTATACCCTTTACCCTTACATTTCTTTTTCATTCTTCAACCCCATCAATGCTTACCAAGACATCATTACTAGCACCTTGTTGTGATTATTCCAATGCTAGCATCACTACTTAGTCGGCATTCAGCTTCATTCACATTCTACTCCATCTTTCCTAAGGACTTCTAATAATCTATTGGATTGTCCCTGGGAAGATCCCTCCGGTTCTGGTTGGATCATAGGACTTAAACCTAACCACCCTTTTGACACCAATAACGTCGTGAATTAAAGATGTTGTGGGTATTTTATCAAAACCATGAGTGCTTGACTCTTTAGATCACATTTTAATCACATTTTCTCCCCTATCTCTAATATACAAAATCGTTTGATATTAGAGATACCAAATTTGATTAAAATATATGTTTTGAAAAATAGTCTTGAAATTTTTCGGGAGAAAAATGTGTCAAACTTGCATAAATTTTGAACGCTCTCCCTCAAAAATTGATCCAGTGGAATTGTCATTACGAGGATATGATCCACATTAAACTTTTGAGGATAGGAGTTGTTGAACACACAAATTTTGAAAGATTTTGAATATCATTGAAAAATTCTTGAAAAAATTGTGTCAACGCTTTTTGAAAAATCAATTCTTTTTGGCGAAAAGGTTTTTCTAAAGCATAAACTTGAGTTCATAGACTTTGAATGTCTTGACAAATCCACTCAAGTGTAAGAAGATTTACCTTCTTTTGCTGAGGGTAAGAGCACAAAATCGTACACTCCCCCGTGAATATAGTTCCGGGTTTCAATCTGAAAGTGATTACAAGCCATTGTGTTGAGCTCAAAATGTTGAATGTTTTGTGACAAGCTCAAACCAAGATAGATTGCTCTACCCGTTGTTGGAAATATTGTCCAAAAGAGACATTTTCCTTTATAAAAGATAGAAATGACATGTTTTGAAAAATATTTACAACTTTCATTCGAGCTTTATGTACACACCCGTGTCGTTATTGAGTGACATTTCTAGGTACGTCCATATTATCGATACTAAAAGACATGTCGAGAAGAATATTTTTAGATTTTCAAAGGTTTTTTAATTTTGTATTTTGCTTTTTCATTAATATTTACATGTAGATGTTTGATAGATGAATCAAGCAGGCTTCTTTGCCAGAATCTCCAGTTCTGCTGGAGTCAAACATCTCATACCAATTTGCCTAACTAGATACGCAAACCTCTCTTTCGAAAGAGCTTTTGTAAACAAGTCAGCTAATTGGTAATCAGTTCCAACAAAGTATAATTCAACAATACCCCTTTCAACTTGTTCTTTTATGAAGTGATATCTGACATCAATGTGCTTCATGCGGGAATGCTGTACCGAATTACAGGAGATGGCTATGGCTGACTTTGAGTCACAGTACATAGGTACTTTATAAAAGTGGAATCCATAATCCGTGAGTTGTGTTCTCATCCAAAGAACTTGAGCACAACACGCAGATAGAGACACATACTCCGCTTCGACTGATGACAGTGACGTGCAATCCTGCTTCTTGGAAGACCATCCCACAAGCTTATCTTGACCTAGAAATTGTGCACCACCAGAAGTACTTTTTCGTGTATCAAGACACCATGCATGATCAGAATTTGAATAGGCCATTAGAAAGAAACCGATTTCCCTCGGATACTAGAGTCCCATATGAATGGTATTCTTAGGGTATCGAAAGATCCGTTTAACCTCCTTGAGGTGATTTTCAGTGGGTCGTGCTTGATATCGTGCATAATAACACGTAGCATGTGATATATCTTATCGGCTTGCTGTTAAGTACATGAGGGAGCCGATCATGGAACGATATCTCGTTTGATCTATGACATCTCCCTCCAAATCAGCATCTAGGGACGTGGTTGATAATGGTGTCCCAACGGGGTCACATGAGGTCATACCATGCTTTTTGATTATCTCTTGACAATACTTAGCTTGGTTGATAAAAATACCACTTGGGGTTTGGTGAACTTGAATTCCTAGAAAGAATTTTAGTTCGCCCATTATTGACATTTCAAATTTGCTGTGCGTTACTTTTTCAAACCATTTTGAAAGTTTTGGGTTTGTAGACCCAAAAATAATGTCATCAACATAAATATGCACAAGCAAAATGTCATCTCCATATTTATAGTGAACAAAGTTAGATCAATGGAACCTTTTGAGAAACCTTTGGAGACTAGAAATTTAGAGAGCTCGTCGTACCACGCCCTTGGAGCTTGCTTGAGTCCATAAAGTGCTTTGTGGAGACGATACACCTTGTCAGGATAATGAGGATTGACGAATCCTTCCGGCTGTGTGACATAGACTTCTTCCTTCAAAGGACCGTTAAGAAACATCGTCTTTACGTCCATTTGATAGACAATGAATCCCTAATGTGCAGCATAAGCAAGGAAAATCCTGACCGCTTCCATTCGAGCTACTGGTGCAAATGATTCTTCAAAATCAATGCCCTCTTTCTGGCCATACCCTTTAGCCACTAGCCTAGCTTTGTTCTTGATGATTGTGTTTTCTTCATCCATCTTGTTTTTCCAGACCTATCAAAGATTTAATGGAATTACATCGTATGGTCTGTCAACAAGTTCCCAGACTTTAATTCTTTCAAATTGAAGAAGTTCATTTTGCATCGATTCAATCCAAGCATGATCAGCCATGGCTTCTTTGATGTTTTTCGGTTCAGCTGAACTCACGGCGAGTGCGAACATACAAACATCACCATCGGTTTCAAGCTGTCGTCTTGTACGAACGGGCTGTGAAGGGTTTCCAATTACTTGAACCAAAGAATGATCTCAGGTCCAATGATGTGTTGACGGATGTCGTTGATAGAATGTATGCATATTTGACGGATCAACATGGCGAGTATAAGACTCTCCATTTTCGTGTACCGGTGTACCGAATGGGTTGATAAATTCGTCTTCGTTAGATAATGCATTGTCTACTTGATTTGTGTTCTCTGGAGCAATTACAGTGGTTGTGGATGTTGTGGGAGCGGTTGTTGATGTGATATTCTGAGGAGGTAAATCTGCAGCAACCCGTGTTGAAGTAGATAAAGTTGTGATCGGTATCATCATTCTTATCATGATGACAGCGGAAGACTTCGATACAACATGTTTCTCCCCCGTGAAATATTCATCATATATTGGTCCATATAACATTTCCAACTCTTCAATTGTCGTGTTGACTGTCATATCTGCTCTTGGAACATTTCCTTGAACCAGCGTTGAACTTGACGGTTCATTGCTGTGGTCTTGAGTTCCGAGTTCCGTGCGGTTGCGAACGGAAGTCGTTTGTCGTTGTGGATCAGGACTTAAACTTTTTTGTTCAAGTGCCATTTCTTGTAATTCATCAAATCAGATATGAATTGTCTCAACTATCAATTTTGTTCTATTGTTGTAAACTCTATATCCCTTAGACTGAGTTGCATATCCCACTAGAATACATGCATCACCTTTCTCTTTCATTTTACCTAGATTTTCACCATCTCGTATAATGTAACAAGTACATCCAAAAACATGAAAGTGTTTGAGTGAAGGTTTTCGATCATGAATTTTGTGATATGGTGTCTTTTCGTGTCTTGGGATAATTAAGGATCGGTTTTGTGTGTAGCATGCAGTTGACACGGCTTCGGCCCAAAAGTATAATGGTAGTTTTGAAGCGGATAATAATGTTCGAGCAGCCTCAACCAAAGTACGGTTTCGTCTTTCAACAACACCATTTTGTTCGGGTGTTCGAGCAATAGATGTTTCATGTTCAATGCCTTCAGCTTCAAAATGGTTTCTCAGAGTTGAATTCAAAAATTATGTGCCTCTGTCAGTAAGAATCACTTTTATTTGAGCTTGAAGACCACGTTGTATCAGTTTTAGGAAGTTGATGAGAACTTCGGGTGTTTCATTAATACACGGATTTTCTATGTTGAAAAAGTTCGTTTCTCGGAATCCTCTCGAATTGATCTAAGTTAAAAGTGGAATGATTTGTTCTTGGTGTCCAAAAAGTGGTTTTGGTTATCTAATCTACTAAACAAGGAAATGGGTAAAGTAAAGATAGATTTAAGCTTAAAACAATCAACAAGTAAAAAGCAACACTAGATTTAAAACTGAAAAATATCCTAACTGAAAAAGTATCCTACTCGGAATAAATCCTATTCGAAAAAATGTCCTATGTGGAAAATAACCCTATGCGGAAAAACTGCTCTATTCGGAAAGCTAAGGCTATTCGGAAAAAGATGCTATTCGGAAAAATGAGTTCTATGCGGAAAATTGTCCTATGCGGAAAAATAAGTCTATTCGGAAACCAGGTCCTATTCGGAAAATTAAAGCTATTCGGAAAAACATGTCTATGCGGAAAATTTGCCTAAACGGAATAGTATGGCCTATGCGGAAAAATCAAGCTATTCCGAATAAAATCACTATGCGGAAAAACTGGCTATACGGAATATATAAAATATTCCGAGTAAAGGAAATGTAAACAGCCCTATTCGGAATGTCCAAAATTCCGAATAAGGGAGATATAAAATCGTATGTTCGGAAAGTTTCTGGAAATGAAGAACAGTAGAAGACGTTAAAACAGGGGACACGAATTAATCCAAGATCGAGCTGAATACGCAAAAAGGTTTTACCAAACTAACCAATAATCATTTAAATACCATAAATAATAAATCCCACCAATAAAAACACTAAATCAACAACTTTTTAAGATCAAACTTGAACCAAATAAAAACTTAAGAACTTGCAATAAAAAGATGATGAAGAACAAGATGAATAGAAAGATTGGATTGAAAGATTAATGTAAAAGTTAACAAAAGTAAAGATTAAAACTTACAAGATTGTAGGAAAAATTAAAAATCACCAAACACCCTAATGGTGTTGGTGATGGAACGAACCTAAGGAACTGGGAAAAGAAAAATAAAAGCTAGCTTTCTAATTGTGTGAAGGAAAAATCTATATATAGTCCTAGTGGTTGGTTGGTGAGTGGGCTTTCTCCCTTTCTTCTTGTCTTCTCGTCTTTTCAGAAAAGTTGACGTTTTCGATTCTGATTCGGGATTTGTCGTCGATTAAATTCAACTCGTCTTTTAAATTCTTCGTTAAATAGACTTGAGTTTCTTCGACATATGTAAATCTTCCATCTTTGGTCCTTTTCTTCGATAAATCTTCAAATCGGCCCATTGACTTCAAATCTTTTGCATCTCTTGGACAATAGACTTCGTCTTAAGTCTTTTTCCTTGATAAAACCCGTGCAATCCCATGTTTTCTTTAATTTTCATCCGGTTAGCTCTGAAAACACAATAAACACAAAAACCACGCATAATTCCAAACAAATGATATTAAATACGTGTTTTGGTCTCGTTTTAGCTAGAATTAAGTGGTAAAAGGATGGGTGTTTACACACCTATCATTCATCCTTGGACCTTAAGAAGTGAGTCCATGTGTACCTGCTTCAGTGGAAGCTTGTGCTTATTGGTTCTGTCAAATCAACTAGGGAAAGATTGTTGGGAATTATAGATCTTGAGTTGATATGACAAAACAAGATGAAGGACTTAATAATAAATAGTTAGCTTAGTAAGTAAGCTAGGGTTGACATGTAACCCTAGTTCCTCTATTATATAAAGAGGGTAGCACCTTGGTTGTTATTCATTAATTCACAAACAATGTAAACCAGAGGGGTGTGTGTGTGTTCTTCCTGGCGTCAATCCTATAAGGCGCCAGGAGCAGTAAGTAGATTCTTAATAGTAATCATTTCATTAGTGAAAGCCTTGTTCTTAATTGTGATTGTGTTTATTATGATTCTGCTGTGCATGTTACAATAATGATTATGATATCCCGGATGAGTCTAGATCCTAAGACTCAACACTATCCTCACATAATAAAGATCAAACTCAAGAGAGAAGATAACAAATTCTACATCATCAAAGAAGAGACTTCTCGAGATTGCGCCTTGAAGACATCAAAGATTTATTACTTCTACTGACTCAAAAAAAGTTCACACATTTGACACCAAAAGAGATCATTACTTTGAATTCAACCGTTCGAATGTATACACGTCATATTGTGATAAAGAAAAGAGTTGGAGACTTGCAACTGGGTGTGGAAAGCTATCAGAGGAAGTTGAATCTCACTCGTCCATACACTCAAGTTCCTAATCAACATATCAACAAATGTCCTTACACAAGTACAACAAAACCAGTTCCAGGTACTTTTTACTTGAATGGATCCGGGCAGAAGAAGTTTATGTGAGTCACAAAACTTCACACGTACGGGATAAATTGTTGCATGTACGGGACTCTTAAACATGTACGGGATAAATTGTTGCATCTCAACGCCGGCAACAGGCTTCCCGAAGTTAAAGTAGAGTGGCACAAGGGATACATACAAAGTGCCACCTACATGATCAATAAGATTGAGGCAAAGTTGTGGGAAAGACGGTTGATGAGAAGATTAGAATGATTCGTGGGTGGGAGACGGTATGAAGTTCACCACAGGCTACTGGAACGATCCACTTGATGTGGTGATCATACTCTATCAGGTTAACTTCATACGTTTAATTGTGAATATGTACATACTGTGAATATTAGGCTTTTGTGGCATGGTGTAGTGCGAAAGTATGATATTTATCAAGAATTTCTCACGACATTCTAAATATTTCAAAATATATCGTACTTAAGCACTACAACTAACCCTCATTAATTTGAGGGGGAGCATTAATATTTTCTATGGCCAAAACATAATTTCATATTTCACCCAAGACCGGTTAATCCATTAATATCAAAAATATTAACGGTTAACATTTTGGATAAGGGGAGAAAATAGGATTAGAGAGACTTGTAAATATACATGGCTAAAGGTGAAAAGGACTTAATGGAAAATTCAATTAATATGTGTAATGCACATGTTAAGGGGGAGTGTTTTGATGTCAAAAACACTGAAGGTACAAAACATTTTGATATTTATATCTCAAGTACCTTAGTGATTTTCAAGGAATTTTTATGGTGACAAATACTTACCCAAAACACACTTAATTCACGATGATTGTAGTGACAAAAAGGTGGTAGGATTAGGTACAAGTCCAATGATTCTTCCAAAACCGAAGGAATCTTCCCAAGGAAAATTCCATAGCTAGAAATAGTAGTCCTTAGGAAAGATGGGGAATGGATTGTAAACGTAGCAGAATGCTGACCAAATACTTAAGCTAGCACTGGAACAATCACAACAAGGTGCTAGTTATGATGTATTAAGCATTGAAGGGGTTGAAGAATGAAAAAGAATTGTAAAGATAAAGGGTGTAAAGAAAGAAGCCCTCCTTACAACTTAGGCAGAAACCGGGTCAACACATCTTGAGGACGATAAGACATCATGGACCCAGTGATGCAATGCACAACCCCTCCCAGCTAACTCAAATATCTCTCAAAAGATATTTGTTTTAATGTCACGGAGTTCAACACGTTATGTATCGGTTTATTCACTTCGAGTAAATTGATATTGAAGAGGTGGCAATCCTCTCCAGCCTCCGCTCAGCAAATCAAAATGCACTATCGAGTCTAGAGCCATGAGATCATCAAAAGTCTTATTAGGACACTTGCCATTTATTCCTTGATTCTTCACACACTGTGAAAAGTAAGAAAGATTTTATGAGTCCTACGCAATATTCTTATAATATTGCCAAAATATCCGAGTGATACGAAAGTATTACAATAAAGATGGAAATCCTGCTTAAGCCAACATCAAACAAGGTCATGGTAGGTTGCACGTGCCGTTCTTTAAGAACAAATCTTGTTATAACTGGAAAGAAACGATGGATTGTTTCTTAATTGAACTCAAACTTGTTCCAGGGCCTCTAAGCAAAATCTAAGTGATGTTGCCAGAACACTAAGAAACACTCAGAGTGATACTTCTTAGTGTTCACAATGATGAGTGGAAATCCTTCCAGTGTCAACATTAAACAGCATTACGGTAGGTGACAAGCAAGATTCTATCAGAATCAAGCTCGGGACAACTGGAAAGCAACGGTGGTGGAAATCTTAATTGCAATTCACTTGTTACAGGTTTATGAATTGACGGCTTCAATCATGAGGATTTTATTCCCAAATGATTCACTCTTTATGTTCGCAGTCAGCTTTGGACGGTCGAGTAAAGAGAACGGGTTTACTCGCGAAATCTTGTCAAGGAGATTTTTAATTAAATCTACCTGTCACAAGTACGATATTTAATATCGTCCAACGGTCTTCACCGACCGGAGGTAAAATGATACCGAATTAGAATGAAATGTCAAAGCCATTTTATTTTTGTCTTATCATGTTGCTACATTCGAAGACGATGGCGTTTCGGTGTACCAATTGAAGTCGTCCTCACATACTTATACTTTCTGCATCAAATATTTCAGCAAAATTCAAGAAAGTTCAACCTAAAGTCTTCTGCTGTATCAACTCTGAAACTTTCAAGAATTTAACAAATTATAGGTGTGTGGGACATGAAGTCACGAGGAGGAAAGCATCACAAGAAGGCGAAGATCGCACATGAAAGGCCAAAAGAACATGCTCTAAGCCAAACCCTAATGGTTATCAACACATATTCACAACAATAAAGAAAATAAAAGAAGAAAATAAAAGAAGAAAAGAGAAAATGGACAACGAGCACAAGAACGAAGATCTAATATGCTAGATTTAGGACTTTGTAATTTGGAGTGACCTCCCTTAGGGGGAGATTGTTGGAAATACATTTTTATAGTTAGAAAGTCTCGGTCACTCCAACAATATAGTTATGGGCTCGTAGTATAGTTATTGTAATTGATTAAGAAAGCCCGACCCATGAGCATGTTCATGGGCCGGAGGCCCAAGTCCATTAGTGGCTTTGGTATATAAACCTTCTCCTTTGATGGAGAGGGTGTTGGTTGTTTCATATTTCACATAGTAATAAACATTCTTTTCTCTCTACTTTCTCTCACTTCTTTCTCTCTCTAGAAACATCAACCTCACTTTAGGATCAAGATTATCATTGTTCAACATATTTGACAGTAGATAGACAGCAGCCTCAATACACACATATGATAGAGTATTTGTTGGCTTCTCCTTTAAGGTATGCTCTTACTTATGCTCTAATCATCCCTGTCACACACATCAAACAGTTTTGGAACACAAGAAGTTCCATAACAGTTAATGGAGTGACTACAATCGAAGGCATCATTCATGGGAAATAATGGGTGGTTACTAAGGCTTTGGTACGCCAAGCCTTACATCTTAATGATGCTGATGGTATAGTCACCCTACCCACTGAATTGCTACATGAAGGCCTTCAAGGCTTGTGGTACAGACTCCCCTCAATAGAGAAAATTAATAAATATTCTAAGGGTCAGTTTCCCCCAGCCTGGAAGTTTTTGATACATGTCCTTCTATAATGTCTTAGTCCCAAATGCTCTTCATTAAATGAAATCAACCGATCTATCGGGAGTGCTCTTGTTTGTTTGGCAAATTGGCAACTTTATAATTATTCAAAAATGATTTTTGAAGGCATGTTACATAACAAGGGAAGCAAGATGACTCTTGCTTACCTAAGGTTTTTACAAATGGTTTTTATCTTCAAGGGGGATGTGGTAGAGATCATGACAATTTTTATGAGATCCATACACAAAAGAAAAAGCTTTATATCACCCTAAACACTGAATCATATGAACCCTTGCCATTGACACCTCCAATGCTTGCTGTTATTGAAGTTGCTTTACACCCACCACCTCTACCAGAACAACAAGAACCTGAACTAGAACAACAACATGACCAACCACCACCTTCACCACAACCTCATATTGAACCAATCATTAACATGACCATTGATCAGCTTGTTCCTTTCATTTCAACCGCTGACACTTCGGTTTCAGTCGCTGACACTTCCCTTTTAGACGCTGACAAAGGTCAAACAGACACAAACACTTCATCAAAGTCACCACCATAACATTTTCATTTAGCCAAATGCCAAAGGATTGATGGGGTGTTCTCCCCTGGTGGTCCTAGCCATGTAGCAGAGAGAACCACCACCACAAGTGTGGTTGGCGACATGGGGGTGGCTGGACCTATTGGCCTTGTTGCATATCAAGCCAGGTCCATTGTAGATAAGCCCACCACCATGCCCCATGATTCCTCATTAGGGATTGAGTTCCCTCATGTGGATGAGGGAAACATGCAACCTATGACTAATATGGAACTAACGGTACTCTGCATGAGCTTGCAAAAGAAAAATGTAGAGTTTGTACTGAAATTAACAACCCAAGACTTTGAACTCAATACTTAGAGGGAGAGGATTGTACAGTTGGATATAAGGAGACGGTTTGTTGTTGAGTCCTCTAGTGGTGCAAAGGAGGATTCTTACAAAGGGGAGGATGAACCAACTGAGACCTTTATTGCAAGTGATAAAAGTTCTAAAGAGGGTTCTTTTAATGAGAAGGAAATAGCTGCTGCTCTTACAAGTTTAAAGTGACAAGGGCAGTTTGATTCCTCAAAGGTGTTAGAAGTGACTCCCAAGGATCTATCTTTTGTGGAGTTGATGAAACCGCAGGAAACTATGATTGCAGGTTCAACCACTGATAAGACTAATCAACTTGCTGACACTTCATATGCAGCCGCTGACAAACCTACAAATATCATTGGTGTATCCCAACCATCATTGGTACTTAAAGAGGTTTCTACTCAGGTATCCCATCTATTTCTCCAGTCAATGATCCTAAAGATAAAGGTAAAGGGATAATGGTAGAAGTAGAGGTCCCCAAAGAACATGTACATGTTAAGTTTGATGCCATGTTGGCTCAACAGTTGGATGAGCAGGAGAGAAGGGGGTTAAAGAAGGGTGGTATAGAAGCTCAGATTAGCGCAGAATCTGAGGAAATAATAAGGGTAAGTAATAGTGAAGAAGAAAGCAGTGGGTCATGCTTCAAATGTTGATATGGACGATGAACCAGATAAGTTGGAATATGGTGAGGGTGAGGCAGCTAAGGAAAGGCTTAAGCAACTTAAGATGTAAATTGATTTAGATATACCTACAATTCCAGAAGTATATTTTAGGTATGAGAATGAAGTCTTGAATAACCCTAATGTGTCATTGACTGAGAAGATTTGGGGGTTAGAAATTTTTACGAGAGTTCAGAAGGATTGCAAGACTATTTTGGAGAATAGGGTAAACAGAGTGTTTACAAAGAATAAGACTGCAAGAAGGATTGCAAGTTTTTGGTCCCTGAGTTTAGCATATTGGATCCAAAGTTCACTGAAGGTCCCTTAAAGAAGAACATGGAACTTTCTCAATTGGAAGCTGGTGATATTGCTGTTGTGATACCCCTTGACTTCAGAAATCCTATTGTTAAGTATGAAGAAGATTCCACAACAGGTTTCTAGGTGATCATAAGGTATAGGGACAAAGTTCATATGTTTACATCTTTTATGTCCTTGTTTGGCAGTATTGATAGAGAAGACTTGGAGACTCTTTAGAGTCTATTGAAGGAGAAGTATGAGGCTGAAGCTCCTACTTCTCAGAATGGAATAAAGATATGGACAACATTCAAGAGAATGTTTGACCATGATGAAGCTGATCCAGTTTTGCTGGATTTGGATGATTTGAGCACTTTGGAGTGGCGTTTGTATTTGACTGTTGGTATATTTCATCTCTGCACAACAAAGTTTTCAGAGTTCTTGTTGGTTGATGGGAAGTATCATTAGTCACAGGAAGTTTTGAAGAAGATAATGAGCACCAAGCTTAAAGTGGAGTACACCAGTGGAATAGGAATTGACTTGATGAAATTCATTATCTCTCAATTACCAGAATAGGTTTTATTTGTAAGAATCCTCTGTATATTTTGTCTTTATTCAGAAACTTGATGATTAGAGTAAATATCAAGTTTAGGGGAGGATTGTTGGGAATAAAATTAGCTAAGTCTACTAGCCACTAACAAATGTGATCAAGCCGTTGACAAGGTGTTATCAAGCCATTGACAGCCTAGACACAAATAATAAGAATCAAGCCGTTGTCAAGACTTGTTAGCTGTCAAAGTCAACACGTTTGTTTAAGTTAGGAAGATGTATACGAATATTGTATTTTCTTATGTTTATCTTTAGATATCTTCCTAATATAGTTGATACGATATCTTAATGTACAAGACTCCTTATGTGTATAAAAGGAGACCTTAGGGTTTATGTTTTGATATACTTTCAATCACATTGTTCATCGTTATTATTATTCGAAGTTGAAAGTTTGGTATACGTGCTTTGTTATTTTTTCTTTATTCTAAGTATTAATTCCGCATAATACTTAGTTTGTTGAATACACAAAGTTTATCTACGTATTATACTTGAACTAATCTCGATAATACAAAAGCTTAATCGATCTAAGTTTGGGATCAACATGGACTAGGACAGTTACCGTATTCAGTATCTCCCCCACATTGACATGACTTCCCTCACATTTCTATGATTAGGTTGTCCTATTGAACCTAGATCTTGGGATCTCCAGTCAACTGGGTTAGGTTTTCCTTCATAGAAACTCATTCTTTCAAGGGATTTAATCCCATTCCTTTAGACGACTTACTAACTAACTCTCTGCTTAAGCCTTTCGTAAGCGGATCCGCGATGTCATCCTTTTACTTCACATAGTCAATTAAGATAACTCCTGTTGAGAGTAGTTATCTTACCGAATTATGTTGACGACGGATATGTCTAGACTTTCCATTATACATTGTGCTATGAGCTCTGCCAATTGTCGATTGACTATCACAATGTATAAATTTTTATACTAATGGTCGTTACCAGTTTAGGCCACCGGGGTATGTCCTCCACGAATTGACGTAGCCATTTTGCCTCTTCTCCGCATTTATCTAACGCGATAAATTCTTATTCCATCATGGACTTAGCTATCACTGTTTGCTTGGAAGACTTCCAAGATATAGCGGTCTCTCCTAGTGTAAACATATATCTTGTAACACCCCCAAATTTATACAACTCAATACAGCGGAAGACTAGTTGGTGTTACGGGATAGCACATTACTCACATCATAGACAACGCATAAAAATCGCGTCGTTTAATAATAAATCATTTCCATTCATAAATATTCAAAGTTACATAGGTCCCACGTCATTATATTTAATACAGGTTTTACAAAGCATTTGAATGGAAATAAGTATTTAGGTGCGGGCCATGAATTCTTGTTGTCTTCCCGAGAATTACCTTCAAGTACCTGAGATAAAACATGTTAAAAGAAAAGGTCAGCGATAACGCCGAGTGAATTCATAGAGTTTAATAAATTCCATCAATATAATATCAGTATAAAATTATTAATGAAAATCATTTTGTACAAATCATGTTAATAGGCCATAAAATAGCCAAAGTTATTTTATACAAATCCTTATCGAAAATCATAATATAGGTATTTGCCGTAAAAATCATTATACGAGCCAATGTCGTAAAAACATCATACAATACGTCTTATGACGTTGTATAAAATCAAATAAAAACCGTTATATGAATATGGTTATGAAAACCAAAACCCAAACATAATATCATTAGTATGACCCTGTATTGCTAGTCAGGCAATACATCGTAATTCGAAGCGTCTAGTAGTATTTCGTTAGTTTTTGGATTATTATAAGCCGCATGACATTGTTACCTTACTAAACCAACAACGGGTAGCTAACCCGATACAAATTTTTCCCATCTAAAGTAGCGTGTCGTCACAAAGGTCACGCTATGGAAATCCTCTCATACATAAATTCGCTTACCAATCAATGTGGCACGACGGGGATCAACCGTCAAGGCGCGAATTGGGGTGATCGTCCCCAAATAGTACTATTAAATGCATAAGCGTCTACCAAATCCCGGTAGTTCACAATTCATGCTAATGGGACTTTTAGTGACATAACCTAACTTTAATAATCCATTTTTATTTCATCTATCGGGTCCTTTAATCATTTATCGGGTCATACAATCGGGTCATTCAATCATTCGGGTCCAAAATCAATAAACAAACAATCGGGACAAATGGTGTCCTATTTAATAAAAACTAACATGTTATCTCCCTCGCGGGTTTATAAAACATTTATAAAAACATTTAAAAGAGTGCGAGGCTATGAACTCACGTTGATGTGAGAAGACGGGTTATCGGCAATTCGGACGTACGGTACGTGCTTCAATCACGGAAACCTAGACAAATAATACTCGGTCTTAGACGTTTGTCCGATGAATTTATAAAAAAACAATTATGTATACATATGATGATTATTTATATATGATGATCAAGTGGGTTTACATATTCTCGTTTGCTCATTTTAGTGTTATGTGTCGATAACTTTTATACTAGTTTTACCTATTTACGTGTTTTAGGTCCAATAAACTTATTATGAGTTCTTTAACTCTTATTAATCCATGTTATACTTATATTATCAGTATCTACACCTTACAAGTTGGGCCTAAATGGGTTAAGCCCAATAAGTTCTTTTTACAAGTTTTTATCTTATTTAGTCCAATTATTAGTCCAATATGCTTAATTAGCTCGTAAATGTCCGTATTTCTTATAGTTCGGGTTTTATCGGTTTTTACTTGTATTAGATACTTATATATCAGTATATGACTTTTATAAGCTTTACATTAGACGGGTTTGGTCGTCTAAGTTTTATTTGGCGAAAAACGTTAATTTTACGGTGATTGCCGAAAAAGTCGTAAAAATCAAGTTTATAGTTTTTATTACTTATAATTATTATTTCACCACCATTTATATAATTTATCCATTTAATTAACCTTTTATATATTTATATAAATAAGTTTTATAAGTTACTGGGTTTTTATTTTACATTTTATACATTAAAATGTGAGTGCTTATATAATAATAATAAACATTAATTCCAAAAATCTGATTTTTATCTTCATGTTCACCATTTTTACCATATCTAGAGTTCTATAATGAATTAGAAGCTCATTTTTGGGTTACAAGTTCTTTATATTATGTGCTACATTTAACTTAGCTATAGCTACTGCCCGTTTTGAGTTCATCTTGCCTTAAAAGTCCCTACAAAACTGCTTATTCAGATTAGACCACCTAACTTGTTTTGATCATATCTCACTCATTATTTTGATTCCATTGCATGGCCAACTCTCACATGTGTACAAGACATATAGCTTACTGTAAATGGATTCTACTTCATCATTTTATCAGTCCATGACCTGTTTCTTTACTGTTTTATACAGCCAAAAAATTTAACCAAGATTTTAACCTTGTTTCTTATGGTTTTTCACCTTTTAAATCATGTTTATCAACACCAAATCCCCACATAACATTTTTATCATCATATAATCATCATATACATATACAATAGGAAATAAAATACATGTTTACATAATCAAAATAACAAGAAGATGAGGAGGACAATCTTTATACCACCATGATGATGTAGGTTGTGATTTGAGCATGGTTTTTGATGGAGAAACTTGTGATGAACCATGACCATCTTCAAGATCACCAAATCTTCATGAATACCTTGTGGAAAATCAGCCCTACTACTCCATGAAAACTCCTCCTTGGATGTTATAACTTGCACCAATCTTCATCTTTTTGAATGGAGATTAACATATGTTAATTATAACATATGTTTATGGTTAAATTTTGTATGAATGGTGGTGTTTTGTGGAGAAATGGGACGGCAAGATGAGAGAGTAGAGAGGAAATTGAGATGGTTTTGCATGTTGTAAATGGAAGAAATGAAGGTAGCTAGTGGTTTTGATAGTGGAAGCTTACAAAGTAAGCATTTAGCAACAAGTGTTGTTAGTTACATAAGAACTTTACACCTCATGGTGTAACTAGCTTATATGGCCGGTTTTGATGGGGGTGGGACAAGTGTCCCACTTGTCTCATCCCCATTTATTTACGGGTATTCCTCGATTCTAGTTTCCTCGATTTGCGTGCCCTCGGGTCGTTTTACGAAAAACGTTTTTATAAATTATGAATCAACGTCACAAAACAAATCCAATAAAAATTGTTTCATCAAAAACGGAGTTCGAAAACGTAAATACGTAATCCTAAGGTTTCCGGTTTAGTCGTAAAGGACGTTAAAATAAAATCGTAAGTCCTAATCTCTTCTCGTAAATTTGTGAGTTTATGAACTAACTCAAATTTAAAACTCCAAAATAATATTCATGGATAAATTTATTTTCTGAAATGTCAGACTGTCACCAAAAACGGTGTATGTAAACGTAGGCACGCAACGTTGAATCCTCCGGTTTAGATGTAGTCGATGCTACTTCAAGACGTAAATCCAAATTTCTTCCCAAAAATAAGTGAGTTCATATTGTAACATTAAAATAATGTTTTTAAATAATATTCGAGAATAAAATATCAACCATAAATTGACGGATTGTCACATATCTACTCGTCGATCTAGAATCTTTTATGTCAGATATCCAATTTGCATCACTGTATCCTTCCATAACCGCTGGATACCTAGCATAATTCAGTCCATAATCACGACTGTATCTCAAATAATGAATTACCCTAGTCATAGCTTTCCAATGTGCTTCACTTGGATTACTAGTATACCTAGTCAGCCTGCTAACAGCATATGCTAAGTCAGGCCGGGTACATGTCATCAAATACATTAACATGCAAACACTTCTTGAATACTCTCATTGGGCAACACCTGCGGCTCTATTTTTATATTGATGCAAACTGGTGTCATTTGGAGTTCTATCTAGGCCGGAATCCCCCGCATTATGAGTATTAAGAATTTTGTCCACGTAATGTGCTTGACTTAATGCAAGTTCACTCTGAGTTCATATGATGTTTATTACAAGGATCACATCAGCCAAACCCATATCTTTCATGTCAAAATTTGATTTCAACATGTCTTTAGTAGACTTGATCATCTTGTCGTTACTGCCAACGATAAGCATATCATCGACATAAAGACACAAGATTACATATCCACTATTTGTGTCATTCACATAAACACACTTGTCGCATTCGTTAATTTTGAATCCACTCTCTAACATGGCGTGATCAAACTTTTGATTCCATTGATTGGGAGCTTGATTTAAGCCATACAATGACTTAACAAGCCTATAAACTTTGCTCTCTTGTCCAGGGGCCATGAAACCCTCAGGTTGGTTCATGATATTTCTTCTTCTAAATCTCCGTTTAGAAAAGCCGTTTTCACATCCATTTGGTGAACTTCTAAATTTCTTAATGCGGCAATAGCAAGAATCATTCTAATAGAAGTTATTCGCGTAACAGGCGAATAAGTATCAAATTAATCGACACCTTCGCGTTGTCTAAATCCTTTGATCACCGATCTTGCTTTGTACTTGTTAATGGTGCCATCAGCTTTCATCTTCTTCTTGAAGATCCATTTATAGGCTAGTGGTTTACAACCAGAAGGTAAACCCACGAGCTCCCAAGTATGATTTTGTAAAATAGAATCTATTTCACTGTTAAGCGTTTCTTTCCATCAAGGCCCTTCCGAGGAATTTACAGCTTCTTGATAAGAGGTGGGTTCATTTTCTACCATAAAAAGACAAAAGCGGGTCCAAATGATTTCTCGGTTCTCGCCCGTTTACTTCTCTCTAGGTTCAAACTCTTATTCCTCGGGTTGATCTTGTCTCTCATCTTGGAGATCGTTATCATCTTGTTGTCTCTTATCTTGGACAACTGATTAATCTATTCTAGATGTGCTTCCATTTCCTTTTTTAAATAAGGAAATATGTTTTTCAAGAAGGACGCATTCCTTGATTCCATAACTGTGTTCTTGTGTATATCTTGATTTTTTGAATCATGTACAATGAAACGATACGCATTGCTATTCATAACATATCCAATAAATATAGAATCTACAGATTTAGGTCCAATTGTTTGGGCCTTAGGTGTCGGCACATCTACCTTGGCTAGACACCCCACACTCGTAAGTACTTGTATGATGGTTTTCTTCCCATTCACAGTTCATATGGGGTTTCCTCTTTATCCTTACGAGGTATATTGTTTAAAAGATAAGTAGCCGTTACAATGTCTTCCCCCCACATGTCCCGGCTCAACCCATAACTTAACATCATGGCATTAACCATTTATTTCAAGGTACGGTTCTTCCTTTAGGCTATACCATTTTGCTGAGGTGAATAAGGAGTAGTAAACTCGTGTCTAATTCCATGTTTCGTACATAGATCAGCAAAAGGAGACACATATTCACATCCTCTATCACTTCGTACACCCTTGAGTTTCCTACCAAGTTGATTCTCAACTTCCGTTTTGTATAGAACAAACTTTTCTATAGGTTCATCTTTACTTTCACCAAGTAAACGTAGCAGTACTTTGTGCAATCATCAATAAAAGTGATGAAGTACTTATTGCCACCTTTTGTGGGTAGTGATTTCAAATCACATATGTCTGTGTGTATCATATCAAGTGGTTCGGTTTTTCGTTCAACCGATTTGAAAGATGATCTTGTATGTTTGGCTTCAACACAAGTTTCACACTTATAATTTGAATCAATATGAAAATTTGGTATGCCATTAAATTTAATTAAACAACGCACTGAATTAAAATTAACATGTCCAAGACGGCCATGCCACACATTAGAAGACTCAATCAAGTAAGCAAAAGAATTTATTTTATTGATAGTATTCTTAACAACTATTACATTGATATTAAACATACCATTCAGGGCATACCCCTTACCAACATACATTTGATTCTTAGAAAGAACAACTTTATCAAACTAAAAAGCAAGACGAAAACCAAACTTATTCAAAAGCCACCCGGACACAAGATTCTTGCGAATCTGTAAAGCCTGCATGATTTTACCATGAACAGTACACTTAGTAAACATACGAACAAACTAAAACTTTCCTTTTATAGCACGAACATGTGTCACGAATATTAATTTCAGAAACTACGTATGTGTTATTACACGATAAGTATTAAGTACGTGATATTACACGATAATTAGTATCATGATAATTATAGTCACGAACATGAATCACGAACATTAAATCACGAACATTAAATCATGAACATGTAAATTGCGTATGTATTTATCATTATACGATAAATAACGATTAAGGACAAGTACCTATTGTAACACGAATAATTATTACAAACTAACACGAAAACACTAACGGATGAACCGTAAATTGCTAAACATGAAAATTGTACGGGTTACCCTCGTGGGCCCTTATAGCCGCGGACACAAGGAAGGACAAGGGCCAAGCCCAACTTAATTTGACCAAATATGAAAAAGGGAAAACACAAACTTTTTCATTCATAAGATTTTACAAAAATTAAAACCCTAGTTCTCCTTGCCTCTCTTCCTTTCCGCCAGCTACCATGAACACCACAAGAGTGGTTGTTTGATTTTGAGTGTTGGATATTGGGTGTTCGTGTTCGTGTTCTTAGTTCCATTTGATTCACGCATTCGGTAAACCTTTTTAATCCTTTCTTTTTATTCTTTCAGTTAGAATCAAGAACACATGGTTATGTAATCTTAAAAACAAGAAAACATGTTGGTTTAACCTAGAAAACATAAAAGAATGGTTTGATTGGGGGTTTTGTTCGGCCGAATCACACGAACCGAGAGCCCCATCGCTCTCGGCTTGGCTCGTTGTACACCCACTGTGACAATCCGTCAATTTATGGTTTATATTTTTTTCTCAAATATTATTTAAAAACATTATTTTAATGTTATATTATGAACTCACTTATTTCTGGGAAGAAATTTGGATTTACGTCTTGAAGTAGCATCGACTACGTTTAAACCAGAGGATTCTACGTTACGTGCTTACGTTTACATACACCGTTTTGGTGACAGTCCGACATTTCAGGAAATAAATTTATCCGTGAATATTATTTTGGGATTTTAATTTTGAGTTGGTTCATAAACTCACAAATTTACGAGAAGAGATTAGGACTTACGATTTTAATTTAACGTCTTTTACGACTAAACCGGAAACCTTAGGATTACGTATTTACGTTTTCGAACTCCGTTTTTGATGAGACAATTTTTATTAGATTCGTTTTGTGCCGTTGATTCATAATTTAAAAAAACGTTTTTCGTAAAACGACCTGAGGGCACGCAAATCGAGGAAACTAGAATCGAAGAATACCCGTAAATTAGTGGGATGGGACAAAACAAGTTTATCCCACCCCACTCAAAAGAGATGGCCAAAAGAGGACACCACATCATAAGATGTGGCACCTTTTTAGCTAGAAAGCTAACACATGTTAGCATAAGCTTAACATGTAAGCTAACTTAGCACAAAACCACCAAAACCACTTCATTCATACCATTTACACTTAGCAACTCATGCAAACCACTCACCAAACTCTCTCATCTCTCTAAAATTCGTCCAACCATCATCAAAAACAACCCTCATTTGATCTATGTGTTAGGACCATTGTAATAGTTAAATGTAATAGGTAGACTAGGAGGTATGTAGTTCCTCCTGGTTCTAGTAGTAGTAGGAGCAAGTCCTGCTCCTGGTCCTAGTCGAAGTCAAACTTTATTATTTACTTAATATTCTGTTAGGATATGCATGAGATATGTTAGGAAAGGATATGCATATCAGTTTTACACGTTTTCTTTAATGCTGTATTAGGGTTTCCTTGTAGTATAAAAGGAACCTTAGACAGAAGGGTTAGGTACACCTTCACAAAACGTAGTTCTAGTCATTATCAATATTAGAAATCCTTAGAAAGGATCAAGTCTTTATAGTTATTTTGTTCTCCTTGATTATATTTATATTTTACATTCATATTGTGTATAGAGTCTCTTTGTGATTTGACTTGTGATTACAGAAGTCATTCACCGGTCCTGACAGGCTGCAAGATCTACATCTAGTAGGCCCAACAAGTGGTATCAGAGCCCCGGAGGGTCTCTATACAAGAAGAATCAAGTTTTCTTATTTCTGACATTTTTTTTATCATGTCTGCCTCAACTTCTACTGAAACAGGAGAAGACAGCACTCCTAAAATTGTGCAACCTCAGCAGATCCTTGCTACAGTCTCAAACACGAATGGTAAATTCCATTTTCTGAAAAAGGGTGAATATGAAAACTGGGCAATGAAGATGGAATGGTGGATAACCAATACTGATCAAGATCTTTGGAAGATAATTCTGAATGGGAACAGCAGGAAGCTTACTGGAAGAGACAAGAATGGTAATATTACTCTTCTTGACCCTAAGTCTCATGAAGAAATCATAGCTATTCAGAAGGAGGTCAAAGCAAAGACGATTTTGCTTCAATCCCTTCCTGAAGATCACATGGGTGACTTCTACCATTTGCATGATGCCAGAGAGATCTGGAATGGCATAAAAGCAAGGTTCGGTGGGAATGAGGAGTCAAAGAAAATGCGAGATCCATGCTGAGAGATGAATTCACAGAATTCAAAATCTCAGAAACTGAAGGTCTACATCAAGGGTATGATAGGTTCCAGAAGATATTGAGCCAGTTGAATCAACTTCGGTCAAAGCCTGATGATGGTGACATTAATGCAAGGTTTCTTAAAGTCTTACCCTACTCATGGAATCAGGTGGTGATATCTCTCAAAGCCAAAGGTGGGCTTGACTATCTCAACTTTGATGATCTGTTTCATAGGCTCAGAACTTTCGAACCTCATGTGAGAGGATTTTCGAGTGACACTTTTCCCACTCCTGCTAATTCTGCCTTTGTGAGTTCTATGGCATCTAGTCCCATGTCATATGCAAGTAGCCCAAGCAATACTGTCTCCTCTCAGCATACTGTTCAGCATACTTCTGCTCCTGATCCTACTGCCAAGTCTGGTAGTATGGTAGAAGCCGTTCTTTATTCTTTTGTGGCTGATGTTAATGCTGAACAACAACTTGCTTTTGATGACTTCAAACAGGTTGATAAACTTGACCTGGATGAGATGGATCTTAAATGGCAGATGGCCATGCTTACTCTTAGGGTTCACAAGTTTGAGAAGAAAGCATGAAGGAAATTTAATTACAACCCTCGGGAGCCAGCAAGATTCGACTGAAGCAAGGTTCGATGCTATAACTGCCAGCAACAAGGTCACTTTGCAAGGGAGTGCCCTAGCAAGAATGATCAGGAGAAGAGCAGGTACTCCGCTTTCAAGGTTCAGGAGATAAAAGATGACAAGAAGGCATTGGTATCTGTTGACTCTATGGTCAACTGGAATGATCATCAGGCTTCTACTCTGGAATCAGCTGAGTCCTCGACTGACGTGTTTGCAATGATTGTTGGGAATCTCTCTGATGCAGAAGAAGCAGACGAGTTTGCTCTTATGGGCATCTCACCTCAGGTACAACATTGTCCTCTTGGTTGTCATGATAAATACTCAGAATTGTTGTCCCAATTTAATGAAGTAAATGATCAAAATGATAAGTATTTTTTAGAGGTTCAAGCCTATAAGGCTTCATTAAACACATTGGAACAACAAAAGAGGTGGTTACAAGATACACAACGTGCGTATGAGGATAAAATCAGGATACTAAGTATTGATTTAGAAAACACGACAAATGTGCTTAAATATACAAAAAAGTAAGAGATGCTAGTATCAAAGAAAAAGAGGAGATGCAAGGAAAATTAGATGCTACAATGCTAAGATTTGAAAAATGGCAAAAGGCACCTAAAAATCTTTCAAAACTAATTGATAGTAGCATGTCTGGCAGAACTAAAAGAGGCTTAGGATTTGAAAAATATATTGATTCAGAAGATGTGTTTGATTTATCTTTTTCAAGTGTCTTTGATGCCGACAAAGAGGATGAGGGAAAACCTAATTACAATAGGTTTAAACCAGCAGCAGAAATGCATGTTGTCCCTCCTCCTCTTACTAGAACTTTTATGCCCACTTCATGGCATAATGACTTGGATGGATCACAGATGCTTGAGTCCCCAACAAGTTCTACTAATACTAATGACTTTGTCTCATGTACTTTCAGTGACAAAGCCAGAGACTCTGCATCTAGTGGTTCAAGTGAAGAGTCAAGACCTACAAGTTCCAAGTTGAATGAACATGCTGCTACTGGTGCTAGGAAGTGTGAAGAAAGAGTTGCTGTTGTGTCAAGTGTGTCTGGTCCTAGTTTATTGAGTCCTAGGAAGAATGTTTCTCCTAGAATTGTGTGTAATAAAGTAGGCAGTATGAAACAATCTCATTCTAATAAAAGGTCTTTCAAAACATGTTTTGTTTGTGGCAGTGCCTTTCATTTATTTAAAGATTGTGATTATTATGACACACATGCTTTTGTTAATCATGCTTTTCCTACTCCTGGTCCACCAGGAGCTGCCCCATATGCTTCTAGAAGGCTTAATCCTAGTGCTCAATCGTTTACTTCTTCTAGAAGGTCCTCTCCTTTAGTTTCTGATCATTGGAGACACTTTGGATTACAAACCTCTAGTAATTATTTTCAAAATTTTAATCCAGTTTATCCACATAATATGGACCACACGTATTTTGGTTTGGGAAGTTTGGGAACTGCTGTTAAGCCCTCAGCAGGTTGTTCTTGGTCCAATAATAATACCTATATGATGCATAGGCAACCAAGGAACAACAGTGGATCTCATCAATCTTCTTGGCATTCTTCTAAAGATCCACAAGGCGGGCTCAAACCTGAAAAGTTTTGGTTCCCCTTAAGACACTAACTTTTGCATTTTATTAACTTGTTGTTGTAGGTTACTCCATACCAGGATCCTAGTCTAGGAATTGTTGATAGTGGTTGCTCCAGGAGCATGACTGGCAATAAAAGTCTTCTCTCTAACTTTGTACCATTTCACGGAGGCAAGGTCTATTTTGGTGGGGGTGAAGGCAGAATCACTGGAAAAGGAACGATAAAGACTCCTAATCTAAATTTTGAGCAGGTCTACTATGTGGAAGCACTTCAGCACTTCAACTTGATATCGGTCTCTTAGATTTGTGACAAGAAGCAGTTTGTTCTCTTCACCGATACTGATGCACTTGTGCTTTCCAAAGACTTTCAGCTTCCGGATGACTCACAAGTTCTACTCAGAATCCCTAGAAGACACAATCTCTATAGCATCAAGTTTAATGAAGTCAACCCTACTGGTCAACTAGCATGTCTAGTTGCTAAAGCCTCAGAAGATGAAGCCACTAAATGGCGGCGAAGGATGGGGCATGTGAACTTCAAGACCATTCACAAACTTGCAAATCTGAATCTGGTCTCTGGTTTACCTCCCAAGACGTTTAGAAATGATATAAATTGTATTGCCTACAGCAAAGGCAAACAGCACAAAGCATCCTTCAAGGCCATTACTGCTCTTAGTCTTATTATTGAACCATTACAGCTACTACACATGGACTTATTTGGTCCTACTTCCTTTCGAAGCATTGACCACAAGCAATTCTGTCTGGTGGTAACTGATGGATATAGCAGGTTTACGTGGGTGTTCTTCATGGCTGCCAAAAGTGAGACCTACTCAATTCTTAGAGATTTTCTAACCCTGATAGAGAACCAGTTGTCCAAGACAGTTAAAGGTATTCGTTGCGACAATGGAACCGAGTTTAAAAATAAAGACCTCATCGCACTTTGCAATGCTAATGGCATCAAAAGAGATTATAGTGCAGCAAGGACTCCTCAACAGAATGGTGTGGCAGAAAGAAAGAACATGACACTAATAGAAGTAGCAAGAACTATGCTTGCCGATTCCAAGCTTCCAACCATGTTTTGGACAGAAGCTGTTAATACTGCAAGTTATGTTTTGAATAGGGTTTCTATTACCAATCCTCACAAGAAGACTCCTTATGAGATGCTCACGGGCAAAGTTCCTAATATTGCTCATTTGAAGCCTTTTGGGTGTCCAGTCACCATTCTGAATACTAGTGACTATTTGGGGAAGTTTGATGGCAAGGCAAATGAAGGATACATTGTGGGATATTCAGCTCACTCTCGGGCTTATCGTGTCTATAATCTCCAAGCCAAGCGAATCATTGAAACTATAAATCTCAGGTACTTTGAAGAGAAGTCAAACATTCAAGGCAAGGGTCCAGAATGGTATTTTGATCTTGATTATCTTAGTGATTCGTTAGGATATTTTCGTTTCAAAACTAACCATGATGCAGGCCCACAAGTGTTTGCAACTTCTAGTACCGGTGTTCCTACTAATCTTTCTGATTCAGATGATGAGGATGACATTTTTGTGGTTCCATCCTATTCCACCATAGTTTCTCCTACTCCTCCTAGTGATGCGACTCCATTGGATGTACAGGATTCCCAAGTAGCTCTTGACACTCTTCTCAAACAACAACAAGAAGCTACTAAAGCAGCTGCTCAGGGTGGTTTTGAGTTTCCCTTGGTTGAGCCTACTGACAAAGCTGCTCCTGGTACTCCAGCTTCTGCTCCTAGTGCTAGCTTATCACCTACTGGTACTCCGGCTAGTGAGTCTGCTTCCAATACTCGTTTCTCCAGTCCTTCTGATTTGGGGAACCATCAAAAGAAGTCTTCTACCAAGCTGGATGATATTCATAAACAACCAGTAAATGGGATTTTCCACAATGCTTCATATGATGTTGACTGTGTTGGTGATCCCAATAATTTGGCACCAGAAGTGGAGGTTTCTTCAAATCCAGTATTGCAATCACACAAAGATCATCCTACCACTCAAATCATTGGAGATCCTGGTTCTACTGTCAAGACACGCAGAATGCAGCAGAAGGCCTCGTCTGTTCATCATGCTCTTGTGAGCTATATTGAAGATCAAAAGCGTAATAATCATACGGACTTTCAACACTGTTTGTTTGCTTGTTTTCTTTCTCAGGTGGAACCTAGGTCAGTTTCTCATGCACTTGAGGACCAAAGTTGGGTGGAGGCTATGCAGGAGGAAATGCAGCAATTCTTGTTTCAGAATGTTTGGGTTCTGGTTGACTTACCAGATGGAAAGACATCAATCAATACCAAATGGATTCTCAAGAACAAGAAGGATGCACGGGGAATTATTGTGAGGAATAAAGCTAGGCTTGTCGCACAAGGCCACACTCAAATTGAGGGCATTGACTACACTGAAGTGTTTGCTCCGGTTGCAAGGATAGAGGCCATTCGTCTGTTTTTGGCTTTTGCTTCTTATGTGGGCTTTACGGTGTTTCAGATGGATGTCAAGAGTGCATTTCTCTATGGCAAAATTGACGAGGAGGTGTATGTTACTCAACCTAAGGGCTTTGTAGATCCACTTCATCCCAAGAAAGTTTACAAGGTGGTCAAGGCTCTTTATGGATTACATCAGGCTCCTAGAGCTTGGTATGAGCGTCTTTCAACTTTCTTGTTAAAGAATGGCTATAGAAGGGGTACTATTGACAAAACACTATTTCTTCGGAGGAATACCAAGGACATTATCCTTGTTCAGGTTTATGTGGACGACATTATCTTTGGTTCTACTAGGAAGGAGTGGTGTGATGAGTTTGAACACTTGATGAAAGGCGAATTTCAGATGAGTGCGATGAGAGAACTTTCGTTCTTCCTTGGTCTTCAGGTCAAGCAACAATCGGATGGGATTTTCATCAGTCAAGATAAATATGTCCATGAGATTCTTTAGAAGTTTGACATGGATCCTCTTAGACCAGCAGCAACTCCTTATGAAGTTGCTAAAATCAAACTTAAGAATGAGCCAGACCCCCCGGTCAATGTTCACATGTACAGGTCTATGATTGGCTCCCTCATGTATTTGACTGCATCACGTCCGGATATCATGTTTGCAGTAAGTGCTTGTTCTAGACACCAGGTGACTCCAACGGTTTCGAACTTAAATGCAGTGAAGAAGATTTTCAAATATATCAAGGCTCATCCTAAATTGGGCTTATGGTATCCTAGAGAATCACCTTTTGTTCTAGAAGCATATAGTGATAGTGACTATGCTGGTGCAAATAATGACAGAAAGTCTACTACTGGTGGTTGTCAATTCTTGGGTCGTCGACTTATTTCATGGCAATGCAAGAAACAGACAATAGTAGCTACTTCTTCAACAGAAGCTGAATACGTTGCTGCTGCTAGTTGTTGTGGACAAGTTTTGTGGATCCAAAATCAGATGTTGGATTATGGTTTCAATTTTATGAACACCAAAATTTTCATTGACAATCAAAGCACTATTTGCATTGTGAAGAATCCTGTTTTTCATCAGCGAACGAAGCATATTGAAATTCAGCATCATTTTATACGAGATGCCAATGAGAAGAAGCTGATTCAGGTTCTTAAAGTTCGTACGGATAATAATGTTGCTGATTTGCTGACTAAAGCGTTTGATGGTCCTCGGTTTAACCGCTTGGTGGTTCACATTGGGATGGTCAATCCTTGAGGTCTAGGATTGAGGGGAGGCTAAGCCTAAGGGGAGGCTTTGTGTACATATTCGTAGGACAGACTAACGTATTGATAGATTTTAACAACTTATTTTATTGGTTCTGGTGGTGTGTGTTACTTCTGGTGGAGGTTTTTGCTTACTTCCAGTGGATATGGTCTTACATGACTGGCGTCTGGTCCTCATTGGTCAGCTTCTAGTCATAATTGGTTGGCTTCTGGTGGTTCAAAATCCTTCCATGTCAAGTGGTGATTGGCTCCTGGTACTGGTCTGGCACACTGTTCATTCCTTTTGTCCTTTGTTAATCACATTTTGCTCCTGGTCTGACCATTGTGTGCTTTGACTTTTGGTCAACGCTCCCAATCCTGGTATTTACATTTTTAATTAAGTATGGTAAATTGGGAGTTGGTAATTATGTTAAAAAGGGCAAGTGGTTACTATGCAATTATGGTTAAATTTGAAAGGGCAACCCCCCATTAATAGGGGTCAATGAACAGTTACCATTTTCCTTATTTATGGTCAAATTACACCCTTGACTCACTCATTACAATCAACACACACACAAAACCGCTCCTACTATCTCCACCCTAATCACAATCCTTCTTCCATCAATTAATCAAGATCCATGGCTGCTCTTGCTTACCAACCTGCTTACAACCGAGTTGCTTATCTGGGTGATGGTCCACATCGTGAACATTTTGCTGACATTCTGGATTTCATTGAAGCTTCCAACCTAAGGTTTGCATTTACTGTATGTCCCACCATATATGATAGTGTTATTCGTCAATTTTGGGCGTCTGATCGACTTGTGGATGTGGTTGGTCGTCCACGTGCACTCCATGCTACCATAGATGGACGTACATATGTGGTGACTGAGGCTTCTATTCGCTCTTCTCTTCATCTTCAGGATGAGGGTGGTGTTGAATACATCCCCAATTCGGAGGTATTGGAGGGGATGGCTGCTTTAGGATACAAACATAGGGGGAAGTTTAACTTCCAGAAAAATAGGTTTTCCCCCTAATGGAAGCTTCTGGTCCACTTTCTAATCCATTGTATGAGTCCCAAGTCTGGGAGTTGGGATGCTTTCCCTACTCCCTTGGCTACTGGTCTTATTTGCTTAGCCCAGTGTAGAGTTTTTAACTTTTCTCATTATCTATTTGAGGGGATGGTCAGTAATCTATCTAATGCTGGTTCTAGAAAGAAGTTTCTTATGTACCCTAGGTTTATTCAGCAAATACTGGTTTGCATTCCTCGTGATAGGACTGAACATGTGCCGTCTAAGCTTACTGCAAAAGTGTATTACAATATGGTCAATGGGTTTACTGGGGAATGGAGGCCCCTGACCGAGGCCATGTTGGGACTGGCTCAGGGTCCTTTGGGTGAGGAGGAGGAGGCTCCTGAGTTTGTTGTGATTGATGATGACCCCATGGAGGAGGAGGCTCCTACTGGTGGTCCTTCTCATGTGGTTGAGGAGGAACTGGTTGAGGTGGTGGTGGTTGAAAAACCATCCCCCTCCAAGGCTGGTCCTTCTTCAGTACCACAAAATTCTCCATTTGTGGAGACTCCACCTCCTAGTCCTGCTCCACACTCGGCTGATAAACCTTTTGGTACTAGTACTCCACAGGTTGATCCATATGTTGCTTCGGGCTCCAATGACGCTTTCCCTGACCCAGGTTCTCTTGGTGGGTAGGCGGAGGAGCCTACTACACTTATGTCTTTGCTTGATCTTTTGCGCAGGTACCATGAGCGGATGATTTCATTGGAAGCTGATTTGAACCAACATCGGAAACTTACTAGGGAGTTTGTTCTTCCTCTGGCTGATCGCATCAAAGCTTTGGAAACTCAACAACGGCGCCACAAGAAGCATGTGATCCATTCAGATTCTGATGAGGAGGGTACGAAGCATGTTGAGGATGGATTGACATTATTGGCAAAGGCTTCCTTTGCTGATAAAGTTTATGTTGATTTGCCGGTTCCTCCGACATCCTCCAGTGTTCCTTCTCCTGGTGCTATTCCCACTCCTATGGATTGTGATTCTGGTCCTGCTGCTGGTTCCAATGCTGGTCCCTCCCATGATTCGAAGGGCAAAGTCCCAATGACTGACGCTCCATCACCATCTCGCAAGCGTACCCGTCGACAGCTTGAAGAGGAAAGGCTAGGTGAGGAGGCTGCTCGTCGGATTCAAGCCGAGATTGATGAAGCTGATAGGGCTGCTGAAGAAGAGCTTCGAAAGCGGAGGCGTGAACAAATTCAGCATGATGCAATGCATTGGAGTGATAGTGATTGGATGCAAGTTTTGACTGTTCTCACCAGGGATTAGGCTCAGTTTATAGATCTTTTGGGTGACGATGTTGATGAGCACAATTTTATTCCGAGAGCTATGGTATTGATGCGTAAGCACCAGTTGGCCCTTGCTGCACAGCTTAGGGAAAAGAGAAAGAACAGACCTTTATCTAGGACTGAGGAGCGCAAGCAGATGCAGCGCTATGTGAAATATCAGTCTGCTGCTCATTTTAATGCTCCTTGGAAGTGGGACCGGGTTCGGGCTTTGACTTTTGATGAGCTCAAGGCACTTTACGAAAGTATGGTTAAGCGTCAGAGTCAACCAATTCCAGAAAGATTTATTTACCATCCTCGTGGTGTGACCTCTTCTTCGCCTGTTGCTTCTACTGGTCCTTCATCTGCTCCCACTCCTGGTTCTGCTGCTAGTCCATCTGGTTTTGTTGCTACTTCCGTTGGTACCTCTACTTCTCCTTTGGTTGCTCCTTTGGGTTCTACTGCTGGTCATGCTACCACCACCACTCATGCTTCTACCACCACACCTGTTACCACCACCACCACACATGTTCCAACCACCACCTTTGCTACCACCACAACTACTGCTACTACACATGATCTGCCATCTCCATCACCACCGGTTACTGGAACTCAACCAATTCCTACTTCTGATGCAGCTCCTATTGATCCATTGGGTGGGCAACCTCATGAGTCTACTTCTCCTGCTCCCACTGCTGCTGCTGAGGTTACGGTAAAGGTTGAATCCACACCTAGTGATCCCACACCTAGACGTTCGCTTTGTCAGAAACAAGCTTGACGTGTTCGCCGTGGTAAGACAGTCCCTTATGAGAAGCGCGATCCTGAGAATTTGATTGATGCGGCTTCGGACAGTGATTCGGATTTGCCGTTGGGCAATGGGAACATTACTGGTTACATGGTTGAGCGTTCCACAACTCTTCCTGGTGTGGTATCCCATAGAATTACTTTGAGTGATGGGTCTGTGAGTTTGGCTTCGGGTTTGCAGGGTGTGTTATCGTGGGTTGACCGTATGGATCTTATGGAGTTGTATGGACTTGTGGATTCTAGCATGCCTTTTGACCCCATGGATGTGTCTTCATGGCCTGGTCTGCGTATCTGGGCTGATCTTAAGCTGATGTAGGTTGCTCCTCCTAATGCTCCTGTTTCGGGCATATGGAAGGATCAGATGCAATGGGTGATTCAGCGCTGGAAGTTATATGCCGGATGTGGTGTGCATATGTTGGAATTAGAATCTGGCCATATGGTTTTTATGCTGACTGATGTGGATTATCCTTTGAAAATTTCTTCGATGGAGGCGATGTTGGCTTCTCATTTGCAAATTTCCAATGCTCCATCAGGAAATGAGTCCTCTATGGCCACGACATTGGTGGAAGGTATTCAAGCGCGTTTGATAGCAGATAAGAAGGCTGCTTCTGGTTTGTGATGTGATTGGGTTGTAAGTGTTTATGTTTTGTCTTTTTGATCATTTGTTCATATTATCATTCTTTTCACCAATATGTAAAGTGATTGGTGAACTTCATTCTTTATAGTTAAAACTTCATAAAAAAACAAAAAAAAAATAAAAAAATAATACTTTTTATATAATATATGCTTATACTTTTAACACATATTGGATTGTATACTTGTGAATATGATACCCCTTGCTGTTTCATCCTATGGGTTCTGGTTACTGATTTATGCTTGTACTGGTTCTTGGTTTCACTTGGTGTTGGACTTGGTCCTCACAATAAATGGTTCTCAACTTACCATGTCTAATCGACAAGAAAAAGTTGATTCACCTTGAGGGTACGGCTCCTGGTGCGATTCTCAAATCCGTTGATGGTTGCCAGGTTACCCAAAACTGGATGGTTTTCACTTGCCATAGTCTTGGACTGAAAAGTGGCTAATCCAAGGGGGTACGGCTCTTGGTAAAGATCGTATCAAATCCGTTGATAGCTGTAATAGCTTGCTTAAAGATATAGGGTGTTCAACTCACCGATGCTTCATTGCTAAGAGTTGGCGAGTCCAGAGGGGTACGACTTCTGGTAAAGACGTATCAAATCCGTTGACGGTTGTGATGGTTTGCCTAAAATCATCACGGTACTCCCACTCACCATTGATTCACGTTCTAAGAGTTGGGCTGTGTTCTAGTCTCCCAGGGTGATGCTTATTCCACCAGAAAGACTGGCTAGCCCAAGAGTGAGCAGCTACTTGGTAAAGGCTCATCAAATCTGCTCATGTTGCTGAAAAGATTCAACACGATGCTGATTTGTTACAAGCTTTGGAGAAGCTTCTAATGTTTCATGTTTTGGCGGTTACTCTGATTCTTATCTTTCTGATGCTGCTATTTGTTTTGCTGATACAATCCTCGAGCTTTATTTGCACATTTTCCAGGAAACTTGAACTCAACAGGTCAAATTCAAGTTTAGGGGAGGATTGTTAGGACCATTGTAATAGTTAAATGTAATAGGTAGACTAGGAGGTATGCAGTTCCTCCTGGTTCTAGTAGTAGTAGGAGCAAGTCTTGCTCCTGGTCCTAGTCGAAGTCAAACTTTATTATTTACTTAATATTCTGTTAGGATATGCATGAGATATGTTAAGAAAGGATATGCATATCAGTTTTACACGTTTTCTTTAATGCTGTATTAGGGTTTCCTTGTAGTATAAAAGGAACCTTAGGCAGAAGGGTTAGGTACACCTTCACAAAACGTAGTTCTAGTCATTATCAATATTAGAAATCCTTAGAAAGGATCAAGTCTTTATAGTTATTCTGTTCTCCTTGATTATATTTATATTTTACATTCATATTGTGTATAGAGTCTCTTTGTGATTTGACTTATGATTACAGAAGTCATTCACCGGTCCTGATAGGCTGCAAGATCTACATCTAGTAGACCCAACACTATGTTAGCCATAAAATCATGTGTTACTCATACACATGATGATGCTACTTTGAAGCTTTGAAGATTGGAGGTGATTCTAACATCCAAGGAGAAGATTTGTTGGTGTCATAGGGCTGATTTTCCATGAGAAGTTTATAAAGGTTGGTAGACTTGAAGATGATATTGGTTTATCACAAGTTTTGCCATCAAAATCCAAGCCTTGTTCATCAAAGACTCATCTTTTCATCACTAATGGTGGTATAGAGATTGTTCTTCCTATCCTCTTGTTATTTTGATTATGTAATCTTGTATTTTCTTTATTTATGTATATGTATATGATGATGAATGATGATTAAAAATATTATGTGGGGATTTGGTGTTGATAGATTTGATAAACATGGATAAAAAGATGGAAAACCACATGTAAAATGGTTAAAATCTTGCTAAATATGATGGCTGTATAAAAACAGTAAGTAACCAAAGGTTAAACTGATAAAATGATAAAGTGGAATCCATTTACAGTAATTGTTAGATGTCATACACATGTGAGAGTTTGCCATGCAATGGAATCATCAAAATGAGTGAGATATGATCAAAATAAAATGAGTGTACCAATCTGAATAGTCTGTTTTGTAGGGACTGTTAAGGATAGTTAAACATAGAATGAGCAGTAGCTATAACTAACTTATTTGTAGCAAATAATATGAAATTTATGCCAACCAAAAATGAGCTTCTATCTCCTTATAGAACTCAAGATATGATAACAATGGTGAAGATGAAACTAAAAATCAGATTTTGAAGAATTAATGTTTAATAGTATTATATAAGCACTCAAACTAATATAGTATAAAATGTGAATTAAAACCCACTAACTTATAAATTTCATTTATATAAATATGTATAAGGTTAGATAAATGGTCACTTTATAAAAATGGTAGTTGAATAAGATTTATAAGTTATAAAAACTATAAACATGATTTTTACGACTTTTTCGGCTATTACCGTAAAATTAACGTTTTTCGCCAATTAAAACTTAGACGATCAAACCCGTCTAATGTAAAGTTTTTAAAAGTCATATACTGATGTATAAGTACCTAATACAAGTAAAAACCGATAAAACCCGAACTATATGACATACGGACATTAACGAGCTAAGTTAGCATAATTGGACTAATAATTTAACTAAATAAGTTAAACACTTATAAAAATTACTTATTGGGCTTAACCCATTTGGGCTCAACATGTAAAGTATAAATACTGATAATACAAGTATAAAGTGGATTAATACAAGTTAATTAACTTATAATAGGCTTATTGGACCTAAAACACGTAAATAGGTAAAACTTGTAAACTAATATAAAAGTTGTCAACACATAACACAAAAATGAGTGAATGAGAATATATAAACCCACTTGATCATCATCATATGTATAAAGTCATCATATATATACATAATTGTTATTTTGATAAAGTCATTGGACAAAAGTCTAAGACAAGTATTATTTGTCTAGGTTTCCGTGATTGAAGCACGTACCGTACATCCGAATCACCGATAACCGCTTTCCCACATCAACGTGAGTTCATAGCCTCACACTCTTTTAAATGTTTTTATGAAATGTTTTATAAACCCGCGAGGGAGATAACATGTTAGTTTTGATAAATAGGACACCATTTGTCCCGATTGATTGTTTATTGATTTGGACCCGAATGATTGTATGACCTGATGAATGATTATATGACCCGATAAATGAAATGAAATGGATTATTAAAGTTAGGTTATGTCACTAAAAGTCCCATTAGCATGAATTGTGAACTACCGGGATTTGGTAGACGCTTATGCATATAATAGTACTAATTGGGGACGATCACCCCAGTTCGCGCCTTGACGGTTGATCCGCGTCGTGCCACATTGATTGGTAAGCGAATTTATGTATGAGAAGATTTACACAAGCGTGATTATTGTGACGACACGCTAATTTAGATGGGCAAATGATTGTCGGGTTAGCTACCCATTGTTTATTATAGTAAGGTAACAATGTCATGCGGCTTATAATAATCCAAATAACGAAATACTGCTATACGAACTAAATTACGATATATTGCCTGACTAGAAATACGGGGTCTTACTATTGATATTATGTTCGTGTTTTGGTTTTTCATAACCATGTTCATATAACGGTTTTTATTTAATCTATACAACGTTATAAAACGTATTGTATGATATTTTTACGACATTAGTTCGTATAATGGTTTTGAAGGCGAAAGCCTATATTATGATTTTGATAAGGATTTGTATAAAATGACTTTGGCTATTTTGTGGCCTATTACAAAGATTTGTACAAAATGATTTTCGGTAATAATTTTATACCGATGTTATATTGATGGAATTTATTAAACTCTATGAATTCACTCAGCGTTATCACTGACCTTTTCTTTTAACATGTTTTATCTCAGGTACTTGAAGGTAATTCTCGGGAAGACAACAAGAATTCATGGCCCGCACTTAAACAACAATTTCCATTCAAATGCTTTATAAAAATTGTATGAAATATTATGACTTGGGACCTATGTAACTTTGATATTTATGAATGGAAATGTTTTATTATTAAACGACGCGATTTTTAAGCGTTGTCTATGATGTGAGTAATGTGCTATCCCGTAACACCAACGAGTCTTCCGCTGTATTGAATTGTATAAATTTCGGGGTGTTATAGTTTGGTACCAGAGCTCTCGTTATAGAGAACAAAAGATTTTTAAAACCAAGGTTTTGAATAGAACATTTCAAAATCTTTTAACTATAAACATTTTTCAAAAATGTCTAAAAATCTTTTGACTATAACGGTGTCGAAGAATTCCCGAGTTACCGACAAGGACAGACTGAGAAGCGTTATTTTAATATATATATAACTTGGATTATATATATATGATGTAATTTGATTACATGATTGTTTGATGATCATTTTAATATTTATACGAGGTATTTATACGACGTAGATTGTCACAAGAAACCCTAGCTCCCCTAGTAAATCAATCGAAGCTATTTCTGTAGGAATTCTAGCTATTCTAGATCTAAACAAAGTTGTGGATATTTATGATCCCAACAAAATGGTTGATATTCGTAGAAATGTTGATATTAGTTGATTGTGATATTAAAGAAGAATTGGCGAGATTAAATCTGATATCGATGTCATGACGATCTTTCCTTATAGAGTGGAGTTTGACAAAACGTTACCACCTAGAAAGATGTCATCTGATTCGTTGTCACCCAATTCTTAAATTTGAAATCGAAAGGGTGAATGTTGCACTTGAGGCTGTCATTGGAACCATTACCCAAAAGCCTCATGCCACTAGTACCTTTCCGAGAAGTCTAGTTGAATGATCAAGTCATTTCATACTAGTGACTCATTTGATAATTATTGATAAAGGAGTTATAGGATTGGAAATTAAGTTTTGATCATATCAAGCTTTTATTGCCCTTTTAAGGTTTATGAATAAGGTTGAAAGTACTGGAGAATGAGGTAGAATATCGAATTGAGTATAAGTTGGTTGAAACTTGAATAAAGTAAAATTTAACACATATGGAATATGAGATTGTTAAGAGGAAGTTGTTGAGTCCTGTGATTGAATTATAAGGTTTTAAATGATTGTTGACTCATGTTAAGGGTTGTTTCTAAGCCATTGTCCACTAACGAGGATGCCCAGTGTCTAATAAATAAATTGAAGAAATCTTCTTCTAAATTGGGACCGATGGATCTTCCGGGACATGTGGAACACCTAATGACTCTTGTAGATTAATATTCATTGTGGTATCTTTTAAAAATCCCTAACTTAACTGAGACATCAGTTGGTAGGATGAGTTCTTGGAATTGTATGACATAGTGACACATAATGTGTTACGGTACAATTTTGACTTGTTTGTGATTATTGAAAAGACTACCTTTGATTGCTAAATCTTACATGTATCGATGTTATCTATCTTTTATTGCTTCATCCTAATGCTCGCATTAGTGATGCAACCATTGAACAAGTACTCATCTTGATTTGAGTTACGTTGTGAATTAATCCTTTCGAACGCCATCGAGGTCATGAACCTCATGATAAATTGGCTAAGCTCATTTCCTATCATATTGTGGTTAGTTCTTAGTGAACAACTTTTCATCACTCCTTTGCAGATCACTCATTGTTTTCATAAGATAAAACAGTATCCATTGAGAAAAATTGAATTTTCATTACTATAAGGATTATTCAAAGTGAGATTTATAAGTGATTGTTATCGAAATGAAATTGTTTATAAAACACTTTGGAAAACTTAATTGTTTTCATAACAAAGAAGATCTTTGTAAATATATTTTTGATTCTTATTTAAGAATTAAGCATGAAAATGTTTTTATTATAAACATGATAATAAAATTTTTGACGAACTGAGTATTGCATCGTTAATCTTCAAATTGTATAGAGTTGCGCGCCTACATACAATTTGGAATGGACCATGCAAGGCTGATTAGTAGTCACCATAAAACTGATTAATAAACACTACATTTCCTTTGAAGATTGTGAAAGATTAAATTTTATGAGATCTGCAAGAAGTGAAAAATAGGGACATAGTGTTAGGGACACCTACATATGTGCTTGTAGCATCTATTCTTCTGAGTCGAATTTACTCATCTGTGGAAATTGTCTTATTTGACAATTGACAATTCTTTCTTGACCAATTCTCCCGTAGTGAGATTCTTAGGAAAAGTATCTGATTACCGAGTGTTGATACCCGACTGGATGTATCGACGTTCCTATCATTTCTTTTGATTTGGTTTCATTTGAATGACCTGGTTAACGCTCCAAGGAGCTTTCAAATGCGTACTCAAATTATGAAAACATGGGATATATTCATATTCGTTAAATGTTTTCGCCTGTATCTGAATTGAAATTCTCTCGCGTAGATTATGTGTTGACCTTACTCTTTTAATGGTAGTTGTGTCTCCATATATCCTTGAATTTGTGAAGGATTATGAGTTATTATTAGTCTTTTGAGAAGTTCACATCTTATCAACGGTAATGAAACTAGAAAGTTGATAGTGCCAGTAGAATGGATTGATTAATTATGACATGACGACATTGTCTTAATTGATGGGAACTCGAGTAGAATTCCCCTAAATGATAAGATGTTGATTATCAAAAGTGATGTAAATAATTCTTGATGGGTGACCATATACTGCATTTAGACTTGAAATTATACCGTGAATGGTTGTGAATTAGTCATAGATATTATAATCTAGAAAGAACCAAATATGAATTTATTAAAAGATGTTTCTGTTATCTGAAACTTTAGGAAGTATTTGTTGATGAATTACCTAGACTTTTTCCATTAAGGCAAGTTGAAATTGGTATTGATTATATTTTCGGTGTTGCACCTGTGGCTTGTGCACTGTACGTCAGCACCATCTGAATTAAAAGAATTATCGTACAACTGAGAGAGTTGTCGGAGAAAGCTTTTATTCTACCAAGCTCGTCATCGTGAAGAGCTATGGTGTTATAATTCCTTATATTTATTGATTACCGTGAACTAAGTAAATTGATGATTAAAATCTATATCCACTACCCAAGATGATAGATTTGTTCGATCCTTTACAAGGATCTAGCGTATGTTCTACAGATTTGATTCACGGCATGGTTATCATCAACTTCGCGTCCGCGAAAAAGATTATCTATTCCAATCACTACATCCAGAACTTGTAATAAACATTATAAGTTTCACGTGATGACGTTTGGATTGACTAATACACATGTAGCATTCATAAATTGGGTGAATCACGTGTGTAGGCTGTAATTTGATAAATTCATGCTTGTGATCATTAAGGACCATTTGTTTGTATATAAGAATAGGAAGGAGTTAATAATTAATTATAGACTGCCCTGAATTGGCCGAGTAGTAAAAACATGTACCTTGAGTATTTAACATGTGATTTAAGACTTAATCCTTTACATGATTTAACCATGTGATTAATAAGATAATGGGATCCATATTGACTATTCAAAAATTAGAAGTCATTTAAGACTTTGGGTTTTACCAAAAAGAAAGTGCAAATATGTTTTGACAAATGTTTTATCAAAAAGAACTTTTGAGGGATTATTCCCTTATACACAAATCATTTAACTAAACTCATGTTTAGGGGTAAATGTTTGTGTGTGCCTCAAGACAACCTAAGAGGGATTGAGGAAACCATTTAAACCATTACTTGAAATTTGAAACGACACTTTTTGCTTTTCAACTAAGAAAATTTTGACCAAAGTATAACCAAAGATTTTTCAAATATTTACGAATTTTATTAATTATTTTCGATAAATCAACAAAAATATTGTTAATTAAATTCTAATTTATTTTGAACATTTTATATAATTGGTCGAACTAAGAAATTTAAAATTTTTACGTTTACGTTTCATAAAAATAAAAAACTTATTATTTAATTAGTTGTAATATTTATCGACGCTTTAAACGTCGGATTAAGCAAAACTGATAAAAATGATAGCTGAAACGAAACTGAAACTTAGAAAATATGAAGAAAGGTGAACGTAATTACTGACACATTATGTAGAAAATATAAAGAACCAATTAGGATGTATTCCTTAGTAATGACGGTGCAAAATAAATTGCCGAACAATTTAAAAATAACTAATGTTTGTAAGAAGGATAATATAGATAATAAAATGGGTTCGCGGCTAATGTGAACCAATAGAATTGAGAAGCCGATGTCGTTAAATGATTAAAAGGCCATTTGTGGTTGTCTAAATATGGAGGATTGTGAGATATAGTTATGTTGGAATCTTGTAAGTATAAGTATTTTATTCATGACATTTATGATTTAATGTATTTTTATCTGAAGAAGTTGTACTAATGGAAAATTTTGAAGACAGACATCGCCTCATACATTAGTAAACGTCTAACTATTGCAAAGGTCATCATCTGAATTTGATTCGATTTGGGTCATCATCGACAGACTGACCAAATCTGCTAATATCATTCCTGTTAATGATAAATTCTTGATGAAGAAATTGACTCTTTTGTACTTAAAAGAGTTGTGTAAACATAGTGTGCCTGTATCGATCATCCATATCAAGATCCTCGCTTTGCATCGAATTTCTAGAGATTTGCTCAGAAGTCATTGAGAACGAATCTTGATGAGAGTACTGTGTACCACCCCAATCGAAGGGACGAGGTAAAGTAACGATACAAAATACTATAAGTGCTGTTTTATGTTTGAATGATTGACCTTTGGTAATAAACTGTAAAATCGCTTTCCTTTAGAAAGATCATCATTGATAATTATCGTGTTAGTGTCGAGATCGAATCTTGTTAGGATCTATATTAGAGCATCTGTAAGCAGGAGTTGGGGTGAAGACACCCGACATACACCCACTGTGAGTTGGACATGTTTTTTAGGTTTAAGGTTTCCTATGATGGCGAACCTGACCTTCCAAAAATACTCGACCCGCGAGACCTGAAATGATTGTTGAAATTAGGATCCGATTATTGGCTGCCGGTAGTGGACAGAAGGTTATGTGAATATGAAATGTAGATCTTAAAGTGCCAGATGGGTAGCGAAGTTATGCAAAAAAAATTTAACCATGGAAAAATGAATTGATGATCTGAAAGATCATGGGATATAAGTCCCCGTTGTATGGGACCATTGAGATGATGTAAAAGATTGGTTTGAAAGGCACATAAGCTGGATCTACCCTAGGACTTCAAGAGCTGCGTGAATTATGTTTCATATATAGAACTTGATAATATGTCAATCAAGTGAAAATCTGATTACTTCTTGATAAAGTTTAGATCGGCGAAAAGTTGCATTCATCAAAAACCCGTGAACATCATGGATAGAGAAAGTAAGTCAACATTAAGCCTCATCTTATTCCCGTAGTTATGTTTGATGAAACTCGCATATCGTAATGGATTACACTTATGAGAAAAGATCGGATGTGGAGGAAATACCCACATGGCTTTAACTCTATAAGAAGCGAGTACTAATATAAGATGATCTTTGAGGACAAAGATCCTGTTTAGGGGTAAATGCTGTGATAATCCGTCAATTTATGGTTTATATTGTTTTCTCAAATATTATTTAAAAACATTATTTTAATGTTATATTATGAACTCACTTATTTCTGGGAAGAAATTTGGATTTACGTCTTGAAGTAGCATCGACTACGTCTAAACCGGAGGATTCTACGTTACGTGCTTATGTTTACATACACCGTTTTGGTGACAGTCCGACATTTCAGGAAATAAATTTATCCGTGAATATTATTTTGGGATTTTAATTTTGAGTTGGTTCATAAACTCACAAATTTACGAGAAGAGATTAGGACTTACGATTTTAATTTAACGTCTTTTACGACTAAACCGGAAACCTTAGGATTACGTATTTATGTTTTCGAACTCCGTTTTTGATGAGACAATTTTTATTAGATTCGTTTTGTGCCGTTGATTCATAATTTATAAAAACATTTTTCGTAAAACGACCCGAGGGCACGCAAATCGAGGAAACTAGAATCGAAGAATACCCGTAAATTAGTGGGATAGGACAAAACAAGTTTATCCCACCCCACTCAAAATAGATGGCCGAAAGAGGACACCACATCATAAGATGTGGCACCCTTTTAGCTAGAAAGCTAACACATGTTAGCATAAGCTTAACATGTAAGCTAACTTAGCACAAAACCACCAAAACCACTTCATTCATACCATTTACACTTAGCAACTCATGCAAACCACTCACCAAACTCTCTCATCTCTCTAAAATTCGTCCAACCATCATAAAAAACAACCCTCATTTGATCTATGTTAGCCAGAAAATCATGTGTTACTCATACACATGATGATGCTACTTTGAAGCTTTGAAGATTGAAGGTGATTCTAACATCCAAGGAGAAGATTTGTTGGTGTCATAGGGCTGATTTTCCATGAGAAGTTTATAAAGGTTGGTATACTTGAAGATGATATTGGTTTATCACAAGTTTTGCCATCAAAATCCAAGCCTTGTTCATCAAAGACTCATCTTTTCATCACTAATGGTGGTATAGAGATTGTTCTTCCTATCCTCTTGTTATTTTGATTATTTAATCTTGTATTTTCTTTATTTATGTATATGTATATGATGATGAATGATGATTAAAAATATTATGTGGGGATTTGGTGTTGATAGATTTGATAAACATGGATAAAAAGATGGAAAACCACATGTAAAATGGTTAAAATCTTGTTAAATATGATGGCTGTATAAAAACAGTAAGTAACCAAAGGTTAAACTGATAAAATGATAAAGTGGAATCCATTTACAGTAAGTGTTAGATGTCATACACATGTGAGAGTTGGCCATGCAATGGAATCATCAAAATGAGTGAGATATGATCAAAACAAAATGAGTGTACCAATCTAAATAGTCTGTTTTGTAGGGACTGTTAAGGATAGTTAAACATAGAATGAGCAGTAGTTATAACTAACTTACTTGTAGAACATAATATGAAGTTTATGCCATCCAAAAATGAGCTTCTATCTCCTTATAGAACTCAAGATATGATAAAAATGGTGAAGATGAAACTAAAAATCAGATTTTGAAGAATTAATGTTTAATAGTATTATATAAGCACTCAAACTAATATAGTATAAAATGTGAATTAAAACCCACTAACTTATAAATTTCATTTACATAAATATGTATAAGGTTAAATAAATGGACACTTTATAAAAATGGTAGTTGAATAAGATTTATAAGTTATAAAAACTATAAACATGATTTTTACGACTTTTTCGGCTATTACCGTAAAATTAACGTTTTTCGCCAATTAAAACTTAGACGATCAAACCCGTCTAATGTAAAGTTTTTAAAAGTCATATACTGATGTATAAGTACCTAATACAAGTAAAAACCGATAAAACCCGAACTATATGAACGTACATTAACGAGCTAAGTTAGCATAATTGGACTAATAATTTAACTAAATAAGTTAAACACTTATAAAAATTACTTATTGGGCTTAACCCATTTGGGCTCTACATGTAAAGTATAAATACTGATAATACAAGTATAAAGTGGATTAATACAAGTTAATGAACTTATAATAGGCTTATTGGACCTAAAACACGTAAATAGGTAAAACTAGTAAACTAATATAAAAGTTGTCAACACATAAAACAAAAATGAGTGAATGAGAATATATAAACCCACTTGATCATCATCATATGTATAAAGTCATCATATATATACATAATTGTTATTTTGATAAAGTCATTGGACAAAAGTCTAAGACAAGTATTATTTGTCTAGGTTTCCGTGATTGAAGCACGTACCGTACATCCGAATCGCCGATAACCGCTTTCCCACATCAACGTGAGTTCATAGCCTCGCACTCTTTTAAATGTTTTTATGAAATGTTTTATAAACCCGCGAGGGAGATAACATGTTAGTTTTGATAAATAGGACACCATTTGTCCCGATTGATTGTTTATTAATTTGGACCCGAATGATTGTATGACCCGATGAATGATTATATGACCCGATAAATGAAATGAAATGGATTATTAAAGTTAGGTTATGTCACTAAAAGTCCCATTAGCATGAATTGTGAACTACCGGGATTTGGTAGACGCTTATGCATATAATAGTACTATTTGGGGACGATCACCCCAGTTCGCGCCTCGACGGTTGATCCCCGTCATGCCACATTGATTGGTAAGCGAATTTATGTATGAGAAGATTTACACAAGCGTGATTATTGTGACGACACGCTAATTTAGATGGGCAAATGATTGTCGGGTTAGCTACCCGTTGTTTATTATAGTAAGGTAACAATGTCATGCGGCTTATAATAATCCAAATAACGAAATACTGCTATACGCACTAAATTACGATATATTGCCTGACTAGCAATACGGGGTCTTACTATTGATATTATGTTCGTGTTTTGGTTTTTCATAACCATGTTCATATAACGGTTTTTATTTAATCTATACAACGTTATAAAACGTATTGTATTATATTTTTACGACATTAGTTCGTATAATGGTTTTGAAGGCGAAAGCCTATATTATGATTTTGATAAGGATTTGTATAAAATGACTTTGGCTATTTTGTGGCCTATTACAAAGATTTGTACAAAATGATTTTCGGTAATAATTTTATACCGATGTTATATTGATGGAATTTATTAAACTTTATGAATTCACTCGGCGTTATCGCTGACCTTTTCTTTTGACATGTTTTATCTCAGGTACTTGAAGGTAATTCTCGGGAAGACAACAAGAATTCATGGCCCGCACTTAAACAACAATTTCCATTCAAATGCTTTGTAAAAATTGTATGAAATATTATGACTTGGGACCTATGTAACTTTGATATTTATGAATGGAAATTCTTTATTATTAAACGACGCGATTTTTTAGCGTTGTCTATGATGTGAGTAATGTGCTATCCCGTAACACCAACGAGTCTTCCGCTGTATTGAATTGTATAAATTTCGGGGTGTTACAGTTTGGTACCAGAGCTCTCGTTATAGAGAACGAAAGATTTTTAAAACCAAGGTTTTGAATAGAACATTTCAAAATCTTTTAACTATAAACATTTTTCAAAAATGTCTAAAAATCTTTTGACTATAACGGTGCCGAAGAATTCCCGAGTTACCGACAAGGCCAGACTGAGAAACGTTATTTTAATATATATATATATATATATATATATATATATATATATATATATATATATATATATATATATATATATATATATATAACTTGGATTATATATATGATGTAATTTGATTACATGATTGTTTGATGATCATTTTACTATTTATACGAGGTATTTATACGACGTAGATTGTCACAAGAAACCCTATCTCCCCTAGTAAATCAATCGAAGCTATTTCTGTAGGAATTCTAGCTATTCTAGATCTAAACAAAGTTGTGGATATTTATGATCCCAACAAAATGGTTGATATTCGTAGAAATGTTGATATTAGTTGATTGTGATATTAAAAGTTCTGAAGACGCATGTCAAGACACCAGTCAAGACACATGTCATACGTATATTTCCCAACACACGAGTCAAGACACATGACTCCCGTGTATTTTTTGATACAGCCCTAAGAAATTTAGGGTACCCTCCAAGGGGTACATCCATGTTGTTGTGCCATGTATTAATCAGGCCACAAGAATCTTAGTACCATCACCGGTGTATTATTCGCGTTTGGACACGCAGGATTCGTTCTAAGTGACACAAGCAAAACACATCCAGTAAGATCTGTCACGTTTGCTTGAGGACACTTTCAATTCTTGATTTCATATTTCATATACCCATGACCATGATGCAAGCCATTCGTATCACCCATTTATACGGAGGCTTTTCCTTCAGTCTAATGATAAGATCCAATCTGCTAACGCACTTACCTCGGACTGATGCAAATTAAATATGATTTTTATTATGAACTAAGAACCGCAACCCATGCTACGGTTAGTCGCCATTCATATCAGAGTATGTACAACGATGTTCAGGCTACTGAATACATTCAGCATGATTTTCCATCAGGAAAATCTGTACAAATAATTATGCTTTACAAGCACATATTTGTTGTTTCATGGCTGTGAAGAATCCAACTATTACTAATGACACGACTTTTGAAGCCCTTACTCATAACCAGCCGATTATTCTAGAATCTTACCACATATTCCAGAAGAATCTTCAAGGAGGAGGACAGTAACATGAGATTATGTGACGACTACCGTCGATCTCAACAAATCTCCATTCATAACCGTTATCCTCCTCCGCGTATTGACAACATGTCCAATCGACTTCAGGGTGTTAAGCACTTTTCCAAGATCGGATTACGATCATGTTGCCCACAATGGCGAGTGAAAGAGCAAGACATTCCCATGACTGCTACTCGTACACGATTTGGTCATGCTAAATTCATGATTTTGCTTTAGTCTCACGAGTGCACCAACAGCATTTATGGACTTAATGGACGGAGTTTTTCCCATGAACTCAGAACAAATTCATTAGTGTTCTCATCAATGACAACCTGATCTTCTCTAAGTCTAGAGAAGAGCAGAAAGACCATATTTGCACTAAGTTGCAATTTCTACGACAGGAGGAATTTCACACAGAAATTTTCCGGTGTGAAATCTGGTTGATTACAGTGACACGCTGAATCATATTGATTCTCACGGTTAATATTACCATTACTCAACTTATGCGTAAAGGTGAGAACCCTACACTACATTAGGTGTTCCAGAAAGTTCTACACTAAGAGAAGTCTAATTTCGGAGACTCATAGTTTCGCAAACTCCTATGTATCAAGTTTCTATGAGCAAGATACAGTTACGTTCATATCTAAGTACCTGTCATACCAACAGGCTAAGATAGAACACCAACAGACTGGGATGTTTATCCACCATCAGAAATTATGATCAGAATTGGGACAATATCTCCATGGAATTTGGTTATCAGATTACCGCAAACTCAGAAGAAGCATGAATCTATCTGGGTTATTGTCAACAGTTTGACCAAGTCCGTAGGACCCTTACATCTGCAAGGATTTCAGAGTCATCAGATTTTCAAACATTTTCCAGCCAAGGATCATCCGATCACTTGGTAATTCCTCAGCTGTCGGTCCATGTTGGGTCTATTAGATATAGATCTTGCAGCCTGTCAGGACCGGTGAATGACTTCTGTAATCACAAGTCAAATCACAAAGAGACTCTATACACAATATGAATGTAGAATATAAATATAAACAAGAGAAACAGAATAACTATGAAGACTTGATCCTTTCTAAGGATTTCTAATATTAATAAAGACTAGAACTATGTTCTGTGAAGGTGTCTGTAACCCTTCTGCCTAAGGTTCCTTTTATACTACAAGAAAACCCTAATACAGCATACAAGAAAACGTGTAAAACTGATATGCATATCTTCTCCTAATATAACTCATGCATATCCTAACAGAATATTAAGTAACTAATAATGTTTGACTTTGACTAGGACCAGGAGCAGGACTTGCTCCTACTACGACTAGGACCAGGAGGAACTACATACCTCCTAGTCTACCTATTACATATAACTATTACAATGGTCCTAACAATCCTCCCCTAAACTTGAATTTGACCTGTTGAGTTCAAGTTTCCTGGAAAACGCGCAAATAAAACCCAAGGATTGTAGCAGCAAAACAAACAGCAGCATCAATAAGATAAGAATCAGAAGAACAGCCGCACGAACCACTAGAAGCTTCTCCAAAGCTTGGAACAAATCAGCCTCGTGTTGAATCTTGTCAGCAACATGAGCAGATTTGATGAGCCTTTACCAAGTAGCTGCTCGCTCTTGGGCTAGCTAGGCATTCTGGTGGAATAAGCATCACCCTGGGAGACTAGAACCCAGCCCAACTCTTAGAACGTGAATCAATGGTGAGTGGGGGTACCCTGATGATTTTAGGCAAACCATCACAGCCGTCAACGGATTTGATGCGTCTTTACCAGAAGCCGTACCCCTCTGGACTCGCCAACTCTTAGCAATAAAGCATCGGTGAGTTGAACACCCTATAGCTTTAAGCAAGCTATTACAGCTATCAACGGATTTGATAAGATCTTTACCAAGAGCCGTACCCCCTTGGATTAGCCACTTTTCAGTCCAATACTATGGCAAGTGAAAACCATCCAGTTTTAGGTAACCTGGCAACCATCAACGGATTTGATAATCGCACCAGGAGCCGTACCCTCAAGGTGAATCAACTTTTTCTTGTCGATGAGACATGGTAAGTTGAGAACCATTTGTTGTGTGAACCACGTCCAACACCAAGTGAAACCAAGAATCAGAACAATCTCAAACCAGGAACCACAATTCAAACCATCCAAGGGATATTATGTTCAAGTATAAAAGCTAAACTGTGTTAAAGTATAAGCAGATATTATATAAAATGTATATGTTTTTTTTTTTTTTTTTTTTTTTTTTTTTTTTTTTTAACGATAAAGAATAAAAATCACCAATCACTATACATATTGGTGAAAAGAATCAAAATAAGAAGAAAAATCAAAGTATAATTACTTACAACCCATTCACCTTACATACCAGAAGCTGCCCTCTTATCCGCTAGCAGCCGTGCTTGAATACCCTCCACCAAAGACGTAGCCATACTCGACTCATTCCCTGTAGGAGCAGTAGAAATCTGCAAATGACTTGCCAGCATTGCTTCCATGGAAGAAATAGTCAAAGGATACACAACATCAGTCAACATAAACACCACAAGACCAGAACCTAACTCCAACACATGAACCCCACATCCAGCATAAAGCTTCCAGCGAACAATCTCCCATTGCATTTGATCCTTCCATACGCCCAAAGGAGTAGCGGATGGAGGAGGATCCAACATCAGTTTGAGATCAGCCCAAAGACGCATACCAGGCCAGGAAGACACCGCCATAAGATTAAACGGCATACTAGAATCCACAAGCCCAAACAAGGTCATAAGATCCATACGGTCAACCCATGATAACACACCCTGCAAACCCGTTACCAATCGCACAGTCCCATCACTCAAAGTGATCCGATGGGAGACACCACCAGGAAGTGTTGTAGACCGCTCAGCCGCATAACCCGCAATGCTGCCATTGCCCAAAGGTAAGTCAGAATCGCTATCCGAAGCTGCATCAATTAAGTTCTCAGGATCACGCTTCTCAAAAGGAACTGATTTACCGCGGCGCACACGACGAGTAAGTTTCTGGCGAGTGGAACGTCGAGGCGTGGGAGCCAAAGGAGTGGATTCAACCTTCACCTGAACCTCATCAACAGCAGGAGTAGACTCAGGAACATGTCCACCCAAAGAACCACTCGGAGCCGCATCAGAAGTGGGAGTAGGTTGTGTTGCAGAAACTGGTGGTGATGAAGATGGCACATCAGATGGAGCAGCAGCAGGTATGGTGGAATCAACAAAAGTGCTTACAGGAACAGGAGTGGTGGAAGTACCAGGTGTGGTGGGGGAAGCATGAGTGGTGGTGGTTGTCACAAAGATAGTAGCAGCAGGACCAGTAGTAGAACCAATAGGCGCAACCAAGGGTGTAGTAGAAGGACCAACAGAAACAGCACCAGAACCAGAAGAACTACCAGTGGAACCAGGAATGGACATGGATGAAGAAACAGTAGAAGTAGCAGGCATCAAAGCAGTCACACCACGAGGATGATAAACAAATTTCTCCGGTATAGGTTGACTCGCACGCCTCACCATATTCTCATAAAGTTTCTTGAGCTCAGCAAAAGTCAAAGCCCGCACCCGAGCCCAAGTCCAAGGAGCATTGAAATGAGCAGCAGATTGAAATTTGACATAACGTTGCATCTGCTGGCGCTGCTCAGCCTGAGAGAGAGGTCTGTTCCTACGCTGTTTCTTGAGTTCTTCAGCAAGAGTCAACTGATGCTTACGCATCATTACCATAGCACGCGGAATGCAGTTGTGTTCATCAACATCATCACCCAACAAATCTTTAAACTGAGCATAATCCCGGGTAAGAACAGTTAACACTTGCATCCATTCGCCATCAGTCCAGTGCATAGCATCATGCTGAATTTGCGCACGTCTTCTTTCACGGAGCTCTTCCTCAGCAGCAATGTCCTCCGCATCAAGCTCAGCCTGAACCCGACGAGCAGCCTCTTCACCAAGTCTGTCTTCTTCAAGCTGGCGACGAGAGCGCTTGCGGGTTGGAGATGGAGGATCAGTCATTGGAGCTTTGCCCTTAGGATCATGTGAGGGAGCAGCATGAGAACCAGCAGCAGCATCAGAAGCACCACCCATAGAAGGGGGAACAGTACTGGAAGACGGAGCATTGGAGGACATTGGAGGACCAGGCAGATCATCATAAACTTTATCAGCAAAGGCAGCCTTTGCCAGCAACGTCAAGCCATCCTCAACATTCTCCGAAGCCTCATCCTCAGACTCAGAAAGAACCACATGCTTCTTTCGACGACGCTGTTGATTCTCCAAGACCTTAACACGATCGGCCAGAGGAAGAACAAATTCCCGTGTGAGCTTCCGATGTTGGTTCAAGTCAGCTTCCAAGCAAATCATCCGCTCATGGTACCTGTGCATAAGATCTAGCAAAGATGTCAGAGTAGTAGGCTCCTCTGCCTGCCCACCAAGAGAACTTGGATCAGGGAAAGCATCACGGGAGCCCGAAGCAACATTGGGGTCAACATGTGGAGAACTAGAAGCAAAAGGGATATCAGTCGAGTGTGAGGCAGGGCTAGGAGGTGGAGTCTCCACAAATGGAGACCTTTGTGGAGCCGAGGAAGGACCAGTCTTGGGAGGGGATGGTTGTTCAACCACCACCTCCTCAACTAGCTCCTCCTCTACCACACGAGTAGCATCACCAGCAGGAGCCTCCTCCTCCTCCATGGGATCATCATCTAACACAACCAACTCAGGAGCCTCCTCCTCCTGACCTATAGGACCCTGAGCCAAACCCATCATGGCTTCAGTCAGGGGCCTCCAATCCCCAGTAAACCCATGCATCATGTTGTAATACACTTTTGCTGTCAGTTTAGATGGTACATGCTCAGCCCTATCTCGTGGAATGCAAACAAGTATTTCTTGAATAAACCTAGGATACATAAGAAATTTCTTCCTAGAACCCGCAGTGGACAAATTACTAGCCATCCCATCAAATAAATAATGTGAAAAGTTAAACACTCTACCCTGGGCTAAACATATAAGACCAGTAGCCAACGGAGTAGGAAACGCATCCCAACTTCCCGACTTGGGACTCAAACAATGGATTAAATAGTGAACCAGAAGCTTCCACTGAGGGGAAAACCTATTCTTTTGGAAGTTAAACTTCCCCCCATGTTCATAACCTATGGCAGCCATACCCTCTAATACTTCCGAATTTGGAAGTGATACAACCCCCCCCTCATCCTGAAGATGAAGAGAAGATCGAATAGATGCTTCAGTGACCACATAAGCACGTCCATCTATGGTAGCATGGATTGCTCGTGGACGTCCAGCCACATTTACAAGTTCAGCAGACGCCCAAAATTGACGTACCACAGTATCATATATGGTAGGACAAACAGTAAATGCATACCTTAAGTTTGAAGCTTCAATAAACTCCAAGATATCAGCAAAATGTTCACTATTGGGACCATCCCCCAGATAAGCAACACGATTATAAGCAAGTTGATAAGCAAGAGCAGCCATGGATCTTGATGAATGGATTGAAGAAGGATTTAGATTGGGATGAGAGGAGTAGAAGCGGTTTTTGTGTGTGTTTTAATTGTAATGAGTGTATGTTGACCATATAAGAAGGAAATAGTAACTGTTCATTGACCCCTATTAATGGGGGGTTGCCCTTTCAAATTATGCCATAATGGCATACTAACCACTTGCCCTTTTTAACATAATAACTTACCCCCAATTTATTTGATGAATTCAAACTTGTAAATATCAGTATTGGAAGCGTTGACCAAAAGTCAAAGTGCACAATAGTCGGACCAGGAGCAAAACGTGATTAATAAAGGACAAAAGGAATGAACAGTAGCCAGACCAGTACCAGCACCCATAGCCAAACACCACTATACTGGGAAGGATTTGAGTCCACCAGAAGGCATCCAATCATAACTAGAAGCTGACCAAATAGGACCAGAAGCCAGTCATGTAAGGCCATATCCAACAGAAGAGAGCAAAAATCCTTCATCAGAAACACCACACACCACCAGTACCAAGAAAGTATGTTGTTAAGTACTATGAATACGTTAGACTAACCTAATATGTACACAAAGCCTCCCCTTAGCCTTTGCCTCCCCTCAATCCTAGACTTCAAGGATTGACCATCCCAATATGAACCACCAGGTGGTTAAACCGAGGACCATCAAAAGCTTTAGTCAGCAGATCAGCAACATTGTCATCCGTATGAACTTTAAGAACCTGTATCAGCTTCTTCTCATTGGCATCGCGTATAAAATGATGCCGAATCTCAATATGTTTCGTCCGCTGATGAAATACAGGATTCTTCACAATACAAATAGTGCTTTGATTGTCAATAAAAATTTTGGTATTCATAAAATTGAACCCATAGTCCAACATCTGATTTTGGATCCATAAAACTTGACCACAGCAACTAGCAGCAGCCACATATTCAGCTTCGGTTGAAGAAGTAGCTACTATTGTCTGTTTCTTACATTGCCATGAAATAAGCCGACGACCCAAAAATTGACAACCACCAGTAGTTGACTTCCTATCATTATTAGCACCAGCATAATCACTATCACTGTATGCTTCAAGTACAAATGGAGATTCTCTAGGATACCATAGACCCAATTTAGGTTGAGCCTTGATATACTTGAAAATCTTCTTAACTGCATTTAAGTTCGAAACCGTTGGAGTCACCTGGTGTCTAGAACAAGCACTGACTGCAAACATAATATCAGGACGTGATGCAGTCAAGTACATGAGGGAGCCAATCATAGACCTGTACATATGAACATTTACGGGTGGATCTGGCTCATTCTTAAGTTTGATTTTAGCAACTTCATAAGGAGTTGCTGCTGGTCGAAGAGGATCCATGTCAAACTTTTGGAGAATCTCATGAACATACTTATCTTGACTGATGAAAATCCCATCCGATTGTTGCTTGACCTGAAGACCAAGGAAAAATGACAGTTCTCCCATGGCACTCATCTGAAATTCGCCTTTCATCAAGTGTTCAAACTCATCACACCACTCCTTCCTAGTAGACCCAAAGATAATGTCGTCCACATAAACCTGAACAAGAATAATATCCTTGGAATTCCGCCGAAGAAATAGTGTTTTGTCAATAGTGCCTCTTCTATAGCCATTCTTTAACAAGAAAGTGGAGAGACGCTCATACCAAGCTCTAGGAGCCTGATGTAACCCATAAAGAGCCTTGACCACTTTGTAGACTTTCTTTGGATGAAGTGGATCAACAAACCCCTTAGGTTGAGTAACATACACTTCTTCGTCAATTTTTCCATAGAGAAATGCACTCTTGACATCCATCTGGAACACCGTAAAGCCAACATACGACGCAAAGGCCAAAAACAGACGAATGGCCTCAATCCTTGCAACAGGCGCAAAGACTTCAGTATAATCAATGCCCTCAATTTGAGTGTGTCCTTGTGCGACAAGCCTAGCTTTATTCCTGACCACAATTCCCCGTGCATCCTTCTTGTTTTTGAGAATCCATTTGGTATTGATAGCTGTCTTCCCATCCGGTAGGTCAACCAGAACCCAAACATTCTGAAACAAGAATTGCTGCATTTCCTCCTGCATAGCCTCCACCCAACTTTGATCCTCAAGAGCATGAGAAACAGACCTAGGTTCCACCTGTGAAAGAAAACAAGCAAACAAACAGTGTTGAAAGTCCGTATGATTATTACGCTTTTGATCCTCAATATAGCCCACAAGAGCATGATGATCAGACGAGGCCTTCTGCTGCATTCTGCGTGTCTTTACGGTAGAACCAGGATCTCCAATAATTTAAGTGGTGGGATGGTCTTTATGAGATTGCAAGACTGGATTGGAGGTAACCTCCACTTCTGGTGCCATGTTACCGAGATCACCAACGAAATCAGCATCATATGAAGCATTTTGGAAAATCCCGTCTACTGGTTGTTTATGAATATCATCCAGCTTGGTAGAAGACTTCTTTTCATGATTCCCCAAATCAGAAGGACTGGAGAAACGTGTATTTGAAGCAGACTCACTAGCCGGAGTACCAGTAGGTGAGTGACTAGCACTAGGAGCAGAAGCTGGAGTACTAGGAGCAGCTCTGTCAGAAGGCTCAACCAAGGGAAACTCAAAACTACCTTGAGCCGCCGCTTTAGTAGCTTCTTGTTGTTGCTTTAGAAGAGTATCAAGAGCTGCTTGGGAATCCTGGACTTCCAATGGAGTTGCATCACTAGGAGGAGTAGGAGAAACCGTGGTGGAATAGGATGGAACCACAAAAATGTCATCCTCATCATCTGAATCAGAAAGACTAGAAGGAACACCAGTACTAGAAGTTGCAAACACTTGTGGTCCTGCATTATGGTTAGTTTTGAAACGAAAATATCCTAATGAATCACTAAGATAATCAAGATCAAAATACCATTCTGGACCTGTTCCTTGTATGTTTGTCTTCTCCTCAAAATACCTGAGATTAATAGTTTCAACTATTCGTTTGGCTTGAAGATTGTAGACACGATACGCCCGAGAATGAGCTGAATATCCCACAATATATCCTTCATCAGCCTTGCCATCAAACTTCCCCAAATAGTCACTAGTATTCAGAATGGTGACTGGACACCCAAACGGCTTCAAATGAGCAATATTGGGAACTTTGCCCGTGAGCAGCTCATAAGGTGTTTTCTTGTGTGGATTGGTAATAGACACCCTATTCAAAACATAACTGGCCGTATTAACAGCTTCTGTCCAGAACATGGTCGGAAGCTTGGAATCGGCAAGCATAGTCCTTGCTGCTTCTATTAGTGTCCGGTTCTTTCTTTCTGCCACACCATTCTGTTGAGGAGTCCGAGCAGCACTATAATCTCTTTTGATGCCCTTAGTATTGCAAAGTGTGATGAGGTCTCTATTTTTAAACTCGGCTCCATTGTCGCATCGAATACCTTTAACTTTCTTGGACAACTGATTCTCTATTAAGGTAAGAAAATCTCGAAGAATTGAGTAGGTCTCACTTTTGGTAGCCATGAAGAACACCCACGCAAACCTGCTATAACCATCAGTCACCACCAAACAGAATTGCTTGTGGTCTATGCTTCTGATGGAAGTAGGACCAAATAAGTCCATATGTAGAAGCTGCAATGGTTCAGTAATGAGACTTAAAGCAGTAATGGCCTTGAAGGATGCTTTATGTTGTTTGCCTTTGCTGCAGGCAACACAATTTATGTCATTTCTGAACGTCTTGGGAGGTAAACCAGAGACCAGATTCAAATTGGCAAGTTTGTGAATGGTCTTGAAGTTCACATGTCCCATCCTTCGGTGCCATTTTGTGGCTTCATCTTCCGAGGCTTTTGCAACCAGACATGCTAGTTGACCAGTAGGGTTGACTTCATTCAACTTGATGCTATAGAGATTGTGTCTTCTAGGGATTCTGAGTAAAACTTGTGAGTCATCCGGAAGCTTAAAATCTTTGGAGAGCACAAGTGCATCAGTATCGGTGAAGAGTACAAACTGCTTCTTGTCACAAATCTGAGAGACCGATATCAAGTTGAAGTGTTGAAGTGCTTCCACATAGTAGACCTGTTCAAAATTGAGATTTGGAGTCTTTATCGTTCCCTTGCCAGTGATTCTGCCTTCACCTCCACCAAAGTAGACCTTGCCCCCATAAAATGGTACAAAGTTAGAGAGAAGGCCTTTATTGCCAGTCATGCTCCTGGAGCATCCACTATCAACAATGCCTAGACTAGGATCCTGGTATGGAGTAACCTACAACAACAAGATAATCATAATGCAAAACTTAGTGTCTTAAGGGGACCCAAACCTTTTCAGGTTTGAGCCTGCCTTGTGGATCATTAGTAGAATGCCAAGAAGATTGATGAGATCCACTATTGTTCCTTGGTTGCCTATTCATCATAAGGGTATTATTATTTGACCAGGAACAACCTGCTGAGGGCTTAACAGCAGTTCCCAAATCTCCCAAACCAAAAGACGTGTGGTCAAAAGGATGCGCATAGTTTGGATTATAATTTGGAAAATAATTACTAGTTGTCTGGAATCCATATTCTCTCCAATAATCAGACATGTAAGGAGAGGATACTCTAGAAGTATGAAACATTGGAGCACAAGGATTAAGTCTTCTAGTAGTATATGGAGCAGCTCCTGGTGATCCAGGAGCAAGTAAAGCATGATTAACAGATGCATGTGTGTCATAATAATCACAATCTTTAATTAAATGAAAGGGACTGCCACAAACAAAACATGTTTTGAAAGACCTTTTATTAGAATGAGACTGTTTCATACTGCCTACTTTATTACACACAGTTCTAGAAAAAACATTCTTCCTAGGACTCAATAAACAAGGACCAGACACACTTGACTTGACAGCGACTTTTTCTTCACACTTCCTAGTACCAGTAGCAGCATGTTCATTCGACTTGGAACTTGTAGGTCTTGACTCTTCACTTGAACCTTTAGATGCAGAGTCACCGGCTTTGTCACTGAAAGTACATGAGACAAAGTCGTTAGAATTAGTAGAACTTGTTGGGGACTCAAGCATCTGTGATCCATCCGAGTCATTATTCCATGAGGTAGGCATGAAAGTTCCAGTAAGAGGAGGAGGAACAGCATGCATTTCTGCTGCTGGTTTAAACCTATTGTAACTAGGTTTGCCCTCATCCTCTTTGTCGGCATCAAAGACGCTTGAGAAAGATAAATCAAATACATCTTCAGAATCAATATATTTTTCAAATCCTAAGCCTCTTTTAGTTCTGCCAGACATGCTACTATCAATTAATTTTGAAAGATTTTTAGGTGCCTTTTGCCATTTGTCAAATCTTAACATTGTAGCATCTAATTTAGCTTGCATCTCCTCTTTTTCTTTGATACTAGCATCTCTTTCAGTTTCTGTATATTTAAGCATATTTGTAGTGTTTTCTAAATCAATGCTTAGTATCCTGATTTTATCCTCATATGCACGTTGTGTATCTTGTAACCACTTCTTTTGTTGTTCCAATGTGTTTAATGAAGCTTTATAGGCTTGTACCTCTAAGTAATACTTATCATTTTGTTCATTTACTTCATTAAATTGGGACAACAGTTCTGTGTATTTATCATGACAACCAAGGGGACAATGTTGTACCTGAGATGAGATGCCCATAAGAGCAAACTCTTCTGCTTCTTCTGCATCAGAGAGATTCCCAGCAATCATTGCCAACACATCAGTCGTTGATTCCGCTGATTCCAGAGTAGAAGCCTGATGATCATTCCAGTTGACCATGGAGTCAACAGATACCAATGCTTTCTTGTCATCTTTAACCTCCTGAACTTTGAAAGCAGAGTACCTGCTCTTCTCCTGATCATTCTTGCTAGGGCACTCTCTAGCAAAGTGACCCTGTTGCTGACAGTTATAGCACCGTACCTTGCTTCTATCGAATCTTGCTGGCTCCCGAGGGTTGTAATTAAACTTCCTTCCTGCTTTCTTCTCAAACTTGTGAACCCTCAGAGTTAGCATGGCCATCTGCCATTTAAGATCTATCTCATCCAGATCCAGCTTATCGATCTGTTTGAAGTCATCAAACGCAAGTTGTTGTTCAGCAGTAACATCAGCAACAAAAGAATGAAGAATAGCTTCTACCATACTACCAGACTTGGCAGGGGGATCAGGAGCAGAAGACATGGGACTAGATGCATATGACATGGGACTAGTATGCTGAATAGTATGCTGGATAGTATGCTGGGGAGACACATTATTGCTCTGGCTACTTGCATATGCCATGGGACTAGACGCCATAGAGCTCACAAAGGCTGAATTAGCAGGAGTGGGAAAAGAGTCACTCGGATATCCTCTCACATGAGGTTCGAATGTTCTGAGCCTATGAAACAAATCATCAAAACTGAGATAATCAAGCCCACCTTTGGCTTTAAGAGAGATTACCACCTGGTTCCAAGAGTAGGGCAGGGCTTTAAGAAACCTTGCATTAACATCACCATCATCAGGCTTGGACCGAAGTTGATTCAACTGGCTCAATATTTTCTGGAACCTATCATACCCTTGATTCAGGCCTTCAGTTTCTGAGATTTTGAACTCTGTGAATTCATCTCTCAGCATGGACCTTCGCATTTTCTTTGACTCCTCATTTCCGCCAAACCTTGCTTTTATACCGTTCCAGATCTCTCTGGCATCATCCAAATGGTAGAAGTCACCCATGTGATCTTCAGGAAGAGATTGAAGCAAAATTGTTTTTGCTTTTACCTCCTTCTGAATAGCGATAATTTCCTCATGAGTTTTAGGGTCAAGAAGAGTAATATTACCGTTCTTGTCTCGTCCAGTAAGCTTTCTGCTGTTTCCATTCAGAATGATCTTCCAAAGATCTTGATCAGTGTTGGTGATCCACCATTCCATCTTCATTGCCCAGTTGTCATATTCACCTTTCTTCAGAAGTGGGAATTTTCCATTCGTGTTGGAAACCGTAGCCAGGATCTGCTGAGGTTGCACAATTTTAGGAGTGCCTTCTTCTCCTGTTTGAGTAGAAGTTGAGGCAGACATGATAAACAGATTGTTAAAAATAAGAGAACTTGATTTTTTGTTGTATAGAGACCCTCCCAGTCTCTGATACCACTTGTTGGGTCTATTAGATATAGATCTTGCAGCCTGTCAGGACCGGTGAATGACTTCTGTAATCACAAGTCAAATCACAAAGAGACTCTATACACAATATGAATGTAGAATATAAATATAAACAAGAGAAACAGAATAACTATGAAGACTTGATCCTTTCTAAGGATTTCTAATATTAATAAAGACTAGAACTATGTTCTGTGAAGGTGTCTGTAACCCTTCTGCCTAAGGTTCCTTTTATACTACAAGAAAACCCTAATACAGCATACAAGAAAACGTGTAAAACTGATATGCATATCTTCTCCTAATATAACTCATGCATATCCTAACAGAATATTAAGTAACTAATAATGTTTGACTTTGACTAGGACCAGGAGCAGGACTTGCTCCTACTACGACTAGGACCAGGAGGAACTACATACCTCCTAGTCTACCTATTACATATAACTATTACAATGGTCCTAACAGTCCAGACAAAAAATCACAATGTGTTCCAAAATTACGTTCATGTCCTTTGTCCAAATTTTACGACTTGCTTTCTCACTCACGTTCATGACACTATTCACGTTCATGATCGTATCCTGGCTTACGATTTACGTTTTGGAAGTTTTGCAGAAGCTTGAGAGACCAGACTTAAGTCTAATAAACTTTCCATCACCTTATATCGTTGGCATTACCTCCTCAGTTATCTCACGTTCACGATATGTTGCACGTATCATTTTCCACCATATGTTTCTTATATTACACTCACCATATCTCCACGTATCACGTTCATAATTGTTCACGTATCATGTTCATAATTATTCACGTACTACGTTTCAATATGTCTCGGGCATCACTGCTCAGACGTACTGATGTTGGAGTTTTTACCACTCTTTAGGAAAAGAGCAATAAATAGGGCAAGTGTGCACGACGATTTAGGAAAACCGTGTGTGAATGACCCTAAGAGAGTTCGTTCTCGAGGAGGCAAGTGCGTTGTGTTAAGAGTTGATTAATGTTTGTGATTATATGATTGAGAAAGAAATAGGATTAGAAGAAAAAGACGGTTACGAAAACGAATTAAACTACGACGAAAAAGGCGAACACGTAAAACCGTAAATAGTGCCAAAATTAAAATTTTAACCTAAAAATTCCTAAAAATTTCTAAAAATCCCCAATAATATTCTAAGAGTTTGCAAAAAATCCAAACTTGCTAAAACCTTTTAATTAATTAGATAATGACTTTTTAATGCTAATTAAAGCCCTAAAAATCACTTTTAATTATTAAAAAGCCCTAAACAAGATCTAATAGTTTGTAAACCTCAAAAATATCCTAATTAAGCTAAAAACTATTTTTTAAAATTTTAAAACCAAATTAAACTATTTTTAACCACTTAAAAACTATTAAAATCTATTAAATCTTAAATTAATTCTAGAATTTAATTTAAAAGTCTAAAAAATATTTGGAAAGTGACAAAACTCATAATTAAGTGTCCTTAACCTAGGAAAAATGTAAAAACTAAAAAAATAAAACTTCAATTTTTAATAATAAAATAATATTAAAATAATCAAAAAAATTCAAAGTTCACTAAATAATTCCAAAAAATTACCAAAAATCCTAAATAATGTAACTAAAACAAAAATGCAATCCAAATTTTCAGAAACCTATTTAATAATTTTATATTAAATTTTAAAGTTGCTTAAAAACCCTAAAATCCTATAAAATAAAAAATAAACTAAATTGAAAACCTAAATAGCTGTAAACCTCAAAAATATGATTAAAAACCTAAAAACTATTTTTTCAGATTTTTAATATACCTTTTACTATTTTTTAATGACTTTTTAAAATAAAAACTTAAAATAATCCTAAAAAATTAATTAATAAAGGGAAAAATCTACTTTTTGCTAAGAAAAGTCAAACACCCTTATACAATCCTAGGAAAAATGCTAAACAGGAAAAAGCTTAAGGAAATAAGCTAGAAATAGCTTATTTAAAAGCTGATGGTTTAATAAGCTACAAAACAAACACCACTTAAATAAGTAATGAAATGAAGACTAAACGTAAAAAGCCATCCGGATCACTGGTTAACACGTTAGTCCTTGGAAAGCAAGGTCGCGTGTTCGAGCCCAAGCCAGGTGAGCTTTTTGCAAACTTTTTTTTTTTTTACTTTTTAAAACTTAATCCAGTAACTACTTAAGTCTCAAAAACATGAAACAAATCCAAATTAAACAAGATTAAGGCTATTTGAAATCAAAAACATGCTCAAACTTGGTTGTGTTTCTGATGAACACACAAGTGTTTATTCACTTGTGCAGACAAGATCAAGAGGGCTTGATCCTTGGATTTTTGTGGATGATTGTGATAGACAAGGGCACCCTTATACTCTTTGGAGTATAAGGAGTCAAATCAAACAGTAAACAAGCAAGTAGTATACAAGATCAAACCAAATGCACAAGAAACAAGTTACTGATATTGCATGTATGTGTCTGAGTGTATTTTGCTGATAAACTTGGCACTCAAATGGATTTCAAAGCTCAACAACTTGCATACACTCTCACCAAATGACATACAATCAACTCACACTCCTTCTTAAACCTAATTTCTAACAAATTATCAAACTTGAAGCACCAATTTCACGTAAATAAGCAGAAAGAAAGTAGTGACTGTTTTAAGGCAATGTTTTCAATTTTTTTAGCATGCAATGTGTTCTAAACTTTACCAAACTGAAACTTAAGCACACTAAACACCTAATAATAACCTAAGAGATGTGTCTAAACAAGTTTTAAGCTAAATGTCAAACCTTAAACCAAACTTATACCCTAATCCAAACACCCCTTTAAATTAACTGAAATCAAAATTTCAAAGCAAACTACTCAAATCTAATTCAAACTGAATTTAAACAATCCTAACATGCATATAATAACCTTATAACTCAAATCAAACCAACAATCATGCAATAAGACAACTTTCATGCAATTTTCACAAAATCACACAAAACATCAAATTTTTGAAAACTAAAATAGGATCAAGGGTTGTACCTTAAGGGTCCTACATCCAGGACCCTTAGTGGTTGAAAAACCACCTCCCTATAGGCTGGGGCCTATGCAAAACTTTGTTGAGAGGCTTATGAGGGACTGCTTAACCAAAATGGGTAAAAATTGTTTCTCTTTGAACCTGCTAAGAGAGAAAAGGGAAAAAGCTGTGTAAAAAACTTAAGGCTTGCTCCTAGCTTATAGATTAAGCTAGAAGAGAGATTCAAGCTAGGGTTAGACTATGATAGGATTAAGCTAAATGACCAACAAAGGGCTCATTCAAGCTTGGGTACCCACTACACCAAAACAAGCCATGGTGTCTTGGACATACCCAAACTCAAACACCATCTTAGTAACACACTGAATCACCATTTAATCATGTTTTTAATGAAATTTAAGATCTGAGAAAAAACTTGAAAAACAAACAGAAACTTGGAAACTTAAAAACTTTTGCTGAAAATTAAACCAACTCAAACAATGAACTTAAATCAACAGGAAATGTAAAGGGAACTCAATCTTTCTCATCAACAAACTCAACACCATTTATATTACTTCATAAACTGGATTTACAAGGTTTTTGAAAAAGGAGAAAAAATCAAGAACAGATCAATGCTAAGTCCTATGTGCCTTTTTATAGGCTTACAAGTGATTCTAGAAGTGAATAGAAGCTAAAAACCCTAACACTTGAACTTCCAGTAATGCCCTTGGACGAATATTTGAAGATGCCATTTTTTTTTTGAATTTTTCATGAGCCATGTGATGATCTTGGCAGCTTGTGAAGATGCCAGTGATGAAAAAGAGATCTTGGACGTCCATTTAGCCTTTGGGAACATGAAATTGTTGTGGGATGTTGATCCTGCTGTCAATCTTTGTCTTGGAGCCAAAATGTGGGGCAGGGGAGGGTTGCATAAGCATGTGGGGTGATGGTGATGGGGGTTTAAGGGTGGTTTTGGGTTTAAGTGATGTTTAATCAATGATCTAGAGCTAATTACCCAAAAACCCTTTGTTTTAATTGATGTTCATCCTGGAAATATTTAGGGTTTAAGGGTGGGTTAAGAACAGGTTTAATCCAAAAAGGGGGTTAAGTATTTAAATTTGGTGTTTGGAGGGAAGGGTTAAACTGATTAATTAAATCAGTTATTGGGTGAGTGGATTTGCGTGGAGGAAGGGGTGATTCTGATTGGGTGATGGGTGTGAGTGGGTGAGGTGTCAAGCAGGGAGTGGATGGATGGAGTTTGGTTGTCTGGCAGGTTTGCCCCCTCTCTTTTCAAACTTTGTTCACTTTGTATTAAATGGCTAACAACGCCCATTTAACACATATCAACTTTTGAACATTGGCAGTTTTGGCACAACAAGTTTTGAAACTTGTTTTAAGGACTACAAGTGTAATTTTGGCAATCTTCAAGGGCTGTTTTTGACATGTCTTGACACTTCAAGGCCTTGACTTGTTTGTTGACTTCTTGGAGGACCAATATTAGCAATTTAGTTTTGTTGAGGGACTAAATTTGCCAATTCTTCAAAGATAAGGGTCCTTTTTGTAATTTTGACAAACTTTAGGGACCAAACTTGTAATTATGAAGATACAAGGGTATAAAGTGTCAATTCTTCAAATTTGGAGGACCAATCTTCATAATTCTTCAAATCTTCAAGGGTTGACTTTGGAAAGTTCTTCATTAGGGCTTGGTTCATCGTGCGGCTTCGTTTCCCGTGTTTGTTTTTGCATGATTCTTGTGATCTTTTGTCATTTTCTCAATATCCGTACCTAAAATACACAAGTAACAAACACAAGCATATATTTGGGTATTTTGATGATATTTAATGCATTTTAAGCCCGATTTGGACGATGAGACTATGTATAAAAGCAGTCTCATCACTCCCCATACTAAACCATTGCCGTGCCCTCACGCAATGCTAGAATAAAGTATCATAGCACCTCCAAAATTCATTTTTATTCACTTTATTAAAATGATAAAGTAGCTACACTACTACAATTACTACTACTTGCGTTTTAGACATAATGTATGATTTTCATCGCAAAATGGGACGTTTAGGTTCATAGAATAAGAACACGTGAATGATTCGTTAGAAATAATTTCATCATCCTCGATTTTCACTCCAATTCCATGCTAAGCGTGCAACGAGATCATTGTTATTATAAGTTAGTAATGCTAACACTACTCATATGCCCTAATCACGTACTTATCCTCCCATTATTCCTAAGTTGTATCTCTTATATTTTATGATGTCGTAAATGTTTAACGAGGATACATTGTTGACTTATGCGATAATAGAGACTTAGGTCTAAAAATAGAGTCCTAACGGTGTAACTAAGACCATCAAATCAATAACCCCTCCTAATAGACAACGATGTTAAAAAATTAAGTTGACAAGAAGAATCGATAAACACGGTTTTATAACGGTTTTGAACATGAGACTTATTACCAAGACTTTTATATGCCCCCTAACGGAAGGGCCTTATTATCTTTGGTTTACCTCCATCTTTTATTCAACTTCGCCATGAAGCTTTTATTATGACTTTGGTCTTGCCTTGCCTTTTATTATCCGCCTCATCGGTGGTTTTATTAGCCAAAGACGTATATCCTCACGCTAAAGCGAATTTTGGATCTTTAAAGCTTCGAAGATTAAGGCTTGATTCACTTTCAATTTTTGCATAGATTTTAGGCCTTGTGGGGCTTCAAATTGTTTGCTAGATTTAGGTGAGCACTTGAAATCTTATTATTGGGTGAAGCTTTCGATTATTAGGGTGCCAATACTTCAAAACCGTGACGCTGGCGATACCTTAATGTCTTCCTAATTTAATTACACGGAAGCTACTAGAAAAGACTAGAAACCCAACAATCCTAACTAAACCGCTAAGTCAATATTTATTAAGCAAAAAAATATTTACATGCGAAGGGAGAATAAGCAAACAACGAGAACACATGAGTTTTTGAAAGAATACGAGTACTCTACGTTTAGCATAGTAACTTATAATTAACTCTATCATTTCTCGTCCTCATTTAAGAGACTTAGCCTAATGTGTAGTTAAGGAATCAAAGCTAAGTGCTCAACACGCACGGTCGAGTAAAAAATTACTCTTATTCTCGCCATCGGAAAATCTACATTCGTGTCTTCAAACACTTATAAAACATGAGAAAAATTTAAAATTTGGCCATTTTTAGCCTTATTTTGCAACAAAATGATAAACAAAAAAGATAAACTTTGGAAAGCGTGAAGGTTTGGCAAGGCAAGTATCTATTCACCCCCCCCCCATACTAAAGTTAAACATTGTCCTCAATGTTTCGAGTCTAGGGGTGTAAACACCCTCATACTAGAGACGAAGTCGAATGCTTAATCTAACATGGAAAGGGTGTAACCAATAAATTAATAGCCGTTTATGAAGTGTGCTAAAAACCTAAGGTTAGAACATCAAAATGATATATCATGGATATTGAGAAATGTCTCCAAAGCAAACGATCGAGTGCTCCCATAAAACGAACACGAGAGGCTCCAATCGTGAAGATCATGATCTAAAAACCACAATTCACAAACAACCACGGAACAAAGGTTGGAAGGGCACAAATCCCCACACGTAAGCTACATTAGAAAGCGATAATATGTACATAGGATAAGCATGGGACTCCCCCACGAGGCACCTCGTTTTTTATTACCGAGTCATGAGCTCGACTCGATCCCCTCAATACTAATTATCATTGGGGAAGGTGACTTGGTAGTTCAAGGATGGAACTTCCCCGCCAAAGTAGTGCTTCAACCTATGTCCATTCACCTTGAAGTTAGGACCATCATCTTGAGCTAGCTCGATGGTCCCATACGGAAATACTTGAGTCACGGTGAATGGACCGGACCAACGGGATTTCAACTTACCGGAAAAGATTTTTAATCTTGAATTAAAAAGCAAAACTTGATCCCCAATGTTAAAAACCCGGTTTTTAATTTTAGAATCATGCAACTTTTTAGTTTTCTCTTTATAAATCAATGAATTTTCATAAGCAATGTCCCTCAATTCATCTAATTCATTCAATTGCATTTTCCGGTGTTTTCCCGCGGTCTCCATATCATCATTACAATGCTTTAGGGCCCAATAAGCCTTGTGTTCTAATTCGATAGGCAAATGACAATTCTTTCCATACACAAGCTTATAGGGAGTGCACCCAATGGGCGTCTTATGAGCGGTCCTAAAGGCCCATAAAGCATCGTCTAACTAGTCCGACCAAGATTGTCGGTTTTCCCCAACGGATCTCTCCAAGATCCTCTTCAAAGATCGGTTTGAAACCTCGACTTGCCCACTCGTTTGTGGGTGATAAGCCGTAGAAAGACGATGTGTAACCCCATATTTCCTTAGAACCCTTTCAAATTGGTCGTTACAAAAATGGGTTCCACGATCGCTTATGATAGCACGAGGGGTTCCAAACCGAGAAAACAATTGCTTCAAAAACTTTACTACCACACGAGCATCATTGGTGGGCAAGGCCTTTGCCTCCACCCACTTAGAAAGGTAGTCAACCGCAACGAGAATGTACTTATTACCACGAGATGATGGGAACAGCCCCATAAAGTCTATACCCCAAACGTCAAAGATCTCACACACTTGGATGATATTTTGTGGCATTTCATCTTTTTGTGAGGCTTTTCCTTGTCGTTGGCATGCATCACACGACTTCACAAGATCTTGTGCATCTCGGTAAATAGTAGGCCAAAAGAAGCCGGCATCAAACACCTTTTTAGCCGTGAGATTAGCACCATGGTGACCACCCGTGGGTCCCTCATGGCAAGCTCTAAGGATGTTAGAAGCTTCGGTGCCAAAAACACGACGTCGGATGATTTGATCCGCACAAGTTCGAAACAAGTAAGGGTCGTTCCAAAAGTAGAACTTGACGTCACGAAAGAATTTTCGTTTTTGTTGAGTCGTCATACCCTTAATGATGAAGTTGCCCGCATGGTAATTTGCAAAGTCCGCAAACCATGGGGTAGAAGAATCAAGCTTAGAATTCACTATACCAAGTGTCTCGAGCGGAAATGTTTCGGTGATTTCCTTGGGCTCGTAAACACTTTGGTGAGGATCTTCCAAACGAGAGAGATGATCGGCCGCTAGATTCTCGGCTCCTTTTTTGTCAACGATTTTGTGATCAAATTATTGAAGGAGGAGAATCCAACGAAGTAATCTCGGCTTAGCATCTTGCTTTGCCATGAGATACTTAATAGCCGAATGGTCCGTATACACTATGCATTTCGTCAAGACGAGATAAGATCGGAATTTCTCAAATGCATACACCACGGCAAGGAACTCCTTTTCCGTTGTAGTGTATTTAAGTTGAGCCTCGGTCATCGTCTTGCTAGCATAGTGAATAGGCAAGAAGTGCTTATCATGACGTTGCCCCAAAATGGCCCCAATAGCGTAATCACTAGCATCACACATTAGTTCAAAGGGGAGGTTCCAATTGGGCGCAACAAGAATGGGAGCTTCGGTAAGTTTCCTCTTAAGGATCTCAAAGGCTCGTACACAATCTTCGTTAAAGACAAAACGTGCCTCTTTTTCAAGAAGATGTGTAATGGGTCGAGAAATCTTTAAAAAATCCTTGATGAATCGACGATAAAAGCCCGCGTGGCCTAGGAAACTCCTAACTCCCTTGACGGTTTTGGGATGAGGTAATTTGGCGATGACGTCTACCTTAGCTTGATCAACCTCAATCCCCAACTTCGAGACCTTGTGCCCTAAGACGATTCCACTCTTAACCATAAAATGACACTTTTCCCAATTGAGCACAAGGTTGGTTTCCTCACAACGTTTTAACATTCTCTCAAGGTTCGACAAACACGAAGTGAAAGAATCACCAAACACGGAAAAGTCATCCATGAAGACTTCCATCGTCTTCTCGATCATATCATGAAAAATAGCCATCATGCATCGTTGAAAAGTTCCCGGTGCATTACAAAGTCCGAATGGCATTCTACGATAGGCAAACGTTCCATATGGACACGTAAACGTAGTTTTTTCTTGATCACGAGGATCGATGGGAATTTGGAAGTAATCGGAAAAACCATCTAAAAAGCAATAGAAATCATTTCCCGCAAGACGCTCCAACATTTGGTCCATGAAGGGCAAGGGAAAATGGTCTTTTCGAGTGGCCTCATTCAACTTTTGATAGTCAATGCACACTCTCCATCCGGTCACGAGTCTAGTGGGAATCAACTCGTTGGCATCGTTTGGCACAACGGTCATCCCTCCATTTTTAGGGACACAATGGATAGGACTCACCCAAGGGCTATCGGAAATAGGGTAAATCATTCCCGAGTCAAGGAGTTTAAGGACCTCCTTTTTGATGACATCGTGAATTTTGGGGTTCACCCTCCTTTGACTTTGGATTGTTGGCTTGAAATCCTCCTCCATTAAGATTTTGTGGGTACAAAACTTGGGATCGATTCCCTTAATGTCGGATAACTTCCACGAAATCGCCCCTTTGTGGTCCTTTAGAACATCGACAAGTGCGGTTTTTTCATCATTCGAAAGATCCTTCGCAATAATAACCGGCAACTTGTCGTCCTCCTCCAAATAGACATATTCGAGGTGAGGAGGTAAATCTTTCAACTCGAGAATAGGTGGTTCCTCAAGTGAAGATTTGGGCTCGATACTCATAACCTCCTCGAGTGGAGGAAATGGGAAATCGTTGAGAAAATCCTTGATAATCGAGAAGTCCTCATCATTGTCGAGGTCTTCGTCACAAGTACGTGGAACATCGAATTCTTCCAACGTAAAACCACCACCTTCAAATGGAGTGAAGGTTGGTGTCGAATTATCAAGAATTGGATCTAACATAGTGGGATTGCCACTAGTTTCTTCATCACCAAACCCTAAAACTTCTTGTGAAAATTCCTCGCAAACCACGTCGATCATATCAACGAGGTTTATGGTAGCAACAGAATAAACATGAGAAAGTTGAGAATTTTGAGTTGCGTTTATAACAAGTTCCTCGTCATTGAAACGTAAGGTGATCTTTCTAGCATGCACATCAATTAAAGCCATAGACGTATCTAAAAACGAAAGACCTAAAATAAGAGGAACTTGAGGATCCGTGGGGATATCAACAACGATAAAGTCTACGGGATAGTAGAATTTCCCCACTTTCACAAAAACGTCTTCCGCCAAACCACATGCAAGAATCGTGGAATGGTCGGCCAACTCAATAGACATTCGTGAAGGAGTAAGATTAGGAAGATTGAGCGACTTGAAGATTGCAAGTGGCATCAAGTTAATGCTAGCACCAAGATCGGCCAAGCATAGCATTCTTCCATATCTTGAATTGCACAAGAGATCAAAAATTTACCGGGATCACCGACTTTTTGAGGTATGCGATTAAGATAAACCGACGAACAACTAGACATTTGGTGCAATTTCTCCTTGTTGTTCAACATACTTTTAAAGTTAGCGGCAAATCGAGGCATCATGACCAAAGCATCGGCGAAACTCACATTAAGGTGCAACTCACGAAACATTTTCATAAAAAGCTCAAATTGGTAGTTGTCGCGCTCTTGTCGTTTCTCCTTCCTAAGTCTCGATGGGTAAGGCAAGGGTGGTGTGGGTTGGGGCATAGGCATAGCCTTTGGAATCTCGGGTTCCAATGTTGGTAAAGGGTCGACCGTAGGTGTGGCATGAGCGGTACTTTGTGGGATTGAAATATGCTCCTTTTCGACCACCACCTCGGGTTCTTCCTTAATTTCCTCCACCGTTGGAGTAATAGGTAGAGGAGTCGGTTCTTTAAGTGTCTTACCACTTCATGTGGTAATCACTTTCATCTCTCCCTTCGGGTTTGAAACGGTGTTACTAGGTAGACCACTCGAAGTAGAGACTTTGTTTCCCATGACGGCTTCTAAAATTGCATTAAGCTTAGCATCTTGACTATTAAACTTCAAATCTTGACTAGCGGCTTTTTGGCCAACTCTTTGTTCAAGCCTAGCATGACTTTGTTCAATCTTATTGTTTTGACCTCGAATTTGATTAGAAAAATCATTTTTCAATTCATTTCTCATGTTAAGATTTTCTTTCACAAAGTTAGCCAATTCCTTAGTGTTTTTAGCCGTGTCCCTAATTTGACTAGCCAATTGATCTTGTATATTTTCCAAAATCTTATCATTTGCCGTGGCGTAATTCAAAAAGTCCATCGGAAGTTCTTTAGTGTAAACATTTTGAAGACCTTGACTTGAATTTTGAAATTTACGGTTTTGATTTTGATTTTGCAATTGGCTACTAGTTCCTTGATTCCCATAGTTGTTATTACCCTTAAAATTGTTCCTTTGATTGCTTTGGTAACCAACTTGATTGTTTCGATAATTGTTAGCATTTTGATTTGGTGGAAAACCCGGTGGAGTCAATTGATTAGTGCGAGGAACTTGACCGTTTTGGTTATAAGTTCCCGCGGCCGCGAAGGCACTCGAAGTGTTACCACCGTTGGTAATGCACTCGGAATAATCGTGAGCTCCACCACAATACATATAAGAAACCTCAACCGCTTTAATCGTAGCGGGAGCGGGTTGTTCACCAACTTTAAACTCAATTAACAATCCTTTCAACTTATCAAAAATCTTGTTCTCCAAATTAGCCTCGATTTGGCAAGCATCAACGGTGTGTGACAATGAAGGCGAAGACGAAGACGAAGTCTTACGAACACTCGACGTGCTACGAGGACTATACACCTTAGACCTATTCTCAATGATTAATAATGCTTCCTCGACCGTCTTACACAAAAAATTACCACCCGCGGCGGCATTAAGATAATCACGCTCATGATCGTTCAAGCCATTGTAAAACGTGTCAATTTGATGCAAGTCGGAAAAACCATGATGAGGACATTCGTGTAACATTTCCTTAAACCTATTCCAAGCCGTCGAAAAACTCTCATTATACTCTTGTGAAAACTTTGAAATCTCGTTTTTCAAGTGCGTAGTCTTAGAGGGTGGAAAAAATTGGTTCACGAATTTTGAAACGAGATCCTTCCACGTCAATATAGAATTGGGTGGCTCTTTCTCTAACCAAATTTTTGCGGGCCCCGCTAAGGAATACGGAAAAAGCATCATCTTAATCGAGTCGTTTGAGACGTCCTTAAACTTGCATGTGGCGGTGAGACGATTAAATTGGCGAATGTGGTTATGAGGGTTGTCCTTTTCGTCACCTCGAAACTTGTTGTTTTGAATCATGGACAACAAACCCGTCTTAACCTCAAAATTCTCCGCAAGGATAGCGGGAATCACAATCGCTTCTCCATAACCCTCGGTGGGTGCTTGAAGCAACTCCATCATAGTTCGATTAGCCATGGGTGCTTCTTTCACTACAATGGGTTCGTCAATAGGAGACTCCTCACTAGTAGGAGTGTTTGATTTGTTTCTTCGTTTATGAGCACGTCTTGCTTTAGAGCGAGTTTGCATAAACGTCACGTACAACGAGAAGGTGAGCAAAGAAGATTCTTTTTTGGTTTTTTTACTTTTTCAAATTTTTTTGTGGTTTTTGATTGTTTTTAACTTTTTTGGATTTTTTGGAATGTATTAGTAGACACAAATCTACAAATCTCCTCCTTAATCAAATCTCTCGATTAAAGAAGCCTCAAGGAATGAAAACGATCACGTGAAGTGAACGCCTTCGATGACTTTAGAACGATGGTGGAACACCAAATCGTTCAAGAGGGTTTAATCAATAGAAACCAAGAAAATATATATGATACTTAAGTAATACTTTGGGCGGCAAAACCCTCGATTAACTTTCAAAATCAAAATACGCACAAGCAAGCGGAGGAAACGAGGCGGCGCGAAGCACTTAAGAGCCTTTTTTCCTTTAGGTCGTGAAATACAACCGCCTTATACCCACCTTATAGTTTGTATTTCTCAAAATCGAGCTTCACGAAAGTATTTATCTATTTTTGCCTTTTTTTTCTTTGGTTTGAGATTCGAATACAATGATTGGGTAATGACCTCCCAAGTCAAGGTTGTGATTTCTCACGTATTTGGAGTACTTGTAAATTTATTGTTCTACGTATACAATATAGTAATAATATTCACAAAAAACGAAAAACCGATAATACGTATTAGTAGAGTGCTACTAATACAAATACTAATTATGGCTAATATAAAAACAACAATGGTTCAACCAAAACACAACACGCCTCCCCGGCAGCGGCGCCAAAGTGATGTTGGAGTTTTTACCACTCTTTAGGAAAAGAGCAATAAATAGGGCAAGTGTGCACGACGATTTAGGAAAACCGTGTGTGAATGACCCTAAGAGAGTTCGTTCTCGAGGAGGCAAGTGCGTTGTGTTAAGAGTTGATTAATGTTTGTGATTATATGATTGAGAAAGAAATAGGATTAGAAGAAAAAGACGGTTACGAAAACGAATTAAACTACGACGAAAAAGGCGAACACGTAAAACCGTAAATAGTGCCAAAATTAAAATTTTAACCTCAAAATTCCTAAAAATTTCTAAAAATCCCCAATAATATTCTAAGAGTTTGCAAAAAAATCCAAACTTGCTAAAACCTTTTAATTAATTAGATAATGACTTTTTAATGCTAATTAAAGCCCTAAAAATCACTTTTAATTATTAAAAAGCCCTAAATAAGATCTAATAGTTTGTAAACCTCAAAAATATCCTAATTAAGCTAAAAACTATTTTTTAAAATTTTAAAACCAAATTAAACTATTTTTAAACACTTAAAAACTATTAAAATTTATTAAATATTAAATTAATTCTAGAAATTAATTGAAAAGTCTAAAAAATATTTGGAAAGTGACAAAACTCCTAATTAAGTGTCCTTAACCTAGGAAAAATGTAAAAACTAAAAAAAAATAAAACTTCAATTTTTAATAATAAAATAATATTAAAATAATCAAAAAAATTCAAAGTTCACTAAATAATTCCAAAAAATTACCAAAAATCCTAAATAATGTAACTAAAACAAAAATGCAATCCAAATTTTCAGAAACCTATTTAATAATTTTATATTGAATTTTAAAGTTGCTTAAAAACCATAAAATCCTATAAAATCAAAAATAAGCTAAATTGAAAACCAAAATAGCTGTAAACCTCAAAAATATGATTAAAAACCTAAAAACTATTTTTTCAGATTTTTAATATACCTTTTACTATTTTTAATGACTTTTTAAAATAAAAACTTAAAATAATCCTAAAAAATTAATTAATAAAGGGAAAAATCTACTTTTTGCTCAGAAAAGTCAAACACCCTTATACAATCCAAGGAAAAATGCTAAACAGGAAAAAGCTTAAGGAAATAAGCTAGAAATAGCTTATTTAAAAGCTGATGGTTTAATAAGCTACAAAACAAACACCACTTAAATAAGTAATGAAATGAAGACTAAACGTAAAAAGCCATCTGGATCACTGGTTAACACGTTAGTCCTTGGAAAGCAAGGTCGCGTGTTCGAGCCCAGGCCAGGTGAGCTTTTTGCAAACTTTTTTTTTTTTTTTTACTTTTTAAAACTTAATCCAGTAACTACTTAAGTCTCAAAAACATGAAACAAATCCAAATTAAACAAGATTAAGGCTATTTGAAATCAAAATCGTGCTCAAACTTGGTTGTGTTTCTAATGAACACACAAGTGTTTATTCACTTGTGCAGACAAGATCAAGAGGGCTTGATCCTTGGATTTTTGTGGATGATTGTGATAGACAAGGGCACCCTTATACTCTTTGGAGTATAAGGAGTCAAATCAAACAGTAAACAAGCAAGTAGTATACAAGATCAAACCAAATGCACAAGAAACAAGTTACTGATATTGCATATATGTGTCTGAGTGTATTTTGCTGATACACTTGGCACTCAAATGGATTTCAAAGCTCAACAACTTGCATACACTCTCACCAAATGACATACAATCAACTCACACTCCTTCTTAAACCTACTTTCTAACAAATTATCAAACTTGAAGCACCAATTTCACACAAATAAGTAGAAAGAAAGTAGTGACTGTTTTAAGGCAATGTTTTCATTTTTTTAGCATGCAATGTGTTCTAAACTTTACCAAACTGAAACTTAAGCACACTAAACACCTAATAATAACCTAAGAGATGTGTCTAAACAAGTTTTAAGCTAAATGTCAAACCTTAAACCAAACTTATACCCTAATCCAAACACCCCTTTAAATTAACTGAAATCAAAATTTCAAAGCAAACTACTCAAATCTAATTCAAACTGAATTTAAACAATCCTAACATGCATATAATAACCTTATAACTCAAATCAAACCAACAATCATGCAATAAGACAACTTTCATGCAATTTTCACAAAATCACACAAAACATCAAATTTCTGAAAACTAAAATAGGATCAAGGGTTGTACCTTAAGGGTCCTACATCCAGGACCCTTAGTGGTTGAAAAACCACATCCCTATAGGCAGGGGCCTATGCAGAACTTTGTTGAGAGGCTTATGAGGGACTACTTAACCAAAATGGGTAAAAATTATTTCTCTTTGAACCTGCTAAGAGAGAAAAGGGAAAAAGCTGTGTAAAAAACTTAAGGCTTGCTCCTAGCTTATAGATTAAGCTAGAAGAGAGCTTCAAGCTGGGGTTAGACTATGATAGAATTAAGCTAAATGACCAACAAAGGGCTCATTCAAGCTTGGGTACCCACTACACCAAAACAAGCCATGGTGTCTTGGACATACCGAAACTCAAACACCATCTTAGTAACACACTGAATCACCATTTAATCAGGTTTTTAATGAAATTTAAGATCTGAGAAAAAACTTGAAAAACAAACAGAAACTTGGAAACTTAAAAACTTTTGCTGAAAATTAAACCAATACTCAAACAATGAACTTAAATCAACATGAAATGTAAAGGGAACTCAATCTTTCTCATCAACAAACTCAACACCATTTATATTACTTCATAAACTGGATTTACAAGGTTTTTGAAAAAGGAGAAAAAATCAAGAACAGATCAATGCTAAGTCCTATGTGCCTTTTTATAGGCTTACAAGTGATTCTAGAAGTGAATAGAAGCTAAAAACCCTAACACTTGAACTTCCAGTAATGCCCTTGGACGAATATTTGAAGATGCCATTTTTTTTGAATTTTTCAAGAGCCATGTGATGATCTTGGCAGCTTGTGAAGATGCCAGTGATGAAAAAGAGATCTTGGACGTCCATTTAGCCTATGGGAACACGAAATTGTTGTGGGATGTTGATCCTGCTGTCAATCTTTGTCTTGGAGCCAAAATGTGGGGCAGGGGAGGGTTGCATAAGCATGTGGGGTGATGGTGATGGGGGTTTAAGGGTGGTTTTGGGTTTAAGTGATGTTTAATCAATGATCTGGAGCTAATTACCCAAAAACCCTTTGTTTTAATTGATGTTCATCCTGGAAATATTTAGGGTTTAAGGGTGGGTTAAGAACAGGTTTAATCCAAAAAGGGGGTTAAGTATTTAAATTTGGTGTTTGGAGGGAAGGGTTAAACTGATTAATTAAATCAGTTATTGGGTGAGTGGATTTGTGACGTGGAGGAAGGGGTGATTCTGATTGGGTGATGGGTGTGAGTGGGTGAGGTGTCAAGCAGGGAGTGGATGGATGGAGTTTGGCTGTCTGGCAGGTTTGCCCCCTCTCTTTTCAAACTTTGTTCACTTTGTATTAAATGGCTAACAACGCCCATTTAACACATATCAACTTTTGAACTTTGGTAGTTTTGGCACAACAAGTTTTGAAACTTGTTTAAAGGACTACAAGTGTAATTTTGGCAATCTTCAAGGGCTGTTTTTGACATGTCTTGATACTTCAAGGCCTTGACTTGTTTGTTGACTTCTTGGAGGACCAATATTAGCAATTTAGTTTTGTTGAGGGACTAAATTTGCCAATTCTTCAAAGTTAAGGGTCCTTTTTGTAATTTTGACAAACTTTAGGGACCAAACTTGTAATTATGAAGATACAAGGGTAGAAAGTGTCAATTCTTCAAATTTGGAGGACCAATCTTCATATTTCTTCAAATCTTCAAGGGTTGACTTTGGAAAGTTCTTCATTAGGGCTTGGTTCATCGTGCGGCTTCGTTTCCCGTGTTCGTTTTTGCATGATTCTTGTGATCTTTTGTCATTTTCTCAATATCCGTACCTAAAATACACAAGTAACAAACACAAGCATATATTTGGGTATTTTGATGATATTTAATGCATTTTAAGCCCGATTTGGACGATGAGACTATGTATAAAAGCAGTCTCATCACGTACTTATGTCATTTGCTTCAGATTATTTCGCATCATAACGTTTCAATTACCCTTGAACTTTAATTCTCATCCACTCGATCAGATTCATGCAAATCTATCTTACGTTAATGAACCAGAAACTTTTGTATCATCCAGACAAAATCATGACGACTAATATTGTTATTTTTGTTGGGAATAAATTATAGCCAGTCTACTTGAGCGCTGACAAGAGTTAATCAAGCGTTGATAGGAAGAAAACAAACGCTGACAGATCAAGCGTTGACAAGACAAAGTCAAGCGTTGATACATTGAAGACAAGCACTGATGGAAGGGTATAGTCTACGCATTTATTGTATTCTAGATTACTTCTAGTAAAGATAGGAACAACAATGTATTTTCTATATTTATCTTTACCTAGAATAGTTGATACGTAGATTATTGTACAAGGCTTCTTATGTCTATAAAAGAAGACCTTTAGGTTAATGTTCAATATAAGTTTTCATACGTAAACTACTTTCATTGTAAGCAAGTTTGATATCATTAATCAAAGTGAAAGTTTGTTTACATCTTGTGTGTTCTTGTTTAAGTGTTAATTCCGCATAACACTTAGATTGTCATATACATATACAAAGGTTTCTCTAAGTGTATTACTTGATCTAATCTCGTATACATAAAGCTAAATCGATCTAAGTTTGGGATCAACAATTTCCGCCAAGACCTTTTAGAGGACTGTTCTAGGCAGGAAGCCACTTGGAACGGAGGAGTCCATCCAAAATTCTTATCCTTTTTCTCTCATCGATTAGATACTTTCTTTCAGTTACGTCACGTTCCATTTCCTTTTTTAGCCATGTCATGTTCGACGTTTCTTTCTAGCATGTCACCTTCAGATCCTTTTATCTTGCATGCCTTTCCAGTTTTGATTCGGGTATTACTTGATCTAATCTCGTATACATAAAGCTAAATCGATCTAAGTTTGGGATCAACAAGTGGTATCAGAGCTTGTTGAGAAACTTTTGATCTTAAAGAAAACAAGAACCCTAAAAATCACCAAAACCCGAATTTTCTTAAAACCCTAACAACATCATGTCAAATCCAGAAATAACCTCCTCCTCCTCACCTTTACCAAACATCAAGATTCCTATGCTTGATGCAACCAACTTTTAATTGTGGAAATTCAACTTTGAGCAATATCTAGGGATCTATGACTACACACTCTGGGAGATTATTGAATATGGAAACACATTCAATAAAGCTGATGAGACTGCTTTTATACATAGTCTCATCGTCTAAATAGGGCTTAAAATGCATTAAATATCATCCAAATACCCAAATATATGCTTGTGTTTGTTGCTTGTGTATTTTAGGTACGGATATTGAGAAAATGACAAAATATCACAAGAATCATGCAAAAACGAACACGAGAAACGAAGCCACACAATGAACCAAGCCCTAATGAAGAATTTTCCAAAGAAAACCCTTGAAGATTTGAAGAATTATGAAGATTGGTCCTTCAATATGGAAGAATTGACACTTTATACCCTTGTATCTTCATAATTATAAGTTTGGTCCCTAAAGTTTGTCAAAATTACAAAAAGGACCCTTAACTTTGAAGAATTGGCAAATTTAGTCCCTCAACAAAACTAAATTGTCAATATTGGTCCTCCAAGAAGTCAACAAACAAGTCAAACCTTGAAGAATGAAGTAAATGCCAAAATCAGTCCTTCAAATATCATAAGTTTGCATGTTTAGTCCTTGATACAAGCTTAGGAAGTTATTGTGCCAAAAGTGTAAACTGCCCAAAGTTATTTATAAAGGAAATGAAGATTGTTGCTGATATTTACAAAGTGAAGAAAGGAAAGAAGTTTGGGGACCATTACTGTCAAACACACAAACTCATCCCCACCAATCATTTCTCCACATCACCTCCACCAGCCATTCACCTCTCTCCACCTCACCATCTACCCCACGTCACCTTCCACTAAGTTTAAATAACTGATTAATCAGTTATTTAATAACCTTCCCTCCAAACACCAAATTTAAAACTCACTAATCCCAAGCCAAATTAAAACCCACCCCTAATCTCCCATAAACCCTAACTAAACCCAGGATGAACCCACATCAAAACAAAGGGTTTTCCCCTATAAACTTCCAGAACACTAATTAAGGGTCCCCTAATCCCTTTTTAATTCCCAAAAACGTCACCATCCCCTCCCATGTGATCAACCCAGCTTCCCCTGACCCACATTTTGGCTCCAAGACAAAACCAGTACAAAAAATCAACGAATTGGAAGGATTGCTTACTTTTTACAACCACATTGGATGGCCAAGATCAAATCCAACAGCTGTATCATCACATGGCATCAAGTCCAATTTCAAAATTGTCAAAGATACTTCAAAGATTCGAATTTCTTCAAGGGCAAAAGTGGAAGTTCATATCATTAGGGTTAGAAGTTCTTTTCAGTTCTAGAACCCTTGTAGCTCGTCTATATAAGAGCCATAGGAGATATCACTTTTTTTGTTCTTGATTTTTCTCCTTTTCACAAGCCTTGTAAAACCAGTTTATGAATGAATATAAATGCTGTTGAGTTTGATGATGAGAAAGATTGAGTCCCATTTACATTTCATGTTGTGTTTTGTTTGAAAGAGTTTTTTCAAAAGGCATTTTAAGTTTCTGTTTTCAAGTTTTTTTTTCAAGTTCTTAAATCCGTTTTTCAGTTGAGCTAGAAAGTTTATAGGCCACATAAGCTACTCATTTGAGCTCTTATATGACCATAGAACCCTGATATCTAAGGGATATCAAGATTCAGTGGGTATAACCTTGGATAAGAAGTGTTGTGAGGTGGAAATTTTCTTGCTAGTTGGCTCTCTTTGTTTATTTACACTTTACTGTATCAAAAGCTACAAGCCAAAAGCTTGTAGCCTTTGATACTTGCAGTTGTTCTTGGTATTGTGGTGTTGTGCAGGTACAAGGAAGCAAGACTCATTATCTTTGCATCATATTTTTAGTTATTGTTTGAAGATATTGTTAAGCTTTGGGGTCCTACTTTGGATTCCCTCAACAAAGCTCTCTACATAGCTTCTATAGTTCCATTTCAATCCTTTTAAACTGGTTTTGGAAAGCACTAGCAGGTATTGGCTTTAAATCTCTCATTTAACCACTGAAAATGCATAATTTGTGAGTTTTATGTGATTTGATGTGTAGCTTGTTATGAGTTAAGTAAGTGTGCCTGTTTTTGCTCAATTCAGTGTTCTGTTCTTGTCAAGATTGCCTATTACCTGTTTAGTTGAGATTTGGATGCATGTCATGTGTTAAAATTGGTTTTCAGTAATATAAAGGGGTGTTTGGATTAGGGATTAAGTGGGGATTAAAGGTTTAAGTCTTGCTTAAAAATCTGTTTTAATCACTCATTAGGGTATAAATAGATTGTAAGTTACTTTGGTTTTAGGTTTAGTGAAGTTTAAGTCAAAGTTGCATGCTAAAAAAATTGAATACATAGCCTAAAATCAGTCAAGTGCTTGTCTGCCTAATTTTGTGAGAATTTGTTCTTCATATCTTCAAGTCTGTTAGATCTTAGGTCCTAGTAGGGTTTGTGGTAGCTTGTATGCCATGTTATTGGATTTTGTGCAATATATGAGGCCTTGAAATTCGTATTTGTGCAAGTAGAATAGTTAGCATTCATCAGTAAAGAATTACCATTCATCAGTAACTTGTTAGGGCATTTTGTGCTTGATTTTGTGAAGTAAGCTTGTTGTTTTTGTGATTCACTTGACTCCCTATACTCAACTGAGTATAGGGGTGCCTTTTGTTCCAAAAGAAACCAACCCAAGAGCTTTCCTAAGCTCAAAAGGTCACCAGACCTTGAAATTACACTAGCAGTGGGAACAAACTTCCCACTGGTAGCACCATTGTTAGTACTGCCAAGCAAGAAGACAAATCCAGTCAAGTGTCACTATCAGTTTTCTTAACTTTTTGTCTTTAGTGCACTAATTTGAGAGTTAGGACTTGAAACTTGTTTCAATATTTTTCTAATTTTATTTGTGATTTTTCAGCATAATTAGATTTTTTATTACTGTTCATTTACTATTTTTTACAATTATTAGCTATTTTTAATACTTTTTAATATTCTGTTTTTGGAATTTAGTGGTAAAAATTGTTATTTTTCATTTTTAATAATTTTCCTAGACTTAGAAAAAGATTTTAAGATTTTTGGTTTTAAAAGTTTTTACTGTTCATCTTTTAATTAATTTTTAGAATTAATTTTTGTTTAATTAGGGTTTTATTTAAACTGTTTTTGTCTTTTAGTGAAAAATTTATTATTTTTCAAACTTTTTCATTTTTCTAATATTCATTAGAGTAATTTAGGATTTTCAAAAGTGTCAACTTATTTTTAGCATTATTTTATTATTTTTTATAATTATTTTAGTTTAAAAATAGTTTTTAGTGATTTAAAAATAGAAAAATAGATTTTAAAAATTAGAAAAAATACTTTTTAATATTTAAATAATATAAGTAACTTATTTGTTCAATAAAATCATATTTTGGACATTTTGATTAATTATATTTAATTTTAGGGCTTTAATTAGCATTTAAAATTGAATATTTAATTAATAAAAGGTTTTAAAATATTTTTATTGGATTTTTATTTTTATTTATATTATTTTAGACTTGTTTTAACTTTTAATTAATTTTTAGGTTTAAAATTTTTAATTTTGTAGTTTTTACGGTTTTACGTGAACGCCTTTTCGTCTTAGTTTAATCCGTCTTCGTAACCGTCTTCCTTTTCTAAATCTCATTTCTTTCTTTCTTTTTCAATCATATAATCACAAATCATTTATCATCTCTTAACAAAACGCATTAGCCTCCTCGAGAACGAACTCACTTTTAGGGTCGTTCACACACGGTTTTCCTAAATCGTCGTGCATACTTGCCCTAATTACCTTCCTTTTCCTAAAGGGGTAATTTTGTTACATCAATTTTGGCGCCGTTGCCGGGGAGGCGTGTTGTGTTTTGATTTGGAAATTGTTGTTTTTTTATATAACCATAATTAGTATTTGTATTAGTAGCACTCTACTAATACGTATTATCGGTTTTTCGTTTTTTGTGAATACTATTACTATATTGTATACGTAGAACAATAAATTCACAAGTACTCCAAATACGTGAGAAATCACAACCTTGACTTGGGAGGTCATTACCCAATCATTGTATTCGAATCTCAAACCAAAGAAAAAAAGGCAAAAATAGATAAATACTTTCGTGAAGCTCGATTTTGAAAAATACAAACTATAAGGTGGGTATAAGGCGGTTGTATTTCACGACCTAAAGGAAAAAGGCTCTTAAGTGCTTCGCGCCGCCTTGTTTCCTCCGCTTGCTTGTGCGTATTTTGAGATTGAAAGCTAATCGAGGGTTTTTCCGCCCAAAGTATTACTTAAGTATTATATATATTTTCTTGGTTTCATTTGATTAAACCCTCTTGAACGTTTTGGTGTTCCACCAACGTTCTAAAATCATCGAAGCCGTTCACTTCACGTGATCGTTTTCATTCCTTGAGGCTTCTTTAATCGAGAGATTTTATTAAGGAGGAGATTTGTAGATTTTTGTCTACCTAATACATTCCACAAAATCCAAAAAAGTAAAAACAATCAAAAACCACAAAAAAAATTGAAAAAGTAAAAACACCAAAAAGAATCTTCTTTGCTCACCCTCTCGTTGTACGTGACGTTTATACAAACTCGCTCCAAAGCAAGACGTGCTCGTAAACGAAGAAACAAATCAACCACTCCTTCTAGTGAGGAGTCTCCTATTGACGAACCCATCGTAGTAAAAGAAGCACCCATGGCTAATCGAACTATGATGGAGTTGCTTCAAGCACCCACCGAGGGTTATGGAGAAGCGATTGTGATTCCCGCTATCCTTGCGGAGAATTTTGAGGTTAAGACGGGTTTGTTGTCCATGATTCAAAACAACAAGTTTCGAGGTGACGAAAAGGACAACCCTCATAACCACATTCGCCAATTTAATCGTCTTACCGCCACTTGCAAGTTTAAGGACGTCTCTAACGACTCGATTAAGATGATGCTTTTTCCGTATTCCTTAGCGGGGCCCGCAAAAATTTGGTTAGAGAAAGAGCCACCCAATTCTATATTGACGTGGAAGGATCTCGTTTCAAAATTCGTGAACCAATTTTTTCCGCCCTCTAAGACTACGCATTTGAAAAACGAGATTTCAAAGTTTTCACAAGAGTATAATGAGAGTTTTTCAACGGCTTGGAATAGGTTTAAGGAAATGTTGCACGAATGTCCTCATCATGGTTTTTCCGACTTGCATCAAATTGACACGTTTTACAATGGCTTGAACGATCATGAGCGTGATTATCTTAATGCCGCCGCGGGTGGTAATTTTTTGTGTAAGACGGTCGAGGAAGCATTGTTAATCACTGAGAATAGGTCTAAGGTCTATAGTCCTCGTAGCACGTCGAGTGTTCGTAAGACTTCGTCTTCGCCTTCGCCTTCATTGTCACATACCGTTGATGCTTGCCAAATCGAGGCTAATTTGGAGAACAAGATTTTTGATAAGCTTAAGGGATTGTTAATTGAGTTCAAAGTTGGTGAACAACCCACTCCCGCTACGGCTAAAGCGGTTGAGGTTTCTTGTATGTATTGTGGTGGAGCTCACGATTACTCCGAGTGCATTACCAACGGTGGTAACACTTCGAGTGCCTTCGCGGCCGCGGGAACTTATAACCAAAACGGTCAAGTTCCCCGCACTAATCAATTGACTCCACCGGGTTTTCCACCAAATCAAAATGCTAACAATTATCGAAACAATCAAGTTAGTTACCAAAACAATCAAAGGAACAATTACAAAGGTAATAACAACTATGGGAATCAAGGAAGTAGTAGCCAATTGCAAAATCAAAACCAAAACCGTAATTTTCAAAACACAAGTCAAGGTCTTCAAAATGTTTACACTAAAGAACTTCCAATGGACTTTTTGAATTACGCCACAGCAAATGATAAGATTTTGGAAAACATTCAAGAGCAATTGGCTAGTCAAGCTAGGGATACGGCTAAAAACACCAAGGAATTAGCTAATTTTGTGAAGGAAAATCTTAACATGAGAAATGAGTTGAAAAATGATTTTGCTAATCAAATTAGAGGTCAAAACAATAAAATTGAACAAAGTCATGCTAGGCTTGAACAAAGAATTGACCAAAAAGCCGCTAGTCAAGATGTTAAGCTTAATGCCATTTTAGAAGCCGTCATGGGGAACAAAGCCTCTACTTCGGGTGGTTTGCCTAGTAACACCGTATCAAACCCGAAGGGAGAGATGAAAGTGATTACCACACGAAGTGGTAAGGCACTTAAAGAACCGACTCCTCAACCAATTACTCCAACGGTGGAGGAAATTGAGGAAGAACCCGAGGTGGTGGTCGAAAAGGAGCATATCTCAAGCCCACAACGTACCGCTCATGCCACGCCTACGGTTGACCCATTACCAACATTGGAACCCGAGATTCCAAAGGCTATGCCTATGCCCCAACCCACACCACCCTTGCCTTACCCATCGAGACTTAGGAAGGAGAAACGACAAGAGCGCGACAATTATCAATTTGAGCTTTTTATGAAAATGTTTCGTGAGTTGCACCTTAACGTGTGTTTCGTCGATGCTTTGGTCATGATGCCTCGATTTGCCGCTAACTTTAAGAGTATGTTGAACAACAAGGAGAAATTGCATCAATTGTCTAGTTGTTCGTCGGTTTATCTTAATCGCATACCTCAAAAAGTCGGTGATCCCGGTAAATTTTTGATCCCTTGTGCAATTCAAGATATGGAAGAATGCTATGCCTTGGCCGATCTTGGTGCTAGCATTAATTTGATGCCACTTGCAATCTTCAAGTCGCTCAATCTTCCTAATCTTACTCCTTCACTAATGTCTATCGAGATGGCCGACCATTCCACGATTCGTGCATGTGGTTTGGCGGAAGACGTTCTTGTGAAAGTGGGGAAGTTCTACTATCCCGTAGACTTTATCGTCGTTGATATCCCCACGGATCCTCAAGTTCCTCTTATTTTAGGTTGTTCGTTTTTAGATACGTCTATGGCTTTAATTGATGTGCATGCTAGAAAGATCACCTTACGTTTCAACGACGAGGAACTTGTTATAAACGCAACGCAAAATTCTTAACTTTCTCTTGTTTATTTCGTTGCTACCATAAACCTCGTTGATATGATCGACGTGGTTTGCGAGGAATTTTCACAAGAAGTTCTAGGGTTTGGTGATGAAGAAACTAGTGGCAATCCCACTATGTTAGATCCAATTCTTGATAATTAGACACCAACCTTCACTCCATTTGAAGGTGGTGGTTTTACGTTGGAAGAATGCAATGTTCCACGTACTTGTGACGAAGACCTCGACAACGATGAGGACTTCTCGATTATCAAGGATTTTCTTAACGATTTCCCATTTCCTCCACCCGAGGAGGTTATGAGTATCGAGCCCGAATCTTCACTTGAGGAACCACCTATCCTTGAGTTGAAAGATTTACCTCCTCACCTCGAATATGTCTATTTGGAGGAGAACGACAAGTTACCGGTTATTATTGTGAAGGAACTTTCGAATGATGAAAAAACCGCACTTGTCGATGTTCTAAAGGATCACAAAGGGGCGATTGCGTGGAAGTTATCCGACATTAAGGGAATTGATCCCAAGTTTTGTACCCACAAAATCTTAATGGAGGAGGATTTCAAGCCCACAATCCAAAGTCAAAGGAGGGTGAACCCCAAAATTCACGACGTCATCAAAAAGGAGGTCCTTAAACTCCTTGACGCGGGAATGATTTACCCTATTTTCGATAGCCCTTGGGTGAGTCCTATTCATTGTGTCCCTAAAAGGGAGGGATGACCGTTGTGCCAAACGATGCCAACGAGTTAATTCCCACTAGACTCGTGACCGGATGGAGAGTGTGCATTGACTATCGAAAGTTGAATGAAGCCACTCGAAAAGACCATTTTCCCTTGCCCTTCATGGACCAAATGTTGGAGCGTCTTGCGGGAAACGATTTCTATTGCTTTTTAGATGGTTTTTCCGGTTACTTCCAAATTCCCATCGATCCTCGTGATCAAGAAAAAACTACGTTTACGTGTCCATATGGAACGTTTTCCTATCGTAGAATGCCATCGGACTTTGTAATGCACCTGGAACCTTTCAAAGGTGCATGATGGCTATTTTTCATGACATGATCGAGAAGACGATGGAAGTCTTCATGGATGACTTTTCCGTGTTTGGTAATTCGTTCACTTCGTGTTTGTCGAATCTAGAGAGAATGTTAAAACGTTGTGAGGAAACCAACCTTGTGCTCAATTGGGAAAAATGTCATTTTATGGTTAGGAGTGGGATCGTCTTAGGGCACAAGGTCTCGAAAGCGGGGATTGAGGTAGATCAAGCTAAGGTAGACGTCATCGCCAAATTACCTCATCCCAAAACCGTTAAGGGAGTTAGGAGTTTCCTAGGCCACACGGGCTTTTATCGTCGATTCATCAAGGATTTTTCAAAGATTTCTCGACCCATTACACATCTTCTTAAAAAAGAGGAACGTTTTGTGTTTGACGAAGATTGTGTACGAGCCTTTGAGACCCTTAAGAGGAAACTTACCGAAGCTCCCATTCTTGTTACTCCCAATTGGAACCTCCCCTTTGAGCTTATGTGTGATGCTAGTGATTACGCTATTGGGGCCGTTTTAGGGCAACGTCATGATAAGCACTTCTTGCCTATTCACTATGCTAGCAAGACGATGACCGAGGCTCAACTTAAATACACTACAACGGAAAAGGAGTTCCTTGCCGTGGTGTATGCATTTGAGAAATTTCGACCTTATCTTGTGTTGACGAAATGCATAGTGTATACGGACCATTCGGCTATTAAGTATCTCATGGCAAAGCAAGATGCTAAGCCTAGATTACTTCGTTGGATTCTCCTCCTTCAAGAATTTGATCACACCATTGTTGACAAAAAAGGAGCCAAGAATCTAGCGGCAGATCATCTTTCTCGTTTGGAAGATCCTCACTAAAGTGTTTACGAGCCCAAGGAAATCACCGAAACATTTTCGCTCGAGACACTTGGTGTAGTGAATTCTAAACTTGATTCTTCCACCCCATGGTTTGCGGATTTTGCAAATTACCATGCGGGCAACTTCATCATTAAGGGTATGACGACTCAAGAAAAACGAAAATTCTTTCGTGACGTCAAGTTCTACTTTTGGAACGACCCTTACTTGTTTCGAACTTGTGCGGATCAAATCATTCGACGTTTTGTATTTGGCACCGAAGCTTCTAACATCCTTAGAGCTTGCCATGAGGGACCCACGGGTGGTCACCACGGTGCTAATCTCACGGCTAAGAAGGTGTTTGAGGCCGGCTTCTTTTGGCCTACTATTTACCGAGATGCACAAGATCTTGTGAAGTCGTGTGATGCATGCCAACGACAAGGGAAAGCCTCACAAAAAGATGAAATGCCACAAAATATCATCCAAGTGTGTGAGATCTTTGACGTTTAGGGTATAGACTTTATGGGGCCGTTCCCATCATCTCGTGGTAATAAGTACATCCTTGTTGCGGTTGACTACCTATCTAAGTGGGTGGAGGCCAAGGCCTTGCCCACCAATGATGCTCGTGTGGTAGTCAAGTTTTTGAAGCAATTGTTTTCTCGGTTTGGAACCCCTCGTGCGATCATAAGCGATCGTGGAACCCATTTTTGTAACGACCAATTCGAAAGGGTCCTAAGGAAATATGGGGTTACACATCGGCTTTCTACGGCTTATCACCCACAAACGAGTGGGCAAGTCGAGGTTTCAAACCGAGCTTTGAAGAGGATCTTGGAGAGATCCGTTGGGGAAAACCGACAAACTTGGTCGGATAAGTTGGACGATGCTTTATGGGCCTTTAGGACCGCTCATAAGACGCCCATTGGGTGCACTCCCTATAAGCTTGTGTATGGAAAGAATTGTCATTTTCCTATCGAGTTAGAACACAAGGCTTATTGGGCCCTAAAGCATTGTAATGATGATATGGAGACCGCGGGAAAACACCGGAAAATGCAATTAAATGAATTGGATGAATTGAGGGACATTGCTTATGAAAATTCATTGATTTACAAAGAAAAAACTAAAAAGTTGTATGATTCTAAAATTAAAAACCGGGTTTTTAACATTGGGGATCAAGTTTTTCTTTTTAATTCAAGATTAAAAATCTTTTCCGGTAAGTTGAATTCCCGTTGGTCCGGTGGATTCATCGTGACTCAAGTGTTTCCGTATGGGACCATCGAGCTAGCTCAAGATGATGGTCCTAACTTCAAGGTGAATGGACATAGGTTGAAGCACTACTTTGGCGGGGAAGTTCCATCCTTGAACTACCTCGACCAAGTCACCTTCCCAAATGATAATTAGTATTGAGGGGATCGAGTCGAGCTCATGACTCGGTAATCAAAAACGAGGTGCCTCGTAGGGAGTCCCATGATTATCCTATGTACATATTATCGCTTTCTAATGTAGCTTACGTGTGGGGATTTGTGCCCTTCCAACCTTTGTTCCGTGGTTGTTTGTGAATTGTGGTTTTTAGATCATGATCTCCACGATTGGAGCCTCTCGTGTTCGTTTTATGGGAGCACTCGATCGTTTGCTTTGAAGACTTTCTCAATATCCATGATATATCCTTTGATGTTCTAACCTTAGGTTATTAGCACACTTCATAAACGGCTATTAATTTATTGGTTACACCATTTCCATGCTAGATTAGGCATTTGACTACGTCTCTAGTATGGGGGTGTTTGCACCCCTAGACTCGAAACATTGAGGACAATGTTTAACTTTAGTATGGGGGGGGGGGGGGGTGAATAGATACTTGCCTTGCCAAACCTTCAGGCTTTCCAAAGTTTGTCTTTTTGTTTATCATTTTTGTTGCAAATAAGGCTAAAAATGGCCAAATTTTAAAATTTTTCTCATGTTTTATAAGTGTTTGAAGACACGAATGTAGATTTTCCGATGGCGAGAATAAGAGTAATTTTTGACTCGACCGTGCGTGTTGAGCACTTAGCTTTGATTCCTTAACTACACATTAGGCTAAGTCTCTTAAATGAGGACGAGAAATGAGAGAGTTAATTATAAGTTACTATGCTAAACGTAGAGTACTCGTATTCTTTCAAAAACTCATGTGTTCTCGTTATTTGCTTATTCTCCCTTCGCTTGTAAATATTTTTTTCTTAATAAATATTGACTTAGCGGTTTAGTTAGGATTGTTGGGTTTCTAGTCTTTTCTAGTAGCTTCCGTGTAATTAAATTGGGAAGACATTAAGGTATCGCCAGCGTCACGGTTTTGAAGTATTGGCAACCCGAATAATCGAAAGCTTCACCCAATAATAAGATTTCAAGTGCTCACCTAAATCAAGCAAACAATTTGAAGCCCCACAAGGCTAAAAAATCTATGCAAAATTGAAAGTGAATCAAGCCTTAATCTTCGAAGCTTCAAAGATCCAAAATTCTCCTTAGCGTGAGGATATACGTCTTTGGCTAATAAAACCACCGATGAGGCGGATAATAAAAGGCAAGGCAAGACCGAAGTCATAATAAAATCTTCATGGCGAAGTTGAATAAAAGATGGAGGTAAACCAAAGATAATAAGGCCCTTCCGTTAGGGGGCGTATAAAAGTCTTGGTAATAAGTCTCATGTTCAAAACCGTTATAAAACCGTGTTTATCGATTCTTCTTGTCAACTTTATTTTTTGACATCGTTTTCTATTAGGAGGGGTTATTGATTTAATGATCTTAGTTACACCGTTAGGACTCTATTTTTAGACCTAAATCTCTATTATCGCATAAGTCAAACAATGTATCCTCGTGAAACATTCAAGACAAAATAAAATATAAGAGATACAACTTAGGAATAATGGGAGGATAAGTACGTGATTAGGGCATATGAGTAGTGTTAGCATTACTAACTTATAATGACAATGATCTCGTTACACGCTTAGTTTGGAATTGGGGTGAAAATCGAGGACGATGAAATTATTTCTAACGAAGCATTCACGTGTTCTTATTCTATGAACCTAAACGTCCCATTTTGCGATGAAAATCATACATTATGTCTAAAACGCAAGTAGTAATAGCAATAGTAGTAGTGTAGCTAGTTTATCGTTCAATAAAAGTGAATAAAATTGAATTTTGGAGATGCTACGATACTTTATTCTAGCATTGCGTGAGGGCACGACAATGGTTTAGTATGGGGGAGTGATGAGACTGCTTTTATACATAGTCTCATCGTCCAAATAGGGCTTAAAATGCATTAAATATCATCAAAATACCCAAATATATGCTTGTGTTTGTTGCTTGTGTATTTTAGGTACGGATATTGAGAAAATGACAAAAGATCACAAGAATCATGCAAAAACGAACACGGGAAACGAAGCCGCACAATGAACCAAGCCCTAATGAAGAATTTTCCAAAGAAAACCCTTGAAGATTTGAAGAATTATGAAGATTGGTCCTTCAATATGGAAGAATTGACACTTTATACCCTTGTATCTTCATAATTACAAGTTTGGTCCCTAAAGTTTGTCAAAATTACAAAAAGGACCCTTAACTTTGAAGAATTGGAAAATTTAGTCCCTCAACAAAACTAAATTGTCAATATTGGTCCTCCAAGAAGTCAACAAACAAGTCAAACCTTGAAGAATGAAGAAAATGCCAAAATCAGTCCTTCAAATATCATAAGTTTGCATGTTTAGTCCTTGATACAAGCTTAGGAAGTTATTGTGCCAAAAGTGTAAACTGCCCAAGGTTATTTATAAAGGAAATAAAGATTGTTGCTGATATTTACAAAGTGAAGAAAGGAAAGAAGTTTGGGGACCATTACTGTCAAACACACAAACTCATCCCCACCAATCATTTCTCCACATCACCTCCACCAGCCACTCACCTCTCTCCACCTCACCATCCACCCCACGTCACCTTCCACTAAGTTTAAATAACTGATTAATCAGTTATTTAATAACCTTCCCTCCAAACACCAAATTTAAAACTCACTAATCCCAAAACAGATTAAAACCCACCCCTAATCTCCCATAAACCCTAACTAAACCCAGGATGAACCCACATCAAAACAAAGGGTTTTCCCCTATAAACTTCCAGAACACTAATTAAGGGTCCCCTAATCCCTTTTTAATTCCCAAAAACGTCACCATCCCCTCCCATGTGATCAACCCAGCTTCCCCTGACCCACATTTTGGATCCAAGACAAAACCAGTACAAAAAGTCAACGAATTGGAAGGATTGCTTACTTTTTACAACCACATTGGATGGCCAAGATCAAATCCAACAATTGTATCATCACATGGCATCAAGTCCAATTTCAAAATTGTCAAAGATACTTCAAAGATTCGAATTTCTTCAAGGGCAAAAGTGGAAGTTCATATCATTAGGGTTAGAAGTTCTTTTCAGTTCTAGAACCCTTGTAGCTCGTCTATATAAGAGCCATAGGAGATAGCACTTTTTTTTGTTCTTGATTTTTCTCCTTTTTCACAAGCCTTGTAAAACCAGTTTATGAATGAATATAAATGGTGTTGAGTTATATGATGAGAAAGATTGAGTCCCATTTACATTTCATATTGTGTTTTGTTTGAAAGAGTTTTTTCAAAAAGGCATTTTAAGTTTCTGTTTTCAAGTTTTTTTTTCAAGTTCTTAAATCCGTTTTTCAGTTGAGCTAGAAAGTTTATAGGCCACATAAGCTACTCATTTGAGCTCTTATATGACCATAGAACCCTGATATCTAAGGGATATCAAGATTCATTGGGTATAACCTTGGATAAGAAGTGTTGTGAGGTGGAAATTTTCTTGCTAGTTGGCTTTCTTTGTTTATTTACACTTTACTGTATCAAAAGCTACAAGCCAAAAGCTTGTAGCCTTTGATACTTACAGTTGTTCTTGGTCTTGTGGTGTTGTGCAGGTACAAGGAAGCAAGACTCATTATCTTTGCGTCATATTTTTAATTATTGTTTGAAGATATTGTTAAGCTTTGGGGTCCTACTTTGGATTCCCTCAACAAAGCTCTCTACATAGCTTCTATAGTTCCATTTCAATCCTTTTAAACTGGTTTTGGAAAGCACTAGCAGGTATTGGCTTTAATTCTCTCATTTAACCTTGTTGACTGAAAATGCATAATTTGTGAGTTTTATGTGATTTGATGTGTAGCTTGTTATGAGTTAAGTAAGTGTGCTTGTTTTTGCTCAATTCAGTGTTTTGTTCTTGTCAAGATTGCCTATTACCTGTTTAGTTGAGATTTGGATGCATGTCATGTGTTAAAATTGGTTTTCAGTAATATAAAGGGGTGTTTGGATTAGGGATTAAGTGGGGATTAAAGGTTTAAGTCTTGCTTAAAAATCTGTTTTAATCACTCATTAGGGTATAAATAGGTTGTAAGTTACTTTGGTTTTAGGTTTAGTGAAGTTTAAGTCAAAGTTGCATGCTAAAAAAATTGAAAACATAGCCTAAAATCAGTCAAGTGCTTGTCTGCCTAATTTTGTGAGAATTTGTTCTTCATATCTTGAAGTCTGTTAGATCTTAGGTCCTAGTAGGGTTTGTGATAGCTTGTATGCCATGTTATTAGATTGTGTGCAAGATATGAGGCCTTGAAATTCGTATTTGTGCAAGTAGAATAGTTAGCATTCATCAGTAAAGACTTACCATTCATCAGTAACTTGTTAGGGCATTTTGTGCTTGATTTTGTGAAGTAAGCTTGTTGTTTTTGTGATTCACTTGACTCCCTATACTCAACTGAGTATAGGGGTGCCTTTTGTTCCAAAAGAAACCAACCCATGAGCTTTCCTAAGCTCAAAAGGTCACCAGACCTTGAAATTACACTAGCAGTGGGAACAAACTTCCCACTGGTAGCACCATTGTTAGTACTGCCAAGCAAGAAGACAAATCCAGTCAAGTGTCACTATCAGTTTTCTTAACTTTTTGTCTTTAGTGCACTAATTTGAGAGTTAGGACTTGAAACTTGTTTCAATATTTTTCTAATTTTATTTTTGATTTTTCAGTTTAATTAGATTTTTTATTACTGTTCATTTACTATTTTTTACAATTATTAGCTATTTTTAATACTTTTTAATATTATGTTTTTGGAATTTAGTGGTAAAAATTGTTATTTTTCATTTTTAATAATTTTCCTAGACTTAGAAAAGGATTTTAAGATTTTTGGTTTTAAAAGTTTTTATTGTTCATCTTTTAATTAATTTTTAGAATTAATTTAGTTTAATTAGGGTTTTATTTAAACTGTTTTTGTCTTTTAGTGAAAAATTTATTATTTTTCAAACTTTTTCATTTTTCTACTGTTCATTAGAGTAATTTAGGATTTTCAAAAGTGTCAACTTATTTTTAGCATTATTTTATTATTTTTTATAATTATTTTAGTTTAAAAATAGTTTTTAGTGATTTAAAAATAGAAAAATAGATTTTAAAAATTAGAAAAAATACTTTTTAATCTTTAAATAATATAAGTAACTTATTTGTTCAATAAAATCATATTTTGGACATTTTGATTAATTATATTTAATTTTAGGGCTTTAATTAGCATTTAAAATTGAATATTTAATTAATAAAAGGTTTTAAAATATTTTTATTGGATTTTTATTCTTATTTATATTATTTTAGACTTGTTTTAACTTTTAATTAATTTTTAGGTTTAAAATTTTTAATTTTGTAGTTTTTACGGTTTTACGTGAACGCCTTTTCGTCTTAGTTTAATCCGTCTTCGTAACCGTCTTCCTTTTTTCATTTCTTTCTTTCTTTTTCAATCATATAATCACAAATCATTTATCATCTCTTAACACAACGCACTGGCCTCCTCGAGAACGAACTCACTTTTAGGGTCATTCACACACGGTTTTCCTAAATCGTCGTGCATACTTGCCCTAATTACCTTCCTTTTCCTAAAGGGGTAATTTTGTTACATCAAAAGCCCAAAAGATTGCTGATGCTATTGCTGGAAGAGCAGCTGTTGCTGGATGTGTCTTTTGAAGACATAACAAAGAAAAGGGTTGACATGAAAACCCTAAACATTCTGAAAGTCTCTTTGAGACAAGAGAACCAGCATAAATACATAGGTTATGAATCTTCTAAGGACCTTTGGGCAGCTCTTGAAGTTGCATATGGGGGCAATGAGGATACTAAGGAAGAAAAGAAGAAGCAACTCATGCATGATTATGTTGTATTCAAGGCTCAACCTAATGAGAAGCTTAGCAGTGTGAGAAGCAGATTGCTTGACATTACAAGCAAATTGTCCTTCATGGGGACACAACTTGGTGATGTTGACATCAATGCCACTTTTCTCAAAATTCTTGGTGAGGTGTGGAAGATTGAGGCAAGATCTATACTTGCCAACAACACTCATAAAAGTTCTACTTTTGATGATATCTACAAAAATTTGAGGCTGTTGGAATATGAAACTCTTTTGGAGCATGGAAGAAAGTCTACCAACAGTTCATGGCCTTCTTTTCTCATAGTGAAGGTCAATTCAATCAGAAGGACTCTTACATGCATCCAGTTACTGGATCATCATGTGTCAGCGCTGGAACATGTCCTGTCAATGTCTCATACATGGACGCTGACACATACAAAAATGACTCACCAAGAGTTAAACCTGTTGGTTTGGATCTGGATACTGCATGTGCTTATATTGCTTCTTTGCCCAATGGTTCAGTGATTACATATGAGGACCTTGAGCAGATAAGTGATGAGCACTTGGAAGAGATGGATATTAAGTGGAACATGGCTCTTGCTAGTATAAGAGCAAACAGGTGGAACAGAAGGTTTAAGAAGAAGATGACCTTCAATGCAAAGGACACTGCTGGATTCGATAAATCCAAAGTTGAGTGCTACAACTGTCATCGTATGGGGCACTTCATGAGGGAATGCAGATCTCCTAGAAGATCTGATGCTGGCAAACCCTCAAGCCAAATTGTTAAGGCTCAGGATTCTAAGGCCATGGTTGTAGTTCAAGGAATTGATGGTATGGGATGGGATTGGAGCTATTTGGCTAAAGATGTGGAAGAGGATAAAGCTTTGGTGGCTGAAATAGAAGAAGAAGAGCATGTTCAATATGCTCTCATGGCACACTCCTCCTCTTCATCTGATAATGAGGTATACGATGATGCTTTTTGTAGTAAAGGTTGTAGGTTAAATACTGAGAGACTTACCAAAGAGGTGTTAAGATTATTAGATGATGTGAGTACTGAGAGATGCAAACTGTCTAACTATCAACTAGCTCTCACTCAAACTGAGAAAAGAGTTTCTGAATACAAGAAAATGGAATTTGACTTAAAAGATAAAATAAATATCTTAAAACATGAGTTGAATGCTAGTAATGATATTAGGAGTATCATGGAAAGGGTTAATGGTGAGTTACAGGCTAAGTTAGATGAGGCCATTAAGAATAAAGATAATGTTGGCCTTAAAATTCAAAGATTTGATAAGGCCACACAAACCCTAGGAGAATGTGTGAGTAAACAAAGGGATCCTAAGGACATGACTGGGATTGGGATGAAAGACTACTTTGTGGTTCCACCACCAGCTGGTGACTTCTATGGTGTCCAACAAAAGGACCTATCTTGGACTGGTTTACCAGAACTCCAAGAGGAGGAATTCATTCCTCCACCAAGAGTTGTCACCCCAGTTGAAGAGTATCAACAAAAGTTGACTGACTTGAATGAATGGAAGAAAGCTAACCCTACCTTATTTGTTAAGGGTGGCTTGTTATGTGAAAGTCCCAATGAGTCAACTCCCATTAAGGTTACAAACCCAATCACTGGTAAAGCTGTTAAACTTGGCTCAAACACTGTTAGAAAACCTAGCATTAAGTATGCATAGATGTATAGGAATACTAGGTCACCTAAGAGCCAAGTTAGCAATGATGGAACAGGCTTCTTCTCTTCTAGACCTAGAGTTGTGTCTAGAAAAGCCTGTTACACTTGTGGTAGCTTTTCACATTTAGCATATAAGTGTGTCAACGCTCCCAAAGTCAACGTTGTTAGAAAGTCAAACGTTGTCAGACCCAAACCTTATGTGCAGCAAAGTCCACAAGTTGTTAGACCTGCCCCATTCTTCACTAGAGGGTCTAACACTCATGGACAAAGACCATTTCAAAAGACAAATACTTGGTCTAATAGGCAATGGGTTTCTGTAGCAAACCCTAGGTTCAACGCTGACAAGGGAAATTTCAGCGTTGACAAGACCAAATCCAACGCTGACAGAAACGTGACCAGACCTAAATATTTGCAACCACAGGGTAAGGGGTCTAAAGCTTCTTCAAGCTTGACATGGAGACCAAAGAAAGATCAAAACCCTAATGATAATGGGATTTCAATGACCTGCAATAGATTAAATTACATTTCAAAGGTCATTACAAAACCTATTGGGGTTAACTGGGTATTTCATCCAAAGAAAGATGAAAATGGGATTGTTATGAGAACTAAGTCTGTTCTTATTGAACAACCAGATGAATCCAAGTCTGCTAAGGCTTGGGTTCCCAAAGAAAACTGACTTGTTTTCTTTATGTGCAGGGCATTCAAAAACAGGTCAATGATTATGGATATTGGGATAGTGGATGCTCAAGGCACATGACAGGGAAGGAAGATTATTTGACTAACTTCACTCCCATTAAGGATGGTGATAAGGTTTAATTTGGAGGCGGATATGGTACTATCACAGGCAAAGGAACACTTCTCACCAAGAACTTGCGTTTTGAAAACGTATTTTTGGTAAAGGAACTTGATTACAATCTTTTTAGTGTATCACAAGTTTGTGATAACAAAAATAAAGTTCTGTTTACTGATACTGAATGTTTGGTGTTAAGTAAGGATTATAAGATCCCTGATGAGAAATATATTGACTATAGAAAACCTAGACATAAAGACATATATAATGTGAATCTGAATGGGATTAGAATGAATAGCAATATGTCATGTTTTTATGCTAAAGCTTCAGTAGATGAAAGTAATTTATGGCACAGGAGACTAGAGCACATAAACTTTATGAATATAAACAGGCTTGTGAGACTTGGTTTGGATGATTGTTTGCCTGAAAAGGCCTTCCACAATGACCACTCTTGTGTTGCATGTCTTAAAGACAAGCAGCATAAGGTCTCATTTAAGTCTAAACAGGTGCATTCTAGTACTAGACCTCTTCACTTGCTTCATATGGACCTATTTGGTCCAACCAATATAGAGAGTTTGAATGGTAAATCATACTGCTTTGTCATCACATATGACTTTTCTACGTTTACTTGGACTTTCTTTTTAGCTATGAAGAGTGATACAGCTGACACTTTAATTGATTTTATCACTCAGATTGAGAAGAAGACTGGTAATGAAGTCAAAATGCTTAGGAGTGATAATGGTGGTGAATTTAGGAATAAAGTGTTAGATGATTTTTGTGTCAGGAAAGGAATTACTAGGCAATTTAGTGTTGCCAGAACCCCACAGCAAAATGGGGTTGCTGAGAGGAAAAATAGAACCCTAATTGAAGCAGCCAGAACCATGTTGGCTGATGATCATTTTCCTATAGCCTTTTGGGCTGAGGCTGTTAATACAGCTTGCTATGTTCAAAATAGAGCATTGGTCAACAAAATACAGAACAAAACACCTTATGAGTTACTTTGGGGCAGAAAACCTAATATTGGTTTTCTCAGACCTTTTGGTTGTCATGTAGTTGTGTTAGATACTAGTGATGCCTTAGGTAAATTTAGTGCAAAAGGTGATGAAGGCTATTTCATGGGATATTCAGTGTAGAGCAAGGGATATATGGTTTATCTTAAAAAGGAAAAACGTATTCTTGAAAGAGTACATGTTAGGTTTTTAGAAAATAAACCTAATGATCCTGAAAGTGGTCCAAATTGGTTGTTTGACTTGGAACCTTTATCTAGGACTTTAAATTATATACCTGTCACTAATCCAGACATTGTGAAGGTAACTTCAAATGTTGTGGAAGAACAAGTTGTTGATGTTTCAGGTACACAGGTTCATGAAAAGGTTGGATCACAAGCAGAAAAGTCATCTCCTATACAAGAGTATGTCACAATTCCAATATGGACAGATGCTTTTGTTGCTGCTGGAAAAGATAATGATGGTCCCCAAGTACCACCAGATACAAACATGCATGGTCCTTCAGGCGCTGACAAAGGCAAATCTAACGCTGACAAGACCAATTCAGACGTTGATGGCTCAGACGCTGACAACAACAGTTCAAGCGTTGTTAGCCCACACGCTGACAACCAAGGGTCAAGCGTTGACAACACTTTTGCACATCTTTTCTCTTCTACTTTTGAACAGGGTGAACCTTCCAATTTATATGAAGAGGTTCATCCTTATGTTGATGCAAGAGAGTCTGAAGAAGAAGATATTGGCAACTTGGAGAATGAGATTGAAGACACCAGACTTTTTGAAGGTGGAGTTCTCACTTCTACTATGAAGAATCACCCCACTTCTCAAATCATTGGTGATATTATGACTCCTGTTAGAACCAGAATATCTCATCAAGGTCTTGGTGGATTTATTGCCAATATTCACAAAAAGGTTGATACCCCCCTTGTGCAAGCATGTTTGTTTGCCTGTTTTCTGTCACAATATGAACCCAAGAAGATATTTGATGCTCTCAAAGAACCAAGTTGGGTGGAAGCAATGCAATATGAGCTTCACCAATTTGCAATTCAGGATGTTTGGGAGCTGGTTGATTGTCCCAGATATGTCAGACCTATAGGGACAAGATGGGTTCTAAGAAACAAGAGAGATGAAAGAGGTATTGTGGTCAGAAACAAGGCAAGATTAGTGGCTCAGGGATATACACAAGAGGAGGGGATAGACTATGAGGAGGTCTTTGCACCAGTTGCAAGGATTGAAGCTATTAGGATCTTTTTAGCCTATGCATCCTGCATGGGCTTCACTGTCTATCAAATGGATGTCAAGAGTGCCTTCCTCTATGGAACAATTGTTGAGGAGGTATATGTGATGCAGCCTCCTGGTTTTGAGGATCCAAAGAATCCAGACAAGGTGTATAGAGTCAAGAAGGCTATGTATGGACTTCATCAAGCCCCAAGAGCATGGTATGGTAATTTGTCTACTTATTTAGTGGACAATGGATTCAAGAGGGGCACCATAGATCAGACACTATTTACAAAGAAGAAAGGTAAGGATGTGTTGCTTGTTCAGGTCTATGTTGATGACATCACTTTTGGGTCTACTGATCCAAAGATGAGTGAGGATTCCTCCAAGCTTATGACAGACAAATTCAAGATGAGTGCTATGGGGGAGATGAACTTCTTTCTTGGTTTACAAGTTCACAGAAAGAAGATGGTATCTTCATCTCCCAGGATAAATATGTGGCAGAGATCTTGAAGAAGTTTGGCTTTTCTCCACATGAAAAGAGGGATACTACTCCTATGGATAGAGAACACCCTTGGGGAAAGATTGGAGATGGAAAGGATGTTGATGTCAGGCACTATAGATCAATGATTGGTTCATTGATGTATCTCACAGCCTCTAGACCTCACATCATGTTTTCTGTGTGTGCTTGTGCACGCCATCAAGTGACTCCCAAAGAATGTCACCTTTATGTTGTGAAGAGGATCTTTAGGTACCTAAGATGCTATCCTAGTCTTGGTTTGTGGTACCCAAAGGATTCACCATTGAAGCTAATTGCATATTCAGACAGTGACTATGGAGGTGATAAGTTTGATAGGAAATGCACAACTGGTGGATGTCAGTTTCTTGGGAGCAGGTTGATATCTTGGCAATGCAAGAAACAAACAGTGGTGGCTAATTCTACAACTGAAGCAGAGTATGTGGCTGCAGCTGCTTGTTGTGGACAAGTTTTGTGGATTCAGAACCAGCTGTTGGACTATGGGTATAATTTCATGCATACCAAGATATTTGTTGACAATAACAGCACTTTATGCATTATTAAGAATACTGTACATCATTCTAAAACTAAACACATATAAATTAGACACCATTTTATAAGAGATTGTTTTGAAAAAGGTTTAATACAACCAGATAGGGTTGACACAGAGGAGAATGTGTCAGATTTACTAACTAAACCTTTTGATGCTGGAAGGTTTCAATACTTGGTAACAAGTATTGGAATGATCAATCTCACATAATATGTGTTTTGAAGTCTTTTTGTAAAAGTATGTACAAGATAATGCATTGTTATTGGTCTTTTTGAGGATTTAGATTTTCCACTATATTTTTCTAACACTGACAAAGGTTGCTTGAACGCTGATAGGTGTTTTTGTGACGTTGTCAGCAATATATTTGTCTAACGTTGACAAAGCTTCCTTCAATGCTGACAAGTGTTATCGGGGCGTTGTCAGCAACAATGTTAGTTTTGTGGTTTTCAATCTAAATGTGCAGGTGGTGTTAGAAGTATACCATTGGATACAGAGTTGCTTATGGATCATTGGAGAAGCATTTGGACATGTTTTTATTTATGGATGATGGTTGGAATTTTTAATTCCTATCTTGACATAAATTTTTTATGTTCATGCATATTTTTAGCAACATATGTATCATAGTTTAAAGGGAGGTTTTAGGAACCTTTAGGATGTTTGGGTATCCATATGATACTCTTATCACAATTCTAGATTGTGTCCACAGGTGAGTATGAGTTAGTTTTACTAAATCATGAGGCACTGTAGCATGCAAAGTTGATTTACTATGCATGCTGCCAAGACAATTTTCGCCTAGAATTGGTTGTGGTCTGCTGGGAGACTTGGGAATGATTTTGTCATGGGTTTTACCTGGGAGTAACAAGGGATTTTATAAGGTAACTTAGTTGTTAAGAATTTTGGTTAACAAGGGACACTAGAGGACTGTTATGTCTATCTTGCATAAGCAAGTGTGCATAACTGGACAGTGCTTGCCGCCCTATAATAATTATCAACTTTTTGGTTATCTTCTCTAGGATAAATTACTTTGTTAAGGTCATTTTTCGTTTTTATAAATTTTTATTTTTGGACGCTGACAAGTATTTTTCCAAGCGTTGTTGTGACCAATTTAGACGCTGACATGACTTAGGCAAATGTTGACAAGAAAATAGCCGTTGGGCGTTGATGGGTTATTTTTGACCGTTGACACTCAATGGGACCTACCCAGTTGTTACTTTTTGACATATTTTTAGGCCGTAATTTTGGGAGCAGATAACTTTAATTTAATGCATGAGATAAACTTATTCTTTTTCAATATTTTCATGATTGCATTTTGAAAATACTTGCCTATTTTTGGGCCAATCACATGCATTTTCTTCTCCTATATATTTGGCTCCTATTTTAAACAGGGTACCTATTATTCTTGTCTAACACAATTTTCTCCTATCAACTTCATCTTTCTCAATCATTCAAACAGCTTTCAACAATGGCACCAAAGTTTAAACCATCTGATTTGGAATTGGGGTTCAGAAGTCAACATAACATGGTCGCGCATCTTGAAGCTGATGATACTCTGTTTCCCCAATACACGCAAATGGTGGCGTATTTGAACGCATCCCCACTTAGGTATGCTCTTTCTCATGCTCCACTCATTCCTATCATACATATTAAACAGTTTTGGAACACTGTCAGTTCCTCAACAGTTAATAGAGTGACTACATTATCTTCTATTGTTCATGGGAGAACATGGGTGGTTACTGAAGCTTTGGTACGCCAAGCTTTGCATCTTGATGATGCTGATGGTATAACCACCCTTCCCATTAATGAAATAGAACAAGGACTACGGGCTTTGGGTTATCCTTTTCCTGATGAAGGAACTTTAAATAAATATCATAAACAGGAGTTTCCCCCAGCCTGGAAGTACCTAATACATGTCCTCTTATAATGTTTGAGTCCCAAGTGTACTGCACACAATGAGATCAATAGGTCTATTGCAAGTGCTATTGTGTGCATTGCTACTGGGCAAAAATTTAATTATTCTAAAATGATTTTCGAGGGCATGCGTAAAAATAAAGGGAACAAAATGAATTTAGCTTATCCCAGATTTTTACAAATGGTTTTTGATGTCCAAGGATACTGCACCAGGGATCATGATGATTTTTATGAGATCCGTGTGCAAAAGAAAGCAATTTTTATGAAGATGAACTCACCCCCACATCGTGACCTACCCCTAACCCCAGCTATGATTGCTGTCATTGAAGCAGCTCAACCCCAACCAGACCCCCAACCTCAAATTGACCCAATCCCTGACCCTTTACCTTCACCACAACATATGCAAATTGACCAAGAACCCTTCGACGCTGACACGTTAAATGTTGGCGTTGATGTGCCTATTTCAAACGTTGACACAAATCCTTCACAGACCCAAACACCCCTTAACCAACCCACATCCACCCAATCCACATCTTCTTCTCCGCCAATACAATATAGGTTACAAAAACGCCAAGGACTACTGGAGTGTTCTCCTCTAGTGGTCCTAGCCATGTAGCAGAGAGAACCACCACCACAAGTGTGGTTGGTGTTATGGATGAGGCTGGGACTATTGGTTATGGCTTAGAAGCTGGCCAAGGCAGTCCTACAATAATTAAGACCTCATCCATGCCCAATGAATCTAACTTGGGAGGTCAAATACCCATTTTAGAAGAGGGCAGATTGGAACCAATGACTTTGATGAAATTGACGGCAGTCTGCATGAGCTTGCAAAAGCAAAATGCAGACTTGGTACAAGTTGTCAGCACACAAGGCCTTGAACTCAAGCAATTGAGGGAGAGAATTGTTATTTTGGAAACAGCTGAGTCAAAGAGAAGGCACACTAGGGTCCTTTTATATGAGGAGGATTCTTACAAAGGGGAGGAAGCTGCTACAGAGCCTGTTAATTTGAGTGATAAAGGCTCACATGAAGCTGCTACAGAACCTTTTGTTGAGAGTGGAAAAGATTCATATGATGAAGAATCTTTGGGCGTAGCTGAAGCCCTTACTGGTTTGAAGAAACAGACAGGTTTTGATATGTCTCTAGTTGCTCCTACCAACTTAAATTTGTCATTTACAGCCATGTTGGAGGAAATTGCAAGAGGCGCTGAGACAGGTATATTGGGCGTTGACAAGACAGATTTGAACGCTAACATGAGTATTTTGGGCGCTGACAAGACAAAAGTAAGCATTGACAGACCTGCAAATGAGGTTGATGTATTCCAGTCATCATCCATCATCAAGGAGGTTTCTTCACAGGTATTACCATCTACCTTACCAACAATTGATCCATTAGATAAGGGTAAGGGTATTATGGTAGAAGAGGTTGTTCCAAAGAATGCAGCAAAAATTAAGTTTGATAGAAAGTTGGCTGCACAAATTGTGGAACAAGAAAGAAAGGAGGTGAGAGAATCACCTTTTTGTTGTCACTTCAGAAGAGCAAGAAGGAAGTGATGGAGCTAGTTCAGACTCAAGTGTTATGATCATAGAACAACCAGAAAGACTTGAGTATGGTGATGAGCTGGACAAGGAGAAACTGAATGAGTTGAAATTGCAGGTTGATTTTGATATGCAAGAGGTGGTTCAGATGTACCATGCTTGGGAAGATAGGTGTATGGAGAATCCACACTTGACCATTTCAGATCAGATATGGGGTTTGGAGATTCTTCTCAGAGTACAAAAGGATTGCAAGGTCATTCTGAAACACAAAGCAAACAATGTTCTCTCAAATTTGAAAAGGGATAGAAAGGAGTTGTACTTCATGTTGCTCATATGTCATGGAACAGGGTGTACTTATAAGAAATTGACTGGATTGACATTTGAAGAGTTGGAGTGTAGAGCTTATCCCATTTGGGTTAGAGCAAACACTCTAAGACTTCTTTCTGATGAAAGAAAAGAAGAACTTGCAGAGGAAATGGAGCTTAAGAAGGCAATGTTTGTTCCCAGACCAGTGAAAAAGGGAGTTCCTCTTGAGTTTCCCAAAGATATGGATCCATTACATCCAAGTGAAGCTGTTATAAGAAAGAGCCTCAAGCTCTCACTATTAGAAGCTTCAGATATGGTGCAAGTGTTACCACTTGATTCCAGAAACCCAATTGTAAGCTATGAAGAAGATGAATGTGGGTTTTGGAAGATTGGCAGGTATGGAAAAGAGGTTCACACTTTTACCACCCTTATATCTTTGTTTGCAAGTTTTGATAGAGAAGACTTGGTAGACCTATGGAGGTTATTAGAGGCCAAGTATGTGACTGAAGCACCAACTTCAGTCAATGGAATAAAATTATGGTCCACATTCAAGATAATGTGTGGACCAAGAGATGAAGATCCTGCTATTTGGAAGGATCTTGAAGATGATCTCAGTGGTCTTCAATGGAGATTGTATTCAGCTGCTGGTGTTTATTATTTGAGTTCTACAAAGTTTGCTGAGTATCTGCTTGTAGATGGTCAGTATTTCATGTCCATGGAAGTCTTGGAGAAGATGAAGAACACACATCTGGAAATTGATTATTCAAGTGACGTGGCAAAAGATTTGATCAGATTTATTTATTACCAATATGAGAAGGTTTGTAAGATTCCTCCTAGTCCTTAATGTTTATTCAAAAACTTGATTACTAGAGTAGATATCAAGTTTAGGGGAGGATTGTTGTGAATAAATTATAGCCAGTCTACTTGAGCGCTGACAAGAGTTAATCAAGCGTTGATAGGAAGAAAACAAACGCTGACAGATCAAGCGTTGACAAGACAAAGTCAAGCATTGATACATTGAAGACAAGCACTGATGGAAGGGTATACTCTATGCGTTTATTGTATTCTAGATTACTTCTAGTAAAGATAGGAACAACAATGTATTTTCTATATTTATCTTTACCTAGAATAGTTGATACGTAGATTATTGTACAAGGCTTCTTATGTCTATAAAAGAAGACCTTTAGGTTAATGTTCAATATAAGTTTTCATACGTAAACTACTTTCATTGTAAGCAAGTTTGATATCATTAATCAAAGTGAAAGTTTGTTTACATCTTGTGTGTTCTTGTTTAAGTGTTAATTCCGCATAACACTTAGATTGTCATATACATATACAAAGGTTTCTCTAAGTGTATTACTTGATCTAATCTCGTATACATAAAGCTAAATCGATCTAAGTTTGGGATCAACAATTTCCGCCAAGACCTTTTAGAGGACTGTTCTTAGGCAGGAAGCCACTTGGAACGGAGGAGTCCATCCAAAATTCTTATCCTTTTTCTCTCATCGATTAGATACGTTCTTTCAGTTACGTCACGTTCCATTTCCTTTTTTAGCCATGTCATGTTCGACGTTTCTTTCTAGCATGTCACCTTCAGATCCTTTTATCTTGCATGCCTTTCCAGTTTTGATTCGGGTATGTTCCTTTTTCAGTTTACTTTATCTATAATTCAGGGATGAATTACTCTTTTTAGGGGGAAGAGTTTTAAAACCCGCATGCTTTTACCATGAACAGTGCACTTAGTAAACATAATAACAAACTAAAACTTTCCTTTTATAGCACGAACACGTGTCACGAATATAAATTTCAGAAACTAGTTACGTGTTATTACACGATAAGTATTAAGTACTTGATATTACACGATAATTAGAATCATAATAATTATAGTCACGAACATTAAATCACGAACATGTAAATTACGTATGTATTTTCTATTATACGATAAATAACGATTAAGTACAAGTACCTATTGTAACACGAATAATTATTATGAACTAACACGAAAACACAAACGGATAAACACGTAAATTGCTAAACCTGAAAATTGTACGGGTTACCCTCGTGGGCCCTTATAACCGTGGACACAAGGAAGGACAAGGGCCAAGCCCAACTTAATTTGACCAAATATGGAAAAAGGAAAACACAGACTTTTTTATTCATAAGATTTTACAAAAATTAAAACCCTAGTTCTCCTTGCCTCTCATCCTTGTCGTCGGCTACAAAGAACACCACAAGAGTGGTTGTTTGATTTTGAGTATTGAATATTGGGTGTTCGTGTTCGTGTTCTTAGTTACATTTGATTCACGCATTCGGTAAACCTTTTTAATCCTTTCTTTTTATTCTTTTAATTAGAATCAAGAACACATGGTTATGTAATCTTAAAAACAAGAAAACATGTTGGTTTAATATAGAAAACATAAAAGAATGGTTTGATTGGGGGTTTTGTTCAGCCGAATCACACGAACCGAGATCCCCATGGCTCTCGGCTTGGCTCGTTGTACACCCACTGCCGAGACATCATGTCTCAGCGTGGTCTTGGTGTCTCGGTCGCAAGAAACAAGGGACCCCGAATTGAGTCGGGGTACCGTTGGGTTTTCTTTGGGTCTCGGAAGCAGCAACAACACCACCGGTCTAAGACCGGTGGCTGTTTTGGTCAAGCAGGAGGAACCCACGGCTCAGCAGGGGGAACCACCGGCTAACTACCGGTGGGAACTTCGTTACGGCCAGTGGCTAGCCGAGAGCAGGGGAAACCACCGGCTGCAGTCGGTGGTAATTATACAAGAGCAATGGCAAACGGCTGAGCCGGGTAGCCATTGCTAATGGGGTGTTTGTTTTGATCCGGTTCATGGGGAATTCGGTCCGGTTCACGATAGGTCTAAATTGAAAACACGAGTTCGGTTCATGACTAATTTTTACAAGTTATTATTTTTACAAGTTATATTATTTTAGCAAGAAAAATTAAATTAATTAAATCATGGATAATAATTAATTTAATTTAACATGGACTTAGGTTATTATTATTTAGTAAATAATACATGTTTAACCTAAGTATTTTTATTATTTGATTTAGACTATAGTATTAACTATTAATTACTTATTTAAAACATGGACTATAATTGATTAATAAAAATGACTTAGGTTATAATTAATAAAATATTGATACATGTTTAACCTAAGTATTTTATATGCTTTAATTTAATTAAATCATGCTTATATTTAATTAAATCGTATAACCTATAATTTATTAAATTAACATGATATTATTAATAAACTATACTAATAATTACATGACTTATGATAGATAACCAGTAAACTTAAGCTTATATTATTAGCTTATTAATCCAGTTTATTTCTAAATATGGAAACTTTCTATTTCAGGAAACTTACTATTTTTAGAAACTTTCTATTTTTAGAAACTGATCTATTTTTTTAGAAGCTAGTCAATTTTAGGAAACCTGCTATTTTTAAAAAGTTACTATTATTACACAACAAGTATAATAATACAAGAATACAAGTTAATACTTAATCAGAATACATATAATACATGATAAACACAGTATAACATTAAAATCAGTAAAACAAACCAAGAACATATGAAACAAGCTAAGGCATGATATAATCAGTTACGTACTTAATAAACAAAATACTTATACATGTCCTCTATTTATGTAGCATTATTGAGGTCGGAGTAGGACTTTCATCCTTTCATTCTTTCCTCGTTCACTGGACACAAGGCACGGATTTTCTGTCCCTTAAGTATAGACATTCTTTCCTTATTAGGATTCCCCGTTTGCAGCCAACTGTTTTCCCATTATTATTTTTATATATTTGATTGCTTATGTTAGTTTAAGAGCCTAAGCCATATACATGCATGACCAGTGTCCAGAGACGGAGCTAGGAATTTTCGTTGAGGGGGGCTCGAAAAAAATTTCGGTAGTAATATAGTACTGTATTTTTATTTGAGAAAGATTGTACTATTTCAAGTAAACTCAAAATGATAAATTCTAAACTTCAGGGTTTAAAATGAAATATTTATAAAGGTACAACACTAAGTATATAAAGATATAAAATGCAGATAATTGTTTGTCCTTGTTTTATGTAGTCATCTTCTTCAGTGAATTCCAATCTCCATTGAAAAATAGTACATTGTTTATCAAATTGCTTCTTTTTTTTCTTTCTTGTCACCATGTCATAAGGTAATTCCACCATTGTTGGGGGTGGCACAGCACCCTCTGGCCCCCCACTAGCTCCGTCGCTGCCAGTGTCACCTAGTTATGGAGGTACCATAACCATAACACTGGAGCCACCATTGTTATGACTTCCCCACGGCGGAGTGATTGCTCGTGGCATCCCTTTATAGTTTTGGCCATTATATTATACTATCATGTGGGACGTATGGGTGCATCCTAGTTACATGTTTTACAAAATTTTCATGGTGAATGCGATGTGTGCCTTGCATCATTCACAAGGAGTTGATCCCTCCTACTCAGACTATTTAATTAGAGGCAAATCCTCTAATTGCATGACGAGGTCTCCCCTCCAAGTATTCATGCACGGTGGAACCTCATGACCTATATTGGCTAGTGTCTAATTAATAAGGTTTTCATATAAAAACATAAGTTTTTTCAAACTATAAAACCAGTTTTATGAACATGTTCCAGGTTTTCCAAGACTTATACATTTCCACTACTATTAGTCTTATTTATGTTTCAACCTTTCATACTATGTCGTATATCCGTTCACTGAGCATATTGCTCAGCCGTTACTTTCCTTTCCATGTCCCAAAATGGCAGGTACCCAAGGACAGACTTGAGCTTATGGAGGACGTTCATAGGATGGAAGCTGCCTTAGACTTCTTCTCCTTTTTGCCTTCAGAATTATGCTTGTTTGGACACTTGTCTTGTCCTCCTAGTCTATTTACTTTATTTATGTTTTGGGCTTATGTTTGGGAACCGATGTTTGATTCCGGTTTTCCCTATGGTCAGGTATGTTTTAGTACATATTACCTTGCATGCTTTGATGACACGTCATAAATACGCGTAAGGGTCCACTTATCAAAGTGGGGTGTTACAGAATCTCTAGAACATACAAGACTTTAGTCAATTTGAGCTCTTTCTCGAATGTCATCTTCAAAATATCATCCCTTCGCCCTTGATATCAGCAGTCGTAGAGTTGCCCATGTATAACTTCTCTCCATTATCAACCACTGAAAGAGTGAAACATACTCTTGTCAGCACACACATGACGGGTTGCCCTAGTATCAACCCACCAATCACTGTTATTAGAACCTATCAAGTTAACTTCAAAGATCATGGAAACGACATTAGACACCATATCAATCATGTCCACATTATCATTCACCATATTATCCTTGCGTGAAGTCACCTGCTTTGGCGCTTTGCAATTAGCAGCACGATGACCTAGCTTGTCACAGTTGAAGAAATTTCCTTGGAACTTCTGCTTTGCAATTACAGCTTTAGGAGCAAGGTACTCACACTTTCCTTTGCTCTTCTTGTCATTCTTCCCTTTGCCAAAGCTCTTACCTTTAGAATTTGAAGAAGTCAAACCATGCTCAACCATATTTGCCTTGGTAGAATCAGGTGTATAAGTGTTTTTCTTATCCAACTTCTTGTCCTCTTCAATATGAAGACGAACAACCACGTCTTCAACAGTCATCTCCTTTCGCTTATGCTTCAAGTAGTTTTTAAATTCTACCCAGCTTAGAGGTAACTTCTCAATGATAGAAACAACTTGAAAAGTTTCACTCGAAGTCATACCCTCAGCATGAATGTCATGTAGCAAAACATGCAGATCTTGAACCTGAGTTATCACATTCTTTGAATCAACCATCTTGTAATCCAAAAACGAGCTACTACGAACTTCTTTATACCAAGATCCTCAGTTTTGTACTTGCATTCCAACGACTCCCATAATTATTTGGCAGTCTTAGTCTTGCAGTACACGTTGTACAAAGAGTCCATCAAACCATTCAGAACATAATTATGACACAAGAAGTCTGAATGTTTCCATGCTTCCACAGCTTGTACAACTTGTTGATTAGTTAGTTGACCTTCCTGAGGAGGTTCCACCTGAGGTACAGTCTCTTTTAAGAACTTCGCAAGGTTCAAAGTTGTGAGATAGAAGAACATATTTTGTTGACACCTCTTAAAACTCTGCCCATTGAATTTTTCTGGGTTTTCAGCATTATTAGCAACGGTGTGGGTAACTGGCGCACCAGTTATTTCACATCAGTAGTTCAAGGACTTTCAGGAGCACTGGTAGACATTCTGAAAGATCAAACAAGATCAAAACACAAACAATTAGACAACTGTTATCTCTATATACTTATATCGGATCTACTTTGAAAAAACTCAATCTTGGTTTCAATGAATTAGATTAAATTATCAAATATATCAGTTTAACAGAAACACAATCTTGGTTTCAATATACATTGATAATAACAACTGCTTAAAAAACGTTAGAGATCTGTTAATTAAAATCTGTAAAATTAAAACTGATTTCCAGTGAAACTCAATCCTGGTTTCGGCAGAAAACAGTTTATAAATAAATATGGTAATATTATTAATCCGGTTTACTAAAAGTTTTAATTATGTTAAACATAATTTGTTTTATGATTGTAGGAAACGGTTTATAATTTTATTAAAATCAGATTACAATTAATAAAACTAACAGAATATAAAGACATAAAATAAATAAAAGTAATGAAGAGAGCAGTAAACTAAGACGAGGCGCATGTTTAACACATTTCCCTTAAAACAAATGTATCGTCTGTTTCCTAGGGTACAACGTCCAAATCTGTTGTACAGCCGGACTAGACAAACTTGCCTGAAAGATCACGGAAGCCTTCTGTGTTTCTGATCGATGAACTGCTGGAAAACTGTCTGGTAATGGAGTTAGAAAAATCTGTGTTTTCTGATATATAAAGCTGAATGAGACGGATTTATTATATAGTGAAAATTGTCTTGGTCAACAAGACAAAATATTATGTTCCATATAAAATATTCTGACAAATCTGTTATTTCTATAACACGATTTGCAAATCAACTATAAACACAAAATTCATTCTAAATCTATTCCTAAAATAAATTACAGAATTTTCTAGAAAAACTTTCGAATTCACAGCAAAAAAGATACCGAAATCTGCCCGCGCTCAGGCGAATTTCGGAGCTGAAGCGCGCTCATGCACAATTTTAGTAGCTTCGAACCCGTTTTGACCTATAAATCTCACTTTCTACACCCCCCCCCCCCCCCTGCGCGCGTGTAGGCGTGGGAGTAAAAACCCACAAATGAATATTGAAGGTAGAAAATAAGAGTTTCTTATAAACATGTATTCATTTCATGTTTTTGGCGATGTGGGACAAATATTTTTCCAAAGTTTATGTTTCACGTGACTCACTTTGAGACACGATATCTCATTCATATTAACTCCATATTGGACATAATTTAGCTCGTTGCAAATCTCTCTTCGAGGAGAACGCAAAGCTACTAAGTACTACGAATATATAAAACATATACATAAATAAATATATGTCCAAAGTATTGTAAAAACTCATTTTACAAAACGTTTTCCAACAGTCATTGACTTCTGAACTGGACCCAATCTAGTTGTGTGAGATCGCTATGACTTTTGGAGAAGGGCCGTAGCCACAATTATCGTTCAAAAAGAACTTAATTTGGCAATTTGCTGATAAAAATATTAACCGCTGAAATATGTATTTATAATTTTATATGCATACAAAGATTTCACCAAACTAAAGTTAAAACATTATTCCCATGCAATGATAAAATAACCTGTAACTTTTTTTTAACTTTGGTTGTGCTTGCTTGTATGTGAAACTAGAAATTTTAAGTCAGGAAAGAGGTGCGAATAAATCCAACTCGATCGAAATGTAAACAACTCTGTTTTTGTTATTGTAAACTCTATATCACAAGCCATAAAATATTTTAACTCTTTTTCTTCAGAAATTAAGCTACAATCTAATTACATAGGTCAAGCCTTCCAACTAGGGGTGTCTATAATTTGGGTTTGACCAGTAAAAACTGAAAACCGAACCTGTAAAACCGGCATTAAAATACATTGAACAGTACACATGAACAGTGAACATCTAAAAATACGGTAAAATTAAAACTTTCCATTTATAATATAATTCACGTGTCACGATATTTAATGACATGTAAATACGTATATATTATAAATGTGTTAAGTACACGACATATAAAAAACACAATAATTAAACATGAACGATCACGTAAATGATTTAACTCAGGAAAACTACGGGTTTCCACATGTGGGCCCCATGTGCCGCGGCTAAAAGAGACAAGAAGGAAAAGATGGGCTTTGGCCCATGACCCAAGTTAAAACCCATAATAAACAAAACACAAGGAAAACTTAATCATAATTTAGGTTTACATAAAAAGTTCTCCTTGCCTCCTTTTTGCCCTCTTGCCGCCGGCCACCTCAAACCACAAGAACAAACCGGACGATGTTTGCTACTTAATTATTGTGTGTACGTGATCATGATCTTAATTCTTTCTTCCACGTGATCGTGATCTTAGTTCTCTTTGCCTTCTTTTTGCCCTCTTGCCGCCGGCCACCTCAAACCACAAGAACAAACTGGACGATTTTTGCTACTTAGTTATTGTGTGTACGTGATCGTGATCTTAATTCTTTCTTCCACGTGTTCGGTAAATCAAAAAACTTTTTCTTTTCTTTTAAGTCTTATTGAATTCATGTTCTTATTTAATTAATCTTAAAAACAATTAAATAAAACATGTGGGATTAATTAAATCATGGTTTAAGGGGTGTTTGGTGTTGCTTTGGTTCGGCCGAGACCAAAGCCGAGAGCCTCAAGGCTCTCGGTGGTGTTGTTTTGCCCAACCGAGACCTCATGGTCTCGGTGTGTGGTTCGTGTGGTTCGAACGCAGGCCAAGGAGGACCTGACCGCGAGTCGGGGGTAGGGTTTTGGTTTGGATCGAGTGCCAACCGAGACCTATAGGGTCTCGGTGGGGGTTTTGATGCTAACAGTAGGTATCGAACAATAAGCAAGGGGAAACTGGTCACAAACGGTGTGAACCAGTGTGAACCGGCTGTGAACTGGTGTGAACCGGCAGACCGACGGAGGGAACCAGGTCCGGCAGCGGCTAGCCGTGGTTCGGGCAATGGGTAAAACCACTCGGACAATGGCAACCGGCTAGGCCGGGTTAGCCACTGTCAATGGTTTTTGGCTCGGCTTATTTGTGACTCGGGTTTCGGGCTCGGGTTAATTTTTAAAACACGGGTTCGGGATTCGGGAAAAATATTAAAATCATAAAATATGTTTAATTAAATTAATTACTAGACTTTTAATTTAATTAAATTCATGACTTAGGTTAAATATTAAAATTAATATTTCATGTATAACCTAAAGTATTTTACTTAGCTTAATTTAATTAAAACATGTATTTTTAATTAAATTCTTATAATGTATAGTTTAATTAAATTAACCAAGTTATTAACTAATAAGCTATAACCATGAATTGTATTATACTAATTAAACTTTACTTATTATTAATAATCCAGCTTATTTCTAATTATGGAAACTTACTATTTTTGGAAACTTTCTATTTTTAGAAACTTACTATTTATGGAAACATGCTATTTTTAGAAAGTTACTTAGTATTACAATACAAGTATTATAATACACTAATGCATGAATAATACACAACAGAACATCAGAATAACTACAGTTAACACAGTAAACAGTAAAACATGACAGAATAAGCATAATAGGCTAATAACACACAGAACCAGTAAAACATATGTAATTCAGACAACTCATACACGTTCCCATTCTTATGTAGTATTATCCGTCAAGGCGAAGTAGTTTCTTCAGCGTTTTCGTTAGCTTCTACTGGACATAAGGTACGGATTTCCCGTCCTTAAGTAAGGACAACCTCTTCCTTTATTAGGATTTCCCGTATGTAGCCAACTATTTTCCCCAGTAGTTATAGATTAAATGCTTATGTTTTATTAGTTACCTTAGCCATATACATGCATGACCAGTTTCACCTAGTTATGGAGGTACCATAACCATAACACTAGAGGCACTAGTGTTATGACTTCACCACGGCGGAGTAATAGCTCATGGCGTCCCTTTTAGTTATTTGACCATTATTATATTATTATTATCATATGGGGCGTATGGGTGCATCCTAGGTTCAGTTTCAGTCAGGATTTCATGGTAAATGTGGTGTGTGCCTTGCATCCTTCACAAGGAGTTGATCCCTCGTACCCATTACCAATTAATTAGAGGCATCCCCTTTAATTTGTATGACGACGTCACCCCTCCAAGTATTCATGTACGTTGTTGACCTCATGGCCTATATTGGCTTTTGGTATATTAAACTAATACAGATTTTTCTAAGTAACATAAGCTATGTTTTCAGAACTAAAACCAGTAAACATGACTCACAACTAGGTTTTCCCAGGACTTATTCATTTCCGCTGTAATTCATGCTTTATATGCTTTATATGCTTTCATTCCTTTATGTCTTTACGTTATGTTATATATCCGTGCACTGAGCGTTATGCTCAGCCGTTTTCCATCTCTATGTTCCCAAACGGTAGGTACCCAAGGTTGCAAGTAGGATCTCCAGAGTATGTGCATTCGGATGGAAGCTATCCAGCCTCTTTTACCTTATGCATTTATTCCTACTTTTTCATACTTTACTTCATTTGGACATTGTTTAGTCATTTCATTTACAATACTTAATATTGCTTGTGTGTGAGTTACTTTGACTACCGATGTTTGATTCCGGTATTTCTATTTATAGTCATGAATGTTTAGACATTTACCTTGCATGCTTTGATGACACGCCATAATTTACTGTAGCGTTCCATCTTAACAAATAGGGTGTTACAATTATGGTATCAGAGCCAAGGTTTCGACCTGTAGCTCTGTAAAACATGACCTATGACTTATGGATTGTCACCAGCGTCTTCCTAAAACTGACAGTTCGTTTTCACGTATTCATTCATTTTCATTTCATTTTCATACATTCATATCACTGTCGCAGGTTTATGACTAAGTAATGGTTGGTACAGGGCTGGCCCTATTTAGTCGCATGTGTTTTTATCGAAACTTTTAACTTTGGGACCGACCCATAGGCGTCCCCTCGCTATTCCTTTTGTTTGGGGTGAACTGACCAATGGCGTTTACCCTCGCGCATATAAAAGGTTTTATAAACTGCATCATGCATTTTAAATTGTTTCATGCATTATAAACTACTTCATTGATTTATACATTGATCATGCATTTTCATGCTCATCTCATTTCAGACTTATCATTTATGTTGCATTTTGTTTTTAAACTATCATATGGTGAACACACGCAATGCTTAAGAGTTGGCTGCAGCTGTCAATGCAGCTCTACAGGCCATCCTTCCCCAACTTTGCAATGAAATCAGGGACGAAGTTCATGCTGAAATTCAAGCTCAGGGCGTTCAATACGACACTTATCATGGAAACCACTACAAGAACAACAATCCTCTACCGCCACCACCTGTTACTCTCATGACTTGGTTGGACCGAATCAACAAACAGCGACCCCGTTCGTTTGAGCATACTGACAACCCCAATGAGGCAGAAGCTTGGATTTCTCACATCAAGAAGATATTCGATGCGATGTGTTGTGACGGCGTTTTCAAGGCAAGACTTGCTTGCTATAAGTTTGAAGGTGATGTGCTGTAGTGGTGGAAGTCTGTTAAGCAGTCCAATAGTGGTGATAATTGGGTTGCACTTCTGACATGGGACCAGTTTAAGGAGATCTTCCTTAACCAGTACTTTCCACATGTTGAACGGGAGAAGCTTAAGCGGGATTATCATAATATCCGACAGGTTGCTGGGGAGAATAGCAACGAATTCATGCAGAGGTTTCTCTGTTTGGCTGGTTTCTTGGGAGCAGAAACTGGTACTGCTGAGGAGCAAGTTGAGAAGTTTTGCTGGGCTCTTCGTACTTCGGTTGCCAACAGTTTGGTTTGTGCTATGTTCACTACAGTAGCACAGGTGTCCGATGCAGCCCGTAAGCTTGAGATGCTTCAGGAACGAGAGGAGTTTGGTGATGACAGAGCAGTTAATAGGTATCTTCAATCACCAATTGTAAACCATTCATTTCCATCAGTATTTTCATTTTCATATCATCCTCTCTACAACTTTATATTCCAGGCAGAAGACTGACGACCGTAGGCCTACGGTCGTTCAGCAGCAAGCATTAAAGGGAAACGGTCAGACCAACGACCGTTCTGATTCTGAGAGGCGTGGCGGTAATGATAATTACTGTAACAACGCTAATAACTCGAACAACATCATATCCCTACATTAACCTTCTTTCATGTTAAACTATCTTATGTCATGGTATTCTGACACTCCAACAATTTTAATTCAGGAACAACAACAACGGTAGGGATCAGGACCGTAGAGGTTCACAGCCTAACCGTCCTACCTCATCTGGTAATTATCAAACCTTCTATGTAATCATGTTTATGTTCCACGATCATGTCTCATGCATGTAATCCTGAAACAGGCTCTCAAATAACTAGGACGCCTGCTGGAGGATTCATGCATCCTATCTGTCCTACTTGCTCGCACAGACATTCTGGTATTTGTCGTCGAGGTACTGGTGGTTGTTTCAAGTGTGGCCAACAAGGCCATCAACAGAAGGACTGTCACCAGGGTGAGATAGAAGGCACCTCTAGACATGCCGACTCCAAGCCACCTCCTACTTCTGGTCGCGTGTTCACTAATACTAGAGACCAGGCGAACAAGACTTCAGGTACCATCACCAGAAATCTCTTTATGAATGGTTTGGCAGCATGTTTTCTATTTGATACTAGAGTGACTCATTCAGTCATATCCACTACTTTTGTTGTACGTGTTAGGATTTCCCCTATGTCATTAGATAATGCCTTATGCATTTCCACGCTACTTAGGGACTCTATAAGAATCACTCAGGTGTACAAAGATCTTCCCCTAGAATTTGACGATAAGATCCGTAGATTTGACGCACTTCCTTTGGACAAGTGCGATTTTGACTTGATTTTGGGCATGGACTGGTTATCCAAACACCAGGCTACGATTGACTGCCACACTTATCAGGTTATCTTCGGTGATGTTAAATCTCCAGAGTACATACACCGTGGTTTTCTGCCAGGGAGGTCAGTGCAAATTATCTCATCCATGGAGGCGCGTGCTTATTATCACACGACTGTCAGGGCTTCATAGCCAATATTCATGACATTACTGCCGAGTCTCCATCGATCCAAGATCAGCCTATTGTGTTAGAATTTCCTGACATCTTTCCAGATGAACTTCTGGGCATACCACCTGTTCGTGAAGTCGAGTTTGAAATTGAGCTCATCCCAGGTGCAGAGCCAATTTCCAAGGCTCCTTATCGCATGAATCCTATAGAGCTTAAAGAACTAAGAGATCAGCTGCAGGAACTTTTGGAGTGAGGTTTCATCCATCCCAATGCATCGTCATGGGGTACACCAGTACTGTTCGTGAAGAAGAAAGACGGCAGCATGCGGTTGTGTATAGACTATCGTGAGCTGAACAACATCACGATTAGAAATCGTTATCCTTTGCCGCGAATTGATGACCTTTTCAATCAACTTCAGGGCGCCAAGTATTTATCCAAGATCGATCTGAGGTCCGAATACCATCAGTTACGGGTTAAAGAATATGATATCTCTAAGACTGCTTTCCGTACACGTTGTGGGCACTACGATTTCGTAGTCATGCCATTCAGACTCACTAATGCTCCAGCCGTCTTCATGGATTTGATGAACTGTGTCTTCCATGAGTTTCTGGACAAGTTCGTTATCGTGTTCATTGATGACATCCTGATTTTCTCCAAATCCAAGGAGGAACATGAGGAACACCTTCGTATAGTCTTGTAGATTCTTCGTCAGAAGCAGTTGTATGCCAAGTTCTCCAAATGTGAGTTCTGGTTAAGCAAGGTGGCATTTCTGGGCCATATTGTATCTGCAGAGGGGATCACCATGGATCCTTCAAAGGTAGAAGCTATCACCAAATGCCCGAGACCTACATCTGCTACAGAGGTTAGAAGTTTTATGGGTTTAGTTGGCTACTACCGCAGGTTTGTAGAGAACTTTTCACAGTTAGCCTTACCTTTGATTAAGCTAATGAGGAAAGGAGAGAAATTCGTCTGGACGGAAGAGTGAGAGAAGAGCCTTGAAGGTCTTAAGAAAAAGTTAGTGACTGTACCTATTCTTACTCTCCCATCTGGCTCAGGTGGATTTCAGATATATAGTGACGCTTCAGGAAAGGGTTTAGGCTGCATTCTCATGCAACATGGGAAGGTTATTGCATACGCATCACGACATCTGAAACCTTATGAAGAAAACTATCCCACTCATAATTTAGAGCTTGCAGCAGTTGTTTTCGCATTGAAGATCTGGAGACATTATTTGTATGGTGAATCATGTGACATATTCACCAATCACAAGAGTCTCAATTACATCTTCACCCAGAAGGAACTAAACATGAGGCAGAGGAGATGGTTAGAGCTATTGAAGGACTACGACACCAACATTCAGTATCATCCTGGTAAGGCGAATGTGGTGGCAGATGCTCTAAGCAGAAGGTCGGGTATTATTGTTGGCATCTGGATTACAAAGGAGATCATTCGTGACCTAGAGATGACTGATATTGAGTTTTGTGTACGAGGACAGTACGGTTATTGGGCTAATCTTGTTGATCCCAAACTTAGATCGATTTAGCTTGTGTAAACGAGATTAAATCAAGTTAAACACGTAGAGAAACTTTGTTGTATATGAAACAATTTAAGTATTATGCGGAATTAATACTTAAACAAGAACACACAAACAAGATAAACCAAACTTTCACTTTGATTGATTAATCAAACTTGCGTACAATGAAAGTGTGAAAAACATATATTGAACTAAACCTAAAGGCACCTTGTACAAGAGTCTACGCAACAGCTATTTTAGGTAAAGATAAACATAAGAAATACATTGTCGAACATATCTTTACTAGAAACATAATAGAAACATAAAACGTGTAGACTAAGTATCCTATCAGTGCTTGACTTCTTCTTATCAATGCTTGACTTCTTCCTGGCAACACTTGTCTTGACAATGCTTGATTTCTTCCTATCAACGTCCAATTTCCTCTTGTCAGCGTCCAAGTGTCTTGGCTACATTTTATTCCCAACAATCCTCCCCTAAACTTGATATCTACTCTAGTAATCAAGTTTCTGAATAAAACTAAGTACAAAGAGGATTCTTACAAATCTTATTAAGTTGGAAATAAATATATCTTATCAAATATTTGCCAACGTCACTTATGTAATCCGTCTCCAGCTGTGTTGACACCATTTTCTTCAAAACTTCTTTGGACATAGGATATTCAGCATCCACAAGAAGATATTCAGAAAACTTTGTAGTACTCAAATGATACACACTAGGTGCTGAATGTAAACGCCATTGAAGTCCACTGATATCATCAAGATCTTTCCAAACTGGATCTTCTTCATCTGGTGCACACATTCTCTTGAATGTTGACCAAATCTTTATTTCATTGACTGAAGTAGGTGCTTCAGTCTCATACTTGGCCTGCATCAACCTCCAAAGGTATGCCAAGTCTTCTCTATCTAGGCTTGCAAACAAAGACATAAGAGTAGTGAAAGTATGTACCTTCTTCCCATATCTGCCAATCATCCAAAACCCGCTTGCATCTTCCTCATAGATAACTATAGGGTTTCTGGAATCATGAGGTAACACTTCTACCATATGTGAAACTCCCAAGGGTGAGAGCTTAATACTCTTTCTAATAACAGCTTCACTAGGATTCACTCTATCCAAATTTTCTAAAAACTCAAGTGGAACTCCCTTCTTCAATGGTCTTGGTGTAACCAAAGCCTTTTGGATCTCCATCTCTTCTGCAAGTTCTTCCTTTCTTTCATCTGAAAGAAGTCCAATAGTGTTCTGCTCTTGCACACTTGCCCATATAGGATAAGCCGTATATTCCAGTTCATCAAATGACAATCCCTACAACTTTCTAAAGGTCCAACATGTTTGATGACATCTGAGCAACATGTAGTAGAGCTCCCTTCTAGCTGTCTTAGTCTGTGAAAGAACTTTGCTAGCTTTATATTTCAGAATGACCTTGCAATCCCTTTGAACTCTTAGTAGAATCTCCAAACCCCAAATTTGATCTGATAAAGTCATGTCTGGATTCTCCATTACCTTTTTTTCCCATGCAAATTACATCTGAGCAACTTCAGGCATCTCATAATCCACCCGATTTTTTAACTCTGCAAGCTTTTCCTTTGCCAACTCATCACTATATTTAAGCCTCTCTGGTTCTTCAATAATCATTACACTTGAATATATGCTCTCATCACCACTGCTTTCCTTACTCTCAATAGCAGTCTCCTTCATCCTTTCTTCTTTTTCAAGTTATGCAGCCAACATGGAATCAAATTTTACTTGGGTTGCATCCTTAGGAACTACTGTTTCTACCATAATCCCTTTACCCTTATCTAATATATCAATGGTGGGTAAAGAAGATGATGGTACCTGTGTAGACACATCCTTGATGATAGATGATGATTGGGATACATCAACCATATGTTCAGGTATATCAACGTCAAAAACCTGTGTGTCAACGCCTAACTTACTCCTATCAGCGCTTAGCTTGTCAGGCACAAAAATATGTCTGTCAACGCTCAACTTACTCTTGTCAGCGCTTGGCTTAGAAACCTGTTCCAGCATCTCCATAAACGAAATTTTTGTTGGAGTTGCCAGTGAAACATCAATAACTGGCCTCTCCTTCAAGTTGGTCAATGCTTCAGCCATTTCCACACCAATAGAACCACCTGAGCCTTTGTCACTTAAATTAATTGGCTCAGTACCAGCTTCCTCCCCTTTATAAGAATCCTCCCCTGATAAAAGGACTCTTGTCTGCCTTCTCCTAGTCTCAGCAGCTTCCAAAACAACAATCCTCTCCCTCAATTGCTTGAGTTCAAGGCCTTGGGTAGAGACAGTATGTACAAGGTCTGCATTTTGCTTTTGCAAGCTAATACAGACAGCCATCAATTCCAACAATGTATAGGGTTCTAATCTGCCCTCCTCTAGAATGGGAATTCGACCTCCCAAAGTAGAGTCATGGGGCATGGATGGGGTCTTAATGATGTTAGGACTGGCTTGACCTGCATCTAAGCTAGTACCAATAGTCCTAGCCCCACCCATGTCACCAACCACAGTGGTGGTTCTCTCTGCAACATGGCTAGGAACACTAGAGGAGAACACTCCAGTAGTCCTTTGGCGTTTTTCCATCCTAAAGTCTGGGGTTGAAGAGGATGATGTGGATTGGGTTTCAGTTTGGAGGTTAAGGGGTGTTTGGGTTTGTTGTAAGAGAGTGTCAGCGTTTGGATTTGGAGTGTCAACACCAACATTTAATGTGTCAGCGTTGAAGGGATCTTGGTCAATTTCCATATGCTGGGGTGATGGTGATGGTTCAGGTAATGGGTCTGGTTGTGGTTGTGGGTCTGGTTGAGGTTGTGCTGCTGCAATAACAGCAAGCATGGCTTGGGTAAGGGGTAATCTCTGTTTGGGGGTGTATTCATCTTTCCAAAAATTGCTTTCTTTTGCACAGGGATCGTATAAAAATCATCATGATCCCTGGTCCAATACCTTTGTTCATCAAACACCATTTGCAAAAATCTTGGGTAAGCAAGAGTCATCTTGCTACCCTTGTTATGACACATGCCATCAAAAATCATTTTAGAAAAAATATATTTTTGCCCAGTAGCAATACATACATTGGCACTCCCAATTGATCTGTTAATTTCATTGTGTGCAGTATATTTGGGACTCAAACATTGAAGAATGACATGTATCAAGTACTTCCAAGCTGGGGGAAACTCCTGTTTTGAATATTTATTTAAAGTTCCCTCTTCAGGGAAAGGATAACCCAAAGCTTGAAGTCCTTGTTCTAGCTCACCAATGGGTAGAGTGGTTATACCATCTGCATCATTAAGATGCAAAGCCTGGCGAACCAATGCTTCGGTAACCACCCATTGAAGCCTATGGACTGTAGCAGTCAATGTAGTCATACTATTAATCGTTGAGGAAGTGACAGTATTCCAAAATTGTTTAATATGAGTGACAGGGATAATAGGAGCTTGAGAAAGTGAATACCTTAAAGGGGATGCATTTAAATACTCCACCATCTGAGTATATTGAGGAAACAGAGTGTTGTCAGCCTCTAAATAGGCAACCATGTTGTGCTGACTTCTGAACCCCAATACCAAATCACTCGGTTTAAACTTAGGCGCCATTGATGTAGAAAGTTGTGATATATGTTATGAAAGATGAAAGTGTATGAAAATTTAGTTAGACAAGAATAAGCAGTTACCCTGTTTCAAAAGAATGACCCAAATATATAGGAGAGGTAAGCACATGTGTCTGGAAAAAATGAGGCAGTTATTTTTCAAAATATAATGATTAAAATCTTGAAAAGATATACCTTATCTTGTGCATTAATAAAAAGTTACCAACTCCTAAAATTACGGCCCAAGTTTTCATCAAAAATAACAACTAGGTAGAACCCAATGTTTGTCAACGGTCAAAAATAACCTATCAATGCTCAACGGCTATATTCTTGTCAACGTTGGAATTTGCCATGTCAACGTCAAAATTGGTCTTAACAACGTTTGGAAATAAAACTGTCAATGTCCAAAAATAAAAATAATAAAAAGAAAAAGGACCTTAACAAAGTAATTTATCCTAGTGAAGATAACCTATAGACTGAAAATTACGATAGGGTGGCAAGCATTATCCAATCATGCACACTTGCTTAAGCAAGATAGACATAATCGTCCTCAAGTGTCCCTTGCTAACCAAAGTTCTTAACAATGAAGTTATCTTATAAAATCCTTTGTAACCTCCCAGGTAAGCCCTATAAAAATCATACCCAAGTCTCCCAACAGACCACATCCAATTCTAGGCCAAAAAGTCTTAGCAGCGTGCATAGTATATCAACTTTGCATGCTACAGTGCCTCACGATTTAGTAAACTAACTCGTACTCACCAGTGGACACAATCTAGAATTGTGATAAGAGTATTATATGAATACCCAAAAAGTCCTAAAGGTTTCCTAATCCTCCCCTTAAAATAAGATATACAAGTTGCTAAATAAAATGCATGCAATAAAAATTTATGTCAAGATAGGAATATAAATATTCCAACCATCATCCATAAACTTGAACATGCTCCAAGTAAGCTCCAAGGATCCATAAGCAACTCTGTATCCATTTGTACAATGCTAAAAATGCCTGCATAATTAGATCAAAAAACACAAAACTAACATGTTGCTGACAACGTCAATTTAACACTTGTCAGCGTTAAAATAACCTTTGTCAGCGTTAGACAAATAAAGTGGAAAATCTAATTTTGAACAAAGACCAATAACAATGCATATCCTATACATACTTTTACAAAGATTCGAGGAAACCAAGGTTTCCACAGTTGGTATGATCAAAACACAGATTAGGTAAGATTGATCAATCCAATACTTGTTACCAAGTATTGAAATCTCCCAGTATCAAAAGGTTTAGTTAATAAATCAGCCACATTTTCTTCTATGTCAACCCTATCTGGTTGTATTAAACCTTTTTCAAAAGAATCTCTTATAAAATGATGTCTAATTTCTATGTGTTTTGTTTTAGAATGATGTACAGGATTTTTAATAATGCATAAAGTACTGTTATTGTCTACAAAAATCTTGGTATGCATGAAATTATACCCATAATCCAACAACTGGTTCTGAATCCATAAGACTTGTCCACAAAAAGCAACTGCAGCTACATATTCTGCTTCAGTTGTAGAGTTGGCCACCACTGTTTGTTTCTTGCATTGCCAAGATATCAACCTACTCCCAAGAAATTGGCATCCACCAGTTGTGGATTTTCTATCAAACTTGTCACCCCCATAATCACTGTCTGAATATGCCATAAGCTCCAATGGAGAATCTTTTGGATACCATAATCCCAAGGTGGGATAGCACCTAAGATACCTAAAAATCTTCTTGACAGCATGAAGATGACATTCTTTAGGAGTCACTTGATGGCGTGCACATGCACACACATCAAACATAATGTCATGTATTGAAACTGTAAGATACATCAATGATCCAATCATTGACCTATAATGCCTGACATCCACCTCTTTTCCATCTCCAACCTTTCCCCAAGGGTGTTCCCTATCCATGGGTGTGCTAGCCCGTTTCTCATGTGGAGAAAAGCCAAACTTCTTCAAGATCTCTGCTACATATTTGTCTTGAGAGATGAAGATACCATCTTCTTTCTGCTGAACTTGTAACCCTAGAAAGAAGTTCATCTCTCCCATTGCACTCATCTTAAACTTGTTTGTCATGAGCTTGGAAAAGTCTTCACTAATCTTTGGACTAGAAGAGCCAAAGATGATATCATCCACATAAACCTGAACAAGTAAGAAATCCTTACCAGTCTTCTTTGTAAACAAAGTCTGATCTATGGTGCCCCTTTTGAATCCATTTTCCACCAGATAGGTGGACAATGTGCCATACCATGCTCTTGGGGCTTAATGAAGTCCATACATAGCTTTTTTCACTCTATACACCTTGTCTGGATGTTCTGAATCTTCAAAACCAGGAGGCTGCATTACATAAACCTCATCTGCAATTGTGCCATAAAGAAAAGCACTCTTCACATCCATTTGATAGACTGTAAATCCCATGTAGGAAGCATAGGCTAGGAAAATCCTTATTTCCTCAATCCTTGCAACAGGTTCAAAAACCTCTTCATAGTCTATCCCTTCCTCTTGTGTATAACCTTGAGTAACTAAACATGCCTTGTTTCTGACCACAATCCCTCTCTCATCCTTTTTGTTTCTAAGAACCCCTCTTGTCCCAATAGGTCTGACATGTCTGGGAGAATCAACTAACTTCCAAACATCATGAATATCAAATTGGTGAAGCTCATCTTGCATTGCTTCCACCCAACTTGGTTCTTTGAGAGCATCAAATATCTTCTTGGTTTCCTGTTGCGATAGAAAACAGGCAAATAAACATGCTTGAACAAGAGGGGTATCAACCTTCTTGTGAATATTGGCAATAAATTCTCCATGATTCTGATGAGACCTTCTAGTTTGTACAGGAGTCATCACATCACCAATAATTAGAGAAGGAGGGTGATTTCTGATAGTAGATGTAAGCACTCCTCCTTCAATAATTGTGTTGTCATCAATTTCAGTCTCCAAATTGCCAATATCTTCTTCAAATTCTCTTCCATCATCATCTGAATGAACCTCTCCATGTCTGTTGGAAGGTTCTCCTTGTTCAAAAACACTGGAAGAGAATAAATGGTCAAAAAAGTTGTCAACGCCTGAGTTAGGGTTGTCAACGTTTGAGCCATCAACGCCTGAATTTGTCTTGTCAGCGCCAGATTTTCCTTTGTCAGCGCTTGAAGATTCATGCATGTTTTCATCAACTGGTATTACTTGTGGACCACCTTTTTCCTTTTCCAGCAGCAGCAGCAGCAAATGCATCTGTCCATATAGGAATGGTAACATACTCAAGTATGGGTGTCGATTTGTCTGCTTGTGATCCAACCTCCTTATCAACCTGTATACCTGAAATTTCAACAACTAGTTCTTCCACAACATTTGGAATTACCTTCATAATGTCTGGATTAGTAACAGGCATATAATTCAAGGTTCTAGATAGAGGTTTCAAGTCAAATAACCAATTTGGTCTACTCTCAGGATCACTAGGTTTACTTTCTAAAAGCCTAACATGTACCTTTTCAAGTATACGTTTTTATTTCTTAAGGTAAACCCTATATCCTCTACTCTGCACTGAATAGCCCATAAAATAGCCTTCATCACATTTAGCACTAAACTTTCCTAAGGCATCATTAGTATCTAAGACAACTACATGATAGCCAAAGGGTTTAAGAAAACCAATATTAGGTTTCCTACTCCAAAAAAGTTCATAAGGTGTCTTATTATGGATTTTGTTGATCAATGCCCTATTCTGAACATAACAAGCTGTATTCACAGCCTCAGCCCAAAATGCAATGGGAAAGTGAGCATCAGCTAACATTGTCCTAGCTGCTTCTATGAGTGTTCTATTCTTTCTTTCAGCCACCTTATTTTGTTGTGGGGTTCAAGCTATACTAAACTGTCTAGTAATCCCTTTCTTGGCACAAAAGTCATCTAACAACTTATTTCTAAACTCACCACCATTATCACTTCTAAGTATTTTAACCTCATTCCCAGTCTTTTTCTCTAATTGGGTAATAAAGTTAATCAAAACATCAGTAGTTTCACTTTTCAAAGCCAAAAAGAAAGTCCAAGTAAATCAGAAAAATCATCAGTGATGACAAAACAGTAGGATTTACCATTTAAGCTTTCTATACTAGTTGGACCAAACAAGTCCATATGCAGCAAGTGAAGTGGTTTAGAACTAGAATGCACAAGTTTAGACTTAAAGGAGACTTTGTGTTGTTTGCCTTTAAGGCATGCAACACAAGAATGGTCATTGTGGAAAGCCAAACCATCAACTAAACCATGTCTCACAAGTCTATTTATGTTCTTAAAATTAATGTGCCCTAACCTTCTGTGCCAAAGATTACTCTCATCAACTAAAGCCTTAGCATATAGACATGACAGAATATTATTCATCCTAATTCCATTAAGATTCACATTATAAATGCCTTATGCCTAGGTGTTCTATAATCAATGAATTTCTCATCTGGTATTTTAAAATCTTTGCTTAACACCAAGCATTCAGTATCAGTGAAAAGAAACTTATTTTTGTTATCACAAACTTGTGATACACTAAACAGATTATAGTCAAGTTCTTTTACCATAAATATGTTCTCAAAACGCAAATTGTTGGTGATAAGAGTGCCTTTGCCGGTGATAGTCCCATATTCGCCTCCAAAGTACACTTTGTCACCATCTTTAATGGGGGTAAAGTTTGTCAAGTAATCTTCCTTCCCCGTCATGTGCCTAGAGCATCCACCATCCCAATAGCCATAATCGTTAACCTGATTTTGAATGCCCTGCACATAAAGAAAACAAATTAGTTTTCTTTGGGAACCCAAGCCTGAGCAGACTTGGATTCATTTGGTTGTTCAACAAGAACAAACTTAGTCCTTATAACAACCCCTTGTTCATCCCTTTTTGGATTAAACACCCAGTTAACCCTAATTGGTTTAGTTATGACCTTTGAAATATAATGAAATCTGTTACAGGTTATAGAAATCCCATCTGAATTAGAGTTTTGGTCTTGTTTGGGTCTCCAAGTTAAGCTAGAAGAAGCTTTAGACCCATTTCCCTTTGGTTTCAAATATTTGGCATTACTTGGTCTAGCAGCATTGGAAACATTCCTGTCAGCTTTAAAATTGTTCTTGACAACACTGAAATTACCTTTATCAGCGTCAAACCTAGGGTTTGCTACAGGAACCTATTGTCTGTTAGACCATGTAATGGTCTTTTGAAAAGGCCTTTGTCCATAAGTATTAGACCCTTTAGTAAAGAATGGAGTTGGTCTAATGACTTGTGGACTTTGCTGGACAAAATGTTTGGGTTTGACCATGGTTGACTTTCTATCAGCGTTGACCTTTGAAGCATTGAAACATTTATAAGCCAAATGTGAAAAACTTCCACAAGTATAACAGGCTTTTCTAGACATAACTGTAGGTCTAGATGTAAAAGAAACCTGTCCCATTATCACTAACTTGACTTTTTGGTGACCTAGGTTTTCTATACATTTATGCATATTTAATACTAGGTTTTCTATCAACGTTTAAGCCAAGGTCGACAGTCTTTCCAGTAGTAGGGTTGGTCACTTTTATGGGTGTAGACTCATTTGGGATGTCACTAAGCATGCCACCCTTAACGAACAAAGTAGGGTTGGCTTTCTTCCATTGGTCCAAATCAGTCAATTTCTGCTTGTATTCCTCTACTGGGGTAAGAACTCTAGGTAGAGGAATAAATTCCTCTTCTTGGAGTTCTGGTATACCAGTCCAAGACAGATCCTTTCTAAGGACACCATAGAAGTTCCCAGCAGGTGGTGGAACACCAGCATATTCTTTCATCCCAATCCCACTCATATCCCTAGAATCCCTTTGTTCACTAACACATTTTTCTAGGGTTTGAGAAGCTTTATCAAATCTTTGAATTTTAAGATCTACATTATCTTTGTTTTTGATAGCCTCATCTAACTTAGCTTGTATAACACCATTGGATCTCTCCAAGATGTTCCTTACCTCAACACTAGCATTTAGATCATGAGTCAAAATATTGATTTGATCTTTTAGGTCAAGCTCCATTTTCTTATATTCAGCCACAGTCTTTTCAGTTTGAGTAAGAGCAAGTTGATAATTAGATAACTTGCATTTTTCATCAAAAACATCTGATTTTAACTTTAAATTTTCTTTGTTAAGCTTTTCAGTGTTTAGACGACAGACCTTACTACAAAATGCATCATCATATACCTCATTGTATGATGAAGATGAAGAATGTGCCATGAGAGCATAGTGAATTCTCCTCTTCCTCCTTTTCTGCAACCAAGGCCTTGTTCTCTTCCACATTATTGGCCAAAAAGCTCTAGTCCCAGCCAATACCATCAATCTCTTGCATGGCAACCATAGCCTTGGTGTCTTCAACTTCGATGATTTGGCTTGAAGGTTTTCCAGCATCAGATCTTCTTGGAGATCTGCATTCTCTCATAAAATGTCTCATTCTATGGCAATTGTAACACTCAACCTTGCATTTATCAAACCCAGCAGTGTCTTTAGCATTAAAGGTCATCTTCTTCCTGAATCTCCTATTCCATCTATTGGCTCTTATTCTTGCAAGTGCCATATTCCACTTTATGTCCATCTCCTCCAAATGCTCATCACTTATTTGCTCAAGGTCCTCATATGTAATCACTGAACCATTAGGCAATGAAGCAATATATGCACACACTATATCTAGATCAATACCAGTAGGCTTAACTCTTAGTGAGTCAACATTGTATGTGTCACCGTCTGAATGTGAGGCGCTGACAGAGCTTGATCCAACGTTGACATAAGGTTATCCAGTAACGGGGTGCATGTATGACTCCTTTTGATCAAATTGACCTTCACTATGTGAGAAGAAGGCCATATTTCTATTGGTAGACTTGCTTCCTTAATCCAAAAGGATTTCACTCTCTACAATCCTCAATTTATTGTAGACGTCATCAAAAGTGGAACTTTTGTGAGTATTATTAGCAATCATGGACCTTGCTTCAATCTTCCATGCATCACCAAGACTTTTGAGGAAAGTGGTGATAATATCAGCATCATCATGCACTGTTCCCATAAATGACAATTTGCTTGTGATGTAAAGAAGTCTGCTTCTCACTCCACTTAGCTTTTCATTGGGAAGAGCTTTGAACATTGCATACTCATGCAAGAGTTGCTTCTTTTTCTCTGAAGCAGTATCATCATTACCACCATAGGTGACTTGAAGAGTTGCCCAAAGATCTTTGGCAGAATCATAGCCTCTATACTTGTGCTGATTGGCTTGTCCCAAAGAAAGTTTGAGGATGCTTAGAGTTTTCATGTCATTCCTTCTCTTTGCAATGTCCTCAACTGAGACAATTCTTCCATCTTTAGATTTTTCTTTCCGATCCTCCTCACTTGAACCTGGAGTTGATCTTAGAGTGATAGCCGCTTGAATCTTAGCAGCCTTATTGAATGTGTTTCCAAATTCAATAATATCCCATAGGTTGTGATCATGGATTTGAAGGTACTGCTCAAAATTGAACTTCCACATCTCAAAGTTGTCTGGGTATAGCATGGGGATTCTTATGTTATGGCTTGAGGAGGAGGTCAACTCTGGAGTAGACATGTTGTCTGGATTTTAGGGTTTCTTAAAAATTAGGGTTTTTGGCGATTTAGGGTTTTTGTGTTCTTTAGATCAAAGTTTCTCAACAAGCTCTGATACCACTTGTTGATCCCAAACTTAGATCGATTTAGCTTGTGTAAACGAGATTAAATCAAGTTAAACACGTATAGAAACTTTGTTGTATATGAAACAGTTTAAGTATTATGCGTAATTAATACTTAAACAAGAACACACAAACAAGATAAACCAAACTTTCACTTTGATTGATTAATCGAACTTGCATACAATGAAAGTGTGAAAAACATATATTGAACTAAACCTAAAGGCCTCCTTTTATAGATTAAGTAACCTTGTACAAGAGTCTACGTATCAGCTATTTTAGGTAAAGATAAACATAAGAAATACATTGTCAAACATATCTTTACTAGAAACATACTAGAAACATAAAACGTGTAGACTAAGTATTCTAGCAGTGCTTGACTTCTTCTTATCAACGCTTGACTTCTTCCTGTCAACGCTTCTCTTGACAACGCTTGAGTTCTTCCTATCAACGTCCAATTTCCTTTTGTCGGCGTCCAAGTGTCTTTGCTACATTTTATTCCCAACAAATCTTAGAGTGGAACCAGACTTACATTCTAGGATCAAGGAAGCTCAGAAGGATGATGGTCAGATTTGGGCTATCATTCAGAACCTTGATCAGTAGACGGATTTTCGTGTTAACAGCGACGGTATCTTATGGCAGGGCACTAGACTAGTGGTTCCTGATGACTCTACACTCAGGGAAGTTATGCTGACTGAAGCTCACAGCTCTCCATTTACCATACATCCTGGTTCTTCCAAGATGTACCATGACATCAAGCAACACTTTTGGTGGAGTGGTATGAAGCAGGATGTTGCAAGCTTCGTTTCTAAATGTATGATCTGCCAACAGGTTAAGATCGAACACCAGAGGGCTAGTGGTTTACTACAACCACTAGATATTCCAACATGGAAATGGGACAAAATCGCCATGGATTTTGTTACTGGTCTTTCTGTGACTCAGAAGAAGAACGACGCTATCCGGGTTATTATTGATAGGTTGACTAAATCTGCTTATTTTTTGCCGATTCGCAAGGAGCATCCGGTCAACAAATTAACAGACACTTTTTAGAAGGAGATCATGAGACTGCATGGTACTCCATCAGAAATCATCTCTAACAAAGATCCCCGTTTCACATCACGTTTCTGGGAGAGTTTGTAGAAAGCTCGGTGCACCAGACTTAAGCTCAGCACTGCCTTTCATCCTCAGACCGACGGACAGTCAGAACGTACCATTTAGACATTGGAGGACATGTTGCGGTCGTGTGCTCTAGAGTGGTCATGAATCTGGGATGATTATATATTTCTAGTGGAATTTGCATACAACAACAGTTGGCACGCTAGCATCAAGTGTGCTCCTTTTGAGATGTTGCATGGTAGGAACTATCGCGCCTTAATCTGCTGGGATCAGGTGGGCGAACGAATTCTTGAGGGTCCATAGATGATTGAGGTGACTAATGAGAAGGTCTCCGTCACCAAGGCGAAGCCTCAGGAAGCTCGTGCTCGTCAGAAGAGCTTTGCTGATAAACGTCGTAGAGATGTATCTTTCAATGTAGGTGATCACGTTTTCCTCAAGGTATCACCTGCACGAGGATTTAAACGTTTTGGAATAAGAGGGAAGCTCAGTCCTCGCTTCATCGGACCGTTCAACATCATAGAACGCGTTGGTGAAGTGTCATATCGTTTAGTGTTACCGCCTCAGCTATCACACGTTCACAACGTGTTCCATGTGTCCTTACTCAAAGGATACAACTATCATCCAGTTCATGTTGTCCAATATCCGCTTGATCAGATTCGAGAGGATCTTTCATATGTCGGAGAACCCGAGAGAGTTCTTGAACGACAAGATCGTGTCATGCGAAGGAAGACGATCCCTTTCGTCAAAATCCTCTGGAGGGATCATCCTGAGCGGGAAGCCACTTGGGAGACGGAGGAGTCTATACAGACTTCTTACCCTCATTTCCAGTTCTAGTTCGGGTATGTTTTCTTTCAGTTTATGTTTCTCTAATTCGAGGACGAACTGTTCTTTTAGAGGGGAAGAGTTGTAAAACCCTCATTAAAATACCATGAACAGTACACATGAACAGTGAACATCCAAACTTTCCATTTATAATATAATTCACGTGTCATGATATTTAATAACATGTAATTACGTATATATTATAAATGTGTTAAGTACACGACATATAAAAATCACGATAATTAAACATGAACGATCACGTACATAATTTAACTCGGGAAAACTACGGGTTTCCCCATGTGGGCCCCATGTGCCGCGGCTAAAAGAGACAAGAAGAAAAAGATGGGCTTTGGCCCATGACCCAAGTTAAAACCCATAATAAACAAAACACAGAAAAAACTTAATCATAATATAGGTTTGTAGTAAAAGTTCTCCTTGCCTCCTTTTTGCCCTCTTGCCGCCAGCCACCTCAAACCAAAAGGACAAACCGGACCATTTTTGCTACTTAATTATTGTGTGTACGTGATCGTGATCTTAATTCTTTCTTCCACGTGTTCGGTAAATCAAAAACCTTTTCTTTTTCTTTTAATTCTTATTGAATTCATGTTCATATTTAATTAATCTTAAAAACAAGTAAATAAAACATGTGGGATTAATTAAATCATGGTTTAAGGGGTGTTTGGTGTAGCTTTGGTTCGGCCGAGACCCATGCCGAGAGCCTCAAGGCTCTCGGTGGTGTTGTTTTGCCCAACCGAGACCTCATGGTCTCAGTGTGGGGTTCGTGTGGTTTGAACGCAGGCAAAGGGGGACCCGACCGTGAGTCGGGGGTAGGGTTTTGGTTTAGATCGAGTGCCAACCGAGACCTATAGGGTCTCGGTGGGGCTTTTGATGCTAACAGTGGGTATCGAACAACAAGCAGGGGGAACCGGTCACAACCGATGTGAACCGGTGTGAACCGCAGACCGCCGGTGGGAACCGGGTCTGGCAGCGGCTAGCCGTGGCTCGGGCAGTGGGTAAAACCACTCAGACAGTGGCAACCGGCTAGGCCGGGTTAGCCACTGTCAAGGGTGTTTGGCTCGGCTTATGTCACACCCCAACATGGCGGAATATGGGGCGCGACGTATGTATATCATCACAACAATAGCATGTCCATAGAGAGAACTATATGAATTAGAAATGTCATAAAAGTTGACACAAATGTCATGACAATATCTCATCAATGCAGGAGCCTAGGTAAGTAGGTAACAGTCCTACCTCTTACCCAAGACAAACAAATAACACAAACAAATCAACATATAGGTGTCCACAAAGTATCACTTATTCAAAACACATAGAAATAAACTAAGAAGGAACGGGGATCTCCTTCTAAATGCAATCCTAATGTCTCCAAAGCTAGCCACTTCTATTCTCAAGCTTAACCACATTCTCACCTGAAAGAGACACTAAAACACGTCAACATAATGTTGGTGAGAGTCATAGGTTTAGACTCTAACCGAAAACAGATTATAATAAGCTGTGAAAAACCATAAACCACTACACATATTGATGAGACTGCAATTATACATAGTCTCATCGTCCAAATCAAGCTTAAAACGATTAAAATATCATCAAAATACCCAAAAATGTGCTTGTATTGTTCATTTTGTATTTCAGGTACGGATATCGTGAATTCACCAAAAGATCAAAGGAATCAAGCAAAAAAACGAACATGGGAAAAGAAGCCGCACAATGAACCGGACCCCAATGTTGATGTTGATCCTAAACTTAGATCGATTAGCTTTGTGTATACGAGATTAGATCAAGTATAACACGTAGAGAAACCTTTGTATATGCTTTGTGAATCTAAGTGTTATGCGGAATTTAACACTTAAACAAGAACACACAAGATATAAACAAACTTTCACTTTGATTATCAATATCGAACTTGCTTACAATGAAAGATGTTTACGAATGAAAACTTATATAAAACTTGATATTGAACCTTAACCTAAAGGCCTTCTTTTATAGATTAAGAAGCCTTGTACAATAAGCTACATATCAACTATTCTAGGTAAAGATAAACATAGAAAATACATTGTCGTTTCTACCCTTACTAGAAGTATTCTAGAATATAATAAACGTGTAGCTTATATCTTCCATCAGTGATTGTCTTCAATCTGTCAACGCTTGACTTTAACTTGTCAACGCTTGAGCTATCAGCGCTTGCTTTGTTCCTGTCAACGCTTGATTTGTTCTTGTCAGCGCTCAAGTGATCTGGCCTTAATTTATTCCCAACAATCCTCCCCTAAACTTGATATCCACTCTTATGATCAAGTTTCTGAATAAGCATTAAGAACTTGGAGGAGTCTGACAAACCTTCTCATATTGGTAATGAATAAATCTGATCAAATTATTTGCCACGTCACTTGAATAATCTATCTCCAGCTGGGTGTCCTTCATCTTTTCCAAAACAGCCTTGGATATGAAATACTGAGCATCCACAAGTAGATACTCAGCAAACTTTGTAGAACTCAAATGGTATACACCAGCAGCTGAATATAACCTCCATTGAAGACCACTGAGGTCATCTTCAAGATCTTTCCATATTTCAAGATCTTCCTCATTTGTCCCACACATTCTTTTGAATGTGGTCCAAAGTTTTATTCCATTAGCTGAAGTTGGTGCTTCAGCCTCATACTTGGTCTCTAGTAACCTCCAAAGGTCCACCAAGTCTTCTCTATCACAACTTGCAAATAAAGATATGAGAGTGGTAAAAGTGTGTACCTCCTTGCCAAATCTTCCAATCTTCCAGAATCCACATTCATCCTCATCATAACTCACAATTGGATTCCTGGAATCTAATGGTAACACCTGCACCATATCTGAAGCTTCTAATGGGGAGAGCTTGAGACTCTTTCTTATAACTGCTTCACTTGGATATAGTGGATTCATATCTTTTGGAAACTCAAGTTTAAATCCCTTCTTCACTGGCCTGGGAACTATCATAGCTTTCTTGATTTCCATCTCTTCTGCAAGTTGCTCCTTTCTTTCATCTGAAAGAAGTCTGAGAGTGTTTGCTTCCTGCACTCTCACCCAAATAGGATAAGCCCTATGTTCCAACTCATCAAATGTCAAAGCCTTCAACTTCTGATGTGTCCATCCAACTCCATGACATCTGAGCAACATAAAGTAGAGCTCTCTTCTATCCCTTTTCAATTCTGAGAGAATATTGCTTGCCTTGTGCTTCAAAATCACCTTACAATCCTTCTGAACTCTAAGAAGAAGCTCCAAACCCCATATTTGATCTGAAATGGTCAAGTCTGGATTATCCATGCAGCTTTCTTCCCAAGAATTGTACATCTGAACCACCTCTGGCATGTCAAAGTCAACCTGCAATTTTAAGTCTCTCAACTTCTCCCTAGCAAGCTCATCACCATACTCAAGCCTTTCTGGTTCTATAATCATCACACTTGAGTCTGAGCTAGCTCCATCACTTTCTTCTTCAGAAGTCACAACAAATGGTGACTTTTCTTTTTCACCTTGTTCCATCATTTGTTCAGCCAATCTTCTATCAAATTCAACTTGGGCTGCATTCTTTGGAACAAATTCTTCTACCAATTTACCCTTACCCTTATCTGATGGTGCAATGGTTGGTAAGGTAGATGGTAATACCTGAGTAGAAACTTCCTTGATGATAGATGATGACTGGAATACATCACCTTCATGTGCAGGTCTGTCAACGCCCAAAATACTTCTATCAGCGTCCAAATTTGTCTTGTCAACGCTCAAATATTTTCCCTCAGCGCCTTGTGTAACCTCTCTCTACATAGTTGTAAATGATAAATTTAGATTAGTTGGAGAGATTAAGGACGTATCAAAACCTGTTTGTTCCTTCAAAGTTGTAAGGGCTTCAGCAACATCCATTGATTGACCATCTTGACTGCCCTTATCACTCAGATTTTTTTGATCTTCCTCCCCTTTGGAAGACTCCTCCATACCCCTCCTAGCATGATCACTCTCCAAAACAACAATCCTCTCCCTCAATTGCTTGAGTTCAAGGCCTTGTGAGCTGACAATTTATACTAAGTCTGCATTTTGCTTTTGCAAGCTAATGCAGACTGCCGTCAATTCCAAAAGAGTCATTGGTTCCAGTCTGCCCTCTTCTGAAATGGGGATTTGACCTCCCAAGTCAGGTTCATTGGGCAAGGATGAGGACTTAATGATGGTGGGACTGCCTTGGCCAGCATCTAAGCCAGAACCAATAGTCCCAGCCTCATCCAGGTCACCAGCCACACTTGTGGTGGTGGTTCTCTCTGCTTCATGGCTAGGACCACCAGAGGAGAACACTCCAGTAGTCCTTTGGCGTTTCATCAACCTATATTCAGGTGGTGTAGAAGATGGTGTGGAAGAATGGGTAGATGTGGGTTAGTTAAGGGGTGTTTGGGATTGTGATGGTTGTGTGTCAGCGTTGGAAATAGGCACATCAACGCCAACATTTGATGTGTCAGCGTCAAAGGGTTCTTGGTCAATTTGCATTTGTTCAGGTAAGGGTAAAGGTTCAGGAATGGGTTCAAGTTGTGGTTGAGGGTCAATTTGAGGTTGAGGGTCTGGTTGGGGTTGTGCTGCTTAATGGGGATGCGTTCAAATACGCCACCATTTGTGTGTATTGAGGAAACAAATCATTATCAGCAACAAGATAAGCAATCATGTTGTGTTGAGACTTGAACCCCAAATCCAATTCTGCTGAGTTAAACTTTGGTGCCATTGATGAAAGCTGTTAATTTGAAGTGTAGAAGATGAAGTTGATAAGAGAAAAGTGTTAGACAAGAATTATAGATACCCTGTTTAAAAATAGGAGCCAAATTTATAGGAGATAAAGAATGCATGTGATTGGCCCAAAAATAGGCAAAGATTTTCAAAAACTAATCATGAAAATATTGAAAAAGTTATAAGTTATCTCATGCATTTAATGAAAGTAACAACTCCTAAAATTACGGCTTGAAAATATGTCAAAAAGTAACAACTGGGTAGGTCCCATTGAGTGTCAATGGTCAAAAATAACCTATCAACGCCCAACGGCTATAATCTTGTCAACGTTCGCCTAAAGCCATGTCAGCGTCCAATTTGGTCACAACAACGCTTGGAAAAATCTTGTCAGCGTCCAAAAATAAAATTGTTTTAAAAAGTGAAAAATGACCTTAACAAGTAATTTATCCTAGAGAAGATAACCAAAAGCTGATAATTATTATAGGGCGGCAAGCACTGTCCAGTTATGCACACTTGCATAAGCAAGATAGACATAACAGTCCTCTAGTGTCCCTTGCTAACCAAAACTCTTAACAACAAAGTTACCTTATAAAATCCTTGTTACTCCCAGGTAAATCCCATATCAAAATCATTCCCAAGTCTCCCAACAGACCACAACCAATTCTAGACCAAAAATGTCTTGGCAGCATGCAAAGTTGATATACTATGCATGCTACAGTGCCTCATGGTTTAATAAAACTAACCCATACTCACCTGTGGACACAATCTAGAATTGTGATAAGAGTATCATATGGATACCCAAACATCCTAAAGGTTCCTAAAACCTCCCCTTAAACAAGGATACAAAAAGTTTGCTAAAATCATGCATGAACATAAAAAATTTATGTCAAGATAGGAATGAAACATTCCAACCATCATCCATAAATAAAAACTTATCCAAATGCTATTCCATTGATCCATAAGCAACTCTGTATCCAATGGTATACTGCTAACACCATCTGCACATTTAGATTAAAAACCACAAAACTAACATTGTTGCTGACAACGCCCCGATAACACGTAACAGCGTTGAAGGAAGCTTTGTCAGCGTTAGACAATTATATTGCTGACAACGTTGCAAAAACACTTATCAGTGTTCAAACAACCATTTTCAGTGTTAGAAAAATATAGTGGAAAATCTAAATCATTAATAAGACCAATAATAATAATGCATCATCCTGTACATACTTTTACAAAAAGAATCCAAAACACATATTAAGTGAGATTAACCATTCCAATACTTGTTACCAAGTATTGAAATCTTCCAGTATCAAAAGGTTTAGTTAATAAATCTGACACATTTTCCTCAGTGTCAACCCTATCTGGTTGTATTAAACCTTTCTCAAAGCAATCTCTTATAAAATGGTGTCTAATTTCTATGTGTTTAGTTTTAGAATGATGTACAGGATTCTTAATGATGCATAAAGTACTATTATTGTCAACAAATATCTTTGTATGCATGAAATTATACCCATAGTCCAACAGCTGGTTCTGAATCCACAACACTTGACCACAACATGCTGCTGCAGCCACATACTCTGCTTCAGTTGTAGAGTTAGCCACCACTGTTTGTTTCTTGCATTGCCAAGATATTAATCTGCTCCCAAGAAACTGACATCCACCAGTTGTGGATTTCCTATCAAACTTATCACCTCCATAATCACTATCTGAATATGCAATCAGCTCCAATGGTGAATCCTTTGGGTACCACAAACCAAGACTGGGAAAGCATCTTAGGTACCTAAAGATCCTCTTTACAGCATAAAGGTGACATTCTTTGGGAGTCACTTGATGGCGTGCACAAGCACACACAGCAAACATGATATCAGGTCTGGAAGCAGTAAGATACATCAAGGATCCAATCATGGATCTATAATGCCTGACATCAACATCTTTCCCATCTCCAATCTTTCCCCAAGGGTGTTCTCTATCCATAGGAGTAGTAGCCCTCTTTTCATGTGGAGAAAAGCCAAACTTCTTCAAGATCTCAGCAACATATTTGTCCTGGGAGATGAAGATACCATCTTCTTTCTGCTGAACTTATAAACCAAGAAAGAAGTTCATCTCCCCCATAGCACTCATCTTGAATTTGTCTGTCATAAGTTTGGAGAAATCCTCACTCATCTTTGGATCAGTAGATCCAAAAATGATATCATCAACATAGACCTGCACAAGCAACACATCTTTGCCTTTCTTCTTTGTAAATAGTGTCTGATCTATGGTGCCCCTCTTGAATCCATTGTCCACCAAATAGGTAGACAGAGTACCATACCATGCTCTAGGGGCTTGATGAAGGCCATACATAGCCTTTTTGACTCTATACACTTTATCTGGATGCTCTGGATCCTCAAAACCAGGAGGTTGCATGACATAAACTTCCTCAACAATGGTGCCATACAAGAATGCACTTTTGACATCCATTTGATAGACTGTGAAGCCCATGCAAGATGCATAGGCTAGAAAAATCCTAATAGCTTCACTCCTTGCAACTGGTGCAAAGACCTCCTCATAGTCTATCCCCTCCTCTTGTGTATAACCTTGAGCCACTAACCTTGCCTTATTTCTGACCACAATACCTCTTTCATCTCTTTTGTTCCTGAGAACCCATCTTGTCCCTATAGGTCTGACATATCTAGGACAATCAACCAGCTCCCAAACATCCTGAATTGCAAATTGGTGAAGCTCATCCTGCATTGCTTCCACCCAACTTGGTTCTTTGAGAGCATCAAATATCTTCTTGGGTTCTTCTTGTGACAGAAAACATGCAAACAAACATGCTTACACAAGAGGGGTATCAACCTTATTGTGAATATTGGCAATAAACCCACCAAGACCTTGATGAGATCTTCTGGTCTGTACTAGAGTCATAATATCACCAATGATCTGAGATGTGGGGTGATTCTTCATTGTGGAAGTGAGAACTCCTCCTTCAAAAAGTCTGGTGTCCTCAACTTCACGCTCCATGTTGCCAATATCTTCTTCATCAGACTCTCTTTGATCAACAGGAATCTCTTCATAAACATTGGAAGGTCCTCCTTGTTCAAAAGTGGAAGAGAAAAGATGTGCAAAGGTGTTGTCAATGTCTGAACCTTGTTTGTCAGCGCTTGGGCTAACAACGCTTGAACTGTTGTTGTCAACGTCTGAGCCATCAACGTCTGAATTGGTCTTGTCAGCGCTAGATTTGCCTTTGTCAGCGCCTGAAGAACCATGCATGTTTGTATCTGGTGGTATTTGGAGACCACCATTACCTTGTCCAGCAGCAGCAGCAGCAAACGCATCTGTCCAAATAGGAATTGTGACATATTCAAATGTAGGAGATGCCTTTTCTGCTTGTGATCCAACCTTCTCATGAACCTGTGTACCTGAAACATTAACAACTTGTTCCTCCACAACATTTGAAGTTACCTTCACAATGTCTGGATTAGTGACAGGCATATAATTTAAAGTTCTAGATAAGGGTTCCAAATCAAACAACCAATTGGGACCACTTTCAGGATCACTAGGTTTATTCTCTAAGAACCTAACATGTACTCTCTCAACAATATGTTTGTCCTCTTTAAGATAAACCCTATAACCCTTGCTCTGCACTGAATACCCCATGAAGTAACCTTCATCACCTTTTGCACTAAATTTACCTAAGGCATCACTAGTATCTAAGACTACTACATGACATCCAAAAGGTCTGAGAAAACCAATATTAGGTTTTCTTCCCCAAAGTAACTCATAAGGTGTTTTGTTCTGAATTTTGTTAACCAATGCTCTATTTTGCACATAGCATGCTGTATTAACAGCCTCAGCCCAAAAGGCCATAGGAAAGTGAGCATCAGCCAACATTGTTCTGGCTGCTTCAATTAGGGTTCTATTTTTCCTTTCAGCAACCCCATTTTGTTGTGGGGTTCTAGCAATACTGAATTGCCTAGTAATTCCCTTCCTGGCACAAAAATCATCTAGCTTCTTGTTCCTAAATTCTCCACCATTATCACTCCTAAGCATTTTAACCTCATGTCCAGACCTTTTCTCAATTTTAGTGATAAATTCAATAAGAACATCAGCTGTGTCACTCTTCATAGCTAAAAAGAATGTCCAAGTAAACCTAGAAAAGTCATCTGTTACAACAAAACAATATGACTTGCCATTCAAACTCTCTATATTTGTTGGACCAAAGAGGTCCATGTGAAGCATATGAAGAGGTCTGGAACTAGTATGCACCTGCTTGGACTTGAATGAGACCTTGTCTTGCTTGCCTTTAAGACATGCAACATAAGAGTGGTCATTGTGGAAGGCCTTCTCAGGCAAACCATCAACTAAACCAAGCCTCACAAGTCTATTTATATTTTTAAAATTTATGTGCCCTAGTCTCCTGTGCCACAAATTACTTTCATCTACTGAGGCCTTAGCATAAAAACAAGACATATTTGTATTCACTTTAATCCCATTTAAATTCACATTATATATGTCCTTATGCCTAGGTGTTATATACTCAATATACTTCTCATCGGGGATCTTAAAATCCTTGCTTAACACCAAACACTCAGTATCAGTGAAAAGAACCTTATTTTTGTTATCACAAACTTGTGATACACTAAACAGATTATAGTCCAGTTCTTTTACCAGGAAGACGTTCTCAAAACATAGATTATTGGTGAGAAGGGTTCCTTTGCCTGTGATAGTCCCATATCCTCCTCCAAAGTATACCTTATCACCATCTTTAATAGGAGTGAAGTTCGTCAGATAGTCTTCCTTTCCTGTCATGTGCCTTGAGCATCCACTATCCCAATATCCATAATCATTGATATGTCTCTGAATGCCCTGCACATAAAGAAAACAAATTAGTTTTCTTTGGGAACCCAAGTCTCAGAAGACTTGGATTCATCTGGTTGTTCAATAAGAACAGACTTAGTTCTCACAACAACCCCATTCTCATCCTTTTTAGGATGAAAACCCCAGTTAACCCCAATAGGTTTTGTAATGACCTTTGAAATGTAATTAAATCTATTGCAAGTCATTGAAATTCCATTATTATTAGGGTTTTGATCTTTCTTGGGTCTCCATGTTAAGCTTGAAGAAGCTTTAGACCCCTTACCTTGTGGCTACAAATATTTAGGTATGGTCATGTTTCTGTCAGCGTTGGATTTTGTCCTGTCAACGCTGAAATTACCCTTGTCAGCGTTGAACCTAGGGTTTGCTACAGGAACCCATTGCCTATTTGACCAGGTGTTTGTCTTTTGAAAAGGTCTTTGTCCATGAGTGTTAGACCTTCTAGAAAAGAATGGGGCAGGTCTAATCACTTGTGGACTTTGCTGCACACAAGGTTTGGGTCTGACAACGTTTGACTTCCTAACAACGTTGACTTTCTTCCTATCAGCGCTGAAATTGTTCCTATCAGCGCTGGCTTTGGAAGCGTTGACACACTTGTATGCCAAATGTGAAAAGCTACCACAAGTGTAACAGGCTTTCTTAGACCCAACCTTAGGTCTAGTAGAGAATAAACCTGTTCCATGATTGTTAACTTGGCTCTTGGGTGACCTATTATTCCTATACATTTCTGCATATTTAATGGTAGGTCTTTTAACAGTGTTTGAGCCTAGGTCAACAGCTTTACCAGTAACTGGGTGAGTAACCTTAATGGGTGGTGATTCATTGGGACTTTCACATAGCAAACCCCCTTTAACAAATAAGGTAGGGTTAGCTTTCTTCCACTCATTTAGGTCAGTCAGTTTTTGTTGATACTCTTCCACTAGAGTGACAACTCTTGGTGGAGGAATGAATTCCTCTTCTTGGCATTCTGGTATACCAGTCCAAGATAAATCCTTTCTAAGGACACCATAGAAGTCACCAGCTGGTGGTGGAACCAGAGAGTAATCATTCATCCCAATCCCAGTCATGTCCTTAGGATCCCTTTGTTTAGCTACACAGTCTCCTAGGGTTTGGGTGGCTCTATCAAATCTTTGAATCTTGAGGTCAACATTATCTTTATTTTTAATGGCCTCATCTAACTTAGCCTGTAGGTCTCTATTGACCTTTGTCATGATATTTCTAATATCCATACTACCCTCTAGCTCATGTTTTAAGATATTTATCTTATCTTTTAAATCAAATTCCATTTTCTTATATTCAGAAACGGTTTTCTCAGTTTCAGTAAGAGCTAGTTGTTAATTGGACAATTTACACCTTTCAGTGCTCATATCATCTTTTAGTTTTAACACCTCTTTGTTAAGTCTATCAGTGTTTAACCTACAACCTTTGCTACAAAAAGCATCATCATATACCTCATTATCAGATGAAGAGGAGGAGTGTGCCATGAGAGCATATTCAACATGCTCTTCTTCTTCAATATCAGCAACCAAAGCTTTGTCCTCTTCAGCATTCTTAGCCAGATAGCTCCAATCCCATCCTGTACCATCAATTCCTTGAACTGCAACCATGGCTTTGGAATCTTGAGCTTTAACAACCTGACTTGAGGGTTTACCAGCATCAGATCTTCTAGGAGATCTACATTCCCTCATGAAGTGCCCCATACGATGACAATTGTAGCATTCAACTTTGGATTTATCAAATCCAGCTGTGTCTTTAGCATTGAAGGTCATCTTCTTTTTGAACCTTCTATTCCACCTATTTGCTCTTATACTAGCAAGAGCCATGTTCCATTTGATGTCCATCTCTTCCAAGTGCTCATCACTTATCTGCTCAAGGTCCTCATATGTAATCACTGAACCATTGGGCAAAGAAGCAATGTAAGCACAAACAGTATCCAAATCCAAACCAGCAGGTTTAACTCTTGGGGAGTCATTCATGAATGTGTCAGCGTCTGAAAAGGAGACGTTGACAGGACTTGTTCCAGCGCTGACAAATGATGATCCAGTAACTGGATGCATAAAAGAGTCCTTCTGATTGAATTGACCTTCACTATGAGAGAAGAAGGCCATGTTGCTGGTGGAAGATTTGCTTCTATGATCTGAAAGAGTTTCATCTTCCAACAGTCTTAGTTTGTTGTAGATGTCATCAAACGAGGAGCTCTTGTAAGTATTATTGGCAAGAATAGATCTTGCCTCAATCTTCCATGCCTCACCAAGACTTTTCAGAAAGGTAGCATTGGTGTCAACATCACCAACTTGTGTCCCCATGAAGGACAACTTGCTTGTGATGTCAAGCAATCTGCTTCTCACACTACTCAGTTTCTCATTGGGCTGAGCTTTGAAGACAGCATAATAATGCAGAAGTTGCTTTTTCTTTTCTTCCTTAGTGTCTGCATTGCCACCATATGCAACTTCAATTGCTTCCCAAAGATCCTTAGCAGATTCATAGCCTCTATATTTGTGCTGGTTTTCTTGTCCCAAAGAGACTTTTAGAATATTTAGGGCTTTCATGTCAACCCTTTTCTTTGCAATATCTTCAACACCTACAGCTCTACCATCTCCAGGTTTTTCTTTCTTATCCTCTCCAGGGCATCCTTCAACAGCTGTTCTTTGACTAATGGCATCAAGAATCTTTTGAGCCTTATTGAATGAGTTTCCATATTCAATAATCTCCTAGAGTGTGTAGTCATAGATCCCCAGATATTGTTCAAAGTTGAACTTCCATAAGTCAAAGTGGGTTGCATCAAGCATGGGAATCTTGATGTTTGGTAAGGCTGAGAAGGAGGATGTTATTGCTTCAGACATGATGTTGTTAGGGTTTTTGTGTTTTTAGGGTTTCTGAGAAAATTAGGGTTTTGGTGTTCGTGTATGGTTCTGGTGTTCTTCAAAGATCAAAAGTTCCTCAACAAGCTCTGATACCACTTGTTGATCCCAAACTTAGATCGATTAGCTTTGTGTATACGAGATTAGATCAAGTATAACACGTAGAGAAACCTTTGTATATGCTTTGTGAATCTAAGTGTTATGCGGAATTTAACACTTAAACAAGAACACACAAGATATAAACAAACTTTCACTTTGATTATCAATATCGAACTTGCTTACAATGAAAGATGTTTACGAATGAAAACTTATATAAAACTTGATATTGAACCTTAACCTAAAGGCCTTCTTTTATAGATTAAGAAGCCTTGTACAATAAGCTACATATCAACTATTCTAGGTAAAGATAAACATAGAAAATACATTGTCGTTTCTATCCTTACTAGAAGTATTCTAGAATATAATAAACGTGTAGCTTATATCTTCCATCAGTGCTTGTCTTCAATCTGTCAACGCTTGACTTTAACTTGTCAACGCTTGAGCTATCAGCGCTTGCTTTGTTCCTGTCAACGCTTGATTTGTTCTTGTCAACGCTCAAGTGATCTGGCCTTAATTTATTCCCAACAGTTGATTTTACAAAAAATACCCTTGATGTTTGAAGATTGTATAAGTTTGGTCCTTCATCTTTGAATATTTGTCAATTTTAGTCCTTGAAGAATCATGATATTGCAAGAAAATTCCCTTAATATTGAAGACATGTCAAGAAATACCCCTGAATTTTGGTCAAAATTACACTTAAGAGCCCTTATAAAAAGTTTTGAAATATGTTGTGCCAAATATGACAAGTCCTTCATTCTTGATACAAAGGGAAAAAGGGAAGAAAAGTGGCCAGAATTGTTATGCAAGTTTTATGAAAGATGAGGGGTTAGAACTACCAAATACTAAACCTTCTTCCACCAGTACCTACTTGACACCTCACCATATTTGACCCACTTACCCAAACCCTACTAAAACCCACCCATATCCGGCCCCATAACCCAACCCACACCCTCAAACCCGGTTTTATTTATAAAACTGGTCAACCCTAGTCAAATCCCCTAATTGCGCGCTAAACAATCATTATTACCCCATCACCCCCAATTTAACCAGACGAACCCTAATTCCCATCTAAACTAAATCAAAGGGGTTTTCTAAATTAACTTGGCAGTTAAATAATTCAAACCAAGGGAAACACATCCCACATGGGTGTGTTTGCCCAGTCATCACTACAAGCCAAGGTTTGGCAGCTGTGTGCTCACATGTGAAGAACAAGAAAAGAATCTTGACCAATCCAACGTTTAAGGATCATTCCTTGGTCCCTACTCAAATCAAACGGCCAAGGATTGACTCTCTAAGCACAATGTCGACATCTTTTCACAAGAATTCAAAAATCAGAAGTTACTAGAAGAGATTCAAGGGTATTGATGGAATTTCAGAGAACAAAGTGAAGACATTTGGGTTTCAGTGTCTACTCCTCATGTACATTATATATAGACTATTACTTAGCTTATTTTCCTTGTTCCAATTCTTATTCAGAATTTTGTATGAGACGATTTCTTGAATAAAATTGAGTTCCAATCTTTAAATTTCATTGCAATTTACTTACCTGCACTTTTAAATATCAGTCATTTATATTCTTGCAAAGTTTGGGTTTCAAAAGTTTGGTTATCACTCAAACACATTTTTGTTTGAGGAGTTACTGTAGCAGCATCTGGTTGGATAGCTTATCGTTCAAATAAGCTAGCTAACCTGGTTCCTAGTTGGTTCATATCATCTGGTTTTAAGGTTTACAAGAAAGGAGTTGCTGTCTTTTCTTCAAGGTGTTCAAGAAAAGGAGTCGGTTTTGTGTTGGCTTAGTTTCCAAGGTAGATGAATTTTGGTGGTTAAGCTGATCAATAAGCTAGATAAGGGCTTTTAGGTTTGTTTTTGGTTGAAAGATGGTAAAAAGGATCTTGTGAGGATGTAGGTTAAAGCTACACGGCTTGGACCCCTTTGTAAGTACGATTTCCCATTTTGAGCTTAAACCCTCTCTAGTGCTTATATGCTTATTGGTTGTGATGTTTGCTTAACATGTTTAATTTCATGCTTATTTAATATGTCCATGTTTTATTTTCACCTCATTTTACTTTAAATTCAAACTGAATGTGTTAAAATTTTCCAAATTCAACTAAGGGGGTGTTTGGGACTAGGGTATTTGCTAAATTGGTGACAAGTTTGGTGTTAAAATCTGCCTAGTACACTCCCACTTGGTAAGAATAGGTTTAAAGTTAGGTCATTTTCAGTTTGATAGGATTTAAAAGGTATTTGCTTGTTCAAAATTTGGTAGGATATAGCTTAATTTCATTTTGCCATTTTTCTGTTTGTTTTTGATGATGATTGCTCACCAATCTTTGAAATCTGTTAGATATTAGGAGCACCTAGGGTTTGTAACCATTTGTGTGTGATTTGGTTGGGTATTAAGCAAGTACTTGGCCTTTAAATGTCAGCTTTGTGACCAATTGTATCAGCAAGGTTCATCAGACCCCATTTTAGACATACAGTAACTGAAGTTGCCCCATTTGTGTGTGATTTTGTGTTGATACTTGTTCCTTTTCTTGTATTATTGACTCCCCACAACCCAACTGGTTGTGGGGGTACCCAATTGTCCAAGAAAAACTAAGCAACAAGAAAGTTACAAGTCAAAAACCCACCAGACCACGTTTTTAGTAAAAGCAGTGGGAACCAAGTTCCCCCTGCTAGTTGTCAAGTTTCCACTGCTGGGGATAAGGACAAACAGTCCAACATGTCACTATCGGCTTTTACTTTTTTTTGTCTTTAGTGATTGAAAATAGGTTTTAGGCTTTGATTCTTTTTTCATTATTTTTCTTATTTTAATTCTGATTTTTCTGTTTAATTATTTTTTAAGTTACTGTTCATTTGATAATTTTTAGGTTAAATAGCATTTTTAATTAACTTTTTTCAATTTTGTTTCTTGTCTTTTAGTGTGAAAAGTCCATATTTTTCAGTTTAAAATTTTTCATAGATTAAGAAAAACGTTTTAAGATTTTTGGTATAAAAAGTTTTCACTGTTCATCTTTTATTTATTTTTTTATAATTAATTTAGTTTAATTAGGGTTTTATTTAAAACTGTTTTTGTCTTTTAGTGAAAAAATTATTATTTTTCAAACTTTTTCATTTTTCTTCTGTTTATTAGAGTAAAATAGGATTTTTAAAATTGGTAACTTATTTTTAGCATTATTTAATTATTTTTTCAGTTTTAAAATAGTTTTTAGTGTTTTAAAAATAGGAAAAATAGTAGTTAAAATTTAGGAAAAATACTTTTTAGTTTATAAATAATATAAGTGAGTTATTTGTCCAATAAAATACTATTTTGGGCTTTTTCTTAATTATATTTAATTATTGGGCTTTAATTAGCATTAAAAATTGAATATTTAATTAATAAAAGGTTTTAAAATATTTTTATTGGATTTTTATCCTTATTTATATTATTTTGAACTACTTTTTCATTTTTAATTTGTTTTTAGCTTAAAATTTTTAAATTTTCACGTTTTACGTACTTACGTTCGCGTTTTACATCATTCGTCGTAGTTAATTGTAATCGTAGTTCGTCTCTAGTTTTCTTTCTTTTCTTATCCAAAAACGACACTACCCTAAACCTTTGATTATATATTTTGGCACATTAATCCACACACCTCCTCGAGAACGAACCCGCATTTGTTTGGTTTCGCGTTTTTCCTAAAACGTGCAACTTAATACTTGCCCATTATACGCTCTTTTTCCTAAAAGACGTATTTCTACGACTATCAAAATGGCGCCGCTGCCGGGGAGGTGTTTTTAGTGTGCCATTATTATTATCGTGTTTTTGTGAGTGGTGCGTTTTTGCTTTTCACATTTTGAAAAGCGCGAATATCGTACATACTCATTTTTGTTATTTTTCCTTATTATATTATAGTATCCAAATAAATTGTGTTTAGTTTTCCTAAATTAAACACACAACATCATTTTACTATATTGTAGATATATTGGTTTTCATTTTTATTGTGAATATTATTAATATATTGTATTTACGTAGAACAATAAAAATACAAGTACTCCAAATACGTGAGAAATCACAACCTTGATTCGGGATTTCATCACTCGATCATTGTATTCGAATCCAAAGCAAAAGTAAAAGGCAAAATAGATAAATACTTTCGTGAGGCTTAATTTCAATTAACACAAACTATAAGGTGGGTATAAGGCGGTTGTATTTCACGACCTAAGGAAAAAAAGGCTCTTAAGTGCTTAGCGCCGCCTCGTTTCCCCCGCTTGCTTGTGCGTGTTTTGAGATAGAGGGCTAATCGAGGGTTTGCCAACCAAAGTATTATCTACGTATATATATTTGCTTGTTTTCAAGATTAAAACCCTCTTGAACGATTTGGTGTTCCACCAACGTTCTAAAGTCATCGAAAGCGTTCACTCCACGTGATCGTTTTCATTCCTTGAGGCTCCTTTAATCGAGAAAGTCGATTCGAGGGGAGATTTGTAGATTTGAGTCTACGTAATACATCAAAAATCCAAAAAAATTAAAAAAAAATCAAAAATCAAAAATATTCTTCTTACCCTTATCCATTAATTCTACTTCTAACCCTCTAGTGTTTAATTCTCGAAACACCGTTCTCGTTGCATCATGTCGAATGATAGTGGATATTATTCGTGTCCATATTGTGGAGGCCCGCCCGATGGTGCCAATTGTTTTAATTGTAAGGTTATTGGAGGTCGAGAGGGTTATATCTATAACTCCGCTCCACGTGGTCTTGGTGACAATTTTCAATCTTACGACCAAGATAACCCATCGTCTTCGTTCTACTCGTCATATGATTCGTCTTTTAATTGTGATCAAAATCAAAATGATGAAATGAATCAAAACGCCTTTTGTGATTATATGAGACGAAATAATGCAAACTTAACGATGATTCAAGAACAAGTTACGAATCTTAAGGAACATTACGAAAAACAATTGGAAACTCAAAAGGAATTTTACTTAAAGGAAATGGCCTCCATGAGAACCGAGTTGGAAAACGAATATGATGCCGCTTATAAAGAACAAGAACGTTTATTTGACCAAGTTGACGAGAGATGGGATAAAATTGTTGATAAAGTTGTGGAGGCTTACACTAATAAGCAAAATGAACTTCTTTCAACAATTGAGACCTTAGAGAAAAAAGTATCTTCATACGAGTCGAGTTCTTCATCGAACGTCACCAATCCTAATCTCGAGGGAGAGGTTCAAGTTATTTCGACTCCTAAGACTCGTACGTCTCGAATTGATCCCAATCTCTCAAATTTTAGAGTTGTGCAACCTTCGTCATCTTGCAAAAACGTAGAGGAAACAAAAACGTCATCCAACGAAGTTTTGAAAAATGTTTTTGAAAATAAACCAAAGGAAAAACTCGTAGGATACTTGGGATTATTAAATCTTGTACCTTCTAAACCTAATTTTTCTAATGAGGATGAAATTATTGAGGATTTTCTAAATCAATATACACTTAATTTTGACGAAGAAATTCCATTAAATGATTTTAAAAAAGAAAAATGTGAAAAGGTTTTAAAGGAAATCGTTGAACCCTCGTTTTTACAAGATGAACAAAAATTAATTCTGAAGGGACGTGTTAGTAGTTTTGCTAAAATGTTTGAAAACCCACGTTCGATCCCTTCCGAAGGACAAGGTTGAAACCGTCAAGGCAAAATCGTCACGAGACGAGCCTTTTACTCCTAATCCCACACCGAGTGAGATTTTGGATTTATCATGTGAGAAGTCCGCCGATGGCCTTGCTCACATCGATACGTTTTTTGATATCGAGGTCGAAACGAAAAAGGAAAAATCTTCAATCGAAGAGCCTTCTTTTCCTAGTTTCACGACGGTTGAAGCTAGCGACTCGATTATCGACGATTTAATTGCTCAACCTCTTCCACGAGGAAGAGAAGACGTTTTTGATCCCGATGGTGATTTTTCCGAGATCAAACGCCTTGATGATCCACCTTCGATTTTCGAGTTTGATGAGGACTGTTGCGTTAGCCCGGAGGGGGATGTTTTATTAATTGATTCACGTTTTAAAAATTCAAATCCTCCTCCCGCCTTCAAGATAAATGTGGAAATTATAAGTGTGCCTAGAATTGTTTTAGAAACACCAAATATTTTCAATTTAATCAACTTGGGTTTCGTAACAAAGAGTCAAAATATGAAAAAAGGAATGATTTTAAAAATCAATTTTAAAGATTTTCCAATGTTAACTCCGTCATCACCTCGTTTAATTGAACTTGCTACAAACGCGTCTACTTCTTTTGACGACGTTTTGTGTGGATCTAGTATGGGGGAAGCCCCATTTGTTCCCTCACACTTCTTGATGTAGTGATTTTACTACCCTTTAGGAAAAGAGCGTAAAAAGCGGTAAGTATTAAGCGTACGTTTAGGAAAACGTAAACACTTATGACCCTTAATGAGTGGGGATCGTTCTCTCGAGGAGGCACGTGTGTTGTGTAATGAATGATTGATTGATTTGTTTTTGATTATTAACAAGAAGAAAAGAAGAGAAAATGACGAAGACGAAAAAATAGAAAAATAAGGCGAAAACACTACTAGAAAGTTACGACGTAGAACGTAAAAAGCACAAAATTTAAAATTTTAACCTAAAAATTCCTAAAAATTACTAAAAATCCACGATAAAATTCTAAGGGTTTACAAAAAATCAAAACTTGCCAAAACCTTTTAATTAATTTAATAATAACTTTTTAATGCTAATTAAAGCCCTAAAAATCACTTTTAAATATTAAAAAGCCCTAAACAAGATTTTATAATTTGTAAACCTCAAAAATGACCTAATTAAACTAAAAACTATTTTTTAAAATTTTAAAACCAATTTAAACTATTTTTAAACTCCTAAAAACTATTAAAATCTATTAAATCTTAAATTAATTCTAAAAATTAATTGAAAAGCCTAAAAATTATTCTACAAATGGGAAAAGTCCTAATTAATGATAAAGAACCTAGGAAAAATGAAAAAGAAATAAAAATAAAACTTTGACTTTTTATGATTAAAATATTCTTAAAAATAAAAAGTTTTCAAATAAATTCTAAAAAATTCTCAAAAATCCTAAATATTCTAACTAGAACAAAAATGCAAACCAAATTTCCTGAAACCTATTAAATAATTTTATATTGAATTTTAAAGTTGCTTAAAAACCCTAAAATCTTATAAAATTAAAAATAAGCCAAATTGAAAACCTAATAAGCTGTAAACCTCAAAATATTATTTTAAAAGCTAAAAATTATTTTTCCTAAAAATTAAAACTCTTTTTACTATTTTTTTAATGATTTTTTAAATTACGGCTAATAAATAAATTCTAGAAAATAATTTAATAAAGGGAAAAATTTAAAACCAATCTAGAAAAATCCCTAAGTCTAATAAGGTCCTAGGAAAAATCAAATAAGCCAAAAACTCAAATCAAATAAGCTGGAAAAGATTGTAATAAGCTACGGCTTTATTATAAGCTAGAAAGAAAGAAACAGGTTAAATAACGTTTGAAAACACACTATGACGTAAAAAGTCATCTAGATTAACGGTAGAACACGCTACTCCTGAGCTGCAGGTCGCGTGTTCGAATCCGTTATGGGTGAACTTTTTTCCAATTTTTCCTTTTTTATTTTTTTTAACTTACTTTCCAAACCAATCTAACACCTTTCTTAGCTTAGAAACACAAATCAATTCCCTTTTTAATCAAGATTAAACAAGATCCAAGCACAAATTCGTGGCCAGTATCAAAGTTCAAGAACACAAGCTTTTTGCTTTTGCCTTTTTCTTCACAGGGGAAAAAGTATCCAAGAGGGCTTGGAATTTGATTGTTTGTGGTGATTTCTTGGAGCAAAGGCACCCCTTCACTCTTTCTGAGTGAAGGGAGTCAAAAATAGCACGAATCAAGCAATTATGCACACAAAAATCTCAAACAAAGCACACACTAGCTTATGAGAGTTGCTGATGTAGTTTACTATGTCTGGTGGTTTTAATAGCTCATTACTTGCTCAAGATTCAACTTCGAAAGCCCAAATTTGGCATACACAATCACCACATAACATAAAAACAAAATACAATCCTGATATAACCTAGCTTTAACAGATTAACAAGATCAAGGACAAAATTCAACCAAAAAATAAGCAGAAAAGGTGGTGACAGATTTTAAGCATACTTGTTTCACTTTTTTATCATTCAAATTGTTACAAACTTGCACCAAACCAAGCACACAGCTACCAATCAACCTAAATGACCCTAATTAACAATTCTAACCCGTTTTAATCTTCAAAATCTAACAAACTTTCTTTATAAAACTAACATCCAAACACTCCTTTAAATTTTTAAAATACAACTTTTTCAAATCAAACTCTTTCAAATCCTATCAAAACTGTTTTAATAGGCATCCAACATGCATAATACATAAAATTAACCCAATCCAAACCTGATTAACACATAACTTAGCAACTTTCATGCAAATCTCATTAAACACTTATAAAACTGAAAAATAGAAAGGAAGAAGGATTTTTACCCAAGGGACTTACATCCAAGTCCCTTGTGACAGCTTTGTCACTTCCTTATACACACGGGTGTATGCAGAACTTAATCAACAACAACTTAATCAACCTGAAAAATCCAAAAGAAAAACAAAACAAGAACAATCTATGTATATTCTGTTTTACCTTTTTCTTCCTTAAAAACTTTCACAAATCCTTAGAACTTTAAAACACGTTTTAAATCAATCCTCAAATTCACAAATTACCCTTCCTTTTCCACTTTCACTTCAAAGAAATGGAACTTATGAACTTTGGACTAAATTTGAAACCCTTTGAAAACTTTTGAAAATCAAATACAAACTTTCACAAATTATAAATGGAACTCAGTCTTTGCATTACTTACACCAACTTTTTAAACATGTATAAAAGGAATTACAATTGTAATACACAAACACCAACTTTATAAATTTTAAAAAAGTGATTACAAAAGATTTTTGCAAAAACTGGAACAAGAATATGAGACACAGGTCATCTCATATTTATACAACTAAGATGAACTATCTAGAACATATGAATAAAAAAATACAATGCATAAACCCTAAACCTGGAAATGCCTAAAAAGCCCTTCTTGTTCTTGGACGAATCTTGGTCAAAGAGGTGTCCCATGTGATATGACAGCTGTGGACTTGATCTTGAGCGTTCAAAATGGCTTGGAGGCCAAGTAGTAACATCCAATCGTTCAATTGGTCGGGACATAGGGTTTTGTGTGAAAGGGATGGAGCAGGGGAGTGCTCGGGTGAGGACCACAGGACACGTGGAGGCTTTTGGTGAGGTGGGTTTGGTTGAGGTTAGGCTTAATCAAAGATCTGCACTTAATCAGATCATAACCCTTTGGTTTGATTATTGTTCATGATTAGGGTTAGTGGGTTGATTAAGGCTGTTTAATCCAAAATAGGGGTAAACAAGTTTAAAAATTGTGTTATGGAGGGAATTACGGGTTTAGTGGGGATTTGACTTTGTGTTGACCAAGTTTAATTAAAAACCGGGTATAAGGGTAATGGGCTAAGGGGTGTATTGGGCTAAGTGTAGACTTTTGCATTACCAGTCCATCCTGACGTAGTCTTGTTAAATAATTTCATTTCCAGTCCAAATGTCAAGTGTCTTTCATCCACAGTCCAAAACCAAATTACAAAGTTAGTCCTTTTGTTCATTTGACTAACTTTTGCTCATTTAAACATTTTCCAAGGGCATTTCTTGTCCATTCTTCAAACATGGAGGATCAATCTTGTATATTTGATAATTGGAGGGTCAAATATGACAAGTTCTTCAAAGATGAGGGGTCTTTTTGCAAATTTCCATTTTTGAGCTTGGTTCATTGTGCGTCTTCGTTTCCCGTGTTCGTTTTTGAATGATTCTTGTGTTCTTTTGCCAATTCCACAATATCCGTACCTAAAAATACACAAGTAACAAACACGAGCATATATTTGGCATATTTCATGATTTTTAATGCATTTAAAGGTCGTTTTGGACGATGAGACCATGTATAAAAGCAGTCTCATCACTCCCCCATACTAAACCATTGCCGTGCCCTCACGCAATGCTAGAATAAAGTATCAAAGCATCTCCAAAATTCATTTTAATTCACTTTTATTGAAATGATAAACTAGCTATACTACACTATTGCTACTACTTGCGTTTTAGACATAATGTATGATTTTCATCACAAAATGGGACGTTTAGGTTCATAGAATAAGAACACGTGAATGCTTCGTTTAGAAATAATTTCGTCGTCCTCGATTTTCACTTCAATTCCATGCTAAGCGTGCAACGAGATCATTGTCATTATAAGTTAGTAATGCTAACACTACTCATATGCCCTAATCACGTACTTATTCTCCCATTATTCCTAAGTTGTATCTCTTATATTTTATTTTGTCTTGAATGTTTCACGAGGATACATTGTTTGACTTATGCGATAATAGAGATTTAGGTCTAAAAATAGAGTCCTAACGGTGTAACTAAGACCATCAAATCAATAACCCCTCCTAATAGACAACGATGTTAAAAAATGAAGTTGACAAGAAGAATCGATAAACACGGTTTTATAACGGTTTTGAACCTGAGACTTATTACCAAGACTTTTATAAGCCCCCTAACGGAAGGGCCTTATTATCTTTGGTTTACCTCCATCTTTTATTCAACTTCGCCATGAAGCTTTTATTATGACTTCGGTCTTGCCTTGCCTTTTATTATCCGCCTCATCGGTGGTTTTATTAGCCAAAGACGTATATCCTCACGCTAAAGCGAATTTTGGATCTTTAAAGCTTCGAAGATTAAGGCTTGATTCACTTTCAATTTTGCATAGATTTTAGGCCTTGTGGGGCTTCAAATTGTTTGCTTGATTTAGGTGAGCACTTGAAATCTTATTATTAGGTGAAGCTTTCGATTATTTGGGTTGCCAATACTTCAAAACCGTGACGCTGGCGATACCTTAATGTCTTCCCAATTTAATTACACGGAAGCTACTAGAAAAGACTAGAAACCCAACAATCCTAACTAAACCGCTAAATCAATATTTATTAAGCAAAAAATATTTACATGCGAAGGGAGAATAAGCAAACAACGAGAACACATGAGTTTTTGAAAGAATACGAGTACTCTACGTTTAGCATAGTAACTTATAATTAACTCTATCATTTCTCGTCCTCATTTAAGAGACTTAGCCTAATGTGAAGTTAAGGAATCAAAGCTAAGTGCTCAACACGCACGGTCGAGTCAAAAATTACTCTTATTCTCGCCATCGGAAAATCTACATTCGTGTCTTCAAACACTTATGAAATATGAGAAAAAATTTAAAATTTGGCCATTTTTAGCCTTATTTTGCAAGAAAACGATAACAAAACGATAAACTTTGGAAAGCGTGAAGGTTTGGCAAGGCAAGTATCTATTCACCCCCCCATACTAAAGTTAAACATTGTCCTCAATGTTCCGAGTCTAGGGGTACAAACACCCCCATACTAGAGACGTAGTCGAATGCCTAATCTAGCATGGAAAGGGTGTAACCAATAAGTAATAGCCGTTTATGAAGTGTGCTATAAACCTAAGGTTCGAACATAAAAGGATATATCATATGGATATTGGGAAAGGCCTCCAAATCAAACGATCGAGTGCTCCCATAAAACGAACACGAGAGGCTCCAATCGTGAAGATGATGATCTAAAAGACACAATGCACAAACAACCACGGAACAAAGGTTGGAAGGGCACAAATCCCCTCACATTACACTAATTAGAAAGCAATAATATGAACATGGATAAGCATGGGTCTCCCCCACGAGGCACCTTGTTTTTGATAACCGAGTCAAAAGCTCGACTCGAATCCCTTAAATGTGATCATTTAGGGATAATCATGGTTTGGTCAATTTTTGGTGGGGCTTACATGATAAACAAGGCCCAAAAGTACGTGGAGTACTTTAAAAATCCGATAAACGTATACCGGGGTCAAAGATAGCGTCCTCGTTCTCGGATGAAAGACGAGACAACACAACTCCAACACAAATCCCAATGGGATAGAAGAAAATAGGAGAGAAGAAATAGAAGGGTGGGACAATGGGTAAGTCAAAACATTGAGCTACTCGAGGTAGACTCGCACCAATCAAATGAAAAGATTTTCCATTTATTGCATCGGTGGAAGACCGAGATTTCCCTATAAAAGCAATTCCAGGATCAAATATCTCGTCCTCGGTGGAGAAAGGGAAGGGAACATAAGGGGCTTCCCCCACACTAGGTCCACACAAAGCATCGTCAAAAGGAGAAGACGAGCTTGTAGTACTCAATAAACGCGGTGATGACGGAGTTAGAATTGTAGAAAAATCTTTTAAATTAAATTCAAAATCTTTTCCTTTTTCATCTTTTAAACTCTCTTTGTGAAAACCTGATTTAATTATGTCAAAAATATTTGGTGTATCTAAAACAATGTTAGTCACACTAAAAATTCTCACATTTTGAAATCTTTTTGGTTTAGGTGGTGGCAAGTTTTCAAATCTTTTGTCAACAAAGGAAAACCTCCCCATCGGGATCAACGTATTCATCATCCGAAGATTCACTCGAGATTGGAATCATAGGCTTAACACTCTTAACCTCCATAGGCGGAGGGGACGAAACTTCATTTTTATCAACAACTCCTAAAACTCTATTTGAAATCTTTTGACAAATGTTTTTGGTGGAATTGACATTGTACAAAGATGTGATCGAATAAACATGAGAAAGAGTGGAGTTTTGGGTTGCATTAATGACGAGTTCTTCCTCATTGAAACGAAGAGTGATTTTTCTTGCATGCACATCGATAAGTGCTCTCGAGATATCCAAAAAAGATCGACCTAAAATTAACGGAACTTTAGGATCGATGGGAATATCAACAACAATGAAGTCCACGGGATAATAGAATTTCCCAACTTTCACAAAGACGTCCTCGGCAACTCCACAAGCTAGAATCGTAGAATGATCGGCCATCTCGATTGACATTCTTGAAGGAGTGAGATTTGGAAGATTGAGTGATTTAAAAATCTCAAGAGGCATCAAATTAATACTAGCACCAAGATCGGCCAAGGCGTAGCATTCTTCCATGTCTTGGATAGCACATGGGATTAAAAACTTTCCAGGATCACCGACTTTTTGAGGTATGCGGCTTAGAAAAACCGAAGAACAACTAGACGATTTTTGCAATTTTTCTTTGTTATTCAACATACTTTTGAAGTTCGCGGCAAATCGAGGCATCATGACTAAGGCGTCGGCAAAACTTATATTAAAATGCAAGTCACGAAACATTTTCATAAAAAGTTCAAATTGATAATTATTTCGTTCTTGTGCCTTTTCCTTGTCTCGTCTTGATGGGTAGGGTAAAGGTGGTGTGGGTTGGGGCAAATTAGGCATAGGCATCGGCCTTGGAATCTCGGGTTCCATGATTGGTATTGGTTCAACCGTAGGTGTGGTTTGAGCGGTACTTCGTGGGCTTGTAATTTGCTCCTTTTCAACCACAACCTCGGGTTCTTTCTCTTTTTCCTTCTCCATAGAAGTACTTGGACGAGAAATGGGTTCTTTGAAAGTTTTACCACTACGAGTAGTAATAACCTTCAATTCTCCTTTCGGGTTTACGATGGTATCACTAGGAAGACCACCCGAAGAAGAGGGCTTACACATGATAGCTTCAAACATTTTAGCCATACGATCTTCAAACTTAGATTGCCTAGCATCCGCTTTTAACAACTCTTGCTTAATCTCATGTTGTCCTTGCTCCATTTTTTGTTGATTTTGTTGGAGTCGTGTGACATTTCCTTCCATTTTATTAGCATGAGTTTTAAGTTCATTAGCAAGTTCGGTTTTAAGCTCGTTTTTCAACTCGGACCTTAAGCTAATCATCTCACGTTGCATGTTATCAAACTTAGCATCATTAGCCTTAGCATAATCTAAAAATTCTCCTTGCAAATTTTTAGTGTGAGCATTTTGAAAACCTTGAGTAGGAGTTTGAAAATCACGGTTTTGGTTTTGGTTTGAAATTTGCCCATTTCCACTTTGGTAATTACCTTTGTTATAATTCCTGTGATTTCCTTGGTAATTTCCACCTTGATTGTTGTTTCGATAGTTATTAGCATTTTGATTTTGTGGAGCTTGATTTTGGCGGGAACCTTGACCGACTTGGTTATAAGTTCCCGTGGCTACATAAGCATTCGAAGTGTTACCATCCGCGGTAATGCACTAGGAAAAATCATGAGCTCCACCACACGAAATACAACTCTTAGCAACTGCTTTAACCGAAGCGGTGTTTGAAGCTTCTTGAGCTTTCCAATGAGACATAAGAGTCGAAAACCTATCGAAAAACCGATTCTCCTCATTTGCTTCATCTTGCAAGGCATTAATGGAACGAGATGATGACGAGCCCAAATTGGCAACACTCGATGTGTTACGAGGGCTATAGACCTTAGACCTATTTTCTATGATTTTCAAAGCCTCATTGGTCGTTTTGCACAAAAAATTACCACCCGCGGCGGCATTTAAATAATCTCGTTCATGTTCATTAAGCCCATTATAAAAAGTGTCAATTTGATGCAATTCGGAAAAATCATGGTGTGGACATTCATGTAACATTTCTTTAAACCTTTCCCAAGCCATTGAAAAACTTTCATTTGGTCTTTGTGTAAAACGTGAAATCTCGTTTTTCAAATGTGTTGTCTTAGATGGTGGAAAAAATTGATTTACAAATTTAGACACGAGATCGGCCCATGTCAAAATCGAATTCGGCGGTTCTTTCTCAAGCCAAATCTTGGCGGGTCCATCTAACGAGTAAGGAAACAACATCATCTTAATGGCATCGTGTGGTACATCCTTAAACTTGCTTGTCGCGGTAAGACGATTAAATTGCCTAATGTGATAATGTAGGTTGTCTTTTTCGTGACCGTGAAACTTGTTTGCTTGAAGCATAGACATTAAACCCGTCTTGATCTCAAAGTTCTCCGCAAGGATGGCGGGAATCACAATGGCCTCTCCAAAACCCTCGGTGGGTGCTTGAAGCAACTCCATCATAGTCCGATTAGCCATGATAGCTTCTTGTTCTACAATAGGTTCCTCACTTGGAGACTCCTCACTAGAATGAGTGAGTGATTTGTTTCTTCGTTTACGAGCACGTCTAGCTTTAGAGCGAGTTTGCATAAACGTCACGTACAACGAGAAGGCGAGCAAAGAAGATTCTTTTTGGTATTTTGTGTTTTTTCAATTTTTTTTGTGGTTTTTGATTGTATTAACTTTTTTGGGAATTGGTGAATGTATTAAGTAGACAATGAGTCCACAAATCTCCTCACTAATCAAATCTCTTGATTAAAAAGGCCTCAAGGAATGAAAACGATCACGTGGAGTGAACGCCTTCGATGACTTTAGAACGATGGTGGAACACCAAATCGTTCAAGAGGGTTTAATCAAATGAAACCAAGAAAATATATATGATACTTAGTAATACTTTGGGCGGCAAAACCCTCGATTCACTCTCAAAATCAAATACGCACAAGCAAGCGGAGGAAACGAGGCGGCGCGAAGCACTTAAGAGCCTTTTTCCTTTAGGTTGTGAAATACAACCGCCTTATACCCACCTTATAGTTTGTATTATCAAGATTAAGCTTCACGAAAGTATTTATCTATTTTTGCCTTTTTCTTTGGTTTGAGATTCGAATACAATGATCGAGTGATGAAATCCCGAATCAAGGTTGTGATTGCTCACGTATTTGGAGTACTTGTGTATTTATTGTTTTACGTATACAATATAGTAATAATATTCACACAAAAACCGAAAAACGATAATACGTATTAATAGAGTGCTATTAATACAATTACTATTATGGCTAGTATAGAAAACAAAAATGTTCAATCAAAACACAACACGCCTCCCCGGCAGCGGCGCCAAAAAATGATGTAGTGATTTTACTACCCTTTAGGAAAAGAGCGTAAAAAGCGGTAAGTATTAAGCGTACGTTTAGGAAAACGTAAACACTTATGACCCTTAATGAGTGGGGATCGTTCTCTCGAGGAGGCACGTGTGTTGTGTAATGAATGATTGATTGATTTGTTTTTGATTATTAACAAGAAGAAAAGAAGAGAAAATGACGAAGACGAAAAAATAGAAAAATAAGGCGAAAACACTACTAGAAAGTTACGACGTAGAACGTAAAAAGCACAAAATTTAAAATTTTAACCTAAAAATTCCTAAAAATTACTAAAAATCCACGATAAAATTCTAAGGGTTTACAAAAAATCAAAACTTTCCAAAACCTTTTAATTAATTTAATAATGACTTTTTAATGCTAATTAAAGCCCTAAAAATCACTTTTAAATATTAAAAAGCCCTAAACAAGATTTTATAATTTGTAAACCTCAAAAATGACCTAATTAAACTAAAAACTATTTTTTAAAATTTTAAAACCAATTTAAACTATTTTTAAACTCCTAAAAACTATTAAAATCTATTAAATCTTAAATTAATTCTAAAAATTAATTGAAAAGCCTAAAAATTATTCTACAAATGGGAAAAGTCCTAATTAATGATAAAGAACCTAGGAAAAATGAAAAAGAAATAAAAATAAAACTTTGACTTTTTATGATTAAAATAATATTAAAATATTCTTAAAAATAAAAAGTTTTCAAATAAATTCTAAAAAATTCTCAAAAATCCTAAATATTCTAACTAGAACAAAAATGCAAACCAAATTTCCTGAAACCTATTAAATAATTTTATATTGAATTTTAAAGTTGCTTAAAAACCCTAAAATCTTATAAAATTAAAAATAAGCCAAATTGAAAACCTAATAAGCTGTAAACCTCAAAATATTATTTTAAAAGCTAAAAATTATTTTTCCTAAAAATTAAAACTCTTTTTACTATTTTTTTAATGATTTTTTAAATTACGGCTAATAAATAAATTCTAGAAAATAATTTAATAAAGGGAAAATTTTAAAACCAATCTAGAAAAATCCCTAAGTCTAATAAGGTCCTAGGAAAAATCAAATAAGCTGGAAAAGATTGTAATAAGCTACGGCTTTATTATAAGCTAGAAAGAAAGAAACAGGTTAAATAACGTTTGAAAACACACTATGACGTAAAAAGTCATCTAGATTAACGGTAGAACACGCTACTCCTGAGCTGCAGGTCGCGTGTTCGAGTCCGTTACGGGTGAACTTTTTGCCAATTTTTCCTTTTTTATTTTTTTTAACTTACTTTCCAAACCAATCTGACACCTTTCTTAGCTTAGAAACACAAATCAATTCCCTTTTTAATCAAGATTAAACAAGATCCAAGCACAAATTCGTGGCCAGTATCAAAGTTCAAGAACACAAGCTTTTTGCTTTTGCCTTTTTCTTCACAGGGGAAAAAGTATCCAAGAGGGCTTGGAATTTGATTGTTTGTGGTGATTTCTTGGAGCAAAGGCACCCCTTCACTCTTTCTGAGTGAAGGGAGTCAAAAATAGCACGAATCAAGCAATTATGCACACAAAAATCTCAAACAAAGCACACACTAGCTTATGAGAGTTGCTGATGTAGTTTACTAGGTCTGGTGGTTTTAATAGCTCATTACTTGCTCAAGATTCAACTTCAAAAGCCCAAAGTTGGCATACACAATCACCACATAACATAAAAACAAAATACAATCCTGATATAACCTAGCTTTAACAGATTAACAAGATCAAGGACAAAATTCAACCAAAAAATAAGCAGAAAAGGTGGTGACAGATTTTAAGCATACTTGTTTCACTTTTTTATCATTCAAATTGTTACAAACTTGCACCAAACCAAGCACACAGCTACCAATCAACCTAAATGACCCTAATTAACAATTCTAACCCGTTTTAATCTTCAAAATCTAACAAACTTACTTTATAAAACTAACATCCAAACACTCCTTTAAATTTTTAAAATACAACTTTTTCAAATCAAACTCTTTCAAATCCTATCAAAACTGTTTTAATAGGCATCCAACATGCATAATACACAAAATTAACCCAATCCAAACCTGATTAACACATAACTTAGCAACTTTCATGCAAATCTCATTAAACACTTATAAAACTGAAAAATAGAAAGGAAGAAGGATTTTTACCCAAGGGACTTACATCCAAGTCCCTTGTGACAGCTTTGTCACTTCCTTATACACACGGGTGTATGCAGAACTTAATCAACAACAACTTAATCAACCTGAAAAATCCAAAAGAAAAACAAAACAAGAACAATCTATGTATATTCTGTTTTACCTTTTTCTTCCTTAAAAACTTTCACAAATCCTTAGAACTTTAAAACACGTTTTAAATCAATCCTCAAATTCACAAATTACCCTTCCTTTTCCACTTTCACTTCAAAGAAATGGAACTTATGAACTTTGGACTAAATTTGAAACCCTTTGAAAACTTTTGAAAATCAAATACAAACTTTCACAAATTATAAATGGAACTCGGTCTTTGCATTACTTACACCAACTTTTTAAACATGTATAAAAGGAATTACAATTGTAATACACAAACACCAACTTTATAAATTTTAAAAAAGTGATTACAAAAGATTTTTGCAAAAACTGGAACAAGAATATGAGACACAGGTCGTCTCATATTTATACAACTAAGATGAACTATCTAGAACATATGAATAAAAAAATACAATTCATAAACCCTAAAACTGGAAATGCCTAAAAAGCCCTTCTTGTTCTTGGACGAATCTTGGTCAAAGAGGTGTCCCATGTGATATGACAGCTGTGGACTTGATCTTGAGCGTTCAAAATGGCTTGGAGGCCAAGTAGTAACATCCAATCGTTCAATTGGTCGGGACATAGGGTTTTGTGTGAAAGGGATGGAGCAGGGGAGTGCTTGGGTGAGGACCACAGGACACGTGGAGGCTTTTGGTGAGGTGGGTTTGGTTGAGGTTAGGCTTAATCAAAGATCTGCACTTAATCAGATCATAACCCTTTGGTTTGATTAATGTTCATGATTAGGGTTAGTGGGTTGATTAAGGCTGTTTAATCCAAAATAGGGGTAAACAAGTTTAAAAATTGTGTTATGGAGGGAATTACGGGTTTAGTGGGGATTTGACTTTGTGTTGACCAAGTTTAATTAAAAACCGGGTATAAGGGTAATGGGCTAAGGGGTGTATTGGGCTAAGTGTAGACTTTTGCATTACCAGTCCATCCTGACGTAGTCTTGTTAAATAATTGCATTTCCAGTCCAAATGTCAAGTGTCTTTCATCCACAGTCCAAAACCAAATTACAAAGTTAGTCCTTTTGTTCATTTGACTAACTTTTGCTCATTTAAACATTTTCCAAGGGCATTTCTTGTCCATTCTTCAAACATGGAGGATCAATCTTGTATATTTGATAATTGGAGGGTCAAATATGACAAGTTCTTCAAAGATGAGGGGTCTTTTTGCAAATTTCCATTTTTGAGCTTGGTTCATTGTGCGTCTTCGTTTCCCGTGTTCGTTTTTGAATGATTCTTGTGTTCTTTTGCCAATTCCACAATATCCGTACCTAAAAATACACAAGTAACAAACACGAGCATATATTTGGCATATTTTATGATTTTTAATGCATTTAAAGGTCGTTTTGGACGATGAGACCATGTATAAAAGCAGTCTCATCACTCCCCCATACTAAACCATTGCCGTGCCCTCACGCAATGCTAGAATAAAGTATCAAAGCATCTCCAAAGTTCATTTTAATTCACTTTTATTGAAATGATAAACTAGCTATACTACACTATTGCTACTACTTGCGTTTTAGACATAATGTATGATTTTCATCACAAAATGGGACGTTTAGGTTCATAGAATAAGAACACGTGAATGCTTCGTTTAGAAATAATTTCGTCGTCCTCGATTTTCACTTCAATTCCATGCTAAGCGTGCAACGAGATCATTGTCATTATAAGTTAGTAATGCTAACACTACTCATATGCCCTAATCACGTACTTATTCTCCCATTATTCCTAAGTTGTATCTCTTATATTTTATTTTGTCTTGAATGTTTCACGAGGATACATTGTTTGACTTATGCGATAATAGAGATTTAGGTCTAAAAATAGAGTCCTAACGGTGTAACTAAGACCATCAAATCAATAACCCCTCCTAATAGACAACGATGTTAAAAAATGAAGTTGACAAGAAGAATCGATAAACACGGTTTTATAACGGTTTTGAACCTGAGACTTATTACCAAGACTTTTATAAGCCCCCTAACGGAAGGGCCTTATTATCTTTGGTTTACCTCCATCTTTTATTCAACTTCGCCATGAAGCTTTTATTATGACTTCGGTCTTGCCTTGCCTTTTATTATCCGCCTCATCGGTGGTTTTATTAGCCAAAGACGTATATCCTCACGCTAAAGCGAATTTTGGATCTTTAAAGCTTCGAAGATTAAGGCTTGATTCACTTTCAATTTTGCATAGATTTTAGGCCTTGTGGGGCTTCAAATTGTTTGCTTGATTTAGGTGAGCACTTGAAATCTTATTATTAGGTGAAGCTTTCGATTATTCGGGTTGCCAATACTTCAAAACCGTGACGCTGGCGATACCTTAATGTCTTCCCAATTTAATTACACGGAAGCTACTAGAAAAGACTAGAAACCCAACAATCCTAACTAAACCGCTAAATCAATATTTATTAAGCAAAAAATATTTACATGCGAAGGGAGAATAAGCAAACAACGAGAACACATGAGTTTTTGAAAGAATACGAGTACTCTACGTTTAGCATAGTAACTTATAATTAACTCTATCATTTCTCGTCCTCATTTAAGAGACTTAGCCTAATGTGAAGTTAAGGAATCAAAGCTAAGTGCTCAACACGCACGGTCGAGTCAAAAATTACTCTTATTCTCGCCATCGGAAAATCTACATTTGTGTCTTCAAACACTTATGAAATATGAGAAAAAATTTAAAATTTGGCCATTTTTAGCCTTATTTTGCAAGAAAACGATAACAAAACGATAAACTTTGGAAAGCGTGAAGGTTTGGCAAGGCAAGTATCTATTCACCCCCCCATACTAAAGTTAAACATTGTCCTCAATGTTTCGAGTCTAGGGGTACAAACACCCCCATACTAGAGACGTAGTCGAATGCCTAATCTAGCATGGAAAGGGTGTAACCAATAAGTAATAGCCGTTTATGAAGTGTGCTATAAACCTAAGGTTCGAACATAAAAGGATATATCATATGGATATTGGGAAAGGCCTCCAAAGCAAACGATCGAGTGCTCCCATAAAACGAACACGAGAGGCTCCAATCGTGAAGATGATGATCTAAAAGACACAATGCACAAACAACCACGGAACAAAGGTTGGAAGGGCACAAATCCCCTCACATTACACTAATTAGAAAGCAATAATATGAACATGGATAAGCATGGGTCTCCCCCACGAGGCACCTTGTTTTTGATAACCGAGTCAAAAGCTCGACTCGAATCCCTATAAATGTGATCATTTAGGGATAATCATGGTTTGGTCAATTTTTGGTGGGGCTTACATGATAAACAAGGCCCAAAAGTACGTGGAGTACTTTAAAAATCCGATAAACGTATACCGGGGTCAAAGATAGCGTCCTCGTTCTCGGATGAAAGACGAGACAACACAACTCCAACACAAATCCCAATGGGATAGAAGAAAATAGGAGAGAAGAAATAGAAGGGTGGGACAATGGGTAAGTCAAAACATTGAGCTACTCGAGGTAGACTCGCACCAATCAAATGAAAAGATTTTCCATTCATTGCATCGGTGGAAGACCGAGATTTATCATCCGAAAACGAAGACACGATCTTTGATCCCGGTATAGAGGTTTTGCCTTTATACACGGTTGCTTTTGGGCCTTGATTACATGTAAGTCCCACCAAAAATGACCGAACCAAGATAATCCCTAAATGATCACATTTATGGGGATTCAAGTCGAGCTTTTGACTCGGTTATCAAAAACAAGGTGCCTCGTGGGGGAGACCCATGCTTATCCATGTACATATTATTGCTTTCTTAGTTAATGTAACGAGGGGACTTGTGCTCTTCCAACCTTTGTTCCGTGGTTGTTTGTGATTGTGATTTATTAGGTTCATCGTCATCATTGAAGCCTCTCGTGTTCGTTTTACGGATCACTCGAGCTTCGATCGTTGCCTTTGGAGATTCCGATATCCGATGATATCCTTTTATGTTCTAACGTTTACCTTATTAGCATAATTCATAAACGGCTTTTAGGTTATTCGTTTTGCCCTTTCCATGCTCGAGATTAAGCATTCGACTTCGTCTCTAGTATGGGGGTGTTTACACCCCTAGACTCGAAACATTGAGGACAATGTTTAGTTTTAGTATGGGGGGTGAGTAGATACTTCACCTTGCTTACGTCAACACGCAATCCAAAATTCATCGTTTTGTTATCATTTTGTTGCAAATAAGGCTAAAAATGGCCAAATTTTAAAATTTTTCTAGTTTTTCATAAGTGTTTAAGACACGAATGTAGGTTTTCCGATGGTGAGAATAAGAGTAATTTTAGACTCGACCGTGCGTGTTGAGCACTTAGCTTCGATTCCTAGCTTTTTAGGCTAAGTCTCTTAAATGAGGACGAGAAATGATAGAGTTATTTATAAGTCTCGTAATCGTCACAATCTCATGTGTAGTAATTATTAGCTTATTATCCCCACGCTTTTGCATAATAAATTGTTAATAAATATTGATTTAGCGGTTTAGTCACTATTGTTGGTTTCTAATTTGTTTTGGTAGCTTCCATGTAATTAAATTGGGAAAATATTAAGGTATCGCCAGCGTCACGGTTTTGAAGTATTGTCACCCGAATAATCGAAAGCTTCACCTAATAATAAGATTTCAAGTGCTCACCTAAATTAAGCAAAAATTTGAAGCTCACAAGGCCGAAAAATCTATGCCCAAATTGAAAGTGAATCAAGCCTTAATCTTCGAAGCTTTAAAGATCCAAAATTCGCTTTAGCGTGAGGATATACGTCTTTGGCTAATAAAACCACCGATGAGGCAGATAATAAAAGGCAAGGCAAGACCGAAGTCATAATAAAAGCTTCATGGCGAAGTTGAATAAAAGATGGAGGTAAACCAAAGATAATAAGGCCCTTCCGTTAGGGGGCATATAAAAGTCTTGGTAATAAGTCTCATGTTCAAAACCGTTATAAAATCGTGTTTATCGATCCTTCTTGTTGACTTAATTTTTTAACATCGTTGTCTATTAGGATGAATTATTAATTTAATGATTTTGGTTACACCGTTAAAACTCTATTTTTAGACTTAATCTCTATTCACGCATAAGTCAATGATGTATCCTCGTGATCATTAAGACAAAATAAAATATAAGAGATACCAATTAGGAATAAGGGAGTTTAGGTTCATAATTAACACTCATGAGATATGATCGTGTTTCTAACTTATAATAACAATGATCTCGTTACACGCTTAGCATGGAATCAAGTGAAAATCGAGGATGACGAACTTATCTCTTTGAGGCATTCACGTGTTCTTATTCTTTGACCCTAAAAGTCACGTTTTCGTGATGAAAACATTACATTATGTCTAAAACACAAGTAGTAGCAATAGTAGTACTGTAGCTAGTTTATCGTTCAATAAAGTGAATAAATGAATCTTGGAAGTGCTACGATACTTAATTCTAGCATTGCATGGGGACACCGCAATGGTTTAGTATGGGGGAGTGATGAGACTGCAATTATACATAGTCTCATCGTCCAAATCGGGCTTAAAACGATTAAAATATCATCAAAATTCCCAAAAATGTGCTTGTATTTGTTCATTTTGTATTTCAGGTACGGATATCGTGAATTCACCAAAAGATCAAAGGAATCAAGCAAAAAAACGAACACGGGAAAAGAAGCCGCACAATGAACCGGACCCCAATGTTGATTTTGCAAAAATACCCTTGATGTTTGAAGATTGTACAAGTTTGGTCATTCATCTTTGAATATTTGTCAATTTTAGTCCTTGAAGAATCATGATATTGCAAGAAAATTCCCTTAATATTGAAGACATGTCAAGAAATACCCCTGAAGTTTGGTCAAAATGTGACAATCCGTCAGTTTATGGTTGATATTTTATTCTCGAATATTATTTAAAAACATTATTTTAATGTTACAATATGAACTCACTTATTTTTGGGAAGAAATTTGGATTTACGTCTTGAAGTAGCATTGACTACGTCTAAACCGGAGGATTCAACGTTACGTGCTTACGTTTACATACACCGTCTTTGGTGACAGTCCGACATTTCAGAAAATAAATTTATCTGTGAATATTATTTTGAAGTTTTAAATTTGTGTTGGTTCATAAACTCACAAATTTACGAGAAGAGATTAGGACTTATGATTTTATTTTAACGTCCTTTACGACTAAACCGGAAACCTTACGATTACGTATTTACGTTTTCGAACTCCGTATTTGATGAGACAATTTTTATTGGATTCGTTTTGTGACGTTGATTCATAATTTATAAAAACGTTTTTCGTAAAACGACCCGAGGGCACGCAAATCGAGGAAACTAGAATCGAGGAGTACCCGTAAATAAATGGGGATGAGACAAGTGGGACACTTGCCCCACCCCCATCAAAACCGGCCACATTAAGCTACATAAACCATGAGGTGTCATAACCTCATAAACAAGCAAACACTTGTTACTTTGTGCTTACAAAGTAAGCAAGCTTACATCAAAACCACAAACACAAACCACTATCTCTCATTTCAACATGCAAAACCACTTACACATACTCTCTCCCTCTTGCCATTGCCGTCCCATTTTTCACCACAAACCACCATCACTTGATCAAAAACAACCATGAAATCTTATGTTATATACACATATGTTGAAGCCCTCTTGAAGCTCTCTTGAATGGTGGTGATTATAACATCCATGGAGGAGTTTTCATGGTGTCTTGGGGCTGATTTCCCACAAGGTGTTTATGAAGAATGGTGGTCTTGAAGATGATCATGGTTATTCACAAGTTTCTCCATCAAAAACCATGTTCAAATCATAACCTACATCAACTTGGTGGTATAAAGATTGTCCTCCTCATCTTCTTATTATTTTGATTATGTAAACATGTATTTTATTTCCTATTGTATATTTATATGATGATTATATGATGATAAAAGTATTGTGTGGGGATTTGGTGTTAATAAACATGCTTGAAAAGGTGAAAAATTATAAGAAACAAGGCTAAAATCTTGTCTAAATATGTTGGCTGTATAAAACAGTAAAGAATCAAGTGGTGAACTGATAAAAATGGCATAGATTAATGAATTTACAGTAAGCTATGAGTCTTGTACACATGTGAGAGTTGGCCATGCAATGGAATCAAAGTAATGAGTGAGATATGATCAAAACAAGTTTAAGGTATAAATCTGAGTTCACTGTTTTGGACGATTTTTAGAAAATATTTAGAAGATGATTCAACAGTAGCTATAGAAGAGTTAAATGTATCACATATCATGTAGTTTATGTGATAAAAATTTGAGCTTCTATCTCCATATAGAACTCAAGATATGGCAGTTTTGGTGAAAGTGAAGATAAAAATCAGATTTTTGGAAATTAAAGAATAATACTATTATATAAGCACTCAAAATTTAATATTATAAAATATAAATTAAAACCCACTAACTTATAAAACTTATTTATATAAATATGTAAAAGGGTAAATGAATGAATAACTTATATAAATGGTAGTGAAATAATACTTATAAGTTATAAAACTATAAACATTGTTTTTACGACTTTTTCGGCTAATACCGTAAAAATTAACGTTTTTGTTAAATAAAACTTAGATGGTTGGACCCGTCTAATGAAAACTTTATAAAACTTATATACTGATATATAGACATGTATAACAAGTAAAAACCAATAAAACCCGAACTATAGGGCATACGGGCATTAACGAGCTAAGTAAACATATTGGACTAATACTTGGACTAATACTTGGGCTAATAATTGGACTAAACAAGATGAACACTCATAAAAAGAACTTATTGGACTTAACCCATTTAGGCCCAACTTGTAAAGTGTAGATACTGATAATGTAAGTATAACAAGGATTAATACAAGTTAAGAACTTATAATAGGCTTATTGGACCTAAAACACGTAAATAGGTAAAACGAGAAAACTAGTATAAAAGTTATTGACACATAACACAAAAATGGGTAAATGAGGATATGTAAACCCACTTGATCATCATATATTATATAATCATCATATGTATACATAATTGCTATTTTTATAAAGTCATTGGACATGAGTCTAAGACCGATTATTATTTATATAGGTTTCCGTGATTGAAGCACGTACCGTACGTCCGAATTGCCGATAACCCGCCTTCCCACATCAACGTGAGTTCATAGCCTCGCACTCTTTTAAATGTTTTTATAAATGTTTTATAAACCCGCGAGGGAGATAACATGTTAGTTTTTATAAAATAGGACACCATTTGTCCCAATTGTTTGTTTATTGATTTGGACCCGAATGATTGAATGACCCGATTGTATGACCCGATAAATGATTAAAGGACCCGATAGATGAAATTAAATGGATTATTAAAGTTAGGTTATGTCACTAAAAGTCCCATTAGCATGAATTGTGAACTACCGGGATTTGGTAGACGCTTATTCATTTAATAGTACTATTTGGGGACGATCACCCCAGTTCGCGCCTTGACGGTTGATCCCCGCCGTGCCACATTGCTTGGTAAGCGAATTTATGTATGAGAAGATTTCCATAGCGTGACCTTTGTGACGATACGCTACTTTAGATGGGCAAATTGTGTATCGGGTTAGCTACCCGTTGTTGGTTTAGTAAGGTAACAATGTCATGCGGCTTTTAATAATCCAAAACTAACGAAATACTACTAGACGCTCCGAATTACGAAGTATTGCCTGACTAGCAATACTGGGTCATACTATTGATATTATGTTTGTGTTTTGGTTTTCATAACCATACTCATATAACGGTTTTTATTTTCATACAATGTCGTAAGACGTATTGTACGACGTTTTTACGACATTGGCTCGTATAATGATTTTTAAGGCTTTTTATAACCATATTCATATAACGGTTTTATTTAATCTATACAACGTTGCAAGACGTATTGTATGTTGTTTTTAACGACAATGATTCGTATAATGATTTTTAAGGCAAATGCCTATATTATGATTTTCGATAAAGATTTGTATAAAATGACTTTGGCTATTTTATGGCCTATTAAAATGATTTGTACAAGATGATTTTCAGTAATAATTTTATACTGATATTATATTGATGGATTTTATTAAACTCTATGAATTCACTCGGCGTTATCGCTGACCTTTTCTTTTAACATGTTTTATCTCAGGTACTTGAAGGTAATTCTCGGGAAGACAACAAGAATTCATGGCCCGCACTAAAACAACATTTTCCATTCAAATATTTTGCAAAACTTTGTATGAAATGTAATGACTTGGGACCTATGTAACTTTGATATTTATGAATGGAAATGCTTTATTAATAAACGACGCGATTTTTATGCGTTGTCTATGATGTGAGTAATGTGCTATCCCGTAACACCAACTAGTCTTCCGCTGTATTGAGTTGTATAAATTTGGGGGTGTTACAGTTTGGTACCAGAGCTCTCGTTATAGAGAACGAAAGATTTTTAAAACCAAAGGTTTTGAATAAAACATTTCAAAATCTTTTTACTAAAAACATTTTTCTAAAAATGTCTAAAAATCTTTTGACTATAACGGTGCCGAAGAATTCCCGAGTTACCGACAAGGCCAAGACTAAGAAGTGTTATTTTAATATATATATAACTTGGATTATGTATATATGATGTAATTTTATTACAATGATTGTTTGATGATTATTTCTGTATTTATACGAGGTATTTATACGACGTAGATTGTCACAATGTACCCTAAATCCCCTAGTAAATTAATCTAAGCTATTCTCGTAGGAATTCTAGCTATCCTAGATCTAAACCAAGTTGTGGATATTTATGATCCCAACAAAATGGTTGATATTCGTAGAAATGTAGATAGTAGTTGATTGTGATATTGAAAAAGAATTGGCGAGATTAAAACTGATATCGATGTCATGATGATCTTTCCTTATAGAGTGGAGTTTGAAAAAACGTTACCACCTAGAAAGATGTCATCTGATTCGTTGTTATCCAAGTCTTAAATTGAAATTGAAAGGGTGAATGTTGCACTTGAGGCTGTCATTGGAACCATTACCCAAAAGCCTCATGCCACTAATACCTTTCCGGGAAGTCTAGTTGAATGATCAAGTCATTTCATACTAGTGACTCATTTGATAATTGTTGTTGTAAGAGCTATAGGATTGGAAATTAAGTGTTGATTCATATCGAGCTTTTATTGCCCTTTTAAGGTCTAAGAATAAGGTTGAAAGTACTGGAAAATGAGGTAGGATATCGAATTGAGAATAAGTTGATTGAAACTTGAATGAAGTAAAAATTTAACCCGTATGGAATATGAGATTGTTAAGAGGAAGTCGTTAAGTCCTGTGATTGAATTATAAGGTTTTAATTGATTGTAGGTTCGTGTTAAGGATTGTTCCTAGGCCATTATCCAATGACGAGGATGCCCAGTGTCCAATAAATAAATTGAAGAAATCTTCTTCTGAATTGAGACCGATGGATCTTCTGGGACAGGTGGGACACCTAATGACTCTTGTAGATTAGTATTCATTGTGGTATCTTTTAAAAATAATCCCTAACTTAACTGTGACATCAGTTGGTAGGATGAGTTTTGAGAATTGTATGACATAGTGACACGTAATGTGTTACGGTACAATTTGACTTGTTTGTGATTAATGAAAAGACTACCTTTGATTGCTAAATTCTACATGTATCGATGATATCTATCTTTCCTTGCTTCTTCCTAATGCTCGCATTAGTGATGCAACCATTGAACAAGTACTCATCTTGATTTGAGTTACGTTGTGTATCATTCTTCGTGAGTGCCATCGAGGTCTTGAACCTCATAATTATTTGGCTAAAGCTCATTTCCTATCATATTGTAGTTAGTTCTTGGTGAACAACTCTTCATCACTCTTTTGCAGATCACACATTGTTTTTATAAGATAAAACAGTATCCCTTGAGAAAAATTGAATTTTCATCACTGTAAGGATTATTTAAAATGAGATTTATAATTGATTGTTATCGAAATGAAGTTGTTTATAAAGTACCTTGGAAACTTAATTATTTCCATAACAATGAAAATCTTTGTAAACTTATTTCTGATTCTTATTTAAGAATTAAGCATGAAAATATTTTTATTATAAACATGATGATAAAATTTTGACGAACTGAGTATTGCATCGTTAATCTTGAAATTGTATATAGTTGCGCGCCTACATACAATTTGGAATGGACCATGCAAGACTGATTAGTAGTCACCATAAAACTAATGAATAAACACTACATTTTCTTTAAAGATTGTGAAAGATTAAATTTTATGAGATCTGCAAGAAGTGAAAAATAAGGACATAGTGTTAGGGACACCTACATATGTGCCTGTAGCATCTATTCTTCTGAGTCGAATTTACTCATCTGTGGAAATTGTCTTATTTGACAATTGACAATTATTTCTTGTCCAATTCTCTCGTAGTGAGATTCTTAGGAAAAGTATTTGATTACCGAGTGTTGATACCCGACTGGATGTATTGACGTTCTTATCATTTCTTTTGATTTGATTTCATTTGAATGACCTGGGTAACGATCCAAGGAGCTTTCGAATGCGTACTCAAATTATGAAAACATGGGATATATTCATATTCGTTAAATGTTTTCGTCTGTATCTGATTTGAAATTCTATCGCGTAGATTATGCGTTAACCTTACTCTTTTAATGGTAGTTGTGTCTCCATATATCCTTGAATTTGTGAAGGATTATGAATTATCATTAGTCTTTTGAGAAGTTCATATCTTATCAACGGCAATAAAACTGAAAAGTTGGTAATGCCAGTAGAATGGATTGATTGATTATGACATGACGATATTGTCTTAATTGATGGGAACTTGAATTGAATTCCCCTAAATGATAAGATGTTGGTTATCAAAAGTGATCTAAATAATTCTTGATGGATGATCATATCCCGCATTTTGACTTGAAATTATACCGTAAATGGTTGAGAATTAGTCATAGATATTATAATCTAAAAGGAACCTAATATGAATTTATTAAAAGATGTTTCTGTTATCTGAAACTTTAGGAAGTATTTATTGATGAATTACCTAGACTTTTTCCATTAAAGCAAGTTGAAATTGGTGTTGATTATATTCCCGGTGCTGCACTTGTGGCTTGTGCACTGTACGTCAGCACCATCCGAATTAAAGGAATTACCGTACAACTGAGAGAGTTGTCGGAGAAAGATTTTATTATACCAAGCCTGTCATCCTGAAGAGCTATGGTGTTATCTTTCCTTATATTTATAGATTACTGAGAATTGAGTAAATTGACAATCGAAAACTATATCCATAACTCGAAATGGAGGATTTGTTCGATCATTTACAAGGTTTTAGCGTATAATTTAAAGATTTGATCCATGGCATGGTTATCATCAACTTCGATCTGCGAAAAGGATTATCTATTCCAATCACTACGTCCGGTACTTGTAATGAACGTTATGAGTTTCACGTGATGTCGTTTGGATTGAGTATACACATGTAGCATTCGTAAATTTGGTGAATCACGTGTGTAGGCTGTAATTTGATAAATTCATGCTTGTGATCATTAAGGATCATTTGTTTGTTTATAAGAATAAGAATGAGTTAATAATTATTTATAGATTGCCCTGAATTGGCCGAACAATGAAAACATGTACCTTAAATATTTAACATAAGACTTAAGACTTAATTCTTTACATGATTTAACCGTGTCATTAATAGATAATGGAAGCTATATTGACTTTTCAAAGATTAGAACCATTAACGCTTAGGGATTAAAAACTTAATCCTTTACATAAAATGACCGTTGGATTAATAATGGTAAGATGTATGCATATAGACTCTTCAAAAATTAAGAGCCCTTTTAAGACTTTGGGTTTTACTAAAAAGAAAGTGCGAATATATTTTGACAAATGTTTCAACAAAGGATTTTAGGGGATTATTCCCTTATACACAAACCATTTAACTAAACTTCTGTTTAGGGGTAAATGTTTGTGTATACCTTAAGACAACTTAAGAAGGATTGAGGGAAAACCATTTATACCATGACTTAAAAATTTAAACGACAATTTTTGCTTTCAACTAAGGAAATTTTGACCAAAGTATAACCAAAGATTTTTCAAACATTTATGAATCTTATTATATTTTCGATAAATCAGCAAAAATCGTGTTAATTAAATTCAAATTTGTTTTGAACATTTTATTATAATTGGCCGAACTAAGAAATTTAAACTTTTAACGTTTACATTACATAAACACTTAATATTTATTGTTAATTTACGTGTAGAAATTATCGACGCTTTAAAACGTCGGATCAAACAAAACTGATAAAAATAATAGTTGAGATAGAACTAAGACTTAGAAAATATGAAGGAATAATTTCTGAATAAATACGGTCATGATATTTATTTCATCGAGGAAGGTGAATGTAATTACTGACACATTATGTAGAAAAGATAAAGAACAAATTAGGACATGTTCCTTAATAATGAAGGTGCAAAATAAATTGTCGAATAATTTAAAAATAGTTGATACTTGTAAAAAGGGATAATATAGATAATAAAAAGGGGTTCGCGGCTCAAGTGAACCATTAGAATTGAGAAGCCGATGGCGTTAAATGTTTTAAAGGCCACTTGTGGTTGCCTAAATATGGAGATTTAGAGATTTAGTTATGTTGGAATCTTGTAAGTATAAGCATTTTATTCATTTCATTTCTGACTAAATGTATCTTTATCTAAAAAAGTTTTACTAATGGAAAATTATGAAGGCAGACATTGTCTCATACATTAGTAAACGTCTAGCTATTGCAAAGGTCATCATCTGAATTTAATTCGATTTGGGTCATCGTCGATAGACTGACCAAATCTGCTAATATCATTCTCGTTAATGATAAATGCAAAAGAGTTATGTAAACATAGTGTGCCTGTATCGAACATCTTTATCAAGATCCTCGCTTCGCATCGAATTTCTAGAGATTTGCTCAGAAGTCATTGTGAACGAACCTTGATGAGAGTACTATGTACCACCCCAAATCGAAGGGACGAGGTAAAGTAACGATACAAAGTAATATAAGTGTTGTTCTATGTTTGAATGATTGACCTTTGGTAATAGACCGTATAATCGTTTTCCTTTGGAGAAATTATCATTAATAACTACCGTATTAGGATTGAGATCGAATCTTGTTAGGTTCTAAATATTAGAGCATCTGTAAGCAAGAGTTGAGATGAAGACACCCGACAAACACCCATTGTGAGTTGGACATGTCTTTTAGGTTTAAGGTTTCCTATGATGGCGAACCTAACCTTACAAAATACCCGACCCGCGAGATCCGAAATGATTGTTGAAATTAGGATTTGATTATTAACTTCCGATAGTGGGCAGGAGGTTATGTGAATATGAAATGTAGATCTTGAAGTGCCAAATGGGTAGCGAAGTTATGCCAAAATTTTTAACCTAGGAAAGACGAATTCATGATCTGACAAATCATGGGATATAAGTCCCCGTTGTATGGGACCATTGAGATGATATAAAAGATTGGTTTGAAAGGCATATAAGTTGGATCTACCCTAGGACTTCAAAACTGCGTGAATTATGTTTCGTATATCGAACTTGATGGAATATCTATCAAGTGAAAATCTGATTATTCTTAGTAAAGCTTAGATCGGCGAAAAGTTGCATTCATCAGAAACCCGTGAACATCATGGATAGAGAAAGTAAGTCAACATTTAGCCTGATCTTATTCCCGTAGTTATGTTTGATGAAACTCGCGTATTATGATGGATTACACTTGTGAGAAAAGACCGAATGTGGAGGAAATACCCACATGACTTTAACTCTATAAGAAGCGACTAGTAAGGTAAGATGATCTTTGAGGACAAAGATCCTGTTTAGGGGTAAATACTGTGACAATCCGTCAGTTTATGGTTGATATTTTATTCTCGAATATTATTTAAAAACATTATTTTAATGTTACAATATGAACTCACTTATTTTTGGGAAGAATTTGGATTTACGTCTTGAAGTAGCATTGACTACGTCTAAACCGGAGGATTCAACGTTACGTGCTTACGTTTACATACACCGTCTTTGGTGACAGTCCGACATTTCAGAAAATAAATTTATCTGTGAATATTATTTTGAAGTTTTAAATTTGTGTTGGTTCATAAACTCACAAATTTACGAGAAGAGATTAGGACTTATGATTTTATTTTAACGTCCTTTACGACTAAACCGGAAACCTTACGATTACGTATTTACGTTTTCGAACTCCATTTTTTATGAGACAATTTTTATTGGATTCGTTTTGTGACGTTGATTCATAATTTATAAAAACGTTTTTCGTAAAACGACCCGAGGGCACGTAAATCGAGGAAACTAGAATCGAGGAGTACCCGTAAATAAATGGGGATGAGACAAGTGGGACACTTGCCCCACCCCCATCAAAACCGGCCACATTAAGCTACATAAACCATGAGGTGTCATAACCTCATAAACAAGCAAACACTTGTTACTTTGTGCTTACAAAGTAAGCAAGCTTACATCAAAACCACAAACACAAACCACTATCTCTCATTTCAACATGCAAAACCACTTACACATACTCTCTCCCTCTTGCCATTGCCGTCCCATTTTTCACCACAAACCACCATCACTTGATCAAAAACAACCATGAAATCTTATGTTATATACACATATGTTGAAGCCCTCTTGAAGCTCTCTTGAATGGTGGTGATTATAACATTCATGGAGGAGTTTTCATGGTGTCTTGGGGCTGATTTCCCACAAGGTGTTTATGAAGAATGGTGGTCTTGAAGATGATCATGGTTATTCACAAGTTTCTCCATCAAAAACCATGTTCAAATCATAACCTACATCAACTTGGTGGTATAAAGATTGTCCTCATCTTCTTATTATTTTGATTATGTAAACATGTATTTTATTTCCTATTGTATATTTATATGATGATTATATGATGATAAAAGTATTGTGTGGGGATTTGGTGTTGATAAACATGCTTGAAAAGGTGAAAAATTATAAGAAACAAGGCTAAAATCTTGTCTAAATATGTTGGCTGTATAAAACAGTAAAGAATCAAGTGGTGAACTGATAAAAATGGCATAGATTAATGAATTTACAGTAAGCTATGAGTCTTGTACACATGTGAGAGTTGGCCATGCAATGGAATCAAAGTAATGAGTGAGATATGATCAAAACAAGTTTAAGGTATAAATCTGAGTTCACTGTTTTGGACGATTTTTAGAAAATATTTAGAAGATGATTCAGCAGTAGCTATAGAAGAGTTAAATGTAGCACATATCATGTAGTTTATGTGATAAAAATTTGAGCTTCTATCTCCATATAGAACTCAAGATATGGCAGTTTTGGTGAAAGTGAAGATAAAAATCAGATTTTTGGAAATTAAAGAATAATACTATTATATAAGCACTCAAAATTTAATATTATAAAATATAAATTAAAACCCACTAACTTATAAAACTTATTTATATAAATATGTAAAAGGGTAAATGAATGAATAACTTATATAAATGGTAGTGAAATAATACTTATAAGTTATAAAACTATAAACATTGTTTTTACGACTTTTTCGGCTAATACCGTAAAAATTAACGTTTTTGTTAAATAAAACTTAGATGGTTGGACCCGTCTAATGAAAACTTTATAAAACTTATATACTGATATATAGACATGTATAACAAGTAAAAACCGATAAAACCCGAACTATAGGGCATACGGGCATTAACGAGCTAAGTAAACATATTGGACTAATACTTGGACTAATACTTGGGCTAATAATTGGACTAAACAAGATGAACACTCATACAAAGAACTTATTGGACTTAACCCATTTAGGCCCAACTTGTAAAGTGTAGATACTGATAATGTAAGTATAACAAGGATTAATACAAGTTAAGAACTTATAATAGGCTTATTGGACCTAAAACACGTAAATAGGTAAAACGAGAAAACTAGTATAAAAGTTATTGACACATAACACAAAAATGGGTAAATGAGGATATGTAAACCCACTTGATCATCATATATATATAATCATCATATGTATACATAATTGCTATTTTTATAAAGTCATTGGACATGAGTCTAAGACCGATTATTATTTATATAGGTTTCCGTGATTGAAGCACGTACCGTACGTCCGAATTGCCGATAACCCGCCTTCCCACATCAACGTGAGTTCATAGCCTCGCACTCTTTTAAATGTTTTTATAAATGTTTTATAAACCCGCGAGGGAGATAACATGTTAGTTTTTATAAAATAGGACACCATTTGTCCCAATTGTTTGTTTATTGATTTGGACCCGAATGATTGAATGACCCGATTGTATGACCCGATAAATGATTAAAGGACCCGATAGATGAAATTAAATGGATTATTAAAGTTAGGTTATGTCACTAAAAGTCCCATTAGCATGAATTTTGAACTACCGGGATTTGGTAGACGCTTATGCATTTAATAGTACTATTTGGGGACGATCACCCCAGTTCGCGCCTTGATCCCCGCCGTGCCACATTGATTGGTAAGCGAATTTATGTATGAGAAGATTTCCATAGCGTGACCTTTGTGACGATACGCTACTTTAGATGGGCAAATTGTGTATCGGGTTAGCTACCCGTTGTTGGTTTAGTAAGGTAACAATGTCATGCGGCTTTTAATAATCCAAAACTAACGAAATACTACTAGACGCTCCGAATTACGAAGTATTGCCTGACTAGCAATACTGGGTCATACTATTGATATTATGTTTGTGTTTTGGTTTTCATAACCATACTCATATAACGGTTTTTATTTTCATACAACGTCGTAAGACGTATTGTACGACGTTTTTACGACATTGGCTCGTATAATGATTTTTAAGGCTTTTTATAACCATATTCATATAACGGTTTTATTTAATCTATACAACGTTGCAAGACGTATTGTATGGTGTTTTTAACGACAATGATTCGTATAATGATTTTTAAGGCAAAAGCCTATATTATGATTTTCGATAAAGATTTGTATAAAATGACTTTGGCTATTTTATGGCCTATTAAAATGATTTGTACAAGATGATTTTCAGTAATAATTTTATACTGATATTATATTGATGGGTTTTATTAAACTCTATGAATTCACTCGGCGTTATCGTTGACCTTTTCTTTTAACATGTTTTATCTCAGGTACTTGAAGGTAATTCTCGGGAAGACAACAAGAATTCATGGCCCGCACTAAAACAACATTTTCCATTCAAATATTTTGCAAAACTTTGTATGAAATGTAATGACTTGGGACCTATGTAACTTTGATATTTATGAATAGAAATGCTTTAATAATAAACGACGCGATTTTTATGCGTTGTCTATGATGTGAGTAATGTGCTATCCCGTAACACCAACTAGTCTTCCGCTGTATTGAGTTGTATAAATTTGGGGGTGTTACACAAAATTACACTTAAGAGCCCTTATAAAAAGTTTTGAAATATGTTGTGCCAAATATGACAAGTCCTTCATTCTTGATACAAAGGGAAAAAGGGAAGAAAAGTGGCCAGAATTGTTATGCAAGTTTTATGAAAGATGAGGGGTTAGCACTGCCAAATACTAAACCTTCTTCCACAAGTACCTACTTGACACCTCACCATATTTGACCCACTTACCCAAACCCTAATAAAACCCACCCATATCCGGCCCCATAACCCAACCCACACCCTCAAGCCCGGTTTTATTTATAAAACTGGTCAACCCTAGTCAAATCCCCTAATTGCGCGCTAAACAAGCACTATTACCCCATCACCCCCAATTTAACCAGACGAACCCTAATTCCCATCTAAACTAAATCAAAGGGGTTTTCTAAATTAACTTGGCAGTTAAATAATTCAAACCAAGGGAAACACATCCCACATGGGTGTGTTTGCCCAGTCATCACTACAAGCCAAGGTTTGGCAGCTGTGTGCTCACATGTGAAGAACAAGAAAAGAATCTTGACCAATCCAACGTTCAAGGATCATTCCTTGGTCCCTACTCAAATCAAACGGCCAAGGATTGACTCTCTAAGCAAAATGTCGACATCTTTTCACAAGAATTCAAAAATCAGAAGTTACTAGAAGAGATTCAAGGGTATTGATGGAATTTCAGAGAACAAAGTGAAGACATTAGGGTTTCAGTGTCTACTCCTCATGTACATTATATATAGACTATTACTTAGCTTATTTTCCTTGTTCCAATTCTTATTCAGAATTTTGTATGAGACGATTTCTTGAATAAAATTGAGTTCCAATCTTTAAATTTCATTGCAATTTACTTACCTGCACTTTTAAATATCAGTCATTTATATTCTTGCAAAGTTTGGGTTTCAAAAGTTTGGTTATCACTCAAACACATTTTTGTTTGAGGAGTTACTATAGCAGCATCTGGTTGGATAGCTTATCGTTCAAATAAGCTAGCTAACCTGGTTCCTAGTTGGTTCATATCATCTGGTTTTAAGGTTTACAAGAAAGGAGTTGCTGTCTTTTCTTCAAGGTGTTCAAGAAAAGGAGACGGTTTTGTGTTGGCTTAGTTTCCAAGGTAGATGAATTTTGGTGGTTAAGCTGATCAATAAGCTAGATAAGGGCTTTTAGGTTTGGTTTTGGTTGAAAGATGGTAAAAAGGATCTTGTGAGGATGTAGGTTAAAGCTACACGGCTTGGACCCCTTTGTAAGTACGATTTCCCATTTTGAGCTTAAACCCTCTCTAGTGCTTATATGCTTATTGGTTGTGATGTTTGCTTAACATGTTTAATTTCATGCTTATTTAATATGTCCATGTTTTATTTTCACCTCATTTTACTTTAAATTCAAACTAAATGTGTTAAAATTTGCCAAATTCAACTAAGGGGGTGTTTGGGACTAGGGTATTTGCTAAATTGGTGACAAGTTTGGTGTTAAAATCTGCCTAGTACACTCCCACTTGGTAAGAATAGGTTTAAAGTTAGGTCATTTTCAATTTGATAGGATTTAAAAGGTATTTGCTTGTTTAAAATTTGGTAGGATATAGCTTAATTTCATTTTGCCATTTTTCTGTTTGTTTTTTATGATGATTGCTCACCAATCTTTGAAATCTGTTAGATATTAGGAGCACCTAGGGTTTGTAACCATTTGTGTGTGATTTGGTTGGGTATTAAGCAAGTACTTGGCCTTTAAAATTTAGCTTTGTGACCAATTGTATCAGCAAGGTTCATCAGACCCCATTTTAGACATACGGTAACTGAAATTGCCCCATTTGTGTGTGATTTTGTGTTGATACTTGTTCCTTTTCTTGTATTATTGACTCCCCACAACCCAACTGGTTGTGGGGGTGCCCAATTGTCCAAGAAAAACTAACCAACAAGAAAGTTACAAGTCAAAAACCCACCAGACCACGTTTTTAGTAAAAGCAGTGGGAACCAAGTTCCCCCTGCTAGTTGTCAAGTTTCCACTGCTGGGGATAAGGACAAACAGTCCAACATGTCACTATCAGCTTTTATTTTTTTTTGTCTTTAGTGACTGAAAATAGGTTTTAGGCTTTGATTCTTTTTTCATTATTTTTCTTATTTTAATTCTGATTTTTCTGTTTAATTATTTTTTAAGTTACTGTTCATTTGATAATTTTTAGGTTAAATAGCATTTTTAATTAACTTTTTTCAATTCTGTTTCTTGTCTTTTAGTGTCAAAAGTCTATATTTTTCAGTTTAAAATTTTTCATAGATTAAGAAAAATGTTTTAAGATTTTTGGTATAAAAAGTTTTCACTGTTCATCGTTTATTTATTTTTTTATAATTAATTTAGTTTAATTAGGGTTTTATTTAAAACTATTTTTGTCTTTTAGTGAAAAATTTATTATTTTTCAAACTTTTTCATTTTTCTTCTGTTTATTAGAGTAAAATAGGATTTTTAAAATTGGTAAATTATTTTTTGCATTATTTAATTATCTTTTCAGTTTTAAAATAGTTTTTAGTGTTTTAAAAATAGGAAAATAGTAATTAAAATTTAGGAAAAATACTTTTTAGTTTATAAATAATATAAGTGAGTTAACTGTCCAATAAAATAATATTTCGGGCTTTTTCTTAATTATATTTAATTTTTGGGCTTTAATTAGCATTAAAAATTGAATATTTAACTAATAAAAGGTTTTAAAATATTTTTATTGGATTTTTATCCTTATTTATATTATTTTGAACTACTTTTTCATTTTTAATTTGTTTTTAGCTTAAAATTTTTAAATTTTCACGTTTTACGTACTTACGTTCGCGTTTTACGTCATTCGTCGTAGTTAATTGTAATCGTAGTTCGTCTCTAGTTTTCTTTCTTTTCTTATCCAAAAACGACACTACCCTAAACCTTTGATTATATATTTTGGCACATTAATCCACACACCTCCTCGAGAACGAACCTGCATTTGTTCGGTTTCGCGTTTTTCCTAAAACGTGCAACTTAATACTTGCCCATTATACGCTCTTTTTCCTAAAAGACGTATTTCTACGACTATCACATATGGACAATGTGCTACAAATATGCATTAACAACTAACATTCAAGATCAATCATTCCAAACAAAATCCAAGGCTCCCAGCCTTACCAAACACCATGGTACCATAGGCGCCCATACACCTATGTACCAATCCCAAGGCCCCGCCTTGTCACTATCCATTGGTCCCATAGATTCTCACACATCTATGTACCTCCCCAAGGCCCCGCTGATATGAGCAAAAACTCATATCAATTTATCAACAAATCACCCTAAAACACAAGGAAATTACCTAACTTTTGTGCTATAAAAGCAGTATTATGTGGTATGTTCTTTGTTTGTGCTCAAATAGGTAAGAAGGATACAATTTCAAGCAAACAAAGGAAAATCAAGCTTAATTGGATGAAAAAGACAAAGAAGGATCAAAAGTGACAAGACTTTGAAGACAAAGGACCTATCTTGACAATCTGCCAAAGATGAAGGACCAAAAGTGTAAATTTTTCAAAGTCAAGATCAAAGTCAAATCTGGTCAACTCTCAAGTCAATCAAGTCAAAGGGCTTAAATGTTTAAAAATGCAAGTTGAAGGACTGAAATTGTCAAAGAAATGAAGATTATAGCTCAATAGTTCAAACTGCCAAAGTTGAGGGGTTAATTCTGTCATTTGTTGGAAGTTATATGGTGCTTGATCCGTGTGAACTATTCTCAACCAATGAGGAGTCAAGAAATAAGAGGCAAGGATTGCCATCTATGCCACTAGCGCCGTTTTCACATTTAATACAAGATCTCAACAGTGCGGCGCACTACTTCCATTTTCCACCAATAACAACACGCCATGCAATAATCACTTTTATCCAAATTGGATAACGATCTGTGTGCTTCCCTCTTAACCAACCACAACTGGACACGTGTTCATCTTCTTCAACAAAGAACCCAGGGACGGGATTGAGCTAGAATGCATTTCAGAAGAAGTTATAAACATCAAAGTTGATCAAAATCAAGATACAAATACAACCCAACAACTTAATTAACATGAAATCATTTCAATCAAAAATCCCCAAAAGTGTTCTTCACCTGCAAAATTCAATCAAGCAGAATTGTCCACGTGGAAGCTTGGGATTGGATGCAACATGTCACTCTCCTTCACCAACTCTCATCTGCATTCTATAAATACCCTAGATAGCTTTCATTTCTTGTAATGTAGAAAAGTGTGAAAACACACACACTTTTTAGTTTTCTCTAAACTCAGTTAGTTTTAGCTTAACAACTCAAGAGACTGACAATCTCTTGAGTCTGTTATTAGTTGTAACCAATTTACCAGCTTTGTAACCACTTTTCCAATTCAATAAATAAAATTCACATTCATCTCTATCATCTACTGTTCATACCTTGAATCTTGTTCTCATTGTGTTACTGTTAGCTCATTGTGATCATATATGATCATGATTAGCTAAGTTTTGGAGATATTGTAGCTGTTGGAGTGTTCTGTTCATCCAGTTCCAATCCTAGTTGATTTTGAATATTTCAAGTTCATCAATGGAGATTTAGATGATGGTAGCTGTTGATTAGTAGATATTTCGTTTATTCTAGTGCTAAGGTGGTGGTTTAGCACTAGCTAGAAAGCTCAGCGCTTCTCTACTCCCCAATGGAGGCCTAAGCTAGAAGGTTTCAAGTTCTGAGTTCTTGTTCCACTAAAGTGTTGTCTGTCTGTTCAATTCCTAGTTAATTCTTGATTGAATGCATGATAAAATGTGTTTAGCTAGTATTTGATCTGATCTTAGTGTTTTAGTAGCTTAATTGTAGCTTAATTCTTGCTCATTAGCCTTATACTTGTTCTGCTTTCAGCTTTTTCAGTCATTTTAGCTTATTAGATCATATTGAGTTCTAGCTTTTTAAACTGTTTGTAACTGGTTCATATGCATTTCATTTGGCTCATTGAACTTAGTCTGATATCACATTTCATTCAGTTTAGTCAATTGCCTTTAATCCTTTCACAAAAATTGAGATAATTTAGTAAAGTAGTGTTTGGGATTGGTTTTCAAGTAGTGTTCAAGTTTTGAAAAATTGGTTAAATCTTGTTCATTTACAATCACTTAGTCATAACAAACCAAGTTTAGTAGTTTTCAAGTCATTTTATTAGTCAAAAAGGCAATTGGCATTAAAAAAGTCTGGGTCAGTCTTTGTTATAGAATTTCAGAAAAAGTTCATGATTTCAATTGATTGGCAATTCTTTGTTTCTTGATAAAATTGTATGAAACCATTTCTCATCTCTCACTTAACATCTGAGCGTTTAGCTTATAGAAGGAAATTATACAGTATCTAGTTTTGAGGAAGAAATAAGCAAATCAATAAGCACTTGAGCATTTGTCATTCCCTGTAATAAATAGATGGACTGATTTCTCATATTGGCATTTCCACTTCAGAAACTTGCTAATTTTCTTTTACAAATCAATCCAAAAAGTGTTCATGAGTAAGTTTTGAGATTTTGAGCTTTTTGAAAAATCTGGTCAACGAAAGTCAACATAAGCTCATTTTAGCTTATTTTCAATTTTAAAGCTTATTACTGGATCATTTTCTTTGAAACTAGATTTCCCATTCTTCTTGTGAGCTGTTTAAATGGTTTCTTCATTAAAATCAAGTTGTGCATGAGTAGCTTATTAGAAAGCTTATTTTGAGCTTATTTGAAATTGCTTATTAGAGTTCTAGCCAGTTTCAGCTTATTTCCTTTCACAGGTCTAGCTTAATTTCAATATTAAGACTTTTGAAAGTGGTTTGAGCTTATTTGGTCAAGAAACGAGCTCAAACGAGCTTATTTTGGTCCTTAACCCGTTTTTGTTTAAAAAGTCTTGAAAATTGCATTTTGGTCCCTTGAGTATTAAGCAGTTTCACTTTAAGGCTAAACTTCCAACTAATTAGGGTTTGCAAAAATTAGGTCCTTGTATTTCCAAGTTTGTTAAAAAGTGGTTAGTCAGTTTTCAAATTAGTTAAAATTTAGTTACTTTGTTTGATAAATTTTCACTTTTAGTCCATTTGGTTAACTAATTTTGCATATATAGTCCCTAGACTTTTTGACTTTGTATTTTTGGCATTTATATTTCATTGAATTTACATTTTCAGTCCTTATATTTTGTAGAATTTACATTTTAGCATTTTACTTGAATAAATACTTGGTTTGTGCACTTTGTTTTACGTATAAGTAGACTGTATTTTTCATTTTAGCAAGGATTTGTTTGAATTAGCTATAGAATATCCAAATACTTTACCAACCAAAAACAATTAAAAACTTGATCTTTTTAGGACTTTCAATTTGTTAAGAAATGAGAAAACGAACTTTAACTATACATATTTCAAATGGCGCCGCTGCCGATTCTTTGACTTTACGAGAGACTATCGATTGACGGTTTTCATTGGCTTTTGGGATCCGTTCACCTAGTGAACGTTATTTTTACGTATCATAAATCAAAAACAAATAAAAAAATCAAAAATATAAAAATATATAAAAACTAAAAAATTAACAAAACAATTCTTTTCCTAAAGAATTGACCAAACAAATTAAAAAAATCCAAAAATCAATCTTTTACCTAAGAGATTGCACCCAAAAATATATATTATTGGATTCTCTCGGTTTTTATGTACATATAGTATTTTCTCTTAAAAACTCATAAATACAAAAATATTTTCCATATATTATTATAAGTAAATACGTATATGTATAAGAACAACCAATTCACATATTCTCCATAAGTATTGCCAAGGCAATACACTGTGTTGAGGGGCGTTCCGGTCCTTGACACGTGTATCGATCAAACAAAATAAAGCAAGAATAGATAAATACTTCCAATAAGCAACAATTCGAAGAATACAAACAATTAAGTGAATAGAAAGGCGATGTGCTATAAAATGCCATCTAAGGGTCAATAGGTACTTAAGTGCTTCGCGCCACCTAACCCCCCGTTCACTTGTGAGTATTCTAAGAAGGAAGGCTTCATTGGGGGTCTTGCACCCAAGTAGTACATACGTATATTATTATTTTCTTGTGGATATTTCATATTGAAACTCGAAGGGGATAATCCTTTTCTCTTCAAAGTCACACGAGAGCTTCTCTCTCATTCCTTGTATTGAGTTGCATGCTCACTCGCGGGCGTGCACAAATACCGATTGGTGTACAACACCTTCCTCCGAAAAGGAAGAAAAAGAGAAAGAGTAGGAACACCACCGTCCATCAAGCCGATCACGAGAATCGTGCTTTGATTCATCCACAACAAGAAGCCATGGCTAGAGTTGATACTCGTTCTTTGATGGAACGTTTGCAATCCAATGTTCACGGATATGCCGATGCCATCAAGATTCTCGATATTCCCGCAAATTCATTTGAGCTAAAAACGGCTATGATTAACTTGGTTTCAGACACACCTTTCTATGGAAACAAGAATGATAATCCTCATGATCACCTTAAGAGATTTCTTGCTCTTTGTAATACCATTAAGTACAATGGAGTTCCCCATGATGCCATTAAGTTGATATTGGTGCAATTTTCACTAGAGGGTCCCGCTAAGCATTGGTTAGACACACAACCACCCGATATTATCACCACCTGGGATGGTTTCACTACTAAGTTTTTGAACAAGTTCTTTCCCCTATCTAAGACCACGGCTTTGAGGAACTTAATTATAGGCTTTCAACAAAAACCTAGTCAAACCTTTAGTGATGCTTGGGAGGAGTTTAGAGAGTTATTGAGGAGATGCCCTAACCATGGATTGGATGAAGTTCACCAAATCAATACTTTCTACAATGGCCTTAAACCTCATCACCAAGACTCACTCAATGCTTCTGTGGGAGGGAATATTCTTCTTAAATTCATTCAAGAGGCTTGGAATATTATTGAGACCAAAGCAATGGTTCAAACCAATATACAATTTGATGAAAGAGTCCATGTCATTCAAGAAGGAAGTTCTAAACCATTGGAGACTCAACTTATTTCATGCATTCAAGCATTTACTCAAGCTCAAAAGGAAAGTCAAACATTAATACAAAACACTCAAAAGATGCAAGAAACAATGATGAATGACTTTATGAAGCTTTCTATGGGTAATCATTCCTCAAATGATGTGCATGCCATTACTCTTTCTTCTGTGACTTGCGGAGGTCCCCATTCCTATGAACAATGTGATAAGGTGCAAGGTTATCAAGGGGAATGTTATGCTTACCAAGAGGAACATCGTGAACACTTCAAGCCAAATATCAATCCCAATAACCTTTCTTACAAGTCCTAAAATTACCTTACTCCACCGGGATTCCCACCCCAACCACCCACCCAACTTCAACAAAATCCTCCTCAAGTGTTACAAAGGAATCAAGGTCAAAGACTACCTTACCAAGGGAATAACTATAGACCACCAAATACCTTTTACAATCAAGGAAATACCTTTCAAGGTAACAATCAAGGATTTTACAATCAACCTCCACTTTCCAACCCCAAGGTTTTCAAGGAAATGTGACACAAGATTATAACACAATTGAGCTTCTTCACAAAATGAATCAAGAGAATGAAAGGAGGTTCCAAGCTAATGAGAAAAGAATGAGAGAAATGCATGAAGATAATGAGAAAAGAATGAGAGAAATGCATGAAGAATCAAATAAGAAGTTTATGATGCTTTTTAATCAAAGAAAACAAGGGGCTTTGCCATCAAACACACAAACAAATCCAAGGGCAAATGTTAATGCCATTACAACAAGAAGTGGAAAGTCAACTAAGGATCCTTCACCTCCTAAGCCTCCTATTGTTCCACCCACTTTTGTTCCTACATGTGACAAGCCTTCTACATCTACTTCACCACCTCAAAATGCTCCCATTCAATCAAACACACCTTCTCAACCTATTCCTACTTCTCCTCTACCTTCCACAACTCCTAATGAAGAAGCTATCAAAGACAAATCTTCCACTACAACACCTACACCTAAACCAACTCTTCTATATCCTTCAAGGTTGAAAAAGGACAAGTTAAAGAACAAGGATGACATCCAAGTCTCAAATTTCTTAAGGATGTTCAATCAACTCAACATCAACATATCCTTTGAGGAAGCGCTTGCTTATATGCCAAAGTTTGCTAAGATGTTCAAGGATTTACTCTCAAACAAGGAAAAATTGGTTGATTTGCCCAACACATCCCTTAATGAAAATTGTTCCGTCGTGCTACTTAAAACCTTACCAACAAAACTTGGAGATCCGAGGCGTTTCTTGATACCTTGTAATTTTCCTGGTGTGGAAAATTGCATGGCTTTGGCGGATCTAGGGGCAAGCATAAACCTCATGCCTTTATCGGTTTGGAAAAAACTCTCTCTTCCCGAGCTCACTCCCACTAGGATGACCCTTGAGTTAGCCAACTGAAACATAGCTTACCCCGTAGGTATCTCGGAGGATGTGTTTGTAGGTGTGGATAAGTTTACATTTCCGGCCGACTTTGTAGTGGTTGATTATGACATGGATCCTAGAGTTCCTTTGATTGTTGGTAGATCGTTTTTGAGAACGGGTCGTACTTTGATAGAGGTGGCGGAGGGAGAACTAATTATGAGAGTAGAGGATGAGAAAGTGGTGTTTAAGTTAGGGAAAGTTTGTGATAGGAAAGAGGTTAAGGAGTCTAGACCGTGTGAGACTATAAACCGTGGCCTCAATTGCTCCCTCTTTAACACCTTTTGGAGAGAGTGATTTCCTCTTGGAGGAATTTGAGTCTAACTTTCTTGGTGATGATGATTCTCCCATTAATTGGGAAGAAGATATTCTTACTATCCAAAAGTTGCTCAATGAGGACCCTATTCCTTCTCCTACTCCACAAGAAGTTACCAATGAGAATCCTTCCATAGTAAAACCTTCCATAGAGAGTCCACCTCCAATCGAACTTAAGGACCTTCCATCTCACTTAGAGTATGCTTTCTTAGAAGGCAAAGACCAATTACCCGTGATCATTGCTAAAGAGTTGAAAGAGGATGAGAATGAGCAACTCATTGAAGTCCTTAAGAAACACAAGAAAGCCTTAGCATGGAAAATATCCAACATAAGGGGAATTGATCCACATTTTTGTACACACAAAATCTTTATGGAGGATGATTACAAACCCGCCATTCAAAGTCAACGAAGGGTTAACCCAAAAATCCATGAGGTCATTAAGAAGGAAGTGATCAAACTCCTTGATGCGGGCATGATTTACCCCATTTCCAACTCTCCATGGGTTAGCCCGGTACATTGTGTTCTAAAAAAGGGTGGAATCACCGTAGTACCTAATGAAAACAATGAGCTTATTTCTACGAGACTTGTTACCGGTTGGAGAGTTTGTATTGACTATAGGAAGCTCAATAAGGCTACTAGGAAAGACCATTTCCCATTACCTTTTATGGACCAAATGCTTGAACGCTTAGCGGGAAATGAGTACTATTGCTTTCTTGATGGTTTTTCGGGTTATTTCCAAATACCCATTGACCCTAAGGATCAAGAAAAGACCACATTCACTTGTCCCTATGGTACATTTGCTTACAAGAGGATGCCTTTTGGCTTATGTACCGGGGACGTTTCAAAGGTGCATGATGGCGATTTTCCATGATATGATAGAGCAAACAATGGAGGTTTTTATGGATGACTTTTCCGTCTTTGGAGATTCATTTACCTCATGTCTCACCAATTTAGAAAGGATGCTTAAGCGTTGTGAGGGAACACGTTTAGTGCTTAATTGGGAGAAATGTCACTTTATGGTGAAAGAGGGGATTGTTTTAGGACACAAATTATCCAATAAGGGATTAGAAGTGGATCGAGCCAAAATTGATGTGATTGCTAAGCTTCCCCCACCCACTACGGCTAAAGGTGTAAGGAGTTTCTTAGGTCATGCGGGGTTTTATAGGCGCTTTATACAAGATTTTTCTAAGATAGCTAGACCGATGACTCACCTCTTGGAAAAAGAGGCTCCTTTCATTTTTAACCAAGATTGTTTGGAATCTTTTGGGACTCTTAAGGAGAAATCGACAAAGGCTCCCGTTTTGGTTTCTCCAAATTGGGAATTACCTTTTGACCTTATGTGTGACGCTAGTGATTATGCGGTGGAAGCCGTCTTAGGTCAAAGAGTGAAAAGCATTTTCAACCTATACACTATGCGAGTAAAACCATGACCGGTGCACAACTTCATTATACTACCACGGAAAAAGAGTTGCTTGCTATAGTTTATGCTTTTGAGAAATTTAGACCATACCTTGTGCTATCCAAAACCATAGTGTATACGGATCATTCCGCTCTCAAGTATCTCATGACAAAACAAGATGCTAAGCCTAGGCTTTTGAGATGGGTTTTGTTGCTTCAAGAGTTTAAGATAGATATTCGTGATAAGAAAGGGGCCGAGAACTTAGCGGCGGATCACTTGAGTAGACTTGAGCATCCTTTTCAAGGAGATTTTCCAAATCAAGAAATCAATGAATCCTTTCCATTAGAGGAGCTCATGTCTATCTCTTCCCAAGAGGATGCTACTCCTTGGTTTGCGGATATAGCAAACTATCTTGTGGGGAATGTGCTTATTGAGGGTCTTACTTACCAACAAAAGAAGAAATTTCTTAAGGAAGTTAAGTACTACTTTTGGGATGATCCTTATCTTTTTAGGCAATATGCGGACCAAATCATTAGACGGTGTGTAGATGGGCCCGAAGCATTTAAAATCTTAGAAGCATGTCATAAAGGACCTACGGGTGGACATTTTGGGCCCAACTATACCGCCAAGAAAGTCTTTGATTCGGGTTACTATTGGCCTTCCATTTACAAAGATGCCCAAGAAATGGTGAAATTTTGTGATGTGTGTCAAAGACAAAGAAAAATTACGCAACGTGATGAGATGCCATAAAATTTTATTCAAGAGTGTGAGATTTTTGATGTATGGGGCATAGATTTCATGGGACCTTTTCCATCTTCTAAGGGAAACAAGTATATACTTGTGGCGGTGGATTATGTGTCTAAATGGGTGGAGGCTAAAGCCTTACCTACCAATGATGCTAGAGTTGTTGTGAAGTTCTTAAAGCAATTGTTTGCTAGATTTGGTGTACCTCGGGCCATCATAAGTGATCGTGGTACGCACTTTTGTAATGATCAATTCACAAGAGTTATGAAGAAATATGGAGTTAATCATAGACTTTCTACCGCGTATCACCCTCAAACCAGTGGTCAAACCGAGTTCACAAATTGTGGTTTAAAGAGAATTTTAGAGAGAACGGTGGGAGAGCGTCGAGCTTCTTGGTCGGATAAGCTTGATGATGCTTTGTGGGCTTTTAGGACAGCTTTTAAGACACCAATTGGTTGTACTCCTTATAGGCTTGTCTATGGTAAAGCGTGCCACCTCCCATTTGAATTAGAACATAAGGCATCTTGGGCTCTCAAGTGGGGTAACTTTGATTTAAACCAAGCCAGTTCACATAGGAAAGATCAACTTAATGAGATGGATGAATTGAGAGCCAATGCTTATGAAAAATCTTTGCTTTACAAGGAAAAGACTAAGAAATTGCATGATGCTAAGATCAAGAACCGTGAGTTTAAAGTTGGAGAGTCGGTTCTCCTTTTTAACTCAAGGTTGAAACTTTTTGCGGGCAAGCTTAAGTCGAGATGGTCCGGTCCATTCACTATTGCTCAAGTGTTTCCATATGGAACTATTGAGTTGTCACAACCCGATGGACCAAACTTTAAAGTGAATGGTCACCGTGTGAAACATTATTTTGGGGAGGAAATTTCCGTTGAAATGGTCCAAGAGATCCCCATTTTCCCCATGAATTAATTCATTGAGGGACGAGTCGAGCTAGAGACTCATTAACTCAAGCATTGTATAACTAGGTTTAGAGTGTTGTAGGTTAGCAATAAGGGTATAGAATTGGAGATAAGTGTAGGGGAGACCTTCTTTTGTCTTCATGTTGTTTGTAGGGTTGCTCACTCATTTCATGCTTTGGAGCTTATGGAGGAGGCCCTTGTATCCGGTTCACTTCGTTACTATTGTGATCTTTCATTGACACCTTGTGCTTAAACATGAATTCACCAATAGTTTCCCTTGCCTTAACTTGGGTTAAGCAAAGTCTATTCATTGTCATAAGTGTAGGGGAAGTTTTTATACTTCCATGCTCTTAAACATTGAGGATAATGTTTAGCTTAAGTATAGGTGTGACAATCTAACATTTTCAGGTAGTGAAATATTTTCTCGTATAATATTTTGAAACTTACTTTTTGTGTTGGTTGACGAACTCACAATTTACGGATTTAAATTTGGGCTTACGTGCATAATTTGGCGTCTTTTACGACTAAACCGGAAACCTTAGGATTACGTATTTACGTTTTTGAACTCCGTTTTTTATGAGACAATTTTCATTGGATTCGTTTTGTGACGTTGATTCATAATTTATAAAAACGTTTTTCGTAAAACGACCCGAGGGCACGCAAATCGAGAAAACTAGAATCGAGAAATACCCGTAAACTAGTGAGATGGGACAAAACACATTTTCCCACCCCACTAGCATGGTTTGGACGGCAACATGACACCACACCATGAAGGTGGCATCAAGTTAGCTTAACTTACACCAAGTGTAAGCTAGCTTACACCTTAAGCCTTTTACCATTCCACTAACTAGCAAAACTAGCTACTTGTTTTCATTCCACCATTTCTCACATGCAAACCAACATCAAACTCTCTTAACACCCCTCCCCTTTCCGTCCAAAATATAGCAACAAACACCCCATTTGATCTCTTCTAGCCATGAAACACATGTTTACTAGCTCTATTAAGGAGTTCTCTTGAAGCCTTGATCATTTGGTGGCCATATTAACATCTTTGGAGGTGATTTGCTTGTGTCCCAGGGATGATTTTCCAACCTATGTTCTTGATATTTGATGGTCTTGGAGATACTTATTGTGTTCATCAAGTTCTTGTCTTCCAAAAACAAGAAATCCACTTGGTTGGTAAAGAAGATCATCCTCTCCATTTTTCTCTTGTTATTTTGTAAAGAACAAATGTATTTTCTTTCATTTTGTATATTTATATGATGTATATATGATGATAAAAATGTTGTGTGGGGATCAAGTGTTGATAAATATGCTTAAAAAGGATGATAACTATAAGAAATGAAGCTAAAATCTTGATTATTTAGTTGGCTGTATAAAAACAGTAGAAAACTAAAACAAGAACTGATAAAATTGCATGGTTTGATCCATTTACAGTAAGTAGAAGATGTTATACACATGTGAGAGTTGGCCATGCAATGGAATCAAAATAATGAGTGAGATATGATCAAAACAAGTTAGGTGGTCTAATCTGAATAAGCAGTTTTGTAGGGACTGTTAAGGAAAGTTTAACTCAAAATGGGCAGTATCTATAGCTAAGTTAAATGTAACACATAATATGAAGAACATGTCACCCAAAAATGAGCTTCTAATTCATTATATAACTCTAGATATGTTAAAAATGGTGAACATGAAGTTAAAAATCAGATTTTTGGAAATAATGTTTATTATTATTATATAAGCACTCACATTATAATGTATAAAATGTAAAAATATAAACCCACTAACTTATAAAACTTATTTATATAAATATATAAAAGGTTAATTAAATGGGTAAATTATATAAATGGTGGTGAAATAATATTTATAAGTAATAAAAACTATAAACTTGATTTTTACGACTTTTTCGGCTATCGCCGTAAAATTAACGTTTTTCGCCAAATAAAACTTAGACGCTCAAACCCGTCTAATGTAAATTTTATAGAAGTCATATACTGATGTATAGGTAACTAATACAAGTAAAAACTGATAAAACCCGAACTATAAGAAATACGGACATTTACGAGCTAACTAAACATATTGGACTAATAATTGGACTTAATAAGATAAAAACTTGTAAAAAGAACTTATTGGGCTTAACCCATTTGGGCCCAACATAGAAAGTATATATACTGATAATATAGGTATAAAAGGGATAAAAACAAGTTAAAGAACTTATAAAAGGCTTAATGGACTTAAAATAGGTAAATAGGTTAAATCTAGCAAACTAGTAAGACGTTACCAAAACGTAAACGCTAAAATGAGTAAACAAGGATGTATAAACCCACCTGATCATCATCATATGTATAAAATCATCATATGTATATTGTTATTTTGATAAAAGTCATTGGACCGAGTCTAAGACCGATTATTATTTATATAGGTTTCCGTGACCGAAGCACGCCCGTAGCCGATAATCCGCCTTTCATTAACAACGTGAGTTCATAGCCTCGCACTCTTTTAAATGTTTTATAAAATGATTTGTAAACCCGCGAGGGAGATAACATGCTAGATTTTATAAAAATAGAACACAAGTAGTCCCGATTGTATGCTTAATGATATGGACCCGAATGATGCTATGACCCTATATTCGAGACTAAAAGGATTATTAGTAGTTAGGTTATGTCACTTAAAGTCCCATTAGCATGAATTGTGAACTGCCGGGATTTGGTAGACGCTTATGCATTTGATAGTACTATTTGGGGACGATCACCCCAGTTCGCGCCTTGACGGTTGATCCCCGTCGTACCACATTGATTGGTAAGCGAATTTATATATGAGAAGGTTCCACAACGTGATTTTTGTGACGACACGCTAACTTAGATGGGCAAACTGTTTGTCGGGTTCGCGGCCCGCTGTTTTCATAGTAAGGTAACAATGTCATGCGGCTAATAATAATCCTATTCAATCTATATAATCCAAATAAAAATGTATCCTATATATGATAACGACGCTATTACGATGAATATATTACCTATCATGGTAATATAGAGACTACGGTCTCATGGACGGTTTAAGATGTATGCTTGATTTATATATTGCCTGACTAGCAATATGAGGACTTACTTCCGATATTATACTTGTGTTCTGATTTTAAATGATTGTTTTATATAACGGTTTTCATTAAACTCTATGAATTCACTCGGCATTCGCTGATATGATTTTTGCATGTTTTTATCTCAGGTGCTTGAAGGTAATCCGGATGGAGATCGACTCTGATGGCCCACTTAATATTAAAAATGTTCATTCGATCTGTGTTTTGTAAACTTAATGACCTGTATAATTTGGGACCTGTTGTACGCTTTTAAAACTTTTTATCGAATGAATGTATGTTAAACCTTGAACAACCATTTTTATGTGTTGTCTATGATTGGAGTTATTGTGCTATCCCGTAACACTCTAAAAGACCCTTCCGCTGTACCGATACAAAAAATGAGAGTGTTACAGTTTGGTACCAGAGCTCTCGTTATAGAGAACAAAGGATTTTAAAAACCAAGGTTTTGAACAAAACTTTTCAAAATCTTTTGACAATGAACATTTGAGAAAATATTTAAAAAATCTTTTGACTATAACGGTGCCAGAGATCTCCGACGTTACCAACAAGCCCTATTGAGAAGATATATATTTTGATATATATAATTTAATTTATATATATGTATATATCGTGATTTCATTATGTAATTGTTTAACTAGTATGTTATCCTAATACGAGATATATATATAAATGCAGATTGTCATGGCTGACCCTAATATTCCTGTAGAAAACCATGCTATTCCCGAACCTAATATAGAAGATGATCCTTATTTAGACTTAGTAGATTATGATATCGATGATGAGGAGGAACCATTTGAGGATCCCGAGCCCGAGTTAGGACTAGGAGATCAGATTGCCCCTCAGGTTGACTTGGTAGAGAATGAGATTGAGAATGTGGATATTGAGAATGTGGATATTGAGAACGATGATGAGATTGGGTTAGATAATTTAGATGATGAGATTGACGACGAGGATGTCGAGGAGGATGTAGGAATAGATGTTGAGGTTGATGACGATGAGAAAGCTGAGCTTATTTATCCGTATGATGTTCCAGAGGGCGAGCCTTTGCCCCCACCAGTTTGTTTGTCTGATTCTGAGATTGAGTTACCTAGGGATGAAACGTCTAAATCGTCTGAATCTGATTCTGAATCAGAGGAGGATGAGGATGATGATGCACCTGACGGTACTGATGGTATTGCTACTCGTAGACGTGAGATAGGAGAGTCGTCTAGTGCTCGAGAGGCTACTCATATTGATGGTCTTGCACCATGGGCCTTGAGACGTGATCAAGATGCTTCCCGTGTTAAGAGTTGTGTGACAGAGGTTGGATTAGGTGTTGTTCAGACTCAGGTTGCTTATTTGGAGTCGAAGACTAAGGTTGGCGAGAAAGAGCGGGAATTGCTTAGTTTGGATTTGAATGATGTAGAGTGTGGTTTGAATGAGGCTTTTAGGAGGTTATCGGTGTTGGAAAGTGGTGAGTATGCTGCTATGAAGAGAAAAGTTAATACTATGGAGATTCAGTTGAGTGTAGCTCGTGCGATGCGTGAGAAAGCTGAGAAGGAGTTGAATATATCCGTGGGTTGGAACAGTAGATTTTATGCTGACATGGTTGAAAGAGGAGTAATCCGTAAGCGCCCAGCTGAAGATGTGTCTAGTGATCGTCCGACGAAGATTCAGAAGACGATGGATGATGGACCATCTGGTGGTTCTCAGTAGACCAGTCTGTATTTAGTAGTGACCTTTATATCTTTTGTGCTTTTGTAGCTTTGACTGAACCGACTTGTTAGTAATAGACTTAGCACGAATTTTGAGTGTATATAGTGCTAGAACTTTGATATGGGATGTACTAAGACAATACTTTTGTTTCAGATCGAATGAAATATGTATCTTGTCTTGAATTCCATATTGTGCCTTATTTGTATCTTGATTATGAATTCGATTCATATTATATGAATCCTTGGTTGGATGAATGCTTAATACTTTGAAATTGTGAAATTATAGAACTATGCCGCCCAAGAAGGCTGTGACTGAGGATGATGTACGTAGGATTATTACGGAGCAAGTTACCGCATCTATGACTGAATTTATGGCAAATGCTAGAAATGAAGCTGGCGGTAGTGGAGCTGGCGGTAGTGGAGCTGGCGGTAGTGGAGCTGGCGGTAGTGGAATTGGCGGTACTAATGTGAATGTGAATGCTAATAATGTGAATGCTAATGTTGGAGGAAATGTAGGAGGACTTGGAACTAATGCACCTGAAGTTGGTGGTTGTACTTATGTGACGTTCATGAAGTGTGAACCTCTACCTTTTAATGGAACTGAAGGTGCTGTAGGATTAAGCCAGTGGATCGAAAAGATTGAATCGGTGTTTAGGATTAGTAAGTGTAAGGAAGAAGATAAGGTGACTTTTGCTATGGCTACTCTTAAAGGTCGTGCGTTGACTTGGTGGAACGGGAGAATTGCTTTCATGGGTCTTGATGCTGCTAATGCTACTCCTTGGGCTGAAATTAAGAAGTGGATGACTTTGGAGTTTTGTCCTCGTAGTGTGATTATTAGGTTAGAACAAGAGTTGATTCATTTGAGAATGAAAGGTGTGGACATTGATAGTTACACGAACTGATTCCATGAGTTGGCCTTGCTATGTCCTCGATTGGTTGAACCCGAAGAGATCCGAATTGAGCAATATGTTAAAGGGTTGACCAGGAATATCCGGGGGGACGTGACATCATCGAAACCACTGACCATTGATGATGTTGTTCGAATGGCTTACCGACTCATTGGACAGATAATTCAGGATAAGGAAGATGAAGCCCGTGTAGGTGAGAAAAGAAAGGGTGACGGTGATCGTGTAGATAGAGGTGATAATAGGAAGAATTTCAATCGCCGTAAGAACCAGAGAAAGGGGAATGCAAATGCTCTTACCTACAACAATGCACCGCGCAACGATGATAGATGTCCTAACTGTGGCAACAAGAGGCATGCTGGCGACTGCTGGAAGTGCCGAAATTGCGGAAAGCTTGGACACAAGGTTGAAAGGTGTAAGAAGGGAACCATTTGCTTCAACTGTAATGAGGAAGGTCATAGGAAATCGGAATGCCCCAAGTTGAAAGCGATTGTACCTGGAAGAAACCCCCAGGGTGGTATCTACCAACTTGGAACAATTGAGGTGAAGAAAGAGGATCCGAATGTCGTTACCGGTACGTTTTTACTCAACAATCATTATGCTGTTGCTTTATTCGATTCGGGTGCTAATAGGAGCTTTGTATCCACTAAATTTAGTGCCCTTATTGATATTGAACCTATTCAGATAAGTACCAGTTACGAGGTGGAATTGGCTGATGGTAAATTAGTGAAAACTAATAAGCTATTAGAAGGATGCTCTCTAAATCTCTTGAACCATTCCTTTCCGATTGATTTGATGTTGATAGAATTAGGTAGTTTTGATATTATTATTGGTATGGGTTGGTTGTCATTGAATAATGCTACTATTTTATGTGGAGAGAAGAAGGTTAAGATTCCTCTTAGGAATAGGACGTTAGTAATTGATGGTAGTCGAGGTAAATCCCGTTTGAAAATCGTTTCATGTATTAAAGTCCAAAAGTACATCAGGAACGGTTGTGAGTTATTCTTAGCTCAAGTGACCGGGAATGAGTCTAGGGAGAAACGATTGGAAGATGTACCTATTATTTGTGAATTTCCTGAGGTATTTCCTAAAGATTTACCCGGACTTCCACCAATAAGGCAAGTAGAGTTTCGAATCGATTTAATTCCTGGTGCTGCACCGGTGGCACGTGCGCCTTACCGATTAGCCCCTTCTGAATTAAAGGAGTTATCTGAGCAACTTAAGGAGTTGTCTGATAAAGGTTTTATTCGACCGAGCTCGTCATCTTGGGGAGCTCCAGTCTTGTTCGTTAAGAAGAAGGATGGATCTTTTCGTATGTGCATTGATTATAGGGAACTGAATAAGTTGACAATTAAAAATCGATATCATTTACCTAGGATTGATGATTTGTTTGATCAACTGCAAGGATCTAGTGTGTATTCTAAGATAGATTTGCGGTCAGGATATCACCAACTTTGCGTCCGTGAAGAAGATATTCCTATAACTGCATTTAGAACTCGTTATGGACACTATGAATTTCAAGTAATGCCATTTGGGTTAACTAACGCACCTGCGGTTTTCATGGATTTAATGAATCGAGTGTGCAAGTCCTACTTGGATAAATTTATGATTGTGTTTTTTGACGATATTCTAATCTATTCTAAGAATGAAGATGAACATAGAGAACATTTGAGGATTGTTTTGAAATTGTTGAAGGATGAAAGGTTGTATGCTAAGTTTTCGAAGTGTGATTTCTGGTTAGATTCTGTGCAATTTCTTGGTCATGTGATTAACAGAGATGGAATTCATGTTGATCCTGCAAAGGTTGAAGCTATTAAGAATTGGTTTGCACCGACAACACCAACGGAAGTGCGACAGTTCTTAGGTTTGGCTGGCTATTATAGGCGATTCATTAAAGAATTTTCTTTGATAGCTAAACCCTTGACTAAGCTTACTCAGAAGAATAAACCTTTCGTTTGGGGAAGTGATGAAGATGGAGCATTTCAGACATTGAATCAAAAATTATGTAGTGCGCCAATCTTATCATTACCCGACGGGAGTGAAGATTTTGTAGTGTATTGTGATGCATCTCTTAGAGGTTATGGAGCTGTTTTGATGCAGCGAGAGAAAGTGATAGCTTATGCTTCTAGGCAATTAAGGAAGAGTGAGGAGAATCATACTACTCATGATCTTGAGTTAGGAGCTGTAGTCTTTGCTCTTAGGTTGTGGAGACATTATCTGTATGGCACCAAATGTACGGTATTCACCGATCACAAAAGCCTACAGTATATTCTCGATCAGAAGGAATTGAACATGAGGCAACGAAGATGGATAGAGTTGTTAAGTGATTATGATTGTGATATAAAATATCACCCAGGAAAATCCAATGTTGTTGCCGATGCGTTAAGTAGGAAAGACAGAGAGCCTATCAGGGTGCGTTCTCTAGTCTTGACCGTGCATAATAATTTGCCTGAGCAAATTAGAAATGCGCAAATAGAAGCTTGTAAGAAGGAGAAATTTTGTTAATGAAGGGTTCCGAGGAGAAGGAGATCCTTTAGAGGTTAGAGCTGATGGAGTGAAATGTTTAAGAGGTCGTATGTGGATACCTAAGTTTGGAGGCTTAAGAGATTTGATTATGTTAGAATCCCATAAATCTAAGTATTCCATTCATCCGGAATCTGATAAGATGTACCATGATTTGAAGAAGTTGTATTGGTGGCCGAATATGAAAGCTGACATATATATGTATGTTCTTCAATGCTTGACTTGTGCTAGAGTTAAAGATGAACATCAAAAGCCATCAGGACTACTTCAACAACCAAAGATTCCTGAATGGAAGTGGGAGCGAATTACGATGGACTTTATCACCAAGCTTCCTAGAACATCATCTGGAAACAATTCGATTTGGGTTATTGTCGACAGACTAACCAAATCAGCACACTTCATTCCGGTTAAGGAGCAGTTCTCACTGGAGAAGCTGACTCGAATATACCTTGATAATGTTGTATGCAAGCATGGAGTGCCTGTATCGATCATTTCAGATCGAGATCCTAGATTCGCATCGAATTTTTGGAAATCTCTCCAAAGATCTTTGGGAACGAATCTCGACATGAGCACTGGTTATCACCCCCAGACTGATGGGCAGAGTGAAAGGACGATACAAACACTGGAAGATATGTTGAGAGCTTGTGTGTTAGACCTTTGGTAAGAATTGGGATAAACATTTGTCGTTAGCAGAGTTTTCGTATAACAATAGTTACCGTTCTAGTATTAAGGTTGCACCGTTTGAAGCTTTGTATGGTATGAAGTGTAGATCTCCTGTATGTTGGAGTGAAGTTGGGGATACCTAGCTCACGGGACCGGAATTGATCCGGGAGACTACGGAGATGATAGTTAAGATTAAGAATAGGTTGTTAACTGCCCGTAGTAGACAGAAGAGTTAAGCGGATGTGCGGCGGAAGCCAATGGAGTTTGAAGTGGGTGACCGAGTAATGTTGAAGGTATCGCCATGGAAAGGCGTTATCGGATTTGGAAAGCGAGGAAAATTGAATCCCCGTTACATTGGACCCTTTAAGATTTTATCTAGAGTAGGTCCGGTGGCTTACAAACTAGAGTTACCCCCAGAACTTCATGGTGTTCACAACACATTCCATGTATCTAATCTGAAGAAATGTCTAGCAGTGAGTGATGAGAAAATTCCGTTAGGTAAGGTTCGAATAGATGGGAAGTTGCATTTTATCGAAGAGCCCGTAGAAGTTATGGACCGTGAGGTAAAGCAACTGAAACAAAGTCGGATACCTATTGTCAACATCCGATGGAATTCAAAGCATGGACCGGAGTATACTTGGGAACGAGAGGATGAAATGTGGAAGAAATATCCGCACCTCTTCGATTTCAATAAGAAACGGACAACCAAATGAAATGGATCACGAGGACGTTGATCCCTTTTAGGAGGAAAAGCTGTGACAATCTAACATTTTCAGGTAGTGAAATATTTTCTCGTATAATATTTTGAAACTTATTTTTGTGTTGGTTGACGAACTCACAATTTACGGATTTAAATTTGGGCTTACGTGCATAATTTGGCGTCTTTTACGACTAAACCGGAAACCTTAGGATTACGTATTTACGTTTTTGAACTCCGTTTTTGATGAGACAATTTTTATTGGATTCGTTTTGTGACGTTGATTCATAATTTATAAAAACATTTTTCGTAAAACGACCCGAGGGCACGCAAATCGAGAAAACTAGAATCGAGAAATACCCGTAAACTAGTGAGATGGGACAAAACACATTGTCCCACCCCACTAGCATGGTTTGGACGGCAACATGACACCACACCATGAAGGTGGCATCAAGTTAGCTTAACTTACACCAAGTGTAAGCTAGCTTACACCTTAAGCCTTTTACCATTCCACTAACTAGCAAAACTAGCTACTTGTTTTCATTCCACCATTTCTCACATGCAAACCAACATCAAACTCTCTCAACACCCCTCCCCTTGCCGTCTAAAATATAGCAAAACACCCCATTTGATCTCTTCTATCCATGAAACACATGTTTACTAGCTCTATTAAGGAGTTCTCTTGAAGCCTTGATCATTTGGTGGCCATATTAACATCTTTGGAGGTGATTTGCTTGTGTCCTAGGGCTGATTTTCCAATCTATGTTCTTGATATTTGATGGTCTTGGAGATACTTATTGTGTTCATCAAGTTCTTGTCTTCCAAAAACAAGAAATCCACTTGGTTGGTAAAGAAGATCATCCTCTCCATTTTTCTCTTGTTATTTTGTAAAGAACAAATGTATTTTCTTTAATTTTGTATATGTATATGATTTATATATGATGATAAAAATGTTTTGTGGGGATCAAGTGTTGATAAATATGCTTAAAAAGGATGATAACTATAAGAAATGAAGCTAAAATCTTGATTATTTAGTTGGCTGTATAAAAACAGTAGAAAACTAAAACAAGAACTGATAAAATTGCATGGTTTGATCTATTTACAGTAAGTAGAAGATGTTATACACATGTGAGAGTTGGCCATGCAATGGAATCAAAATAATGAGTGAGATATGATCAAAACAAGTTAGGTGGTCTAATCTGAATAAGCAGTTTTGTAGGGACTGTTAAGGAAAGTTAAACTCAAAATGGGCAGTAGCTATAACTAAGTTAAATGTAACACATAATATGAAGAACATGTCACCCAAAAATGAGCTTCTAATTCATTATAGAACTCTAGATATGTTAAAAATGGTGAACATGAAGTTAAAAATCAGATTTTTGGAAATAATGTTTATTATTATTATATAAGCACTCACATTATAATGTATAAAATGTAAAAATATAAACCCACTAACTTATAAAACTTATTTATATAAATATATAAAAGGTTAATTAAATGGGTAAATTATATAAATGGTGGTGAAATAATATTTATAAGTAATAAAAACTATAAACTTGATTTTTACGACTTTTTCGGCTATCGCCGTAAAATTAACGTTTTTCGCCAAATAAAACTTAGACGCTCAAACCCGTCTAATGTAAATTTTATAAAAGTCATATACTGATGTATAGGTAACTAATATAAGTAAAAACCGATAAAACCCGAACTATAAGAAATACGGACATTTACGAGCTAACTAAACATATTGGACTAATAATTGGACTTAATAAGATAAAAACTTATAAAAAGAACTTATTGGGCTTAACCCATTTGGGCCCAACATGGAAAGTATATATACTGATAATATAGGTATAAAAGGGATAAAAACAAGTTAAAGAACTTATAAAAGGCTTAATGGACTTAAAATAGGTAAATAGGTTAAATCTAGCAAACTAGTAAGACGTTACCAAAACGTAAACGCTAAAATGAGTAAACAAGGATGTATAAACCCACTTGATCATCATCATATGTACAAAATCATCATATGTATATTGTTATTTTGATAAAAGTCATTGGGCCGAGTCTAAGACCGATTATTATTTATATAGGTTTCCGTGACCGAAGCACGCCCGTAGCCGATAATCCGTCTTTCATTAACAACGTGTGTTCATAGCCTCGCACTCTTTTAAATGTTTTATAAAATGATTTGTAAACCCGCGAGGGAGATAACATGCTAGATTTTATAAAAATAGAACACAAGTAGTCCCGATTGTATGCTTAATGATATGGACCCGAATGATGCTATGACCCTATATTCGAGACTAAAAGGATTATTAGTAGTTAGGTTATGTCACTTAAAGTCCCATTAGCATGAATTGTGAACTGCCGGGATTTGGTAGACGCTTATGCATTTGATAGTACTATTTGGGGACGATCACCCCAGTTCGCGCCTTGACGGTTGATCCCCGTCGTACCACATTGATTGGTAAGCGAATTTATGTATGAGAAGGTTCCACAGCGTGATTTTTGTGACGACACGCTAACTTAGATGGGCAAACTGTTTGTCGGGTTCACGGCCCGCTGTTTTCATAGTAAGGTAACAATGTCATGCGGCTAATAATAATCCTATTCAATCTATATAATCCAAATAAAAATGTATCCTATATATGATACTGACGCTATTACGATGAATATATTACCTATCATGGTAATATAGAGACTACGGTCTCATGGACGGTTTAAGATGTATGCTTGATTTATATATTGTCTGACTAGCAATATGAGGACTTACTTCCGATATTATACTTGTGTTCTGATTTTAAATGATTGTTTTATATAACGGTTTTCATTAAACTCTATGAATTCACTCGGCATTCGCTGATATGATTTTTGCATGTTTTTATCTCAGGTGCTTGAAGGTAATCCGGATGGAGATCGACTCTGATGGCCCACTTAATATTAAAAATGTTCATTCGATCTGTGTTTTGTAAACTTAATGACCTGTATAATTTGGGACTTGTTGTACGCTTTTAAAACTTTTTATCGAATGAATGTATGTTAAACCTTGAACAACCATTTTTATGTGTTGTCTATGATTGGAGTTATTGTGCTATCCCGTAACACTTTAAAAGACCCTTCCGCTGTACCGATACGAAAAATGAGAGTGTTACAGTAGGGGGGTCTTCTATCGAAGTGACCTTACCTAGAACTTGTCATTGATCTTCATGATAACTTGGAAAATTAATTTTTCAAACATTTTTCAAATTTTTGATCTACTTTGGCCACCAAAAATATGCATTCATAATTTTTGCATCTATCATTTTTCATTTGCATAACACATTTGCATTGTATATATCTTTTCTTTTATCTTTCATCAAAAATATGTAAAAAGAAAAATATAATAAAAACATGGTTTTAACAAATTTAGACTTCTTTGACATATTAGGCCCGCCTTGGATATTTTGACTCAACCCGAGTTTGGTTATCTTAGCTTACTCTAGCTAGTATCCTTAACCATGTAGTCCTTCATTGGTCTATTAGGCTAAGCATCCACCAATCTCATTATTTGAGATTTTAAATTTGTGGAGAATGGGAAATGATAGAGTTGAAGCAAGCATAAAAGGGCTAGATAAACTTCATGATAATTACTTGTGGCTAAACCCTTCTTTTCTTTCCCTCTAAATTCTTCGCATGTATATATGTTAATAAATGATCATGAACGGTTTTAACTGATTTGTAATCTCTTATGTATTTTTGTCTAATCATTCATGGTTGATATAAGTACGTCTTAAGATTCTAAGTTAGAACGTTTTATGTGTACAAGACTTATGTCATGCTTAATATTTAGCGGGTGTTTTTCCTTTTATTCTTTTAAACTTTCTTAGTGAGGAATAAAGAAAAATAAGAGCGGCTTATGAAAAGAATGAGTGGCTAGAAAAAAAAGAAAAAGAAAAGAAAAGAAAAAAAATATATACAAGACTCCCAAGAGGGGCAGTGTGGTGTTAATTATAGTGACTATTGAGTTCCAATATTACCTTGACGGGTTGCGGGGATTCAATAGATTGCTCCAATCCAATATTACCTTGACGGATTGCGGGGTTGAAGATCCAAAGTCTCAAGAAGATGGCGGATGTAAATTATTGCGTGAGTTTTATTTTTCTTTCCTTAGCGAGTGTGTAGCTACTTATGAAAGCATGACATGAGGATTTTACACATAAGGCGAATGACTTATTACTCTTGAAACGGACTTATATTAATTGTGAGCGGTTTTTCAAGTAATGGATGAGAGGATTACTTAGGATTAAAACTGTGCTTCCTTATTTTTGGATTTTGCATTTCTTATACTTCACACTTGAAATAAATGACAAATTTGCCCACAAGCAATTTGCTCAAATAATAACCGGTTCCACATTTAATTGTCATGAATAAGTTGATGCACTTTTTACTTGTGAATACAATGATCCCATTTTTAAGCTTGGTATGGGGAAAGTGAAACTTGAGGGTGATAAATGTGCATGGTACCCAAGCCCTAATCCAAGTCATTGTTTTCTTTATGAGTTATTTCCAGCAAACCATTTCAAGAAAAAACAAAAAGATATAGATAGAATTGTATTTTGTTCATTGCATTGTTAAAAATTAAAATCATGCATCATATAGTGTAGAGTAGTGTAGATGCATTCCATAATGGCCAAGGTGGATTAATTATGAGGAGAATGTAAATTTGTACTTTAAAATATAGCATTGCATGAGGACATGACAATGTTCAAGTGTAGGGGATTTGATATGAGCAAAAACTCATATCAATTTATCAACAAATCACCCAAAAATACAAGGAAATTACCTAACTTTTGTGCTATAAAAGCAGTATTATGTGGTATGTTCTTTGTTTATGCTCAAATAGGTAAGAAGGATACAATTTCAAGCAAACAAAGGAAAATCAAGCTTAATTGGATGAAAAAGACAAAGAAGGATCAAAAGTGACAAGACTTTGAAGACAAAGGACCTATCTTGACAATCTGCCAAAGATGAAGGACCAAAAGTGTAAATTTTTCAAAGTCAAGATCAAAGTCAAATATGGTCAACTCTCAATTCAATCAAGTCAAAGGGCTTAAATGTTTAAAATGCAAGTTGAAGGACTGAAATTGTCAAAGAAATGAAGATTATAGCTCAAAAGTTCAAACTGCCAAAGTTGAGGGGTTAATTATGTCATTTGTTGGAAGTTATATGGTGCTTGATCCGTGTGAACTATTCTCAACCAATGAGGAGTCAAGAAATAAGAGGCAAGGATTTCCAGCTATGCCACTAGCGCCGTTTTCACATTAAATACAAGATCTCAACAGTGTAGCGCACTACTTCCATTTTCCACCAATAACAACACGCCATGCAATAATCACTTTTATCCAAATTGGATAACGATCTGTGTGCTTCCCTCTTAACTAACCACAACTGTACACGTGTTCATCTTCTTCAACAAAGAACCCAGGGACGGGATTGAGCTAGAATGCATTTCAGAAGAAGTTATAAACATCAAAGTTGATCAAAATCAAGAGACAAATACAACCTAACAACTCAATTAACATGAAATCATTTCAATCAAAAATCCCCAAAAGTGTTCTTCACCTGCAAAATTCAATCAAGTAGAATTGTCCACGTGGAAGCTTGGGATTGGATGCAACATGTCACTCTCCTTCACCAACTCTCATCTGCATTCTATAAATACCCTAGATAGCTTTCATTTCTTGTAATGTAGAAAAGTGTGAAAACACACACACTTTTTAGTTTTCTCTCAACTTAGTAGTTTTAGCTTAACAACTCAAGAGACTGACAATCTCTTGAGTCTGTTATTTGTTGTAACCAATTTACCAGCTTTGTAACCATTTTTCCAATTCAATAAATAAAATTCACATTCATCTCTATCATCTACTGTTCATACCTTGAATCTTGTTCTCATTGTGTTACTGTTAGCTCATTGTGATCATATCTGATCATGATTAGCTAAGTTTTGGAGATATTGTAGTTGTTGGAGTGTTCTGTTCATCCAGTTCCAATCCTAGTTGATTTTGAAGATTTCAAGTTCATCAATGGAGATTTAGATGATGGTAGCTGTTAATTAGTAGATATTTCGTTTATTCTAGTGCTAAGGTGGTGGTTTAGCACTAGCTAGAAAGCTCAGCACTTCTCTACTCCCCAATGGATGCCTAAGCTAGAAGGTTTCAAGTTCTGAGTTCTTGTTCTACTAAAGTGTTGTCTGCCTGTTCAATTCCTAGTTAATTCTTGATTGAATGCATGATAAAATGTGTTTAGCTAGTATTTGATCTGATCTTAGTGTTTTGGTAGCTTAATTGTAGCTTAATTCTTGCTCATTAGCCTTATACTTGTTCTGCTTTCAGCTTTTTCAGTCATTTCAGCTTATTAGATCATATTGAGTTCTAGCTTTTTAAACTGTTTGTAACTGGTTCATTTGCATTTCATTTGGCTCATTGAACTTAGTCTGATATCACATTTCATTCAGTTTAGTCAATTGCCTTTAATCCCTTCACAAAAATTGAGATAGTTCAGTAAAGTAGTGTTTGGGATTGGTTTTCAAGTAGTGTTCAAGTTTTGAAAATTGGTTAAATCTTGTTCATTTACAATCACTTAGGGCCTGTTTGTTTAGTATTTTTATTAAGTCCTGTAAAATTAAAGTGTCTGTAAAAATATATGTTGTCTGTTTGTAGACGGATATATCACTGTTTGTTTTGTGTGCTGAATATAGAGTCTGAATGACAGAAGTTTACTATTATGTCCTTTTAAATTAGTTACGTGAGGAAGTTAGAGGGTAAATATGTAAAATAAAGATAATAAGTCATGACTTAATACAGAAAGCACCCTCTTGTTGGCTTTTTCCAGAAAGTCATTAGTTTATTTTAAGCACAAAACAAACAAACTACTTATGACTTAATCCATATTCCTATTTTTTAATTAAGACTTTATAAGTCCTTATAAAACACTACCTTAGTCATAACAAACCAAGTTTAGTACTTTTCAAGTCATTTTATTAGTCAAAAAGGCAATTGGCATTAAAAAAGTCTGGGTCAGTCTTTGTTATAGAATTTCAGAAAAAGTTCATGATTTCAATTGATTCGCAGTTCTTTGTTTCTTGATAAAATTATATGAAACCAGTTCTCATCTCTCACTTAACATCTGAACTTTTAGCTTATAGAAGGAAATTATACAGTATCTAGTTTTGAGGAAGAAATAAGCAAATCAATAAGCACTTGAGCATTTGTCATTCCCTGTAATAAATAGATGGACTGATTTCTCATATTGTCATTTCCACTTCAAAAACTTGCTAATTTTCTTTTACAAATCAATACAAAAAGTGTTCATGAGTAAGTTTTGAGATTTTGAGCTTTTTGAAAAATCTAGTCAACGAAAGTCAACATAAGCTCATTTTAGCTTATTTTCAATTTTAAAGCTTATTACTGGATCATTTTCTTTGAAACTAGATTTCCCATTCTTCTTGTGAGCTGTTTAACAAGTTTCTTCATTAAAATCAAGTTGTGCATGAGTAGCTTATTAGAAAGCTTATTTTGAGCTTATTTGAAATTGCTTATTAGAGTTCTAGCCAGTTTCAGCTTATTTCCTATCACAAGTCTAGCTTAATTTCAATTTTAAGACTTTTGAAAGTAGTTTGAGCTTATTTGGTCAAGAAACGAGCTCAAACGAGCTTATTTTGGTCCTTAACCCGTTTTTGTTTAAAAAGTCTTGAAAATTGCATTTTGGTCCCTTGAGTATTAAGCAGTTTCACTTTAAGGCTAAACTTCCAACTAATTAGGGTTTGCAAAAATTAGGTCCTTGTATTTCCAAGTTTGTTAAAAAGTGGTTAGTCAGTTTTCAAATTAGTTAAAATTTAGTTACTTTGTTTGATAAAATTTTCACTTTTAGTCCATTTGGTTAACTGATTTTGCATATATAGTCCCTAGACTTTTTGACTTTGTATTTTTGGCATTTATATTTCATTGAATTTACATTTTCAGTCCTTATATTTTGTAGAATTTACATTTTAGCATTTTACTTGAATAAATACTTGGTTTGTGCACTTTGTTTTACGTATAAGTAGACTGTATTTTTCATTTTAGCCAGGATTTGTTTGAATTAGCTATAGAATATCCAAATATTTTACCAACCAAAAACAATTAAAAACTCGATCTTGTTAGGACTTTCAATTTGTTAAGAACTGAGAAAACGAACTTCAACTATACATATTTCACCCGCCTTGTTAACATCCCCTTGGTACCAAGTCAAACCACAATAACTGAGACGGTATGTGTCCCCCGATCCAAATCATAAACATAATCAAGAATCACATAGCAATTAATCATAAGTGTACACACAAGTCCATTACCAATCATAAAACATTCACAGCATAAGTTATAAAACCAAACAGTGTCTCTTCCATCCCATCTGGAAGTCAAAATCATTAAAAGACATGGGACTATGAAACTCACCTGATTGAGCTTCTCCAAAAATCCGCGCACTAGCAAAAAAAAGCTTTGATTTATGAAACCCCCAAATTTTATGAAAAAACCCTAATTCTTCTCTTTTTTAGTAGACTATAAATCCTCCAGGAAGCAAGTTTTATGTTTTTGATTTGTGTATGGAACTCCTTATATAGTACAAAAAGTCCTAGACCAACCATAAGCCCACTTACCATAAATTTTCCCCTTCCTTTTTGTTTTAATCATAATAACCGACCCTCCCCTCTTAAATTTCGTTTTTTATTTATTTTAATTATTAATAATTGTAACAATAATATTATCTTAATTTTACTTAATTTATTTCAGCTCCTAAAGCCTCCAAAACCTCAAAACCGTAAAACTAGTCAAATTTACGCGTATACCGTAAAAGACGTAAAATATACAGTTTTATAAAAACTCTTGAAATATGAAATAAACTAATTAACTAAGTCCTAAATGAATTAAAACCATCCTAAAAAATAATCCCGTGACTAATTACCTCATCCAAGACCTCTAAATGCTAAACCTTAAATCGTAAAAATACGATTTTCTATAATACATATACGTATACGTAAACCACTAAATAACACCATCATAATTCATAGTCACTTCTTTGTGAGCTCATGAACATGAAAAACATCACACATTGTTTCACTCACAAGGTACCCCGTACCCGAAACGATATCCAAACCACAATCTATACACACCAATTAGCACATAAACACGTAAAGACACGTAACTTGCACAAAATAAAACTAAGTGACTGTTAGCCCTATATTTTATATAGTCGAACAAGAATGTAATAGGTCATCTTAGTCGTTAAAAGGTCTTGTATTGTAATAGGTTAGTCGGGAAAACCGGGCTTGGACTTTAAGCTAATATTGTATAAGTTAGGGGCGTAAGCCCAAAACAAAGCCAAGCCCGGCCCAAGATGAAGCCCACAAAGGCCTTAGGCCGTGGCATATATAACCCTCTTCCACATGTGGAAGATGGTGTTGGTTCATTTCATAAAACACATAGTTTTAGTGTAAACCTTCCACTTCTCTCTCTACTCTCTCTCTCTACTTTTCTCCTCTTTCTCTCTCTAAGAATCTTGTGTTATGGATTGAATGGGAACAACAGTGACAAACCTCAAAACCGCGGTTGTCACATCACTCCCTCCTAATAGAAATCTCGTCCCGAGATTTACTCCTTAGGATCAAACATACAACCAACAAATCACATGAGGATACTTGTTCTAAATGAACTCTTCTCATTTCTATGTGTACCTTAGTTCAAGTCTCAAATTACCACATATACTAACTACCAATATTTAAATTCATACCCAAACTCTTGACCTCACAGCCAATAAATCTCACAAATGACTCTTTGATAAAACAAAGACTCTTATTAACACAAATCCCGAATAACCGTACATGCAAATGTGCATTCTCAAACAACATTTACCAATCTCAATACATGAAATATATCATGTATATCACTCATTTTCTCCAGGTAATTATATACTCATAAGCTATTGGTCCGATCTTTCCAAGGATCATAAATGGACCTACACAACTCTACATCAACTTTTCCATTTTACCAAAACATACCACATGTTACTATCGGTGAAACTTCCTACATAACTTTGTCACTAAACTGTAGTGGTTTCCTCCTTTTCTACATAGCATCTCTTGTTTTCTCTCATCCTTTCCACAAACACCTTTTCCACATTAGTAGTCTCTTTAACCAATTTTAGTCCATCTTAAGGACAACTCACCCTATCCTTCCATATAGTGCCTCAAATGGCATTCATCGACTTCTAGTATGATAACTATCATTATATTAAAACTCAGACATCGCTAACGAGTTTCCCACCTCCCTCTAAATCAGTCACCCAAGCTCTCAACATGACTCCTATACTTGTAGCAATTTCTCACTTCGTCCATCCTTTTCCCATTAGCTTGATATACTCGTATCCAATCATGTTCATCAACTCCCTTTAGTCCGTACCCCCAGACTTCTTAAAAGTTCCAATTTCCTTACACAAGTGACCTATGACGGTATTTCACATATTAATTAGTTCATCATAATAAGGTTCTTTCAATCCAAATCAACTTATGATCTATACATATCACCAAAAGGATGGTTATCTCAGTTGGTCTACCGACTGCCATCCAAACCCATGCTACAACTGCTTCCAGTAAATTTGGATAGCTCATTAGTAGAACTTATACACATCTTTCTCACTTTTCTCCATGAATAATTTTTTTTCTTGATACTCAACACTTCCTTTATACCTACACAATGTCTTACCTTCAAGGTCCTAGTGCTCCTCTTTTTGTCTTAGTTAGACCAAACCCTTCGTCTCTCATGACACATCACGTCTGCAACTCCTCATCCATTTGATTATCGATACTAAGCCTTCCAATCCAACAATATAGGTCAGTGTCATCCCTCGTTTTTTTTCAAAACTACAACAATATTAGCCTACTTTGTGCTTTATTCTACTCATTAGGCTCTACCAAAATATATTTTTTTACCTTTGGTTCCTATCTCGACCTCTTTCATTCATGCTTCGCTTATATTCACACTTCCGTCTTCTTCCTCAATTCATACCATACATCACGATATGATGCTTCCCGTCTATCAATTCATCTATGCGCCAAAATTTTCCAAGTAACTTCACTTGTTTTTCTCACGACCAGTTATCCTACTCCCGCCTAATAGGAACAGACTAGAGTTTCCTGTGATTCCATGTGGATCACACTCTCATCTTATACCCATATTAGTTTCCATTTGTCTACTAAGACATGTTCTAAATTATTACTCAAGTCTCATACTTCTATTATGATCTTGCACCTAACATGAGCTACTTCTAGTCATCATCTTCTACGAATACTTGGTTTTCTCCTTCTATGGTTCTCCCTAATTCCAAAACTATCCCGTCCAATAGAAATTACATACTTCATTCATCAAATCTATGGAAATCGCTAGTGCATTGGATAATGCATAGCTATCTCTTCCAAATATCTTTCATAACACCTTCACAAAACCGACTCTCTAATCACTTCTCCGTGAACTTATTCAGCTCAGATTCACTACTCATCCCTCGATATTGATTGCCACAAAATTATATCCGCGTAGTTACTTGAATCCCCTTGTTACTTCCACGAGTTCTTAATCTCCCATGTTATGTATTCACTTCATCACGATCCACTGGTTCAGCTCTTTGTAGCTTCACCCTGGTACTTGATCTGTCTTCCTTCGTCACGAACCATACGGAGATTCCCTTCATAGTGCTTGTCACCTTTCCAGTCCTAGCAAAATATGTGACTCCTTCCAAATCTCTTGCTTCCTTTAGCAGCCCGCGCGTAGTCCTTTCAGCTCCTTGCTTCACGATGTAGCTCTTCACGCTCCCCTTCTCGTCTCTATGATGTTACCTAGGAACTTCACACTACCCAATAGCTTCTAACTTCAACTAATCTACCACAATATTTCTAAAGGTACTTCAACCCCTCAATGGCTCACTCTTCCTTACTTGTTGTAATCACACTTAATCAGCCTCCTACCAATCATTCTTTCACATCCATGTTTTCCTTCACGTGTCTACCAATACCTTGCCTCCATAACTATACTAATTCCCTTGCGTGTTATTTTCCCAATCTTTAGTAGAAAATTTCTACTCTTCCCTCACATCCGCTGGTACTTTCATCAATCTCCTAATGGTACTTCAACCAACTTCTCATAGCATGACATCTCGTTCTCACGACCAGTCAACTAACTTTACTTACTCCCTTATTCTCGAAACCAATCTAAGTTCTATGACTCCACAAATCTTAATCATTCCTTCAACACAACCTTTAAACCAAAATACATCTCTCTATTCTAATATCTAACCATAAGTAATACTACCAAACTCTATCCTCTCATCCTAACGTTTCCACAACGACATAACTAAATCAACCATGACGTGTACCAAAAGAATTCCAAACGATCGCGTCCCTTTATAAATATAGGGTAAACCGAAAGATCAACCATAATGAACCCTAGCCAAAACAACTGGAAACGAAACAATGTAATCCAAAAGATTCAATGAAGTGTGCCAACAACGAAAAATTAGACTCGTCGCGGTTAGTATTACCAAATTTCGATACCTCGGAAAATTTTAAACTTTCGCCCCATTTAGTTACTCCTCATAAGAATCAAACTTCAATACTACTAAAATCATTCATACTCGTTTTGAACAATAATCTCATATTTTATCTTCATTATCTTATCAAAGATATCAACTAGTTAGTATACTACAATCTTATTCTAACCATTATATTGTTTACCTGCATTAAACTTATTTCACTTGTTATTATGAAACCAATACATGTTTATAAAATACAGTGTTTTTTTCATTTTATTCTATATTATTATTATTATTATTTTATAAATTCCATTTAGGCTGGTTATAACTAAACTACTACACATTTACAAGGTGTGGTGTTATTATTATCATTACTATAATAAAATCTCCCTTTTTATTCTTTCCGTCTAGTTAAATACTTCTAAAATTTTAACTCTACTTAAGAATTTTTTTTGTAAAATTTCTTTACCCCTTTAAAATGTATTATCACATGTTACATAGAAAACTAATCCAATTATTTTCAAGACAATTTTTTTTATAGCTTACTACCACAAACTTAAAAAAAATATGTAAGTCACGATATCATACCATACATTGACAAATTATTTTTAAAACCGTTTTCTTATAATTAGCCACACTTATTTGTAAGAAAATTTGGTAGTTCTCATTAATTAAAATACATACCCGAATGTAGACACATATCAAAAGACTCAAAACGTCATTGGAACTCCATCAAACTCCAACACCATAAAACACGAGCAAACACAAGGTACGTTCAAGTTATAATAACTACTGATCGACCATATATCATAACTTAACACATACTAGTATATATACATCCGCATATATATACCTATTAAATCACCCAAAACATACTCGTTACCATACATGTCAGATCAATCAATCATGCCATACACTCGTTTTTCCATACGAGTAATCACCATCTTACCACAAGACATAAAACCCATCACTAAAACCAGTCCATATCGTGTGAACTCATAATCACACAACATGAGTATAACCCAAAACATATAACACACTAAAAAATAGCCATATGTAGACAACCGTTACATAAACCCATATATTATACATATAACCAAAAATCCACATCTCATCATATACAAGCATGTACTAACCCTCTTTCATGCAATCATACTTGAGAACCCATTGAAGTTGTGGTACTTGTATAACTATGTTGGCCACCATACTTATACAATTACCCTTTCCTTAATGCACTCCCTCCTATGATGACACTTATAAGAATCAATACGACATATAACACATAAATCCATCTACTCACATAAGCTCATAACCACATAAACAATAAGGTCCAAAACTCCATCTATTAAAATAATATAGTCAAACTCTTGGAATACATAAATCCATAGTCTAGCTAAGACAGCATAGACAAACTCCAACACAACATCATAATCAGTTATAAGTCATGTCGCCCATAAGAGTGGAAACAACTTAAAATCCTTCCTATCCACCTACTCTTAGTAACTCGAATCACCACATGATTCTTAGGGAACATGACTTAAACATCAAAAGAAAAAATACTATACATTAGGTACACCAAATAACTTACTATGGTGAAAGTAATTTATATATCAAAAGCAAAACAGAAATTAACAAGTGACTAAGTATGGGCAACTACAGTTCAACTCATACTAGTCAAAATTCACAAAAAATAAAATTTAGGAAAATACAATCAAGACCACACATAATCCTATGACGCCTATATGCATGGATCCTTAACCTATAGACTAGGCTAGGCAACCTAATTCTTTATAACCATTGTCTCTGATACCATTCTGTCACACCCTAACATGGCGGAATATGGGGCACGATGTATGTATATCATCACAACAATAGTGTGTCCATAGAGAGAACTATATGAATTAGAAATGTCATAAAAGTTGACACAAATGTCATGACAATATATCATCAATGCAGGAGTCTAGGTAAGTAGGTAACAGTCCTACCTCTTACCCAAGACAAACAAATAACACAAACAAATCAACATATAGGTGTCCACAAAGTATCACTTATTCAAAACACATAGAAATAAACTAAGAAGGAACGGGGATCTCCTTCTAAATGCAATCCTAATGTCTCCAAAGCTAGCCACTTCTATTCTCAAGCTTAACCACATTCTCACCTGAAAGAGACACTAAAACACGTCAACATAATGTTGGTGAGAGTCATAGGTTTAGACTCCAACCGAAAACAGATTATAATAAGCTGTGAACAACCATAAACCACTACACATATGGACAATGTGCTACAAATATGCATTAACAACTAACATTCAAGATCAATCATTCCAAACAAAATCCAAGGCTCCTAGCCTTACCAAACACCATGGTACCATAGGCGCCCATACACCTATGTACCAATCCCAAGGCCCCGCCTTGTCATTATCCATTGGTCCCATAGATGCCCACACATATATGTACCTCCCCAAGGCCCCGCCTTGTCAACATCCCCTTGGTACTAAGTCAAACCCCAATAACTGAGACGTTACGTGTCCCCCGATCCAAATCATAAACACAATCAAGAATCACATAGCAATTAATCACATAAGTGTACACACAAGTCCATTACCAATCATAAAACATTCACAGCATAAGTTATAAAACCAAACAGTGTCTCTTCCATCCCATCTAAAAGTCAAAATCATTAAAAGACATGGGACTATGAAACTCACGTGATTGAGCTTCTCCAAAAATCCGCGCACTAGCAAAAAAAGGTTTGATTTATGAAACCCCCAAATTTTATGAAGAAACCCTAATTCTTCTCTTTTTTAGTCGACTATAAATCCTCTAGGAAGCAAGTTTTATGTTTTTGATTTGTGTATGGAACTCCTTATATAGTACAAAAAGTCCTAGACCAACCATAAACCCACTTACCATAAATTTTTCCCTTCCTTTTTGTTTTAATCATAATAACCGACCCTCCCCTCTTAAATTTCGTTTTTTATTTATTTTAATTATGAATAATTGTAATAATAATATTACCTTAATTTTACTTAATTTATTTCAGCTCCTAAAGCCTCCAAAACCTCAAAACCGTAAAACTAGTCAAATTTACGCGTATACCGTAAAAGACGTAAAATATACAGTTTTATAAAAACTCTTGAAATATGAAATAAACTAATTAACTAAGTCCTAAATGACTTATAACCATCCCAAAAAATAATCCCGTGACTAATTACCTCATCCAAGACCTCTAAATGCTAAACCTTAAATCGTAAAATACGATTTTCTATAATACATATACGTATACGTAAACCACTAAATAACACCATCATAATTCATAGTCACTGCTTTGTGAGCTCATGAACATGAAAAACATCACATATCGTTTCACTCACAAGGTACCCCGTACCTGAAACGATATCCAAACCACAATCTATACACACCAATTAGCACATAAACACGTAAAGACACGTAACTTGCACAAAATAAAACTAAGTGACAAACCTCAATACCGCGGTTTTCACAGCTTATTTGTGACCGGGGTTTCGGGCTTGGGTTAGTTTTTAAAACACGGGTTTGGGATTCACGAAAAATATTAAAATCAAAAAATATGTTTAATTAAATTAATTACTAGACTTTTAATTTAATTAAATTCATGAATTAGGTTAAATATTAAAATTAATATTTCATGTATAACCTAAAGTATTTTACTTAGCTTAATTTAATTAAAACATGTATTTTTACTTAAATTCTTATAATGTATAGTTTAATTAAATTAACCAAGTTATTTAATTAATAAGCTATTACCATGACTTGTATTATACTAATTAAACTTTACTTATTATTAATAATCTAGCTTATTTCTAATTATGGAAACTTACTATTTTTGAAAACTTTCTATTTTTAGAAACTCACTATTTATGGAAACCTGCTATTTTTAGAAAGTTACTTAGTATTATAATACAAGTATTATAATACACTAATGCATGAATAATACACAACAGAACATCAGAATAACTACAGTTAATGCAATAAACATTAGAACATGACAGAATAAGCATAATAGACTAATAACACACAAAACCAGTAAAACACATGTAATTCAGACAACTCATACACGTTCCCATTCTTATGTAGTATTATCCGTCAAGGCGGAGTAGTTTCTTCAGCGTTTTTGTTAGCTTCTACTGGACATAAGGTACGGATTTCCCGTCCTTCAGTAAGGACAACCTCTTCCTTTATTAGGATTTCCCGTATGCAGCCAACTGTTTTCCCCAGTAGTTACAGATTAAATGCTTATATTTTATTAGTTACCTTAGCCATATACATGCATGACCAGTTTAACCTAGTTATGGATGTACCATAACCATAACACTAGAGGCACTAGTGTTATGACTTCACCACGGTGAAATGATAGCTCGTGGCATCCCTTTCAGTTATTTGGCCATTATTATATTATTATTGTCATGTGGGGCGTATGGGTGCATCCTAGGTTCAGTTTCAGTCAGGATTTTATGGTGAATGTGTGCCTTGCATCCTTCACAAGGACCTGATCCCTCCTACCCATTATCAATTAATTAGAGGCATCCCCTCTAATTTGCATGACGAGGTCACCCTCCAAGTATTCATGCACGTTGTTGACCTCATGACCTATATTGGATTTTGGTATATTAAATCAATACAGATTTTCATAAGTAACATAAGATATGTTTTCAGAACTAAAACCAGTAAACATGACACACAACTAGGTTTTCCCAGGAGTTATTCATTTCCACTGCAATTCATGCTTTATATGCTTTATATGCTTTCATTCCTTTATGTCTTTACGTTACGTTATATATCCGTGCACTGAGCGTTATGCTCAGCCGTTTTCCATTTCCATGTTCCCAAACGGCAGATACCCAAGGTCGCAAGTAGGATCTCCAGAGTATGTGTATTCGGATGGAAGTTGTCCAGCCTCTTTTACCTTATGCATTTATTCCTACTTTTTCATACTTTACTTCATTTGGACATTGTTTAGTCCTTTCATTTACAGTACTTAATCTTGCTTGTGTGTGAGTTACTTAGACTACCGATGTTTGATTCCGGTATATTTATTTATGGTCATGAATGTTTAAACATTTACCTTGCATGCTTTGATGACACGCCATAATTTACTATAGCTTTCCATCTTAACAAATGGGGTGTTACAGAACCGAATCAAACTCGAACTAAAACCAAATCAAAAATAGAATTCGAGTTTCAAGTCATAACGGAACCGAACCGAACTACAAATATGGTTTTCGAGTTGGATAGGGTTTGGCAATCAGATCCGAAAACCGAACCGAAAAACCGAAATTATATATATATATATATATATATATATATATATATATATATATATATATATATATATATATATATATATATATACTAGTTGCAAAACCCGCCCGATGGGCGGGTATGACTTTTGATTGTCGCTTACAAAGTTTTTTAAACATAAAGTTACCAGCACATGCATTTGATATTGGTTCACTCATGTTTGAGCCCCCCAACATCCAAAGAAAAATTTACGTAACAGTTGATCAAGCGAGACGTGTGAGTATCGATTGTAGCGGTTATGATTTACGAATACCGTAATTTTTTTTGTAACAAAGTGGTCCTCGTATAAAAGTATATGACGTGAACCAAAATGTAAATTTCGTTACGTAACTACTAATTTATCGTCTTTATCGCAACGAAGAATCTTCAATCCTAATGCTCATCAATCTTGAGATAATCGCATGCAATTGTTCATGCGAGAAAATACCTTTAATGTATTTAGGGTATAAGACCTTTAAGGGTTTCAATAAACGTTGCTTGTCTAAGAGACCTTTTTCTTGGACTGACCATTCAACTTAAAAAAGGAATAGAATGAGGAGGACGGCTAATGATTTATATATACATGTCCATATTTAAATATTAAATTGTTTTTTTATCTTTTTGCATTAAATAAAGATACAATTCTCATTTGCTTGTAACAATATATTTCTCCTAAAATTATGTGTTTTAACCTAATGAACGCTTAAATGTGAGACGACTGAAGTATACTTTATCATTATTTTATATACTATTATTAATTTTTTATAATATTTTTATCATTATTTTTAATGTTCATTTGATATACATATGCAATATTTATATATTTTAAATACATTTATTCATGTTCTTATTGTTTTTCAAATGATTTTGAGCGAATTTTCGTCGATTTTGACCAAATTTGACTGTCATTAAGCTTAATGACAGTCAAATTTGGTCAAAATTCATGTTCTTGGACTGACCAAATTTGACTGTCATTAAGCTAAAACGTCAAGTTTGGCTAACTCGACAATCCGTCTTTTAAAACTACTACTAGACTCATCAAACTCAGTTTGTAAACTTTGAAAATCAGTAGATACATTTATCTAACCAAGCCTAAAGTCCCCGAGAGTCGACCCAAAATCAGCCACAATTTCGGATTGTGCCGACTTGCGTCTCCCGGTACACGAAAACTAAAACTAGCATAACTTTTGACTCGTAATGACTTAGAAGCTCTATCTTATACCAAAACGACCGTCTCGGAAAACTCTACAACAATATCAAATAATCTTAGTCTTTCACAGAACTTAAACCTACGAAAAATCAGTTAAATACCTGTTGTCCCAAATTAGCCTTTTAGAAAACATGACAAATCCATTTTTCAACCAAAACCATTCATTCCCATACCTCTAGGATCACTCTACTATCATTCTTATCAACCAAACACTCCTAAAAACACTTGTATGAAAAATCTAACAAAATCAAAGATTAAAAATAAGACTTTTTATGATCAAAACAACATAACCTTACCAAAAACAACACATGCATGATGATTAAAACATCATACAACCATGAAATTATAAGTTTATAAAAACCTTGATGCATGTATGAAATTTTTGGATCATAAGAATCACCATGAGATTCTAAGAGGTGGTCTTCAATTTGTTTTTATCAAATCATGGTGGATGATGGTGTTTTAGGATGGGAAGTCACGGCAAAGGGGGTGGGGAGGGTTTGTGTTTGTGTTTTTTTTTAATTGAAGTGTATGTGTGGGATGGTGGAAGTAAAAAGAGTTTATATATGGCTAGTTAAGTGGAGGGTCCAATATTGCCAACTTGCAAACTTGTGGACTTAAAAACAATTAATAGTTTTAAAGGGTAGAAAATGGTTATTGGTAAATATTAAAAATATTTACGGGGCTCGGGTTTCGTAAAAATACTTTTCAAAAGTTACAATGCATCATAAAAATGATTATATGATTTCCCGACACGACTTAATACGTAATTAAAACGAATCGTCGAAATAATTAATTATCAAAACAATCGATAAATAAACGTAAACATTTGGGCATCCATCGGTATCGCGATCGCTAGGAATTCTCGTTGTACATTGATTTTGAATAAACTCGTTGTAAAACGCACGCGGGTGATTTTAAATCAAAAACTTTGATCTAAATTAAATATGGAAAAATAAAATAAAAATTTTATAATTCCATACAAAGTATTTATCGATGATCAGAAAAATACTTAAAAGTATAATTTAAAAATCTCAGGATTTACATATAAAATACAAGAAAAAAATACGTTGGAAAATTAAAGAAGCACGAATAAAAAGAATAAAATAATACTGGGAAAGTACGGGTTCTCACAGTGTTGATGGGACAATATGTGTTATGCTTGGATTACGTTTAATGATGATGTGTTGTAAGCTAACCAAATCATGATATATCTTTAAGAGTTATATATTAATTTATCCAGATCTTTGGTTTACTTGTTGAGATCTTTGGTTTACTTGTTCATTTCTTTTTATATAATTAAGTACACGGTACTGTTAGTACCCAACACACCCGATCCACTAGTTTTTTCACTTTTAACTTCATCTTATAGATTTTATATGCAGATATGTATTTGTTTTCCTTAAATTTTTGTTTGCTTATATTTTTTGTTTAGGATACACTTAACGCCCAAGGCTACAAGTTTGTGTGGATTGATGGTACTACCAAAGCTAATAACCGATTAAAGATTGTCAATGTCAGTAGTTTTGTCTAACTAAACCAGTCTTTTTATTCTATACAAAATCACATAACTGGTTTAGTTGGTGGTTTCGGACTTACCCTTACAAAGGTAGTTGTGTTATAGTTGTTGATCCAACTTGGAACGTAAGGTTGTCGTTTCACTAAGATGTGTTGAATCTTGTATAATAAATTTCCTTTTTTTTACTGACCTTTGTATCTTTCCAAATCATTTGAAGTATTGGTGCTCAAAGTGTTGAACGTGCATATCGTATTGGGAAATAGAAGGATGCTCTTGTATATCGCTTTATGACCTTAGGTATAGTGAAAGAGAAGATATACACAAAGCAGTTTAAATATGATTAAACTTTAGTGTTGACTTTTTTTCTTCAGCAGTTCCTTTTGCTATGTCATATACGATATCATAAATTTCAGAAGTGCTAGTGAACACATAGAGCAAATCCGCTATTTCAGTCAACAGGTTAATACTTAAAAGTTTGATATTGTCGGTAACCAAGTGTTGGTTATTCTGATGTGCTTTCTGTGTTCAAGCATAAGACGTGGAAATAAGTGTCATCTGTTGTTTGTACTATCCAGTTTGCAAACTGTGTTCGAGCTAAGTGTTGGTTATTCTGATGTACTTTCTTTAGATGGTTTGTAACTATAACTCTTTAAAAACATATAGTTTGAGTTGGAATAATAAACGAAATAAGAGGTCGATTTTTGCTAGAACCTTTGTGATTCGTTCTTATAAATCCTTCATTTCTTAGCAACTTCATTTCTATGGTTTTTGACTTTCTGTTTGTATATAATTATCAAAATAAAGAATGTTGTCTTGTATGACTAAAATTTGATCTAATGTTAGCTCGGATACAAACGAATAAAGCATGACCCGAAAAATCGTGACCCGAAAAAACCCGACCCGCAAAACTCACCCAGAAATTCCAGTATAAAAAACTCTCTAGTAATTGTGTGTGCATACCCAGTTTTAAAAAAAAACACAAAGTCGCATAAAAAGTAGTTTAAATTTATTAATTATAAAATTATTTAAAAAAATATTAATAAAAGTAAAAGTCGCATAAAAAGTACACTTACACATTCTTACACAAGTTGTACTTGCATCTTACACATTTACGGTGAATAAGGACATTTTGGTAAATTTGTTAGAAGTTGCATAAGGTAGCATAAGGTAACATAAGGTTGCATAAGGTAGCATAAGGTAGCTTAAGGTAGCTTTAGGTCGCTTGGTCTACTTTTAGAATAAATAAGTAGCTTGGGGTATTTTGACAAATGGACTTCATGACAAGTCTATTTGGGTAATTAGCCCTATTAAAAATCATTGAAGGAGTTAGGTGGTTAAGTAGGATTAGGTGGTCGTTATTAGGTTACATCAACATGTGAAACAAGAACAATACCCGTGTGTTGCACGGGTAGACCGACATATGTTTATAAGTTAAAAATTGTCATAACATCTAAACTTGAAAAAAAAACATTAAAAGGTGAAAAGAAAAATTGTTAAGAAGATATTTTAAATAAGCTAACATGATGTTGGATTCGAATAATGATAACAATTTATATCTTCTTTACGTAATCGTTTTCAGACCATGTATAAAACAATACCAAATGCTGATAATCTTTTGAATCAATTATACAAAGTGTTTGCAAGACTATGATATATATGATATAGATGCACATATCTTCTTTGTCTATAATTCTGAACCATGAATGGGCAAATGATGCATAGAATTGAAACATGTTCTCTTAAATACATTTGAAAATTTAATAATTAAGATAAACTTAAATTGAATTCAAAATGCATACGTTTTCAGCTTTTAACAGTTCATAATTTAAATGTAGATAATGGTAAGTTAATTTTATACACTTGATATAATAAACATGCTCAATATATGCTCCAAGCATTAAGGAATTAGGGTTACTTGCTATGAATTACAGTAGGATATTAAATTATTATTCGAATTGGATTGTGGATAAACTATGTGAAGTTATATATAACTTTTCTAATAAATATGTAGATACCCGTGCGTTGCCCGGGAACTTACTTTTATGATGTCGTTTATATTATGCAGAAGTGTTTCAATAAATTACTATGGTTTAAGAAGATAATGATATGACGAATCAAAAGACTCAATGCCTTACAGTAAACAAAATATCACATATATAGCACATGATGAACACTCAATGCAAAAGCATCACAGATTAAGAATATCAAACATACTAAATCAATATGTTATGTATCCATCTAATGTGTCTTTTGAAAAGTAAGATAAATAAGTGCGAGACACATAAGCTTCTTTTCAAATCCGAGATACACAAAGGACAAAAGTAAATCTAGTTGGGGATTAGTCGGTGGAGACTTGACTACCTTACCACCTGCAAGTCACAGTATGTGAGCAACATCTTTAGAATTAAAAAAATGGTGTCGCAAGTGATTATAACTCATAAATTGTTTGGCCTAAACTAAAAAAAGGAAACCAAAAATCATGAACATCATTTAACATCTTATCCATCCACAAATAAAAAACATAAACATTCGCTCATAGAGAAACATTTTATGACATCTTATCCATCCACAAATCAAATCAAAAACAGAAACCATAAGAAAAATCATGAACATCATTGAGTATTAAGTATCCTTGAACCACCCACGCTTAACATACCAGTCACTTTTCATATTGATCAAAAGTGCTCATAGAGAAACATCCGGGGTTCGTAACAAATGCGAGGCTAACATTGACTTTGTACAAAAGGTGGATCATACAAAGAAACTAAGGATCGGACTCAAAAGAAACCATGCAAAAACAATACTACTAATAAGTTTTAGGATTTACATTTATAAGAGCTCAAATCCGTCTTCATCATCTTCATCTTTATATTCGTCAAATAGTTTATACAACTTTATTTTACCGGCTATATAGTAATCATTCAAGATCAATATTCTCACTGCCTCGTCTTCTAAATCTTCAATAACAATGACATCATTCCACTTGCGGTTCATCAAGTTGTTTCCATGTTTGCGTTGTTTCATTAATCATTGACATATTTGAATCAAGGTGGAAAGGTAGTGCGTGATTGTTGCCATGTTTATTGAAGTTTGAATATTATGATCGGGGTTAGATGTGGATAAATAATGTGCTAGTAGTACTCAAACTTATATATAGTTGTTGCATACTAAAATGACGCCTAAAAAGAATGAAAAGTTGAAATACCCGAAATTATATGTAAGTTGGTTAAAGAGATATAGATAGTCATGCCACAATCACTTTTGTACTTATCTTTACTTCCAATATTATAAAACCTAGGTAAATTGATTTGTACCTATCCTCACATGGAAACACCGAATATGTTGGAAGAATTTATGTGGCTTAGATCACTTCTAGTATAGATCCTACGGTTTGGAAGCATGCCAGGTCATAATTTTTTCTCTTTGTTGCACTGATAATAAAGAAGTAGAATATAGTTATTTTTGTTGATATAGTTACTTCTTTTAGTTTTGACAGCAAATTGTTAAAATCTGGGCTGAAGTTAATATGCTAAACCTTATTTGGCTTGTGTGATATAATATGTTTTTATGTTGCAATCCCTTTTTTAGTTGGGTTTAATATTTACATGTGAATAACAGGTTTGTAAACGCAGAGGTATGTTACGCATCTGCCAATATTCTCATGACAAGAAGTTGCAAATTAAGATAGAGACAAGTCTTAAATCAACGGTAGTTCTGTAGCAGTATCTCCTTCGCATTTTGATGTTGATTGTAGTCGGATTTTAAGAAGCCCAGAAAGACATTGTCGGGGTTCCCTGTAATAAATTCCAACATTTTGGATGTTTAACTTATCATTACAGTACTTGAACAAACGTTTTTTACACAAAAAAAGGATCAGAACATCATCATTTCACTTTCAGGGGAAAAAAGAAGAAACTCGAGTAACATCATGACTATTGAATCTAGCTACAATTTATCATTTTGTATGTGTGCTGCTTCTGGGCTCTGCCATCCTTTTTATCCTGATCAATCACTTACCTTTATCAACTTGTGGTTTCGTATCACTACTGGTTGCAGATGATTGATGTTCACTATCGTGTGCAGCATATGAATAAGCAACGATTAATGCTCCAATTATTGGGATTTTATAACTAGTTAACCATTTAACTACGAGTGCGCATCGGAATGGATCTAGTTTGATATTTAAGATTAACACATAAATAAAACATATAAAATACTAACCTTTAGTTTAAATGATAAAATCAATTAAACGGGTCTTGATCTTGGATCTTGAAAATTAACGGTTAAATTACCGTCTCTATAGGTTTGCTCACACAAAACGTCAACCGAGCACGTTACGATACTAGTGGTTGTTTCACGTTAATACAAGGATTTTGTATGTAAAAAGTTATCGTCACAGTCTGATCGAATTGATTATTGGCTTAAGTGCGACTCAGCTGTCTTTTGGTGGATAGAATAATAGATTGGTCGTTGTAGTAAAGTAAATGTGCAAGACTTAAAAGTAAATGACAAGAAATTAAAGCTAAAACTAATTAAAACGTAAATGGTGCAATATTAAAACTTTAAAAGTAAATAAATTTAATGACAAAAATTAAAGCTCGACAAAAAGTAAGTTTGACAACAAAAATGCAATCTTAAAATTTAAAATATAGAAAAACACTTGGTAAAAACAGAGATTTCGGGAAGCGTGCAAAAAGCGTAATGAAAAGTAAGCTTGGAAAAATAAAATAAAAACAAAGACAAAAGTCGGATCGCAACACGATCGCAACCAATGAACGTGGTTGGATCGTACTCTGGATCGTATTCACAGATCGCAACAAGCGATCGCAGTGACGATCGTACTCTATAACTAAATCCAGATCGCACTCAATGCGATCGTAACCAAAGGATCGTACTCCACCACGATCGCAACAAGTGGATCGCAATGGATGATTTTGACCAAGTGATCGTACCCTGGATTGCACTCTATGATCGTACCCACAGATCGCAACTAGTGATCGTGGTGAGGATTAAAGAGTGTGATCGTAGTATGATCTTAGTCCTTGATCGCAACAATGGATCGCAAGTTGAAACCCTAGGGGTTTATGCGATCACACTTGCTGGATCGTAACTGGTAAAACCCTTAAGCATTGCGATGGAATCTAATAAGCAAATAAGCAAATACTAAATAAGAACTTAGACAATAAGCAAATACCAAAAGCTAAACCAAAACAATAATAAGACGAATAAAATAAGCACAAATTTAAAAAAAACTTTCAAGATACAAAATAAGCAATCTAAATAAGCAAACTTTAAAAAGATAAAACTTTTAAGAAAACTCTAAAACAAATAACCTAAATACGAAATAAGCCAATAAGATTGTCAAACTTATAGCTGAATTCGTATAAAAGCTTAGATGGAAATGAAAAGACAAACTTTTTAATCAAATAAACAATGAAATTATAGCAAAAGATTGCTTAATCTGAATTTATAACAAATCAAAACAAGAAAAGTAGAATGAGAATGATAAAGAAAAACTTGATTAAAGGAAAATAAAGATTAACAAACAAATTAAAAGACTTACTTGAATTAAAAGCAAGAAATTTAAGGTGCAAAACAAGAAGATTAAATTGACAATTAAGTAAATGACATGAAAATAAATGTGCAAGTAATGAAAATGGTGGAGAGCTAAATTGTCAAATTAGCTAACAACATGAAATGAAGTGAAATGGGTTCTATTTATAGGGAGAAGGGAAGCATGTGTTGCTCCTTTCTTTTTTCTTTCTTCTTTCTCGTCTTTTCGTCTTTATAAATTCCTCGACTTTTTCGACTTTGTCTCGGGATTAATTAAACTCGTCTTTGTAATTTCTTCATTAATTAGACTTGAGTTCTTCGGCTTCATTAAACTTCCGTCTTTGGACTTTTTCTTCGATAACTCTTCAGAATAGACCTTGGACTTCCGTTCTTTTTGCACTCTTGATCTTTCGACTTCGTCTTTTGTCTTTTTCTTCGATAAAAGCCCGTGAAAGCCCGTGTTTTCTTCCCTTTTCATATTTTAGTCCTAAATCACAACAAAAACACAAACCATGCATAATTCTGACATTTATGACATAAAATACACGTTTTGGCTTGGTTATTATTATAATTAAGTGGTAAAAGGATGGGTGTTTTCACACCTATCAAATCCCCTACACTTAACTATTGCAATGTCCTCATGCAATGCATTAATTACAAAGCAAGTTTTATATTTTCCATCATAATCAATCCATCTTGGCCTTTATTGACAAAATTATTCAAAAGAAGAAAACAAGTAAAAAAAAGATCAAAAACTTACCTTAGGGTTTTGGAAGGTCATGAATGATTATCATTCTCAAGTTTCACGTTCCCCATACCAAGCTTAAAAACGAGATCATTGTTATTATAAGTTAGCAAACTAACACAAATTCATGTGGGCCAATTATTCACTTAGACTCCCTTATTCCTAGGTGTATCTCTTATATTTTATTGTTGTCTTGAATGATCACGAAGATGCATTGTTGACTTATTTGGATAGTTATTTAGGCTGACAATAAAGTAGGACGATTTAATCAATAGTTAGTTAAAGGACAAAATCTTTTAAAACTGCTTCTCGGGACCTCATAAAGTTCATATCTTGGCATAACTTGCTTCACGATTTGAGACCTTTCTCGGATCGATATCTGGCATTGACTTCATACTTCAAATCTTGAGAGACGTTCATGAAATAATGGTCTTCTCTTATAATAGGAATTTCTTCACTTGTACTTTTTGAGAGATTCTTCATACTTGGACCACGACTTCTTCATTTTTCTCCAATCTTTATTTGGGATTTTGATATACAACGATCCGCCTCCTTTTAGGACTTGGATCTATTTATCCTCATACCTTGTTAGGGCCTTTTTTGATAGACTTCTCCATGATCTTTAGGGGAGTATTTGCTTTTCGTCGTGTGTCTCGATCCTTCATATTGATTTTTGATAAATGATTCTTCACATCACTTGGGATTTTTAGCAACTAAATGTAGCCCTCATGCCTTGTCAGGACCTTTTCGGACTCGCCAATCTTTGCATCCTGCTTCAATAAGTTATGCCTTGGCTATGAACTTTAATTAATACCGAGCAACTTTCAAACGATCTTGGGCTAGAAGCTAAGTAACTTTTCAAATCGTACGACCTTATTTATTGCAATTAAATTTATTAACAAGCGATGGGAGAAAAAGCTCATAATTAACTCACATAAATTCATGAAAGAATACCAAACTTATAATTGACTCTATCATCTCTCGTTCTCCACAATTTAAAATCTCAAGGAATGAGACTCGTAGATGCTTAACCTATTAAATCAAAGTTTTGGGTTTTCAAGTCATCTATAGGATCTTGCAAACTCTTAGACTTTTTCAAGTTTAGAAATCGCATTTTAAAGTTCCCTTGATAAACGACTCTCTAGGATCAATTATAGGAACTTGCGAAAAGTCCTTGTTCTTAACCCGTGAGAGTTAAGACTTTCGCGTTTTAAAGTCCCCTATATAAAAGCCTAGCAAAACTTGACTTAAACCCGTTAAGGATACTAGCTAGAGTAAACTTAGATAAGTAAACTCGGGTTGAGTCAAAAGATTCACAACGTTTAAAAATTAAAACCACTTTATTAAAATTTTATTCTAGCAAAGAAAGAAAATAACAATAACAAAGGAAAAACTAATAGGCCAAAATAGATTAAAAATTTTGAAAAATGTCGAAAAATCAATTTTCCGGTTAAAATGAGGACAAATACAAGGAAAAGCCCACTTAACTTCGATAGAAGTCCCCCTATACTTAATATAAACATTGTCCTCAATGTTTAAGCATGTGGAAGTAAACTCCCCTATACTTAGGACATTGTGCACTTTGTTTAAATCTTGTTAAGGAAGAGACAACTAAAGTGATTCCTATTTTAGTATTGAAGAATATAAAATAGTGAATCAAAAGAGTTTAGGATAGAACCGGGAAGACGGGTACACGGAATCACGGGTCGTCAAAAGTCATCAAGAATGGATCTTTGAAAGCTCGAATCCCTGCATATGATTAGAAAGAAAACAACAAACACATACTAGGGTCTCCCCCTACACTTATTATAAAAACAAGAGAAAAAGGATAGATACTGCGGGTTGCCTCCCGAGAAGCGCTTGTTTTTGTTAACCGAGTCGTGAGCTTGACTCGACCTTGATTATCATAGAAAGAAACTTGAAACACATCCACCGGGAGCAAATACATGGTTTTCGTCCATCAAATAGCACAAGCTTAAGGCGAACAAGGCAAGCCAAAGAAGAATAGGCAAGGTTCCCTTAAGCAAAGATGGAGTACGGTGGTAGTAAGGGTGCTGAGGTGCAAGCATATCTCCATGGTTTCCAAAAATCTTTCCTTTTATTTCATTAGATGGATACTGAGATGGCTTGAAAATTCCAATACCAGGATCGAACACCTTTTCCTTTAGGGGAAAATAACACTCAGGCTCAGCAGATCTTGAAGAAGATCCGATCATAAATCTCGCAATCTCATCCTCAGAAGGTGGATATAGAGGTGTCAAGACATAAGTGCTGCAGATATCGGTGTCGGCCGGCTTTTTCTCCTTTGAAGCGGGTTTCTTCATATCCAAAGTAGGATAAAGACCATAATCATCAAAGTCCAAAGGAGGAGCATCACTCTCATTTGGGAAGTATGTGTTAAGAAAAGTAGCAAAGTCTTCCTCAAATGAGTAGTCATCCAAAGTAGGATCAAGTGTTGTTGGCGGAGGATCTTCATCATGTGAAGAATCACTCGAGAGAGTATCAGCCTCATCAAAATCATTATAAGTGGGCATGTCTGGATACTCAGAAGTAAAGTCATCATAATCATCTCCATTGGAACTAGAATCGTCATCATAAGCATCAAAGATCGGTGGAGAATCATAAATTGGTGGAGGATCAAAATTGGATAGAGAATCGTCCACATCATCTTGGAAGAGTGGATTATCATAGCAAGAATCGAATAGAGGATTGTTGTAGACGACAAAATCATCAAGCACATTAATCATATTCGCTGATTCTCTTCCATTTGATTTGGTTGTAATCTTCCCCATTTTAAAAACTTGTGCATCATTCCCGACCCTTAGAATAAGTTCACCTTCGGCAACATCAACTAAGGCTTTTCCGGTTCTCAAGAATGGCCGACCAAGTATTAACGGAATACGAGGGTCCATTTCATAATCAACAACAACAAAGTCGACCGGAAAAGTGAAGGTGCCAACTTTAATGAACACATCTTCGGCAATACCAAGAGGGTAAGCGAGAGTGAGATTTGCAAGCTCAAGAGTCATCTTTGTTGGAGTAAGATCGGGTAATGATAACTTTTTCCAAACACTTAAAGGCATCAGATTTATACTTGCCCCGAGATCAGCTAAGGCAGTAAATTATTTGGTTTGGTGAAAAGTACATGGTAGCACAAAACGACCGGGATCTCCAAGTTTCTCCGGATGTTCTTTAAGAAGGACGGCAGAACAATTTTCATTCAATCGAGTATTAACAAACTCGGCCATCTTCTCCTTCTTATTGAGCAATTCCTTAAACATCTTAACAAATTTCGGCATTTGTGCTAGAGTTTCAACAAGGCTAAAAGTGATGGTCATTTCCGAAATCTTCTTCAAATAGTTTGACACTTGAATGTCATCCTTGGTTTGCAGTTTGGCCTTGTCTAAGCGAGATGGATAAGGAATATTAGATTTATATGTGGAAGGTGTAGGTGTAGTAGGTAAAGGTTGAGATGTTGAAGGTTTAAAGGTGGAAGGTGGGGTTGGTGAAGGGTTCTTCTTGGGTACTTCAGTAAGAGGTAGAGACGGTAATGCAGAACTAATACTAGGCGTGGGAGTAGGAGGGATAAATGGTGGTGGAGGAGGTGTAGATGGAGTAACTGGGGGAGGGATAGATGGTCCTACTAAGGTTGCTCCATTGCGTGTAGTAATAGCACTCACATTCGCTCTTGGGTTGGTGACGGTGTTTGAAGGAAGAGAGCCCGAAGTAGAGGGTTGAGTACTTGGTAAGAAACTAGCCAACATATTCTTCAAATCATTTGTTTGAGTGCTAAAAGAGGTTTGTATATCATGTCGAAGCTCGGATCTAATGTCATTACCTTGCTTAGTGATATCCCCTTTCAAATTGATAATTTGGCCTTGCAGATTCTTAATTTGCTCTCCTTGGGTTCTCATTAAGGCTTCAACATCTTGATTAATGGGTGGAGCTTGTTGAGCGGGTGGGTGATAAGGATTAGAAGCTCGAGGTGGGATTTGGTTGCTTCTATTGTTGTTGTTGGGGTTGTGGTTTTGAGGAGAAAAACCGGGTGAAAGAAAGTTGTTAGAACGGTAACTTAGCAAGTTACGATCACCTTGAGGTCGGGCTTGGTAATTGTCCGTTGAGTAGTTACCATAAGCCGCATACACGTTTTCCGGATTGTCATGAGTAGAAGGACAATCAGTGTATGAATGAGGACCGCTGTAAGTCTCACAAGAAATTGCTACAGATTTAACTTGTTGTTGATGATTTGTAGCCAAAAGTTGCATATTCTTTCTCATTTCGACCATTGCGCGGGTCAACTCGGTGATATCCGGGTTTGAAGAAGTAGAAGAAACATTGACTCTCGGGTTATTCCTTGAAGATGCGGATGAATCCCAATTTTTGTGATGAGTAGTCATGTTCTCGATAAGCTCTCTACACTCCTCGGGTCTTCTTTTCATAAATGTGCCACCGGCGACTGCATTAATCGTATCACGATCACGAAAAGTTAAACCGTTGTAGAAAGTATCAATTAAGGTGACGGGGATCATGTTGTGGTTTGGACATCGATCGATCAAAACATTATAGCGTTCCCAAGCATCAAAAAGTGATTCATCAGGTTCTTGAGTAAATCCACTAATTTGATTCCGAAGGCTCGTGACCATGGATGGTGGAAAGTAGCGCGACAAAAAGCGTTGGGGAATCTTTAATATTTGGACTAAATGGATGGACTAAATGCGTTAATGGCTAGTTTTACTTTAAGCCCTACCTCGTCATGGGTGGACTGGACGGGTATGGGCAAATGGACGTGGACTAAATGGACAATTTTTAATATTTGGACTAAATGGACTTGGACCAAATGGACATTGGACCAAATAGACTTGGGTCAAATGGAAAATATTAAAGGAGAAACAAATAGACTCAAGATTAATTTAACCAAATGATTTTATGTTGTCCAAATAGTCCATAATACTCATTTATTTAACCACATGCTTGTCCAAATAGTCCAAATAAAATAAAAGTAATACCCATTTAGTCCATTAGTTAAAAAAAAGTCCAAATAACCCAAATGTAAGCATATGGACATAATTTGCCATCTCTAGACCCAAAGTTCAGAGTTGACTAAATGATAGTAGTAATTTATTTTAATATTGCATATTAAATCATGGTTGTTGTATGATTGTATCATTGATGGTTAATTTTATTTGATGTTTTACTTTTTTCCTTATCACAAATTTACCTTAAATGCATCATGTCAAGAACACATATTTTACTTTTTACCACTTGCAGCACGACGTTAAACACATCTAACATTTGTGGGCTGATGATCGATTCAAAATCGAACCGAAAAAATCCGAACCAAATTCGATTTTGAGAAGAACACGAACCGAAAATCGAACCGAATTAAACTGAGTAAAACCGAAACCGAACCGAATATATAGTTTAAGCGTATTTTTCGTGTTTAACTCAAAAATCAAATCGAGCAAAACCGATATATATATATATATATATAGAAAACCAAACCGAAATTATCGGTTCGGTTCAATTCGGTTTATCGATTCGATTTTGATTTTCGTTTGATTTTGCTCGGCCTAAGTGACACTATATATTTATAAGACTTGAGTATAATACACTTCAAAACCCAGGATTCTACAATGACCAAATAACACATTAAAAATGTTGGATCATCGTATCTAATCCCACCTTTTTCTCCTTCCTTCCTTCACTGTCATGTTTTTTTGTGAGTAATCTGCCAATTGTTGAATATGATGCCAAAACTAATCTAATGTCTTCTAAACGTTCACACTTTTGAATACATTTTAATAACCATCTTTTTTTACTATTTGATCATTTGAAGTTTTGAACGTGACTTAGTAATTTCCTTTAGCATAACCATCTAACCCATTAGAGATAAAAACATAATCAAATCGCCTTCCGAAGAATTCAATTCATACTTGGGATGAGATGACTCAACGCTTTTTGTCGCGCTACTTTCCACCATCCATGGTCACGAGCCTTCGGAATCAAATTAGTGGATTTACTCAAGAACCTGATGAATCACTTTTTTATGCTTGGGAACGCTATAATGTTTTGATCGATCGATGTCCAAACCACAACATGCTCCCCGTCATCTTAATTGATACTTTCTACAACGGTTTAACTTTTCGTGATCGTGATACGATTAATGCAGCCGCCGGTGGCACATTTATGAAAAGAAGACCCGAGGAGTGTAGAGAGCTTATCGAGAACATGACTACTCATCACAAAAATTGGGATTCATCCGCATCTTCAAGGAATAACCCGAGAGTCAATGTTTCTTCTACTTCTTCAAACCCGGATATCACCGAGTTGACCCGCGCAATGGTCGAAATGAGCAAGAATATGCAACTTTTGGCTACAAATCATCAACAACAAGTTAAATCTGTAGCAATTTCTTGTGAGACTTGCGGCGGTCCTCATTCATACATTGATTGTCCTTCTACTCATGACAATCCAAAAAACGTGTATGCGGCTTATGGTAACTGCTCAACTATATTAATATGCAATATTGGGCTTTTATTTTAGGAATCTTTTCGATATGAAAAAAGAGTCGAGAAAATCATTAACCGGGCGAGGTAGGGCTTAAAGTAAAACTAAAAGACTCGAAAAGCCTTTTACCCAGAAAAAGCCACTAACCCTACCCCTATAAAACATTATCGATTTTGACTTCGACTTCGAGAGGCCTACTCACACCAACAGTGGATCACGCTCCGAAAACCGACACCGTACTGACCAAAATCAGTCCGTATCAAAAACCAATTTTGTTCAAAATAGACGGAAATGGTCGATTCATATCTGAGTCGGTCCGATCCGGTTCAACAAAACATAATTGCCGATTTGTGTAAGACCGAACCGAACACAAAACCGCATATAAAGAAAATGATGGACCGAATGACCTGCCTAAAATATATTCGGTCCACTCTCTCGGTTGAAACTAAACAATCTAAATTGAAAAGTTAAAGTGGCCCAAATGAAATCCAAATAGGCCCAAACTTTGTTTTTTTGACCACTAAAATAAAAGTCATTTATGATCTTATTGTGTAACATGTGAATCTAAGCAGCAGCAGCAGATGGAGACTGACCAGTGAAGTCAATTTTCTCAGATAACCTTTTTTTTTTTAAATTTATCTATTACTAATTAATATTTTTGTTATTGTTGATGAATTTTGGGGGTTTTGATTTTTGGGCTTATTAGCTTATTTGACTTTTGCTTAAAATTTCATAAGCCCTAATTTTAGTCTTAAGGGATCATATAAGCTTTAGAAAACTAATATGAGCTTTAACAAGCTTACATTAGCCCACAAGTCTCAAAAAAAGCCGGAAAATTGGGGTTACAAAATATAAGTTGTAATAAATAAACTAATAAGCCCACATATAAGCTTTAAGTAAACACCCCCTAATCTTGACTAAAGGTCATTGGAACAAGTGCCTATTGCCCAGGCTAGATCCTTAGGGTAGTAGGTTCAGTCGGCACCTAAAAGGGGTACACGGGTTTAGACCTTTTGGAGAATATAGTATTAGGTGTGATCATGTATAAGATAGACATTGGACATTAAGATAAATGAATTATAAGGTGTTTAAGAGTGTCTCATATGTGACCAGGAATAGTTTTTTAAGGTCAAATTGACGAGAAAGGTAGCGTAGGATGTAAATTTTGTGAAGAAGGGGAACCTCGTAATTTCTCACTCCTAAAAAGGATTGAGAAATAAAATTTTTGACAAAAGGGGGAACATAATAACTAGTTTGTGACATTCAGGGGTATATTAACTTGATACGGGATATTTACCCTGTTACTTTTTAGTTTGATATTGTAGACGTGACATGTATCTATGGGGGTTTTAAGAAAACTCGTTTCCGGGACCACCTCCTTAAGAAAGTATCGATTTTGCAGGAGTCGATATACACCAAAACAAAGAACCCAAGAAAGCAAACAAATATCTTACAGTAGAAACTTTTTATATGAGGACATGGCACATGATATGCCTATTTTAGAAGGATATATTCAACTTTCAAGTTTCCCTATGTATTTTACGTATATGAGGACATGACACGTGATCTTTTTATGTTGCAACATGCCACGTCCTAGTTGTTTTATACATGTATAATATGTAACTAAAAAGTAACGAAGTAAAAATCCCGTATCAAGTATTTATACCCTTTAACGTCACAAGGTAGTTATGATATTCCCTTTTTGTCAAAATTTTGATATCTCAATCCTTTTCAGGGGTGGGAAATTATCAGGTTCCCCTTATTGGCAAATTTTGGATCTTATGTTTTACCTTTTTCGGCAATTTGTCCTTTTTTTTGCAAAAATCAGTTATTGGCTATTTATAGTGGAATGTTAACACACACATATATACTCTCTATATTAGTAATGTATGTTAAAGGAATGAGACGCATGACACATGTTGTTTAGTTGATATGTTACTTCGTCACCTGTTATTTAGCCTATGCACGCGTGTTTGATGTGTAACAGTGTAATTCAAAATATGAGCAGCGCTTTCCCTAACCTTAGGAGTTAGGATTCCCGCCTTTACCACAGCTCCACATAGACGATTTTAAGTGAACATTTTTTGTTGGCCATCTTCTATATACGAATTGCCATATTTTTAATTCTCTGCATTATTTGTTAACATTTATTTGTTAATGCATCTTTCAACTTTTTGGGTTAAAAAGATTTCCCCGGTAAATGTTGCATCTTTCAACTTACTAGTGATATAGTTATAAAATTTTTTTAATCATTAATTCGTTCAGGATACGAAACTCAATTTCTTTTTTGATACAGATACATTAAAATCGTGTTTCAAACTATCTGGTATAGGCGTATAGCAAAAGGACTCTATATTTGTTGAATGGTCGGGGTGTTTGGTATTGTGCTTTGTAACTGATCAACAAGTTCTGTTTTTGGTAATTTGCTGATTTATGGGTCAAAAGTAATAAGTTAGTCAGTCTGACAGTATGTATATTCACGATTCTCATGAGATTGTGGTACCTTCTTTGTAAATGCAAATTTAAGTAGGAAAAATATAGGAGATACTATCTGGAAGTTTCCTAACATCTGCTTTGATGCAGGTGAGGCTACACAATGCTCTCCAATATGAAAAATGAACTTGACGAATCTGGTGATTGTTCTTCATTCAGTCATTTACCAGATGAAATGGTCCTTCTAATTTTACGCAAATTAATTGATTTGAAAACCCTATGCCTTTGCAAACTCGTTTGCAAACGTTTCAACCAGATTGTCCTTCATGTCGACACCATATTTTTAACTGTCCCTCTCAGAGAAAATGCCAGTTTCAATTCCAATACCTTGAACGAATCTAGTGATCCCTTTCTGTCTGGTTTTAAGTCTTTGCTCAGGTTTCAAGGACTCAAGTCTTTACACATTGAGGTTCCTCCTTCTCTTAGTGACGCTGATAGCAGATACTTTTTCAAGTGGAAGTTCATGTTAGGTGAAAAAATCGATTCCTTTGTATTTCTTTCACCGAATTCAGTTTGTGATACAAACGAGAATGTTCCGGATGAAGAAGATGATGATTTAGGGTTAGCACTGCTAAAACGTTGCATTGCACTTCGTTGTTTGATGAATGCTCTATTTTGGCGTAAGATATTGTTGGCTGCCATTGATACTTTTCCATTGTTGGAAAAGGTTTCTATTACAGATAGCGGTAATAGGGGGAGAGTGTCTCATAGAGGTGAAAAAATTATTGAGCTGAGGAACAGGCTAAGTTCACTTTCTGAAAATCTTAAAGAGGAGATAAAATGTCATTGTCAACTGAGTCGCTGGTACGTCCCTTTGTTGGCGTTGCCTGTTACAGGGTACAACATGACAGGAGTTACTTTAATCTTACTGGAGAGGTATAATCTCGGGAATGATAAAAATGATAGGTTTATGAAGAGTGATGATCATGAGGATAATTGTATGAACATTTACGATGATGACAACGTTTTTGAAGATAACGAGGAGGCTGCATACACTGAAGCTGTGATGGAGATTTTCAAGAAACATAGGGTCCAAGGGGAGAGGCTGTGAACTATGAAATGGTAATCATCTTCTTAATCTAAGTGGTCTATTATAATGGTTACTTGATTAATGTTGTACATGTCTGTATTATTGGTGTCCTAGTAGCTTATTGAGCAAACATGACATGCACCAGGAAAGATAGCATGCTTGTTGTCAAACCACTAATGTGTGTTTATAACGGTTGTTGCCGCGTAGGGAAGATACTGCTGGTTCAAAATATGCGTCAACGTCTTCACTAGTACTAAAGTGTTTTTATTATTAGGATCTGTATGTTGCAGGTATATGCATTTGGTTGGCTATGGGTGTACTGATACTTTGATGTTGCATTTAGATTATCCTATTAAAAGTCATTGAAAGAATTGGGTGGTTAATTGGGATTAGGCGGTCATTATTAGGTTATAGTAACAAAGGCTAGGATATATTAACTCACGTTGTAAGGCTTAAGTGTTTGTTCCATTACACATGTCTGGGTGTTAATAGAATATGTTTATAATGTTGTAACACCTTTTTTAGTTTAGTAGTTTACATTTATTTTTGGGTATGACCATTATTAAAACGCCAAAGCACCAAGTGTCATCATCATCTTTGCTAGTTTGATAGCTAGTATGTGTTTTCGGTTTCACCTTGTATTTTTATATAACTTCGGTTTTCACACCAGTTGTCATTGACATTGTTGTGGACACTGATAATTACAAGAATAACAATGACAACAGGTGTGGAAATCGAAGTTATATGAAAATACAAGGTGAAACCGAAAACACATTAAGGATAAATCTCCCAATTTCCACAGCTACCAACTGTCCTAAATCAATAACAGTGTCAGAAAAGTCACGAAGTTATTTAGTTAAGTATAAATATCCCGATTCCAATAATCCAAAACCGGTGTAGCAAACTTACTTATTCTCACCCAAATCACAGAACAATTTCCATAAAAAACATAAGGCGGTAGTCACTTATCTCCTGCCCTTCATTTTCTGGTAATCAATTTCGTTATTTCATAATAAATCTATCTATGCTTATTAGATAGTGTTAATTAAGCTAAATATGATGTAATTAGTTTAATGGAAGTAGTAGTGGATCATGTATGGATGATGCTAAACAGATGGATAACTTTTTTATATAATTGTTTTTGAAATAGTATTGGATCATGTATATAACGGAATTATATGTAAACTGAAATGGTGGTTATGGAATAGGAGGTTTTTCTATGCGTGATCGATGTAGGGGCATAAGATGTTCGTATTGAATTAATTTTTGGTTTTTTCTTCACAAATTTGTGGTGATCAGTCTGATTGAAGAAATGTGTTGTTGAATCATGGTATAAAACTGTTTAGTTTACATAACGGTATCTGTTGATGATCTAGTTTCAATACAAAGGAATTATACGCTAACTGAAATGGTGAAGTCTCTTAATCTATACACATGATTTATAGAAATGACGTACGGTCTGTTTATGTTTGTTGGGGTGTTTGGTAATATGCTTTATAACCGATCATTCTACTATTGCTACTTTAACATATAATAGTCATTGTAGCATCTATTTATTAGCTGAGATAGATTCAAAAATTTATTTGTTACTCATTATCTATTGATTCTAACATTGTTTTGATGCAGGTGACGCTACACAATGTTCCCGTTTCCTAAAACTTCACCTGATGAATCTGGTGGTTTTTCCTCTTTCAGTCAGCTACCAGATGAAATCGTTCTTCAAATTCTAAGCAAATTATTCGATTTGAAAACTTTATGCGTTTGCAAACTTGTTTCCTCTCGTTTTAACCAGATTGTCAATCAAGTCGATACCATTTCATATAATGTTCTTTCAATGGTTGAGGCAGACTATTTAGACCCCGCACTTCCTATTAGGCTTCCTGTGAGTCCGTCTTTAGAACCTTCTAATCTTGTTAGCTTTTATCAATCTGAGCCCTTTTTGTATGTGATCAAGTCTTTGCACACTTTTACCAGACTCAAGTCTCTGCGTGTCGAAGTCCCTTCTTCACTTAAAGATGTTGACGATCGTTGTTTGTTCACGTGGAAGATGAGATCTGTTACGACTAATTTACTTGATCCATATGTATTTCTGTCACCAAATTCAATTTTCGATACAAAGGGAGTATATGCCGAAGGAAATGTTCATGATGATGAAGAACAAGAAGATATGGTGTTAAGTACAAAGAAATTGTACATTGGAATGGATTGTTTTCAGGATGCGCTTTTGAGGCGTTGGATGCTGATGGATCACGTCATTAATTTCCCATTGTTGGAAGATGTTTCGGTTGACGATACAAATAAAAGAGGGAGGATCTCTGTTAGTGGTAGTAGACAAATTACTGAACTGAGAAATTGGCTGAAGCCACTCTCTGAGTCTAAGATAAATAGTATCTATCGTACTCGTACGAGTGTTTGTTATGTCCCATTGTTGGAATTGCCAATTTCAGGGTACGTCATGAAAGGGGTATTTCTATTGTTATTGGAGAGGGATGATCTCCCACATGATAATTTTGATCGTTTTCTCGACATCAATTTGAAAGACTCCAACGACAAAAAGGAGTCTGCATATAATGAAGCTATTATGGAGATCTTCAAGAAACATAAGGGGCTAATTAAGAGGCTATCGTAGTATGAATCATGTGTATCCTCTCAACTTCAAAATCGGTATATGTTTTTCATCTGGAACTTGTTTACTCAAAGTAATTTTTTTATATTCGTATGATCATACAGGATTCTGGTTAGCTCATTGGTAATAAATATGAATTCGAGTTTGATTGCGTTACATAGTTTTGTTTTTGTGGTTGCCTCTATGGAAAGCTAGGATAATATACCAAAGTTTGGATTTTGAGTGTAAGCTAAAAATAATAAGCAACTTATTTGGTGAAAATGGCCGAAATACGTACTACTAAACACCAAGTGTCATCATCATCCTTGCTATTTTGACAACTAGTAGGTGTTTTCGGTTTCACCTTGCATATTATAATTTGGATTTCCACACCAGTTGTCATCACTGTCCTTGTAATTTTCAATTTCCACAACTAACAACTGTCCTAAATCAATACCAATGTCAGAAAACAAACGAGGTTGTTCAGTTAAGGATATGTATCTCCTAGTTCCAATAACCCAAAACAGGCAAAGCAAACTGTTTTTGGTACGGATTTTGATACAGTTGATGTCCAAAAAACCGGGAAAGACGAATGTATAAGGGTGCGTTTGGTATACACTTACCGGAATCACGGAATCACAATCATATCCATTAAAAGTGTTTGGTTACTATGTATGACAATGAAACAACTAATGGATACCCATTGATTCATAGTGTAGGGCAAATGCTCCTTTTTAATTCATTCCAGTTGGGGCCACTTTTTTTTATCACTCATTCACTCGCTCGTTCTTTCCATTTCTTTCATGATGTTTTTTTTTCCACAATGAAATTGTGTTTTCATCCACTGACAAGAAGATATATTACTCGTGTATTTTCATAATGCTATAAAAACAATAGCTATAAATTTTATCATTATTTTTTTTACTTACTTTCCAAATGAATTAGCTGTAGATATATAGTTTGTTGAACTCAAAGCTAATATTAAAATTTAAAATAGTAAAATAATGCACGTAGTAAAAATTGTAAACCAAACAAAGTTAATGAAAGTGTCATATTTATTCCGATTCCGTCACACTATCAAATTCATACCAATAGTGATTCCTCATGACAAAACAAACGCACCCTAAGTTTTTCATCATACCATTTTTAAGCGAATCGAAAAAACAGGTCAATCATCATCAACGATTCCATAAGATGAGTTTATAAAAATGGACTAAAAACATTTTAACGAAACAAATATCTTTTGGGAAAATTACTAAAAAAGTCTGTTGTCCATTATTCTTTTCCCAAAAAATGTCAATTTTTTTTTTCCTGAAAAGGATTATCTTTTTGGGAATATAGGGCAACTGAGTGCAGAATACACCACGTGTCTTCTGTTGCCCTATCTCTTGGGGCAATCTGTAAGAATTGCCCTATTTTTTGGACACTTGTCAAAATCTGAACGGTTGCTGCTCTATATTCTTTGTTGCCCTGGGACAAATCGAAAAAAACATGTTTTTTTTTGCCTTTTTTGGGCATTGCCCATTTTTTTTTTACTCTTTTTATAATTTTTCCATATCTTTTTGGCATGTTTCGTGTTTAAAAGTAAGCAATTACATGTCCACGTGATTCAGGGTGCAAACGAGCTGAGCTTTTATCAAGTTATTCGAGCTCAAGTTTAAATTTGGCTCGATCGAGTCGAGCTTTTATCGAGCTCAAGCCCGAGTTCAAGCCCAATAGTATGGCTCAAAACATATAATGAGCCGAGCTCGAGCTTTTAATAGCTTGGCTCGAGCCCTTATTGAGCTTTTCGAACCTTAGTATAAATATATTTTCATATAAATAAACAAACGTTGATTTGAGTATTAGCCTTATTATAAAGAGTAATTATATAAAAAAGTTAAATAATTTATTGATAGTCGTTATCATAGTTTACTACAAACATATAATTTGTGGTGGTGGTGTGTAAACGATAGTGATATATTTGTTTCGTATATATAATTTCGAGCTTTTCAAGCTAAGCTCGAGCTTTACTCGAATCCTAATCGAGCCGAGCTCAAGCATTTAAGGTAAAAGTTCGACGAGTTATCGAACCGAACTTGAGCCTACTATTTATGTTTCGAATCGAGCACGAGCCCTATTGAGCTCGGGCTCAGCTCAGCTCGTTTGCACCCTTACACGTGATCTTATTTAGACCACCTACAAAATGTCTTAGAGGAAATGGTATAGTGTAGAGAGAAGCTCGTCGTATCTTATGTGGCAGCTTTTTCTCTCCTTTAAGGTCTCTCCATCATACTTTTCTTTTTATCTTTTTCGGTTTCTCCACCCTCTTCGCACACCATATTATGAAATTAATAAGATAAACACATTTTATTTTATTTTTTAAATTGAGTTTATGAATGAGGAGGTATTTTTGTAAAGTCAAAGTGGAAAAAAAAAGTTAGAAAAAAGATTTCCTCTCTGAGAGTACATTTTTCTTGTTAGTAAGGTTTGAAATAAAAACCTCTGAGAAGTAAGATCTTCTTTGTTCGACCACTAGCTACCTTGGTGGTGGTTATTTACGCAACCAAGCTCCATCCGATCATACCACCAAAGACTGGTATGTGTGGAGAGGTTCTTGAGCCCCGATTTTTATTTATTTATTATTTTTTTATTTTTCAGTATACCAAGACGCTTTCATTTTCAATGCTGTTAAGTCAAAACAACGAGTCACAAATTTAAATCCGACGAATCTATACTGAAATGTTCTATACGCTACTTTATGATTTCTATATTCGTACTCGTAAACGTTTGTTGTATGATTCGCTTTAATATCACTTTGAAACAAGTTGTTCATTTAGAAATTGTTCATCTAAGGGATCTGAAATCAATAAATTAATAAACCATGATAAAAGTAATTTCTTTTTAAAATAATAAACATGGCTATTTTTTATTATAGCATTACTTGCTTCTTAAAAGACGAATATGACATACGTGTACCTTAAATTTCTTGTGTATGAGTATGATATGTTGTTATCTAGTTATGTTGATGTGTCTCTGTCATTGGTAGGGCGTTACAAAATATTCACGAAATCAAATGTCACCAAATTTTATCATATTGAGTCGCTATCATACGGTGTTCATGAAAACGCGTGATCTTACCGGGACAACAAGTTACCAAATGTTGATCATTTATAATGCATTAAATGTAAAATAGATATTACATTAATTTATTAAAGTGTTTTTGTGAAAAGCTTGTATTTTAACAAGTTATTAAGCAAGGTGTTCTATTGACAAAAAGATTTGTGGCTATCACTTTAAAGTATGTGAGGTTTCAATTTCAATTTTCACTATGTGCAAACAACCTTAAATTGGCCACGTCAACCTCCTGAAAAGGGAGGGCTTTACCTGGTTTAAGTCTGTGTGGCGGTGGGCTCAAACCCCGTGAATTAATCGACCAATTAGTCGGAAATCACGGTTACCAAGAAAAAAAAAGTTATTAAGCTTTTTAAAAAGTTTATAACACAATATGAAAAATTATTTTTAAACACTTTTTGTAATAATAAAAAGCTGTTAATCTATTAACCCATTAAAAATCTCTAATAAAATAGTCTCACTCTATTATTACTATATACTGTTTGGCGAAGCTTTAGGGAATTTTTTAATAATATCACCTCATTTTGGTGGGAAAAATTTTCGGCCACGTGTCCTGCCAAGTGATACACATATACACAAACGTGTCTTGGCAGATGATACACACACTGTTTATCTTCTCTCACATACCAACTCCTTCCAAATTCATATCTGATCTAAAAACACACCAAACGTGTAATCAAAAAGCCAAATTCATTCATCTTTTTATGTGATTGATTTTCATCACATCTCTATTAGACAAGTTGTCTTACAACGGTCGTTGCCCCCAATCTTTTGTTGCCGCTGTATATGCCGGGAGACGATGGTTAAGGGTTGGCAACGACGCTGTTACGCTTATTACACGTGACAATAGCGAGGGGTGATGGTCATTTTAGGGTTATGAGTTGCAAATGGGTTTTTGCTTGCGATGTTGACTATAAGGTATTCTCTTTGGCCTAATTTATGCTTATTATATGAATAAGATTAAGTTTGTGTCTGATTTCTGGTACTATTGTTCATCAGCGACGAATAAAGGTTAACCAATTGGAGGTATGAATTTATTGATGAAGGTGGACAAGAAAATTGGATGATGAAGATGGAGGGGTTATGGTATGCAAAGGTATGTCTTGGTGGCTTCCCAAATCTCAGCATCATAAAGTTTTTTCTCAAAAGAGGTTGTGGTTTTGGTGTGGATTTATATTTTATTCAACCACGTTTATGGTAAAAATGCTGCCATTTCGTCTTCGTTTGCCTTTAGTGGTGTACTGAAATAGCTTTTATTGTAGCAGGTCTATGAGATAAGTGCATAAAGTAATGTTATCAGTTACCCGTATGGCATGACGATCTTTTCAGGTTGCCGCCAAGCTTGAATGGATCTCAGTTTTATGAGAGAATTTTTAGTCCAAACATACATATATGCTTTTGAGGGTCATGTTTGTTATGTGCATAAAATAGTGTTAGCAATTACCCGTATGCACTTTCTTACGTAAATGAGACCCTAATTGAGCTTCAATGGATCTCAGTTTTTGAATTATGTTGCGTGATATATGTGCCCCACGTTACCATCTAGCTACTTACAAATAAGTGTTGGTGTGTTGTATGTAGCAAAGTATACAATAAACAGAATATAGTTATAATATGTGCTATTTTAATGGCGATGAAACCACATAAATTTTGAGAGGCAGATGTTCTCATGTGTTTATGGGTCTTTTACAAAGTCTTTGGTATTTTCTCGGGCGAATCTGACATTTTGGGCAATGATGATTGGTGTTTGCGTCGCATTTGTGAAAATGTCATTGCCCATGTTTATCTGTTGACGAGGTAACCACTATGTTCTATGGTTGCAGCCAGAAACAATGTGTGGCGAAGACATCTGTTGCGTCCAGACTTGAGCCACAATCTCCATATAATTTTTATCACCCCCTTATTGATTTATATGATAAGTTTTGGTGGCTGTATCAGGTTACTTTCTATTGTGTGTGCTAAAAAGTTAGGCATCACATTTTAGCAATGCACATAAGGTTTTGACTAACGTTGTCAACATTACTGTGTTAACGGGACACTTCGAGGGTTTGATGGATTTGATGAATGTTAATGGGTTTTACCTAAAGTTGTCAGCATTTGTATTTTGCCGGGATAATTCGAGGCTGTGATGAATACTAATAGGTTTTGACTAAAGCTGTCGACATTTGCGTCTTGGCGGGGCAAACTATTAAATTTACAGCCACGACAAGTGTAGCCACTTTTTTGAATACTAATTAGTAATTACTCTGAGCCTCACAATGTTGGTTTTTATAACTTGACTAACATTTGACACACTGCGAGTATAAGTTTATTTTTATATGTTAGCAACTCAAACTTACCAATTTTTTCCAAATAAGCAAACTATTTTATTGTTTTAATTTTTGTTTCTATCTTTATTGAATGTCAGGTCGTTAGTTTGGATAGATTAGAGATAAAGAACTCTTCCGCCCTAGAGAAACATCAGATTGTTTCAGGCTGTACCCAAACATAAAATACACATGCCCAAAAATTAGAAAATACAAACTGATCATTAGTTAAGGGACGTGCTTATTAGTTGGAATTCTTATGCAAACTTCCTACGTGTTTATTGGTTGGAATGAGCAACAACAAATTCCCTATTCCAAGAAGCTTATTTTGCTCCCAGTAAATCATATAAGCAATTCGAAACACCCTCAGAACTACTTATACGATGTGTTAAACTGCAAAAAGTACCAAACACCCCTATGTATTTCTCTGGCAAATACATGTTTGCTTGATCTTTAAGCGCAATAATTTGGATTTACTGCCTGATGCTACACATATTCTTAGTCACTAAGTGATCATTTTTGCAGGTATGGATATGACAGTATTAGGCTGCAATGTATCAATGACATTCAATGCTGATGCTAAAACAAACAGAGGTATCAATGGAATTTTTTTGGTTGTTGTTTTAAGTTGTCCTGATGAATGATATTCGTTATTATTGTGTTTGAATATAGTAGATACATAGTTATCAAGGTATTATATCTTATTATTCGCAACTTTATATATTTTGATAAAGCGGTTTTAAAAGAATTGCCGGGTAGACAGTTTCATTAAGGTATCCCAAACACCCCACGAGTTGTTTTAGCGTGTCGTGAATTAACTTACTGCTACATTGATTGCCAGTCACGTCTTTTTTATATGTTTTTTGGTCGTCAGGACAATCTTTGCATAATTAGTGTAGACTTGCGTGTTATCCGGAATAAACGTTAAACTTAGCTTTTGTTTTGCGGGTCTTTAGGACATGTGCAATATTATAATATAACTTATGTTATATTGATGGTCTAGCAATTTCAGATCTGCAGATTATATTCAGTAATCAAGTTCTTTATGTTTATTCACACGATACCCATAAATAAATGGTAAAATTATGTGTGTATCTAATCTCGAACCACTTTTACTCTTAACTTTTATATATTTTGTCCCTGCCCTTCTTCATACAAATTGTTACTATTTTGTGATCATTTAATCTAGAGAGAGCTAAAGTAATTAATTATGATAAATATATAACATGCCAACCCGACCCGATAACACCTCCTAAAATTAATGAATATTGGGTTATAGTACTTAACCTTGATCAATGCATGGTTTTCATTTGATGCAGAAAGTCAGGTGATAGACAAAAGCATTCAGACAACATATACCCAAGCCATCCGATCAGCTCAAATTTCATTTATATTGAGAATCAAAATGCTTCACTGATGATGCATGTGAAACATTTTAAATAAGCCTCTTGCATTTTCCAATTTCTTTGATATGGTCAAATCCTTTCATGCTTTGACTCCTCAACTATTTTGCAAATTGCAATATTACAAAAAAGTGACTACAAAATTAAAATGTCTAATTAATCTTCTTAATTGCAGGAAAGGATATCAAAAGAGCGAAACCAGTTGTGAAGATGATGCAGGTGATTGCACTAGCACTACCCAACTTTACTTCTTCGGTTGCGGGAAATAAGCGGGCGCTTGATAAACCGATTATATAGTTACATTATTAAATGTGCATGCTTTTTGAAGAACGGCGTCCATCCATGTATCCCTAGGGTAATTCTCTATTTGTTGAAGTTGAGAATGATGAATCTGGAAATCTTTTTTTGGTACAGACATTGGGCGTAAGTGTCTAATGGTCTAAGTTTTGTATGCTTACCGGCTGACATTTTGTTTCAATATCGGTTGATACTGTGACATTATCTAAAGTTAGGATCGTTGTGACAGTTTTCTATTATCATGTCTCGAAAAGAATATGTTCTGATAACTAAATCGACAGCAAATAAAATAACCGCGTACAGAACCATCCCGCAGCGAAGCGCGGGTTTACAACCTTGTTTTGATCTATTTCTACGATTTGATTTAACCTCTTGTTATTTAGCATTATAACTAACTAAATTTATCTAATTGTTTTAATTGTTTGGATTGATGTGTAATCAAACAAATTTAAATAAAGAAGTCAATGTGATGATTTTCTGTTCTCTAAATAACTTGTTCATCTATCCGATAAAATTACGAGAATTTGATTACTGTTTGGTTTAAAAGAGAGAAAACTTGTTGGAAATCCACTTTATGTGACGACATTTAAAAATTCTCATTAGTTATCATCGTCACTCACGTAAAGACTAGACTAGGAAACTATGTATAGTGTAGGTGCGTGAGTGACTATAAATACCCCTCCAAGGCTTTCAAGAAAGGGTTGTTGATTGTGTTTTTCTCTGAAAGTCTCTAAACCTAGACTGAAACGACTAATTAAGAAAATTAACACAAGTAAATACTTTTCAAACGTAAGACTTTATTATTGTATAACAAGTATTAAAAGTATTATGGATCACACAGTTTGATGACAATGTGTTGTGTACTCTTTGGACAAGTAAACTTGCACAAGTTACAAGTTTACAAGCTAACTTAAGAACACATGAACAACCGATTGTTCTTCAAGTTTAAGAGAGTTAATGTGTGAAATCTAACAAAGTGAACAACATTAACTCTATGCTACATTCCCTATTTATAGTGGTACGAGGTTGACTTTGATAGCTGGTTGATAGCAACTAAACAAAATAGACAATGTCAGACATCTGTCACAAGATGCTCTTCTATTCTTTGTAGTCTGTTATAATGCTTTAGGGAAACAGAACTGACACAGTTTCCTTTTTTCTTCATAACCTCATACTTTAGGTTGCATCAATTCCCCCCTAAACACTTACGTATGTCCAAAGTGTAATGAGTGTTAACAGGGTATTGCCACCCATGTTAACACTCAACCATGGAGAGTCCCTCATACATCTTTGTTGTTATCCATCACAGCTAATGAGTATGTCTTCAAGTAATCTTCGACTTCCTTGACAATGTCTCTGACATGGACTCCCACGTGGTTGCACACAGAGACTAAGTTCTCTGTGAGTCTTGTGGTACTTGCCTGTCACCTTGGCACATGTAAGTTAATAACATACAACTTAATTTACGTTTAAATCTATGACTAAGAGAATTCTAACATACTTAGATTTCTAACAATCTCCCCCTATTTAAACATAAATACAGCTAGATCTAAAATAGTTATAGTAAGTGAGATGACAGCTTCTTCTTACCCATAACAGATCTAACAAACAACTTCATAATTCATTAATACTTAAAGGAAAATTACAAGTACAAAAAATAAGTACAACAAAATAATGAAAGTAAAATTCAGCTGTGATTTCTTCAATAATCATCATTCTTTATTTTCTCTTCAACTTCAGCAATATCCTTTCTAGTATCCAATTCAGCTTGCAAAGCTTGAGCAAAGACTTTGGAATACTCAAAGTTAATTTTGAGCACCTTTTTGAAGACTAGAAGCTGAACAGTTGAAGCTAGCCCCAACTCACTTTCCCTTTGAAAGACATATTGACACCCTCATAAAGGTCGTTCCCTTGTCAGGCTCAGTATATGTCTGTCCATCAACAGGTCCTACTATTCCATTGGGTAGGATAAGATCCATGTGCATTCCTTCAACTTGAATGTCGGCTGTCACAAAGGTTTCATTAATAGATTGGTTCAGCCTCTTTCTTTTCTTCTCAGCCTTTGGGGGTTATTGTTCAAATAGTTGTGGAGGGGGTCAATTTTGAGCTTGGCTGCAGTCTCTTTCACCCAGTTGAATTTAGCCTTGAGAGTCTTTAGAAGTAGAAAATTTGCCTGTGCAGACTTCTTCTCAGCTAATTTCTCTAGTTCGAACCATTCATATAGACCAAGTGTTTTCAATTTGAAGTCATAAAAAATATCCATGTTGGCATGTTGGTTGTCTCTCCATATAACCATTTGTGGAGTGTGAGTTGACTTTTGAATAGTGTATTTAAACTTGGTGATTTTACCTGGTGCATATCTTGAGTTCACGCAGGCATCATAGTCAGTTTTAATTTTCTTTAGAGCCTCTTTGCGTTTTAACTCTATCTCCCTAAAGGTTTGTATTTGCACCTCTGTTTGTTGAGGAGTCATTTTTCTAATCTTTGCTTCATTCAGCTCTTTGGCTTTCTTGATTTCATTTAGCCTTTTAAATTCAAGTTCCTGGTTTTCAATCTCCTCAGTTGTTAGAGGTTTCTCACCAACAGCTTTGAAAGTGGAGAATTAAGAAATTTCAGTTGTTGATCCTCTTGTCTCTAGCATCACAACTATTTTCTTTAGTTTGGCGTCTGGGTCTACTATTTCCTTTCGTTTCTTTGAGACAGATGATGATTCATTTGATTTTCTAAGCTCTTCAACATGTTTGAGGAATGCCATCTGAGCTTGATTTTGTACAGCCTTGGGTTGGGAGCCAACAACAAACTTGAGTTTCTTGGCAACTGGTTCATCATTGTCCACAGTCTCCTTGGTGTTGACCAGAGTCAGGGCTTTTGATGTATCAGCTTCTTCATTAGGTTGTTGCTCCCCCTTAGTTTCATCATCATCTGGTATAACAGTTGGTGTGATGACTTGGAGAGGGATGGGAGTAGAGATAGTGTTATCAGCTGTACTTGCAAAGGTGTTGACAGGTTCAAAGTTAAACAATTTGACTTTCTCCTCCTCACATTTAGCTTGTTTCTTCAAACGTTTGGCTGGACGTGATTGAATATACCTTGCAACCCCTTCGATAGATACAACCATTTGTTTCTATAGTTTTATTGAGCCTCTAGAAACTATGAGTAGCCTGTTGTAATTTCTGTTCACAGAGCGATCAACATGGTTAGCCAAGAAGTTGGTATGATGTTTCTGTCTTCGATACACAACTTCAAATTCCTTGTGCATGACTAACTCATGAGCTGATAACATGTCAGGGACTTCAGTTGTAATAGCATCTTTGATTCGAGTGGACAGATGGTTGAGTCCCTGAGCAACTCCTTTACGAGTACCTTCTTTAATAGGATCTATGAGAGCATCCTGAACTGCCTATGTGATAATCTTTTGAAAGTTGGAGGTAAAAGACTTCATTTCAGAACCAATGCGATCCAATTTTCTTGACAAGCGTTCTATATCAGTGGGGTGATGGTAAGGCTACAAATTGTGAATGTTTAAGCTTTGATGTTCGTAGCCATCCTCCCTTGGTAAAAGATCATAATTCAGCTGTTGGGGATTATCAAATAGCAAAAAGTCAGCTATGGGATCATAAGCAGCTTCTTTCGCAGCCGTTGGAAGCACTTCTGTGACAGGGACATCAGGTGTGGCAGTTGTAGGTACCTCATTGGCTGGTTCTGAGGATGTGTCAGCGAGAGTAGACTCGGTGTTGACTTTAGGAGGAGAAGTAGGAGGCTGTGACTCATCTTCTTCATCCTCTTCTTCCAAAAGATCATCTGTGAAGATCTCATCATCAGGCATAGATTCTGGTTCAGAGAAGTCTTCTATGAGTGTCAACACATCCTCCTCTGCATCAAGCATTGTCACATCATCTTTGGGTTGTTCCTGAGAGGTGTTTTCAGATCCATCGTTGGTCTGTTCAACATTGATCTGTTCAATATCAGCCTGTGAGATATAAGTTAGTAACAGGGAAATATATAAGGGGAATGGTCGCCAGTACGCTGTCCCAGAGAGGCTGAGGATGATTATTCAGCCACTCCAAATGATAAATCCTTGGGATTATTTTAAGTGTGAAAGTAAGAGTGTTAGTGGTCTCCATTCGCTGCCCCTAGGAAAGCTGAGTGTGATTATTCAGCCCCCCAAACAGATAAATCCTTTGGGACTCTTTTAAGTGTTAAATGTATGTAGGTTAGGATCGCCTGTTACGCTGCCTCTAGGAAAGCTGAGTGTGATTATTCAGCCCCCCCAAAAGGATAAATCCTTTGGGACTCTTTTATTTGTGAAAAAGATGTAGTTTAAGATCGTCATTTTAACGTTGTCCCTAGGAAAGATAAGGATGATTATTCATCTCCCCCTAAAAGTGTGAAACTTTTGGGATTCTTTTCCTGAGGGAATCTAGAGGCTGTGTGAGGTACAGCTACTCTAGGTTGAGACATATATGTACACAGGTTGTTGTTTGCCTGTATACTGTCTAGATGGGGCAGGGTCATCGGGGTGCTTTATAAACACAAATGAATCACTCCCTGGTGCAAAGACAGGGTGTACAAAAGTCTTAAAGAATTTGTAAGTGTTGACACAGACTTCTATGGGTCGAGGATAACCCTAACTTCACCACTCTCACCTATAGACATTTGAGAGTGGCTGCTTGTAGACCTCTAAAAATGATAAACTGATTACCTATGAGATATCAACGGAATTTGGCTGGTTTCCTGCTGTCTCTGTTGAAATAGAGACACTAGAACCTTGTTGTGTTTCAAATGAAGTCTCTGTATCCGCATAAGTCTTTGGAACAGAGGGAGTCGAGGTGGTATCCTTCTTCTTTTCCCTGACCTTTTTAGCAGCTTTGGTTTTGGAGGAAGTGGGGTTTGACTTTTTCTTAGGCTGTTGATCAATTGCTGCTCTGGAAAGCATAGTGTGTTGTCCAGAAGTCAAAGACACAGACTTACCAAACACGCTAGCTGTATTCACCTTCACAGAGGAAGGGATCAAATACTTAGAGATAGATGGTTGTCTCGCAGCTACTTGCTTCATGTGGGCTGTCATAGGTACATCATTTGGCCCAATAATCTTGTAGATAGCCCTAGTAAGATGGTAAGACTTCATGGCTGTGAGAGCAGGGTTTATGTAACGATCACCAAGAAGATGTTGAAAGATAAGAGATAGATAGCGTGTGTAGCAAATGTTCTTTTCTCTTCCATCTTTTGCTCCTTTCAGCTTTTCCACAGGCTTGAGAACAGGATACTTCCAAAGTCAAGGTTGATTCCCAGATCAACCCATAAAGTGATAGATTGGCTGTTGAAGGACAGCTGGTCTTGTGATCCTTGCAGACCTACTAGTGACTTAATAATGTGAGAGAAAATGACTCTCCACAAGTGTGAAAAATACTTAATCTTCAAAGGGGATCGACTGACAACTTCAGACAGGGTGTAGGCTGGGTTTGTGTCAGACACAGGGTAAAGTGTTGCGAGAGCATCTTTGACAGCCATTTTGTCAACAGACTTGAGGCAGTCATCTCTATGTTTGAGTGTAGCAAGAGATGAAAATCATTAACAGTGAAGGAGAAGGGTTCTTGGTTGCATGATAGATGAAAGGAAATGGTGTTGTCATCAATGACTTCGGCTGAATACCAGAATTCCTTAAGGTATTTGATATGAGTGAAATCTCATATCATTTATAATCAATTAAACCCTAAAACACAAAGAAAAATACCAAGTTTAATGTGAAAAAGCAGAATTATGTGGTATTCTTTGTTGTTTGTGATTTTGTAGGTAAAATGATACGATTTAGTGCAAACACGGATTTCAAGTCTTTATATTGAAAAAAACAAAGGAAGGACCTATTTTGACAAGCCTCCAAAGATGAAGGACTTAAATTGAAAATTCAAGAAATTCAAGAGCTTAAGATTCAAGTCAACCAACATCAAAGGGCCTAATTACTTGATTTCACAAGTGGAAGGACTGAAGATTTCAAGTTTATGAAGTTCCTAGCTCAAATCAACAATCTGCCAAAGTGAAGGACTACTTTTGCCATTTTGAAAACTCAAAATAAGCTTGATCCGTGTGTTGATGTTTAAACCAATGAGAAACAAGGATTCATAAGCCACGGATTGCCACATTAAGCTTAATAAATAAAGAAAGAGAGATATCCTAACAGTGCAGCCACTACTACTTGTCCACCAATAAAAAACGCCAACTTCATAATCCTTACTGTACAATGGATAACGTTCCGTGTATACATTATTGGACGAATTACAAGGTGCCACGTGGCTATTTTATTCCCAGTATGCAGATAATGAGGAGGCCATTTCACAACAAGTCATCTACATGAAAGATGATCGTCAAGGCAAGACGAACTCATTCCAACCACTCAATTAAGATGAAATCAAGTAATTTAAAATCCCCACATTTCTAGCTAAGAACACTAAATTCAATTGAGCTAATTGTACACGTGGAAGAAGTTGATTGGAAGGGACACGTCATGACACGTCATGACACCTCAACACTCATCACTTTTGTTCTATAAATATTAGATGATAGCTCATTTGTATATGTAGCAAGTGTGTGAAAAACATACACTTAAGTAGAATTCTCTCAATTTACTCTCCTTTCAGTTTTTAGCAGCTTAAGAGTGATTGACAACCACTCTTAAGTCTGTTATAGTAGTTGTAACAAAATTACCTACTTTCCTCCATTAATAAACCTCACATTTCACTTTTCACTTGATTCTACTTCTACTCTACTATACATGTTGTTCTTATCTTCATTGTTTGGATTCTATTATTCATGATTGAATAACATACTTGTGTTGATGTTTGGAGAAAACTAATTCTAGCCATAGTTCAACATCATACATTAGCAGGTTGATGATGATGAATCATGGTGTTTGATGTTGATTGTGTAAGAACTCGTACTTTTCCCAGTATTATTTTATTCTTTTATTCGTGTTGCTTGAATTTTCCAACATATTACATTTTCGTGTATTCTTATATGTAAATCCTGAGATCATGATAATTTTAATAAATTATACTTTTTAAATATTTTCTGATCATTGATAATACTTTACATGGAATTATAAAAAAACTATTTTATTTTTCCATATTTATTTAAATCAAAGTTTTTGATTTAAAATCATCCGCGTGCATCTTACAATGAGTTTACTCAAATCAATGAATAACGAGGATTACTAACGATCGCGATACCGACGGGGGCCCAAAATTTTATGTTTTATTATTGATTGTCCCGATAGTTAATATTTACGACGATTTCGTTTTAATTACGTGTTAAGTCGTGACGAGAAACCTTATTATCATATTTTTGATGCATTTTAACTTTTGAAAAGTATTTTTACGAAACCCGAGCCTCGTAAATATTTTTAAAAATAGTCATTTTCTACCCTTTAAACTATTAAATTGCTTTTAGGTACAAAACTATTTAATATTTGAAATTTATACCCTAACCTTACTATATAAACAATTTTACCAAACTTTTTCTCACTTTCTTCATTTAAAAAACACACACATAATTAAAACTTTCTCTCCCCCTTTCTTTTCTAAAATGCCACCACCCTAAACTACCATAAACCACCAAAAAATCTTGATTTTTAACATGTTTTAGCTAAAACTAAAACAAGTCACATGTTCCAAATTTAATGATGATTCCATTAATACAAAAATCCTATACATGCATCAAGATTTTATGTTCTTATGATTTTCATGGTGGGGATGAGTCTTGATTATCATGCATGTAATGATCTTGGTAAGATCATCATGTTTTGATCATAAAAGGTTTTATTTTTTATCTTTAATTTTGTTAAAATTTAACATGCAAGTATTTAGGAGTTTTTTTGGTTGGTGGGTATGATAGTAGTGTGATTTTAGAAGTATGGATCATGTTAAAATGTGTCAAAATATTGATTTGATACGATTTCTAAAAAGGCATATTACATCAGTGGGTTAAGTGTTGTACTTAGTGGGTTAAAGATTGGATATTGGTTGAGATTATTTGATTTTACTGTAGAGTTTTTTGATACGCTTGTTTTGATATAAGATAGAGCTTCTAACTCGTTACGGATCAAAAGTTATGCTAGTTTTAGTATTCGTGTACCGGGAGACGCAAATCGGCACAATCCGAAATTGTGGCTAATTTCGGGTCGACTCTCGGGGACTTTAGGCATGGTTAGATAAATTATACTACTGCTTTTTAAAGTTTATAAACTTAATATGATGAGTCTAGTAGTGGGTTTAAAAGGCGAAATGTCATGATAATAATTTTAAAGTGGTATAAACGATTTTATAAAACAAGTATACATTCTGCCCCAAATTTTAGAGTCGAGTAAAGTGTCGAGTTGATGGGTTTTAAAGTGTGAACTTTGGCTCAAATTTTTGCAGGGTCTTATACATGTTATAACTGATCTTGACACAAAGTTTCATCGAAATCGGACAAGTCTAGATAGGGTAGATCGGTGTGTACATTCGGAGTGTACATGCTGATTTGTATTTTGGACACATAGTTCAATGCTCGTGTGGCGTGAGTTTGAGTATTCAATATTGGACATGGTGGATCACTCAAGTGTTTAGTCATTATATAAATGACTTAGTTACTGGTACGAGTGAATTAAAGTGATAGTCTGACTTGCGTTGACTTGGCGTCTTATGACGGGTCAATTTCATGAGTGCAAGTGTTTAAACGTGTAGTGTTGGATAAATGGGATAGTATGGATTCACATGGTTCGTGTCACTAGTTTTGAAGTATGAATACTTTGAAAATACTTAAGTCGTATTATACTTAATATGTATCGATATTTGAGTTCGAGTCTTAACGCGTGCCTTATTTTGATAGGTTGCGGCTTTCGTGTTTTCCCGGGCATCCATATCGTCGGTGATCGTCATGCTACTACTTTTTCTACTCAACTTTTGAGTACAATGATTCACTTACCTTGTGGCTAAGGTGAGTTCATAGCCCTTTTTTACTTGCACATTGTTTCTAAACGTGGGGTGAGATTTTACATGGTGGGACACAACCATTTAAAAACTGTATGCTATCCAGAACTTGTATGCTATCCAGACTTGTATGCTTTCAAACAGATTTCACTGATATTATTGCTTTTAGTTATAGCCTTAAGTTGCCTCTCTTGATCATGAACTGTTAATTTACTTGTGTTGCTAAGCGCGAATGTTGTGGGTGGATCCATCGGGATTGACAATCCCCGTCCCGATTACCTTGACGCATTTAACATTTGATTTATTACTTGAGTATTTAGGCTGAATACTCACTAGAGGAACTTACACTGAGTTAAGCTTCGGTTCATGAACTAAACAGCAATAATAATATTTCGGACTATGGTTATCGTAAGTAACCATTTTCCCCTATTTCTTGTTTACAAATAGATGCTTGTGTTCCACACCTTTACTGCTAAACCTATGAATATCACTCAACTTTATGTTGACGATTGTACATGTTTAATCTCAGGTATTATTACTTAGCTTTGCTTGGATGGGAGCCGCAGGATATTATCATAGCTTGGAGATTTCTGTGTATATTTAAACTTTGGTTTTATCTAAAAACTGTCAGAAGTTTATCATGTATTCTTGGTAACTATAAGTTACAAAACCATTATTAAATAATAGATTTTCTGCTTATAAAACTCTGGGACCTATGTTTAAAACACTGATCTTTTATGATGTAATGTATATGTTTTTATTACGTCAACTTTGTGTCAACTGTAATTCATTGTTTCTTGTACCATGACGTGGAACCCCCTTGCTGCCTAGTTGTTCCCTTGCCTGATTCTGGGGGTCTCACAGATTGGTATCAGAGCGATGGTGATAGGTGTGAAAACACCCATCCTTTTACCACTTATTTCTTGCTAAAACAAGACCAAAACGCGTATTTAATGTCATTTGTTTAGAATTATGTGTGGTTTATGTGTTTGTTGTGTTTTCAGAGCCAACCAGATAAATATTGAAGAAAACGTGGGATTGCACGGGTTTTATCAAAGAAAAAGACTCAAGACGAAGTCTATTGTCCAAGAGATGCAAAAGATTTGAAGTCAATGGGCCTATTTGAAGATTTATCGAAGAAAAGGACCAAAGATGGAAGATTTACATATGTCGAAAGAACTCAAGTCTATTAAACGAAGAAATTAAAAGACGAGTTGAATTTATTCGTCGACAAATCCCGAATCGAATTCGAAAACGTCAACTTTTCTGAAAAGACGAGAAGACAAGAAGAAAGGAAAAAGCCCACTCACCAACCAACCACATCTCCTATAAATAGGAGACTCCTCCCCACACATTAGCTAGCTTTTAATTTTCAGTCTTTCTTTTTCTTTGTTTTCGTAGGAAGCCAAGACCATTAAGGTGTTGATGATTTTTCATTTTTGTTGAATCTTTAATCTTGTAAGTTTTTAATCTTTCCTTTTGTTTACTCTACCTTAATCAATCAATATAATCCTTCCATTAATCTTGTTCATCTTCATCTTTTTTATTTAAAATTTAAAGTTCTTATTTGGTTGATTTTAATCTTCAAAAGTAAGTGGGTTTTGTGTTTTTGTTGTTGGGATTTGATGTTTATGGTTAGCAAATGATTATTGGTTAATTTGTTTTAAATCTTTTGGTTTAATTTGGTCGATTTTGTAAAAAATCATCTTTTCTGTTTACCTACTGTTCTTCGTTCTTCATTTACCCAGATTCCGGATCAACAGCAAGTATTACGAATCAAGGGTTTTTATAATTTATTCCGAATCAGTGCCTTTATCCGGAATAATCAATATTCCGGATGAAGAGATATTATGAATAAAGGTTTTTAGTATTTTGTTCCGAGTCAGTGTTATTCCGAATCAAAGATATTCCGGATGAACAAATGTTCCGGATGAACAAATGTTCCGAATGAAGGCTTGTTATAAAATGTTCCGAATGAAGGTCAATGTTCCGAATGAAGGTTTTTACTAAATATTCCGAATCAAGGTTTTCCCAAAAATGTTCCGAATCAATGTTCCGAATGAAGCTTTTTAGTTGATTATTCCGAGTCAGTGCACTTTATTCCGAACGAAGCATTTTTGTTATATATTCCGAATCAAAGGAATTATTCTGGATTAGTATTATTCCGGATGAGTTCAGTTCTCTTAGATTATTCCGCATGAGCATAATTGTTCCGAATGAAGCTTCTTCATTGAGTATTCCGAATGAAGCTTTTGTGTTATATTCCGAATCAAGCAATTTTTCAGTAAGGTTATTCTACTGTTTTTAATTTATTGTTTAATTGTTAATTTTAATTCAATCTTTATTTTATTAACTGCTTTTAATTAATTGCTTGCTTTTAGTTTATCTTTATTTACTTCACGCATTTACCTTTTTAATAAATTAGAAAACCAGCCCCCTTTTTGTAACCAAGAACAACTATTCCACTTTGAATCGTGATCGATTCGAGAAGATACCGAGAATAAAATTGAACCCCCAATGAAAAAACCTTGTATCAAATGGCGCCTCTGCCGGCTCTTCTCGTAAGGATTAACAGTTCTTGTGAGAAATTGGATTTTGGGATCCGTTCACCGTGAACGTTACTTTTTCATAAAAAATTTTCAAAAACCCTAAAAAATATAAAATTTTCAAAAAAAAAAAAAAAAAAAAACATAAAAACCAAAAATATTTCTTGCTTTGTTCGTTCTTTTGCAGGTGTATGCGCACTCGATCAACGTCTTATCAAGAGCCCGAGACTCTCGATAACTTAGACATGGTCGGTGTACACAACAACAATAACAATCCACCTCAAAACAACATGAATAATAACAACAATGAACCTCTACCGGACAATCGCCCTATGATTGACCTTTTGCAAGCACATGTAGAGGGCAACAACGATCCAATTGTCATACCCGCGATTGCAGCCAACAACTTTGAGCTCAAATCCGGCTTTATTCAGATGGTCTCTGCTCAACCATTCTTGGGGCGTACCATTGATGATCCTCATGACCACATCAAAAGGTTCCTACAACTCACAAATACGGTCAAATTCAATGGTGTTCCACAAGAGGTAATCCGTTTACAACTTTTTCCTTTCTCCTTAGAGGGACAAGCCCGACATTGGCTTGCAAAGGAACCGCTACAAAGTATTCTGACGTGGATGGACTTAGAGACCAAATTCATAAACTACTTTTTCCCACCCTCTCGTACTACCGCTTTGCGGAATGAAATTATTAATTTTGAACAAAAGTACGATGAGACTTTTAGTGAATCTTGGGACCGTTTTAAAGAACTTTTAAGAAAGTGCCCACAACATGGTTTTACCAAAGTGCACCAAATTAACACTTTTTACAATGGTTTAAGCATGAATGACCAAGATTCACTAAATAGTGCCTCGGGGGGTAATATTTTGGTTAAGAGTTCTAATGCTGCTTGGGATATTATTGAAAATAAGTCTCGTTTGCAAACCAAGAGTGTTCGGACCAATGCCGCTAGTTCTAGCACTAGTGACAACGACAAGAGACTTGACAAAATTACGTCGCTTCTTGAATCGCTTGTTGCCCAAACCGCTAGCAACACCAAAAGCATCAACGCTCAAAACGCTTAAGTCAATGCCGTAAACCAACCATGTGAAATATGCGGGGGTCCTCACTCTTACACTACTTGTACCTCCACCCAAGACTATCCTTCTGAGAATGTTAACGCAGCATACGGTACCTATCCTCCGGCCGCTTATCAAGCACGTCCTCAAGGAGACCGCAACTTGCTCATCTATCGCTCAAACAACTTTATTTCCCCCCGGTTTTCCTCCAATCAATCAAAACCAACAACAAAACCTTAACTGAACCAATCAAAACCAACCACGTGCTCCAACTCCATATCAAAACCAAAGAAACCCATATCCACCTCAAAGAAACAACCAAGTTTACCAACAACCTGCTTATCAACCACCCGCCTACCATGCTCCTCCTCCCAACCAACCCACCGCATTACACCAAGATGTTGAAACCTACATGAGGACTAATGATGTGATCGTGGAAAATCTCCAGCGAGAAATGGCCAACATGAAAGCAGATATGGTGAAGCAAGGGAATGAGATTCGAGCTGATATGCGAAACACTTTGGCAAGTCAAACAAATGACTTATGGAACATGATGGCTGGTTTCTTCCAAGGTAATCAATCCTCTTCTTCGGGTACTCTTCCGAGTAACACCGTGGCTAATCCAAGAGAGGAGATGAAAGCAATCACCACTTGTAGTGGCAAAGGTACCAAGGAACCCGAGCTTCCTATACCTCCACCGGTGATTGTGACTAAGGAAAACGAGTCACCTACTCATATTCCTCAACCTTCTATTTCCCCAATTCCTCCACCTCTTACTTCTACCCCTCCACCACCCAAGGATGTGAGTGATCCTACTATTCCAAAGCCTTCCTCTTCTTCCGATATACCTTATCCCGCAAGGTTGAGGAAAGAGAAGCTCAAAAGCAAGGACGATATTCAAGTTTCAAACTTTCTCAAAATGTTTAAACAATTGAATTTTAACATCTCATTCGCTGAGGCTCTCGCTCACATGCCTAAATACGCAAAAATGTTTAAGGATCTTCTTAGTAACAAGGAGAAACTTCTTGATATTGCTAATACCCAACTTAATGAGAATTGCTCTATAGTGCTCTTAAGGAAATTGCCAACCAAACTTGGTGATCCGGGTCGCTTCTTAATCCCTTGCAACTTCTCGGGAGTAGAGAATTGCATGGCCCTAGCCGATCTAGGTGCTAGTATCAATTTAATGCCCTTAAGCGTTTGGAAGCAATTATCTCTCCCTGAGCTAGTCCCCACCAAAATGACTTTGGAATTAGCTAACCGTACGGTTGCTCATCCAGTGGGGATAGCCGAAGACGTTTTTGTAGGAGTCGACAAATTCACTTTTCCCGCCGATTTTGTTGTCGTCGACTACGAGATGGACCCTCGTGTTCCATTAATCGTGGGACGTACATTCTTGAGGACCGGTCGCACTCTCATCGACGTTGAAGCGGGTGAGCTTATCATGCGAGTTGGTGACGATAAAATTGACTTCAACATGGGTAAGATTTCTAAACAGCCTTATTCATACGAGAGTGTTAATTGTATCGACGTTCTTGATGAGGCTTGTGAAGAAAATTTTAATGATGCTTGCAAAAGTATTCTTACCTCTCCTCCCAATGTTGAGACCGTTTCCTCTATTGATTCATCACTAACTCTATTTGGAGAAAGTGATTTCCTTTGGAAAGATTTTGAAGCAACCATGGGAGATGTGAACTTAGAATATGACGATTATCCCACCGATTGGGATGAAGACATTCGTCTCATTGAGAAACTTCTCAAAGAGGACCATATTTCTCCACCATCTCCCAAGGCTATTTCTATCGATGAACCGAATTTGACTACGCCTACCATCGAAAATCCTCTGGATTTAGAGCTTAAGGAGTTACCGTCCCATCTCGAGTACGTGTTCCTTGAAGACGAGAAGAAGTCGCCCGTCATCATTGCTAAGGACTTGAAAGAAGAAGAAAAATCTCGCCTCATAGCCGTGCTTAAAGATCATAAGAAGGCAATTGCTTGGAAAATTTCCGATATCCGCAGAATTGATCCAAACTTTTGTACTCACAAGATTCTCATGGAAGATGACTTTAAACCCGCAATCCAGAGCCAAAGAAGGGTTAATCCTCGCATTCATGACGCCATCAAACAAGAGGTTATTAAACTTCTTGATGCCGACTTGATTTACCCTATTTCGGATTCGCCATGGGTAAGTCCCGTCCATTGTGTGCCCAAGAAGGGCGGAATAACCGTTGTTCCCAATGAACATAAAGAGTTGATTCCCACTCGTCTCGTTACTGGGTGGAGAGTTTGTATCGACTATCGCAAACTCAATGATGCCACGAGAAAAGATCACTTTCCTCTTCCTTTCATGGATCAATTGCTCGAGCGTCTAGCGGTTAATGACTATTACTGCTTTTTAGACAGTTTCTCCGGGTATTTTCAAATTCCCATCGATCCCAAACACCAAGAGACAACCACATTCACTTGTCCCTACGGAACATTTGCTTACAAACGCATGCCTTATGGTTTATGCAATGCTCCTGGGACGTTCCAAAGGTGTATGATGGCTATCTTCCATGACATGGTTGAAGAAACTATGGAAGTCTTCATGGATGATTTCTCGGTTTATGGTGATTCATTCTCTGCTTGCCTTGCCAATTTAGAACGTATGCTTAAGCGGTGTGAAGACACTCGCCTTGTTCTTAATTGGGAAAAATGCCATTTCATGGTAAAAGAGGGCATCGTGCTAGGACACAAAATCTCCAAAGCCGGTCTTGAAGTGGACCGAGCTAAAGTCGATGTTATTGCAAAATTGCCTCCACCTTCAACCGTGAAGGGTGTGAGAAGTTTCCTTGGTCATGCGGGCTTCTACCGGCGATTCATCAAAGATTTTTCTAAAATCGCTCGCCCGATGACCCACCTCTTGGAAAAAGATACTCCTTTTATCTTTTCCAAAGAGTGTATTGAAGCCTTCAACCTTCTTACGGATAAGCTCACTAAGGCACCGGTCTTGGTTACCCCTAATTGGGAGCTTCCCTTTGAGTTGATGTGCGATGCTAACGACTTTGCTATTGGAGCGGTTTTGGGCCAAAGAGTGAATAAACACTTCCAACCAATCCATTAGCTAGCAAGACAATGACAGGGGCTCAATTGCATTACACGACAACCGAAAAAGAGCTTTTAGCTGTTGTCTATGCTTTTGAAAAGTTCCGCCCCTATCTTGTCCTTTCTACCACCATCGTGTATACCTATCATTCCGTGTTGAAGTACTTATTAACTAAACAAGATTCTAAACCAAGACTTCTTCGCTGGGTTTTGCTACTTCAAGAATTTAAAATCGAAATTCGTGATAAGAAGGGAGCTGAAAACCTAGCCGCGGATCATCTCAGTAGACTTGAGGATCCTTATCAAGGGGATCATCCGAACCAAGAGATCAATGACTCTTTTCCCCTTGAGACCTTAATGTCTATCAATTCGAATCAAGATGAGACCCCATGGTTTGCGGACATTGCAAACTATTTGGCGGGTGGAATTCTCATTGACGGGTTAACATCCCAACAAAAGAAAAAGTTCTTCAAAGATATTAAGACTTACTTTTGGGATGACCCGTATCTCTTCAAACAATGCGCTGATTTGATTATTCGCCTATGTGTTGATGGGCCGGCAAAGGTACAAATCCTTGACGCTAGCCATAAAGGACCCACCGGTGGTCACGTTGGTCCCAACTACACCGCCAAAAAAGTGTTTGACTCGGGATTTTATTGGCCCACCATTTATCGTGATGCTCACGAGATGGTTAAACATTGTGATGCTTGCCAAAAACAAGGCAAGATCACACATAAAGATGAGATGCCTCAAACTTTCATACAAGAATGTGAAATCTTTGATGTATGGGGTATCGACTTTATGGGGCCATTCCCTTCATCTAAAGGAAACAAATACATCCTTGTAGCCGTTGACTACGTTTCTAAATGGGTTGAAGCCAAAGCTTTACCCACTAACGACGCAAGGGTGGTTTGTAACTTTTTGAAGTCGCTATTCACTAGATTCGGTGTGCCTCGTGCCATTATTAGTGATCGCGGGACTCATTTTTGCAATGATCAATTCGCAAGAGTCATGGCTAAGTATGGTGTAAATCATCGTCTTTCCACCGCATACCACCCACAAACTAATGGGCAGGCTGAAATCTCTAACCGAGGGTTAAAGCGAATTCTTGAAAGAACCGTGGGAGAGCATCATGCCTCATGGGCCGATAAACTTGATGAGGCTCTGTGGGCTTTTCGTACCGCATACAAGACTTCGATTGGTTGTACACCATATCTTCTCGTGTACGGGAAAGCATGCCACCTCCCCATTGAGTTGGAGCACAAGGCTTACTGGGCCTTGAAGTGGGCTAACTTCGATATCAACAAAGCCGGTGACCTACGCAAGATCCAACTCAATGAGCTTAATGAACTCCGGAATGAGGCTTATGAAAATTCTTTGATCTATAAGGAAAAGACTAAGCTCATTCACGACTCTAAGATTAAAAACCGAGAGTTCCAAGTTGGAGACAAAGTTTTACTCTCCAACTCTTGGTTGAAAATCTTTTCGGGCAAGCTGAAATCTCGTTGGTCCGGCCCATTCACCATTGCCCATATTTTTCCATATGGTACTCTCGAGCTCGCTCAACCTAATGGACCTAATTTTAAGGTGAATGGCCAACGAGTGAAGTTGTACTTTGGTGAGGACATCTCTCATGAGATAATTCCATCCCTCACCAGGTTTCCCATGAACTAGTTTTGGGTCGAGTCAGGCTCGTGACTCGGTTATCAAAAACAAGCGCTCCTCAGGAGGCAGCCCGAGTATCTATCCTTTTCCGTTTTACCTCCTAAGTGTAGGGGGACCTATTGATAGGTGTGAAAACACCCATCCTTTTTACCACTTAATTACAATAATAACTGAGCCAAAACGTGTATTTTATGTCATTTATGTCGGAATTATGCGTGGTTTGTGTTTTTGTTGTGATTTAGGACGAAAAGGTGAAAAGTGGAGAAAACACGGGATTTCACGGGCTTTTATCGAAGAAAAAGGCAAAAGACAAAGTCGAAAGATCAAAAGTGGAAAAAGAACGGAAGTCCAAGACCAATTCTGAAGATTTATCGAAGAAAAAAAGTCAAAAGACGGAAGTTTACTAAAAAGCCGAAGAACTCAAGTCTAATTTATTGAAAATTACAAGACGAGTTTGAAGAAATCCCAAGACAAAGTCCAAGTATTAATAAGATTAACAAAAGATTAAGAAGATCAAGGACTTAAGTGTGCAATTAAGTGAAAGAAGAAAGAGGGAGGAAGCTTCCTAAGCTCCTCCCTAATCCCCCTATATATAGTGTCCACTTTCATTTTGTTTAGGTTGTTGGAGGCCTGACAAGCCTCTCTTCCCCATTTTCATTTTGCTGTTCTTTAATTTTATGCACTTTAATCTTCATGTAATGCACCTTTAATTTTCTTTTAATTCCAAGTAAGTTCACCTTTAATTGTTGTTAATCTTTATCTTATTGCTAATCTCCTTCTACCTTTCTTGTTTGATTTGTTCTTCATATTCATTGTTCATGTTCTTGTATTTTTATGATTTTGGTCAAGTGGGTTTTGATTGATTTGATTATGTTTGTTAGTTTTGTTGATTTGTTTTGATTGATTATTGTTAGTTGATGCTTATTGGTTGTTTTGGTTTAATCCTTTGGTTTATCTTGATTGGATTTTGTTAAATTCGTGTTCCATTTCCCCTACTGTTCTTCATGTTCATGTTTACTGGATCTTGCCCAAAATATTCCGAATAGATTGCTTTACTATTCTTCTATGCGAAATATTTCCAATATTTCGAATCATCTGCTTTCTCATTACTCTATGCGGAATGTCAGTTATTCCGGATAGGACCTCTATGCGGAATATTGGTTATTCCGGATAGGACCTCTATGCGGAATATTCAGTTATTCCGGATAGGGGCATTATTCCGAATAGCCTTATATTCCGAATGGGGATTTTATTCCGCATAGCTGTTATTCCGAGTAGAGTATTTTTCTCTTTTTATTCCGCATAGAACCCTTATTCGGAGTGTTCAAATTATTCCGAATAGGCATTTATTCCGAGTAGTGGTTCATTCCGAATAAGTTTCCAGTCTTTTGCAATTTTATATTTTTCAGTTTTAAGTTTTAAACTCTATTTTTCCCGCCTTTTTCTTTATTTGCACTTTTACTTGCTTTCCTTTTATTTAAGTTTTATTTCGCGTCATTTACTTTATTCACCTTTTAAATTTTCTCGCAATTTACTTTTCGCCAAGTTTTTATCTTTCATTGTTTCTTTTTACCGTCTTTACTTTATTTTTATTCGTTTCAAGTTTTCATTTTTAATTAGTTTTAGACAACGACAACTCTTTTATTTGATTTACCAAGAACAACTGAGTCGCACAATTAACCAGAGATCAATTCGAAGAGATTCCGAGAAACGAACTTTCAAACTAGTAAAAATCTATACATTAAAATGGCGCCGCTGCCGGCTCTTTTCGTGAGGATTAAAGGTTTTTTGTGAGAGACGCGTTGGCTTTTGGGACCCGTTCACTTGTGAACGTTATTTTTCGTATCAAAAATTTTCAAAAATCCAAAAACATTTGAAAAATCATAAAAAGCATTTCTTTTTCTAAGTTTTGAACCAAAAATATTCTTCTTGCTTATCTATCTTTCTTTATGGATTTTTATATCCATTGCGTCCGGTGTGGGAAACAATTATCTGGGAACAACTCTTGTCAATGGTGTACATGTGAGCGGTGTGGAAACGATCTCGACAATACACAATTCCTATTCGGATTTTGTCCTTTGTGCAACTCGACTAATTCGTCCTTTTTGAACCCACCTCCTCCTGTTCCCCCGTGCATCTATTGTGGAAGCGATTCTCATTGGCATGTTTCGTGCCCGGTTCAATACCCGTATCGACACGGGCAAGAACCGGGGTACAATTATGAAAATGATAATAGCTATCCACAAGAGGCACCCAGTTTTTCTCCATACCCATGGTGCTATATTTGTGGGGGCCCTCACGATGCTTCTTTTTGTGATCCGTCGCAAATATTTGAGAAAGTACCGTGCTATCATCCTAGTGTCTATAACCGTGAGCCCCCACATCACACCCTCAATCATCAATCCTCTCAGCAAACTAGTCTTGATCAACAACTCACTTCTTTGAATGGCATTCTAGAAAGTCTAGCTCAACTCCGAGCTGACTTGCATCAGGAAAGGCAACCGTTGCTTGATGTGGACGAAACCTTGAAAACCACCGACACCTTTTTGAGCCAATTTAGTCGTTTTCCCTTCTTTTCTACACCAAAATGTTTAATTACAGCGTGGGATAGAATCGGTGAAATTGAACATACTCGGGGCGATGAACAACAAAAGTTGCTGCATGAGCTTCTTAAAGATGTGGAGGTTATAAAGGAAGAGTTAGCTGACTACGTCACTCCTAATTGGACTCGTCCCATCTATTATGATGATGACGACGACGATGATATCTACACTTTCAACCAATCTTCTGAAGTTGTTGCTCCTATTGTCGATGCTCCTACTGCATCTAAGGATCTAGATTCGTTGAATGAGCTTAGTGATGTTGGTCTCGACAAAGTATTGGATGATGAGGTTTGTGACTTACCTGCTATGGAGCCTGAGGACGACATTGCTCTTACGGAAGAGGTCGATCCTAGTGATGACGATTCTTCTCTCTGCTATGAGACTTTCACTTTTGAAATTTCTCAATCTCCACCGGGAGATGCAGACGATGACGATTTATTCTCTCCGGTTTACGAGAAGTTCACCGATGAACTTGATGTTGTGGATGAGGTGGAAGACGTGCTTCTTCGCGATAGATTACAGAAAGTGCACCTTCTTATTGCTCAAATCGAAGAGTTGACTTCTCCTTCTCTTTCCAAGTCTTTACCTCCATCTATTCCTCCCGTTGAAGATAATGACCCATTGCTGGAAGAAATCGATATCCACTCCATCCCTCCAGGTATTGATGATTATGACACGGAGGGGGACATTATTTTTGATAATTTGCTGTAGGAAAGTATTGACCCAAGTCCCCCTCCCGAGCACCTTTCATCCACTCCGTTAGAGACCATCACGGAGGATGAGTGCTTTGACCCGGGAGGTGACATTGATTATGCTATCATTGATGACATCACGGCTTTGCCGCCTGCTCAGCATCTATTGTCTTTGGGGGAGGACAATGTGCTTTCTATACCCAACCCACCTCCCGTGGATCTTGATTTCACATACTTTTCGTATGTCGAAAGGGTCTTTCTCCCATTCAAGACTTATCCCCCCGCCTCTCCTTTGTTGATGTCAACCGGGAACGAGGACAAGGTCTTTGACCCCGGTATCACATTCGAGGTTTCCCCATGGACTAATTAATTCGGGGGCGAGTCAGGCTCGTGACTCGGTTAACAAAAACAAGCGCTTTTTGGGAGGCAACCCAATTATCTATCTATTTTCACCATAAGTGTAGGGGGAGCCCCGTGGTGCTTCTTGCTTTCTTTCTTATCATGTGCAGGGATTAGAGCTTCAAAGACACACTCTTGATGACTTTTGACGCACCGTGATTCCGTGTTCCCTTCTTCCCGGTTCTATCCTAAACTCTTTTCGATTCACTATTTTATATTTTCTCAATATTAAAATAGGAATTTCTTTAGTTGTCTTTTCCTTAGCGAGATTTAAACAACGTGCACAATGTCCTAAGTGTAGGGGAGTTTACTCCCACATGCTTAAACCTTGAGGACAATGTTTATCTTAAGTGTAGGGGGGACTTCTATCGAAGTTAAGTGGCCTTTTCCTTGTATTTGTCCTCATTTTAACCGGAAAATCAATTTTTCGACATATTCAAAAATTTTGATCTATTTTGGCCTATTAGTTTTTCCTTTTGTATAGTTATTTTCTTTCCTTATTAGAATAAATTTTTAATAAAGTGGTTTTAATTTTCAAACGTTGTGAATCTTTTGACTCAACCCGAGTTTACTTATCTAAGTTTACTCTAGCTAGTATCCTTAACATGTTTAAGTCAAGTTTTGCTAGGCTTTTATATAGGGAGCTATAAAACGCGAAAGTCTTAACTCTCACGGGTTAAGAACAAGAACTTTTCGCAAGTTCCTATAATTGATCCTAGAGAGTCGTTTATCAAGGGAACTTTAAAATGCAATTTCTAAAACTTGAAAAAGTCTAAGAATTTGCAAGATCCTATAGATGACTCGAAAACCCAAAACTTTGATTTAATAGGCTAAGCATCCACGAGTCTCATTATTTGAGATTTTAAACTGTGGAGAACGAGAGATGATAGAGCAAATTATAAGTTTGTTATTCTTTCGGGAGTTTATGTGAGTTAATTATAAGCCTATTCTCCCATCGCCTGCTAATAAATTTATCTGCAATAAATAAGGTTGTACGGTTTAAAAAGTTACGTAGCTTCTAGCCCAAGATCGTTTAAAAGTTGCTCGGTATGGATTAGAGTTCATAGCCAAGGCATAACTTATTGAATCGGGACGCGAAGATTGGCGAGTCCAAAAAGGTCCTAACAAGGCATGAGGGCTATATTTTGTTGCTAAAGATCCAAAGTGATGTGAAGAATCATTTATCGAAAATCAATATGAAGGATCGAGACACACGACGAAAAGCAAAAACTCCCAAAAAGTCATGGAAAAGTGTATCCGAAAAGACCCTAGCAAGGTATGAGGATAAATAGATCCAAGTCATAAAAGGAGGTGGATCGTTGTATATCAAAGGCCAAAATAAAGATTGGAGAAAAATGAAGAAGTCGTGGTCCAAGTATGAATCTCTCAAAACTTCAAGTGAAGAAATTCCTATTATGAAGAGAAGACCATTATTTCATGAACGTCTCTCAAGGTTTGAAGTATGAAGTCGCTGCCAAATATCGGTCCGAGAAAGGTCTCAAATCGTGAAACGAGTTATGCCAAGATATGAACTTTATGAGGTCCCGAGAAGCAGTTTTAAAAGATTTTGTTCTTTAGCTAACTATTGATTAAATCGTTCACTTTATTTTCAGCCTTAATAACTATCGAAATAAGTCAAAAATGCATCCTTGTGATCATTCAAGACAATAATAAAATATAAGAGATACCCCTAGGAATAAGGGAGTCTAAGTGAATAATTGGCCCACATGAGTTCGTGTTAGTTTGCTAACTTATAATAACAATGATCTCATTTTTAAGCTTGGTTTGGAGAAAGTGAAAACTTGAGGATGATGATTATTCATGACATTTTCAAAACCCAAGGTATGTTTTTGATTTCTTTACTTTGTATGTTTATAGTTTTCTATCTCTTTAATAAAGGCCAACATGGATTGATTGTGATGAAAAATGTAAAAGTGCTTTGTAACTAATGCATTACATGAGGACATTGCAATGGTTAAGTGTAGGGGATTTGATAAGTGTGAAAACACCAATCCTTTTTACCACTTAATTACAATAATAACTTAGCCAAAACGTGTATTTTATGTCATTTATGTCGGAATTATGCGTGGTTTGTGTTTTTGTTGTGATTTAGGACGAAAAGGTGAAAAGTGGAGAAAACACGGGATTTCACGGGCTTTTATCGAAGAAAAAGGCAAAAGACAAAGTCGAAAGATCAAAAGTGGAAAAAGAACGGAAGTCCAAGACCAATTCTGAATATTTATCGAAGAAAAAAAAAGTCAAAAGACGGAAGTTTACTAAAAAGCCGAAGAACTCAAGTCTAATTTATTGAAAATTACAAGACGAGTTTGAAGAAATCCCAAGACAAAGTCCAAGTATTAAGAAGACTAACAAAAGATTAAGAAGATCAAGGACTTAAGTGTGTAATTAAGTGAAAGAAGAAAGAGGGAGGAAGCTTCCTAAGCTTCTCCCTAATCCCCCTATATATAGTTTCCACTTTCATTTTGTTTAGGTTGTTGGAGGCCTGACAAGCCTCTCTTCCCCATTTTCATTTTCCTGTTCTTTAATTTTATGCACTTTAATCTTCATGTAATGCACCTTTAATTTTCTTTTAATTCCAAGTAAGTTCACCTTTAATTGTTGTTAATCTTTATCTTATTGCTAATCTCCTTCTACCTTTCTTGTTTGATTTGTTCTTCATGTTCATTGTTCATGTTCTTGTATTTTTATGATTTTGGTCAAGTGGGTTTTGATTGATTTGATTATGTTTGTTAGTTTTGTTGATTTGTTTTGATTGATTATTGTTAGTTGATGCTTACTGGTTGTTTTGGTTTAATCCTTTGGTTTATCTTGATTGGATTTTGTTAAATTCGTGTTCCATTTCCCCTACTGTTCTTCATGTTCATGTTTACTGGATCTTGCCCAGAATATTCCGAATAGATTGCTTTACTATTCTTCTATGCGGAATATTTCCAATATTCCGAATCATCTGCTTTCTCATTACTCTATGCGGAATGTCAGTTATTCCGGATAGGACCTCTATGCGGAATATTGGTTATTCCGGATAGGACCTCTATGCGGAATATTCAGTTATTCCGGATAGGGGCATTATTCCGAATAGCCTTATATTCCGAATGGGGATTTTATCCGCATAGTTGTTATTCCGAGTAGAGTATTTTTCTCTTTTTATTCCGCATAGAACCCTTATTCGGAGTGTTCAAATTATTCCGAATAGGCATTTATTCTGAGTAGTGGTTCATTCTGAATAAGTTTCCAGTCTTTTGCAATTTTATATTTTTCAGTTTTAAGTTTTAAACTCTATTTTTCCCGCCTTTTTCTTTATTTGCACTTTTACTTGCTTTCCTTTTATTTAAGTTTATTTCGCGTCATTTACTTTATTTACCTTTTAAATTTTCTCGCAATTTACTTTTCGCCAAGTTTTTATCTTTCATTGTTTCTTTTTACCGTCTTTACTTTATTTTTATTCGTTTTAAGTTTTCATTTTTAATTAGTTTTAGACAACGACAACTCTTTTATTTTATTCACCAAGAACAACTGAGTCGCACAATTAACCAGATATCAATTCGAAGAGATTCCGAGAAACGAACTTTCAAACTAGTAAAAATCTATACATTACCTATATAGGTTGTTTGTGTTTGTGTGGTGATGTGATTACAGGGATGAATGCACTTTTGGAACCTTTGAAGAACCGTGCTCCCTGTTATCCGCAATCCGGTTCTACCTCTCAACTATCGTGATTCAATTTTCTTCATACTCACATTTGAAATTGACCACTTTAGTCGTCTTTCCCTTAACTTGATTTAACCAACGTGCACAATGTCATAAGTGTAGGGGAGATTTTTCCCACATGTTTAAACATTGAGGACAATGTTTATCTTAAGTGTAGGGGGGACTTCTATCGAAGTTTTAAGTGGACTTTTCCATGAAAATGCCTTCATTTAACCGGAAAATCATCTTTTTCAGCATTTTTCAAATTTTTAATTAACTTTGGCCATATAGTCGTAATTTTTAAATTTTTATCGTTGCTTTCATATGTATATATCCCTCAATAAAGTCAGAAATATTAATAAAGTGGTGTAGCAAGTTTAGAAGTCTTCGACATATTAGGCCCGTTGCGATTATTTTGACTCAAGCCGATTATTCTAGCTAGTATCCTTAACCATGTATACCTTAATTAGTTTATTAGGCTAAGCATCCACGAGTCTCATTACTTGAGATTTTAAATTGTGGAGAACGAGAAATGATAGAGTCAATTATAAGTCGGTATTCTTGCACAAGCACACTTGGTGTGATTATTTTCCTATTCTCCCATCACTTGCTAATAATTTATCTGCAATAAGTAAGGTCGTACGATTTGAAAAGTTACTTAGCTTCTAGCCCAAGATCGTTTAAAAGTTGCTCGGTAATGATAAGAGTTCATAGCCAAGGCATAACTTATGAAGCGGGGCGCGAAGATTGGCGAGTCCAAAAAGGCCCTAACAAGGCATGAGGATTCCATTTTATTGCTAAAGATCCAAGGTGATGTGAAAAGCATTATTCCCAAAATCAATATGAAGGATCAAGACTCACGATGAAAAGCAATCAACTCCCATAAAGATCATGGAGAAGTCTATCCGAAAAGACCCTAACAAGGTATGAGGATAAATAGATCCAAGTCCGAAAAGGAGGCGGATCGTTGTATCTCAAAATCCCAATTAACGATTGAAGAAATAATGATGAAGTCGTGGTCAACAAAGTTGGAGTATCCCTCAAAAGTCTCCAAGTGAAGAAACTCTATTAACGAAGAGAAGACCATTATCTCAAGAACGTCTCTCAAGATATGAAGTATGAAGTACATGCCAAATATCGGCCCGAGAAAGGTCTCAAATCGTGAAGCGAGTTATGCCAAGATATGAACTTTTTGATATCCCGAGAAGAAGTTTTAAGAGATTTTGTCCTTTAGCTAACTATTAATCAAATCGTCCTACTTTGCTTTCAGCCTAAATAAACTATCGCAATAAGTCAACAATGCATCCTCGTGATCATCTAAGACAAAAATAAAATATAAGAGATACACCTAGGAATAAGGGAGTTTAAGCATATAATTAAGCCATGTGTGTAAGTGTTTGATTTGCTGATTTATAATAACAATGATCTCGTTTTTAAGCTTAGTTTGGGGAACGTGAAACTTGATGGTGATAAATCTTCACAGCACCAAAGCCCTAATGTAAGTCCTTGATCTCTTTACAAGTTATTTCCATGTAGCTATTTTCTAGTGAAAATGGTTTTCTATCCTTTTGTTTCCTTTAAAGTTTTAATTTCTCTTAGAACTTTAATTTTTGTTTAGTAGTATTTAATAAGGTTAAGGTTGATTGATTATGAGAAAAGTGTAAACTTGCTTTATCACTAAGCATTGCATGAGGGCATGGCAATGGTTAAGTGTAGGGGATTTGATAGGTGTGAAAACACCCATCATTTTACCACTTATTTCTTGCTAAAACAAGACCAAAACGCGTATTTAATGTCATTTGTTTGGAATTATGCGTGGTTTGTGTGTTTTCAGAGCCAACCAGATAAATATTGAAGAAAACGTGGGATTGCACGGGTTTTATCGAAGAAAAAGACTCAAGACGAAGTCTATTGTCCAAGAGATGCAAAAGATTTGAAGTCAATGGGCCTATTTGAAGATTTATCGAAGAAAAGGATCAAAGATGGAAGATTTACATATGTCGAAAGAACTCAAGTCTATTAAACGAAGAAATTAAAAGACGAGTTGAATTTATTCGTCGACAAATCTCGAATCGAATTCGAAAACGTCAACTTTTCTGAAAAGACGAGAAGACAAGAAGAAAGGAAAAAGCCCACTCACCAACCAACCACATATCCTATAAATAGGAGACTCCTCCCCACACATTAGCTAGCTTTTAATTTTCAGTCTTTCTTTTTCTTTGTTTTCGTAGGAAGCCAACACCATTAAGGTGTTGGTGATTTTTCATTTTTGTTGAATCTTTAATCTTGTAAGTTTTTAATCTTTCCTTTTGTTTACTCTACCTTAATCAATCAATATAATCCTTCCATTAATCTTGTTAATCTTCATCTTTTTGATTTAAAGTTTAAAGTTCTTATTTGGTTGATTTTAATCTTCAAAAGTAAGTGGGTTTTGTGTTTTTGTTGTTGGGATTTGATGTTAATGGTTAGCAAATGATTATTGGTTAGTTTGTTTTAAATCTTTTGGTTTAATTTGGTCGATTTTGTAAAAAATCATCTTTTCTGTTTACCTACTGTTCTTCGTTCTTCATTTACCCAGATTCCGGATCAACAGCAAGTATTCCGAATCAAGGGTTTTTATAATTTATTCCGAATCAGTGCCTTTATCCGGAATAATCAATATTCCGGATGAAGGAATATTCCGAATAAAGGTTTTTAGTATTTTGTTCCGAGTCAGTGTTATTCCGAATCAAAGATATTCCGGATGAACAAATGTTCCGAATGAACAAAAGTTCCGAATGAAGGCTTGTTATAAAATGTTCCGAATGAAGGTCAATGTTCCGAATGAAGGTTTTACTAAATATTCCGAATCAAGGTTTTCCCAAAAATGTTCTGAATCAATGTTTCGAATGAAGCTTTTTAGTTGATTATTCCGAGTCAGTGCACTTTATTCCGAACGAAGCATTTTTGTTAGATATTCCGAATCAAAGGAATTATTTCGGATCAGTATTATTCCAGATGAGTTCAGTTCTCTTAGATTATTCCGCATGAGCATAATTGTTCCGAATGAAGCTTCTTCATTGAGTATTCCGAATGAAGCTTTTGTGTTATATTCCGAATCAAGCAATTTTCAGTAAGGTTATTCTACTGTTTTTAATTTATTGTTTAATTGTTAATTTTAATTCAATCTTTATTTTATTAACTGCTTTTAATTAATTGCTTGCTTTTAGTTTATCTTTATTTACTTCACGCATTTACCTTTTTAGTAAATTAGAAAACCAACCCCCTTTTCGTAACCAAGAACAACTATTCCACTTTGAACCGTGATCGATTCGAGAAGATACCGAGAATAAAATTGAACCCCAATGAAAAAACCTTGTATCAGATGGTCATAGGGAACTGAGTCGTTTTCAAAACTTAGTCAATAACCGAAAATTCAAATTTTTCATGTTTCCAAGTGTCAAACACAGAATCTGCCATTGTTGTTTGATATCTGTACGGGTAACTCTCTAATCCTTATTATTTACTTTTAATTATCGTTGTAGTATTTCATCTCTTGATTACATTTTCAAATATTACATTACTCTAATGACGATAATTACTATTTCTTTTTAATGCCTTTGTGCTTCATGAATTATCATTGGTTATTACTTGATTACATATGCTCTTACTACATTTCTTGAATTCTTGTTCATGTAAACTTGATCTTGATACCATGATTTTAATTTGTTACGACGTTACATACTTGTATACGGAGCGCATATACTGCCGACTTTTCATACTCACTTTTCTGAGTACTATTGCTATCTTGTTTATGCGTGATACGACTGACCTCATATACTCGTTTGTTTGGAACCGTTTGTTTTTCTCGACTCACTGTTACATGTTGTCGTATTCTCGTGATATCATTGTTTGGGATTAAATAAGTGTTGCTTTCAATGAAACTTCTGATTTTCTTTTTGTTATCGTGCGTGTTACCTTCATTGTTTAACTCCTTTAAGATATCAGTTTAGATATCTAAATCGCTTTCCTACCATATGTGATTGGATGTCTTGAAAAATAGTCTATAAACCATTGTGTATTTCAATGTGTCTCCGAAAAGGACTAAAGGACACCGTGTGAGTCACACATCTCGAAGCATTCCTTGAATCTGTGTTGAATAATATAGTGAATTTTCATAACCTTGATTGACCTTTACGTCACCGTTTTACGCGACACTTGTACATCGATTAAATATTACTTCATTGACCATTCTACGTTTCGACTTCGAATTACAACTTCCTTTGTACCTTGAAAACATCATCTTCATCTTGTAATTCATCATTTATTATGTGACGATTGTTTGGAACATGATTGTACTTCTATAAACTTGTATCCTCCCCTTTCATTAAACCTCATCGCTCTAGGAGTATGACTTGTTAATGTTCTGTTTCTTTCTCGATATGTCTTGTGATTTTGGAAAATCATACTGCTAAGATACCTTCCTGCATTGCATCTTGAAATCAAAGACACAGATGTCATGCGTCATTTTTTATCTCTTAGATTATCATTGGTATTCACAAACCAATTTTATACTATGTTTTTCTTTACATGCTTAATTATACAATTTATTCTTTTTCGTCTTTATGGAATCCACAAGTCATGTGTGTACATAAAATTCTGGGTCGTTATTAAGTTTGATTAAATTTCAAGATGTGTTGAAAAATATACTTTGTGCAGAAGATTTACATGTAATTTAACGATGTCGAGAAAATATTTTTATAAACTTTACACATAAAAATACATATTTCTACTTGTTGAGACGTTCGTTTAGGACATAAAACTTGAACCGTAAATCTTAAGAACGAGCCAGTTACGCTCATTTGAAATTGTAAAATTTAAGAACTTATTTTCTGCATAATTCTAAATTATCATTTCGTTGACATATTTGATGCGAGGGCATTTTCGTCCATTTTTTATCCGTTTCAAGTCTCGAGTAAAACTAGAAAGTTGTTTAAAACATCGTTTTACATCGAATTTCTTTAGACTTCGAGTCTTAGAATGTCATTTAGTGAGTCAATTAGTCTGGTCAAACCCAAAAGTCAAACCCAAAAGTTAAAGTTGACTAAAAAGTCAAAGCTGATAGAAATTTTGAAATATGGTTTTTAGGCGTTTTTGAGTTCGTTTGAGCTCGTAAAACTCTAATGAATGATATGTTACAACTAAAAACATTGATTGCGTTTGAAGACAATAAAATAGTAACTTTGAGTTCGGTCATACATACATAAATCTTGAACCTTTGAAACCAAGTGATTTGCTATGATGAACTATATGTTCCGAAAAAAATGTGTACATTTTTATGCGTCACTATTTACATGTTAAATTTCTAAACTTTCCTAGAATATGAACTTTTCGGAGTAGTTGTATTAGTTGGGAACGGATGCCCTACCTTCTTAAAAGCATATTTTTGTCAAATAGATTACGGCATGAGCACACATACGGATTTCTTTATCCTTTCTTTTATATATGACTTATTTGTCATTCAACATTGTCTTTCTTTGCTTCTGTCGTACCACTGATTTTGGTCGAGGTCTGAAGTTCTTGTTTTCATATCTTTCGATATCATTTCTGACGCGTGTCTCATGACAATTCTGGCTAAACCTTTTGAAACTTTATCAACTTGTAATCATTTCATTGATTGTCTTGAACTACTGTTTATTACACTCATGTAACCCACTCGCTATTTTATAAGTTACCATATAAACCCAAACTGGTGTTGCTTGCAAATCATTTTACAAAATGTTCCACTTGGGCCTTAATAAATACTTGAATGTTATCTTAGGAAACTAATTTATATTATTTTTACGATGTATTTTCACAAATTGTTCTACTTTATTCTTATAAAGAATTCGTGTAACATTAAAATGGTTGATTTAAATATTTAGTCAAATACTTACTTGTGAAGAGTTTTCATGAATCATTTTAAATCTTGTCTTACAAATGGCATTATATACATATTTTAAATCATATGACATGTAAAACTAGGTTGACGAAGCGGAGCATCGCATTGCTAGCCCTAAATTATGCATGGCCTGATCACCTATGCGTAATTTAGAAGGAGCCATGCAAGGCCGAATAGTAGTCACCTTAAATATTTGGCGAAGAACCAACTTTTTACTTTTGTGTTTCTGAAAAAGTTAGATAAAATAAAGTTTGGAAAAATTTTACATCTTATGCGAGTAACACCAGTCCGCGACTTACCCATATGATTCCTTATTATTCTTAAACAAAGTACATGCCTCGAGCACATATTTCCTTACTCAATGATTTTTGTTAAACCTGTTACCTCATCTTCATTCGTGATATAATTCTCGTTACCACTTGTCTAATTTCTTACCATTGATACAAGACTTGAAAGTTTTAACGTTGTTATGCTTTTACATCGATCGACATTCTCTATCTATTTTGGTATACCTTCGAAACGTCTATGGACGCGTATAATAATTTATGACTGGACGTGAACAATGATTTCGTGTATTTGTCATGATGTGTGTTATACTCTATTGTATTGAAATTCATACGTGCGAACCACATGTTGATTTCGCCTCTCATTGCTAATGTTGTTCATTATACTGGAATTACTCTTAAGTGACTTCTTAAGAATTTTCTTTGATTTGGAAATTTGTTGTGTGGCTTTGCTCTTTTGATCGTGTATCAACCATCGAAAACTTAATAAGCCGTTGTTGGTGACACCAACCACACTTGTGGAATTAATCTTGCTAAATCCTTTGTTTCTTATTGTCCTTATTATTGATGCATCTATTCAATCATGTTCGTTAAGAAATTGGAACAAATTACGTTTTATCCCCTCGTGCTATTACTCGTATACTAATTGTTGATTATTATTCGTTTCATACTCGTTGCTATCTTGTCACATTTTGAAAACTCGGATATGTCACATGTTTACCACTCGATGAATTAAACACCTTCTTGGATTTATAAAAGTTTATAATAAATTTTTACGAACATTTTACACATTTTATCAAGTGTTTAAATTACCAAAATAACCGTTTTAAGTATAATGGAGAATTTATACATCCTCTTCGGTAGATTTATAGCTAGTGTTTAAAGAGGATGTCAAGTTGTATCTTTTAAAAGTATTTGATTATATCATACTATACTTTCAAGCTAATGAAATTATCAATTCAATTTATATTTTCTAACAATAATTCTAAATAATTTGAAAACTTGATTTTCTCTAATGGGAACGATAAACCTAAGGTTTTAGCAATAATTTCATACAGTCATCCAAAAGCTCTTAAACTAATTGAGATAACTATTTTGAACTGTTCTACTTTTTACTTTGAAATCCTGATCAAAAAAAAGATTTAGCAACTGCTTACCCACTCATTTTATATATTTGATTTCAAATCACTAAACCTTGTAAAATTTTCTTTTAATCAAGAAAATACTTAAGCTAAATTTGAAAGTAATACAAAATCCTAAACAAGTAATTGTGACAACTTGCATTTTAAATGTTCATATGTAATTCATTTTTCCCTTCTATTTTCTCGTAATCACATTGTTACATTTTAAAATTATCATGTTTTAAAGTTGCGCGATATGCGACTCCTTGTGGATTAACAACCTTGATTCATTTTAGCGGACCTTGTTCGTTTAAGCAATTCTTGTGTTCATTCTATCTCTTGATATTTCTCCATACTTAAAGGTCGTTATTCTAATCCAAGTTTGAAAATTTATTCAAAAAGGAGTTAAGAAACTGAAGCATAGTGAAATCTAATTGTTAAGGTAAGCTGTGGTGCATAAATTACCTGGTAAGCACTGAATCAGTTCTAAACTATGTACCTCCTTTTGTTTGCATCTTCTTCTGTCTCCTGTTGAACTCTGAGGGGCCAGAGTTCCTTTAAGGGGGTAGACTGTAAGAACTCGTACTTTTCTGAGTATTATTTTATTCTTTTATTCGTGTTGCTTGAATTTTTCAACATATTACATTTTCTTGTATTCTTATATGTAAATCCTGGGATCATGATAATTTTAATAAATTATACTTTTTAAGTATTTTCTGATCATTGATAATACCTTACTTGGAATTATAAAAAATTTATTTTATTTTTCCATATTTATTTATGTTAGCCTCAAAACATTGAGTCAAACAAGAATTTTCGGTCATAGGTTTATATTGTAACATTTAGTAGAACGTTGTAATAGTTAGTTAAAATAGTCGTGACATTACGGGCTTGATGGTTAGCTTAAAAGGCCTCTTTCAAGGTACTAAGCATTTATTCAAGTCCGGCCCAATCAAACGATAGCCCATTAAGCCACATGTAGGCATAGGCTATGAATACCCTTCCTAGCATGTTAGGAAGGGTGTTGGCTGTCTCATTTCTAATCTAATTTCACAAAAGTTTAACACACACTTCTCTCAACTTTCTCTCACTACTTTCTCTCTCTAGAAACCTTCCATCTTTTATCTTCCTTTCTTTCTTCTTTATTCGTGTAGTATCATCATATTTTTAGGGACAACATTTGGTATCAATCGCCATGGGGTAGTTTTTGTGATTCGTTGTTGCTATTATATTGGGTTCGTGTGATTTACTCCTAACATCATCCTGAATTCAAAAACACGAATTCCCAGGTAAAGTTATCATCTTTCTTGTTGCCTAAAAGTCTCGAACTTTTTATTGGTTACGATCTGGATATTACGATCGCATAAACCTGGGGTTTCTACTTGCGACCTAATAGTCCGATCACATATTGCGATCGAGGTTACGATCTGCTGTTGCGGTCACATACTGCGATCGAGGTTACGATCTGCTGTTGCGATCACCTATTGCGATCGAGGTTACGATCTGCTGTTGCGATCACATCTTACGATCGATTGTTACGATCACATCTTACGATCGACAGACACGATCCAAGACCACGATCCAAGACCACGAACAAAGACCACGATCCAAGACCACGATCCACGATCCACGACCACGATCCAAGACCACGATCAAGACCATGACCAAAGACTACGATCAAGGCTGCGATCAAGAGTGCGATGGGTGACATTTCGATGGACATCTAAATTTTGTTAGAGTATTTTTTAGACTTAGCCACTATCTAGACTAGTCCCGGAACGTAGTTTACACGAAGATTAAAAGAAAAAAAAGTTAAAATTTTCCCGTCAAGTAGATTCAAATTTTTTCCATACTAGTTTTAGGCTATTTCTAGCTCGATTTCAAAATTTGGTGATTACAAAATTTTCAGGTATAACGTTTTGTCAGACTGAGGAATTTATTGTCGGATTGAGAAAAATCGCATTTTTTGGAATTTCAACAACAAAACAATCAAAACACAACTACTTAAGATCCACATTCAATTCATCATTTCAGAGAATATTGAGATGGATTCTACTGCCGAATATCGTGTGACGAACAACAACATAATGGTGGCGGACAATAAAGAGAGACCACCAATGCTTGTGACTGGTAGATATGCACAATGGCAATCACGATTCCTTCGATATCTTGACACTAAACCAAATGGTGATGTTCTTCGACGTTACATCAAAGAAGGACCATATACTCTCTCTACAATAACCATTCCTGCAATTCCAGCAACCGACTCGACAACCGGTTCTGATGAGCAACTATTGAGGAAACATATGAGAACACTTCGAAAGAGAAACGTGCTTGGATTGATGCAGAGAAATAAGCAATCTATTTGACTCTCAGTGGGATTGGGGATGATATTTACTCAATTGTTGATGCATGCTCTACTGCAAAAGAAATGTGGTTTGCCATTGAACGCTTGCAACAAGGAGAATCACTTAACAAGCAAGATGTCAAAACCAACTTGTTCTGGAACTTTGGTAAGTTTACTTCATTGGATGGGGAATCAATTGATTCATACTACACAAGGTTCTACAAGATGATGAATGACATGACAAGAAACAATCTGCAAGTCTCCACCATGCAAGTCAATGTGCAATTTCTACAACAACTTCAACCAGAGTGGACACAATTTGTAACTTTGGTGAAACAACAGAGTAAGTTAGACGAGGTCAACTATCACACAATCTTTGACATTTTGAAACAATTTCAGAATGAAGCAAATGAACTTCGAGCTGAAAGGATAGAAAAGACTGCTAATCCACTTGCTTTGGTGTCTACCACTCACCATGTACAAGATCATCGCTCTCGTGCTCCAAAATCATACTCCACTACATCCTCATCACCAAGATACTCCACCACGACCTCTTCACCAAGATACTCCACTTCATCTAAGTATTCGGCTCCCATAAGATCACGAGACAAAGAACCAAGAGCACCATCACCATCACCTGAGCCATCATCTGAAGAGGACACTGATGAAGAACTAGCTCAGAAGGATAAGGAGATGAAACAACAAATTTCTTTCATTATGGAGACCTACAAGAAAATCTTTAAACCCACCAACAACAATCTTCGAACATCATCTAACACAAGGAACCAATATGTTGAGACTCCTCGAAGGTATGAAACACGTCAATGTGATGAAATTCCTCCAAGGTATGATCGACGTAATCCAACACATGTTGAGGGTTCTGCACGGTATGATCGAAAAACTGCTAAGTATGATGCTCAGAGGATTGCTACTGTTGCTAGGAATAGGGAAACTGTTGGTACTCAAGTGGTTCAGCAAAGTGGGATTCAATGCTTTAATTGTCAAGGTTATGGGCATATGGCAAGGGAATGCAGAAAGCCGAAACGAGTTAGGGACTCCGGTTATTATAAGGAAAAGATGTTGCTTTGCAAGAAGATGGAAGCTGGGGTTAAATTGTCGGCTGAGGAAGGATCCATGCTTGATGACACTGATGATGAAGCTTCCGATCAAGAACTTGAAGCACATTACTCGTACATGGTAAACGTTGAAGAAGTTCTCAACGTCACTGAAGATGACAATGGTCCTATCTTTGATACTGAGCCAATCGATAAGGTACACACTGAAGAGGAATATAATGTGTTTGGCAATATTCATGAGCATAGTGAGCTACCCAAAGCCATTGATGACACATGTATGATGGAAACAGTTGATAGCAATACCACACCCGATTCATCAGACATGTGCAATAATGAGTCTGAGGATGATCAACATGAAAATGAGTATGATGATGATGAGGAGCGTATTGCGCTTGCTAACTTAATTGCTTCTTTACAAAAAGATGTCAAAGAAACTAGAAAGAGTCAAAATCAATTAAAGAAGGCAAACGCTACGCTCACTTAAAATTTTGAAGAATGCAAAGCTGCTCTAATTAAATCTAGTTAGACCATTGATAGCTATAGAGCTCAGCTTCTTCAAAAGACCAATGAGATTGAGGGGTACAAAGGGTGTTTAATTAACATCAAAAAGGACGATTATCAACAAAAATATAACGAAACTCTTAAGATTCTAGAACAAGAGAAACGTAATTATAACACCTCTTTGAGTATTGAACGCCACAAAACGTATCTTGCTACCACGAAAGTCAATGAGCTAACTCAAGTAAATGGTTTTCTTCAAGAGGATAAAACTAAACTTGTTAATGAAAAGAAAGCAGTGGTTGAAAAGTTAGAAAAGGATTTCAAAACTAAACAAGCGAAAGATATCGACAAAATGGTGGAACATGAAACTCAAATTGATTTTTACAAGAAAATTGTTTCCAAAACTAATCAATCAGTTCAAATCATGAGAATGTTGGCACCTCGTTCGTTTTTAAGGATCGACCTAGTTTTGCTAATCCTAAGTACCTTGAGCAAGCTCAATCTGAGAATCAGCACTTATATCTTGATGAGTCCCAATGGACCGATCTTGACTGCCTTGTTGTTAGGCCCGATAGTGAAGAGACAAACGATTTCGAAGATGAGAGTAGACCAAAAGTTAATAAAGAATTTGTTAAACCATATAATTATGCTTATGAAAACAGTCTTTACGGTCTTTTCAAACCGTAAACACATAAAACTCGTGAGCAAATATTTTTCGAATGTGAACAAATAAGAATTAAATGGAGACAAGCTTTTGCCACTAACAAAACTAATGTTTCAAAATATATTAAGTACTTGCCATTTAAAGCTTCTGTAAACAAGAGTAAGCAAGCACTTAGTATTCTCAAGAGTAACATTGAAATTTTCAAAAAGGTTGTTGATGATGACTGGAAAAAACGTGAACTTTCGAGAGGAGACAAAGAAATTCCTCACGATATAACTGTGCTTGTTAAAAGTATTTTGATTCCGCTTGCGGAAAGAACGCAAAAACATATTTTGGAATTTGAAACATTAATTAAGCAAGAAATGTTGGATGATTTGAAATTTGTGGAATCTCTTGAACAAGAAGTGAACGACCATCAACCTGAAAGATACGAGTTTTCTACAACATATGATCTACTCTTACATGAATGTCTCTCAAAAGATATTATGTGTGTTTATGTTACATCTTGTGCTGATATTGATGAATATTCTGATGTTGCATGCAAATATCTTGATCAAGTTAAAGAATGTGAACGTCTTGAAACTAAGCTTTCGAATAAAGTTGACCAAAAAGAATTTTCGTTACTTCAACATAGATATGATTATCTTCAAAAACATTGTCACTCACTTGAACTTGCTTTGCAAAAGAAAGTTAGTAGCTTTTCAAATGATACACCTTTGGAAGTAAAATTATCTGACTCATGTCGATTACTAAACGAAAAAAGTCTTGATATTTCGGATTTGAAAGCTCAGTTACAAGAAAAAGACATCGCAATAACAGAGTTGAAGAAACTCGTTGCTCAAATGGATGAGAAAGTTGTGGAACCTAGCGTTAAGAAACCTGTTGTTAGACAACCCAATGCCTCTAAAGTGAATAGATACTCTATCTTGGGAAAACCATCTGCTTTCTCAAATTCTTCGTTTGCAAAACCTGTGTTTGCCCCCAAGATGGTTGGAAAGGAAAGGTTACCACATACTCAACCCATAAGGAACATTGTAGCACCAAGCATTAAGCACAATAATGTGATTAAACCATGGATGTATAGAATGACCACTAAACCCACAAAAAAAGTTAGTCACTCGCCTCAGACTTCTAGAAACACTAATATTCGTGTGTCTTCTACTACAGGAGTAGTCTCCACTGCTAGTGTTAGCCGGCCTCAGCTTAAGAGCACTCAAGTGAATTATAAGGTTTGGAAACACAAGAGTAAAGGTAAGATGAAGGAATTATAAGAACACCCTAGGAATTTGAATGTTTCTAAGAATAAAACATCTGTAATCGCATGTAATGACGATTTGAATGATTCGACTGCTTTGAATGCTTTAAATGTTAAGTTTGTTTGTGTAAAATGTGGAAAATGTGCTACTGCTAATCATTCTATGTGTGCTATGAATAATGTCAAAGGCATAGATACTAGAATTAAGAAGCAAGTTGTAATGCCTATTAGTGCTAGTAAACCCAAACGCAAAGTGAACTATTCTGATGCAACCCCCACTAAGAAAAGTAATGCATCAGACTCCACCACTAAGAACCCTAGAAGCAGAATTAGGGAATTATATGAGTCTGCTAGCAAGTCTTGGAAATGGTGGTTTGCTAATCAATGTCCTCCGGGATATAAATGGATGCCTAAAGTTAGGACAGAAAATGTGACAACGAGTATTAGTATGCCTTTAAATGTTGCTAAGGACACTAATGATTCTACAATCACAACTACTGTGGTATCCAATTTAGCAAATTCTCCATCATGTTCTAACTCTTCTGCAGGTGATACAAATAATTCTCTTCATACTGGACTACGGATGCACGAAGCACATGACGGGGAATATCAAGCTTCTAATTAACTTCGTGGAGAAGTTCCTGTGTACGGTCCGATTCGGAAATGATCAATTTGCACCGATCCTAGGATATGGAGATTTGGTTCAGGGAAATATCACGATCAAAAGGGTTTACTACGTCGAAGGGATCAATCACAATCTTTTCTCGGTTGGTCAATTCTGTGATGCGGATTTGGAGGTTGCTTTCAGAAAGAAGACATGGTTTGTTCGTGATTATGATGGGAATGACTTACTTACCGGTACACGGGGTACTGATCTTTATACAATTTCACTACAAGACACAACTTCATCAACTCCAATTTGCTTCATGGCTAAAGCTTCAACGACTCAGGCATGGTTATGGCATCAACGTCTTTCTCATCTCAGATTTGATACCATTAACTTGCTTTCCAAGAAAGATATTGTGAGAGGCCTTCCAAGCTTGAAATTCATCAAAGATCATCTTTGTTCTTCTTGTGAGCTTTGTAAAGCTAAACGAAGTAGCTTTAAGACAAAGACTACACCAAGCTCTAAAGGACGGTTAGATCTTCTTCATATAGATTTGTGTGGTCCCATGCATGTTCAAAGTATCAATGGGAAGAAATATGTTATGGTAATTATCGATGATTACTCAAGGTACACATGGACTCACTTCTTGAGGTCCAAGGATGAAACACCCGAAGTTCTCATCAGCTTTCTTAAACTGATACAACGTGGTCTTCAAGCTCAAGTAAAAGTGGTTCGTACTGACAGAGGCACATAATTTTTGAATTCAACTATGAGAAACTATTTTGAAGCTGAAGGAATTAAACATGAAACATCTATTGCCCGAACACCTGAACAAAACGGCGTTTTTGAAAGACGAAACCGTACTTTAGTTGAGGCTGCTCGAACATTATTATATGCTTCAAAACTTCCACTATACTTTTCGGCCGAAGCCGTGTCAACCGCATGCTACACACAAAACCGATCCTTAATTATCCCAAGACATGAAAAGACACCATATCACATAATCCATGATCGAAAACCTTCACTCCAACACCTTCATGTTTTTGGATGTACTTGTTACATAATTCGAGATGGTGAAAATTTGGATAAGATAAAAGAGAAAGGTGATGCGTGTATTCTAGTGGGATATGCAACTCAGTCTAAGGGATATAGAGTTTACAACAAGAGAACAAAACTGATAGTCGAGACTATTCATATCAGATTTGATGAATTACAAGAAATGGCACTTGAACAAAACAGTTTAAGTCCCGATCCACAACGACAAATGACTTTCGTTCATAACCGTACGGAACTCAGAACTCAAGATCACAGCAATGAACCTTCAAGTTCAAAGTTGGTTCAAGGAAATGTTCCTAGAGCAGATATAACAGTCAACACGACAATTGAAGAGTTGAATATGTTATATGGACCATGTATGATGAATATTTCACGTGGGAGAAACATGTTGTATCGAAGTCTTCCGCTGTCACTCATGATAAGAATGATGATACCGATCATCGTCAACAAAAGGATACAACTTCATCTACTTCAACACGTGTTGCTACAGATTTACCTCCTCAGAATATCACATCAAAAACCGCTCCTACAACATCCACAACTACTGTCATTGCTCCAGAGAACACAAATCAAGCAGACAATGCATTAAATGACGAAGACGAATTTATCAACCCATTCGGTACACCGGTACACAAAACTGGAGAGTCTTCTACTCACCATGTTGATCTGTCAAATATGCATACATTTTATTAAAGAAATCCTTCAACACATCATTGGACCCGATATCATCATTTGGTTCAAGTAATTGGAAACCCTTCACAGCCCGTTCGTACAAGACGACAACTTAACACCGATGGCGATGTTTGTATGTTCGCACTCGCCGTGAGTATAGCTGAACCAACTAATATCAAAGAAGCCTTAGTTGATCATGCTTGGATTGAATGAATGCAAGATGAACTTCTCCAATTTAAAAGACTTAAAGTCTGGGAACTTGTTGATAGACCATACGATGTAATTCCATTAAATCTTCGATGGGTCTGGAAAAACAAGATGGATGAAGAAAACACAATCATCAAGAACAAAGCTAGGCTAGTGGCTAAAGGGTATGACCAGAAATAGGGTATTGATTTTGAAGAATCATTTGCACCAGTAGCTCGTTTGGAAGCGGTCAGGATTTTCCTTGCTTATGTTGCACATAAGGGATTCATTGTCTATCAAATGGACGTAAAGACATCGTTTCTTAACGGTCCTTTGAAGGAAGAAGTCTATGTCACGCAACCGGAAGGATTCGTCAATCCTCATTATCCTGACAAGGTGTAACGTCTCCACAAAGCACTTTATCGACTCAAGTAAGCTCCAAGGGCGTGGTACGACGAGCTCTCAAAATTTTTGGTATCCACAGGTTTCTCAAAAGGTTCAATTGATCTAACTTTTTTCACTTATAAATACGGGGATGAAATTTTGCTTGTGCAGATTTATGTTGATGACATTATTTTCGGGTCTACAAACCCAAAACTTTCAAAATGGTTTGAAAAAGTCATGCACAGCAAATTTGAAATGTCAATGATGGGCGAACTAAAATTCTTTCTAGGAATTCAAGTTCACCAATCCCCAAGTGGTATCTTTATAAACCAAGCTAAGTATTGTCAAGAGATAATCAAAAAGCATGGTATGACCTCATGTGACCCCGTTGGGACACCATTATCAACCACATCCCTAGATGTTGATTTGGAGGGATATGCCATAGATCAAACGAAATATCGTTCCATGATCGGCTCCCTCATGTACTTAACAGCAAGCAGACCAGATAAATCACATGCTACGTGTTACTGTACACGATATCAAGTACGACCCACTGAAAAGCACCTCAAGGAGGTTAAACGGATCTTTCGATACCTCAAGAATACCATTCATTTGGGACTCTAGTATCCGAGGGAAACCAGTTTCTTTCTAACGGCCTATTCAGATTCTGATCATGCAGGGTGTCTTGATACCCGTAAAAGTACTTCTGGTGGTGCACAATTTCTAGGTCAAGATAAGCTTGTGGGATGGTCTTCCAAGAAGCAGGATTGCACATCATTGTCATCAGCCGAAGCGGAGTATGTGTCTTTATTTGCGTGTTGTGCTCAAGTTCTATGGATTAGAACACAACACACGGATTATGGCTTTCACTTTGATAAAGTACCTATGTACTGTGACTCAAAGTCTGCCATAGCCATCTCCTGCAATCCGGTACAGCATTCCCGCACGAAGCACATTGATGTCAGATATCACTTCATTAAGGAACAAGTTGAAAAGGGTATTGTTGAACTATACTTTGTTGGATCTGATTACCAATTAGTTGACTTGTTTACAAAAACTCTTTCGAAAGAGAGGTTTGTGTATCTAGTTAGGCAAATTGGTATGAGATGTTTGACTCCAGCAGAACTAGAGATTCTGGCAAAGAAGCCTGCTTGATTCATCTATCAAACATCTATTTGTATATATTAATGAAAAAGCAAAATACAAAAAATTTAAAAACTTTTTAAAAAACCAAAAATATTCTTCTCGACATGTCTTTCAGTATCGATAATATGGACATACCTAGAAATGTCGCTCAATAACGACACGGGTGTGTACATAAAGCTCGAATGAAAGTTGTAAATATTTTTCAAAACATGTCGTTTCTATTCTTAAAGGAAAATGTCTATTTTGGACGATTTTTCCAACAACGGGTAGAGCACTATCTTGGGTTGAGCTTGTCACAAAACATTCAACGTTTTGAGCTCAACACAATGGCTTATAATCACTTTCAGATTGCAACCCGGATCTATATTCACGAGGGAGTGTACGCTTTAGTGCCCTTACCCTCAGCAAAAGAAGAGAAATCTTCTTACACTTGAGTGGATTTGTCAAGACATTCAAAGTCTATGAACTCAAGTTTATGCTTTAGAAAACCTTTTTCGCCAAAAAGAAATAGAGTTTTTCAAAAAGCGTTGAACATAATTTTTCCAAGAATTTCTCAATGATTATTCAAAATCTTTCAAAAATTGTGTGTTCAACAACTCCTATCCTCAAAAAGTGAAATGTGGATCACATCCTCACAATGACAATTCAATTGGATCAATTTTTTAGGGGGAGCGTTCCAAATTCATGCTAATTTTGACACATTTTTCTCCCGAAAAGTTTCAAGACTATTTTTCAAAAATACATATTAATCAAATTTGGTATCTCTAATATCAAATGATTTTATATATTAGAGATAGGGGAGAAAATGTGATTAAAATGTGATATATAGACTCAAGCACTCATGGTTACGATCATATACCCACAACATCTTTAATTCATGACGTTATTGGTGTCAAAAGGGTGGTTAGGTTTAAGTCTTATGATCCAACCAGAACCAGAGGGATCTTCCCAGGGACAATCCAATAGATTATTAGAAGTCCTTAGGAAAGATGGAGTAGAATGTGAACGTAGTTGAATGCCGACTAAGTATTGATGATAGCACTGGAACAATCACAACAAGGTGCTATTAATGATGTCTTGGTAAGCATTGAAGGGGTTGAAGAATGAAAAAAGAAATGTAAGGATAAAGGGTGTAAAGAAATTATCCCTCCATACAACTTAGGCAGAAACCGGGTTAACACATCATGAAGACAATGCATCATGGACCCAGTGATGTAATGCACAACCCCTCCCTAGCTGACTCAGGCTTCTCTCAAAAGAAGTTTGTTTTATTGTCACGGAGATCAACACGAATTCTATTGACTTTTTCACTCCGAGATAGTTGATATTGAATAGGTGGCATCTGCTCCAGCCTCCGACCACTAAAAGTGCACAAATTGAGTCTAGAGCCAAGAGATAAATCAAATCTTGTTAGGACACACGGATGAAGATCAAGAGAGTCCTACGCTATATCCTTGCGATATTGCTAGAACACTCAGGGTGATACTACTTAGTATTCACAATGATGAGTGTAAATCCTTTCAGTGTTAACATCTAACAGCACTGCGGTAGGTTATGTGTAAGATTCTATTAGAATTGAACATGTGTAAACTGAAAAGCAATAGTGGTTTGATTCTGAATTGATTCAAACTCGTTTCAGGTTTCTGCGCAATATCTTTATGGTCTTGCAAGAACATTCAGAGTGATATTCATTAATATTCACAGTGACGAATGGAAATCCTTCTAGCTTCAACATCAAACAGCGCTACGGTAGGTAACTTGTGAGATTCTTTATGAATCAAGCTTGTGTCAACTGGAAAGCAACAATGGTAAGATTCTTAATGAATCAAACTTGTTCTAGGAATTTGAATTGATGACTTTAATCAAGCGGATATCTATCCAATTGATTCACTCTTTATGTTCGCAGTCTTGCTTTGAGACGGTCAAGTAAAGAGAACGGCTAGTACAGCCGTGAAACCCTGTCAAGGAGGTTCTTAACTGAATCTACCTATCACGGGTACGATATTTAATATCGTGTAACGGTCTTCACCGACCGGAGGTAAAACGTTGCCGATTTAGGATGAATGTCAAAGCCATTCAATCCGTGTCTATGTTTTGTCTCAAGAAGGTGGCGTTACGGTGTACTCAGCGAATTCAAAGATTCAAAACCACATACTCATGCCCAAATACTTTCAACAATCAAGAAAGCTAAAGACTTCTGCAACTCTGATGATCAAAATCTTCCTTAACAATTATTGTAGAGGAATGACCTCTATTCTGTGTTTCAGGTAATCAAGATTGATAGCAGCGAAGCATGCATGGAGGGATTCGGTGCTTTATTGGTCTAAAATTTATGGATTTCCTTCCCTTGTTATCAATTATTTAATTTCATGTCTTGGTAAAAATATATTGTTGTGTTTGGTTGAGATCCTTGGGGACAAGTAACGCTACTCTGATAAAAACTTTATTTTGGGTTGGAAATGTTTTAGACAATGGTTGTAAAGATTCTTTAATGTTTATTTTAAATGTCTCTTTTGAGGTTGTTTTCTATGATTGTGTGTGATGTTCTATGAAATAACGCCCAATGTGGACATTCCGCTGCGTGGTAATTTGGGGGTGTTATAGCTTCTTAATATTAGCAGCGTGTTCAAGCCTTTGCGCATCAGATGCTCCTTCATCAAGATCCTCCGGATAGGGAGTAGTCAAGATATCGATAGTACCCGCTGCTCTCAAGACAACTCTTAGCGAGCGGTACCAATCATTGAAGTTTAGGCCAGTAAGTTCAGGTCGTTCAAAGAAAGCTTTGAACGCTGAACTTATCGTGTTATTGGTGGGTTGAGCCATTTCTACATAAATAAGTTCAAATATTAGTATTTTCGATAACAAAATACTTTCAAGAAAATAAAATTACCCGGGGTATTAAAACCATATTATTTTGCTTGAATTCTAGAACTATATTGACATAGATCCATTACATCAGTTGATTTGATAGTAATGAATGTACTCAACACATCGACTTGTCGAACAATTCAATTGACAAAGAATTTTCAATTTCTAGATATTTAAGGGATTTACATTGCCAAAAACGTTTTGCATTGTAAACATGTTTCATCCCTTCTGAATGCATTAAATTTCCAGATCTCACTGAGTAACTTAATTAAGTCGTCTAATCTGAGTAACGTAAAACCATCATACGAATTCTCATTCTACAAACGGTTTTCTCTCCATCACAACATCATCCAAAAATCTCATTTGATGACGAAGTAATTTCAAGTGTTCGTCAATTAGGAGCATTCGACTTAAATTTTTAAGGGCATAAATTTTGATGTCAAAATCAATGTATGGAGAAGCATGCATATAATCTCCATAGCATATGTTTAATAAAACATTTAGTAAACTTTTTCATGAGATTAAATTTCTTCATAAATTATGTTGCGGTATTGGTTAAACCAATTAAAGAATTTACCCACAACTCATCACATTGTACTTTGCTAGAACTCGGCTACGCACAAAGCAATACCCTTATTCATTGTGGTTCGAATGTGAATTTGTGGTAAATCACCCTTAAGGTACAATTCAATTAATAATCGTAGGTAATTCCAATTTGACGCACAGGCAAGCGGGGAATTTGATCAGCGACTAATGGCATAACACCTCCTTCCTTAACCGGGTACATGATCAGCGGTGCGTTATACCCACTTTATAGTTTGTCAAATTGAGTAGGGCGTTAGATTATTATTTCAATTCACCAATCAACGTGATCTTATGTAATTTAAATCTCTTAACAAATCATTATTTTTAATATGATTTAGTCCATATTATTCTTTAAAAAAAAAACCCTTGTTTACAACAATTCACCAATTTTATAGAAACAAGTAAAAAAAACTAAATCATAAACACATAATAATAATTTATATGTGCAACAAATAAATCAAATAGCCACATGTATACGATTTATTCAATAATCATCAAATCTAGGTCTTTATATCTCTATATAAAAGTCTTCCCTAATTCTAGATTTATTGAATCAAATAATCACGTAGCACATAAAATCATATAAACATATAATTTTACGATCCATGAAAACATGCACGTAATCATGGATTCCCCACAAATCTTAACAATTAAATCTCTATGGATTGTAACCATACATGACATAACAATTAATCATGCAATTTAATCTAAAATTATCCCACATCTAATTTAGGGTTTCAAAACAATTCACTTTTTTTTTATTAAAAATAGAGTAAAAAACCCTAATTTTTAAAAAACAAAACCCTAATTTTATGAAAAACCTAAAAAAACATGTAGTTTTAACTCAAAACAATTATAGTTAAAAAAAACTTTAGATTTTCGATAATTATAACATGTTAAAATGGCTCTCGATGCCACTGAAGGATTATTAATATCATAATAATTATATAAAACCCTAAACGAGATCAAAGCACATATAGCGGAAGCGATTTAACAAGATCATAATTAATAACACAATTATAATTAATCGAATTAGAGTTACATACCTTTACGCTAAAGCAATTCCACAAGACTAAGAAAAAAATCACCGATTCGGGTTTAAACCGTATATACCAAGATATAGTCTAAAGTAAGACTATATTACGTTCTTGTACACACGTAATACAACGAGCTAACCGTGATTCTAGCACCTGAAAATCGAGCTACAACGCTTGTAATTAATCTACCAAACAACCCTAGAGAGGGGCTAGGACTAGATTATGTATACAATCGATCAACCAAGAAAAACCAACCGAAACCCTTTTGTTGGTGGGGGTGGTGATCAACCAAGAGAAAGAAGAAGGGAAAAGATCTATGATCATGTGATTATGAAGGGATTCGGAGGTGTATTTATAGACTTCCAACCCATTGTAGCCGAATAAATATAAGGCAACTTCCCTCCCTCCCCAGGGCATAACCGACGGTCGAACACCCCTAAGGGGTGTTCCGGAATCTTCCAAACTTCTTTCCTTTTGTTTATACATACTATATGTTTATTTAACGCTCTTTATAACTTAACTATTAATTATTTAACGATAGTTAAAGTTATATAGTTACTTGCTCGGTTAAATTAATAAATACATAAATATATTTATTAAATAAATTAATAAATACGATAAATATATTTATTAATTTAAATTAACTCTTTACGTATTGTGTGCAATCTCGTAATCTCGAGTTCCATCCTATCACACGACTATTAAATATAAGTCCATAATCTTACAAAGTTTCCCTCCAAGAATTTGACAGCTTCCAGAAGTACTTTTTCTATCAATGCAGCATCCAGCATAGTCTGAATCTGAGTAAGCCTTGAGATAAAAGCCTAATTCTTTTGAATACCAGGGCCCTAAAGAAGGAGTTCCTTTGAGGTACCTGAAAATTTTCTTGACAGCCACTAGATGGGATTCTTTTGGGTTAGGTGGTACCTTGCACAGAGACATGTGGAGAACTGGATATCAGGACAACTGGCTGTGAAAACCCAAAAGCCAAGTCATGTTTTTAAGTAAATCTTTAACATACTTTTCTTGACAAATAGAAATTCCTTTAGGACATTTTTTAATTTGAAAACCCAAAAAGTAAGTTAATTCACCCATCATACTCATCTCATATTTCTTGGTCATTAATTTAGCAAAAAGTTTACTAAGATTAATATTTGTTGACCCAAATATGATATCATCCACATAAATCTGTACAATGATAAAATTACTTTTATCCTTGAAGGCAAAAAGTGTTTTATCAATAGAACCCCTGACAGATTTATTCTCTGTTAAAAAAGTAGACATCGTTTCATACCATGCTCTTGGTGCTTGTTTCAGCCCATACATGGCTTTGTGTAGCCTGTACACGTGATTAGGAAACTGGTTGTTCTCGAATACTTCTGGTTGTCTTACATATACTTCCTCAGCCAATTTTCCATTGAGGAAGGCACTTTTAACATCCATTTGGTACATAGTGAAATTCATATATGCAGTGTATGGTAGGAAGATTCTGATTGCCTCAAGTCTTGCAACAGGCACAAATGTTTCATCAAAATCTATCCCTTCTGTCTGTGTATACCCTTGTGCAACTAATCTTGCCTTGTTCCTTATGATGTTCCCAATCTCATCCATTTTATTCCAATAAATCCATATAATGCATGTGATATTCTTACCAGGTGGAGCTGGCACTAGAGTCCATACCTTGTTCCGTTTAAATTGATTGATTTCTTCTTGCATTGCAGCTACCCATCCTTCTTCGAGAAGAGATTTAGCTACACGCTTTAGTTTAATTTGTGAAAGAAACTCAACAAACATACACTCATTGACTGAGGTTGATTCAGCGTCATGAACTCTCTGTCTAGTTGTAACCCTGTCACTTGGTTCACCAATGATGTTGACAAGAAGAATGTGTTGATCTCTTGACCATTTGCTTTGAGGAGCTGGGGGTTCATTGACAGAGATATGTATGGGGGATGAGAGTACGACTTGAACTTCATCCTGTTGAATAGGAGGACTCTCTTCAAAATAATTTATGTGTACGTATCATCATCAGCTTCTGTTACCGGTGATGACTCACAAATGACAGGAGAATCTTCTTGATTGTGAGTAATAGGTGAATCATCTTCAGCTGAAGTGAAACAAGGCTGTTGGAAGGCTGATTTTCTTCTTCAATTTGAATTTGATTAGAATGAAAATCAATGTTGTGAGTTGAAAGCGGATCAAATGCAGGGACATATGGAATAAGTGTTCCTGTGTGTGGATGATGATGGATGAAAGGTCTTGGTTCAAAGAATTCATATTCTAGGAAAGACCTGTTTTCATTGAAATCAATTTCATCACCTTCTGTCCATGTTCTTTGTAATACGTCATCATCTTCATTGAAGGTGACGTGATAGGTTTCTTCTAGTTCCTGTCATCTTGTGTTGAATACTCAAAATGCTTTGGCTGTTGGAGAGTATCCCAAGAAGAAGCCATCATCAGCTTTTTCGTCAAACTTCCCAAGGTGATCCTTGTAGTTGTAGATAAACACAGGGTACACAAAGACATGAAAATAGCTGACATTAGGAGCTCTTTTTCTAAAAACTTCATAAGAAGTTTTTCCATATCTCTTAACAATGATTGATCTATTTTGAGTATAAATGGTAGTGTGGACAGATTCTCCCCAAAATTGCTTAGGTAAAGCGGCACCATTTAGCATAGTTCTAGCTGCTTCAATCAATGTTCTGTTTCTTCTTTCAGCTACTCCATTTTGTTCTGGAGTACCAGCTAAAGAAAAGTTTTGTGATATACCTTTTTTATCACAAAAAACTTCAAGCTGATATTTTTGAATTCAGTCTCATTATCACTTCTTAGAGCTTTTACTCTAACTTCATTCATATTTTCAATTTTTCTAATGAAGGACATGGTGGCATCTACAGCATCACTTTTTCTTTTGAGGAAGAAGACCCATGTATACCTTGAAAATTCGTCAACAATGACCAAGGTATATTTGTTGTGATTAATGGTCTATAGTTTAACAGGTCCAAACAAGTCCATATGAAGGAGACGTAATGTAACACCCCATTTTGATAATGGAATGTCACAAGTAATTATGGCGTGTCATCAAAGCATACAAGGATAAATGTCTAAACATTACATGACCATAAAAGGAGAATACCGGAATCAAACATCGGTAGTCCAAAAGTAAAGCTCATCACACACAAACATAAGTACTGTAAATGAAAGAACTAAACAATGTCCATGGCAAGAGTATCAAAGTAAAGATAATGCATAAAGTAAAGAAAGGCTAGAAAGCTTCCAATTCATATGCACGTACGTTTAAAGTCTACGAGCGTCCCTGAGTACCTACCGTTTTGGGAACATAGAAAAGGAAAACGGCTGAGCAATACGCTCAGTGCACGGATGTACAATAAAGCATGAATAGTATAAGCATATAAGCATATAACAGCGGAAGAAACTAAGTCCAGAATAACCCGGTTAAGTCTTGGTAAAACTGGTTTTATAGTTTGAAAAGCCTTATGTTTATCTTATAAAAACTGTTTAACATATTCTACCATTAGCCAATATAGGTCATGAAAATCCACTGTGCATGAATACTTAGAGGGGTGACCTCATCATGCAAATTAGAGGGGCTGCCTCTAATTTAATATACTGGTTTGGGTAGGAGGGATCAGCTCCTTGTGAAGGATGCAAGGCACACACAACATTCACACTAAGTAATCTGCTGAAAACATGTAACTAGGATGCACCCATACGCCCCACATGATAAATATAATAATATGGCCAAAAGCTGAAGGGACGCCACGAGCAATCACTCCGCCGTAGGGAAGTCATAACACCAGTGCCTCTAATGTTATGGTTATGGTACCTCCATAACTAGGTGAAACTGGTCATGCATGTATATGGCTATAGGTATTCTAAATTAAACATAAGCAAATCAAACATATAAACTTATACTACGGGAAAACAGTTGGCTGCATACGGGGAAATCCTAATAAGGAAAGAATGTCCATACTGAAAGGACGGGAATCCGTACCTTATGTCCAGTGAACGAAGAAGACGAACTGAAGAGAGTCCTACTTCGGTATCACTAATGCTACATAAATACATACGTGTATAAGTATCTGATTACTAAATACGTAACTGGTTTTATGTCATGTCTTAGCTTATTTTATACGTTCATGTCATGTTTTACTTTTTTAAGCTTTAAACTGTGTTTATCTTATATTCTGTCCATTCTGATTAAGAATTACTTGTATTTCATGTATTATTATAATTACTGTGTAATAATAAGTAACTTTCTAAAAATAGCAAGTTTCCTAAAATAGAAAGTTTCCAAAAATAGAAAGTTACCAAAAATAGAAAGTTTCCAAAAATAGAAAGTTTCCAACAATAGAAAGTTTCCAAATATAGAAAGTTTCCAAAAACAGAAAGTTTCTAAAAATAGAATTACTGCTTAAAATAGATAAGTTTCTAAAAATAGAAAGTTTCCATAAATAGATTAGCTGCCTTAATTAAATAAGTTTCTAAAAATATAAAGTTTCCATAATTAGATATAAGCTGGTTAAATAAGCTAAGTATATAAGCTTAAGTGTTTTCTGATTATTTTTCTAAGTCATATTGATATAAGGTATAGTTTATTAATTATTACATATAATTTAAATAAACAATAGGTTAAAAGTATTTAATTAAATATATCATGTTTTTAATTAAATAAAGTTAAATACTTAGGTTAAACCATGTATTATTAATTATTAATAATATAACCTAAATCATGTTAATTAATTAATTATAGCCATGGTTTTTAATAATTAATTAATTATAAAGTCTAGAAAAATATAAATAATTAGGTTAAAAATCCATGATCTAATAATTAAATTATAACCTAAGTCATGTTTTATTAAATTAATCATGTCATATTTTATTAATTTAATTTTTAACATATGATTATTAAAACATAACCTTAACATAAACCATGAACCGGATCGTGACTAGAAACCATGAACCGGACCCGCAATCAACACCATACCCTGAACCACTTCGGGGTCCTCCCTTGTTTGCTACTGTCGTGGGACCCACACCACCAAACCGAGACCTTGAGGTCTCGGTGGTGGTCCATAAGCCAAGCCGAGACCCCTTTGGGTTCGGTTTAGGCGCCCGCCACAACAACCACCCCTAAATCCTCCGTTTTGATTTACCCCATAACCATTTACATGTTTGATTTATGTTTTTAATTATCTTTTTAAAAACATCATGTTCTTATTTAATTATTAAATCAAAACAAAAAGAAAAAGGATTAAAAAGGTATACTGATGACGTATAGTCCCCAGCCGGGTCATGGACCCGGCCCAAGGGTACTACCCGTATCCGGCCCATCACAGATGGGTGGGATAATGTCAGTCAGGCTTATGGGCTTGGATGAACAGTAATCGCACACATGTGTGCGGCCCACGGCCCGGTACGGCCGACATAGGGTTAGACAGAATAATATTCTGTCTAGGAATATCTTTACCCCAATAAGGAGAGGATATTCACTACCAGAATTAGAAGATAACAATCATTCTAAATTCTGGTGCTTATCCCTTCCTTGGGGCCGAAGGATCAGTGAAAGCCCACTAGGGTTTCACTGCCTATAAAAGGAACCCCCAAGGGTTCCACAAAGGTATTACGACTCACTCTAAACTCATATAACCCTAAATCGATTACTTACTCTCACGCTGGAGTCTAATCGTGGGAAACCTTCCCACGGTAAGCTTAACGCGTGTTGTTTAGTGTGCAGGATCCCAACCAAACAATTCACTTGGTGCAGGAGCCGGAGCCCAGCCAACCCGAATTAAGCCTAATTCGGGTCTAGCAAGGATCAACCAACTTTTGCATCAACATATACCGAATGCGTGGATCAAACGAGGATGAACACACACGAACACTTGCACCAAATTCAAGATCAAAAATCAAACGAACACCCCCTTTCTTGTGTTTATACGCGGCGGCCAAAAGGAGAGGAGAAGGAGAAAAACTTTTTAGGTTTTTTGATGTTTTTACTGTAAAGTGAAAAGTGACAAAAGAATTTACCTTAACCCCCTTTCTTAGTAAAAATTAGATGGGCTTGGCCCATCTCCTTGGTGTAGCCGTGGGTAGGGGCCCCACATGGGTTACCCGTACCTTTTCCCGAGTCTATTTATTTTAGTGTTCGTTCGTGTTTAGTCGTGTTCGTGTTTTATGTGTTCTCGTTAAATATTAACCGTGACTTAATATATTTATTCGTGTTCGTAATAAATATATATATACGTAATTAAAATTAGTTCGTGATTTAATTACGTTCATGATTTCATGATCGCATGTTCGTGATTAATTATTGTTTAATAATTACTGTTTGTTCGTACGTAATAAATACTTATCGTGTTCTAACACGTACGTAATACGTAAAATTATAACACGTGAACGTAATCATACTATAAAAGGAAATTTTTAATCTAGTACGTACGATCTTAAGGGTACTATTCATGGTAAAAGCATGCGGGTTTTACAACTCTTCCCCCCTAAAAAGAATAATTCGTCCCCGAATTATAGATAAAGTATACTGAAGAAGAAGAACATACCCGAATTCAATATATGAAATGAGGGTAAGAAGCCCGGATAGACTCCTCTGTTTCCCAAGTGGCTTCCCGCTCGGTATGATCCCTCCAAAGGATTTTGACGAATGGAATTGTCTTCCTTCTCATGACTCGTTCTTGTCTGTCAAGAACTCGTTCGGGTTCTTCTATGAAAGTGAGATCTTCACGTATCTGTTCCAGTGGATACTGAACCATGTGAAGGGGATGATACTAGTACCCTCTGAGTAAGGACACATGAAACACATTGTGTACATGCGAAAGCTGCGGAGGTAACGCTAACCGGGAAGATACTTCACTGACTCGTTCAATGATATCAAACGGTCTGATGAAACGAGGACTGAGCTTCCCTTTAATCCCGAAGCGTCTAACACCACGTGCCGGCGAAACCTTAAGGAAGACGTGATCTCCTACGTTAAAATGTATGTCCCTACGATGCTTATCGGCGTAACTCTTCTGACGTGACCGTGCTTCCTGAAGTTTCTGCTTAGGTACTGCGATCCTTTCGTTGGTCATCTCTATAATTTCTGGTCCTTCAAGTGTTCGCTCGCCAACCTGATCCCAGCAGATTGGGGCGCGACACTTTCTGCCATACAACATCTCGAAAGGAGCACACTTGATACTTGCGTGCCAACTGTTGTTGTATGCAAACTCCACCAAACAGATATAATCGTCCCAATCACCCGTCTATTCCAACGCACATGACCTCAACATGTCTTCCAATGTCTGAATCGTTCGCTCCGACTGTCCGTCTGTTTGAGGATGAAAAGCCGTGTTAAGCTTAAGTTGCGTACCCCAAGCTTTCTGCAGACTCTTCCGAAATCGTGAAGTGAAACGAGGATCTCTGTCCGAGACGATGCTGGATGGAGCACCGTGGAGTATCATGATCTCTCTTCTATACGTATCGGCGAGTTTACTTACCGGATCTTCCTTGCGGATCGGTAAGAAATGAGCTGATATGGTATGTAACACCCCATTTTGATAATGGAATGTCACGCGTAATTATGGCGTGTCATCAAAGCATACAGGAATAAATGTATAAAACATTACATGACCATAGGGATAACCGGAATCAATCATCGGTTCCCAAACATAAGCCCAAAACATAATAAAGAAAAAGAAATGAATGAAAGACTAAACAAGCATAAGTATATGAAGGCAAAAAGGAAAAGAAGTCTCTAGCAGCTTCCATCCTACGCACGTCCTCCAAATGATCGAGTCTTTCCTAGGGTACCTGCCGTTTTGGGACATGGAAAGGAAAGTAACGGCTGAGCAAAACGCTCAGTGCACGGATATAGACATAGTATAAGTGACTAAAACATAATAGAGACTTAATAGCAGTGGAAATGTTTAAGTCCTGGAAAACCTGGAACATGTTCATAAAACTGGTTTTATAGTTTGAAAAGTCTTATGTTTATCTTATGAAAACTGTTTAACGTATTTTACCATTAGCCAATATAGGTCATGATAATCCACCGTACATGAATACTTGGAGGGGTGACCTCATCATGCAAATTAGAGGGGCTGCCTCTAATTTAATATACTGGTTCTTGGTAGGAGGGATCAGCTCCTTGTGAAGGATGCAAGGCACACACCACATTCACCATGAAATCCTGAATAAAACATGTAACTAGGATGCACCCATACGCCCCACATGATAAATATAAATAAATGGCCAAAAGCTGAAGGGACGCCACGAGCAATCACTCCGCCATGGTGAAGTCATAACATCAGTGCCTCTAATGTTATGGTTATGGTACCTCCATAACTAGGTGAAACTGGTCATGCATGTATATGGCTATAGGTAATCTTAATTAAACATAAGCAATCAAACTCATAACTTATACTACGGGAAAACAGTTGGCTGCATACGGGGAATCCTAATAAGGAAAGAATGTCCATACTGAAAGGACGGGAATCCGTACCTTATGTCCAGTGAACGAAGAAGATGAACTGAGCGGAATCCTACTTCCGTATCACTAGTGCTACATAAATACATACATGAATAAGTATCTGCTTACTAAATACGTAGCTGATTTTATGTCATATCTTAGCTTATTCTATATGTTCTTACCATGTCTTACTGTTTAAAGCCTTAAACTGTGTTTATCTTATATTCTGTTTAATCTGATTAAGTATTTCTTATTATTATACTTACTGTGTAATAATAAGTAACTTTCCAAACATAGCATGTTTCCTAAAATAGAAAGTTTCCAAAAATAGAAAGTTTCCAAAAATAGAAAGTTTCCAAAAATAGAAAGTTTCCAAAAATAGAAAGTTTCCAAAAAAAGAAAGTTTCCAAAAATAGAATTACTGCTTAAAATAGATAAGTTTCTAAAAATAGAATGTTTCCATAAATAGATCAGCTGCCTTAATTAAATAAGTTTCCATAAATAGATTAGCTGCCTGAAATAAATAAGTTTCTAAAAATAGAAGGTTTCCATAAATAGATTAGCTGCCTTATTTAATTAAGTTTCTAAAAATAGAAAGTTTCCATAATTAGAAATAAGTTGGTTAAATAAGCTAAGTATATAAGCCTAAGTGTTTTCATGATTATTTTCTAAGTCATATGATATAATGTATAGTTTAATAATTATTTCATGTAATTAAATTAAACTATAGGTTAAAATATTTAATTAAAGTATAATATGTTTTTAATTAAATAAAGTTAAATACTTAGGTTAAAACATGTATTATTATTTATTAATAATATAACCTAAGTCATGTTAATTAATTAATTATAATCATGGTTTTTAAATAATTAATTAATTATAAGTCTAAGATATAAAATACTTAGGTTAATTAATTCATGATTATAATAATTAAAATAACCTAAGTCATGTTATTAAATTAATCATATCATTTTATTAATTTAATTTTTAACATAAGATCATAAACATAAAAAAAAACTAAACATACACCTTGAACCGGATATGAAATCGACACCGTACCCCGAACCAAATCGGGGTACCCCGTGTCTTGAGGCTGCCGTGGGACCCACACACACCAACCGAGACCCTACATGGTCTTGGTGGTGGTCGGTTGGCCAAACCGAAACCCCTTTGGGTTCGGTGTAGCCTGTGGCCAAAACAAACACCCCTTAAAAACATACTTATGATTTTATTAAACCCCAAATCATGTTAGATCCATGTTTATTTATTAGGTTTTTTGTAAAAACATAACATGTTCTTGATTTATTAAAAGATCAAATCAAAAGAAAAAGTTTAAAAAGGATTTACCGAATTCGTGGATCAAAAGGATGAAGAACAAACACGATCACCAACTAAATTTCCAAGATCCAAGATCACAAACCACCTCCTTGTGGTGTTCTTAAGGTGGCGGCACAAAGAAGAAAAGGGAAGGAGGGTTTTAGGGTTTTTTTCGAAAATCTTCTATGAATGAAAATGAGTAGTGAAAAATCCCTTTTCCCTTTTAGTAAAATTTGATGGGCTAAGCCCATCCTCCCTCCTTAATTTCGTGGTAATGGGGCCCACAAGGGGTAACCCGAATGTTTTTCCGTGTCTAAAATATTGGTGTGTTCTCGTGTGTTCTCGTGTTCATGTTTTACGTGTTCTCGTTAAATATTAACCGTGACTTAATATATTTATTTGTGTTCGTAATAAATATATATACGTAATTAATATTAGCTCATGATTAAATTACGTTCATGATTTCATGATCGTATGTTCGTGATTAATTATTGTTTATATAATTATTGCGTGTTCGTGCGTAATAAATACTTATCGTGTTCTAACACGTACGTAATACGTAAAATCCTAACATGTAATCGTAATCATGCTATAATAGGAAAGTTTTAATCTAGTACGTACGATCTTAAGGGTACTACTCATGGTAAAAGCATGCGGGTTTTACATGGTATGTCAATCTACGATAACCCAAATTGCATCGTGCTTCCTCTTGGTAGGCGGAAGACCAGTAACAAAATCCATGGTGATTTTGTCCCACTTCCACTCTGGAATATCTAACGGTTGAAGGAGACCGCCAGATCGCTGATGCTCGATCTTAACCTGCTGGCAGGTAAGACATTTGGAGATGTAAGTGGCCACATCCTGTTTCATACCACTCCACCAAAAGTATTCCTTGATGTCATGGTACATCTTAGTCGAACCAGGATGTATAGAGAACGGGGAGCTATGAGCTTCAGTTAACAAGGCTTCCCGGAGTGCTTGGTCATCAGGAACACAAAGTCTCGTGCCCTGCCATACGATACCATTTGCATCTACTCTGAATTCCGTCTGTTTCTCCAAATTCTGAACTATCGCCCAGATTTCTCCATCATCTTTCTGAGCTTCCTTGATCTTAGAGAGTAACTCGGGTTCTACTCTAAGATTAGCCCAGTAACCGTGCTGTCCATGTACCATGATCTCGACGTCTAGTCGCTCCAAGTCTCTTATGATTTCCTCTTCAATTTTAATGTCGTTGATCATTCTAGACTTCCTGTTAAGTGCATCTGCTACTACATTCGCCTTTTTGGGATGATACTGTAGATTAATGTCATAATCCTTCAACAGCTCTAACCATCTCCTCTGCCTCATGTTCAATTCACGTTGAGTGAAGATATACTTCAAGCTCTTGTGGTCCGTGAAAATGTCACATGATTCTCCATATAAGTAGTGCCTCCATATCTTCAATGCAAACACGACTGCAGCAAGTTCCAAGTCATGCGTAGGGTAGTTTTCTTCATAAGGCTTAAGTTGTCGTGAAGCGTACGCGATCACTTTCCCATGTTGCATGAGAACACAGCCAAGTCTCTTCCCCGATGCATCATTGTAGATTTGAAATCCACCTGTACCAGATGGGAGAGTAAGAATAGGTGCAGATACTAGCTTCTGCTTCAGGTCTTCAAAGCTCTTCTCTCGTTCTTCAGTCCAGACGAATTTCTCCCCTTTCCGCATCAGTTTGGTCAATGGTAGTGCTAAGCGGGAAAATTTCTCCACGAACCTACAATAATAGCCAGCTAAGCCTAAGAAACTGCGGACTTCCGTTGCTTATGTCGGCCTCGACCACTTAGTAATGGCCTCAACCTTCGCTGGATCCATAGTGATTCCTTCTGCTGATACAATGTGACCTAAGAATGTCACCTTGTCTAACCAGAACTCACACTTGGAAAATTTAGCATACAGCTACTTCTGGCGAAGAATCTGTAGTATTATACGAAGATGGTCTTCGTGTTCCTCCTTGGACTTTGATAAAATCAGGATGTCATCGATGAAGACAATGACGAACTTGTCCAGAAATTCATGGAAGATTTTGTTCATCAAGTCCATGAACACTGTTGGAGCATTGGTCAGACCGAATGGCATAACTACAAATTCGTAGTGGCCATAGCGGGTACGAAAAGCAGTCTTGGCGATGTCCTGCTCCTTAACCCGTAGCTGATGGTAGCCTGACCTAAGATCAATCTTGGAAAAGTGTTTGGCCCCTTGGAGTTGGTCAAACAGATCGTCTATACGCGACAATGGATACCTATTCTGGATAGTAATCTTGTTGAGCTCGCGATAGTCTATGCACAAACGCATACTGCCATCCTTCTTCTTAACAAATAAGACCGGTGCGCCCCATGGAAATGCGCTCGGTCGAATGAAACCTCGTTCTAGAAGTTCTTGCAGTTGATCCTTCAGCTCCTTCAGCTCTATAGGAGCCATGCGATAAGGAGCCTTGGATATTGGTTCAGCTCCTAGAATAAGCTCGATATTGAATTACACTTCTCGTGCAGGTGGTATGCCCAGAAGTTCTGCTGGAAATACATCTTGGAATTCCGACACTATTGATTGATCCTGAATTGATGGAGATTCAGCATCCATGTCGTGAACCGTAGCTAGATAACCCTCGCAGCCATGTGACAGTAGTGCACGCGCTTGCAGGGTAGATATGATTTGTACAGACCATCCGGGTACGAACCCGTTATGAATGTACTCTGGTGCATTAACGTCACCGAAGATAACTCGATATGAATGGCAGTCTATGGTAGCATGATGCTTGGATAGCCAATCCATGCCCAAAATCATGTCGAAGTCATTCATGTCCATCGGAAGTACGTCAACAGGACGAACCTTATCGTCAAATTCAAGGGGAAGACTCTTGTATACATGGGTGATTAATACAGAGTCCCTCAAAGGCGTGGAAATAGTAAGTCTATTCTCTAGTGGCATAGGGAGCATCCTAATGTTCTTAGCATAAGGAGTAGAAATGACCGAGTGAGTAGCACCCGTATCGAAAAGAACACACGCAGCTTGACCGTACATATACAAGATTCCATTGATGGTACCTGTAGACTTGTTGGCCTGGTCTCGAGATGCCGTGTAGACACGCCCAGTGGTAGGAGGTGGCTTGGTATCAGCATGTCCCGATGTGCCCTCCATTTCGCCCTTACGGCAATCCTTCATGATATGGCCAGGAAGACCACACTTAGTGTTACGACGACATGGCCCTGGGTGCCTACGGTGGCAAGTAGAGCAAAGAGGATGAGTATATCCTCCAGCAGGTGCTCTAGCTGGCTGAGGACCTGATAAAACATTTTACGTAAGACATGATAATAGGGTATGAAGAACAATGCGGATAATCGTAAGATTGAATACTAGTGATAGCTGGACGGCTAGGCTGTGAACCTCTCTAGTTCTGGTCCCTACCGTTTCCATGGTTCCTGGTAGAAGTTTTTGCTAAAGTGTCAGAATATGAGTTATAACATGAAATCATAATAAAATGCGTAAGTATTAGGACCTGTTGCCGTTGGAGTGTCCAGCGTTGTTACGGTAATTATCATTACCGCCACGCATATCCATAGCCGAACGGTCGTTAGTCTGACCGTTTCCCTTGGGCTGATGAGGCTGCTGCTGAGTAGCCGGCTGAGACCGGTCCCCAGTTTTCTGCCTGGAAGATACAATTTAAAGAAATGAATAATTGACATATATGGAAAGAATACGGATTGGTCACCGCTTGAATACGAATGTTTACCTCTTGTCGGGTTTCTCAGCTTCCCCGAACTCATCTCTCTCATGCATCATCTCCAGCTTACGTGCCGCATCGGCCACTTGTTCTACAGTGGTGAACATAGCACACACCAGATTGTTTGCGACCGATGTGCGAAGAGCCCACCTAAAGTGGTGTGCCTGCTCCTCAAGAGTACCTGCTGCTGCACCAAGGAAACCAGCTAAGCAAAGAAAGCACTGCATAAACTCATTTCTATTCTCCCCAGCTCTCTGTCGGATCCCATGGTACTCCCTCTTGAGCTTGTCTTGCTCAGCCTTGGGAAAGAACTGATCCATCACCCTATCTTCGAACTGAGCCCAAGTCAAACCAGCAACCCAATCGTCACCTCCCTTAGACTGCATCAATGCTAACCACCAATTTAACACATCGCCTTCGAACCGATAACATGCCAACCTCGCCTTGAACACGGGTTCACAACCCATAGCATTGAAAATCTTCTCGATGTGAGCCAACCAGCTTTCAGCATCACTGGGGCTATCTGTTTTCTCAAAAGCTCGAGGACGGAGCTTGTTGAATCTCTCCAGCCATACTGCCAATGTCGCTGGAGGAAGAGGAGGAGGTGCTTGGTTATGCTGCTGATTGTTGGCAGCTTGAACCTCAGCCCTGATGTCGTTCCTCAGTTGAGGAAGCAAAACTTGCATTACAGCTTGGATAGCAGCATTGAGTTGTTCCTGTTCGCGTGTGAGAACCATCTGACAGTATAACATAAAACATATGATTAACAGATCAAAACATAAAATATATATACATGAAAAAAATTTATACCAATAAATCCAGAGAAAAATTTTATGCAAGAAATTTTGTGTATGAATGCATGATGCAGTTATATGAAAACTTTTGTATGCTCGAGAGTGAACGCCTATGGTCAGTTCACCCAAAATAAAAGACATGGCGAGGGGACGCCTATGGGTCGGTCCCAAATTTAAAAGTTTCGATAAAACACATGTGACTAAATAGGGCCAGTCCTGTACCAACCATTACTTAGTCATAAACCTGCGACGATGACATATATATGTATGCATAAAAATGATGAATGCATGAAAACGACTGTCAGTTTTAGGAAGACCATAGTGACTACCCACTAATCACAGGTCATATTTTGAGAGCCTACAGGTCGAAGCCTTGGCTCTGATACCATAGTTGTAACACCCCATTTTGATAATGGAATGTCACACGTAATTATGGCGTGTCATCAAAGCATACAAGGATAAATGTCTAAACATTACATGACCATAAAAGGAAAATACCGGAATCAAACATCAATAGTCTAAAAGTAAAGCTCATCACACACAAACATAAGTACTGTAAATGAAAGGACTAAACAATGTCCATGGCAAGAGTATCAAAGTAAAGATAATGCATATAATAAAGAAAGGCTAGAAAGCTTCCAGTCCATATGCACGTACGCTTAAAGTCTACGAGCGTCCCTGAGTACCTGCCGTTTTGGGAACATAGAAAAGGAAAACAGCTGAGCAATACGCTCAGTGCACGGATGTATAATAAAGCATGAATAGTATAAGCATATAAGCATATAACAGCGGAAGAAACTAAGTCCCGAATAACCCGGTTAAGTCTTGGTAAAACTGGTTTTATAGTTTGAAAAGCCTTATGTTTATCTTATAAAAACTGTTTAACATATTCTACCATTAGCTAATATAGGTCATGAAAATCCACCGTGCATGAATACTTGGAGGGGTGACCTCATCATGCAAATTAGAGGGGCTGCCTCTAATTTAATATACTGGTTTGGGTAGGAGGGATCAGCTCCTTGTGAAGGATGCAAGGCACACACCACATTCACACTAAGTAATCTGCTGAAAACATGTAACTAGGATGCACCCATACGCCCCACATGATCAATATAATAATATGGCCAAAAGCTTAAGGGACGCCACGAGCAATCACTCTGCCGTGGGGAAGTCATAACACCAGTGCCTCTAATGTTATGGTTATGGTACCTCCATAACTAGGTGAAACTGGTCATGCATTTATATGGCTATAGGTATTCTAAATTAAACATAAGCAAATCAAACATATAAACTTATACTACGGGAAAACAGTTGGCTGTATACGGGGAAATCCTAATAAGGAAAGAATGTCCATACTGAAAGGACGGGAATCCGTACCTTATGTCCAGTGAACGAAGAAGACGAACTGAAGAGAGTCCTACTTCGGTATCACTAATGCTACATAAATACATACGTGTATAAGTATCTGATTACTAAATACGTAATTGGTTTTATGTCATGTCTTAGCTTATTTTATACGTTCATGTCATGATTTACTGTTTTAAGCTTTAAACTGTGTTTATCTTATATTCTGTCCATTCTGATTAAGTATTACTTGTATTTCATGTATTATTTTACTTACTGTGTAATAATAAGTAACTTTCTAAAAATAGCAGGTTTCCTAAAATAGAAAGTTTCCAAAAATAGAAAGTTACCAAAAATAGAAAGTTTTCAAAAATAGAAAGTTTCCAAAAATAGAAACTTTCCAAATATAGAAAGTTTCCAAAAATAGAAAGTTTCCAGAAATAGAAAGTTTCCAAAAATAGAATTACTGCTTAAAATAGATAAGTTTCTAAAAATAGAAAGTTTCCATAAATAGATTAGCTGCCTTAATTAAATAATTTTCTAAAAATATAAAGTTTCCATAATTAGATATAAGCTGGTTAAATAAGCTAAGTATATAAGCTTAAGTGTTTTCTGATTATTTTTCTAAGTTATATTGATATAAGATATAGTTTATTAATTATTACATGTAATTTAAATAAACTATAGGTTAAAAGTATTTAATTAAATATATCATGTTTTTAATTAAATAAAGTTAAATACTTAGGTTAAAACATGTATTATTAATTATTAATAATATAACCTAAGTCATGTTAATTAATTAATTATAGCCATAGTTTTTAATAATTAATTTATTATAAAGTCTAGAAAAATATAAATACTTAGGTTAAAAATCCATGATCTAATAATTAAATTATAACCTAAGTCATGTTTTATTAAATTAATCATGTCATATTTTATTAATTTAATTTTTAACATATGATTATTAAAACATAACCTTAACATAAACCATGAACCGGATCGTGACTAGAAACCATGAACCGGACCCGTAATCAACACCATACCCCGAACCACTTCGGGGTCCTCCCTTGTTTGTTGCTGCCGTGGGACCCACACCACCAAACCGAGACCTTGAGGTCTTGGTGGTGGTCCATAAGCCAAGTCGAGACCCCCTTGGGGTTCGGTTTAGGTGCCGGCCACACAACCACCCCTAAATCCTCCGTTTTGATTTACCCCAAAACCATTTACATGTTTGATTTATGTTTTTAATTAGCTTTTTAAAAACATCATGTTCCTATTTAATTATTAAATCAAAACAAAAAGAAACAGGATTAAAAAGGTATACCGAATACGTGGATCAAACGAGGTTGAACACACACGAACACTTGCACCAAATTCAAGATCAAAAATCAAACGAACACCCCCTTTCTTATGTTTATATGTGGCGGCCAAAAGGAGAGGACAAGGAGAAGGAGAAAAACTTTTTAGGTTTTTTGATGTTTTTACTGTAAAGTGAAAAGTGACAAAAGAATTTACCTTAACCCCCTTTCTTAGTAAGAATTAGATGGGCTTGGCCCATCTCCTTGGTGTAGCCGCGGGTAGGGGCCCCACATGGGGTACCCGTACCTTTTCCCGAGTCTATTTATTTTAGTGTTCGTTCGTGTTTAGTCGTGTTCGTGTTTTATGTGTTCTCGTTAAATATTAACCGTGACTTAATATATTTATTTGTGTTCGTAATAAATATATATACGTAATTAATATTAGTTCGTGATTTAATTACGTTCATGATTTCATGATCGCATGTTCGTGATTAATTATTGTTTAAATAATTATTGTTTGTTCGTACGTAATAAATACTTATCGTGTTCTAACACGTACGTAATACGTAAAATTCTAACACGTGAACGTAATCATACTATAAAAGGAAAGTTTTAATCTAGTACGTACGATCTTAAGGGTACTATTCATGGTAAAAGCATGCGGGTTTCACACGTAAGCACTTGTTAATTGAGAATGATTGCCTGGTTTTTAAGGATGACCTGTGATGCTTTCCCTTCACACAAGTTGAACCTGTCTTGTCTTTTTTGAAAGTCAAAGGTGGTAGACCAACAACAAATTTTTGTATGGCTAATTTGTTGATGTTCTTGAAGTTGAGATGAGAGAGTCTTTTGTGCCATAACCAATTGACACTTTCAGAGCATGATGCCATATTGATGACGTAAACATCTCTTCTTCTTGGTGCAATTAACACCACATCATTGTTTTTGTTGAATATGGTTCTTTGAGTCTTGGTAAACAGAACCTTGTAGTCAACATCACACAATTGGCTGATGCTAATGAGATTATGTTTAAGACCATTCACATATGCAACTCTGGTGAAAGTTATTCCATTATAGTTAACTGAGCCATATCCTTCTGTGTCGCCTGAAGAGTTATCCCCAAATACCACTTTAGGACTTGACTCTTTTGAATATCTGTGCTATTGTTTAGCTCTTGTCATGTGTCTAGAACAACCACTATCTAGATACTAGACCGATTCCTTGAGATGTTTCTACACAGATATATAGAAACAAATTAGTTCCTATGGTGAACCCACTCTCCAGTGGGTTCCCTGAATTGCTGGTTAGCAATTCTTGAGTTCCTGTGGTACTTATGGTTGTGTGAAGGACAGTCTGTTGTGTTATCGGTGATGATTTGTGTACCCATAATATTTGCAGGGTGGGTAAGGTCTGTGAACACCCGGTGGTCTCCTACTTATTTGAGCATCATGTGGTCTACCCCTAGCAATAACCTGAGATTTCTTAACAGCCATTTGTTCATCATGATCTATGGTCATGTGATGAGAGTTCTTGCATACATTACAGTATGGTTTGATTAACTTTTCATCTGTGGGTTTGCCCAGGATTGACATAGAGGCAGAGGATGTAGAGCATTCAGCGGAAGGCTTAATATGTTCTTTTCAGAGTTTTACTTCTTTGATTAAAAACAACAGGCGTTCTTTAGTTGAGGATTCAATTGTTTTCACATTGTCTGTTGAGACAGGTTTATAAACATTTTTCTTAACAGGTTGTTTAGCAGGCACAACGAAAGTGTTAACCTGTGGTGTCTCAACCTTTGGTTTGGGCTCAGCCTTAGCCCCTCTAGAAGAGCTGCTAGGTTTAAATCCAGAGAGTTTGGGCAGAGATGGCAAAGGTAAAGTGCTCTTAATCCCATCTTTAGAGACAGGGGCATTAAGTAAGAGTGGGTTAGACGAATGTATGGTCTCTGTAGATTTAAAAACAATCTCTTTGGGGTTTTTAAGAGCTTTGATTTTGTTCCTTTCAGCAAATACAACCCTAGTTATGTCAGCTGGAAGTTCATCATCAAGTAATTCATTAATAGTGAACCTACTACACAACCATTTTTCTATAACTTTATGTAGTTCAGCTACTTGATCAGATAAGGCACTGTTTTTAAGGTTAATTTATTAACTTCGTTTTGTAGGGTTATTTTTTCAGAATTAACCTGTTTCAAATTTTCACATTCAGCCTTAGCAGTTAACAATTCCTGTTTAACAGAGTTAAATTTATCAAGCAGGTTCTTTCTTTGTTCCCCAACAAAGTGTAAATCAACGATGGTATAATCAAGGACATGTTTACGTTCATCACTCTCAGACATATAAATAAGCCTGCGTACCTTTTTCATAGTGATGTGGACCCATTGTCCTGATCTAGCATCTCATTTTCCCACAGCTGGTTCATCCTCAGTAATTGCCATAAATGCCCTGAGCCTGGTAGTGTCTTCTTCATCTGATGTCAAAGGCTCATCATTCCAAGCATAAGCTTCAGCTACCAACCCTTTCTCTGTCTTTTTATCACCCCTTTTCTTCTTAGACAGAGCTTCTAGTTTTAAATTCATTTGTTCTAACTCAACCTTTAGTGCCTTGTACTTGTTTTTGTAATCCTTTTTCTCATAGTCAAAGGAATTGGATTGATGAAATGAGTTGTTTTGTTGAGATTTTAACTTGTAAGGTTTGGATGATGAAGGATAGGATGGTGACCTGTTTTTGTGGAAGGACAGTCTTTTTGAAAGTGTCCAGGTTTTCCACAAGCAAAGCAAGTTTCTTTTGATTTGTCAGTTTGTCTACTAGCTGATCCAACTCTCCCTGATCTTTTAATGTATCTTCGCTGATTATCTAATAGAGCTCTTTCATGAAACTCAACATTAAGATCTGTCATGAACTCTTGGCAGCTACGAGTGTCTTCCTCAACATCTGTGTCATTATAATGAGGATTTGAAGTTGATATCAAGGCTTTTGATGTTGCTCCCTGAACTACAAATCTTTCAGACTCAGATTTGTATATGGTATCAATCAACCCTTCTTCATAGTTATACTTCCCATAAAGTTGAGCCAATGTATCATTTTATATTGAGCTGTTAGCTCTTTGGGTCTGATTCATGCTCAGCCATTTTCTTGGTAGGCTGTTGATAAAAGTGGCATTTACTTCAGCTTGTGAGATGGTGACTTCATTCATTGTAAGTTCATTGATAAGAATCTTCAGCGTAATTTATGTTTGTTTCACCTTTTCACCTTCAAGTGCTTTGAAAGCATTAAACTGAAGCCTAAGTGCCTGAATCTTGGTTTCTCTAGTCTTAGAGGGTCCTTCGTGGCCAAGATTCAAATTTTTCCACATTTTTTTGGCTGTTGGACATTAAATGACAGACTTCCTGATGTGTTTTGGGAGACAGGATATTATGATGCTTTTGAGATGTTTGTCTTGGTTTGCCAATTTTCTATCAGTTGGTATCCACTGTTTGAGGGATTTTGGGAGTGGATTCTCTTTAGTTGATGTAAGCGCCATAGGAACATATGGTTCATTTTCTAGAATTTCTAGAAGAAATGGCTCAAGTCCATCGAGGTACACAAGAAATTGACTTTTCCAACTGACAAAGTCATCTTCATCAAATACGGGTACATTTTTGACATAGGATCCACCTCTTGAGTCGAGAAGTTGTGGAAGATCATCTTCATTTGGAGTGAGAGTTATTCTTGGTGATGGTGGAGGTGGAGGTGTAATGTTTTGATTGTTCCCAGAAGGCGGTAGTGGTGGTGGTGGTGTGTTGCTCGTTTCAGGCATGGTGGATCTTGATAATAAAACTTAGAACGATGTTTATGAAGGTTTTAATATCAAACACCGCTCTGATACCAATTGAAAGTCCCTAAACCTAGAATGAAACAAATAATTAAGATAATTAACACAAGTAAATACTTTTCAAACGTAAGACTTTATTATTGTATAACAAGTTTTACAAGTGTTATGGATCACACAGTTTGATGACAATGTGTTGTGTACTCTTTGGACAAGTAAACTTGCACAAGTTACAAGTTTACAAGCTAACTCAAGAACACAAGCACAGCTGATTGTTCTTCAAGTTCAAGATAGTTAATGTGTGAAATCTAACAAAGTGAATAACATTAACTCTATGCTACATTCCCTATTTAGAGTGGTACGAGGTTGACTTTGATAGCTGGTTGGTAACGACTAAATAAAACAGACAATGTCAGACATTTGTCACAAGATGCTCTTCTATTCTTGGTAGTCTGTTACAATGCTTTAGGGAAACAGAGCTGACATAGTTTCCCTTTTCTTCGCAACCTCGTACTTTAGGCTGCATCAATTCCCACCTAAACACTTAGGCATGTCCAAAGTGTACTGAGTGTTAACAGGGTATTGCCACCCCTGTTAACACTCAACCATGGAGAGTCCCTGATACATCTTGGCTATTATCCATCACAACCAATGAGTATGTCTTCAAGTAATCTTCGACTTCCTTGACAATGTCTCTGACATGGACTCCCCTGTGGTTGCTCACAGAGACTAAGTTCTATATGAGCCTTGTGGTACTTTCTTATCACCTTGGCACATGCAAGTTAATAACATACAACTTAATCTACGTTTAAATCTACGAGTAAAGGAATTTTAACATACTTAGATTCCTAACATTCCTTTTTTATTTTATAAATTGTCTTTATCTCTCTAGAAACACCTACAACCCTCTCTCTATCTCTCTAACCATGGAAACCATCTACCACCATAAACCTAGACCACCGGATCTAGTATTATAGCAAACTCACAATTGGCATCAGAGCCGACAGTTCAATCCTTAGATCGGGGCGTGTTTTTTATTGTTTGATTTCGTGGTCAAAAATTTTATGGTCTAGCTTGTCCTAATTTTTTTGTTGTCTCGATGGTTGTTGTCAGATCTGGTTTCTATCACGTATTTCTGGTCCAAGTACTTTATTTATCCTAGTTTTATAGTCATACCAAAGAGTCATAACAAAGAATCCAAACTATCATAATTTTTATTTTTTTGGTCCAAACAGTCTCATAGTTCCACTTTTTCTAGTTTCCTCTATTTTCGAGATCTTCTAATTTCGAGATCTGCTAATTTCGAGATCTGTTGTTTTCGAGATCTTCTGTTTTCGAGATCTTGTGTTTTTGAGTTCTTGAAATTTTTAAGATTTGGTTTAACAATATTTTGATATTGATGGGACGCGAATTGGCTTCAACTTTATGACGGGCTAGTGGTTTGGTAAACGACCATTCGTTTCTTTTTTCTTGAGTTTAGCAAATGAAAAACGTGGGTCTTGGTGTTGGTATAACAAACTATTTGGGCCTAATATCATAACATGAGTAGCAACGGTGCTAAGTTTTTGTGAGCCAAAGATTAATTTTTAATGTTTTTAAAATACGGGCTTCACGATGACAAAGTGACGAGACAAAAAGTGACGAGACAATATGACAAGATTTATTTTGACGAGACCGAGAAAATTGGTTATATTTGAATTTTAGTGGCTACGGATTTAATCGGGTATTATTATTATTTGAAACTGAAACCGGATTTTTCGAAGACGTGTACTTATTTTATCTTTGTAAGATAACTTGTTCGTGCTTAATCTTTAGGATGAAGACGTGATTATCTAGTTTTCGGGTTCGGGGTGGTTGGTTGATGACCTGGATAACTATCACATTCATGAGATACATTGTTGTACTTAGTGTTACCCGCTTAGTTGATGTGGATAATTTTAAGAGGTGTTGTGCTTATATACTTCTTCAGTAATGTATTGGGTACTTCGAACTTTCGCAGCAAGGAAATTTCTACAATCGTTCCTTAATCAACAATAGTGCAAGCTTAAGTCACAGTGTCGAGGAATTCTTATTCAGTTTCACGTTTGGTATATCATGTTTACTCCATCAGTGGTCACTTCAAATAGCCTGCAAAGGGGTTGGTAAAGATAGTCATGAAGAGTTTATGAGTAGAGAATTTAGTTCAACAACTGATTCTTACCGAATATAATTAAGCTATTTTATTATTCTCACTAGATTTCAGGTAGATGTGCGTACGATTTATTGCTGGTTCCGAGGTTTCGAAACCATCAAGGAGGAAGAAGAAGACATATTGAACGCACAACGAGTACACGTGATGAGCTTTACACCTTCTTTTTATTTGAAGGAATTCCGGGAAGATAACCACATAGAAAATCAGTGTTTTAACTCGTGGCGTTTAGTGCATCTTTCAACTTACATGGTGGAAGAAATGAAAGAAAGAGTCTTTGATCTATAAAAGAGGTACACTATTGTTTGATGTTTAATTGTTTTGATGTTGCAATTATACATCATCATTATCCTATATGGAGAGATATGAATTTTCGAGATTTAATTAACTCTGGTGCATCTCTGAAAGAAGATATATGCATTTCCGGGACTTAAATGACTCTGGTGTTACAATGTCAACTTCATGAATAGGATAAAGTGTGTACTTCAGGTTTTTGGGCTTCATACATGGGATTGATTGTCTTTCTTCAACTACGTGGGGGAAGAAATGTCTTGATTCTTTCTAGTATGCATAACTTGAATTCTTAGGGGGAAGAAAATTCAAAAGAAATATTCAAGTGTGAAAAGAGACGTTGTTGATCTACTTGGTGTGCTCCAAACTTCCAATCATTCATAACAACATTATCATTTCATATGATGGAGTTTGCTTATTAAATTCTGTTGTGCGCTTAATCATTCTAAGCTTTATTGAAAGCTTTGAAAATGCTCATGAGGATTTTCAGTTTAGGGGGAAGCTATTAAAAGCTTCTACATCAAGAATATGTGGCATGAATTAGGGGGAAGTTAATTCAGAAGCTTCTCCTTAACCAGAAGTATATGAGTTACTTAGCTCGTGCCGTTATAGTATTTATACTACAAGTTACTATAAAGATGAGTCACTCTGGAGTGAAGACTTGAAGTCAAAGGCCTCAGAAGACTTCATCAGCATTGGACTCTTCATGGAATCTTTTGTTCTTAATCATTATGTATTTGTTAGGAAAAATATTGTAAGGAATTCTACACGTCGTCCCATGGGGGAAGATTATTGGAAATCCACTTTATGTGGCGACATTTAAGAATTCTCATTAGTTATCATAGTCATTCACGCAAAGACTAGACTACGAAACTATGTATAGTGTAGGTGCGTGAGTGACTATAAATACCCCTTCAAGGCTTCCAAAGAGGGATTGTTGATTTTGTTTTTCTCTTTTCATTTTATAAATTGTCTTTCTCTCTCTAGAAACACCTACAACCCTCTCTCTATCTCTCTAATCATGGCTACCATCTACTACCGGATCTAGTATTATAGCAAACACACAAAACTAGAGTAACACTAACGTGACAGTCGAGTTTAGTCACCTAGTTTGATCGAATTATTCTTTGATTGATTTTTAATTAACCCATGTATAATTAACAGATAACTTAATATATACGATATCAATTTTATTTAGGGGTGAGCATAAAACTGAATAACCGAACCAAAAACCGAAAAACCAAAAAAACCGCACCAAAAAACCCGCCCCAGTTGAAAAACCGAAAGGATGGTTTGCACATATTTGAAAACCAAATGTTTGGGGCGGTTTCTGGTTGAATGTATAAAACCGAACCGAAAAAACCACCCCGCCCCACTTAGGTCTACAAAATTAATATATTTTTAAATCTTTAAATAATTATATATGTAATATTTCTAATTGTTTAGTTCTTGTTTTTTTGTTTAAATGTACATTTATATAAGATATTAAAATAACTGATTATGATTATTTTTTTTCAACTAAATTTTGTTAGATTTGTAATTGCTATATAATAATTTTATTATTTTATTATCATTTTTTGGTTTTATTATCAAGTAAATTAAAATATCAAAATGTTGGAAATTTAAATGGTTCTAAAAAGAGTGGTTGGAGTGTATTGAGAGAAATTTAGAACGTTTATGTAACACCCCATTTTGATAAATGGAATGTCACGCGTAATTATGACGTGTCATCAAAGCATACAAGGATAAATGTCTAAACATTACATGACCATAAAAGGAAATACCAGAATCAATCATCGGTAGTCCAAAAGTAAAGCTCATCACACACAAACATAAGTACTGTAAATGAAAGGACTAAATAATGTCCATGGAAAGTGTAAAACCCGCATGCTTTTACCATGAATAGTGCCCTTAAGATCGTACGTCCTAGATTAAAACTTACCTTATTTAGTATTGATCACATTCATGTGCTAATAGTCAAGCAAGTGCATACGTGTATGACATGATAAGTATCGATTACGTACGAACTCATGATAAACAGTTAATAATTATGTCACGTGAACATAATTAAATCATGATCACCATTTAAAATACGAACTAAAATAATTACGTAAATACATATAATATAATTACGAGCGTTAAGATTACGATAAACTACATGATAAAAATAAACAGAAACACTTTAAACACGAACACGTTTAACCACGAACGAACACGAAACATCGGGACACGAGAAAAGGTACGGGTACCCTATGTGGGGCCCCATACCCACGGCACACCAATCAAGAAATGGCTAAGCCCATCAAGTTTACATGAAAGGGGGGTAAAGGGTAAAAACTATTTTCATTTTCACTTTTCAAGAAAATAAACATAAAACCCTAAAAGATTTTCTCCTTCTCCTCCTTGTTCCTCCTTGTGCCGCCACCCATAACAACACCATAGGAGGGTGTTGTTGATTTTTGACATTAAAAACAAGTGCTAGAAACCGTGTTTGTTCATCCCCTTTCAAGCTACGTATTGGTATATCATTCTAAACCTTTCTTTTTGATTCTTTTTAATCTTTGATTATTTTCATGAACATGTCATTAATATTCTTATTAAAACATGATAATTAAACATTGATCTAACATGTTTTGGGGTAAATTAAAATCAAAGGATGATATAAAAGGGTGTTTGTTTTGGCCGCCTAGCATAACCAACCCGAGGGGGGGGGTTCGGTTTGCTTTTAGCCGCCACCACCAAGACCATTGTTGGTCTTGGTTGGTGCTTGTGGGACCCACGGCAGCAAGGGGGCACACGTACCCCGAGTTTGGCTCGGGTACGGTGTCGAGTTCATGCCCGATTCATGGTTCGTTGGTTAAATCATGATTTATGCTACATGTTAATTTTTATGAATTATGAACTTAGGATATAAATTAATTAATAACATGAGATATTAATTAAATCATGACTTAGGTTATTTTAATTATTAATTTAGCATGATATTAATTTAACCTAAGTATTTTATGTTGTAAGTTATAATTAATTAATTATTTAAAACATGCCTATAATTAATTAATTTAGACATGACTTAGGTTATGTTATTAATAATAATAATACACATTTTAACCTAAGTATTTTATTCCATTTTAATTAAAACATGTTATACTTTAATTAAAATGCTTAACCTATAGTTTAATTAAAATACATGAAATAATAATTAAACTATACACTATATCATATGACTTAAGAAATAAGCTTATAAACACTTAGACTTATATGTTAGCTTATGTAACCAGCTTAATTCTAAATATGGAAACTTCTATTTATAGAAACTTAATTAAATAAGGCAACTAATCTATTAATGGAAACCTTCTATATATAGGAAATCTATCTATTTCAGGCAGCTAATCTAATTATGGAAACCTTCTATATATGGAAACTTATTTAATTAAGGCAGCTGATCTATTTTTGGAAACTTTCTATTTTTAGAAACTAATCTATTTTAAGCAGTAAATTCTATTTTAGGAAACTTTCTATTTTTGGAAACTTTCTATTTTTGGAAACTTTCTATTTTTGGAAACCTGCTATTTTTGGAAAGTTACTTATTATTATACAGTAAGTATAATAATACATGAAATACCAGTAATACTTAAACAGATTAATCAGAATACAAGATAAACACAGTTTAAGGCTTTAAACAGTAAACCATGACCTAAAACATACAAAGTAAGCTAAGACGAGACATAAAACCCAGTACGTAATCAGTGAATCGATACTTATACACGTGTGTATTCATGTAGCTTTAGTGATCCAGAAGTAGGACTCTTTCTTCCGTTCATTCACTGGACTTGAGGTACGGATTCCCGTCCTTTCAATATGGACATTCTTTCCTTATTAGGATTTCCCCGTATGCAGCCAACTGTTTTCCCCAGTATTTGTTTTATTGTTTTGAACTGCTTATGTTTAATTAGCATAATCTATAGCCATATACAAGCATGACCAGTTTCACCTAGTTATGGAGGTACCATAACCATAACATTGGAGGCACCAATGTTATGACTTCCCCACGGCGGAGTGATTGCTCGTGGCGTCCCTTTTCAGTTTTGGCCATATTGTTATATCATGTGGGGCGTATGGGTGCATCCTAGTTACATGTTTTATTCAATATTTCATGGTGAATGTGGTGTGTGCCTTACATCCTTCCCAAGGAGTTGATCCCTCCTACCCAAACCAGTATATTAATTAGCGGCATCCCCTCTAATCAGCATGATGAGGTCACCCCTCCAAGTATTCATGCACGTGACCTTTTCATGACCTATATGGGCTATGGTATATTTATGTTAAAACAGTTTTCATAAGATAAACATAAGGCTTTTCAAACTATAAAACCAGTTTTCTTAATACTTAACCAGTTTACTCAGAACTTAGTCTTCCGCTGTTATATGTTACATGCTTATCCTATTTCATGCTATATTGTACATCTGTGCACTGAGCGTCTTGCTCAGCCGTTTTCCTTTTCATGTTCCCAAAACGGCAGGTACTCAGGGACGCTTGTAGATCTCAAACGTACGTGCATATGGATTGGAAGCTTTACTGTCTTTCTTTACTTTATGCATTTCCTTTACTTTAATACAGTTGCTATGGACATTGTTTCGTCCTTTCCCTTTACAGTATTTATGTTTGTGTGTGATGAGCTCTACTTTGGGGTTACCGATGTTTGATTCCGGTATTTCCCTTTTATGGTCAAATAATGCTTAGACATTTATCCTTGTATGCTTTGATGACACGCCATGATTATGCGTAAGATTCCATTTCCAAAATGGGGTGTTACGATTATGGTATCAGAGACAAGGTTTCGACCTGTAGGCTCTCAAATATGACCTGTGATTAGTGGGTAGTCACTACGGTCTTCCTAGAACTGACAGTTGTTTTCATGCATTCATCATTTTTAAGCATACATATACATGTCATTGTTACAGGGTTTTTGACTAAGTAATGGTTGGTACAGGACTGGCCATATTTAGTTGCATGTGTTTTATCGAAACTTTTAGATTTGGGACCGACCCATAGGCGTCCCCTCGATATGTCTTTTATATTGAGTGAACTGACCAGAGGCATTCACTCTCGAGCATCAAAAGTTTTCATAAACTGCATCATGCATTCATACAAAGATTTTCTTGCATAAAATTTTTCTCGTGAAATTTTTGGTATAAATTTTTTTTTTTCATGTATATATATAATATATATTTTATGTTTTGAACTGTTAATCATATGTTTTATGTTATACTGTCAGATGGTTCTCACACGCGAGCAAGAGCAGCTCAATGCTGCAATTCAGGCTGCCATGCAAGCCTTGCTTCCTCAACTGAGGAATGACATTCGTGCTGAAGTCCAAGCTGCCAACAATCAGCAGCAGCAGAATCAGGCACCTCCTCCTCCTTCTCCCCCAGTGACACTAGCAGTGTGGCTGGAAAGATTCAACAAGCTCCGTCCTAGAGCTTTTGAAAAGACTGATAGCCCCAGCGATGCTGAAAGCTGGTTGACTCATATCGAGAAGATTTTCAATGCTATGGGATGTGACCCCGCATTCAAGGCGAGATTGGCATGCTACCGGTTTGAAGGCGATGTACTCAACTGGTGGCTAGCCTTAACGCAGTCGGAAGGAGGTGATGATTGGGTCGCTGGTTTGACATGGGCCCAATTCAAGGAGAGAGTGATGGAGCAGTTCTTTCCCAAGGCAGAGCAGGACAAGCTCAAGCGAGAGTACCATGGGATACGTCAGAGAGCGGGCGAGAATAGCAACGAATTCATGCAGCGCTTTCTTCGCTTAGCTGGTTTTCTGGGAGCAGCAGCTGGTACTCCTGAGGAGCAGGCACACCACTTTAGGTGGGCACTTCGCACCTCGGTCGCGAACAATCTGGTATGTGATACGTTCAATACAGTAGCACAAGTGGCCGATGCAGCAAGGAAGCTAGAGATGTTGCAGGAACGAGATGAGTTCGGGGAAGCTGAAAGACCCGACAAGAGGTAAACATTTCGTATTCAAACGGTAACCAAACCGCATCCTATCATTATATGTTCTATAATCATCTCTTAAACTGTATCTTACAGGCAGAAAACTGGGGACCGGTCTCAGCCGGCTACTCAGCAGCAGCCTCATCAGCCCAAAGGAAACGGTCACACTAACGACCGTTCTGTTGTGGAAAGGCGTAGCGGTAATGATAATTACCGTAATAACGCTGGACACTCCAACAACAGCAGGTCGTACTATTTACGCATCTTCTTATGATTTCATGATTATATCTCTCATGCTGACACTATATTAATCTCTACCAGGAACCATGGTAACGGGAAGGACCAGAACCACAGGGGTTCTCAGCCTAACCGTTCAGCTAACACTGGCCCTCAGCAAGCAAGGACTCCTGCTGGAGGATTCACTCATCCTCTTTGCAGCACTTGCCATCGCAGACACCCTGGCCCATGTCGTCGTGATTCCGACGCATGCTACAAGTGCGGCCTCCCTGGCCATCGTATGAGAGATTGCCGTAAGGGTGAAATGGAGGGTACTTCGGGTCATGCTGATACTAAGCCGCCTCCTACCACTGGGCGTGTCTACACGACATCTCGTGATCAGGCAAGCAAATCTACAGGTACCATTACTGGAATTTTGTATATGTACGGCCAAGCTGCATGTGTTCTTTTCGACACGGGTGCCACTCACTCAGTTATTTCCACTACTTATGCTAAGAACGTCAGGACGCTTCCCTTGCCATTAGAAAATAGGCTTACCATTTCCACGCCTTTGAGGGACTCTGTATTAATAACTCATGTATACAAGAGTCTTCCTCTAGAGTTTGACGATAAAGTTCGTGCAGTAGATGCACTTCCCCTAGACATGATTGAGTTCGATATGATTCTCGGCATGGACTGGCTATCAAAGCACCATGCTACCATAGACTGCCACTCATATCGGGTGATCTTCGGCGACATTAATACACCAGAGTACATTCATAACGGGTTCATACCCGGACGGTCTGTACAAGTCATATCTACCTTGCAAGCACGTGCATTACTGTCACATGGCTGCGAGGGTTATCTAGCTACGGTTCACGACATGGATGCTGAATCCCCATAGATTCAGGATCAACCAGTAGTTTCGGAATTTCAAGACGTTTTCCCAGCTGAACTTCCAGGCATACCACCTGCACGAGAAGTGGAGTTCAACATCGACCTTGTTCCAGGAGCTGAACCAATCTCTAAGGCTCCGTATCGTATGGCTCCCATAGAGCTAAAAGAACTGAAGGACCAACTGCAGGAACTTCTTGAGCGAGGGTTCATTAGACCAAGCGCATCTCCATGGGGCGCACCGGTCTTGTTCGTTAAGAAGAAGGACGGCAGCATGCGACTTTGCATTGACTACCGTGAACTTAATAAGATTACCATCCGCAATAGATATCCACTGCCACGTATAGATGATCTGTTTGACCAACTTCAAGGAGCCAAACACTTCTCAAAGATCGATCTAAGGTCAGGCTACCATCAGCTAAGGGTTAAATAGCAGGATATTGCCAAGACTGCTTTTCGTACCCGCTATGGCCATTATGAGTTTGTGGTCATGCCATTCGGCCTAACTAATGCTCCAGCAGTATTCATGGATCTGATGAACAGAATCTTCCATGAATTCCTTGATAAATTTGTCATTGTATTCATCGATGACATCCTGATTTTCTCAAAGTCCACGGAGGAACACGAAGACCATCTCCGTACGGTACTACAGATTCTTCGTCAGAAGCAGCTGTATGCGAAATTCTCCAAGTGTGAGTTCTGGTTAAACAAGGTGGCATTCTTAGGTCACATTGTATCAGCAGAAGGGATCACTATAGACCCAGCGAAGGTTGAGGCTATCACTAAATGGCCAAGACCAACGTCAGTGACAGAAGTCCGCAGTTTCTTAGGCTTAGCTGGATATTATCGCAGATTCGTGGAGAACTTTTCCCGCTTGGCACTACCTCTCACCAAAGTGATGCGAAAAGGAGAGAAATTCGTCTGGACGGAAGAACGAGAGAAGAGCTTCGAAGACCTAAAGCAGAAGTTAGTATCTGCACCTATTCTTACTCTCCCATCTGGTACAGGTGGATTTCAGATCTATAGCGATGCATCGGGGAAGGGAGTGGGTTGTGTTCTCATGCAACATGGGAAAGTGATCGCGTATGCTTCACGGCAGCTTAAGCCCTATGAAGAAAACTATCCTACGCATGACCTGGAACTTGCTGCAGTGGTGTTCGCATTGAAAATATGGAGGCATTACTTATACGAAGAATCATGCGACATTTTCACGGATCACAAGAGCTTGAAGTATATCTTCACTCAACGAGAATTGAACATGAGACAAAGGAGATGGTTTGAACTGTTGAAGGATTATGATATTAACCTACAGTATCATCCCGGGAAGGCTAATGTAGTAGCAGATGCACTCAGCAGAAAGTCCGGAATGATCAACGGCATTGAGATCAAGGAACAAAACATAAGAGACTTGGAGCGGCTAGACATCGAAATCATGGTACGTGGGCAGCACGGATACTGGGCGAATCTTAGAGTGGAACCCGAGTTACTGTCTAGGATCAAGGAAGAGCAGAAGGATGATGGAGAGATTTGGGCGATAATTCAGAATTTGGAGAAGCAGACAGAATTCAGAATGGACGCAGACGGTATCGTTTGGCAGGGCACGAGACTTTGTGTTCCTGACAATCAAGAACTCCGGGAAGCATTGTTAGCTGAAGCTCACAACTCCCCATTTTCTATACATCCTGGGTCGACAAAAATGTACCATGACATCAGACAGCACTTTTGGTGGAGTGGTATGAAACAGGATGTAGCCACTTATGTCTCCAAATGTCTTACCTGCCATCAGGTTAAGATTGAACATCAGCGATCGGGTGGTCTCCTTCAACCGTTGGATATTCCAGAGTGGAAGTGGGACAAAATCACCATGGATTTTGTTACCGGTCTTCCGCCTACCAAGAAAAACCACGATGCTATTTGGGTCATTGTTGTTCGACTCACCAAATCAGCTCATTTCTTACTGATACGCAAGGAAGATCCGGTAAGTAAACTCACAGATACTTACAGAAGGGAGATCATGAGACTCCACGGTACTCCCTCCAGCATCGTCTCAGACAGAGATCCTCGTTTCACGTCGCGATTCTGGAAAGGTCTGCAAAAAGCTTGGGGTACACAACTTAAGCTGAGTACGGCCTTTCATCCTCAAACGGATGGACAGTCGGAGCGAACAATTCAGACATTGGAAGATATGTTAAGGTCGTGTGCGTTGGAATGGACAGGTGATTGGGACGATTACATCTGTTTGGTCGAGTTTGCATACAACAACAGCTGGCACGCAAGTATCAAATGTGCTCCTTTCGAAATGTTGTATGGCAGGAAGTGTCGCGCTCCAATCTGCTGGGATCAAGTGGGAGAGCGATCACTCGAAGGACCAGAAATTATAGAAATGACCAATGAGAAGATCGAAGTAGCTAAGCAGAAGCTGCAGGAAGCACGGTCACGTCAGAAGAGTTACGCCGATAAGCATCGTAGGGACATACATTTTAATGTGGGAGATCACGTCTTCCTCAAGGTTTCGCCGGCACGTGGTGTTAAACGCTTCGGGATCAAAGGGAAACTCAGTCCTCGTTTCATCGGACCATTTGATATCATTGAATGAATCGGTGAAGTATCTTACCGATTGGCGTTACCTCCTCAGCTTTCGCACGTGCATAACGTGTTCCATGTGTCCTTACTCAGAGGGTACAATTATCATCCCCTTCACATGGTTCAGTATCCACTGGAACAGATACGTGAAGATCTCACTTTTATAGAGGAACCCGAACGAGTGCTCGACAGGCAAGAACGAGTCATGAGAAGGAAGACGATTTCATTCGTCAAAATTCTTTAGAGGGACCATACCGAGCGGGAAGCCACTTGGGAAACAGAGGAGTCTATCCGGGCTTCTTACCCTCACTTCATATTTTGAGTTCGGGTATGTTACTTCTTTCCAGTTTGATTTATCTATAATTCGAGGACGAATTATTCTTTTTAGGGGGGAAGAATTGTAAAACCCGCATGCTTTTACCATGAATAGTGCCCTTAAGATCGTACGTCCTAGATTAAAACTTACCTTATTTAGTATTGATCACATTCATGTGCTAATAGTCAAGCAAGTGCATACGTGTATGACATGATAAGTATCGATTACGTACGAACTCATGATAAACAGTTAATAATTATGTCACGTGAACATAATTAAATCATGATCACCATTTAAAATACGAACTAAAATAATTACGTAAATACATATAATATAATTACGAGCGTTAAGATTACGATAAACTACATGATAAAAATAAACAGAAACACTTTAAACACGAACACGTTTAACCACGAACGAACACGAAACATCGGGACACGAGAAAAGGTACGGGTACCCCATGTGGGGCCCCATACCCACGGCACACCAATCAAGAAATGGGCTAAGCCCATCAAGTTTACATGAAAGGGGGTAAAGGGTAAAAACTATTTTCATTTTCACTTTTCAAGAAAATAAACATAAAACCCTAAAAGATTTTCTCCTTCTCCTCCTTGTTCCTCCTTGTGCCGCCACCCATAACAACACCATAGGAGGGTGTTGTTGATTTTTGACATTAAAAACAAGTGCTAGAAACCGTGTTTGTTCATCCCCTTTCAAGCTACGTATTGGTATATCATTCTAAATCTTTCTTTTTGATTCTTTTTAATCTTTGATTATTTTCATGAACATGTCATTAATATTCTTATTAAAACATGATAATCAAACATTGATCTAACATGTTTTGGGGTAAATTAAAATCAAAGGATGATATAAAAGGGTGTTTGTTTTGGCCGCCTAGCATAACCAACCCGAGGGGGGTTCGGTTTGCTTTTAGCCGCCACCACCAAGACCATTGTTGGTCTTGGTTGGTGCTTGTGGGACCCACGGCAGCAAGGGGGCACACGTACCCCGAGTTTGGCTCGGGGTACGGTGTCGAGTTCATGCCCGATTCATGGTTCGTTGGTTAAATCATGATTTATGCTACATGTTAATTTTTATGAATTATGAACTTAGGATATAAATTAATTAATAACATGAGATATTAATTAAATCATGACTTAGGTTATTTTAATTATTAATTTAGCATGATATTAATTTAACCTAAGTATTTTATGTTGTAAGTTATAATTAATTAATTATTTAAAACATGCCTATAATTAATTAATTTAGACATGACTTAGGTTATGTTATTAATAATAATAATACACATTTTAACCTAAGTATTTTATTCCATTTTAATTAAAACATGTTATACTTTAATTAAAATGCTTAACCTATAGTTTAATTAAAATACATGAAATAATAATTAAACTATACACTATATCATATGACTTAAGAAATAAGCTTATAAACACTTAGACTTATATGTTAGCTTATGTAACCAGCTTAATTCTAAATATGGAAACTTCTATTTATAGAAACTTAATTAAATAAGGCAACTAATCTATTAATGGAAACCTTCTATATATAGGAAATCTATCTATTTCAGGCAGCTAATCTAATCATGGAAACCTTCTATATATGGAAACTTATTTAATTAAGGCAGCTGATCTATTTTTGGAAACTTTCTATTTTTAGAAACTAATCTATTTTAAGCAGTAAATTCTATTTTAGGAAACTTTCTATTTTTGGAAACTTTCTATTTTTGGAAACTTTCTATTTTTGGAAACTTTCTATTTTTGGAAACCTGCTATTTTTGGAAAGTTACTTATTATTACACAGTAAGTATAATAATACATGAAATACCAGTAATACTTAAACAGATTAATCAGAATACAAGATAAACACAGTTTAAGGCTTTAAACAGTAAACCATGACCTAAAACATACAAAGTAAGCTAAGACGAGACATAAAACCCAGTACGTAATCAGTGAATCGATACTTATACACGTGTGTATTCATGTAGCTTTAGTGATCCAGAAGTAGGAGTCTTTCTTCCGTTCATTCACTGGACTTGAGGTACGGATTCCCGTCCTTTCAGTATGGACATTCTTTCCTTATTAGGATTTCCCCGTATGCAGCCAACTGTTTTCCCCAGTATTTGTTTTACTGTTTTGAACTTCTTATGTTTAATTAGCATAATCTATAGCCATATACAAGCATGACCAGTTTCACCTAGTTATGGAGGTACCATAACCATAACATTGGAGGCACCAATGTTATGACTTCCCCACGGCGGAGTGATTGCTCGTGGCGTCCCTTTTCAGTTTTGGCCATATTATTATATCATGTGGGGCGTATGGGTGCATCCTAGTTACATGTTTTATTCAGTATTTCATGGTGAATGTGGTGTGTGCCTTGCATCCTTCACAAGGAGTTGATCCCTCCTACCCAAACCAGTATATTAATTAGAGGCATCCCCTCTAATCAGCATGATGAGGTCACCCCTCCAAGTATTCATGCACGTGACCTTTTCATGACCTATATGGGCTATGGTATATTTATGTTAAAGATAAACATAAGGCTTTTCAAACTATAAAACCAGTTTTCTTAATACTTAACCAGTTTACTCAGAACTTAGTCTTCCGCTGTTATATGTTACATGCTTATCCTATTTCATGCTATATTGTACATCCGTGCACTGAGCGTCTTGCTCAGCCGTTTTCCTTTTCATGTTCCCAAAACGGCAGGTACTCAGGGACGCTCTTAGATCTCAAACGTATGTGCATATGGATTGGAAGCTTTACTGTCTTTCTTTACTTTATGCATTTCCTTTACTTTAATACAGTTGCTATGGACATTGTTTCGTCCTTTCCCTTTACAGTATTTATGTTTGTGTGTGATGAGCTCTACTTTGGGGTTACCGATGTTTGATTCCGGTATTTCCCTTTTATGGTCAAATAATGCTTAGACATTTATCCTTGTATGCTTTGATGACACGCCATGATTATGCGTAAGATTCCATTTCCAAAATAGGGTGTTACAGAAAGAGTATCAAAGTATAGATAAATGCATAAAGTAAAGAAGGCTAGAAAGCTTCGAGTCCATATGCACGTACGCTTAAAGTCTACGAGCATCCCTGAGTACCTGCCGTTTTGGGAACATGAAAAGGAAAACGGCTGAGCAATACGCTCAGTGCACGGATGTACAAATAAAGCATGAATAATATAAGAATATAAACATGAAACAGCGGAAGAAACTAAGTCCTGAGTAACCCGGTTAAGTCTTAGTAAAACCGGTTTTATAGTTTAAAAAGCCTTATGTTTATCTTGTAAAAACTGTTTAACATATTTTACCATTAGCCAATATAGGTCATGAAAATCAACGTGCATGAATACTTGGAGGGGTGACCTCGTCATGCAAATTAAAGGGGCTGCCTCTAATTTAATACTGGTTTTGGGTAGGAGGGATCAGTTCCTTGTGAAGGATGCAAGGCACACACCACATTCACACTGAGTAATCTGTTGAAAACATGTAACTAGGATGCACCCATACGCCCCACATGATAATAATAATAATATGGCCAAAAGTTGAAGGGACGCCACGAGCAATCACTCCGTCGTGGGGAAGTCATAACACCAGTGCCTCTAGTGTTATGGTTATGGTACCTCCATAACTAGGTAAAACTGGTCATGCATGTATATGGCTTAGGTATTCTAATTAAACATAAGCAATCAAAACATATAAAACATATACTAGGGAAAAACAGTTGGCTGCATACGGGGAATCCTAATAAGGAAAGAATGTTCATACTGAAAGGACGGAGAATCCGTATCTTATGTCCAGTGAACGAAGAAGACAAACGGAAGAAGGTCCTACTTCGGTATCACCAATGCTACATAAATACATACGTGTATAAGTATCTGATTACTGAATACGTAACTGGTTTTATATCAAGTCTTAGCTTGTTTTATATGTTCATGTCATGTTTTACTGTTTTAAGCTTTATACTATGTTTATCGTATATTCAGTCTATTCTGATGAAGTATTACTTGTATTTCATGTATTATTATACTTGTGTGTAATAATAAGTAACTTTCTAAAAATAGAAGGTTTCCTAAAAGAGAAAGTTTCCAAAAATAGAAAGTTACCAAAAATAGAAAGTTTCCAAAAATAGAAACTTTCCAAAAATAGAAATTTTCTAAAAATAGAATTACTGCTTAAAATAGATAAGTTTCTAAAAATAGAAAGTTTCCATAAGTAGATTAGCTGCCTTAATTAAATAAGTTTCTAAAAATAGAAAGTTTCCATAAATAGATATAAGCTGGTTAAATAAGCTAATTATATAAGCTTAAGTGTTTTCTGATTATTATTCTAAGTCATGTGATTATATAGTATAGTTTATTAATTATTACATGTAAATTAAATAAACTATAGGTTAAAAGTATTTAATTAAATACAACATGATTTTAATTAAATAAAGGTAAAATACTTAGGTTAAAACATATATTATTAACTATTAATAATATAACCTAAGTCATATAAATTAATTAATTATAGTCATGATTTTTAATAACTAATTAATTATAAAGTCTAATTAATAATAAATACTTAGGTTAAAATTCATGAATTACTAATTAAATTAATAACCTAAGTCATGTAAATTAAATTAATCATGTCATGCTTTTAATTAATTTAATTTAAGTCTTAAAAAAATAACATGACTTGTAGAAATCATAAACCTTGAAAAAAATGATTCATGAACCGGACCCGTGACTAAAACCCATGAACCGGACCCGTAACCATCACCATACTACGACCAAGGTCGGGTTTCCCCTTGTTTTTTTCTGTTGCCGTGGGACCACCACCACCATACCGAGACCATATGGTCTCGGTGGTGTGAGATAAGCCAAGCCGAGACCCCCTAAGGGCTCGGTTAGGCGTCGGCTACAACACAAACACCCCTAAACCCTTGATTTGATTTACCCCATGATTATTAACATGTTTAAAATACTTGTTTTTAATTAGTTTAATTAAAAACATCATGATTTTATGTGATTCAATAAATCAAAACATAAAACGAAAAGGTTAAAAGTTATACCGATCACGTGAATCAAATAAGGACGAACACACACGAATCCTTGCAATAATTCCAAGATCAAAATCAACCCGAAACACCCTTTGGTGTTCTTGAACCCGGCGGCCAAAGAGGACAAGAAGAGAAAACTAGGGTTTTAATTATTTTCTTGATTTTGTGATAAATGAACATGTTTTACCCCTTAATTCTTGTTTAGTAAAATTTACATGGGCCAAGCCCATGTTTCTTGTGTATGCCGCGGGTAGGGGGGCCCACTTGGGGTAACCCATACCTTTTTCCGTGTCTAAAACATTAGTGTGATCTCATGTGTTCTCGTGTTCATAAATTACGTGTTCTAATTAGTTATCAATCGTGACTTAGTTATTCGTGTTCGTAATAAATATATATACGTAAATAATATTAGCTCGTGATTAATATACGTTCATGATTTCATGTTCGCATGTTCGTGATTATAATTATTATGTGAATAATTATCGTGTGTTCATACGTAATAAATACTTATCGTGTTATAACACGTACGTAATACTTGTAATTCTTGTTCATGAAACGTAAACGTGCTAAAAAGGAAAGTTCTAATAATGTACGTACGATCTAAAGGGTACTATTCATGGTAAAAGCATGCGGGTTTTACAACTCTCCCCCCCCTAAAAAGAATAATTCGTCCCCGAATTGTAGATAAAGTAAACTAGAAAAGAAGAACATACCCGAATTCAAAATATGAAATGAGGGTAAGAAGCCCGGATAGACTCCTCTGTTTCCCAAGTGGCTTCCCGCTCGGTATGATCCCTCCAAAGGATTTTGACGAATAGGATCGTCTTCCTTCTCATGACTCGTTCTTGTCTGTCAAGAAGTCGTTCGGGTTCTTCTATAAAAGTGAGATCTTTACGAATATGTTCCAGTGGATACTGAACCATGTGAAGGGGGTGATACTGGTACCCTCTGAGTAAGGACACATGAAACACGTTGTGTACATGAGAAAGCTGCGGAGGTAACGCTAAACGGTATGATACTTCACCGACTCGTTCAATGATATCAAACGGTCCGATGAAACGAGGACTGAGCTTCCCTTTAACTCCAAAGCGTCTAACACCACGTGCTGGCGAAACCTTAAGGAAAACGTGATCTCCTACATTAAAATGTGTGTCCTTACGATGATTGTCGGCGTAACTCTTCTGACGTGACCGTGCTTCTTGAAGTTTCTGCTTAGCTACTGCGACCCTCTCATTAGTCAACTCTATGATCTCTGGTCCTTCAAGTGTTCGCTCACCAACCTGATCCCAGCAGCTTGGGGCGCGACACTTTCTGCCATACAACATCTCGAAAGGAGCACACTTGATACTTGTGTGCCAACTGTTGTTGTATGCAAACTCCACCAAACAAATATAATCGTCCCAATCACCCGTCCATTCCAACGCACATGACCTCAACATGTCTTCCAATGTCTGAATCGTTCACTCCGACTGCCCGTCTGTTTGAGGATGAAACACCGTGCTAAGCTTAAGTTGTGTACCCCAAGCTTTCTGCAGACTCTTCCAAAATCGCGAAGTGAATCGAGGATCTCTGTCTGAGACGATGCTAGATGGAGCATCGTGGAGTCTCATGATCTCTCTTCTATACGTATCGGCGAGTTTACTGATCGAATCTTCCTTGCGGATCGGTAAGAAATGAGCTGATTTGGTAAGTCGATCTACGATAACCCAAATTGCATCATGCTTCCTCTTGGTTGGCGGAAGACCAGTAACAAAATCCATGGTGATTTTGTCCAACTTCCACTCTAGAATATCTAACAGTTGAAGAAGACCGCCAGATCGCTGATGCTCGATCTTAACCTGCTGGCAGGTAAGACATTTGGAGACGTAAGTGGCAACAACCTGTTTCATACCACTCCACCAAAAGTACTGCTTGATGTCATGGTACATCCTAGTCGAACCAGGATGTATAGAGAATGGGGAGCTATGAGCTTCAGCTAACAATGCTTCCTGGAGTTCTTGATCATCAGGAACACAAAGTCTCGTGCCCTGCCATAAGATACCATCTGCATCTACTCTGAATTCTGTCTGCTTCTCCAAATTCTGAATTATCGCCCAGATTCCTCCATCATCTTTCTGAGCTTCCTTGATCTTAGAGAGCAACTCGGTTTCTACTCTAAGATTAGCCCAGTAACCGTGTTGTCCATGTACCATTATCTCTATGTCAAGTTGCTCCAAGTCTCTTATGATTTCCTCCTCAATCTTAATGCCGTTGATCATTCCGGACTTTCTGCTAAGTGCATCTGCTACTACATTCGCCTTGCCGGGATGATACTGCAGATTAATGTCATAATCCTTCAACAGCTCTAACCATATCCTCTGTCTCATGTTCAATTCACTGAGTGAAGATATACTTCAAGCTCTTGTGGTCCGTGAAAATGTCACATGATTCTCCATACAAATAGTGCCTCCATATCTTCAATGCAAACACGACTGCAGCAAGTTCCAAGTCATGCGTAGGGTAATTTTCCTCACAAAGCTTAAGCTGCCGTGAAGCGTACGCGATCACTTTCCCATGTTGCATGAGAACACAGCCAAGTCCCTTCCGATGCATCACTGTAGATTTGAAATCCACCCGTACCAGATAGGAGAGTAAGAATAGGTGCAGATACTAACTTCTGCTTCAGGTCTTCAAAGCTCTTCTCTCGTTCTTCAGTCCAGACGAATTTCTCCCCTTTCCGCATCAATTTGGTCAATGGTAGTGCTAGGCTGGAAAAGTTCTCCACGAACCTACGGTAATAGCCAGCTAAGCCTAGGAAACTGCGGACTTCAGTCACTGATGTCGGCCTCAGCCACTTAGTAATAGCCTCAACCTTCGCTGGATCCATAGTGATTCCTTCTGCTGATACAATGTGGCATAAGAATGCTACCTTGTCTAACCATAACTCACACTTGGAGTATTTAGCATACAGTTGCTTCTGGCGAAGAATCTATAGTACCGTACGAAGATGGTCTTCGTGTTCCTCCTTGGACTTTGAGAAAATCAGGGTGTCATCGATGAAGACAATGACGAAATTATCCAGAAATTCATGGAAGATTCTGTTCATCAAATCCATGAACACTGCTGGAGCATTGGTCAGGCCGAATGGCATGACTACAAATTCGTAGTGGCCATAGCGGGTACGAAAAGCAGTCTTGGCAATGTCCTCCTCCTTAACCCGTAGCTGATGATAGCCTGACCTAAGATCAATCTTGGAGAAGTGTTTGGCCCCTTGGAGTTGGTCAAACAGATCATCTATCCGTGGCAGTGGATACCTATTCCTGATGGTAATCTGGTTGAGCTAGGGATAGTCTATGCAAAGACGCATACTGTCGTCCTTCTTCTTAACAAATAATAACGGTGCGCCCCATGGAGATGCACTCGGTCGAATGAAACCTCGTTCTAGAAGTTCTTACAGCTGATCCTTCAGCTCCTTTAACTATATGGGAGCCATGCGATAAGGAGCCTTGGAAATCGAATCAGCTCCTGGGATGAGCTCGATATTGAATTCCACTTCACGTGCAGGTGGTATGCCCGGAAGTTCTTCTGGAAATACATCTTGAAATTCTGACACTATTGGCTGATCCTGAATTGATGGGGATTCAGCAACCATGTCATGAACCGTAGCTAGATAACCCTCGCAGCCATGTGCCAGTAGTGCACGTGCTTGCAGGGTTAATATGATTTGTACAGACCTACCGGGTACGAACCCGTTGTGAATGTACTCTGGCGCATTAACATCACCGAAGATGACTCGATATGAATGGCAGTCTATGGTAGCATGATGCTTGGATAGCCAATCCATGCCCAAAATCATGTCAAAGTCATTCGTGTCCAACGGAAGTGCGTTAACAGGACGAACCTTATCATCAAACTCTAGGGGAAGACTGTTTTACACATGGGTGATAAGTACAGAGTCTCTCAAAGGCGTGGAAATACTGAGTCTTTTCACTAGTGGCATGGGGAGTATCCTAACATTCTTGGCATAGGCAGTAGAAATAACCGAGTGAGTAGCACCCGTATCAAACAGAACACATGCAGCTTGACCATACATATACAAGATTCCAGCAATGGTACCTATAGACTAGTTGGCCTGATCGCGAGATGTCGTGTAGACGCGTCTAGTGGTAGGAGGCGGCTTGGTATCAGCATGTCCCGATGTACCCTCCATATCGCCCCTGCGGCAGTCCTTCATGCGATGGCCAGGAAGACCACACTTGAAGCATGCGTCACTGTCGCGGCGACATGGACCTGGGTGCCTACGGTGGCAAGTAGAGCAAAGAGGATGAGTATATCCTCTAGCAGGTGTCCTGATTGGCTGAGAACCTGATAAGACATTATACATGAGACATGATAATAGGGTACAAAGGACAATGTGGATAATCGTAAGATTGAATACCAGTGATAGCTGGACGGCTAGGCTGTGAACCTTTCTGGTTCTGGTCCCGACCGTTTCCATGGTTCCTGGTAGAAGATTTGCTAAAGTGTCAGAATTATGAGTTATAACATGAAATCATAAGAAAATGCGTAAGTATAAGGACCTGCTGTTGTTGGAGTGTCCAGCGTTGTTACGGTAATTATCATTACCGCCACGCTTATCCGTAGCAGAACGGTCGTTAGTCTGACCGTTTCCCTTGGGCTGGTTAGGCTGCTGCTGAGTAGCCGGTTGAGACCGATCCCCAGTCTTCTGCCTGGAAGATACAATTTAAAGAGATGAACTATTGACATATATTGAAAGAATACGGATTGGTCACCGCTTGAATACGAATGTTTACCTCTTCTCGGGTCTCTCTGCTTCCCCGAACTCATCTCTCTCCTGCAGCATCTCCAGCTTACGTGCTGCATCGGCCACTTGTGCTACCGTGTTGAACGTAGCACACACCAAGTTGTTTGCGACCGATGTGCGAAAAGCCCACCTGAAGTGGTGTGATTGCTCTTCAGGAGTACATGCCGCAGCACCAAGGAAACCAGCTAAGCGAAGAAAGCGATGCATGAACTCATTGCTATTCTCCCCAACTCTCTGTCGGGTCCTATGGTACTCCCTCTTCAACTTGTCTTGCTCAGCCTTTGGAAAGAACTGATCCATCACCCTATCTCTAAACTGAGCCCATGTCAAACCAGCCACCCAATTATCACCTCCCTCAGACTGCTTCAATGCTAACCACCAATTTAACACATCGCCTTCGAACCGGTAACATGCCAACCTCGCCTTGAAGACGGGGTCACAACCCATGGCATCGAAGATCTTCTCGATGTGAGCCAACCAGCTTTCAGCTTCACTGGGGCTATTTGTTCTCTCGAAAGCTCGAGGACGGAGCTTGTTGAATCTCTCCAGCCATGTAGCCAATGTCACTGGAGGAGGAGGAGGAGGTGTTGGGTGATGCTGCTGATTGTTAGCAGCCTGAACCTCAGCCCTGATGTCATTCCTCGGTTGAGAAAGCAAAGCTTGCATTGTAGCTTGGATTGCTGCATTGAGTTGTTCCTGCTCGCGTGTGAGAACCATCTGACAGTATAACATAAAATACATGATTAAACTGATCAAAACATAAAATATATACATGAAAAAAATTTATACCAATAAATCATGAGAAAATTTTTATGCTGGAAAACTAGTACATCAATGCATGATGCAGTTTTATGAAAACTTTTGTATGCTCGAGAGTGAACGCCTATGGTCAGTTCACCCAAAATAAAAGACATGGCGAGGGGACGCCTATGGGTCGGTCCCAAATTTAAAAGTTTCGATAAAACACATGCGACTAAATAGGGCCAGTCCTGTACCAACCATTACTTAGTCATAAACCTGCGACAATGACATATATATGTATGCATGAAAATAATGAATGCATGAAAACCGACTGTTAGTTCTAGGAAGACCATAGTGACTACCCACTAATCACAGGTCATGTTTTGAGAGCCTACAGGTCGAAGCCTTGGCTCTGATACCATAATTGTAACACCCCATTTTGAAAAATGGAATGTCACGTGTAATTATGGCGTGTCATCAAAGCATACAAGGATAAATGTCTAAACATTACATGACCATAAAAGGAAATACCGGAATCAAACATCGGTAGTCCAAAAGTAAAGCTCATCACACACAAACATAATTACTATAAATGAAAGGACTAAACAATGTCCATGGAAAGAGTATCAAAGTATAGATAAATGCATAAAGTAAAGAAGGCTAGAAAGCTTCCAGTCCATATGCACGTACGCTTAAAGTCTACGAGCGTCCCTGAGTACCTGCCGTTTTGGGAACATGAAAAGGAAAACGGATGAGCAATACGCTCAGTGCACGGATGTACAAATAAAGCATGAATAATATAAGCATATAAACATGAAACAACGGAAGAAACTAAGTCCTGAGTAACCCGGTTAAGTCTTAGTAAAACCGGTTTTATAGTTTGAAAAGCCTTATGTTTATCTTGTAAAAACTGTTTAACATATTTTATCATTAGCCAATATAGGTCATGAAAATCAACGTGCATGAATACTTTGAGGGGTGACCTCGTCATGCAAATTAGAAAGGCTGCCTCTAATTTCATATACTAGTTTTTGGGTAGGAGGGATCAGCTCCTTGTGAAGGATGCAAGGCACACACCACATTCACACTGAGTAATCTGCTGAAAACATGTAACTAGGATACACCCATACGCCCCACATGATAATAATAATAATATGGCCAAAAGCTGAAGGGACGCCACGAGCAATCACTCCGCCGTGGGGAAGTCATAACACAAGTGCCTCTAGTGTTATGGTTATGGTACCTCCATAACTAGGTGAAACTGGTCATGCATGTATATGGCTTAGGTATTCTAATTAAACATAAGCAATCAAAACATATAAAACATATACTAGGGAAAAACAGTTGGCTGCATACGGGGAATCCTAATAAGGAAAGAATGTCCATACTGAAAGGACGGAGAATCCGTACCTTATGTCTAGTGAACGAAGAAGACAAACGGAAGAAGGTCCTACTTCGGTATCACCAATGCTACATAAATACATACGTGTATAAGTATCTGATTACTGAATACGTAACTGGTTTTATATCATGTCTTAGCTTGTTTTATATGTTCATGTCATGTTTTACTGTTTTAAGCTTTATACTATGTTTATCGTATATTCTGTCTATTCTGATTAAGTATTACTTGTATTTCATGTACTATTATACTTGTGTGTAATAATAAGTAACTTTCTAAAAATAACAGGTTTCCTAAAATAGAAAGTTTCCAAAAATAGAAAGTTACCAAAATTAAAAAGTTTCCAAAAATAGAAAGTTTCCAAAAATAGAAAGTTTCCAAAAATAGAAAATTTCCAAAAATAGAATTACTGCTTAAAATAGATAAGTTTCTAAAAATAGAAAGTTTTCATAAATATATTAGCTGCCTTAATTAAATAAGTTTCTAAAAATAGAAAGTTTCCATAAATAGATATAAGCTGGTTAAATAAGCTAATTATATAAGCTTAAGTGTTTTCTGATTATTATTCTAAGTCATGTGATTATATAGTATAGTTTATTAATTATTACATGTAAATTAAATAAACTATAGGTTAAAAGTATTTAATTAAATACAACATGATTTTAATTAAATAAAGGTAAAATACTTAGGTTAAAACATGTATTATTAACTATTAATAATATAACCTAAGTCATATAAATTAATTAATTATAGTCATGGTTTTTAATAATTAATTAATTATAAAGTCTAATTAATAATAAATACTTAGGTTAAAATTCATGAATTACTAACTAAATTAATAACCTAAGTCATGTAAATTAAATTAATCATGTCATGCTTTTAATTAATTTAATTTAAGTCTTAAAAAATTAACATGACTTGTAGAAATCATAAACCTTGCAAAAAAATGATTCATGAACCGGACCCGTGATTAAACCCATGAACCGGACCCGTAACCATCACCATACCCCGACCAAGGTCGGGTTTCCCCTTGTTTTTGCTGCTGCCGTGGGACCACCACCACCATACCGAGACCATATGGTCTCGGTGGTGTGAGATAAGTCAAGCCGAGACCCCCTAAGGGCTCGGTTAGGCGTCGGCTACAACACAAAAACCCCTAAACCCTTGATTTGATTTACCCCATGATTATTAACATGTTTAAAATACTTGTTTTTAATTAGTTTTATTAAAAACATCATGATATTATGTGATTCAATAAATCAAAACATAAAAGGAAAAGGTTAAAAGTTATACCGATCACGTGAATCAAATAAGGACGAACACACACGAATCCTTGCAATAATTCCAAGATCAAAATCAACCCGAAACACCCTTTGGTGTTCTTGAACCCGACGGCCAAAGAGGACAAGAAGAGAAAACTAGGGTTTTAATTATTTTCTTGATTTTGTGATAAATGAACATGTTTTACCCCTTCATTCTTGTTTAGTAAAATTTACATTGGCCAAGCCCATGTTTCTTGTGTATGCCGCGGGTAGGGGGGCCCCACTTGGGGTAACCCGTACCTTTTTCCGTGTCTAAAACATTAGTGTGATCTCGTGTGTTCTCGTGTTCATAAATTACGTGTTCTAACTCGTTATTGATCGTGACTTAGTTATTCGTGTTCGTAATAAATATATATACGTAAATAATATTAGCTCGTGATTAATATATGTTCATGATTTCATGTTCGCATGTTCGTGATTATAATTATTATTGGAATAATTATCGTGTATTCATACGTAATAAATACTTATCGTGTTATAACACGTACGTAATACTTGTAATTCTTTTTCATGAAACGTAAACGTGCTAAAAAGGAAAGTTCTAATCATGTACGTACGATCTAAAGGGTACTATTCATGGTAAAAGCATGTGGGTTTTACAGTTTATGTTTTAATTGTTTTCGAATATTATGTTTGGCATCTTAAACGAGTAAATTAAAATATCAAAATGTTGGAAATTTAAATGGTTCTAAAAAGCGTGGTTGGAGTGTATTGAGAGAAATTTACAACGTTTATGTTTTAATTGTTTTCGAATATTGTGTTTGGCATCTTAAATGTGTAAATTAAATATCAAAATGTTGGAAATTTAAATGGTTCTAAAAAGCGAGAAAATTTTGCTCACTTGAAAATATTTTTTTGCCATTTTTTCTTATTGTTTTGCTCACTCCGTCTCTAAATAAGTGTTCATCTTTCTATTTTTTATGTCCTTAAATAAGTGTTCACTACTTAAAATAGAAAAAATATATGTGTCACTTTCCACTAATACCTTTTGCTTTATTAAACAATGAAATGAAATTCGTTAATCATTTTTCCCACCGTCTAAGACGACGTTTTTCAAAAACGAGATTATAAGATTCAAGCAAAAACGAACACGGAAAACAAAGCCGCACAAAGAACCGGACCCGAATCATGAATTTCCAAAGAAGTCCTTGAAGTTTGAAGATTTGTCAAGAATGTCACCTCAACTTTTGAAGACTTGTCATATTATACCCTTGTAAAACTTAAAAATTACACATGGGTCCTTAATATTTCAAGAATGTACATTATTGGCCCTTAGACAATGCTATTATTACACAAATAGTCCTTGAATCAAGATTTATAAGTTTGAGGGGGCATTTTGAAATTCAGACAAAGTTTTATCAAAGGGATATAAGAAGTTTAACAAATTTAGGAGCCAAATGACACATTTCACAAAGTTCAGGGGAGTGTTCTGCCCATATTATAACCCTTTGACCCGGATTAAGCCCAACTAAACCCACCATCATAAACCAAAGCCCACATCCTAACTACCCAAAACCTAACTTAACCCGTTTCTACCCGGCCCTTTTCCCTAATTAATACTACTTTAAATCTCCTAATTTCCCACTAATCAAGAACTGTGCACATCAAACCCACCCCTAATCTCATAAACCCTAAAACCAACACCAACCACAATTAACCAATTTCCCTAATGAAAACTCAATTAACCATATGGGTTTTGATATTCATCCCATATACACCTCACCCATGTTCTCATCCACCATCTCACATCAACCAAGACCCCACAACCAGCTCATCTCTTCACGGGTCTTCACAAGATTACAAAGTTTGCCAGGAAATCACGACCAAACCAAAGGCTCTGATGAGTTTGCTTGTTCACCAATCAAATCCAACGAAGGGAATGCCTCAAGTACTCTGAACATATCACATGGGCTCAAGAACAAGTATTCAAATTTCAGCATCTACTTGGAATATCAGTTTTTGATGCCAATGGTACTTTTGGAAGATTGTATACGAATTAGGGTTAGGGTTCTTATCTCTCATGTTGTATATATAGGCGTAGGATGGAAGCTAGTGCTTTTGTTCCAAATTTTATTTCTTCATATTTCTATGTAATACAGTGAAATTTTGATTGAATAAGATTTGAGTTCCATTAATTTTTGTCTTTTTAATTATTTGCAAACTTTAAATTTTCAGTCTTGTACTTTTCCTTTTATTGAAATATTTTTTTAAAGAACTTTGTTGGAATACTTTTGAGACCCATTAAGTCATAATTTGATTATGTGAATTTGATTGACACCCAAGTTCATGTAAGAATTATGGATTGATGTTTATTTATGTTCTTTATTATCACTGGCAAGAATTTGTTTTCCAAAAGTTTTCAGAACTCAAGCTTTTTGAGTTTAGATTTTAACTCTTACTGTAGCATAAGCTATTCTCAAGCTTATTTGATAAATAAGCTTAAAAAGCAGCTTATGGTACTTGAAGTTCTTTATTTGTTTCATGTGTTCATGTTCCAAAGATAGAAGATATATCATCCCTTATCTTTTGAAGATATTTTTGTGCCTTTTCTCTTTACATCAGCAAAAGGCTCTTTCCCATAAGATCCCTCTCTAAAAGGCTGGTGGCATCGAGAAGTGCTCTTTGGTCTGAACAAGACCAAAGTAGGTAATTCTTTTAAACTCCCCGATTTTGAACTGCTTATGTGGGTGTTTTTTTGGATAAAGTGAAATAGTAGCATGTTTGTGTTATTCTAATAGTTTAGAGTTTAGTCAATGTTCTTTAGGTACATTGTTCATGATTTGGTAGTTTGGAAAAATTTGGGTAGAGTAATACACAAAATTACTTTAGAAATTCATCAAAAAGTTAGATAAAGGGGTGTTTGGATGGTGTGTTATAAAGTTGTGGGTGACAACAATAGTTGCATACCAGGTCTATCTTTGAATTGGTGAAGGTTAGTGTAATTGATTGTTTATTGTGCTCAGTTGATTTGGTATTTAACATTTTCAAGTTATTCAACTTTCTGTCATAATCTGCATAAGTATAGGCAGCAGGTATTATTTGATCTTGTTCTTGTGTTTTAATCCATAAAATCTTGGTTATTGTTAAGTTTTAGGTTAGTTTAGGGATGCATATGGTAGGTTTATAGTTTAGATAGATGTTTCACATGTTAGGGTAGCTTAAAGATCACCAAAGTGTCATTTGCACTAGCAGATGCCACTTCTGCCTGCACATTAGCTTTTATGCCTTGTTTTTGGTGGATTAGGACTTGTAGTCTTGTGATATGATAGCTAGTAGTTCCACCTAGGCCTGAAATTTAGATCTTAGGTTTTAATCTAGCTTTAGTGCAAGTTTTGAGGGCTTAAAATCCGCCAAACAGCAAAGTACATCAGCAACTGGGCTATTTTCTAAATATTTTTGCATCAATAGGTTCATAAGTTAGGGTTTTGTGTGTTTGGTGCATGAAATTGGGCCTACAGTTAGCTTAGGGATAGGTCTAGGGGTGTGAAATCTGGTATTGGGGTTTGATGGCCTTTAGATAGCTCAACACTAGCATAAAGGCCACTGTATTGCACTAATAACCACCAGACCCCTCATATTGCTGTCCAGTAGGTGTTTTTTTGTTGATTTGTGTTGTATTTGGTGTTATATTGTGTGTATTTGTGCTTTTGTGACTCCCCAATAGCCAACTGCTATTGGGGTGCCAATCTTGCCCATATAAACATCAATCACAGCTTAAACAACTAAAATACCCACAAGTTTGACCAAAAAAGTCAAACAATTGACTGTTTGTGTCCTTTTGTGGCCAATTTTTTTTTTCATATTTTTCAATTTTCCTAAGTAGTATAAGTTAAAATAGAATTTTAGAAAAAAGTTTGGTATTTTTCCTCTTTTTATTTTATTTTTATGATTATTTTAAGTTAAAAACAGTTTTTAGGCATTTAAAAATAGATTTAATTGGTAAAAAATTTTAAAAAATATTTTTTTAGAGTTTATTAAGTATTTTTTAGGTTTACAAGTCATAAAATATTGGTTTGACCTTTTTCTTGATTTAATTAATTTTTATGGCTTTAATTAGAATTTAAAAATTAATTATTAACTAACTAAAAAAGTTTCGACAATTTTTGTTGATTTGTAAACCCTTAATATAGTTTTAGGAACTTTGATATGAATGTTTTTACTCATATCATTTGTTGCTTAAAACAATGAAATTATGCTCATAATGTATCAAAAATGCCTTGGAAATGCTTGTTTCTTGTTTTCATGTGTGTAGGTACCAAGTTCGCGAAAATCGATGAAAACCGACACGAGAATGAAGAAAAAGATCTTAGAAGCCAAAACCGAGCTCGACATGAGTGGATTATATCATTTATCGAGTTTACAGCCAAGTGGGTCCCACAATAGGTTAAATGGGCTAAAAAGCCCATTTATATTTCAAAGAAATAGAAATGTGATTGGAAAAGTCCATGTGAAGGCCCAAAATAGGGTTTAAATTTCGGCTGTAAAGTGATAAAGGGCCTCAAGCCCAATTCAGATGGGAAGAAATGAATAAAGAAAGTTTAATGGGCCTTAGGTTTGTTTCCAAAGAATTACGTTTTTAAAAAAAAAAATGAGATCATTCACTTCACTACCTTCACACGTTTTCCATTATTATTTTATTTACCCCACTCGACTTTATCCCAATAAATCATTCAACCATCCCACTCATTCCCCACACATAATATTTTAATCTCGTTAACTCCAATGTTTTCTTCTTCTTCCCCATCTATCTTCTCACCTCAAAACCAGTAAAAAAATCTACTATTCACCAAAACCCTAATTGGGTAAAAAACCAAATTGATATAGGGGTTTTGTTCGCATACTTTAATCAAGTGTGTGGGAATAAAAACCCCCAATTGTTTCGGAAGAGAAGAGTGGAAAAGATTGGGATGTGGCAGAGAGGGATTGGTGTTAACACCTCATTCCACCAATCCAACCAATCAGGAGCCTCAAAACAAGCATAACAAACACAAGGATTGCCACCTTGGCAATCCGTGTGAGGAGAGATCAATCCTCCACCCTTGGATGATAAACAGAAAGGAGAGAGAATGAAGAGGAGAAGATCAAAGGCTAAAAATAAAAAGGAATATCCCCTCGGATATTCGGATATTCGCAGAAGGATGCCTTTGGGGGGGCTATAAATACCCCCATTTTTCTTGTGTAATGTATCCCTTTCTTTATTTACTGTTATAATGTTAAAATTAGTATAGACTTGTAATTTTCTTTTCGATATTGCAATGTTGATTTGAATTAATGAAAAGTTTAGTTTTAAAGTTTTGAGTTCCTGAGTTTAAAGTTTTATATACTGTCGTTGCAATCTTATTAATTTTAATGTTGATAACTGATAAAATTTATTTAATTAAGCTAAATAATAGCTTTAATTAATTAAATAAATAAAAATTGGGATTTAAGTTTCTTCCCCACTGGAAGAAATTATACCAAATCTGCTCGGATTCGAGAAATTGGTGAATGGAGATTGATGTTGGTGGTTCGAGTTAAGGTGATGGTGGTTCGTTTAGGTCCAAAGGTGGCTCAGCGCCCTACCTTCTTCTCAACGGTTATCGTCTTCAAGGTTTAGCTCCTTTACTTTAAATGTTTAGTTTTAAATGATTTGTATCTTATGTTTCAGCTTAATAAATCTGATATTTCGAGTTACTTGACTGATAGTTATGTTTATGATATATGAATTTGAATTGTGAGTGATAATTTGTTCTTTAACCGTAGCTGTATGCTTGCATTGTTATAAACTGTTTTTATTTTCATTTATTTAAGCTGCTAAAAGGAATAGGGGTGTATGGATAAAATTAAGAATTTGATTAATCTGTTTGGTTAATTTGATGTCTTTGGTGGTGATTATAACTGAGATTTTCAGAATCTGGATTTGTTAAGTGTTAATCTGTGTTAAAATAGGGGTTTTGGATAAATCTGATTAACTGGATTTTGTTCACAAGTTTGAGTTTCTGATAGAATATAGGACTGCTATTGTTTTTAGTTTTAGATATTTGACTATTCAGATACATCTGGTCTTTATTATTTGGAGGGTTGTGTTCCTGTTTGTTATGAAAATTATGTGAATCTGCTGGATGTTTTGGTTATACTATTTTCTGCTTATATGGTGATTTGGTGTATCTGATGTGAGTTAGCTGCTTGATTGTGGAGTGGTATTTGGTGCTTTATTTTTCTGCATTGTTTAGATTCTTAACTGCTTATCAGATTCAATAATCTGATAAGCACAAAAAGCTGTGTCCTCACCAGCTTATAGCATAAGAGCTTTCCAAAAAAGTATTTCCTAAGACTGTTATTGTAATCTGTCAAAAAAATAATAATAACCAAAAAAATTTGCAGCTTATGGGATTCGAACTCGATCCCTCCCGTTTGTAGGTCCAGTGTGATAGCCATCTGGGCTATTGCCCTTTTTGATTTTAATCTCTTATATGTCGTTTATATAGTGTCATTATATTAAGCAGAGTTAGTTTTATTTACCATTGTCACGATTTATTTTCTTTTAACTTTTATTAAAGTTAATTTTTAATACAAAATTAGTTTCAGTTTATAAAATAAAATAAAAATAAAAAATAAAAAAAATAAATAAAAAAATGTTTTTATTAAATTAGTTTCAATTTTAATTAGGTTAATTTTTTTTTAAAACTCTAGATTTAATTAAATAAAGTTTTTAAATAGATTTGTTTTTAATTAATTTTTAATAAAGTAAGTTAGTTTTAAAAAGTTTATTTAAATTTTTAAATAGTTTAAATTTTTAAGTAATTAATTGTGTTTTTTTTAGATTTTAATTTTTAGCGGGGTTTACGATTCATGCACTTTAGGATAGTTTTAATTAGCTTAAAATTCGTAGACTTTAATTTTAGTTTAAAAATCAACGACACATTCAAATCAATTGTCCATATCAAAACGAAACGTCTCAAATTCATAAGATCTTTGTGTACAACGAACTCGACTCACTCACGTGTTTAATCGTATCCGTCTTTGACTTATTTTTGGTTAATTACTTTTTCCTAAAGGTAATTACCTAAATTTGTCCTATAACGTATATGTGTTAATCCACGACACATCAAAAATTTTGGCGCCGCTGCCGGGGATCTTGTGTACGATTCGTTTTTGTGGAGATTTGTTGATCGTGGATTTGAAGACCCTTTCCGTCCTCAAAAAGTTTTGTTATTTTTCTATTAAGTAGTATGTATCGTTTTTCTCGTTTTTTGTGAATAATATATTGTATACGTAGAACAATAATTTTAAATACTTTTCAAATAAGCCTTAGTTGGGATTTCATCACCTAGCTATTGTATTCGAACCCAAAACAAAAAATAAAGGCAAAATAGATAAATACTAATAAGAAGTTTGAACTCGATTTATACAAACTATAAGGTGGGTATAAGGCGACGTGCTATAAAAGGCCGTCTAAGGAAAAAGGTTTTTAAGTGCTTTGTGCCACCTCGTTTCCCCGCTTGCTTGTGCGTATATTGAGAGGGACAACCTATTATTGGTTTGCCGACTCAAGTAGTAATAAATCTTATTTTTGTTGTTTACTTATTGAACCTCGAGACGTTTAGGTTTTCACCTATCGTTTCAAAGTCGACCGAGGGTAATTTACTTCCATAGTAGTTATCCTTATTCCTTGTTTTTTATCGATCATTATTGATTGAGCAATACCAAATAAAATACCAAAAACTTAAATTAAAATTTTGGTAATTTTTAGGTAACTTTTTCGTCGTATTTTACGGTTTTACGTTTTGTACGTCGAAGTGTAATTTTTAGCGTAACTCGTCTTTACTTTCTTTCTTCTCACAACAAAAAACGTAACTAATCCAAGCATTGTTTTATATTATTGGCACATAACACATACACCTCATTTGAGAACGAACTTTCAATTGTCGAGTATTCGCGTTTTCCTAAACGTGATACTTAATATTTACCACGGTTATTTGTTTTTCCTAAAACAAGTATATTTTACCTACATCAATTTTGGCAGCAGGTCCAATAAGAAGTCAGAATTTGTTTAATGTTGAATGCAAGTACATGGGCTTATTAGTCATTTAGCCATTTTTTTCTTAAAATGTGTGCTACATGAAGGTGGACATTTAAAAAGGGACAGAGAGAGTAATTGTTTATGAATTCGAGTTGTGTTCATGTCTATTCAGGTCGGTTCAACTCAGTTTGAGGTAAATGAAAATAAAAAGTTTATTCGGGTCAAATGATTCGACTCAAAATTAATTTATACAAGTAATTTTTTACTAAAAAAATTAATTAAGTGATTCAAATATAATTATTTAATTTAGTAGTGATAAATACGGAGTATGTAGTAGGTTGTAAGGCTGAAGGGAGTGGTGGCTAAGCACGAGTGGGTTGATCAAACTCGCGAGCGAGTCCCATTCCCCTCAAATTAGTCGCGCGCGAGTAACTTCCACATATCAAAAAACATGACCAGACTCACCCAGCGTGAGTTGTAATGTTGTGGGCCCGGGTGGTTTCATTTTTTTGTTAGGCTGGTGGGAGTGGAAGGAAATCTACGAGCGACTTACACAAAGTTGGGCGCAGCCCCCATTCCCCCTCCCCAAGTCGCGCGCGAGTTTGTAGCTGGAAACAAAAAACCAAGGCCAAACTCACCATGCGTGAGTTTATACAAATGGGTCCCACATGTTTTATTAAACCGTTATTTTTCAAAATTAAAAAAAAACTTTTTACAGTACCCCTTTTTACTTATAAATACCTACCAAAAACTCTTATTTTTCAAACAGACATTCACATTTCATACACATTTCACACATTCTCCCCAAATCACTAAAAAATGGAAACTATCAACGAATACGAGTTATTTTTTGCCACTGAAAATCCGGAAGTCGCAATGAAACGCAAGTGGGCTTTTATTAAAAAAGCGTTGCATTTTATTAAGAGACGACGTATTGCTAATCGAGTACCAAGAAACGTCATAACTCAAGACCGAATAGGTGCTCATGATCGGTTAGTTGCGTCTTTTTTTCGGCGAACCCAAGATACGATGCGAAAGAGTTCAAAAAGGTTTTTCGAATGGGTCGCCCCCTTTTCAACTGGATAGTTAGTGAAGTGACTCACCATTCTGCATACTTTCGTAATAATGTTGATTGTACCAGAAAAGAAGGTATTTCGCCGTTGTTAAAGTGCACCTCGGCAATTCGTCAATTGGCATACGACGTCGTTCCTGGTTTTCTAGATGAGTATCTTTAAATGAGCGTAAGAACTTCTCGAGAATCACTTGATCATTTCTGTAATCCTGTTATGAAAATATTTGGGGCTGAGTATATGAGAAAACCCACGTATTGATGTTCAGAAACTTTATGCGCATCATGAAGCAAAGCACGGGTTTCCAGGGATGATAGGAAGTCTTGATTGTACAGACTGGGAGTGGTTCGGTTGTCCAACTGCCTTTAAAGGGCAATATGTTAGACGAGATCATGGACGAATCCATTCATTTTACTTGAAGCTGTTGCGTCGCAGGACTTGTGGATATGGCATGCATTTTTTGGTGTTTCTGGGTCGAACAACGACATCAACGTTTTATATCAGTCCCCTTTATTTAATGATTTGAAAACCGGACGAGCACCTGAGGTGGAGTTTGTGGCTAACGGTGTACACTATCCATGGGGATACTATCTTACGGGCGGAATATATCCAAAATTGGCAACACTTGTTAAAACAGTTCCCGAACCATCATCCAGTGAACATAAGAGGATTTTATATAAGCAGAAACAAGAATCCGCAAGAAAATATATTGAAAGAGCTTTTGGTTTTTTGAAGAAGAAATGGGCCATATTAGCCAATCCTACACGACCTTTACGGAAAGAAAGAATCATGAATATGATGTACACATGCATCATATTACATAATATGGTTCGAAAGTTAAAAAAAAAAGCAATATCTCCTAAATGGTTCCCAGAAGAAGAAATTCAACCGGACGATGTGTTTCAAACCCAAGAATACATGCTACAAGTTATGCGGCATATCAGCTCCGCGCATGAACATCACAATCTTCGAGCAGACTTGGTCGGGCATTTGTATGCTAATGCTTAATTTATTAAGTTTTTTTATATTTATGTTTTTTTAAATGTTGTTTTTAAATTTCCTATGTATCGTCTTCTAATTTCGTACTGTGTTTTAATTTTCTATGTACCCGTGTTTTAATAAAATGTATGAATAAAAAATATTTAATAAAAAGATGGGTGATGTGGAGTGAGTTTGGGTGAGTGCCATTACCTCCTATGGGGAGTTTGGGTGAGTTTGAGTGAGTTTGAGTGAGTTTGGTAAAAAACTGAGGTGGCGTTGAGGTGACGGTGAGTGAGTTTACACCCACTCCCACCAGCCTTAGGTTTATTATTAGGTATTTTTTGTGAGTGAGGTGTGTTAAATAATAAAAAAATAAGTATGAAAGGTGAATGCGGGTGAATTTGAGTGAATGTTATTACCTCTTATCGGAAGTTTGAGTGAGTTTATTAAAAGTTGATGTATGCTCAAGTGGCCGTGAGTGGGTTGCATGCATGGTTCTAAATAGCCCGCTATAGCTCGCCTTAAGGCGCGCTAAAGCTTGAGGCGCGGCCTCCATGCAACGTAATAAGTTGAGGCGCGCTACGACATGAGGTGCGGTTATTTTTTGAATTCAACTTCAAAAGATGAATATTGTTACATGTAAATAGAGTTTTCTAACTTCAGTTATTATGTATAACACTTATTTTGAACTAAATATAAATATAATATGAGAAAGATTATAATGGATATGATAGGTGTGTAAACACCCATCCTTTTTACCACTTAATTACAATAATAACCGAGCCAAAACGTGTATTTTATGTCATTTATGTCGGAATTATGCGTGGTTTGTGTTTTTGTTGTGATTTAGGACGAAAAGGTGAAAAGTGGAGAAAACACGGGCATTCACGGGCTTTTATCAAAGAAAAAGACGAAAGACGAAGTCAAGAAATCAAGAGTGCAAAAAGAACAGAAGTCCAAGACCAATTCTGAAGATTTATCGAAGAAAAAGTCAAAAGACGGAAGTTTACTAAAAGCCGAAGAACTCAAGTCTAATTTATTGAAGAATTACAAGAAGAGTTTGAAGAAATCCTGAGACAAAGTCATTAAAGTCAAAAGATTAAGAAGATTAAGGACTTAATGACGCAATTAAAGAAAGAAGAAAGAGGGGAGGAAGCTTCCTAAGCACCTCCCTAATCCTCCTATAAATAGATGATTAGGATTTACATTTCATTTTGTTTGCTAGAGTGACACTAGTTCTTCCATTTTCATTTCCTTGCACATTTAAATACATGTCATTTACTTAATTGTCGAATTTAAATACTTGTCTTGCACCTTAAATTCCTTTAATTTTAAGTAAGTTTTCTTTTAATTATTGTCAATCATTACTTTTCTTGTTTATCTCCCATCTTCCTTTCTTGTTAATCTTTAATCTTTATGTTTATTGTTTATGTTCATGTTATTGAGTTTTTATTGATTTGATTAAATTGGGTTTTGATTATTTTGATTATTATTGTTAGTGTTTTTGATTTGGTTTGATTAGTATTTGTTATTAGATTATTTGTGATTAGTTTGATTTAATCTTGTGGTTGATTTTGATTAGTTTTGGTTAGATCCGTATTTTTGTTCTTCCTTGTTCTTCGTTATTTTTGTTGCCCAGGTATATTCCGAATCAAAGGTTTCAAGCAGGTTGTTCCGAATCAAGGAGTTGTTGTGAAATATTCCGAATCAAGCTGACAATTCGAGTGAAGAATTTGTTCTGAATCAACTTGTTCATTCGGAATATTTATTATTCCGGATCAAGGTTCATTCGGAATATATTCTGAATCAAGGTTGTTATTCCGGATCAACAATTATTCCGAGTAAAGGGAACTCATTCGGGACATTCCGGATCAGTGCTACATTCCGAACCAACTTGCATTCCGAATCAAGGTTTGAGGATTTATTCCGGATCAAGCAGATTATTCCAAGTCAAGGGAGTTCATCCGGAATATATTCCGAACCAAAGTTTGTTCATCCAGAACATTTATTATTCCGGATCAAGGTTTATTCGGAATATATTCCGAATCAAGGATTTTATTCCGGATCAGCTAAACATTCCGAACCAAGGCTTATATTCTGAGTGAAGGATTTATTCCGGATAAGTGACATATTCCGAGTAAAGAATTTATTCCGGATCAAGGGTTTGGTAAATATTCCGAGTGAAGAAGAATCATTCCGAACGAAGGTGAAATTCCAGATGAGTGATTATTCCGAATGAAGGATTATTCCGAGTGAGTTGTTTTCAGGTTCTTTTAAATTTCAGTTTTTTTAGTTTTAATTTTTAAGCTTTACTTTTCCCACCTTTTTCCTTAGTCGCACTTTAAGTTTATTTGCCTTAGATTTATTTTAGCCTTGCCTTAGTTTTAAGTTTTAGTTGCGTTTTAAGTTTGCCTTAGATAGTTTTAAGTTTGCGTTATTTACTTTAGTGCCTTTTAATTTCTCGTCACGCTTTTAAATTCTCGCCATTTATTTTAAATTAGAGTTAGATTTAATTTTACAGCCATTTACTTTAAAGTCTCGCACTTTTTAATTTTACTACAACGACACAACTATTTGTTTCACCAAAGAACGACTGAGTCGCATAGTTAACCAGGATCAATTCGATTAGAACGATTTCAACGAACAATTTTCCTAACTAAAACCTAGTTATCAAATGGCGCCGCTACCGGCTCTTTTCGTGAAGATTAACGGTTTTCTGTGAGAGACGCGTTGCTTTTTGGGATCCGTTCACTCGTGAACGTTATTTTTCGTGTCAAAAATTTTCAAAAAATCCCAAAAATATTTGAAAAATCATAAAAAGCATTTCTTTTTCAAAGTTTTGCACCAAAAATATTCCTCTTTATCCTCTATTATGTTTAATTCTTTTCTTTACCCCTCTTATTTATAATTCTTCATGGATTCATCTTGCGTACGGTGTGGGAGACCATGGCATGGTTTTCAAACATGTCAATGGTGTACTTGTGAGCGGTGTGGTTTTGATATCGATGATACACAATTTGGATTTTGTCCATTTTGCAATTCAACAAATTCATACTTCTCCTCTTACAATACTTTCTCACCTTCTCCCGTCTATGACAATCCTTATCCTCAAGATGCACCGGGTTTTTCTACATACCCGTGGTGCTATATTTGTGGGGGCCCTCACGATGCTTCTTCTTGTGATCCGTCGAAGGTCTTTGAGAAAATTTCGTGCTATCATCCCAGTGTGTATAATTTTGAGCCCCCACGACACACCGTCAATCATCAACCCTTTTGTGCACTTCCTCCTGAGCAAATGGCCACACTTTTTGACAACTTTCAAAAAGTTCAAGAAGCTTGCAACAAGATCATGGAGAAATGTCAAGCGGATCAGCAACAAGAGCAAGTATCTAACCTTAGTGCTTATACTCCTCCTATGGTGCCTCCATATTATTATGATAGTAATGAAGATGAGAGTCCTATTTCTTGGAACGATGAGAATTCTATTCCTTCTCCCGACTTGCCGGCTCTAGAGCCTAAGGATTCACCCATCCTAGGGGATGAGGATCTTAGCACAATTCCTGCAAAGGAATCCGACGAATTCATAAAGTCTAGTGCTGATAACCTTGTCCCAATTCCAAGTGAATCTGAGTTGACATCCGACAGTGACGATGAGTATGATGCGCTTTCTTCTGATGATGTTCCTCCCACCAACACTTTGGGAGAGGATTCTTTGGCTTTCTCTAATCCTCTTTTTGATCAAGATGATGATTTTACTTCTAGTGATGACGAGTCACTATCCGATGAAGACGTTCCGAATGAAACTTTCAAGATTTATTCGAACCCTTTATTTGATTTTGATGACGATTACATATCTAGTGAGGTGAATCCTATCTTTGACGAAGGGATTGAGGACATTGATAGCTCTGATTCTCCTACTATTGATGAGCATGCTTTGTTATTCATGCCCCCTTCTATCGCAGAGGTGGAGAGATTTGACTCTACTGGAAAGGTGACGCAGGTGGAAGGTAATTGTTCTCATACTTCTCATATTATATTACCACCTCCTCCTACCGCGTGCACACCCCAGCGGGTGATGTATCACTTTTACTCTCCTCGTTTCGTACCGGGAAATGAGGATGAGTGCTTTGACCCGGGAGGTGACAATGACCATTCTTTGATTGATACCTTTACGGATTTGCCGAATAGTGACCATCCATTGTCTTTGGAGGATGACAATGTGATTCCTTTACCCACCCCACCTCCCGTGGATCAAGATTTCACATACTTCTCGTATGTTGAAAGGACCTTCCTACCATTCAAGACTTATCATCCTTCCTCTCCTTTATTATATTCCTCCGGGAACGAGGACAAGGTTTTTGATCCCGGTATTACATTCGAGGCTTCCCCATGGACCATTTAATTCGGGGACGAGTCAGGCTCGTGACTCGGTTAATATAAACAAGCGCTTTTTGGGAGGCAACCCAATTATCTATCTATCTTTCCCTGTTTTCACCATAAGTGTAGGGGGAGCCCCGTGGTGTTTCTTGTTCTCTTTCTTATCATGTGCAGGGATTAGAGCTTTAAAGACACACTCTTGATGACTTTTGACGAACCGTGATTCCGTGTTCCTTTCTTTCCGGTTCTATCCTAAACTCTTTTCGATTCACTATTTTATATTTCTCAATATTAAAATAGGAATCTCGTTAGTTGTCTTTTCCTTAGCGAGATTTAAACAAAGTGCACAATGTCCTAAGTGTAGGGGAGTTTACTCCCATATGCTTAAACATTGAGGGCAATGTTTATCTTAAGTGTAGGGGGACTTGTATCGAAGTTAAGTGGCATTTTCCTTGTATTTGTCCTCATTTTAACCGGAAAATCAATTTTTCGACATTTTTCAAAATTTTTGATCTATTTTGGCCTATTAGTTTTTCCCTTTGTATAGTTATTTTCTTTCTTTGCTAGAATAAATTTTTAATAAAGTGGTTTTAATTTTCAAACGTTGTGAATCTTTTGACTCAACCCGAGTTTACTTATCTAAGTTTACTCTAGCTAGTATCCTTAACCTGTTTAAGTCAAGTTTTGCTAGGCTTTTATATAGGGAGCTTTAAAACGCGAAAGTCTTAACTCTCACGGGTTAAGAACAAGAACTTTTCGCAAGTTCCTATAATTGATCCTAGAGAGTCGTTTATCAAGGGAACTTTAAAATGCGATTTCTAAACTTGAAAAAGTCTAAGAGTTTGCAAGATCCTATAGACGACTCGAAAACCCAAAACTTTGATTTAATAGGCTAAGCATCCACGAGTCTCATTCCTTGAGGTTTTAAACTGTGGAGAACGAGAGATGATAGAGTCAATTATAAGTATGGTATTCTTTCGTGAATTTATGTGAGTTAATTATGAGCCTATTCTCCCATCGCTTGCTAATAAATTTATCTGCAATAAATAAGGTTGTACGATTTGAAAAGTTACTTAGCTTCTAGCCCAAGATCGTTTAAAAGTTGCTCGGTATGGATTAGAGTTCATAGCCAAGGCATAACTTATTGAAGCGGGATGCGAAGATTGGCGAGTCCGAAAAGGCCCTAACAAGGCATCAGGACTACATTTTGTTGCTAAAGATCCAAAAGTGATGTGAAGAATCATTTATCAAAGATCAATATGAAGGATCGAGACACACGACGAAAAGCAAATACTCCCCAAAAGATCATGGAGAAATCGATCCAAAAAGGCCCTAACAAGGTATGAGGATAAATATATCCAAGTCCAAAAAGGAGGCGGATCGTTGTATATCAAAGTCCAAAATAAAGATTGGAGAAAAATGAAGAAGTCGTGGTCTAAGTATGAAGAATCTCTCAAAACTTCAAGTGAAGAAATTCCTATTATGAAGAGAAGGCCATTATTTCATGAACGTCTCTCAAGATTTGAAGTATGAAGTCGCTGCCAAATATCGGTCCGAGAAAGATCTCAAATAGCGAAGCGAGTTATGCCAAGATATGAACTTTATGAGGTCCCGAGAAGCAGTTTTAAAAGATTTTGTCCTTTAGCTAACTATTAATTAAATCGTCCCACTTTATTTTCAGCCTAATAACTATCGAAATAAGTCAACAATGCATCCTCGTGATCATTCAAGACAATAATAAAATATAAGAGATACACCTAGGAATAAGGGAGTCTAAGAAATAATTGGCCCACATGAGTTCGTGTTAGTTTGCTAACTTATAATAACAATGATCTCGTTTTTAAGCTTGGTTTGGAGAAAGTGAAAACTTGAGGATGATGATTATTCATGACATTTTCAAAACCATAAGGTATGTTTTTGATTTCTTTACTTTGAATGTTTATAATTTTCTATCTCCTTAATAAAGGCCAATATGGATTGATTATGATGGAAAATGTAATCGTGCTTTGTAACTAATGCATTGCATGAGGACATTGCAATGGTCAAGTGTAGGGGATTTGATAGGTGTGTAAACACCCATCCTTTTTACCACTTAATTACAATAATAACCGAGCCAAAACGTGTATTTTATGTCATTTATGTCGGAATTATGCGTGGTTTGTGTTTTTGTTATGATTTAGGACGAAAAGGTGAAAAGTGGAGAAAACACGGGCATTCACGGGCTTTTATCGAAGAAAAAGACGAAAGACGAAGTCAAGAAATCAAGAGTGCAAAAAGAACGGAAGTCCAAGACCAATTCTGAAGATTTATCGAAGAAAAAGTCAAAAGACGGAAGTTTACTAAAAGCCGAAGAACTCAAGTCTAATTTATTGAAGAATTACAAGAAGAGTTTGAAGAAATCCCGAGACAAAGTCATTAAAGTCAAAAGATTAAGAAGATTAAGGACTTAATGACGCAATTAAAGAAAGAAGAAAGAGGGGAGGAAGCTTCCTAAGCACCTTCCTAATCCTCCTATAAATAGATGATTAGGATTTACATTTCATTTTGTTGGCTAGAGTGACACTAGTTCTTCAATTTTCATTTCCTTGCACATTTAAATACATGTCATTTACTTAATTGTCGAATTTAAATACTTGTCTTGCACCTTAAATTCCTTTAATTTCAAGTAAGTTTCCTTTTAATTATTGTCAATCTTTACTTTTCTTGTTTATCTCCCATCTTCCTTTCTTGTTAATCTTTAATCTTTATGTTTATTATTTATGTTCATGTTTTTGAGTTTTTATTGATTTGATTAAATTGGGTTTTGATTATTTTGATTATTATTGTTAGTTTTTTTGATTTGGTTTGATTAGTATTTGTTATTAGATTATTTGTGATTAGTTTGATTTAATCTTGTGGTTGATTTTGATTAGTTTTGGTTAGATCCGTATTTTTGTTCTTCCTTGTTCTTCGTTATTTCTGTTGCCCAGGTATATTCCGAATCAAAGGTTTCAAGCAGGTTGTTCCGAATCAAGGAGTTGTTGTGAAATATTCCGAATCAAGCTGACAATTCGAATGAAGAATTTGTTCTGAATCAACTTGTTCATTCGGAATATTTATTATTCCGGATCAAGGTTCATTCGGAATATATTCCGAATCAAGGTTGTTATTCCGGATCAACAATTATTCCGAGTAAAGGGAACTCATTCGGAACATTCCGGATCAGTGCTACATTCCGAACCAACTTGCATTCCGAATCAAGGTTTGAGGATTTATTCCGGATCAAGCAGATTATTCCAAGTCAAGGGAGTTCATCCGGAATATATTCCGAACCAAAGTTTGTTCATCCGGAACATTTATTATTCCGGATCAAGGTTTATTCGGAATGTATTCCGAATCAAGGATTTTATTCCGGATCAGCTAAACATTCCGAACCAAGGCTTATATTATGAGTGAAGGATTTATTCCGGATAAGTGACATATTCCGAATAAAGAATTTATTCCGGATCAAGGGTTTGGTAAATATTCCGAGTGAAGAAGAATCATTCCGAACGAAGGTGACATTCCGGATGAGTGATTATTCCGAATGAAGGATTATTCCGAGTGAGTTGTTTTCAGGTTCTTTTTAATTTCAGTTTTTTTAGTTTTAATTTTTAAGCTTTACTTTTCCCGCCTTTTTCCTTAGTCGCACTTTAAGTTTATTTGCCTTAGCTTTATGATACTAGCCTTTTGATTGGGTTCAAAATAATTCTCTCAGAATCCTCTCGAATTGATTTCGGTTTAAAGTGGAAAGATTTGTTCTTGGTGTACAAAAATGGGTTTGGTTTAAGCTTAAAACAATTAAAAAGTAAAACTAGACTTAAAAATTTAAATCAAACAGTAAATGAAAAATACCCTAACAGAAACTACCCTATTCGGAAAACAAGTACTATGCGGAATAAATTCTTCTATGCGGAATAAATGCTCAATTCGGAATAAAGGAGATATTCCGAATAAGGGAAAACTTAAGAGGACTACTCGGAATAAATTATATTCCGAATAAGAGAAAAATAGAAATGGCAATTCGGAATGTTTTTTCTTATGTGGAATGATGGCCCAACTCGGAATATATAAAATATTCCGAATAAGTAGAAAGTAAAATGCTATTCGGAAAGAAAGGTTCTATTCGGAATATGGGAATATTCCGAATAAGGAAATGAAAAATCTTGCTATGCGGAATAAGGGCCTTATTCGGAATATATAAAATATTCCGAATAAGGAAAAAGGAAAAGGCACTATTCGGAATATGGGAATATTCCGAATAAGGAAATAATAAACCTGCAATTCGGAAAGTTCCTGGGAATGAAGAACCGTAACTGACTGGGAAAAACATTTATAGATCAAATCAAACCAAATAAGCGAAAAGGGTTTACCAAACTAACCAATAATCATTTAAATATCATAAGTAACAAATCCCAACAACAAAAATACAAAATCAACAACTTTTAAAAGCTTAAAATTAATCAAACAAGAACTTAAGAACTTTGAATAGATAAGGAGATGAACAAGATGAATAGAAAGATTGGATTGAAAGATTAATGTAAAAGTTAACAATTGTAATGATCAAACACTTACAAGATTGAAGGAAAAATGAAAAATCACCAAACACCCTAATGGTGTTGGTGAAGCTACGAACCAAAAGACCTGGGAAAGAAAAATAAAAGCTAACTCCCTAATTGTGTGAAGGAAAAATCCTTTTATAGTCCTAGTGGTTGGTTGGTGAGTGGGCTATCTCCCTTTCTTCTTGTCTTCTCGTCTTTTCAGAAAAGTTGACGTTTTCGGTTCTGATCCGGGATTTGTCGACGATTAAATTCAACTCGTCTTTTAATTTCTTCGTTTAATAGACTTGAGTTTCTTCGACATATGTAAATCTTCCATCTTTGGTCCTTTTCTTTGATAAATCTTCAAATAGGCCCATTGACTTCAAATCTTTTGCATCTCTTGGACAATAGACTTCGTCTTGAGTCTTTTTCCTTGATAAAACCCGTGCAATCCCATGTTTTCTTAATATTCATCCGGTTAGCTCTGAAAACACAATAAACACAAAAACCACGCATAATTCCAAACAAATGATATTAAATACGTGTTTTGGTCTCGTTTTAGCCAGAATTAAGTGGTAAAAGGATGGGTGTTTATACACCTATCAAATCCCTACACTTAACCATTGACATGCCCTCATGCAATGCTTAGTGATAAAGCAAATTTACACTTTTCTCATAATCAATCAACCTTGACCTTATTAACATACTACTAAACAAAAATTAAAGTACTAAGAGGAATTAAAACTTTAAAGCAAACAAAAGGATAGAAAACAATTTTCACTTGAAAATAACTATATGGAAATAACTTGCCAAGAGATCAAGGACTTACATTAGGGATTTGGTGCTGCGAAGATTTATCACCCTCAAGTTTCACTTTCCCCAAACTAAGCTTGAAAACGAGATCATTGTTATTATAAGTTAGCAAATCAAACACTTACACACATGGCTTAATTATATGCTTAAACTCCCTTATTCCTAGGTGTATCTCTTATATTTTATTTTTGTCTTAGAATGATCATGAAGATGCATTTTTGGACTTATTTCGATAGTTTATTTAGGCTGAAAGCAAAGTAGGACGATTTGATCAATAGTTAGCTAAAGGACAAAATCTCTTAAAACTGCTTCTCGGGATATCAAAAAGTTCATATCTTGGCATAACTCGGTTCACGATTTGAGACCTTTCTCGGGCCGATATTTGGCATGTACTTCATACTTCATATCTTCGAGAGACGTTCTTGAGATAATGGTCTTCTCATCATAATAGAGTTTCTTTACTTGGAGACTTTTGAGGGGTACTCCAACTTTGTTGACCACGACTTCATGATTATTTCTTCAATCTCTAATTGGGATTTTGAGATACAACGATCCGCCTCCTTTTTGGACTTGGATCTATTTATCCTCATACCTTGTTAGGGTCTTTTCGGATAGACTTCTCCATGATCTTTATGGGAGTTGATTGCTTTTTGTCGTGAGTCTTGATCCTTCATATTGATTTTAGGAATAATGCTCTTCACATCACTTTGGATCTTTAGCAATAAAATGGAATCCTCATGCCTTGTTAGGGCCTTTTCGGACTCGCCAATCTTCGCGCCCCGCTTCATAAGTTATGCCTTGGCTATGAACTCTTATCATTACCGAGCAACTTTTAAACGATCTTGGGCTAGAAGCTAAGTAACTTTTCAAATCGTACGACCTTACTTATTGCAGATAAATTATTATCAAGTGATGGGAGAATAGGCAAATAATTACACCAAGTGAGCTTGTGCAAGATTACCGACTTATAATTGACTCTATCATTTCTCGTCCTCCACAATTTAAAATCTCAAGTAATGAGACTCGTGGATACTTAGCCTAATAAACCAATTAAGGTCTACATGGTTAAGGATACTAGCTAGAATAAACTTGGATAAGTCTATTCGGGTTGAGTCAAAATAACCGCAACGGGCCTAATAGATCAAAGACTTCTAAACTAGCTACACCACTTTATTAATATTTTTGACTTTATTGTGGAATATATACATATGAAAGCAACGATAAAAATTTAAAAATTACAACTGAATGGCCAAAGTTAATAAAAAATTTGAAAAATGTTGAAAAATATGATTTTCCGGTTAAATGAAGGCATTTTCATGGAAAAGTCCACTTAAAACTTCGATAGAAGTCCCCCTACACTTAAGATAAACATTGTCCTCAATGTTTAAGCATGTGGGAAAAGTCTCCCCTACACTTATGACATTGTGCACGTTGGTTAACTCGAGTTAAGGAAGAGACGACTAAAGTGATCAATTTCAAATGTGAGTATGAAGAAAATTGAATCACGATAGTTGAGAGATAGAACCGGATTTTGGATAACACGGGAGCACGGTTCTTCAAAGATTCCAAGAGTACATGTATCCCTGTAATCACATCACCACACAAACACAAACACCTATAGAGGTCCCCCTGCACTTAGGAGGTTCAAACGTAAAAGGATAGATACTCGGGCTGCCTCCCGAGGAGCGCTTGTTTTTTATAACCGAGTCACGAGCCTGACTCGACCCAAATTTAGTTCATGGGGAACGTGGTGAGGGATGGAATCACCTCCTGAGAGGTGTCCTCACCAAAGTAAAACTTCACTCGTTGGCCATTCACCTTAAAATTCGGTCCATCAGGTTGAGCAAGCTCGAGAGTACCATATGGAAAAATTTGGGCAATGGTGAATGGGCCGGACCAACGAGATTTCAGCTTGCCCGAAAAGATTTTCAACCGAGAGTTAAAAAGTAAGACTTTGTCTCCAACATGGAACTCTCGGTTCTTAATCTTAGAATCGTGAATGAGCTTAGTCCTTTCCTTATAGATCAAAGAATTTTCATAAGCCTCATTACGGAGTTCATTAAGCTCATTGAGTTGGATCTTGCGTAGGTCACCGGCTTTGTTGATATCAAAATTAGCCCACTTCAAGGCCCAGTAAGCCTTGTGCTCCAACTCAATGGGGAGGTGGCACGCTTTCCCGTACACAAGACGATATGGTGTACAACCAATCGGAGTCTTGTATGCAGTACGAAAAGCCCACAGAGCATCATCAAGTTTATCAGCCCATGAGGCACGATGCTCTCCCACGGTTCTTTCCAGAATTCGCTTAAGTCCTCGGTTGGATATTTCAGCCTGGCCATTAGTTTGTGGGTGGTAGGCTGTGGAAAGACGATGATTTACACCATACTTAGCCATGACTCTTGCGAATTGGTCATTGGAAAAATGAGTCCCACGATCACTAATAATGGCACGAGGCACACCGAATCTAGCGAATAGAGCTTTCAAAAAGTTACAAACCACCCTTGCGTCATTAGTAGGTAAAGCTTTGGCTTCAACCCACTTTGAAACGTAGTCAACGGCTATTTGTTTCCTTTAGAAGAAGGGAATGGCCCCATAAAGTCGATACCCCAAACATCAAAGATTTCACACTCTTGAATGAAATTCTGAGGCATCTCGTCTTTATGTGTGATCTTGCCTTGTTTTTGGCAAGCATCACATTTTTTAACCATATCGTGAGCGTCACGATAAATGGAGGGCCAATAAAATCCTGAGTCAAACAATTTTTTGGCGGTGTAGTTGGGACCAAAGTGACCACCGGTGGGTCCTTTGTGGCAAGCATCAAGGATTTCCGAAGCTGCCGGTCCATCAACACATCGGAGAATAATCAAGTCGGCACATTGTTTGAATAGGTAAGGGTCATCCCAAAAGTAAGTCTTAATGTCGGTGAATAACTTTTTCTTTTGTTGGGACGTCAACCCTTCCTTAAGAATTCCACCCGCTAAGTAGTTTGCAAAGTCCGCGAACCACGGGGTTTCATCAGATTTCGAATTTATAGACATTAAGGTCTCCAAGGGAAAAGAATCATTGATTTCTGTTATTGGATGATCCCCTTGGTAAGGATCCTCAAGTCTGCTGAGATGATCCGCGGCTAGGTTTTCAGCTCCTTTTTTATCGCGAATTTCGATTTTAAATTCCTGGAGCAGCAAAACCCAGCGAAGAAGTCTTGGTTTGGAATCTTGCTTTGTCAACAAGTACTTCAACACGGAATGATCGGTATACACGATTGTTGTAGAAAGGACAAGATAGGGGCGGAATTTTTCAAAAGCATAGACAACAGCTAAAAGCTCTTTTTCGGTTGTCGTATAATGCAATTGTGCCCCCGTCATTGTCTTGCTAGCGTAATGGATTGGTTGGAAGTGTTTGTTCACTCTTTGTCCCAGAACCGCACCAATAGCAAAATCACTAGCATCGCACATCAACTCAAAGGGAAGCTCCCAATTAGGGGTAACCAAGACGGGTGCCTTAGTTAGCTTATCCTTAAGCGAGTTGAAGTCTTCAAGGCACTCTTTGGAAAAGATAAAAGGGGTATCTTTTTCCAAGAGGTGGGTCATCGGGCGAGCGATTTGAGAAAAATCTTTGATGAATCGACGGTAGAAGCCCGCATGACCCAGAAAACTTCTCACACCCTTCACGGTTGAAGGTGGAGGCAACTTGGCGATAACATCGACTTTAGCACGGTCGACTTCAAGACCGGCTTTGGAAATCTTGTGTCCCAGCACGATGCCTTCTTTTACCATAAAATGGCATTTTTCCCAATTTAGAACAAGGCGAGTGTCTTCGCACCGCTTGAGCATACGTTCCAAATTGGCAAGGCAAGAAGAGAAGGAATCCCCGAAGACCGAGAAATCATCCATGAAGACTTCCATGGTTTGTTCAACCATGTCATGGAAGATAGCTAACATGCACCTTTGGAAAGTCCCAGGGGCATTACATAAGCCAAAAGGCATTCTTTTGTAAGCAAATGTGCCATAGGGACAAGTGAATGTTGTCTTCTCTTGATCTTGGGGATCGATGGGTATTTGGAAATAACCCGAGAAACCATCAAGAAAGCAGTAATATTCATTACCCGCTAAACGTTTAAGCATTTGGTCCATAAAAGGTAGAGGGAAATGATCCTTTCTCGTGGCATCATTGAGTTTGCGGTAGTCTATACAAACTCTCCACCCAGTAACGAGACGAGTGGAAATCAACTCGTTGTGTTCATTGGGAACAACGGTTATTCCGCCCTTCTTGGGCACACAATGGATTGGACTAACCCATGGTGAATCCGAAATAGGGTAAATCATACCCGCATCAAGAAGTTTGATAACCTCTGTTTTGATGACTTCATGTATTTTGGGATTCACCCTTCGTTGGCTTTGAATTGTGGGCTTAAAGTCATCCTCCATGAGAATTTTGTGTGTGCAGAAGTGAGGATCAATTCCACGAATATCAGAAATCTTCCAAGCAATAGCCTTCTTATAATCTTTCAACACGGTGATGAGTCGGGCTTTTTCTTCTTCCTTTAGGTCCTTAGCAATGATGACTGGCAACTTCTTATCTTCTTCAAGGAATACATACTCAAGATGGGGCGGCAACTCCTTAAGTTCTAAATCCGGAGGATTTTCGACGGGAGGCGTTTTCAAAGTCAGAGTATCGATAGCAATGACCGTGGGAGATGGAGGAAAAGGATTGTCTTCGTTGAGAAGGATTTCAAAGAAATGCATGTCTTCGTCCCCATCGGTAGGATAATCATCAGTAGATAAGTTCACATCTCCCATGGTGTCTTCAAGATCTTTCCAAAACAAATCACTATCTCCAAATAGAGACAATGATGAATCAATAGAGGACACGGTCTCAACATTGGGAAGAGAGGTAGGAATACTTTTGCAAGCATCATTAAAGTGTTCTTCACAAGCCTCATCAAGAACGTCAATACAATTAACACTCTCATATGAATAAGGCTGTTTAGACAACTTTCCCATGTTGAAGACTACTTTATCGTCACCCACTCTCATGATAAGCTCACCAGCTTCAACATCAATGAGAGTGCGGCCGGTCCTCAAGAATGGACGACCAACAATTAGTGGCACACGAGGGTCCATCTCGTAGTCGACGACAACAAAATCAGCAGGAAAGGTGAATTTGTCGACTCCTACAATGACGTCTTCGGCTATCCCCACTGGATAAGCAACCGTACGGTTAGCTAATTCCAAAGTCATTTTGGTGGGGACTAGCTCTGGGAGAGATAATTGCTTCCAAACGCTTAGAGGCATAAGATTAATACTGGCACCTAGATCGGCTAGGGCCATGCAATTCTCTACTCCCGGGAAATTGCAAGGGATAAGAAAACGACCCGGATCACCAAGCTTGGTTGGCAATTTCCTTAAGAGCACTGCAGAGCAATTCTCATTAAGTTGGGTGTTGGCAATATCGAGGAGCTTTTCCTTGTCGCTCAGAAGATCTTTAAACATTTTCGCATATTTGGGCATGTGAGAGAGAGCCTCAGCGAAGGAGATATTGAAATTCAGTTGTTTAAACATTTTAAGAAAGTTTGAAACCTGAATATCATCCTTGCTTTTGAGCTTCTCTTTCCTCAACCTAGATGGATAAGGTATATTGGAAGAAGAGGAAAGGCTTTAGGGGAATAGGATCACTCACAACCACGGGTGGTGGGGAAATGGGGGTAGAAGGTGAAGGATGCGGAGAAATTGGGGAATGAGAAGGATGAGGAATAGGAGCAGGTGACTCGTTCTCCTTAGTCACAACCACCGGTGGAGGTATAGGAAGCTCGGGTTCCTTGGTACCTTTGCCACATCGAGTGGTGATTGCTTTCATCTCCCCTCTTGGATTCGCAACGGTGTTACTCGGAAGAGTACCCGAAGAAGAGGGTTGATTACCTTGGAAGAAACTAGCCATCATGTTCCTCAAGTCATTCGTTTGGGTATCCAACGTGTTTCTCATATCGGCTCTCAAATCGTTTCCTTGCTTGACCAAGTCTGCTTTCAAATTGATCACTTCACGCTGAAGATTTTCCACGATCACATCGTTTGTCCTCATGTAGGTCTGCACTTCTTGGTGTAGAGCGGTGGGTTGGTTGGGAGGAGCAGTGTATGCGGGTGGTTGATAAGCAGGTTGCTGGTATACTTGGTTGTTTCGTTGAGGTGGTTGTGGCTGCTTGTGAGGTGGGACGTATGGTGTACGAGGTTGTTGTTGTTGTTGAGGAGAGCGATTGAGATTTTGTTGTTGGTTTGGGTTGTTTGGAGGAAAACCTGGTGGTGAGAGGTAGTTGTTGGAGCGGTAGCTTAGCAAATTACGGTCACCTTGAGGTCTAGCTTGATAAGCGGGTTTGAGGATAGGTTCCATAAGCTGCATTCACATTCTCAGCAGGGTAGTCTTGGGTGGCGGTACAAGTGGTGTAAGAGTGAGGACCACCGCATATCTCACAAGGTTGGCTGACAGCGTTAACTTGAGCGTTTTTAACGTTGTTGCTGTTGTTGTTGTTGACGGTGTGGGTAACAAGCGATTCAAGAAGCGTAGTGATTTTGTCCAGTCGCTTGTCGCTGTCACTAGTGCTAGCACTAGCGACATTGGTCCGAACACTCTTGGTTTGCACACGAGACTTATTCTCAATGATATCCCAAGCAGCATTGGAAGTCTTAGCTAAAAGATTACCCCCCGATGCACTGTTTAGTGAATCTTGGTCACTCATGCTTAAACCATTGTAAAAAGTATTAATTTGATGTACTTTGGTAAAACCATGTTGTGGGCATTTTCTTAAAAGATCTTTAAAACGATCCCAAGATTCACTGAACGACTCATCGTACTTTTGTTCAAAATTTATGATTTCATTCCGCAAAGCGGTAGTACGAGAGGGTGGGAAAAAGTAATTGATAAACTTTGTTTCCAAATCCGTCCACGAGAGAATACTATGTGGCGGTTCCTTAGCAAGCCAATGCCGGGCTTGTCCCTCTAAAGAAAAGGGAAAAAGTTGTAACCTGATAACCTCTTGTGGAACACCATTGAACTTGACCGTGTTAGTGAGTTGCAAGAATCTCTTGATGTGGTCATGTGGGTCATCAATGGTACGTCCCAAGAATGGTTGAGCGGAGACCATCTGGATAAAGCCTGATTTTAGCTCAAAGTTGTTGGCGGCAATTGGAGGTATGACAATTGGATCTGTGTTGCCATCTACATGAGCTTGCAGCAATTCAATCATCGGGTGATTATCCGGAAGGGGCTCATTGTTGTTGTTATTGTTCATGTTGTTGAAAGGTGGGTTGTTGTTGTTATTATTGTTGTTCGGAGGTGGTATGTTGTTGTTGTTTTGTACACCGGCCATGTCTAGGTTATCGAGAGGCTCGGGCTCTTGATAAGACGTCGAACGAGTGCGCATACACCTGCAAAAGAACGAACAAAGAAAAACAAAGCAAAAATATTTTTGGTTTTTATGTTTTTTAATTTTTAGGATTTTTTGAAAATTTTGTATTTTTTAGTGTTTTTTGAAAGTTTTTTTATAAAAAAAGTAACGTTCACGGGGAACGGATCCCAAAATCCAAGTTCTCACAAAAAACTTTTGATCTTAACGAGAAGAGCCGGCAGCGGCGCCATTTGATACTAGCCTTTTGATTGGGTTCAAAATAATTCTATCAGAATCCTCTCGAATTGATCTCGGTTTAAAGTGGAAAGATTTGTTCTTGGTGTACAAAAATGGGTTTGGTTTAAGCTTAAAACAATTAAAAAGTAAAACTAGACTTAAAAATTTAAATCAAACAGTAAATGAAAAATACCCTAACAGAAACTACCCTATTCGGAAAACAAGTACTATGCGGAATAAATTCTTCTATGCAGAATAAATGCTCAATTCGGAATAAAGGAGATATTCCGAATAAGGGAAAACTTAAGAGGACTACTCGGAATAAATTATATTCCGAATAAGAGAAAAATAGAAATGGCAATTCGGAATGTTTTTTCTTATGTGGAATGATGGCCCAACTCGGAATATATAAAATATTCCGAATAAGTAGAAAGTAAAAATGCTATTCGGAAAGAAAGGTTCTATTCGGAATATGGGAATATTCCGAATAAGGAAATGAAAAATCTTGCTATGCGGAATAAGGGCCTTATTCGGAATATATAAAATATTCCGAATAAGGAAAAAGGAAAAGGCACTATTCGGAATATGGGAATATTCCGAATAAGGAAATAATAAACCTGCAATTCGGAAAGTTCCTGGGAATGAAGAACCGTAACTAACTGAGAAAAACGTTTATAGATCAAATCAAACCAAATAAGCGAAAAGGGTTTACCAAACTAACCAATAATCATTTAAATATCATAAGTAACAAATCCCAACAACAAAAATACAAAATCAACAACTTTCAAAAGCTTAAAATTAATCAAACAAGAACTTAAGAACTTTGAATAGATAAGGAGATGAACAAGATGAATAGAAAGATTGGATTGAAAGATTAATTTAAAAGTTAACAATAGTAATGATCAAACACTTACAAGATTAAAGGAAAAATGAAAAATCACCAAACACCCTAATGGTGTTGGTGAAGCTACGAACCAAAAGACCTGGGAAAGAAAAATAAAAGCTAACTCCCTAATTGTGTGAAGGAAAAATCCTTTTATAGTCCTAGTGGTTGGTTGGTGAGTGGGCTATCTCCCTTTCTTCTTGTCTTCTCGTCTTTTCAGAAAAGTTGACGTTTTCGGTTCTGATCCGGGATTTGTCGACGATTAAATTCAACTCGTCTTTTAATTTTCTTCGTTTAATAGACTTGAGTTTCTTCGACATATGTAAATCTTCCATCTTTGGTCCTTTTCTTTGATAAATCTTCAAATAGGCCCATTGACTTCAAATCTTTTGCATCTCTTGGACAATAGACTTCGTCTTGAGTCTTTTTCCTTGATAAAACCCGTGCAATCCCATGTTTTCTTTAATATTCATCCGGTTAGCTCTGAAAACACAATAAACACAAAAACCACGCATAATTCTAAACAAATGATATTAAATACGTGTTTTGGTCTCGTTTTAGCCAGAATTAAGTGGTAAAGGGATGGGTGTTTATACACCTATCACTTTATTTTAGCCTTGCCTTAGTTTTAAGTTTTAGTTGCGTTTTAAGTTTGCCTTAGATAGTTTTAAGTTTGCGTTATTTACTTTAGTGCCTTTTAATTTATTGTCACGCTTTTAAATTCTCGCCATTTATTTTAAATTAGAGTTAGATTTAATTTTACAACCATTTACTTTAAAGTCTCGCACTTTTTAATTTTACTACAACAACACAACTATTTGTTTCACCAAAGAACGACTAAGTCGCATAGTTAACCAGGATCAATTCGATTAGACCGATTTCAACGAACAATTTTCCTAACTAAAACCTAGTTATCAGGATACCTTGTATCTTTTGGATACAAGGGGACCAATCCCCACCTTCCATCTAATATTGATCAAAGGCCAAGATTAACCTTTCTTTTTTAATTAAAAATGGGCGGAGGGGCATTTTGGTCATTTTTACCCCACCCACCTCAACTCTCAAATCCACCCACCCCGTATATGTCTTCATCAGATCTATTATACATGAAACACACACACACACACACAAAACACACACAATTCATAATATCATCATCGATCCATCCCCGATCTCGCATATCAATATAATTCCATCACCTCCTTCAAAAGATTCGTTAATATAAGGTAATATCATCATGATATATTTATTTTTAGCTTATTCGATGCAAATGAGCTTGTTTTTCAAGCTTATTTGACGTGAAATTATATACGAGTTTGGATTTATATAAATGAGATGATATCTTTTTAAGCTTATCAATTTATTCTTTTTAGATTATTTTGATGTGATTATAGATGGGTTAGCTTATTTGGTATCTTATAATTAAGCTTATTTTATGTGTTATAATTAAGCTTAATGTGAATAAGCTTTATATGATATGAATTAGAATAGAGTTATATGAATAAGCTTATTTGTTGAAGCTGTAGGATAAGAATAAAATGAGTCATGTGAATAAGCTTATTGGAGAGTTATACTGAAATTGTATGCTAGGTGAACAGATGTATCATATATGATACATTCATATATCATATATGATGCCTCCATATATCATATATGATAAATATATCATATATGATATATGGATGTATCATATATGATAGTATGACAATGTGCTTGAAAACAAATACAATCAAGTCTGTGATCTCCTTGTGGGTAATTAAAAGTTATTTGTGTGTATATTATCATATATGATAATCTTGTTGAAATTCAACTTTTGTAATATATCATATATGATAATCTGGTTGAAACTGAAACCAATTTTTTTTATTTGTGTAGTGAAAGTTGTTTTTAATGCATTCTGAAGAACTCAATCATCTCAAGGCCAAGAAGTGGAACATCGGATTCCCTACTGAAATAACAAGATCATGTGCATGAAAATGACAAAGACGAGCGCAAAGTTTGTAACAAAAATGTTGATGTCTGAGATCAACATACATTTTTTTAAACATTTGAATAGTTTATCTCTTAGTAATGTGTGTATGGTGATGTATTGGTTTAACTTTGTAATGCTACTCAATCATTATAATTTTTAATATGAAAATGGCGCAACATCTGTAAATGTAAGTTTGGATAATATGGTTATTTTGTTAAAGTTTTTATCATATTCCTGAAACATAGTTTTTAGTTTTTTAGTATCATATATGATAATACTTGTAACTCTTAAATTATGTCATATATGACACTGCATTATCATATATGATAGTGTAGTATCATATATGATACTAAAAAAAGTTTGACATATTGAACAAATAGTCTGTTGAATTCATGATTAAAACAAATAATTTATTGGATTCATGATTAAACATGTGTCTAGAAAATAAAGATAGTATTTTTTATGAGTATCATATATGATAATGCATTATCATATATGATACTGAATTTTGTTTTGACAAATTCAACAAAATATCTACTGACTTCATGATTAAAACAAAAGAGCATGTTGAATCAGTGATTAAACATTGTTTAGAAAATAAAAAAGCAATCTTTTTTAAGAGCATAAAATTGATGATTAAACACTTATTCAAATATAATGTAACCAATCATGATTAAAACACTTATTCATAACAAAAAGATATAAAAACAAAAGAGTCTATTGAATTCATAACTAAAACCAGAACATTCTTATTATTGGAACTACTCTTCTTCATCTTCGATCAATTCTTCTTTATTTTCAACCAAATATACTTTTCTCTTGTAAATCTTCTGTGGTCTCGACGACGAATACACCTTATCCTTACATATATGCGGTCACATACTCATGCTTTGCTCCAACTAGGTAAGTACGACATCCATATCTGCTCGTTGGTGTATTCGCACAATCTGCATTAATACAAGAGAGGAAAAAACATATTATGCACCACTTTCCAATGGCTTGTTAGATACATCATATATGACACTTGATATATCATATATGATGTACCTATCATATATCACATATTATATAACTATCATGTATGATAAATGAGATATCATATATGATACACCAAACTTAATCACCTTCCATCAGTAACTTGTGGTTTGTGAGAAACATCATATATGATACCTCGTGTATCATATATGATACACCTATCATATATCATATATCACATATCTATCAAATATGATAAATAAGGTATCATATATGATACATCAAGCTTAATTCAGATTACATCAGGTACATAAAAATTCTTAATAATGCAGCTTATTTACACGAATATAAGCTTATTCATAACTCTCTTATTCATTAAACCTGATAAATCATAAAAAAACTCATAAGTTAGCTTATAATTCAACAAATGAAGTCAAATCATCTAATTCGCGAGCTTATTCATAGTTCTCATCTATCTCAACAACTTATTCATAAATTTATTCAAATAAATTAGCTTATTCAAATAACCCACCTAATGAATTAACAATATCATCTTTTATTCACGTGACCTCAAAAATGGAATAATGCCATACTTTTACTTTTGCTGCTCCTTATACACAAATTATATTCGAGACCACAAGAGCAATATAATATTCTTTTCTTTAGCAATCGTTGGCCCATATAGCAAAAATAACATTTGCGTATTAACTTCGAATATTATCCCACGTTCTTATAATTAAAAAACAAATCAATCAATCTAATTCGTTCAAAATAAGCTAATTAAAAGCTTAATTATAATGATGCTAATAAGCTTATTCAAATCAAGTTAGCTAAAAATAAGAATATCTTAATCAAACCTGATGATGGATTGATCTATTTTCATGATTATGGATTAATCGATTCGAGATGACGAACTGATTTCGTGATGATAGATCGGGATGGCTTACTAGAATAAATGTAGAGAGATAAAGTATATTAAAGGTAGAGAGAGAAACAGAGAGAAAAAAAACGGGGTGTGTGTTTTTATGAGAAAAAGATGAGAAAAATGCTTATATAGGGAGCAGGTGAAATGACAAAAATACCCCTGCAGTGTAAAGTGGGGTTTTAATCTCAGCCATTAGATGGTAAAGAGATGAAAGGTGGGGATGAGTCCCCATATTTTAAATAAGTTTGGTATCCAAATGAACTTAAATCATATAATATTGAAATATGATAAAACAAACAAATTTTTTTATATGTTGTACCGCCATAAGCCACGCTTTAAAAACGCTAAGGCTTCGCCTTAATCGCTAAAACGTGTAGCTTGGAAATACCGCTACGCCACATTTCACGCTATTTATTATTTATTAGCATGGTACTAAAAATAGACTTTGAGGGACCCATTATGAAAACATAGAAACTTATTCTCTACCCAAATCACATCAAAAACAAGAAGAAAAAACATCAATCGTAACGTATTGCATCAGTCACTTGTTTACCTTCATTTCCTGGTAATCTTTTTTATTATTTCATAATCAATCTATCTATCTATGTTAGTATTTTATTGTATTAGAAAAAATGAAATCACCTAAACGATCAATATTAGTTTATTCAATTAATACTGGATCATGTATGGATTAACTTTTTTTTAATAAAAAAAAAGGTACATGTAGTGATGATCTAATATTGATAGAATGAAACTTTATGTTAAATGATATTAGGATTTAAAAGGAGGTTTTAATGTTTGATCGATATGTTGTATTGGATTTTAATGTTTTTCATTCGCATTTGTTGGGTATGTTTCCCAAGGTGTTTTTGTTTAAGATTGTTTTTCTCGTTTACGTGCTTATTTAACTTTTGACTAGCAGGGGTGTTTGTTTCGGCTGAGATAGCGCGCTTTTGGCTTATTGGGTTTCGGGCTTATGTTTTATAAGCTTACGTTACGTGGATTGTTTTGAAAGTTTTTGACTTATATAAGCTTATTATGACATGATAAGCTTATATAAGCCGCAGATTTTAAAATAAGCCATGAAAAATGAGTTTATGAGACATAAGTCATATGAAAAGCTTATATAAGCTGATATTTTGTAAAATAAGCTGAAACATAAATAAGCTCATAAGCTACATATAATCTTAAACAAACATAATAAGCTCAAATTTTTATGAGCTTATCAATGTTTAAAATCTGCTTTTTAGTTGACCTGGCCGAGTTTCCAGATTCAAGGTTCAAATTGTTTTTTTCCCCAAAACCCGGTTTAACCATTTCCGTCAACCCAGGTTCTTGAACATTGGAGAATACGGTTTACGTGAGCTAACAAGCTGAAGTTGATAAGCTCATAAGACCAAAGAAATTGAGCTTATTAGCTTGTGAGAAGTTTAACAAGCCCATAAACCAGAGAAATAAGCTTAAACAAACACCCTCTTAGGCGAGGGCCAACTGTTACGACCAGTTTTTAAATGCAATATGAACAGTGATGTTTTACGATCTTCTGCTTTAACTAGTGAAACTTAACAGAGATGTGCACACTTGGAGCTATTTTGCTGTCGTGGTTCACACTCTAAAACTATTAAACAAGACTACTGAATTGTATAAGCATAGAGGTTGGATGAGGGTGATGTTGTTTGAACTAATCTTTGAATCAGTAATTATCTAATCGTTATAGCCAGCCTGTTACGCATAAGGGGGTGTTTGTGCTAGCTTATTTACGGGGCTTATGAGCTTATCAAGTTGAGCTTATAGCTTGTTTAAGGCTATAATCTCAACTTGATTAACTCATAAGCTGGTAAATGGGCTTATGAACTTTTCCGATTTCTCATAAGCATGATAAATAAGCTAACACAACTACACAAGTTGAATGTGACAAGTCTCATCACCACTTCCTGGATTACATGTAGGACCATCCACCTCCGGAACTAAATTTTTATAAAGTTTGTATTCCTGTGTGTCAATTAAACATAGTTGACTGTGAACACAACTAGTCGTCTGCCTTAACCCTTAAAAGCTTACACATGAATGTGAAGATAACACGAGTCTATCTAATCCTGTCTCTTAATCTGTACACATGATTTATAGAAATGCCGTGCGATCTGTTTTTATGTTTGTTGGTGTGTTTGGGGATGTGCTTTTTAACCGACCATTCTACTATTGCTACTTGCACATATAATAGTAATTTTGGGATCTAGCTATTTGCTGATTAAGAGTTCAGTATTTATTCGTTAGTCAGTATCTATTGATTTTAACATTGTTTGGATGCAGGTGATTCTACACGATGCTCCCGTTTACTAAAACTTTGCCTGATGAATCTGCTGATTGTTCCTCTTTCAATCATCTACCTGACGATATTGTTCTTCACATTCTAAGCAAATTATTCGATTTTAAAACTTTATGCGTTTGCAAACTCGTTTCCCCTCGTTTTAACCTGATTGTCAATCAAGTCGATACCATTTCTTACAACGTTCTTCCTGTAGACCATCCTAGATTCCATTCAAACACATCGGACCCCACACTTCCTACAAATCGTTTCTGGTCATTGATAAACCATGTTGTGTTAAAACCCATTTACATTATTTTTAGTACCTTATTCACTCCTATCAGGCTTCCTGTGAGGCCGTCTTTAACAACACCTTCTGATCCTGTTAGTTTTTATCAATCTGAGTCCTTTTTGTCTGCGATTAAGTCTTTGCACCGTTTTACGAGACTCAAGTCTCTTCGTGTCGAGGTCCCTTCTTCACTTAAAGATGTTGACAATCGTTGTTTGTTCAAGTGGAAGATGAGCTTTGTAAACAGAATTGATTCCTATGTATTTCTGTCACCAAATTCAATTTTCGATACAAAGGGAGTATATGCTAATGCAAATGTTCATGATGATGAAGAACAAGAAGATATGGTGTTAAGTAGAAAGAAATGGGACATTGGAATGGATTGTTTTCAGGATGCAGTTTTGAGGCGTTGGATGCTGATGGATTACATCAATAATTTTCCATTGTTGGAAGATGTTTCGGTTAACGATACAAATAAAAGAGGGAGGATCTCTGTTAGTGGTAGTAGAAAAATTGCTGAACTCAGGAAATGGCTAAATTCTCTCTCTGAGACTACGCTGAATAGGATAGATCGTCCTCGTGCAAGTGTGGCTTATGTTCCATTGTTGGAATTGCCACTTTCGGGGTACGTCATGAAAGGGGTATTTCTATTATTAGTGGAGAGGGATGATCTGCCGGATGATAATTTTGATCGTTTTCTCAACATTAATTTGAAAGATTCTGAAGATAAAAAGGAGTCTGCATATAATGAAGCTATTATAGAGATCTTCAAGAAACATAGGGAACGCGTTAAGAGGCTATCGTAGTATGAATCATGTGTATCTTCTCAACTTTAAAAGGGTAATCATATTCTTATAAATTTTCCATCTTAATTTGTTTCCTGTACTACACATGTTTACTAAAGTATTTCGTTTATATTTGTTATGCATCATACGGAATTTTGAGGTAATAAGTAAGTAAGATCACTAATTAGTTGCTACTTGAAGTTGCATCCGGATGTTTGAATCTCTAAGTTAAGTGTGATGACATATATTACCATTTCTTGAAGTCATTCATAAAGCAGGCTGCTGGCACGCCTGCACATTAAGACCCCTCCTTTACTGCAACTGAGGTTTTTATTAATTTGTGTTTTTCTTGTGTCGGGGAAAGCAAGATAATGACACTGTGAAGACATGATATCTTCCTCGCCATTAAGACCCCTCCTTTACTGCAACTGAGGTTTTTATTAATTTGTGTTTTTCTTGTGTCGGGGAAAGCAAGATAATGACACTGTGAAGACATGATATCTTCCTCGCCCCTTAAAAGCTTACGCTCAAAATTGTGTTTGGTCAAGCAATAAGAATCATTAGTTTACATATATTATAAAGGCTGAATGATGATCTATATAGAATATTCATTTATATTTGGAACACCTTTTTACAGACCTCTAATGGGCATGTGGATTAACAGGTTCTTGAATGCAGAGACAGTTCCCCAACTAGTGTCTGCCGATATGCTATGGAGCATAAATACATCTTACAACAATAAGGAGCAACTGTGCAAGTTAAGTTAGAGAAGAGGTTTAAATAAAAGTAGTATCTGTATTTGATTTGTTTGTAGCGAATGTTTTCGAATATTATGTGGTTATTAGCTGCTGCTACTGTGAACTGTTCTTATATCTATACATACAAAAGTTATGAATGTTTAGAAGCAAATTTGGGTGTTCAAAACCAAAACTGAACTGAAAAGTTTGTCAACTAGATATTGCTCCAAATTCGAAAAAGAAAAGCTTTAGAACATCCTGATAGGCTAATAATCTGGTCGAAATCTAATGTGTTACCAATGACAAAGAGCGCAACAATCGTGTACTAGTACATTTCATGGTTTATATTTTAGCAATGCAATCGGGTGTTCAAATTGAAGATTATAAGATTGGATACCGGCTTCCTGAGAGCACAGATAATCACATTGACGGGAAAGTTTTGCACCTCGCCTCATTTCCATACCGGCTCCTAAGAGCACACATACGAGTAGTATGTTCGAAGCTTGGGTTGTTCGACGATCTGAGTCGAGAGCATTCTTTAATCTGTTAGTTTCATGGTTTGTTTAGATCTAATACTAAAGATGTTTTGGTTGGTTGCTGCTAATTTAGCTTCTGTCCCACATCGCTGTAAAAGAAAACTATTTTCATGTTTATAAACCCCCTTTAGATGGTAAGCAGCATCAGACCAATGGACGATGTGATTGGGCTAATGAATCCACTTTAGTGGGTTTGGGCTCAGGAAAGTCCCCGGGCCTCTACGCAGAGATGCGGACTTGGAAACGAGTTAAGGCTTGTAGCAAATCTAGGCTGAGACACGTGTGGAGCTATTAGATTTGCTCGAGCTTGAATTTGGCCGAACCAAAACAGTCATTCACATGGTCACTTCTGTGACTAACTGAACGGGGCTTATGATCCATTGGTCTCTCTCTTTTTTAGCTTTGATGCTAAGACCCTTGAAAAGCTCTCGAGTCTGTGTGACTAACTGACGGGGCTTATTTATGATCCATCGGTCTTTCTCTTTTTTAGCTTTTATGCCAAGACCCTTGAAAAGCTCTCGAGTCTGTGTGATTAGCTGAACGGGGCTTAGGATCCATTGGTCCTTCTCTTTTTTAGCTTATGCTATGACCCCTGAAAAGCTCTCGACTATGTACCAGCTTCTATAATATCTGCATGCAAAGTCCCAGTAACTGAATCGCTCACCGTGATGCATTCAACAAGATTAGTTCATAAACGAGAGGACCAAATACCATAAACCTCATCACAACTCTTTCACGCAGTGGCGGAGGTTCATTGTTTTTTGAGAGGGTAAAAATATATACAAATTTATTTTAGGAGGGACAAACTAATTATTTTCTATACTATTATTACTTAAATGAAGACTGCAGCAACAACAACATTAACCTCAACCTGTGTGAATCATATACGCTAACGCATATATTTTGGTAAAATAATTACTCTTCTAGTGGGATAAAAAAAAGGTAGTTTCAAGTCACATATTCGCTTATGTGGAAGATGCTAACTGTCACATCTCTTGCTCTATGTCGAAGCAAGTGCAAAACCAGGAAGCTGAAGCATAAGCTTATGAGGATGATAAGGATCCAAGAGGTTGGAGAATAAAGACAAAATAAGAAAGGCTCCATAGTCGAAGAAGTCGCAAGGAAGTCTCAAGCGAAGATTGTGTTAAACTGCTAATCCAAGAGGCTCAAACGCTTTATTTCTAAAGTTTGATTAGCAACACACCGGAAGTTAATAGTACTACTAGTTTTCAAACTAAACGTTTGTTTATCTTAGATAACTGTTTAGGAATGGTAAGGATTCATACTTTCAATAACTTTATAACAGCAGCACTTTCAGAAACAATAATATAAGTTCAAATGTAGCTGATGTGAAACCTAAGAGATTTGCAAAATGGAAATATGAACATGATACTGCAGCAAATGGAATATGTTGTTATCACTTAAGCTAAAGTTTCCTCATATAAAGTTGACAAGTGCTATGAAAGATGTTGGGTAGAAGCTCTATATGATCAACCTCAATGATACAAAACGCCACACAACTACCTAAGTGGTGCTTTCTGAAGCCAAACCGATGTCGAAGTATCAAGTCAACATGACTTTAGCTGGAAGGAGATGCATTTTGTAAATTTGTTTTGATCTTTACATAATGGAGAGTACTAACTTGGTTGTTTAATAAATTCACATCGTCGTGTTTTATTAGAGAAGGAAGAATCTGTTTACAGATTTGCCTTTGAGTAATGAGATTGTCAAAAAAATAATGTAATAATGATAAAGGTCATGGTTATTCATCTTTGCTAGTTGGGTAACTCTAAGGAACCAGCCCTCATCAAGTTTATACTAAGATTGTTGAAACGTTCTCGTGAATATTGCCTAGATGCTTTCCTCCAGTCGGTACCAGCTTTCATCATTGCAGCAAACTCCTCGTAACTGATTCGTCCATCCTGATACAATAAAATAATTAAGACAGAAACAAGGAGCATAGCTACCACTTTTATCACCATTAAAATCCTCACAGTTCTTGCATGTTAACAAAAATGTGATGCATTTTATCGCATTCTCCCAAACTCAGGGAACAAAACATACCCACCCTTAAAATCGAACCAAACACCCCCTAAACACATAACATGGTAATTCAAATTTGTCTCTCTGGTCAGTTTTCTTATAACCATTTTTGCCTATTTTAGCAAAAACAATGGTTTTTGAACCTAAAAAGGCACATTTTCAAGATCAAGATCACTTTTAGTGGCATCCAAGGGAACTAACCTTATCCGTGTCAACATCCTGCATAACCGCATTGATTACATCTTCAATACCGTTGACATTCTCTTCGTCACTCAATGCATGACGAAGCTCATCTGGTTCAATATAACCATTATGGTTTTGATCAAACAAGGCAAACGCTTTGTGTAGGTGTTCATCGTTCGCCATTCTCCTAAGATGCACATTAACAGCCACAAACTCTCCATAGTTTAAAGTACCATCTCTATCTAGATCAACCTGTGAAATCATGATTACCTTACTAGTCAATGACTGTAAGAAGTATCATTTCACGCCGAAAGTTGGATACAGACAAATAACACTATTATATGTCTAGCTTTTTCCACATAAAATACCATATGTAACAGTTTTGACCCATTTACTCATGAACATGCTGACTTTGATTATGTTAAGCAAGTCCAATAGGTATAACCAAAAGATTTATAAAAGGGAAATGGGTTAAATGTGATAAATCGGTAAAATGGTTAGAAAGTCCGAAATGAATTTTTTAAAGCAACAGGCTACAAATCTCTTTATTGTGACAATGTATATTCATTTATTGATAAAAAAATGGACAAAAAGTGGTTCGTGTCAACGAAACCCGATCCAAAAAATTTGCCTTTTGACATGTCACACAACCTGACCCGCACAACATATACTTTCGACCCGTTACACAACCCGGTCTGTAAAATTCTCGTTCTGACCTCCAACACCGTTAAAAGTTGCTAGCCTGCCTTTTCTTTTCATTAAACTTGAGTTTGCCGTGTAAATGTGTAAGCACGAGACTAAATATGTACTGTATAAGAAAACTTACGGATTCCATTAGTATTTTAAGATCGGCGTCATTTACAAGGTGCCCAAGTTTTTGTAAACCATTTCGAAGCTCTTCATTATTAATCTTTCCTTTATTGCCTGTATCCATCATCTCAAATGTTTCCTTTATTCCAGCCACCTCATCAACTGATAAATGTTCGGCTATCACCTGCATGCATCACCCCATTTACATTTTTAGTCAATGAAAAACAAGAAAAGGTGAACTTAAGAGGCGATAACAAGGGTTCTAATGCTAATAAAGTAGATCGTGAATCTTACTCTGAGAGCTCGTTTCTTGAGCTTGTTCATCACTGAGAACTGTTTAAGTCTTGCCTTAACAACCTCACCCAATGAGACATTTGGAGCCGCCTTTGCATCATATAACCACGGATGTTCTGCAGTAAATGACCGATATGGGTTATTTTGTAATCTGAGACGGTGGAAACGGGTCAAAATGGTTTCAAGTCATCTGAAAAGTATTCTAAAGCATAAAACTTCATAATCGTTTTGATAAAAACATGTAGATTATTAATCAAAATAATACTATAAGATAGTAATTTGTAATCTTGTTAACCACATTAACTATGTATACAAATAATATAGTGATTATGGGTTGGACCAACCCGATCCATCTTGACTAGTTACACAACCCACACATTTCCCACCCTTAAGTTATATATACATATAATGGAAAATTACCAAGAACTTGCTGAGCTGTAAGCCGACGTTTTGGATCACGATCAAGCATTTTCTTCACAAGATCTTTGGCAGTTTCAGAAACTTTAGACCACGGCTCTTTCTTAATATCAAGTGGTGCGTGTATAATTGCTTGAGCTACTTCTTGTTCGGTTTCTGAAAAGAAAATATAAGGTTTATCAATCACAAACTTATACTAAAAAATGTATAAATGCTAATATAGAGAACCGCACCTGCCCAAAAAGGTGGGACACCACAAAGCAAGATGTACAAAATAATACCAGCACTCCATACATCAACCTCAGGGCCATAACTGCGTTTTAGAACTTCTGGGGCCATATACCATGGACTTCCAACTATCTCTTTAAAGACCTCACCTGATAACACATACAGATTTTTTTAGGCAAAGTTGTGGACTTCATTTAGATGAACAATAAGATGCAACGGAAATCACAGACCTTCTTTAAAGAAAACTGACAGCCCAAAATCAATTGTCTTGAGAGCAGCGGTTTCCTTCTTGTTTGCGAAAAGAAAATTCTCTGGTTTGAGATCACGGTGCATAACCCCATGCATGTGACATATCTGAAATGAAGACGAAACAATTTGTGCTAAAAATTGTAACTTAATATTTGGATACACAGATTTTAATTCAGAAATGTTTTATACCAGTACTATTTAAGAAAAAATTTATAATGGTTAAACAAAACTGCGTAATTACACTTTATTAACCCAACTTCAGAGACTTATATGCCCATCTAAAGAGAAGTATCTCCTTATAAGAATTTCCGTTTTGGTGATCTTATTCAATTTGTCAAAAACCAAGTCAACTGGTTTATCTTATTGTTGCAACTTCAAGAAAGAAAAGCACACATATACTCTACCTCCTACATCAAGTTTCATAAGAGTTACATATATATTTCTTTTATTTCGGCTCACATATTAATATTTAAAATGCACATCCAAACACCCCTTATGACAGCAGTACTTGTAACAATTCAATAGACTAAATGTAGAAATTACCTGAACAACTTCCACTATTGTTCGCATAATTGCAGCTGCAGCACGTTCTGTATAGTGTCCCCGAGCCACAATCCGGTCAAACAACTCTCCACCCTCGCACAATTCCATCACTATGTGGACTGCAGTATTATCCTCATATGTGTCCTTTATTGTCACAATATTTGGATGTTTAGGCAAATGTCTCATGATGTCAACTTCTCTTTTAACATCATCAATATCTACAGAAGTCCTAAGCTTCTTCTTCAATATTGATTTGCACGCGAACTTTTCACCAGTTTCTAAATCTGTACATAAATATGTTACACCAAACTCACCCCTGCCTAGCTCCCGTCCTAGATTGTAACGTTGTGTGATGTCATGACCCGTCGGGTCTTTTAAGACATGAAATTTGATCTCATTTCCAGTGTCCGTTCTGGGATGAAACGAGTTTGAGTAATAGTTTTCTTTGCTGTTCTTCTTCTTCTTAGATTTACCAGGGGTCACACAACAATTTCCCATATTTCAGATGGCAAAATCTTCAAATCTGTAAACCGAAATCATAATTTAGAATTTTATTAACCGTGATCAGAAAAGTTTAGTCTTTTCCATATCATAAATCACGTGAGCTAATTTCAAAGTAAAATATAGCATACAAAAACAGATTGAAAAACTATTTCAAATAACATCCAACTGCCATGACATGAACTGCATTTTTATTAAACAATCAATCCTAAAACCTGAAATTTACAAACATACCGTCAATAAATCCTAAAACATGAACTGCATTTTTATTAAACAATCAATCAAAGAGATTAACAAACATACGGTCAATAAATCTTATAAAATCTCAAATTACAGAACTCCACGTATAAAAATGGATGAGGTTTTCCATGTTCAGGTACCCGTGGAGGACAAGTTTTTTACTCATGTAAATGGCCTAACCAAGGTATCCCATAACCGTTTCCGACCCTTTCCCTCGCCACCCCCAAATTCGTACCCAGTGAGCCTTGAACTATGCATATAACCATATAACAAAGTAAAGCATCATGCTTAACAAATATTCAACCTACAAAACCTTCCCATAATCTTATATTTCTGTAACTCAAAACCATAACATAACTAAAAATGTTCATTCAATCATAAGCAGAACAAAATTCACACAAATACCTAATAAATACTTAGGTTTTACCATATAACCAAACAAAGCAACAAAATTAACACAAACTCACCTTTTTTTTTTTTTGACAAGCAAAAAAACTTATGTATGCTAAATAAATAAATAAAAAGAAGCTGAAAAATCCTACAAAGATATATTTGTAAAGAATATTATGATATATACCAGCAAATATGGAAAATATTTTTATTTTTTTGTTTTATTTGAAGTGTTTTGGGTTAAAATGTTTGGTTTTTAAGGAAGGGGTTTGCATGAAAGTCAACATGTTTGAACAAAATGACATAAATGTTACTAGAGGTTTGTTGTTGGTGGATTTGTGTCTTTGTTGAATATGTACGCCATAAGACTACATCATGTCTTTTGCACATACTTTTCTAACAAGTCTTTCTAGAATTTTTGGAAATTTGAGGTCTTGAGATACTGTACTATGAATCATGGGATTTTAGTTTATTTGTTTATTATTATTGTCTTGCTTTTTGATTTATTAATGTTATTTTTCTATGTACAAAATTACGTAAGATATATTAGTTACAATTCATATTGAAGTTAATTTGCTAAAATTTGTGCTGAGTCATTTATTTTATATATAGGATTTGTAAATATCCCTATGTATTTTTATACAGTAGTTGTATAGTTGTCTATTTCTATATATAAACAAAAATATGTATTGATGAATATACAATTATTACTCTGTCGGCATATAAATATACAGTATCATCTTTTTACTTTTTGAAGATAATCATTTAAAGACTTGTTGAATACTTAACTTTATTTAATTACGATGGTTAACTTTATTTAATTACGATGGCAAAATGGACTTTTGAGTTTCAATTCCACACGAAACTGTGTGATCTTCCTGGTAAAAGTAGAAGAAAAGTCACGGCACTTCAACTTTTTAATTGTATGTTACATTAAACTAGCATGGACTCGCGCAATGCGGCGGCGAGTACTCATAATCATTTTTGAGGCTAACAAATATTAATCTCTTATCCATTAAGTTTGTATTGTTAAAATTGTAAAAAAATCGAAAAAAAACCTCTAAATTTTTAAAAAATTATCAGTTAATAAAAATATAGCAAAATGGATATTGAATTAAAGAGCATAAAATTTTAGAAAATATGATGAAATTAGATTATAAAAATAACAAATTAATAAAAAGATTTTTCAATTTAAAAGAAAAAATGTTATTTAAGTAGGTTGTTACAAAAGTTTGTTAGAAAAAGTTATAGTATATAATGTTGATGAAAATATCAACAACTTGCTTTATTTAGTAGGAAAAAAGGCTGAATTTTCAGCCTTGCTATTTTAAGAAGGTCCCAAATGCTTTATATAGTAGTATAGATTACATCAGCGAATAATCGTAATACTTGTGGAAAATAGGTCCGGATCTTTTGACACGCTACGAAATATATATATGGATTCAAAAAGTACCAATACTTGATACTTGTGAATTCATTGGAACGAAAATGTCAAATAACCACGACTTTCGCAATAGTCAACAGCTAGTCACAGTAGATCAAATGAAATGAAAGTGTCAAATGACTAACAACATAACACCCAAACGAGTTTTTGGTGCTGATTTCCTATTTTCTTCATCAAAGCTAATTGCTATTTAGGTGAAAAGTTAGGACTGTTCATCAATTCTTTTGGCACAAGCTTACTGATCAAGTCAACTAAAGTTTTATGTAGTGAACCTCCAGCGATTTGGTCTAATAACAGTGATAAAGTTGTGGCATCAAGTGAGTAACCTCTTTCTGCCATTTCTAGTAAAAGCATCTCTACATCATCATGGTGATTGTTCTTTAGATATCCTTGGAGAAGAACACGGTAAGTGACATTATCTGGCCGGCAACCACTTTCTTCAATTTTTAGAAACAATTCTTTTCCATCGCCCACTAGACCTTCCCTACACAACCCACTGATCATCACATTATACGTTTGAATATCAGGATGCATACCTTTATTAGTTAGATCCTCGAAAAGATTCTTTGCAATATCAAGCTTATCGCATTTGCTTGCTCCATCAATAAGGATATTGTACACAACAATATCTGTATTTAGCTTGCTATCACCTATTAAATGAAACAAAGATAATGCCTCTTCTACCTGATGGTTGTTGCAAAGACCCTCTAGAATAATTCCATAGGTCAACTGATCCGGCATTTGACCTTTTCCATGCATCTCATCAAAGAGTTTCTGTGCATCTCCACAACGTCTAACCCTAAACAATCCTTGTATCATGGTGCTGTAAGTAACTACATTAGGTTTCAGACCTTTTTCATTCATTTCTTGGAAAAAGAGCATGGCCTCATCTATTTTTGAACTTTTGCAATATCCATTTAATAAACTGCTATATGTAACAACATTAGGAACAAGACCTCTAAACACCATTAAATCAAATATTTTCTTTGCGTTGGTCATTTCACCACGCAAACAGTAACCATCTATAAGTGTACTGTATGTCACAATGTCTGGAACAATACCTCTTTTAATCATGATGTGAATAACCTTCTCAGCTTCTTCAACTTTTCCTTCTTTGCAATAGGCATCAACTAATATGTTAAAAGTTTGCACATTGGGAGAGCTCCCAACATCCAACATTTCTTGAAGTATTTTAGAGGCTTCCTCCCAACGACCTAAACTACAAAGGCCATCAATCAAAGAGCTGTATGTGATGACACTGGGTGAGATGCCTTTCTGGAAAACCATCTCTTTAAAAAGCTTGAAAGCATCATCAATCAATTTGTCCTTGCAAAGACTATCAATGATGGTGCTATATGTCACAACATCAGGTTTACAACCCCTTTCATCCATAAGCCTAAACAATTGAATGGCAATAATGTTATTCCCGATCTTGCAAAGCCCCTTGATCATTGTGGAATACATAACTACATTAGGTTCACACAGTTTCTGTTTAATAAGCTTCTTGAAGAATATCTCAGCCTCAAGAATCCTATCTTCATGGACAAGTCCATCTAAGAGTGCATTATATATGACATCATTGGGTACAATACATCGCCTAAAACAAAAGCCTAGGAGTGCAAAAGCGTCAGTGGTGCGATACAACTGACAACAACATTTGATCGCAACACTCATTGTAAACTTATCAACAGGAACACCAAGGGCGCACATTTGTTTAAACATGTCAAGTGACTGAGAAAAATGTTTCATTTTGGAGACGGAGTGCAACAACTGATTAAACTTGATAATCGAGGGAAAAGGTCGCATTTGTGACATTTGATCGAACAGGTTGAGAGCATCATCCAAATTGGCAACTTTTTGATAAATAGATTGAGTAGTACCATTAACATTTGAATAAGAAGAATTGGAGTGAATTTGGGAAGATAAAAATGTGAAATGAGGACAGAATCTAAGACTAAATTGGGAATATGAAAGAGGGGTCGTAAGGAAAGGAAAGAGTTATTACATCTAATTTTGAGCAAATTCATCATCATGGTCGATTCACCAATAGTGTTTCAAGATACCGTTTCTTATGTTCCGTTAGCTCGCCAAACCGTATTTCGCCGTTATTATTCTTTCTTTGATTTTCTTTACACATCGAAAAATGTATCTGTTTGAGTTGTAGGTAGAAGATAAAAGTGTTTTTTTATTATTATAAAAAATGAATTTGTATTTTAAGTTTTTGTAGTTTATTTTGTTTGAGTCGGTTTATTATACAAACTTGTATTTTCATGAAAACTCAGGGACTGATCCTGACCATTGATTATATAAGACCAGATCTTAGGATAAAAAACACGGAAGGACTAAAACTGACAATTTGTAAAAGAAAACTGAAGGACGAAAAGTGGAAATATGTAAAAAAACCCCGTCTCCTCCATTTTCCACCAAAAACACACACAATCTGTATACCTCAAACCCAAACAAAAAAATCAAAAATTTACTACTCTTTACCACGAAAATGACTAATTAAACACAAAAATAGAATAATTAACTAGTCAGTCTATCGATTCTGCAAAAAAAAAAATGGCTCAAAACGAACCAATCTACGTACAAATTCATAGGTAAGTTTCTTTTTCTAATCATAATTAGAGAAATTTAGGGGTTTTTTTATTAATGGATGAAATGAGAAACGAAAAAATAAATCGAGATGGGTTTTTGATGAATTTTATGAATACATATTTAGATCTGTGTTTAATGGTGAATTTTTAAGATTAGTAATACAAAGATATAGTCTAGAAATGTTAAACATTGATTCATTGAATAGAAATTTTACTGTTATTATTTTTCCGCTACTTGTGTCAGTAATGAGTCTGTAGGAAGGGTTCTATAATCTTCGATTTGTTGGTATAAAAGCGTCTTAGAGTCTTAGTATGCAGTATTTGGTTGCATTTTACACCAGAACTTAACTTGTGAGATTCGGGTCATAATGGGTAATAAGTTGGGGTTTATTTCAGGCAATTAAATGATAGATTATTTGCCAGTACATGTTATGTTATAGCTATAATATTGTTTGGTCGATTTTATCGATATGCTGTGAGAAGAAATGGAGCGGTTTTGGTGGGTTCTTACGCTTGTCGTTTCTTACTTTAGAATTTGAGCAATTGTTGGACGATATAAACTTTTGTCTCGGTTTTGAAGCAAAGATGGTTCGAGCTCAACAAACTGTGTGATGATGTGTGGTTCAAGAGCTTGTCCACTTGGTTCTTGAATGCTCATGAACCAGTTTGATCCATACTTTGGTTCTTCTCAATTTGTTAATGTATGGAGATATGTGGGCACGACCCTTGAAAAACTGAAATTTGAGGATATTGTGGATCTTTTTGGTTTAATAGTAGTAAATATAATTTGAGGGTATTGATAGTTGCCAGTGTAGTTTTCCATAAATGTCATAGTGGGATATGAACAAGGCTATCCTTCTTTTGCATTGGTTAACAATGCCACTGGTCAGGCCATGAAAAATTCTCTTGGTGCTACTTACCCTGTATGTTGTCATTTTGTCAATCTCTAGAAACATCAGTTGACCATTTGCTTTACTTGGTTTATTGGGTGTTTTCCTATTATTAATATCATTAACTACTTTTGACTTGGTGTGTGCAAGATATTGCATCCTGTGGAATTTCCATGTCTAGTAAGTAGTAACTACATATTTTATCATGGGAGCCGAGGAGGTATTATGGTTCTACATGATGCAAGAAACCATTATAGTCCGCGAAATTGTGAGTTGCGGATATAATCTCAGTGTAAGATATCTAGCGTGGTAGGTTGACCATGGAGAATAATTTTTATTGGTGACGGGTCAAATGTGTATATAGTGTATAGCTGATGCGTTGGAAGCATATGAGAAGGTGATTATTATACATGAAAATGAGGCTGATGTTGCTACTGTAAGAGATGCTGAATTTGAACATTTTTAATCTGTCGGTTGGCTCTGAATAGTGGAAAGGCAAGTTATTGTTGAATTTACCTCATGTAGTTAGTGTGTGTGCGCGCCTTATTTACTTTTCCTGAGTCTTGATTTACCTCTTTTTAGCAGGTTGCTAGTCTTGTGAAAGAGTTTTCGTACTACTAACCTTTATACGAGTAACGTCTGCTGGACTAGTTGCTTACCATAGGCACCCAATAGCCTGCAACATGCGCAAACTAGATAAAGTATGAGGGGCATATGGTTTACCAAAGTGGTTCAGCTTATGATGAGTACTATGGCAATACCAAGTATGATCGGGAAAGCCCTACAGGAAGTCCGTTGGCTCCAAGTCGACATCAAAACGACAATCTTTAATTCCAAGTGGGAGTCCATTGGTGGACGTTGAATCACCAACAAAAAGTTTTAAAGAATAGACATTTTCTTCCCATGTTTTATGCAAATACGATTGGACTCTTGTGCAAGTTTTAATAGAAATAAAATAGAATGGAATATGCAAATGATTTCTACGTGAACATATATACTAGTTTCGATAGTGGATGCAATGGCTTTTGATTCACTTACTTTTTATGTTTTGGTTATACGTATGTCTTGTATCTAGATATACTTTATATCTAGATATACTTTATATATATCCAGATATATTTTATATATATCTAGATATACTTTTTATATATCCAGATATACTTTGTATATATCTAGATATACTTTATATATATCTGATCATAATTATTAAATTGACCCTTATATCTGGATATAAAATGACATTAAAAAAGTTAAAAAGGTATATCTAGATATACTTTATATATATCCAGATATACTTTATATATATTTAGATATACTTTTTATATATCCAGATATACTTTGTATATATCTAGATATATTTTATATATATCTGATCATAATTATTAAATTGACTCTTATATCTGGATATAAAGTGACATTAAAAAAGTTTTTTTTTGGTAAAAAGTGGCATTAAAAAAGTTAAAAAGGTATATCTAGATATACTTTATATATATCCATATATACTTTATATATATATATCTAGATATACTTTTTATATATCCAGATATACTTTGTATATATCTAGATATACTGTATTTATATCTGATCATAATTATTAAATTGACCCTTATATCTGGATATAAAGTGACATTAAAAAAGTTAAAAAGGTATATCTAGATATACTTTATATATATCCAGATATACTTTATATATATCTAGATATACTTTTTATGTATCCAGATATATTTTTTATATATCTAGATATACTTTATATCTAGATATATAAAAAGTATATCTAGATATATATAAAAAGTATATCTGGACATATAAAAAGTATATCTGGATATATAAAAAGTATATCTAGATATATATAAAGTATATCTGGATATATATAAAATATATCTGGATATACCTTTTTAACTTTTTTAATGTCACTTTATATCCAGATATAATGGTCAATTTAATAATTATAATCAGATATATATAAAGTATATCTAGATATATACAAAGTATATCTGAATATATAAAAAATATATCTAGATATATATAGAGTATATCTGGATATATATAAAGTATATCTTGATATACCTTTTTAATTTTTTTAATGTCACTTTATATCCAGATATAAGGTCAATTTAATAATTATGATCAGATATATATAAAGTATATCTAGATATATATAAAGTATATCTGGATATATAAAAAGTATATCCAGATATATATAAAGTATATCTAGATATATATATAAAGTATATCTAGATATACCTTTTTAAATTTTTTAATGTCACTTTATATCCAGATATAAGGTCAATTTAATAATTATGATCAGATATATATAAAGTATATCTAGATATATATAAAGTATATCTGGATATAAAAAAGTATATCTGGATATATATAAAGTATATCTGGATATATATAAAGTATATCTAGATATACCTTTTTAATTTTTTTAATGTCACTTTATATCCAGATATAAGGTCAATTTAATAATTATGATCATATATATATATAGTATATCTAGATATATACAAAGTATATCTGGATATATAAAAAGTATATCTAGATATATATAAAGTATATTTGGATATATATAAAGTATATCTAATGTTGGGTTTCAAAATGACTTGTTTTTTTACCGAAATCGGGTCAATCGGTTAACCCAGCCGGGTCGACCCGGGTTTGAAAACATTGCTATTTACAACGTTTTGGATGGGATATTTGAATCAATACCTGCCCACCACTCAATTAAGTGACAATGTGGTTCCGCCTCACATATACTTCCATGTTATCAATTAAGAGGGAGCAAAAATGACTATTATGATACAACAAACTTTTGATATTGCATCTAAGATAACAGCAATGATTAAATATTTGTTCCAAAATCATATTTTGGACCAACTGTTATATACATTACATACAACGACCCCCTCACTGACTAACTTATTACCAAATACTAACATAAGGGGCATTTATAGTATATCAACATAAACTTGAAGCTAAATGCACTTGAATTTTCGGCATAATCTCCATCATTTAGCACCAATACTACCATGCCAAAGTCAATTATCATTTATGGTTTGATAACCACACATTTAGCCCCGTCGTGAAGAACTATCATGAGAAACTCGGTTAAAACTCAAAGTGCTTGGTCCATAGCTTCCATACTTCCAGCAGCCCCCCTAAAGTGCTTGGTCCATAGCTTACCTTGATAAGTTGTTTTGGAGATGCAACATCCTTTAATTTCCGGTCAGTTCTTGATGGAACTATTTTTCATCAATCGCCATCTGCATAGAACAAAAATCTCATAAACGTAAGCAAACTTGCAGACAAATGAGTACAAGTATATGACGCTGAAAACATTTAAAGATTTGTAATACATATAACGAACCTTCCGTTTTCTTTCAGCAGCTTCTTTAGCTTATGCACTATCAATGATTCCTTCAGCAAGTAAATGGTATTATCAAAATCATCCATTTCCGCACCTAGCATTGGAAGGATTACTTTTCTCGCAACTGCGTGAAGCCTTTTAATAGTATATGCATACTCGGTACATACCCTTTTGCTTCATTTTCAACAAATAGAGACAAATGTGGTGGAAGAACCCTGATCATTAACAAATATATTATGTCTACATTGGGAAAACAAGATTAAACTACTAGATTAAGCGCAACAATAATAAAGCTTACTTTCCAACCGAATAGTCCTCAGTAGGTAGTATGATTCTCACATGATTCTCGCATATATGCAGTTGTAGTCAACAATCTGCACATAATAAAAGTATAAGAATCTCATAACTGATAACAATTGTCCCAATAAGATATAGAAACAATGGTGTCAAAAGGCTACTGAATAACAGCTTTTTGTTAAGTCGTTTATTTATGATGTAGAAAATATTAATTAAAGGCTATAACTCAGAGGGTTATAGAAGAAAAACGAGTATTCCTCATTATTGTTGATGCTATAAGCTTATGCAATATACATTCACAAGGCCGAATGACGTAAAAATGTTAAACAACTTCAGAACATCATGTAGTTTATATCCAACAATGGCTCACTAATTTATTGAGATCCTGCAAATACCAAATTGCTAAAATATAGACGTATATAAAATCCATCAAATTCAGATAGTGTTTTCTAATACTTTTAAGCATAGGAAGAACTACTAATTCGCCTATCCTTAGGACAAAGATAAATGCTTCAGTTATTCCCCGTAAGTTCACAAAAAATAGACTACTCGGAAATCTTCAGGTTCAACCAAAAACCCTACCGATGTATTATCTCATACCAATGTGAGACGAATTATACAAACACAGTAACTAGCATAATTACAAAGGGCTAATAGCAATATAAACAATTACACCCCTAAAGCAACAAACATCATAATTCTACGTGTCAAGAACAACGTATGAGCTCTGCCACAAGCGACATACAAACACCCATCCCATAAACCCGAAACAAAAGCGAACCTCCGTTTTGTTTCTAACCTACCTAAAACTATCAAAGTTATGATACTTAATTAGTCATCATTGAATACACAATAAAAACGAAAGATTCATAATCTGATACAAACGCATACCTACACTCTTGTGGACGGAAACCACTTTAAAAACTTATACTGACTGTTTCCTTCATTGAAAATGAATACTCAACGATACATTTTGAGAGACAGTGCTATATTAATGCATCTTGCATTACAGTTGATTAATAGGATTAGAACAACACCACCACTAAAATAAAGTTATCTTATACTCCATCACTTGAGCATTTCATCAAACACCTTGTATTCAATCAATTAGGTTCCAAAAAACAATATATATTTGCTAGAAATCTAGAATATTGAATGTGTTTTATATACCAAAGATTGATAAAAATAAATAATGTGATCTATAAAAATGGTGTATCCTAAAATTGATACCCGAGTCCTGACTATCAGTTATGATATGGCGACAATGTGTTCGCCGCGGCAGTGGTGGTGTACGACGGTGGTGGCGGTGGTGGTGGAGTGCGTATACGGTGGTGCTGGGTTTTGAAGATGGTGCTGGTAAAGTAAGTGATATTGTCGATTTAACACACACGAAGTGTGTGAAAAAATAAAAGCCAGTGAGAAAGTAAAAAAAATACAGGAAATAAGGTTCAACGAATTTAAATCTTAGATTAATTGTGACCGTTAGATGAAACTCAAATATATGGTCTAGATATGTCCCTTAGTTTCTAGAAAAAAACAAGTTTGTAATTTAACTTTTGCCATTTTGTTTTTTGTTTTTGTTTTAAATTTAGGTTTTAGTTTGAAAAGTGTATTTTTAATTTTATAAAATATTTATTTGTAATTTTGTATTTTATTTCTGGTATTGTATTTAAATTTATATAAAATAAATTTAATGAAATGAGTACTAACTTATAAAAAAATCCCAGTTCTTAACTTGTTCATTAAAAAACTTGCATTCGCATGTTAGGGGTGTGATTCGGGTCGATTCGGTTGGGTTCGGATCAATTCGGGTCGGGTCAAGTCGGGTTGAGACTAAAAATATCATACCCGAACTTGATTCTAACTAGAAATCGGGTCACTCGGGTTCGGGTCAATTCGGGTCGGGTCAGTTCGGGTCAGTTCGGGTCAGGTCAACTCGGTTTCGGGTCAACCCGAGTATAGGGGAAAAGTCTGAAATATGGCTTGTTTAAGTACAAATATAATGTAAAAAGTGTTATTCAAGTCGGGTTGGTTATGTTTGAGTCAAGTCGGGTCGGGTCAAGGCTAAAAAATATAAACCTGAACTCGAGCCTAATTAGAACTTGGGTTAATTCGGGTCAACCCAAACTGACCCGAATATGTTTCTAGACCAGAGTGACATGACCCAAATAAGCTTATTCGGGTTCGATTCAGGTCAACTTTTTTGACACCCCTACATGTAATCAATAAGGTAGATATTTTTTAAAATTAACTTTATTTTTTAATTCTAAATTGCTTTCAAATGACCACACTTTGGGGTTTAGAATAATAGACACATTAAATTCTTTGTTTGTTTGGTACTATCTTCGTCTTTTAACTATAGTATTTTTTATTTTGAATTATTCTAAAATTATTATCCACTATTAAAAATAGACTACGACGTTTGGTGAAGTTTATCATATTATCTTTGCTTAAAAATGTTATTACAAATTTAATTTTTTTTAATTAATTAGCTAAGGTTAAAACTGACATTGGCTATGTTTGGAAAGAGATATTTGAGAGCTGAGCTGTTAGTTTTTTGTTTACAAAATAATCTCTTCTAAAATAACTAGCTTTATTTGGCACAACAACTTTTAGAAGTTGTTAGCTTTTTATTTTAAACAAGTAGCTCTTAAATGAAAAGCTGATTCATACAACTTTTTAAATAACCAGCTTTATAAAAGCTGTAAATCACTGATATACCCTCCAAACATATTATAATTTATTTAAATGTGTCCTTTAAAGTTATTTTACATCTTAATTTTATAGTTAACAGCTAATTTACCAAACACTTTTATTAAAAAATAATATAGCTAATAGCTTTATGATTAACAGCTTACAAATTACAATTAACAGCTTACAGTTATTTTTACCAAACATAGCCATTGTGTTAACAAGTAAGAGAGAGAAAGTTATAACAAATGCATTTTTTTATTTGTGCGCTTTTTGTGGGACACCAATAATTTTGGGACGAAAGGAGTAGTTTTTTAGTTTGGGTTCACGCGCTTTATATTCCCAACAGTAAATTCCAGTTAGGGTAGTGGGTTTATGTACTCCCGCTGTCTCAATATTATTGTTCATGTTTCTTTTTAATACCGTATATCTTAAATTTAATTGTCTACTACTAATAATTGAAAGGAAAGTTTTATCAAATAACTATATTATCCTTGCTTGGAGTTATAATTACAAAATTTAAAGAAGACTTAAGTTAATTAGCTAAGGATAAAACTATCGTTTTGTCATAAAGTAAGAAAGTGAATGTTGTAATCAATGTACTTTTTTTCAACTATGTGTTTTTTGTCGAGAGACAATAGATGTGGCAATTCCAACCCATTCAACAAGAAAAAGGTCATGTTGGGTCAATTTCACAACCTTGTGGGTTGGAATGGACTGAAAGAAACAAGAAAATGGGTCAAATTGGTCACCTTATTATTTATGTGATGTGACACCCCCAAATTAGACATGTAGCAGAATGAACTTGGGTGTCACGTTGTGGATCACAAAACAAATGGCATACTAAGCATATATAATAAAAATATGACTTTTAAATAAATGTTACAAATATTGTCTTAGTACAAACAGTTGAAATGGTGAATATCAGTTTGCTACATTTATCATAGTGAAAAATAGATCCTCCAATCATTATTATGCTCCTAAATGATACTTAATCCATACTCATACAATCCAACTTAATTACCTCAGAAAAACATGCTTAAAATGGTCAACATAAAGTTGGTGAATTCATAGGTTTGGTAAAATCATAGTTCATGACCGCAAGATGTTCCACATAGTAATACAAAAGCAAATACTACAAAGCAATTACATTTCCCTAATGCATGTGAACTGAAGCTAGACGATCGTAGGTGCCCACATAGTATCAACTAATGTGGACCACCCAATGTACGCTCTCAAAATATCCGACATGGTATACGTTTATTGTATTGGCCTAGACAGAGTGACCGCTACTCACCCAAACGGGGATTCTCAGTCCCAAATAGATCTATTTATAACATTCGCACTATCAAACAATTAACAGTTCGCAATCCCGGTCACGGGCATCGCACAATAGGCAAAATGTAATCATAAATGTACTCAAGTTCTGTTTGCGTCCTTTTAAAAATGCACTGCATGTTTTCTCCCCCAAAGTTGTACAAATCATTAAATAAAGTCAAAACGCGGGGCTATGAACTCACCTGAATAATAGTGCTCGAGAATAGTCAAAGTATCCAATTCAGAATGCACACGATATGTCAAATACCTAAGTAAATGAATAGGTCTCAGTCTATGAATATAAAAAGTTCCAATGCTCCTGATCAGATTGTTCGTTCGTATGTTCATACACACTTTATATTATCACATGTTTATTATCAAAATAAACGTTCGTTCCTTATCATCATATGTTTTTAAGAAAACGTTCGTTCTTTCCCTCAGAAAATATGCTCACATATCTCTTCAGTCAAAACTTTGGTAATTTAATTATTTAATATTAAACTTAGTAAACAATTCTAAAGTTCGAATAAAATACAATATGTTTACTAACTATGTGAATGAATGTAGAGATACGTATGCAAATACCATCAACCAATGTCATGCTTTCATTTTTGTAAACCATTTACGACGTTTAAACAAGTCTTTGTCACAATTCCCAACGTTTTACAAGTGTTAAAAAGTGTCCAATAGGCCTACTTTGAGACCCTTTAATTTCTGCATACTTTTGAATTATGACCTAAATCATGTTTATTTGGATAACCCACCCGGTGGGCTAAAATAATGATCAAAGCTGGTCGTGATTCGGACTCTAAACGGCTAAAAAACATCTTACGAAATAACGGTTCTCGACAGTTTTGCACTAGACGGGTTGGTTTTTCAGAAACTTTGGAGTCACATTACTATCTGCTTACTTATTCTTAGAACGAACGGTTTGGTGTTTTGGAAACTAGGTCAGATAAATATTCTTTTTGTCCTTGTGTAAATTTTCCCCATTCATCCTCTAACAGGCTCGAAATCAGCCTAAAAATGGCTCATCAGACCATCCTATTTCCCAGACTTGGTATATTTTCGCACTGCTAACAGTTTTTAGCTTAAATTTTGGATTTTCATTTTTAGTTTCCTGTTTCGTTATAGCTCTGTTTTAAATTATTCAAAAGGATACAAAAAGCTAGCTAGGTGATCTAGAAAATGTGCCCATGTCCTAACCCTTGGTGCTAGTTTATTATGGTCGAATCTAACCCCAAAGTTAGCAAGTCAGCAAGTCAGCAGTTGTTTTAATGTGACATATTTTGCTAATGTTTCACTTATTTTCTATAACCCATATCTTACTCGTTCTATGTGCGTTTTAGTGTTCTAAGTGGCCATGTGAAGCTAGCTAAGTGACCTACAACTTCCTTCTATGACTTAGAACCCAAATCTAATCTTAAATGGCTTGAAAATGGGTCCAAAGATGACCCTACAGCTTATGTTAAAGGTGTTGACAACTTTTTGTTATTTTTGACAGATTTTCGGTAAGACATAACTTACTCGTTTTTAGTACGTTTTAGTTGATTCGAATTGCTATGTTTAGCTTACCAGGTCATGTATCACATGACCCACAAACCCAACCCTTAAACACATCTTAAAGGGTTCGAAACTGAGCATAAAGTCAGCCCTACTCAACAGTTTTTCACATAAAATAAAAAATTTGTATCATTTGTTAAATATCTTAAATTTGGCCACGATACTATTTAAGGGGTATCTTAAGACATACTGCTTTAGTTTTTAGCAAGGTCATGTTTTAATTACACGTTTCCTAAGGAGGCGCATAATATCAGTAACTTGTATTTTTGTTCGAAAAGTGTATAAAACATTACCGCGTTTTCTAGTTTTCGAACATATCATATATATAGCATGTAGTTAAATGTCCTATTCACGTTTTAAGCCAAGAACTAATTTAAAGGCGTGTTCATCTTTGGGTTTATGACACCAGAATCTGATTAACACGTTTTATCTAGACTTCATTTTGCAAGCACACATCTTAGTGGTTATATCAAGCATAAAACAAAAAGGGAAACAAATGACTACAAAGAACGAGAGTGGTTCTCGCCGTGATGCGAACAGAGGTGGATGAATGAAACCCGAAAGTCCTATAAAACCCTAATTTGTTTTCACCTTTCCTTGTGGTCATCTCAACCAAACGAAAAAGGGCCAACCAACACCAGGACGTCTTGCACTTGTCTTAATGAATTTTTATCACCAACCATCGATGACGAACCAAAGTGAGACCAAAGGAAGAAGTTATTTTAATTCTTGTTGTTGTTGCTATTAGGTGCCGAACTAGAAAGATGGTGGAGGATGAGACATGTCGTCTTTGTGCTTGGTACTACCATTCGAATATCAAGGAAATAAGGAAAATATTGAGGGTGGAGTTTGGTTAGAAATATGGCTATAAAAGAAGCCACATCATGTAGGATGTTTAGGATTAAGTTGGTAGGAAATGTAGTTGCAAAAAAAGCCCCAATATGTAGAAGATTCAGGGTTAAGTTAGGTTAGGAGTGTGGTTGTAAAAGAAGCCACATAATTCAGTTTGTGTTGTGTGCTATTGACGTTATCAACATGGAAAAACAAAGGATGCTGTTAATGCAAAGCAATGCCTAAAAACATTGTTAGTATTAATTAATCTTTTTTAGTTTTGATCACAACAAATTACAAAGACATTTATTGTCAAACACAGTCATAAAACGAATTATCTAACAAACACTATCATCAAGGTAATAATCATTACACTAACATATCTTAATCATGCTTAGTGATCATAAAAGTGATTAGCCTTAAAACTCACTTTTGTCAAATGTAACAAAAGATTTTTAATAAACTTTATTTTTAAGAAAATGTTTTATTAAAATGAAAATGTAAATTTGAATATGGCATATTCCAAATGTCATAAGAATATCCTTTGAAGGTTTAAACAGCCTCAGATATTTCAAATTCACTAAAGACAAAAAGGATCAGAGTCTACACTCCGCGGTTCCTTAAGTACCTATGCAGTTCCCTATCGATAAGGAACCGCCTAGTTAGCTAAGGAACCGCCCCCAGCTAGCCGTTGAGATTTGTCTTCTATAAATAGTGGATCAAATCTACATTTTCATTAACCCTTTTTGGACATCTCTTTCATCCTTCTTTCTCCTATCTAATCATCATTTGTAAATGATCACTTAATGTGTTAAGTATGTTTACATATGATTATCCTCTTGATCTCCTTCTTTACCTTGTCCAAAGAGAAGATCACTCACACACTTGTGATGTGATTAAAGATGAAGCCTTGATGAAGATCATCCTCTCCTAAAGATCTAGTCATGTTCTTCATTTGTTTATTTATGTCTTGTGTAGATCCAATGTATTTGTGAATACTTGGACTAGTTGTGTTCATCCAAGCTATGTGTGAATATTTGGGTTAGAGTTGTGTAAATCCTTTGCATATGTGTGTGCTTGGATTTGTGTTGTGTAGATCCAAGTTACATGTGTGTACTTGGATATGTTTAGTTGAGTTGTAATAAGTTGTGTTAGTTCTCACTAAACTATAAAGTGATGTGGTTGTGTCTTGTGAGTTCTCACTAAACTATAAAGTGATGTGTGGTTGTGTTGTGTGAAGTTCTCACTTAGCTTCAAAGTGAAGAGTCGTGAAGATTGGTTCTAGCTTTGGATTAGAACTCGACATCTAGCATTGTGTCGGAAAATGATGAATTAGGCAACGTTGTGAAGATTGGTTCTAGCTTTGGATTAGAACTCGACATCTAGCCTTGTGTCATAAAATGGTGAAGTGGGTGACATGAGCTTAAATACTCATATCATTTGTAGCTTAAAAAAATGAAATAATGCTATTCATGTATCAAAAATGCCTTGCATATGCTTGTTTCTTGTTTGAATGTGTGTAGGTACCAAGTTCGCGAAAACTGGCAATTATCGACACGAGTTTGAAGAAAAAGATCGAGGAAGCCAAAACCGAGTTCAATTTAGAGGATTCAATATTTAAATAAAGGATTTCGGTCAAGTGGGTCCCACAATGGGGTAAATGGGCTCAAAAGCCCATTTAATATTCAAGTTATAAATAAGAGGTTTTTGAAAAGGCCCAAGATATAGCCCAACACCATGAAACGGATGAAAAAGTTATTTGGGCCCAAGCCCAAACTGATTAGAGAACAAATGCAAAGAGGAAATGGGCTTAGGGTTTACAAGATTCACACGTTATAATTTTTACCCATTAAATAAATTACACCGTTCACACGTTCCATTCACAAATCAAACCGACCCACACATTCACTTTTCACCACAAATAATAATCATATTTTCTCATCCACTCATTCCCATTAAATAACTTCATACATATTTATCCCATTCGTTTCCTCTCATCCACTTTCTCTCACATTAATTAAATAAAAACGTTACAACCTATGTTTAACCTTTCTTCTCCAACACACAAAAACCAGAAACATTTACTGTTTCACACAAACCCTAGATGGGTAAAAAGCCAATTAAATTTAGGGCTTTTGATCACACGTGTTATTCACATGTAGGGGAATAAAAACCCCAAATTTTTAAGGAAGAGAAAGGCTGGAAGAAAAGAGTTACGTGGCAGAAGATGATTGGCTTTGACACCTCATTTAGCTAATCAACCAATCATAGGGCTTCAAAGAAGCACAACTAGCACACACGGATGCCACGTTGGCAATCCGTGTGCTAGTGTGCGATTCTCCTCCATCCGATCAATCAAAGAAAGAGAAAGTGAAGATCAAAGGCCAAGATTAAAGAAGAATATTCCTTGGAATATCCGAATATCCTCTCAGCAAAGCCCTTGGGGAGGCTATAAAAACCCCCAATTTATCTTGTAATTTTATCCCTTTTTTAGTTTTTAAAGTTATTATGCTTAAATTAGTTTAGAATAAATTTGTATTTCTTTTCTAGATTTGTACTCATTTTCGGTTATTAATGAAAGATAAATTTTGTTTTAAATTGCGTTTGTTATTACTATCTGCTTAATCCTAAATTTTGCAATTTAATCTTTACTGTTTAATATAATAATATAAGAATGTTTAAGTAAGCTAAATGATAGCTTATTTTAGATATTCTGAAAACTAATTTGGGAGCAAAACTTTCTAATTGAAAGTTTTAGTAAAAGAGGTTCGTTTATGTTACTGTTCGAGTAAGATTATTATGGTGGCTTCGTATGATGATTTTTGATGATTGGAGAGGGTTTTGAGTCCGGTTCATTAGGTTGCTCAGCGCAAACCTACTACTCAAAGGATTCGACTTAAGGTACTAATCTCTTTTCTTTTGAATGTTATATAGATTAATATTTGTTTAAGAGTTAATATGTTTTTAGATGATTGAGTAGTTAATGTGTATTGATGATGCTTGATTATTGTTTAGTTGAGAGTGTTCATGAAACTGGATATGATAGATCGAGGTTAAGTTAGTGAGGAATTTTCAGTTTAAATTGTTTTGGGCATGAAAGTATTCATTTGTATTGATGTATGTCGATTCTGAATTTTTTTTATTGAATGAGCATAGACGATCTGCTACACGTAATAGGATTATTTGGGTTTGATTTTGAAAGAGTTTAATTTTAATTGATTTCGAGTTTTCTGCTTTAGTAGTGTGTTCTGATTTATAGAAGTTACTGTTTTAACGATTTTAATTTTCATATTATGAGTATTATGATTTATAGCTGCGATTGTAGATTATCATAGATTGGATTGGTGTTTAGCTTCGTTGCCCAGCTTTTAGGTTCATTTATGTTTGAATTGTGGGTTGTCTGTCATAAGAATTTGTTTGAAGGAGGGATTATGCTGTCATAGATTTCAGTTTCACGCTTGTTAAACATAAAGTTTCATGTTAGTTCTTATAACGGATTTTAATTAATCTTTTCAGAATTAAATAAAGTGTTTAAAGTAATTTTGGACTGAAATGATTCTTGAGAGCTAGTAGTATATGCTTAAATGATCTGATCTGAGGTTTTGTTGATTTTTTTTTCTGTATGATATTTTGTTTTTAATTTGACTGATATTGCATCTTTGATAGTTCTGCTATATTGTTTAATTTCAAGTTTATCAATTTCACTTATCTGATAAGCTTAACAAGCTGTGTTCTCACAGTTTAAAGCAAATAAGCTGTCCAAAAAAGTCTCTCCTGAGACTAAACTTTCACAAACTGTCAAAAAGAATTAATTCCAAAAAAATATGTCACTTATGGGTTTCGACCTCGAGACCTACTGGTTAGCAGACCAGCGTGTTTACCAATTAGGCTTCATGCCCTTTTGAGTTTATATCTCGTTTATTGATTAATATAGTGTACTCAGTTTGACAGATTTAAATTAGTAACCTTTTTTTTACTTTATTTACGTTTAAATATAAATTTAATTAATGATTTTATAAAAGTAGTTTATTTTGTTTTCCAATATTTTTAATAGTGTAAAAAAATATAAATTAAAAAAAAAGAATATATAAAAATAAAAATAATAAAAATAATATTTTTATTTAAAAGTTTAATTAGTTTATTTTTAATTAAATAGATTTTTTTATAATTTTAGATTTATATAAAAGTAGTTTTTAAATAAATTTGTTTTAAGTATAGATTATTAGTTTTAAAAGTAAATTAGTTTAAAAGTTATTTTTATTAAATAAATTTATTTTATAGATTTTTAAATAGATTAAATTTTAAATAGTGATTAATTTTTAAGTAATTAATTGATTTAGATTTAAATTTAGCGGGGTAAACGATTCATGCACTTTAGGCTTATTTTAAATAGTTTAAAATTGGTAGATTTTAATTGTAGTTTAAAAACCAAAACCAATTCGAATCAATTGTCCAAATCAAAACATAACGTCTCAAATTCATAAGATCTGTGTGTACAACGAACTCGAGTCACCAACGTGTTTAATTGAATTCGTCATTGGTATTATTAGTCTATTACTTTTTCCTAAAGGTAATTTTCTAATTTACCCTATAACATAATCTCAAATTATATCACTATACATATCACGACACATCAAAAATTTTAGCGCCGCTGCCGGGGATCTTGTGTACGATTCGTCTTTGTGGAGATTTGTTGATCGTTGATTTGAAGACCCTTTCCGTCCTCGGAAAGTTTTGTTATTTTCTATTTATATAGTATGTATCGTTTTTATGAAAAATACCAAAAATAATCTTCTTAATCCTCTATCATGTTTAATTCTTTTTCTCCTCACCCTCTAAATTTTAATTCTTCCTTCGTCGATTGTGTCGGGTGTGGAGAACCGTTATATGGTTTTTTACCATGTCGGTGGTGCACGTGTGAGCGTTGTGGGAATGACTTACGAAACGATATACGTGTTGGATTTTGTCCTTATTGTAATGATATTACTTCATGTGAAAATCCGAATTTTTCGAATAATCCTCTCGATTTCAATCCACCTCCACACCCCACATACGAGACACCCTCGAGTGAATTTTGTGGAAACGATTCTCATTTTGGTGATGATTGTTCGCATCGATTCTCGCTTAATTACGAGCAAGAACCGAGCTACAATCAAAACTTTAATGATAATTGTTATCCACAAGATTTACCGAGTTTATCACAACAATATCTTTGTTGTGAGTATTGTGGAGGTCCTCACGAGAGTTTTTGTTGTCAACCGAGAGATCAAAATTTTTATGAGCCCAATCCTTGCTATAATTCGATTCCTTCCGGTTTTGACCAATCTCCAAAATATTCTTTCGATGTTGAACGATTTGAAACAATGAATCAAAGAAATGTTGAAGTTGTTGAAAAAAGTATTGAAGATTTGTTGCTTGAAAAGAGACAAATTAATCAAGAGATTAATGACATTACAAATGAATTAAGAAGTCGACGATTTCATGGTGAAATAATTGATGAGGGATTTAGAAGAGATTGTGAACTTAAGATTCGACAACTTTCGCAAGATTATAATGGATTAAGCATTGAAATTCGAAAGAAAGAAAAAATTCAAGAGGAAGAAAGATATCTTGCTAATCGTGAACTCGAGCGTTCTCTTCTTCTGGATGATGACGAGGATAGTGGTATTTCTTTGAGAGATCTTATTGCTCTACATCCTTCGTCTAGTGCAATCGTGCTTCCTATTCGTATCTTGCCGGCTATTGAGCCCGAGGATTCTCCCATCCTAGATGATGAGGAAATCTCTCATGGCATCACCACTCCCATTCATGATTCTTCCATCGTGGAACCCGAAAATTCTCTAAGCAAGGGGGACGAGCATATTAGCACTATTCTTGTCCAAAACCCAAGAGAGTTTGACGGTATTTCCAATGAGATGTGTGATTTGCCACATTGTGATGACTCTACTTCTTCCATTCACTTTGATGTTTTCTCTAATTCTAATGATGAAAATTGTGATGGAAATGAAGATTTTGAGGCTGATTCTACTTCTAGTGAATTTTCTAATGAGGAGTTCTCCGATGAACTTTCTTATAAAGATGATATTCACGACTCGGATTTTGAGGGGTTCACCGATGAACCTACTCTTCTTTACCCATTTCCACCGGGAAATGAGGATGATAGTGATCCGGTTTTTGAGAGGTTCACTTTTGAACTTGCTCCTTTAGACCCATTTCCACCGGGAAATGCGGTTGATTTGACTATTCTGATCCTTGAGAAGTTCTCCGATGAACTTACTCATTTAGATGTGGAAGACGTGGTTCTTCGTGAGAAGTTATCCAACGTCTATCTTCTCATTTCTAGGATCGAGGCTTTGAATTCTAAGCCTATTAGAAAGTCTTTCTCTCCATCTCCTATTCTCGTTGAGGATAGTGATTCGCTTATAGAGGAGATTGACACTTTTCTTGCTTCTAATGATTCGATACCACCGGGTGTTGATGATATCGACCCGGAGGGGGAAGCTCTCTTTTTAGAGAATTTACTTGATGATGATTTCGTCCCTAGTCCTCCTCCCACCCACTTTCACCTTAATGTGAGGGTTTTCCATGTGTCTCATATTGAGTACCATGACCCTATTGATCACATTTCTAAGGGTGAAATGGTCGTTAAAGCAAAGAATGTTGATTCCACTATGGATGAGATTTTTATCCTACCATTATCACGTGCTTTATATGATCTTGGATTAGCATGGGGGGACGACGCCGTGTTATCCTTTCCTTTCTCCACCGAGGACGAGGTATTCGATCCCGGAATCGTTGATTTAGGGAAATCTCGGCCTTTCACCGATGTAATAATTGAAAGACTTTTCGATCATCTTGGTGCGAGTTTATCTCAGGGAGCATGCTACATCCATTCCATTTGTGATTTCCATCTCTTGTTAGAGATTCGTGTTAGAGTTTTATCCTTTCGTTTGACATCTAACAACGAGGATGTAATCTTTGACCCCGGCATCGTGCTTCATGTTGGATTTTATCCTATTATGCCGGTTTTTACCACTTTCCATAAGGACCAATGAATGCGGGGATCGAGTCGAGCTCATGACTCGGTGAACAAAAACGAGTGCATTCTATCTTCTATCTATTTTCTAACATCTAATAAGGCTTGATCTTTCAAGCTCGTGCTCGTGTTTTGTTGTGTTGTGATCTTAGGTATGACCCTAATATTTAGAGACTCTCGTGTTCGGTTTTTGCCGGTCCACTTGATCTTCCATTCTTTGAATGCCAAAAAGGGGCACACTTTTTACCCTTGATTTTTATCGACTAATGTTTTATCTTGAGGCATAATTAATAAACGGCTTATAGATTTGCGTGCTCTTTCCATGCTAGGAATTTGCATTAGACTCTTCATATTTTAGCAAGGGGTGTTACTCTTGAGCTAAGAAACATTGAGGACAATGTTTGGTTTTAGCATAGGGGAGTCAATCGATATAATCGCTTGCAATTGCTTTTGTCGTGTCCAAACGTATTGTTTTTCTCATTTTTCAATAAAATTTTAAATTTTTAGTGTAATTTTTAAGTTTTAATAAATAAAATAAGTGCTTTTGACACGAATGTAGGCTTTCCGTTGGTGAAAATAAGAATAGTTTTTTACTCGACTCGGTTTTTAACCTTAGCTTTTCCTTAACGTATTTGAATTAAGTTTTGCTAGGCTTTTATATAGGGAGCTTTAAAACGCGAAAGTCTTAATTCATACGAGTTAAGAACAAGAACTTTTCGCAAGCTCTTATAATTGATCCTAGAAAGTCGTCTATCAAGGGAACTTTAAAACGCAAATTCTAAAACTTGAAAAAGTATAAGAAGATGCAAGATCCTATAGATGACTTGAAAACCCAAAACTTTGATTTAATAGGCTAAGTATCCATTGATTTCACATTCTTGAAATTTTACAATATGGAGAACAAGAGATGATAGAGCCAATTATAAGTTTGGTATTCTTTCGGGAATTTATGTGAGTTAATTATAAGCCTATTCTCCCATCGCTTGCTAATAAATTTAATTGCAATAAATAAGGTTGAACGATTTGAAAAGTTACTTAGCTTCTAGCCCAAGATCGTTTAAAAGTTTCTCGGTATGGATTAGAGTTCATAGCCAAGGCATAACTTACTGAAGCGGGATGCGAAGATTGGCAAGTCCAAAAAGGTCCTAACAAGACATGAGGGCTATGTTTTATTGCTAAAGATCCCAAGTGATGTGAATATTCATTTATAAAAAATCAATATGAAGGATCGAGACACACGACGAAAAGCAAATACTCCCCAAAAGTCATGGAGAAGTCTATCCAAAAAGACCATAACAAGGTATGAGGATAAATGAAGCCAAGTCCAAAAAGGAGGCGGATCGTTGTATATCAAAATCCCAGATAAAGATTGGAGAAAAATGAAGAAGTCGTGGTCCAAGTATGAATCTCTCAAAACTTCAAGTGAAGAAATTTCTATATGAATAGAAGACCATTATTTCATGAACGTCTCTCAAGGTTTGAAGTATAAAGTCGCTGCCAAATATCGGTCCGAGAAAGGTCTCAAATCTCGAAGCAAGTTATGCCAAGATATGAACTTTATGAAGTCTCGAGAAGCAGTTTTAAAAGATTTTGTCCTTTAGCTAACTATTGATTAAATCGTTCACTTTATTTTCGGCTTAATAAATTATCGAAATAAGTCAACAATGCATCCTCGTGATCATTCAAGACAACAATAAAATATAAGAGATACACTTAGGAATAAGAGAGTCTAAGTGAATAATTGGCCCACATGAGTGCGTGTTAGTTTGCCAACTTATAATAACAATGATCTTGTTTTTGCACTGTGAAAAGTCTAGGACGATGAATATATTTGAGTTTTATGATCCTTAAAGTTATTTTTCAATAATGAAAGCAATACATTATGTCTTTGCAAAATTAAAATGTCAAAAGTTTAATAATGGTGTAGTTATGGTCTTATTTTATCATTGTGTGAGTACACGACAATTGCTTAGCATGGGGGAATTTGATATGAGCTTAAATACTCATATCATTTGTAGCTTAAAACAATGAAATAATGCTATTCATGTATCAAAAATGCCTTGCATATGCTTGTTTCTTGTTTGAATGTGTGTAGGTACCAAGTTCGCGAAAACCGGCAATTATCGACACGAGTTTGAAGAAAAAGATCGAGGAAGCCAGAACCAAGTTCAATTTAGAGGATTCAATATTTAAATAAAGGATTTCGGTCAAGTGGGTCCCACAATGGGGTAAATGGGCTCAAAAGCCCATTTAATATTCAAGTTATAAATAAGAGGTTTTTGAAAAGGCCCAAGATATAGCCCAACACCATGAAACGGATGAAAAAGTTATTTGCGCCCAAGCCCAAACTGATTAGAGAACAAATGCAAAGAGGAAATGGGCTTAGGGTTTACAAGATTCACACGTTATAATGTTTACCCATTAAATAAATTACACTGATAGGTGTGAAAACACCCATCCTTTTACCACTTAAATCGGGCTAAAACGAGACCAAAACACGTATTTAATATCATTTGTTTGGAATTATGCGTGGTTTTTGTGTTTATTGTGTTTTCAGAGTCGACCGGATGAATATTAAAGAAAACATGGGATTGCACGGGTTTTATCGAAGAAAAGGGCTCAAGACGAAGTCTATTGTCCAAAAGGTGCAAAAGATTTGAAGTCATTGTGCCTATTTGAAGATTTATCGAAGAATAGAGCCAAAGATGGAAGATTCATTTATGTCGAAGAACTCGAGTCTATTAAATAAAAGATTATAAGACGAGTTGGAATTATTCACCGACACTTCTCAAATCCAAGTCGGAAACGTTTATTTAAAGACGCATGAAGACTTAAGAAGAAAGAAGAAAAAGAAGCCCAATCAAAAGCCCATCAACACCATACACACGCCTATATAAAGCCTTCACCTCACAAATTTTCACACACTTAGTTTTAGCTAGTCTTTAGTTTTTTTTCATTTTTCTCTAGTTTCTAGAGAGAGAAAGTTCCATACTTTCTCTCACTAAACTTTTCCTTTGTTTTTCATCTTTTAATTCAAGCTTTCTTGTACTTTTGATTTCATTAATCTTAATCAAGTTTATGCTTTTAAGTTCTTTAAGCTTTTCCTACTTTTCTTGATTTGTCAAACTCCTTGATCCGATTGTATTAAATCCTTACGGTTTGGATTGTGGATGTGTTCGTGAATAGAGTTTGATCTTTCTAGTTTCTTTTTTAGCTCTACGTGAATAAGCCATAAGCTCTCCATGCTTATTGGCTTATTGCTTGTTTAAGCTTATTGATTTCGGATTTCGTATAAGTTTTAATCTTTCAAAAGTTCATTTCATTAAGTTCATGATTTACGTTTTTAAAAGTTGTCAAATTTAAGCTTTTGGAGTTGTTAAAAGTTTCGGTTAAGGTGGCTTTTTGTGTTTGCTTATTGAAATTGTTGCTTACCACCATTTTCGGAACTTCCTTCATTCCATCGCAAAACAAGGGTTTTAAACACATTCCGACGGTTCGTCTACTTGGTATCGCAATCACCCAAAAAAGGGTTTTACTTTGCGATAGGTTGTAAGTCCACCTATTCCGATCTGGGATTGCGATCGCATATTGCGATCGCATATTCCGACGGGTTTAGGTCCTTTTCTAGACGAAACTCTGGCCAAATTTTATTTACCACATCCCGATCTGGAACTTTCCGATAGGTACATTCCGATCGTCTGCATTCCGACAGGACCTCATTTCGACAGCTTGCATTTTGAATAATCCGATGGTGATTAATGGCAACATTCCGATGGACCTGCATTTGCAACATTCCGATGGATCACTTTAATTTTATTCCGATAGTATAATTTTTATTATTCCGATAAGAACAAGTTTTTAAGCATTAATTCAATTAAGTTTTCAAAGTAATTCTCTAATTTTTAATTTGTCAAATCTTCCAAAGCTTTAATTTACTCAACATCATTTACATTTAAGTATTATTAGTTTAATAAAAGACAAACAAAACAACTCCTTTCTATAACCAAGAACAAATCATTCCACTTAAGGCCGAGATCAATTCGAGAGGATATCGAGAGAACTTTAATCTGAACCCATTGCAAATCTTTGTATCAAATGGCGCCGCTGCCGGCTCTTCTCGTTAAGATCAAAAGTTTTTTGTGAGAACTTGGATTTTGGGATCCGTTCCCCGTGAACGTTACTCTTTCAAGAAAATCTTCAAAAACAACTAAAAAATATAAAATTTTCAAAAATACAAAAAAATTAAAAAAAAAAAAACATAAAAACCAAAAATATTTTTGCTTTGTTTTTCTTTGTTCGTTCTTTTGCAGGTGTATGCGCACTCGATCCACGTCTTATCAAGAGCCCGAGCCTCTCGATAACTTAGACATGGCTGGTGTACAAACCAACAATAACATACCACCTCCGAACAACAATAATAACAACAACAACCTGCCTTTCAACAACATGAACAATAACAACAACAATGAGCCCCTTCCGGATAATCGCCCGATGATTGAATTGCTGCAAGCTCACGTTGATGGCAACACGGATCCAATTGTCATACCTCCAATTGCCGCCAACAACTTCGAGCTAAAATCAGGCTTTATCCAGATGGTCTCCGCTCAACCATTCTTGGGACGCACCATTGATGACCCACACGACCACATCAAGAGATTCTTACAACTCACCAACACGGTCAAGTTCAATGGTGTTCCACAAGAGGTTATAAGGTTACAACTTTTTCCCTTTTCTTTAGAGGGACAAGCCCGGCATTGGCTTGCTAAGGAACCGCCACAGAGTATTCTCTCGTGGACGGATTTGGAAACAAAGTTTATCAAATACTTTTTTCCACCCTCTCGTACTACCGCTTTGCGGAATGAGATCATAAATTTTGAACAAAAGTACGATGAGTCGTTCAGTGAATCTTGGGATCGTTTTAAAGATCTTTTAAGAAAATGCCCACAACATGGTTTCACCAAAGTACATCAAATCAATACTTTTTACAATGGTTTAAGCATGAATGACCAAGATTCATTGAACAGTGCCTCGGGGGGTAATCTATTGGCTAAGACTTCCAATGCTGCTTGGGACATCATTGAGAATAAATCTCGTGTGCAAACCAAGAGTGTTAGGACCAATATTGCTAGTGCTAGCACTAATGACAGCGACAAGCGATTAGACAAAATTACTACGCTTCTTGAATCGCTTGTCACCCACACCGTCAGCAACAACAACAGCAACAACGCCAAAAACGCTCAAGTGAACGCTGTCAGCCAACCTTGTGAGATATGCGGTGGTCCTCACTCTTACACAACTTGTACCGCCACCCAAGACTACCCTGCTGAGAATGTGAATGCAACATATGGCACCTATACTCAACCTGCTTATCAAGCAAAACCTCAAGGTGACCGCAACTTGCTTAGCTACCGTTCCAACAACTATATCTCACCACCTGGTTTTAATCCTAACAACCAAAACCAAAACCAACAACAAAACCTCAACCGCCCTCCTCAACAACAACAAACTCGTACACCATACATCCCTCCTCACAAGCAGCAACAACCACCTCAACGAAACACCCAAGTTTACCAGCAACCTGCTTATCAATCACCCGCATACACTGCTCCTTCAAACCAAACCCCCGCATCACATCAAGACATTGGAACCTACATGAGGACTAACGATGTGATCGTGGATAATCTCCAACAGGAAGTGCGCAACTTGAAAGCAGACTTGATGAAACAAGGGAATGATCTGAGAGCTGATATGAAACACACTATGGATAGTCAAACGAATGACTTAAGGAACATGATGGCTAGCTTTTTCCAAGGTAATCAACCCTCTTCTTCGGGTACTCTTCCGAGTAATACCGTTGCAAATCCAAGAGGGGAGATGAAAGCAATCACTACTCGAAGTGGTAAAGGTACCAAGGAACCCGAGCTTCCTATACCTCCACCGGTGGTTGTGACTAAGGAGAACGAGTCACCTGCTCCTATTCCTCATCCTTCTCCTTCCCCAATTTCTCCACCTCTTCCTCCTACCCCTCCTCCACCCAAGGATGTGAGTGATCCTATTCTTACAAAACCTTCCTCTTCTTCCAATATACCTTATCCATCTAGGTTGAGGAAAGAGAAGCTCAAAAGCAAGGACGATATTCAGGTCTCGAACTTCCTTAAAATGTTCAAACAACTGAATTTCAATATCTCCTTCGCTGAGGCTCTCGCTCACATGCCTAAGTATGCAAAAATGTTTAAAGATCTTCTGAGCGACAAGGAAAAGCTCCTCGATCTTGCCAACACCCAACTTAATGAGAACTGCTCTGCAGTGCTCTTAAGGAAATTGCCAATCAAGCTTGGTGATCCGGGTCGTTTTCTTATCCCTTGCAATTTCCCGGGAGTAGAGAATTGCATGGCCCTAGCCGATCTAGGTGCCAGTATTAATCTCATGCCTCTAAGTGTTTGGAAGCAATTATCTCTCCCAGAGCTAGTCCCCACCAAAATGACTTTGGAGTTAGCTAACCGTACGGTTGCTTATCCAGTGGGGATAGCTGAAGACGTCATTGTAGGAGTCGACAAATTCACCTTCCCTGCTGATTTTGTTGTCGTCGACTACGAGATGGACCCCCGTGTGCCACTCATTGTTGGTCGTCCATTCCTTAGGACCGGTCGCACTCTCATTGATATTGAAGCCGGTGAGCTTATCATGAGAGTGGGTGACGATAAAGTAGTCTTCAACATGAGAAAGTTGTCTAAACAGCCTTATTCATATGAGAGCGTTAATTGTATTGACGTTCTCGATGAGGCTTGTGCAAAACACTTTAATGATGCTTGCAAAAGTATTCCTACCTCTCTTCCCACTGTTGAGACCGTGTCCTCCATTGATTCGTCGTTGTCTCTATTTGGAGATAGTGATTTATTTTGGAACAATCTTGAAGATACCATGGGAGATGCGAATTTAGCTACTAATGATTCTCCTATCGATGGGGATGAAGATATGAATTTCTTTGACAATCTTCTCACCGAAGACAATCCTTCGCTTCCATCTCCCACGGTCATTGCTATCGATACTCTGACTTTGAATACGCCTCCCGTCGACAATCCTCCGGATTTAGAACTTAAGGAGTTGCCGCCTCATCTCGAGTATGCGTTTCTTGAAGAAGAGAAGAAGTCACCCGTCATCATCGCTAAGGACTTGCAAGAAGAAGAGAAAACTCGTCTCATCGATGTGCTTAAAGCTCATAAGAAGGCAATTGCTTGGAAAATTTCCGATATCCGCGGAATTGATCCGAACTTTTGTACTCACAAGATTCTCATGGAAGATGACTTCAAACCCACAATCCAGAGCCAAAGAAGGGTTAATCCTAAAATTCATGACGTCATCAAACAAGAGGTTATCAAACTTCTAGATGCCGGCTTGATCTACCCTATTTCGGATTCACCGTGGGTAAGTCCCGTCCATTGTGTGCCCAAGAAGGGCGGAATAACCGTTGTTCCCAATGAACACAACGAGTTGATTCACACTCGTCTCGTTACTGGGTGGAGAGTTTGTATTGATTATCGCAAGCTCAATGACGCCACGAGAAAAGACCACTTTCCTCTTCCTTTCATGGATCAAATGCTCGAGCGTCTTGCGGGTAATGATTATTACTGCTTTTTAGATGGCTTCTCCGGGTATTTTCAAATTCCCATCGATCCCAAGGACCAAGAAAAAACCACATTCACTTGTCCCTATGGAACATTTGCTTACAAACGCATGCCTTTTGGTTTATGTAATGCTCCTGGGACATTCCAAAGGTGCATGATGGCTATCTTCCATGACATGGTGGAGGACACTATGGAAGTATTCATGGATGATTTCTCGGTCTATGGCGATTCTTTCTCTTCTTGCCTTGCCAATTTGGAACGTATGCTTAAACGGTGCGAAGACACTCGCCTTGTTCTAAATTGGGAAAAATGCCATTTTATGGTAAAAGAAGGTATCGTGCTGGGACATAAGATCTCGAAAGCCGGTCTTGAAGTAGACCGTGCTAAAGTCGATGTTATTGCAAAATTGCCTCCACCTTCAACCGTGAAGGGTGTGAGAAGTTTCCTGGGTCATGCGGGCTTCTACCGTCGATTCATCAAAGATTTTTCTCAAATCGCTCGCCCGATGACCCACCTCTTGGAAAAAGATACTCCTTTTATCTTCTCCAAAGAGTGTCTTGAAGCCTTCAACTCTCTTAAGGATAAGCTTACTAAGGCACCCGTCTTGGTTACCCCTAATTGGGAGCTGCCCTTTGAGTTGATGTGCGATGCTAGTGATTTTGCTATTGGAGCGGTTCTGGGACAAAGAGTGAACAAACACTTCCAACCGATCCATTACGCTAGCAAGACAATGACTGGGGCACAATTGCATTACACGACAACAGAAAAAGAGCTTTTAGCTGTTGTCTATGCTTTTGAAAAGTTCCGCCCCTATCTTGTCCTTTCCACCACCATTGTGTATACCGATCATTCCGCGTTGAAGTACTTGTTGACAAAGCAAGATTCCAAACCAAGACTTCTTCGCTGGGTTTTGCTGCTCCAGGAATTTAAAATCGAAATTCGCGATAAAAAAGGAGCAGAAAACCTAGCCGCGGATCATCTCAGTAGACTTGAGGATCCTTACCAGGGGGCTCATCCGAACAAAGAAATCAATGATTCTTTTCCCCTGGAGACCTTAATGTCTATTAACTCGACTGCTGACGAAACCCCGTGGTTTTGCAGACATTGCAAACTACTTGGCGGGTGGAATCCTCGCTGACGGGTTAACATCCCAGCAAAAGAAAAAGTTCTTCAAAGACATCAAGACTTACTTTTGGGATGACCCGTATCTTTTCAAACAATGTGCCGACTTGATTATTCGCCGATGTGTTGATGGACCGGCAGCTTTCAAAATCCTTGATGCTTGCCACAAAGGACCCACTGGTGGTCACTTTGGTCCCAACTACACCGCCAAAAAAGTGTTTGATTCGGGATTTTATTGGCCCACCATCTACCGTGATGCTCACGATATGGTTAAAAAATGTGATACTTGCCAGAAACAAGGCACGATCACACATAAAGACGAGATGCCTCAGAATTTCATTCAAGAGTGTGAAATCTTTGATGTTTGGGGTATCGACTTTATGGGGCCATTCCCTTCATCTAAAGGAAACAAATACATCCTTGTAGCCGTTGACTACGTTTCTAAGTGGGTTGAAGCCAAAGCTTTACCTACTAATGATGCAAGGGTGGTTTGTAACTTTTTGAAATTGCTGTTCGCTCGATTCGGCGTTCCTCGTGCTATAATCAGTGACCGCGGGACTCATTTTTGCAACGATCAATTTGCAAGAGTCATGGCAAAGTATGGTGTCAATCACCGTCTCTCCACCGCTTATCATCCCCAAACCAATGGGCAGGCCGAGATATCCAATCGTGGATTGAAGCGAATTTTGGAGCGTACTGTAGGAGAGCATCGTGCCGCGTGGGCCGATAAGTTAGATGATGCTCTATGGGCTTTCCGTACTGCTTACAAGACCCCGATCGGTTGTACACCTTATCGTCTTGTGTACGGGAAAGCATGCCACCTTCCCATCGAGCTGGAGCATAAGGCGCACTGGGCCTTAAAGTGGGCTATCTTCGACATTAACAAAGCCGGTGATCATCGTAAGATTCAACTCAACGAGCTCAATGAACTGAGGAATGAAGCTTATGAGAACTCGCTGATCTACAAAGAGAAGACGAAGATCCTCCATGACGCAAAAATCAAGAACCGAGAGTTCCACGTTGGTGATCAAGTCTTACTTTTTAACTCTCGGTTGAAGATCTTCTCTGGCAAGTTGAAGAGCCGCTGGTCTGGTCCATTCACCGTCGCCAACGTCTTTCCATATGGGACCATTGAGCTTTCTCAGCCAAATGGGCCCAATTTCAAGGTGAATGGCCAGCGTCTGAAGCTGTACTTTGGTGAGGACATCTCTCAGGAGATGATTCCATCCCTCACCACGTTCCCCATGAACTAAATTTGGGTCGAGTCAGGCTCGTGACTCGATTATCAAAATCAAGCGCTCCTCGGGAGGCAGCCCGAGTATCTATCCTTTAATGTTTTATCCTCCTAAGTGTAGGGGGGCCTGCATAGGTGTTTGTATTTGTGTGGTGATGTGATTACAGGGATAAGTGCACTCTTGGAACCTTTGAAGAACCGTGCTCCCGTGTTATCCGAAATCCGGTTCTATCTCTCAACTATCGTGATTCAATTTTCTTCATACTCACATTTGAAATTGATCACTTTAGTCGTCTCTTCCTTAACTCGAGTTAACCAACGTGCACAATGTCATAAGTGTAGGGGAAACTTTTCCCACATGCTTAAACATTGAGGACAATGTTTATCTTAAGTGTAGGGGGGACTTCTATCGAAGTTTTAAGTGGACTTTTCCATGAAAATGCCAACATTTTTCAAATTTTTAATTAACTTTGGCCATTTAGTCGTAATTTTTAAATTTTTATCGTTGCTTTCATATGTATATATCCCGCAATAAAGTCAAAAATATTAATAAGTGGTGTAGCTAGTTTAGAAATCTTTGACATATTAGGCCCGTTGCGTTTATTTTGACTCAACCCGAATAGACTTATCCAAGTTTATTCTAGCTAGTATCCTTAACCATGTAGACCTTAATTGGTTTATTAGGCTAAGTGTCCACGAGTCTCATTATTTGAGATTTTAAATTGTGGAGGACGAGAAATGATAGAGTCAATTATAAGTCGGTGTTCTTGCGCAAGCTCACTTGGTGTAATTATTTGCCTATTCTCCCATCACTTGCTAATAATTTATCTGCAATAAGTAAGGTCTTACGATTTGAAAAGTTACTTAGCTTCTAGCCCAAGATCGTTTAAAAGTTGCTCGGTAATGACGAGAGTTCATAGCCAAGGCATAACTTATGAAGCGGGGCGCGAAGATTGGCGAGTCCGAAAAGGCCCTAACAAGGCATGAGGATTCAATTTTATTGCTGAAGATCCAAAGTGATGTGAAAAGCATTATTCCCTAAATCAATATGAAGGATCAAGACTCACGACGAAAAGCAATCAACTCCCATAAAGATCATGGAGAAGTCTATCCGAAAAGACCCTAACAAGGTATGAGGATAAATAGATCCAAGTCCGAAAAGGAGGCGGATCGTTGTATCTCAAAATCCCAATTAGAGATTGAAGAATAATCATGAAGTCGTGGTCAACAAAGTTGGAGTACCCCTCAAAAGTCTCCAAGTGAAGAAACTCTATTACGATGAGAAGACCATTATCTCAAGAACGTCTCTCAAGATATGAAGTATGAAGTACATGCCAAATATCGGCCCGAGAAAGGTCTCAAATCGCGAACCAAGTTATGCCAAGATATGAACTTTTTGATATCCCGAGAAGCAGTTTTAAAAGATTTTGTCCTTTAGCTAACTATTGATCAAATCGTCCTACTTTGCTTTCAGCCCTAATAAACTATCGAAATAAGTCCAAAAATGCATCTTCATGATCATTCTAAGACAAAAATAAAATATAAGAGATACACCTAGGAATAAGGGAGTTTAAGCATTTAATTAAGCCATGTGTGTGAGTGTTTGAATTACTAACTTATAATAACAATGATCTTGTTTTTAAGCTTAGTTTGGGGAACGTGAAACTTGAGGGTGATAAATCTTCGCAGCACCGAAGCCCTAATGTAAGTCCTCGATCTCTTTCCAAGTTATTACCACATAAGTTATTTTCTATTCTCTTGTTTACATTAAAATTTTAATTTCTTAGTACTTTAAATTTTTGTTTAGTAGTATTTTAATAAGGCCAAGGTTAATTGATAATGAGAAAAGTGTAATTGTGCTTTGTCACTAAGCATTGCATGAGGGCATGGCAATGGTTAAGTGTAGGGGATTTGATAGGTGTGAAAACACCCATCCTTTTACCACTTAAATCGGGCTAAAACGAGACCAAAACACGTATTTAATATCATTTGTTTGGAATTATGCATGGTTTTTGTGTTTATTGTGTTTTCAGAGTCGACCGGATGAATATTAAAGAAAACATGGGATTGCACGGGTTTTATCGAAGAAAAGGGCTCAAGACGAAGTCTATTGTCCAAAAGGTGCAAAAGATTTGAAGTCATTGTGCCTATTTGAAGATTTATCGAAGAATAGAGCCAAAGATGGAAGATTCATTTATGTTGAAGAACTCGAGTCTATTAAATAAAAGATTATAAGACGAGTTGGAATTATTCACCGACACTTCTCAAATCCAAGTCGGAAACGTTTATTTAAAGACGCATGAAGACTTAAGAAGAAAGAAGAAAAAGAAGCCCAATCAAAAGCCCATCAACACCATACACACGCCTATATAAAGCCTTCACCTCACAAATTTTCACACACTTAGTTTTAGCTAGTCTTTAGTTTTTTTTTCATTTTTCTCTAGTTTCTAGAGAGAGAAAGTTCCATACTTTCTCTCACTAAACTTTTCCTTTGTTTTTCATCTTTTAATTCAAGCTTTCTTGTACTTTTGATTTCATTAATCTTAATCAAGTTTATGCTTTTAAGTTCTTTAAGCTTTTCCTACTTTTCTTGATTTGTCAAACTCCTTGATCCGATTGTATTAAATCCTTACGGTTTGGATTTTGGATGTGTTCGTGAATAGAGTTTGATCTTTCTAGTTTCTTTTTTAGCTCTACGTGAATAAGCCATAAGCTCTCCATGCTTATTGGCTTATTGCTTGTTTAAGCTTATTGATTTCGGATTTCGTATAAGTTTTAATCTTTCAAAAGTTCATTTCATTAAGTTCATGATTTACGTTTTTAAAAGTTGTCAAATTTAAGCTTTTGGAGTTGTTAAAAGTTTCGGTTAAGGTGGCTTTTTGTGTTTGCTTATTGAAATTGTTGCTTACCACCATTTTCGGAACTTCCTTCATTCCATCGCAAAACAAGGGTTTTAAACACATTCCGACGGTTCGTCTACTTGGTATCGCAATCACCCAAAAAAGGGTTTTACTTTGCGATAGGTTGTAAGTCCACCTATTCCGATCTGGGATTGCGATCGCATATTGCGATCGCATATTCCGACGGGTTTAGGTCCTTTTCTAGACGAAACTCTGGCCAAATTTTATTTACCACATCCCGATCTGGAACTTTCGGATAGGTACATTCCGATCGTCTGCATTCCGACAGGACCTCATTTCGACAGCTTGCATTTTGAATAATCCGATGGTGATTAATGGCAACATTCTGATGGACCTGCATTTGCAACATTCCGATGGATCACTTTAATTTTATTCCGATAGTATAATTTTTATTATTCCGATAAGAACAAGTTTTTAAGCATTAATTCAATTAAGTTTTCAAAGTAATTCTCTAATTTTTAATTTGTCAAATCTTCCAAAGCTTTAATTTACTCAACATCATTTACATTTAAGTATTATTAGTTTAATAAAAGACAAACAAAACAACTCCTTTCTATAACCAAGAACAAATCATTCCACTTAAGGCCGAGATCAATTCGAGAGGATATCGAGAGAACTTTAATCTGAACCCATTGCAAATCTTTGTATCATACACCGTTCACACGTTCCATTCACAAATCAAACCGACCCACACATTCACTTTTCACCACAAATAATAATCGTTTTTTCTCATCCACTCATTCCCATTATATAACTTCATACATATTTATCCCACTCGTTTCCTCTCATCCACTTTCTCTCACATTAATTAAATAAAAATGTTACAACCTATGTTTAACCTTTCTTCTCCAACACACAAAAACCAAAAACATTTACTGTTTCACACAAACCCTAGATGGGTAAAAAGCCAATTAAATTTAGGGCTTTTGATCACACGTGTTATTCACGTGTAGGGGAATAAAAACCCCCAATTTTTAAGGAAGATAAAGGCTGGAAGAAAAGAGATACGTGGCAGAAGATGATTGGCTTTGACACCTCATTTAGCTAATCAACCAATCATAGGGCTTCAAAGAAGCACAACTAGCACACATGGATGCCATGTTGGCAATCTGTGTGCTAGTGTGCGATTCTCCTCCATCCGATCAATCAAAGAAAGAGAAAGTGAAGATCAAAGGCCAAGATTAAAGAAGAATATTCCTTGGAATATCCGAATATCCTCTCAGCAAAGCCCTTGGGGAGGCTATATTATCTTGTAATTTTATCCCTTTTTTAGTTTTTAAAGTTATTATGCTTAAATTAGTTTAGAATAAATTTGTATTTCTTTTCCAGATTTGTACTCATTTTCGGTTATTAATGAAAGATAAAATTTGTTTTAAATTGCGTTTGTTATTACTATTTGCTTAATCCTAAATTTTTCAATTTAATCTTTACTGTTTAATATAATAATATAAGAATGTTTAAGTAAGCTAAATGATAGCTTATTTTAGATATTCTGAAAAATAATTTGGGAGCAAAACTTTCTAATTGAAAGTTTTAGTAAAAGAGGTTCGTTTATGTTACTGTTCGAGTAAGATTATTATGGTGGCTTCGTATGATGATTTTTGATGATTGGAGAGGGTTTTGAGTCCGGTTCATTAGGTTGCTCAGCGCAAACCTACTACTCAAAGGATTCGACTTAAGGTACTAATCTCTTTTATTTTGAATGTTATATAGATTAATATTTTTTTAAGAGTTAATATGTTTTTAGATGATTGAGTAGTTAATGTGTATTGATGTTGCTTGATTAATGTTTAGTTGAGATTGTTCATGAAACTGGATATGATAGATCGAGGTTATGTTAGTGAGGAATTTTCAGTTTAAACTGTTTTGGGCATGAAAGTATTCATTTGTATTGATGTATGTCGATTCTGAATTTTTTTTATTGAATGAGCATAGACGATCTGCTACACGTAATAGGATTATTTGGGTTTGATTTTGAAAGAGTTTAATTTTAATTGATTTCGAGTTTTCTGCTTTAGTAGTGTGTTCTGATTTATAGAAGTTACTGTTTAAACGATTTTAATTTTCATATTATGAGTATTATGATGTATAGCTGCGATTGTAGATTATCATAGAATGGATTGGTGTTTAGCTTCGTTGCCCAGCTTTTAGGTTCATTTATGTTTGAATTATGGGTTGCCTGTCATAAGAATTTGTTTGAAGGAGGGATTATGCTGTCATAGATTTTAGTTTCACGCTTGTTAAACATAAAGTTTCATGTTAGTTCTTATAACGGATTTTAATTAATCTTTTCAGAATTAAATAAAGTGTTTAAAGTAATTTTGGACTGAAATGATTCTTGAGAGCTAGTAGTATATGCTTAAATGATCTGATCTGAGGTTTTGTTGATTTTTTTTTCTGTATGATATTTTGTTTTTAATTTGACTGATATTGCATCTTTGATAGTTCTGCTATATTGTTTAATTTCAAGTTTATTAGTATCACTTATATGATAAGCTTAACAAGCTGTGTTCTCACAGTTTAAAGCAAATAAGTTGTCCAAAAAAGTCTCTCCTGAGACTAAACTTTCACAAACTGTCAAAAAGAATTAATTCCAAAAAAATATGTCACTTATGGGTTTCGCCCTCGAGACCTACTGGTTAGCAGACCAGCGTGTTTACCAATTGGGCTTCATGCCCTTTTGAGTTTATATCTCGTTTATTGATTAATATAGTGTGATCAGTTTGACAGATTTAAATTAGTAACGTTTTTTTTACTTTATTTACGTTTAAATATAAATTTAATTAATGATTTTATAAAAGTAGTTTATTTTGTTTTCCAATATTTTTAATAGTGTAAAAAAATATATAAAAAAAAGAATATATAAAAATAAAAATAATAAAAAAATGTTTTTATTTAAAAATTTAATTAGTTTATTTTTAATTAAATAGATTTTTTTATAATTTTAGATTTATATAAAAGTAGTTTTTAAATAAATTTGTTTTAAGTATAGATTATTAGTTTTAAAAGTAAATTAGTTTAAAAGTTATTTTTATTAAATAAATTTATTTTATAGATTTTTAAATAGATTAAATTTTAAATAGTGATTAATTTTTAAGTAATTAATTGATTTAGATTAAAATTTAGCGGGGTAAACGATTCATGCACTTTAGGCTTATTTTAAATAGTTTAAAATTGGTAGATTTTAATTGTAGTTTAAAAACCGAAACCAATTCGAATCAATTGTCCAAATCAAAACATAACGTCTCAAATTCATAAGATCTTTGTGTACAACGAACTCGAGTCACCAACGTGTTTAATTGAATTCGTCATTGGTATTATTAGTCTATTACTTTTTCCAAAAGGTAATTTTCTAATTTACCCTATAACGTAATATCAAATTATATCACTATACATATCACGACACATCAGTGGGCGACGTTGTGTAGATTGGTCCTAGCTAAGATTAGGTCTCGACATTTAGCTTAGTGTCAGAAAATAATGTAAGCGACGTTGTAAGGTTTTCTCCCCCAAGAAGAGAGCTTGTGCATATAGTGGAAATCTCGAGTAAGGAGTACTCGAGGAGTGGAGTAGGAACGAGGATAGAGCCTCATTGCCGAACCACTATAAATCTTGGTGTCTTCCTACTAGGTTGTTTCTTTCCTTACTCATTACTAACATTCAACATTATTACACTTATTACTTATTGTTAATGCATTAGAATTGAACCTAATCATTATGCAACTAGCTTTCAAGTAAAAGATAGTTTTGGCACTCACCTAATTGAAAGGAATTTTAATAAGGAGATAAACCGATGAGAAACTATTCAATCCCCCCCCCCCTTCTAGTTTCTACAATTGGTATCAGAGCGATGGTGACACAAGATCTGTGAAGTATATTGTACTTTAAAACTTGGATTGATGCATTGTCTCCTCAAATTAGAAGGTTAAGTTGTACTAATGTTTCTCTTTGGTCAAAACTATTTTTTATTAAAAATAAGCCTTTTAATTGATAATATTGCATCTCATTTATGTTGGGAATAAAATTAGCTAAGTCACTGGAACGCTGAAAAGAGGAAATTGGACGCTGACAAGAGTAAACGAGGCGCTGACAGATGAGACGCTGATAAGAATTATCAAGGCGTTGACAAGAAGAATCTTAAGACAAAGACAAGGACTAAATCTGCGAATGATGAATTCTTCAAGCTGGTGGACAAAATATGAAGATAAGAATTTAGAATATATTCTTAATGTTTAAAAAGATTTAGTCAATAAGTTATGTTTATCTTATGTCTTTTCCTAAAATAGTTTATCTTAGCTTTTTATACAAGGCTCCTTAAACCTATAAAAGGAGGCCTTAGGGTTAGACATAAAACACATCCCTTTCACACACCTCTTCCACATATCTCATAACACTTTCATTGTAATCATTCATTGATATTATTAATCAAAGTGAAAGTTTGGTTTACTTTGTTTTGTTCTTTGTTCTAAGTGTTAAATTCCGCATAGCACTTAGATTTTTCAATACAACAAAGTTTCTCTACGTGTTAAACTTGATTTAATCTCGTTAACACAAAGCTGAATCGATCTAAGTTTTGGATCAACAAGTGGGATCAACAAGTGGTACCATTCCTATGAATCAACATTGAGGATTCATTTCCCGAATGTGGATGAGGACAATATGAAACCTTTGACATTAATGGAATTGACAAAAATCTGTATTAGCTTGTAAAAGCATAATACAGAAATGGTACAAATTGTCAAGGATCACTGTTTTGAACTGATAGACTTGTTGTTTTGGAAGCTGATGCAAGGAGGACGTTCTTGGTTTCGTCCTTGTATATTGATCTTGGATATGAGTCTTAAAAAGGGGAGGAGCAATCAAATTTGAGTGACAAAAGTAATAAAGAAAGCTCCAAAGACTCTACAGGTACTAAAGATGATTAAGACCAAGTGAAGGCTGACTATACAAGGGATTTGAGTGATTGACTTTTCGAGATTTAATATTACTCAAATTCAGGGATAAGTATGTTTGTAAGAATCCTCTCTGTATGTTTTATTTTATTCAGAAACTTTATTACTAGAGTAGATATCAAGTTTAGGGAGGATTGTTAGGAATAAAATTAGCTAAGTCACTGGAACGCTGACAAGAGGAAATTGGACGCTGACAAGAGTAAACGAGGCGCTGACAGATGAGACGCTGATAAGAATTATCAAGGCGTTGACAAGAAGAATCTTAAGACAAAGCAAGGACTAAATCTACCAATGATGAATTCTTCAAGCTGGTGGACAAAATATGAAGATAAGAATTCAGAATATATTCTTAATGTTTAAAAAGATTTAGTCAATAAGTTATGTTTATCTTATGTCTCTTCCTAAAATAGTTTATCTTAGCTTTTTATACAAGGCTCCTTAAACCTATAAAAGGAGGCCTTAGGGTTAGACATAAAACACATCCCTTTCACACACCTCTTCCACATATCTCATAACACTTTTATTGTAATCATTCATCGATATTATTAATCAAAGTGAAAGTTTGGTTTACTTTGTTTTGTTCTTTGTTCTAAGTGTTAAATTCCGCATAACACTTAGATTGTTCAATACAACAAAGTTTCTCTACGTGTTAAACTTGATTTAATATCGTTAACACAAAGCTGAATCAATCTAAGTTTGGGATCAACAACTTGGGGAGTTGCAAAGGTTTTATATGAGTTAACTTTATCTTTGTTGTGAACAAAGGACTCTAGAGTTCATGTGTGTCTATCATGCTTTTGCATAAGTGTATGCATGAACAGTGTTTGTCACTCTTACTTATTAGAGACTAGTTAATTTCCTTAGGATTACTACCTTTGTTTGTGTTTTAACTAAGGTTTTATACATTCTCAAGTACATTTTATGCTATGACATCTTAGCTGGTGTCATTTATAAACTTTTTATAGTCCCATCACCCTTTTCATTTTTCAAATTTTTGGATATCTGGAAGCCTAATGATCATTGAGATGTTTTTCCTAGTGATTGACATCTAGTAGCAGCAGAGATCACTTTCACAAGGGTGCATAGTGTTATGGAGATGGCTGAGACTATTCGCACTAGCTTTAATGCAGGTCAAGTCAGTCTTATCATCAGTAAGTCCATCCCCATGTCCTATGAATCAACATTGAGGATTCATTTCTCGAATGTGGATGAGGACAGTATGAAACCTTCGACATTAATGGAATTGACGAAAATCTGTATTAGCTTGTAAAAGCATAATACAGAAATCGTACAAATTGTCAAGGATCACTGTTTGAACTGATAGACTTGTTGTTTTGGAAGCTGATGCAAGGAGGACGTTCTTGGTTCCGTCCTTGTATATTGATCTTGGAGATGAGTCTTAAAAAGGGGAGGATCAATCGAATTTGAGTGACAAAAGTAATAAAGAAATCTCCAAAGACTCTACAGGTACTGAAGATGATTAAGACCAAGTGAAAGCTGACTATACAAGGGATTTGAGTGATTGACTTTTCGAGGTTTATTATTACTCAAATTCAGGGATAAGTATGTTTGTAAGAATCCTCTCTGTATGTTTTATTTTATTCAAAAAGTTGATTACTAGAGTAGATATCAAGTTTAGGGGAGGATTGTTGGGAATAAAATTAGCTAAGTTAGTGGAACGCTGACAAGAGGAAATTGGACGCTGACAAGAGTAAACAAGGCGGTGACAGATGAAACGCTGATAAGAATTATCAAGGCGTTGACAAGAAGAATCTTAAGACAAAGACAAGGACTAAATCTTCCAATGATGAATTCTTCAAGCTGGTGGACAAAATATGAAGATAAGAATTCAGAATATATTCTTAATGTTTAAAAAGATTTAGTCAATAAGTTATGTTTATCTTATGTCTCTTCCTAAAATAGTTTATCTTAGCTTTTTGTACAAGGCTCCTTAAACCTATAAAAGGAGGCCTTAGGGTTAGACATAAAACACATCCCTTTCACACACCTCTTCCACATATCTCATAACACTTTTATTGTAATCATTCATTGATATTATTAATCAAAGTGAAAGTTTGGTTTACTTTGTTTTGTTCTTTATTATAAGTGTTAAATTCCGCATAACACTTAGATTGTTCAATACAACAAAGTTTCTCTACGTGTTAAACTTGATTTAATCTCGTTAACACAACACTGAATCGATCTAAGTTTGGGATCAACAATTTAGATAAGTAGTATTTATGCATTTTAGATTTACTCTTGAAATGCATCTACTAGTTTGCATCTTGTTATGTGTAGGTACTCATGAAGATCAATCATTCAATTGATTGTAGATTGAGTTACTTACACTTGTAGAAGACTCATCTTCTTTGATTTCCAACATCACTGAATGATGATATCAAGATGGATGGGAGTGATATAAGTCCTTGAAGACTTAGTTGTCACTTTAGTCATGGTTGGGCTTTGCATTGGTTCCTTGAAAGCTTGGAATGCAATTTGTGGCCAATGTACGTTTTCGTTCTTCCACACGCCCTATTGATCATTCTTTTGATCATTAATTGACTATATGCTTGTTCTTGGCATCCTTGCCTTGAAATTTGTTTGTGGTTTGTGATTCTTCCCTTTTTCCCTTTCAAACCTTCATTGCTTGGATACTTGACTCACTATAGAGATGTAGAGTGAGTTAGTAGAAGCTTAAAGTATGAAGCATGATTTCCATGGTTTGCACCCTTATGGTTAGTAGGCCTAATATCATGTTTAACTTGTGCAATTAAGCTTATCTCTAGGATGATTGATGAATCCTTTGAGATACCAAACTACTTCATTAAGTTGTAGATGGATTTTACACATTTGGAATTGAAATATTCCAAGGATAGTGTTATTGTAAATCCTAGCAATAATTATTCGATCATGTGGGAGAGAAAGTGAATCTATACTTTGCTCACATTTTGAAATAGAATAAGACTAATATTGAAAATGATCTTATTCTATGTATCAAAGTTGCTTGGTATAGTTCATTACCAAAGCCATTTAGACTTTCGCCGGAAAGGCACGTCTTAAACCACTATATATGACACAAGCTCTTCGTCTCCTCGATTTGAAGAATGTCATTTGTCTCTTGAGCAATGTTCTTGGTCTTGATTCACTTCTCTTGACTCCTCTCCTCTCTGCTTCTTTGCTACGAGTAGTCGTTTGTCCGTTTCGGTCTTTTCCTATCTCGATTCAACTCGTAATCCTTCAATAAAGCAATATTACCTAGTTTTGTGGTGGTCCAATGATTTCCTAAAGGCTTAAGACATATTTTAAGGTTTTTAGAAAAATTTGGTTTTGAAAATTTCTTTGATTTTTCTTGATTAAAACACGTCACTGTAGGCGATTCCTTATTGACGCAGTTCAAACAGGCGGTTCCTTATCGATAAGGAACCGTGTCCAGTAATCGCGACTAAAGAGCCGATTTTTATTAAATATCACTTTTTCAAAAACTCCTTCTCTCTCTTCTCCAACATAGTGACGAGAATACCCAGTTTTCCACCATTGTTGTTTTTCTAAAACCTTCAATTACTTAAGATTAATTGATTTTGATTTGTGAGTTTCACTCATCCTTCATCCAAGATCAATTATCTGTAAGTCATTTCTTTCAATTTAATCTAATTTGTTCTAGGTTTCATACATTCATAATTAGGGATTTTTAAAATTGACATTGAATTAGAACCTTACTAGGAATAAGAGTTGACATAGTATTGTTACTATGATTCCTTAGGTTCATATTCATTAAGATTTCACTAAAACCCACTTGTATAACAAATCCGAATTTTGACTAAATAATTTTGGTTGATTGATGGAATTGATATGAACCCATGAACAAGTTGGTAATGGAATTGTTAAATGCTTACCTAAAAACTTTGTTTTTTTTAAAAAAACCAATGTTCAAGTTCATTGTTGATCTTACATGGTCAATGTGTCATTGTCTAGGATGAACTAGGTACATTGTGAATATGAGAATGATAAGGATTAAACCTTGGTTTGTCAAGAGATTGATGAAACACATTCTCATATTTTTTGATTTTTGGTTTATATGTAACATATGAGTAATTGGGGAAATATTTTTGTGTTTATTTAGGTACTAATCATGCCTTCTTAATTTCAACAAGACCACCAATACACTAGACAATATATGCCAAACCTTTCCGAAATGTGTGCTTCCCCTCAACTTACAAACACCTATTCCTCACTCCAAAAACGTTGCTTTCACGAGGGTAGAGTTGTCGAAGAGGATATTGAGGGATATATATATATACTCAATCGATGTTCGGAGAAATTGGGTTTGATTGTTTGTTGGACATCAAAGAGGATATATATTCCAAATTTCTCTTAGAGTTCTTTAGCACATACTCTCTCGTTTATGATAATGGTAGAGTATATGTTAGGTTCATCCTTGAAGTTCGACTCATTAAACTCTCTCTTGAAGACTTTGGTCAAGCTCTTCGTGTTACATTTGTGGGCACTTGTCGATTCACTGATAAATGGAAACTTGATTATCTTCTTGAACCATTTGACTGTGCTCCAGATGAAAATGAAGAGATTGACCTTGACTACATTCTTGATGTCATTTGTAAAGAGCGTAGTGGAAACGTTGTAAGAAGCCTCCACTCTACCAAGCGTCGAGTAAAACACTATGAGGTTCTCTTAAGCGACCTAAATGATTGTATGGTCCGTTGGGCCGACATCCTTCGGGAGAATTCATTTTGTCTTGGCAGAAACCGGGATCATATTTCGGCGTGTATGGCGCACATGTTATGTTGCATCGCTACTAACGCCAAGTACAATCTCGCATACTATATCGCTCGACGAATCACTTATGCTCTTTCCAAACCCAAAACAAATCTTCCCTATGCCATGCTCCTTACTCGCCTTCTTAAGAAGGTTGGTGAAGACTATCCCGACATCAACATTTCTCGCTTTCGTTCGGTCGAACGTGTCATGCTTTCAAAGGGTATAACCACAAAAGACTAGAAGTGATCGAGGTTCGAGAAAGTCTGATCCACAAGAGTCCAATGATGAGGACTTTGATATGTCACCAAGTTATGGTGGTGGCGTAGGCACAAGTGCTCACGTTGGTTCTTTGAGTAACTCCCACCCATCCATGGACACTTTCATGGAAGGGTTAGAAGAAATCATCCCTCCTCCTCACTATGCTACTAGTGGACTTCCGGAGAACTTTGGTCTTGAGGATGTCTACCGAGCTAATCTTAAAACCCAAGGTGAGTTGTATGATCATCGAGTGGAGTCAAGAGGATCGTTCAATAGCATAACCAAATTGATCAAGGGACTTGGCAAGAAGAAGAAATGAAGCTTTGGTTTATCAAGGTTAACATGTTTGAAAACATGTTTGAATTGTTGAACAATATTTCCTTATTCTCTTTTTATTTTTAGGTTGTTGTGTTTGCTAACTAATACTTTGTGTTTGGATTACTTAGTATTTTAATCCTAATCGTTTATGCTATTGATCCTTCAATTTGCATAGCTTTGTGCATATTATGTGTTTGTTAGCTTCCTAGATTTTGATTTATAGTTCATTTTGGCTTGATAAACCTTGGTATAAAATCTGGGCTGGCAAATGTTTCAGGAAGTGTCATTTTTCGAACCTACTGATAGCGGTTCCTTATCATACCCGTGGTTCTTTATCGATATCGAACCGCGACCCTTTATGAGGAACCGCCAGCCACTGTTTCGACAGAATCTTTGCTTTACATTGTTTTCCTTAATTTGTGTAAAACTTTGATAAACTTTTTGCAAAAACATGCACTTTCCTAAACTAGGCTACCTAATTTCATTATTCACCTAAAATGATTTTAACCCATTTCTAGTTTGGTGAGATTAGATTAAGAATTATGATTACATGCCCACCCTCCTAACATGCTAGGAGGGTGCTTATATAGTCCACCCACATGTGGGCTCTCTAATGGACTATATATGTTTTGGGTCGGGCTTGAATAAATGCTTAGTACCTTGAAAGAGGCCTTTTAAGCTAACCATCAAGCCCGTAATGTCACGACTATTTTAACTAACTATTACAACGTTCTAATAAATATTACAGTATAAACCTATGACCGAACATTCTTGTTTGACTCAATATTTTGAGGCTAACAATCTCCCCTATTGTGAGGTCATTCCTCTTCGATATTTGGAGATCAATGGAGATTACGAATTTCGTCATAATGAGTCTTGAACGTGTAATAGTAGTCTTTTCTTCATGCTGTGATCTTTGAGCCTATGTCATTGTCTTTCGACTTTGTCTTTTAAACTTGAGATCTTCAATTTTTTCTTGACTTGTCTTTGCCATCTTGCGATCTTGTGTCTTTATCCACATGCTCATACTTTGCATAATCTTAAAAGCTTGATAACAATCTCCTTTGAAGAGAGGTCATTCCTCTACATTAATTGATAAGGAAGATTTTGATCATCAGAGTTGTGGAAGTCTTTAGCTTTCTTGATTGTTGAATGTCTTTGGGCATGAGTATGTGGTTTTTGGATCTTCAACTTTGCTGAATACACTGTAACGCCACCTTCTCAAGACAAAACTTAGACACGGACTGAATGGATTTGACATTCGTCCTAAATCGGTAGCGTTTTACCTCCGGTTGGTGAAGACCGTTACATGATATTAGTTATCGTACCTGTGATTAGGTAGATTCAGTTAAGAACCTCCTTGACAGGGTTTCGCAGCTGTAGTAGCCGTTCTCTTTACTCGAGCGTCTCAAAGCAAGACTGCGAACATAAAGAGTGAATCAATTGGATAAATATCCGCTTGATTAAAGTCGTCAATTCAAATTCCTGGAAAAAGTTTGATTCATTAAGAATCTTACCATTGTTGCTTCCCAGTTGACACAAGCTTGATTCATAAGAATCTCGCAAGTTACCTACTGTAGCGCTGTTTGATGTTGACGCTAGACGGATTTCCATTCGTCACTGTGAATATTAATATATATCACTCTGAATGTTCTGGCAAGACCATAAAGATATTGCGTAGAAACCTGAAACGAGTTTGAATCTATTCAGAATCAAACCACTGTTTCTTTTCAGTTTACACATGTTCAATTCTAAAAGAATCTTACACATCATCTACCGCAGTGCTTTTTCATGTTAACACTGGAAGGATTTCCACTCATCATTATGAATACTAAGTAGTATCACTCTGAGTGTTCTAGCAATATCGCAAGGATATAGCGTAGGACTCTCTTGATCGTCATACGTGTGTCCTAACGAGATTTGATTGATCTCTTGGCTCTAGACTCTATTTGTGCACTTTTGGTGGTCGGAGGCTGGAGCAGATGCCACCTATTCAATATCAACTATCTCAGAGTGAGAAATTCAATAGAAGTCGTGTTGATCTACGTGATAATAAAACAAACTTCTTTTGAGAGAAGCCTGAGTCAGCTGAGGAAGGGTTGTGCATTATATCATTGGGTCCATGATGCATTGAATGTTTTGTGACAAGCTCAACCCGTGATAGATTGCTCTACCCGTTGTTGGAAATATTGTCCAAAAGAGACAATTTCCTTTATAAAAGATAGAAATGACATGTTTTGAAAAATATTTACAACTTTCATTCGAGCTTTATGTACACACCCGTGTCGTTATTGAGCGACATTTCTAGGCACGTCCCTATTATCGACACTGAAAGACATGTCGAGAAGAATATTTTTGGATTTTCAAAGATTTTTAATTTTTAATTTTGCTTTTTCATTAATATTTACATGTGGATGTTTGATAGATGAATCAAGCAGGCTTCTTTGCCAGAATCTCCAGTTCTGCTGGAGTCAAACATCTCATACCAATTTGCCTTACTATATACGCAAACCTCTCTTTCGAAAGAATTTTGTTAACAAGTCAGCTAATTGGTAATCAGTTCTAACAAAGTATAGTTCAACGATACCCCTTTCAACTTGTTCCTTAATGAAGTGATATCTGACATCAATGTGCTTCGTGCGGGAATGTTGTACCGGATAGGAGATGGCTATGGCGGACTTTGCGTCACAGTACATAGGTACTTTATCAAAGTGGAAGCCATAATCCGTGAGTTGTGTTCTCATCCATAGAACTTGAGCACAACACGCAGATAGAGACACATACTCCGCTTTGGCTGATGATAGTGACGTGAAATCCTGCTTCTTGGAAGACCATCCCACGAGCTTATATTGACCTAGAAATTGTGCACCACCAGAAGTACTTTTGCGTGTATCAAGACACCCTGCATGATCAGAATCTGAATAGGCCGTTAGAAAGAAACCGGTTTCCCTCCGATACCAGAGTCCCATGTGAATGGTTTTCTTAAGGTACCGAAAGATCCGTTTAACCTCCTTGAGGTGCTTTTCAGTGGGTCGTGCTTGATATCGTGCACAATAACACGTAGCATGTGATATATCTGGTCGGCTTTCTATTAAGTACATGAGGGAGTTGATCATGGAATGATATCTCGTTTGATCTATGACATCTCCCTCCAAATCAACATCTAGGGATGTGGTTGATAATGGTGTCCCAACGGGGTCACATGAAGTCATACCATGCTTTTTGATTATCTCTTGACAATACTTAGATTGGTTAATAAATATACCACTTGGGGATTGGTGAACTTGAATTCCTAGAAAGAATTTTAGTTCGCCCATCATAGACATTTAAAATTTATTGTGCATTCCTTTTTCAAACCATTTTGAAAGTTTTAGGTTTGTAGACCTAAAAATAATGTCATCAACATAAATCTGAACAAGCAAAATGTCATCCCCATATTTATAAGTGAACAAGTTAAATCAATAGAACCGTTTGAGAAACCTTTGGATACCAGAAATTTCGAGAGCTCGTCATACCACGCCCTTGGAGCTTGCTTGAGTCCATAAAGTGCTTTGTGGAGACGATACACCTTGTCAGGATAATGAGGATTGACGAATCCTTCCGGCTGAGTGACATAGACTTCTTCTTTCAAAGGACCGTTAAGAAATGCCGTCTTTACGTCCATTTGATAGACGATGAATCCCTTATGTGCAGCATAAGCAAGAAAATTCCTGACCGCTTCCATTCGAGCTATTGGTGCAAATGATTCTTTAAAATCAATACCCTCTTTCTGTCAACAAGTTCCTAGATTTTAAGTCTTTCAAATTGTTGAAGTTCATCCATCATCGATTCAATCCAAGCATGATCAACCATGGCTTCTTTGATGTTTTTTGGTTCAGCTGAACTCACGGCGAGTGCGAACATACAAACATCGCCATCGGTTTCAAGTTGTCGTCTTGTGCGAACAGGCTGTGAAGGGTTTCCGATTACTTGAACCAAAGGATGATCTCGGGTCCAATGATGTGTTGAAGGATGTCGTTGGTAGAACGTGTGCATATTTGACGGATCAACATGGCGAGTAGAAGACTCTCCAGTTTCGTGTACCGGTGTACCGAATGGGTTGATAAATTCGTCTTCGTCAGATAATGCATTGTCTGCTTGATTTGTGTTCTCTGGAGCAATGACAGTAGTTGTTGATGTTGTAGGAGCGGTTGTTGATGTGATATTCTGAGGAGGTAAGTCTGCAGCAACCCGTGTTGAAGAAGATAAAGTTGTATCCTTTTGTTGAGGATGATCGGTATCATCATTCTTATCAGAAGTGACAGCGGAAGACTTCGATACAACATGTTTCTCCCCCGTGAAATATTCATCATACATTGGTCCATATAACATTTCCAACTCTTCAATTGTCTTGTTGACTGTCACTGCTCTTGGAACATTTCCTTGAACCAACTTTGAACTTGACGGTTTATTGCTGTGGTCTTGAGTTCCGAGTTTCGTGCGGTTGTGAACGGAAGTCGTTTGTCTTTGTGGATCGGGACTTAAACTGTTTTGTTCAAGTGCCATTTCTTGTAATTCATCAAATCTGATATGAATAGTCTCGACTATCAGATTTGTTCTCTTGTTGTAAACTCTATATCCCTTAGATTGAGTTGCATATCCCACTAGAATACATGCATCACCTTTCTCTTTCATCTTATCCAAATTTTCACCATCCCGAATTATGTAACAAGTACATCCAAAAACGTGAAGGTGTTTGAGTGAAGGTTTTCGATCATGAATTATGTGATATGGTGTCTTTTCATGTCTTGGGATAATTAAGGATCGGTTTTGTGTGTAGCATGCAGTTGACAAGGCTTCGGCCTAAAAGTATAATGGTAGTTTTGAAGCGGATAATAATGTTCGAGCAGCCTCAACCAAAGTACGGTTTCGTCTTTCAAGAACACCGTTTTGTTCGGGTGTTCGAGCAATAGATGTTTCATGTTCAATTCCTTCGGCTTCAAAATAGCTTCTCAGAGTTGAATTCAAAAATTTTGTACCTCTGTCAGTACGAACCATTTTACTTGAGCTTGAAGACCACATTGTATCAGTTTAAGGAAGCTGATGAGAACTTTGGGTGTTTCATCCTTGGATCTCAAGAAGTGAGTCCATGTGTACCTTGAGTAATCATTGAAAATTACCATAACATATTTCTTCCCATTGATACTATGAACACGCATAGGACCACACAAATCGATATGAAGAAGATCTAACCGTCCTTTAGAGCTTGGTGTAGTCTTTGTCTTAAAGCTACTTCGTTTAGCTTTACAAAGCTCACAAGAAGAACAAAGATGATCTTTGATGATTTTCAAGCTTGGAAGGCCTATCACAATATCTTTCGTGGAAAGCAAGTTGATGGTATCAAAATTAAGATGAGATAAACGTTGATGCCATAACCATGCCTGAGTCGTTGAAGCTTTAGCCATGAAGCAAATTGGAGTTGATGAATTTGTGTCTTGTAGTGAAATTGTGTAAAGATCAGTACCCCGTGTACCAGTAAGTAAGTCATTCCCATCATAATCACGAACAAAACATGTCTTCTTTCTGAAAGCTACCTCCAAATCCGCATCACATAAATGACCAACCAAGAAAAGATTGTGATTGAGCCCTTCGACGTAGTATACCCTTTGGATCGTGATATTCCCCTGAACCAAATCTCCATATCCTAGGATCGATGCAAATTGATCATTTCTGAATCGGACCGTACCCAGGAACTTCTCCACGAAGTTAATAGAAGCTTGAGATTCCCTGTCTTGTGCTTCGTACATTCGGAGTCTAGTATGAAGAGAATTATTTGTATCACCTGCAGAAGAGTTAGAACATGATGGAACATTTGCTAAACTAGATACCACAGTAGTTGTGATTGTAGAATCATTAGTGTCCTTAGCAACATTTAAAAGCATACTAACACTCGTTGTCACATTTTCTGTCCTAACTTTAGGCATCCATTTATATCCCAGAGGACATTGATTAGCAAACCACCATTTCCAAGACTTGCTAGCAGACTCATATAATTCCATAATTCTGCTTCTAGGGTTCTTAGTGGTGGAGTCTGATGCAATACTTTGCTTAGTAGGGGTTGCACCAGAATGGTTCATTTTGCGATTGGGTTTACTATCACTAATAGGCGTCACAACTTGCTTCTTAGTTCTAGTATCTACGCCTTTGACATTAATCATAGCACACATAGAATGATTAGCATTAGCACACTTTCCACATTTGACACAAATAAATTTCACATTCATAGCATTCAAATCATTCAAGACATTCAAATCGCCATTACACGCGATTACAGACTTTTTATTCTTAAAAACATTCAAATTCCTAGGGTGTTCTTCTACTTCCTTCATCTTCCCTTGACTTTTGTGTTTCCAGACCTTATCATTCACTTGAGTGCTCTTAAGCTGAGGCCAGCTAACACTAGCAGTGGAGACTATTCTTGTAGTAGAAGACACACGAATATTAGTGTTTCTAGAAGTCTGAGGCGAGTGACTAACTTTGTTTGTGGGTTTAGTGGTCATTCTATACATCCCTGGTTTAATCACATTATTGTGCTTAACGCTTGGTGCTATAGCATTCCTTATGGGTTGAGTATGTGGTAACCTTTCCTTTCCATCCATCTTGGGGGCAAACACATGTTTTGCAAACGAAGAATTTGAGAAAGCAGATGGTTTTCCCAAGATAGAGGATCTATTCACTTTAGAGGCATTGGGTTGTCTAACAACAGGTTTCTTAACGCTAGGTTCCACAACTTTCCCACCCATCTTAGCAACGAGTTACTTCAACTCTGCTATTGCTATGTCTTTTTCTTGTAACTGAGCTTTCAAATCCGAAATATCAAGACTTTTTTCGTTTAGTAATCGACATGACTCAGATAATTTTACTTTCAAAGGTGTATCATTTGAAAAGCTGCCAACTTTCTTTTGCAAAGCAAGTTCAAGTGAGTGACAATGTTTTTGAAGATAATCATATCTATGTTGAAGTAACGAAAACTCTTTTTGGTCAACTTTATTCGAAAGCTCAGTTTCAAGACGTTCACATTCTTTAACTTGATCAAGATATTTGCATGCAACATCAGAATATTCATCAATATCATCACAAGATGTAACATAAACACACATAATATCTTTTGAGATACATTCATGTATGAGTAGATCATATGCTATAGAAAACTCGTCTCTTTCAGGTTGATGGTTATTCACTTCTTGTTCAAGAGATTCCACATATTTCAAATCATCAAACATTTCTTTCTTAATTAGTGTTTCAAATTCCAAAATATGTTTTTGCGTTCTTTCCGCAAGCGGAATCAAAATACTTTTCACAAGCACAGTTATATCGTGAGGAATTTCTTTATCTCCTTGCGAAAGTTCACGTTTTTTCCAATCATCATCAACAACCTTTTTGAAATTTTCAATGTTATTCTTGAGAATACTAAGTGCTTGCTTACTCTTGCTTATAGAAGCTTTAAATGGCAAGTATTCAATAAATTTTGAAACATTAGTTTTCTTAGTGGCAAAAGCTTGTCTCCATTTAATTCTTATTTGTTCACATTTGAAAAATATTTGCTCACGAGTTTTCTGTGTTTGCGGTTTGAAAAGACCATAAAGACTGTTTTCATAAGCATAATTATATGGTTTAACGAGTTCTTTATTAACTTTTGGTCTACTCTCTTCTTCCAAATCGTTTGTCTCTTCACTATCGGGCCTAACAACAAGACAATCAAGATCGGACCATTGGGACTCATCAAGATATAAGTGCTGATTATCAGATTGAGCTTGCTCAAGGTACTTAGGATTTGCAAAACTAGGTCTATCCTTGAAGAACAAACGAGGTGCCAACATTCTCATGGTTTGAATTGATTGATTAGTTTTGTAAACAATTTTCTTGTAAAAATCAATTTGAGTTTCATGTTCCACCATTTTGTCGATGTCATTCGCTTGTTCAGTTATGAAATCCTTTTCCATCTTTTCAACCACAGCTTTCTTTTCATTAACAAGTTTAGTTTTATCCTCTTGAAGAAAACCATTTACTTGAGTTAGCTCATTGACTTTAGTGGTAGCAAGATACGTTTTGTGACGTTCAGTACTCAAAGAGGTGTTATAATTACGTTTCTCTTGTTCTAGAAGCTTAAGAGTTTTGTTATATTTCTGTTGAAAATCGTCCTTTTTTACATTAATTAAACACCCTTTGTACCCCTAAATCTCATTAGTCTTTTGAAGAAGCTGCGCTCTATAGCTATCAATGGTCTCACTAGATTTAATTAGAGCAGCTTTGAATTCTTCAAAATTTTGAGTGAGCGTAGCGTTTGCCTTCTTTAATTGCTTTTGACTCTTTCTAGTTTCTGTGACATCTTTTTGTAAAGAAGCAATTAAGTTAGCAAGCGCAATACGCTCCTCGTCATCATCATACTCATTTGCATGTTAATCATCCCCAGACTTATTATTGCACATGTCTGATGAATCAGGTGTGGTATTGCTATCACCGTTTCCATCATACACGTGTCATGGATTTGGGTAGCTCACAATGCTCATGAATATTACCAAACACATTATATTCCTCTTCAGCGTGTACCTTATCGATTGGCTCAGTATCAAAGATAGGACCATTGTCATCTTCAGTGACATTGAGAACTTCTTCAACCTTTTCCATGTACGAGTAATGTGCTTCAAGTTCATGGTCGGAGGCTTCGTCATCAGTATCATCAAGCATTGCTCCTTCCTCAGCCGACAATTTAACCCCATCTTCCATCTTCTTGCAAAGCAACATCTTTTCCTTATGATAGCCAAAGTCCCTAACCTGTTTCCGCTTCCTACATTCCTTTGCCATATGCCCATAGCCTTGACAATTAAAGCACTGAATCCCACTTTGTTAAACCACTTGAGTACCAACAGTTTCCCTATTCCTAGCAGCAGTAGCAATCCTCTGAGCATCATACTTAGCAGTTTGTCGATCATACCGAGCAGATGCCTCAACATGTGTTGGATTACGTCGATCATACCTTGGAGGACTTTCATCACGTTGACGTGTGTCATACCTTCGAGGAGTCTCAACATATTTATTCATTGTATTTGATGATGTTCGAATATTGTTGTTGGTGGGTTTGAAGATTTTCTTGTGGATCTTCATAATGAAAGCAATTTGTTGCTTCATCTTCCTATCCTTCTGAGCTAGTTCTTCATCACTGTCCTCTTCAGATGATGGCTCAGGTGATGGTGATGGTGCTCTTGGTTCTTTGTCTCGTGATCGTGTGGGAGCAGAATACTTAGATGAAGTGGAGTATCTTGGTGAGGAGGATGTAGTGGAGTATTGTTGATACAAAAGTTGGGTGATCCTTGCTAGACCCAAATTAGGCTTAATTCGGATTGGCTGGACTCCGGCTCCTGCACCAAGTGAACTGTATGGTTGGGATCCTGCACACTAGACAACACGCGTTAGGCTTACCGTGGGAATGTTTCCTACGATTAGACTCTAGTGTGAGAGTAAGTAATCGGTTAGGGTTTATAAGAATTGGATGGGTTGAGAGTGTATATAACGTAATACCTTTGTGGAACCCTTGGGGGTTCCTTTTATAGGCAGTGAAACCCTAATGGGCTGTCACTGATGCTTCGGACCCAAGGAAAGGATAAGTACCAGAATTAGATTGATTGTTATCTTCTAATTATGGTGAGTGAATATCCTCTTCTTTGGGGTAAATCCTATTCATAGACAGAATATGATTCTGTCTAACCCTCTACCGTCATGCCAGGCCGTGGGCCGCACACGTGTGTGCGGTTACTGTTCATCCAAGCCCATAAGCTCAAATGACATTATTCCCACCCATCCGTGATGGGCCGGATACGGGTAGTACCCGTGGGCCAGGTTCATGACCCGGCTGGGGACTATACGTCATCATGTCCCCCAGTCTAGTTGTTACATCCGTAGGCGTAACCTCTAGACTATCAAGATGCTCTCCGGACATACCAAGAAAGATCTAGGGAATGATAAACATTTAAGATTTTGTTTTGGCCGCACGTGGTTGCCTGTCTTAGGAATGTTATTCCAATAGGACCTCAGCCGCACATAACGGCCGAGACAAATTAAATGTAGCATTGAATATGGTCTTACGTAAGACCGCATATCCCGACACAAGAATGAATGCATTAATGGTAGTAAACTGGTCAGTCGCACTTCTGCAAAAGTGCACCATTAATGCCCACCATTGAGCCACATAAAACTGCTAAGAAGTGACCCGTGGGTCCCTTCTGATGTTTCAGAAGTGTCAGAAATCCCATCTGTTGGATAGGCGTAGTGGCCTACACGTGTCAAACATCCACGTTACCTCGGAAATCGAGGCAGCCCTATATAAGAGTTGGTGTATGCGTTTGTTACACACACAGTTCACACTCTTTCGCCATTGTTATTTCCAAGCTCCTTCCTTCAAACTTTTGCCTTCTATTCCACGGATTTCCTCCGCTGCAGGTTAGATCATCACGCCTTACAAACCCTTTTTATAAAACATGGTAAATGACAACCCTCTTATCACGGATGTCCTGAACGTGATGTCTGCGGAAAAATATATAGACTTTTTTCTAAGTATTATATTCCCGAAAGCGTACACCCAACCTATCCAGGTGAAGGTGAGGCAATTACGGATGCGCCAAAGAGAAAGATAGGCATGTACACGCGCCTATTTGATTCGGCCAACTTCCGTATCCCCCTATCTAAGTTCCTGGTAGATATGCTTTTATACTATGATTTCCACATAACCCAGCTTCACTACATAGGGGCGTGTAAAATCAATCAATTTGAGATTACATGCCATACATGCGGTGTAACTCCAACCGTGAACCTATTTAGGGCCTTTTACTCCCCCCAACTAGTGAATGGGTGGCTATCGTTTAAAAAACGATCCGGGAACGCCCCCATGACGTATAGGAAGCCTTTAGACTCCCTTAAGAACTGGTACGACCATTACTTTTTTGTTGATGAGAAAGTATTCCCCACTCCTTTCGTCCTTAAAACCAGAGTACCCAAAGATTCTCCGCCCAAATCCAAAGACTATAGCAGCAGAGACTTGAAAATACTAGATACCCACTGTACAGAATTCCATAGGGGGTTGCCGGAACATTTTCTGTGCTTAGTAGGATTAAGCCGTCGTTATTATGGGAGGGAGAACTTATATCCGTGCTTTCTGACGGATCGTGGACATAGTAGGTTTACTTATACTTTATAGGTGTGATAAATGTCATTTGCATTTTAGGACCTTACTGACCCGTGTAATTGTAAATGTCCACAGAGATGAACCTACACGGATTATTGCGTCAGGGTGACCCAATGAAAGTGCCTGAAGGATTCCGCCCGTTGAAGGAGAATGAACTCCCCTTCTTGATGCGACCGTAGACCGCACCATTCCACTGGAAGAAACTTCCGAGCAAAGATCGGATGAAGAGGGGACTATTATCGAGAAATCCCCTCTGGATTTCCATAATGAAGATGGTGGAGAGTTGCTGTTGGAGGGCGTCGTGACGCACCAGGAAGATGCAGGAGAAGAGGATTTCCTCAACCTTGAGGATGAAGACATAACTCGAGCCTCTGGGTCCCCCAAGCCCACATCCAGAAAGAGAAAGACCACCAGGAGGGTGGAAAAGACACTAGGGGATGAGGCGGGGGCCTCGAATGCTCCCCAAAGAAACTAAGGAAAGACCATCCTTAGTACAAGGAGGGAAGTGGTACTGCGACGGCCCAGGCCAACCCTACATCGCACATAGATGAACAAGTCTGGCGAGCTACCCCTGTGAGTGCCGTAGCTCCTACCACCCCGGAACCTGCAACTGGTACCACGTAAGCACCCTCTCGTCTTTCATTCTTTCCTTGTCTTGTTGTTTTTTAAAGATAGAATGCCTAAACAAAAATTGAATATGTCAATAACAGGGCAGATCCGTCGACTGTAGCTCAAGAGGGAGAGGTGGAAAGGGACCCTTCCCCCACGACATCAATCAGACCTCCATCCCCTCCTGTGACACGTGCCGAGGAGCCACTTCCTGAAGGACCAGAGAACAACCTGCGCCTAGCATGGAATCTCTCCAGTTTAACAAGGTTGGAGGCGGAGTCTGAGTGTTCGGAATTTATCGAGCATATCACTCCTCCGGCCCTTGCTCAAGACTTGGACGAGCTAGACCATGAGTCCTTGCTGGAGCAGTTTGATGTATCATCTGCACATCAAGTGATAGTGGGTGCCGCCTTAAGACGCCGTCTGATCAAGGCTTTGGCGTATGTGAAGCGTGCGGACAAAAGAATAGCTCGCCGTGAAGCACTAGTTGTGAAGCACGAGAAAACCATCGCTTCCTTGCAAACAGCGTTGGTTACGGCAGAGGCCACCGTGAAGGAGCAGGCCCATCACGCCAACACTCGGGAAAAACGCATCGCTGAGCTTGAGGCCCTTGTAGCCGCATCTAACGAGAAGGTACGCTTTCAACATGAATGTTTTTTTATATATATTTTTTTTGCGCACAAGAAAGAAAATACATCATCCTTGTGATAACTCTAAGTGCCATATGCAGGTGTCCGCAACTGAAGCCTCCACCAAAGCTGTAACCGTACAAGCATTCAACATCGCACAGGAGCGCGACTCGCTAAAAGATGAGCTAACACAAGCGTGGACTAATTTGGATGAGCAAGATGCAACAACCGAGGAGGAGCTAAGCAAAATGGTCACGGATTGTGCTGAAAGGATGTGTCCTCCGTTGCTATCGGCCATAGCTGGGGTAGGTGGATGATTGGTCAGGGAATGCGCCTTGCCGTAAGCAAGGATATGGAAGCTCCGCACTTGCTGCAAGCATTCGCAGGCGTCGTTTCGGATGGGATTGACCGTGGTAGGCACGAGGGCTTGGTCCAAGCTGTAGAATTGATAGGTAATAATGAGGACATTACCCAACACGCCTACCACAACCCTTCAGCTGCGGACAAGATGACCACGTCAATGGATGCACTTGCTGAAATCCAACATCCTCTTTTGGACGAACTGGAGGCGCTGAAGGATGCTCCTAATGAGGTAGTAATGTCCAAGATTACTGCGGATCCCATCCAACTGACCTTGCCTACCTATGACTCTGTGTCAAAGGTAATGAAAGGTGAAAAACTGCTTGCTAAGGCATTGGATGCGACTGCGATCAAGGCGCAGGATGGGAAGAATGCTCGCGGGGAGGCCATCCGCGCCATGATCGAAGAAGGGAAGAAGGATATAGGGGAGTTCCTACCTCCGTTGTAATTTATCTTGTAAACATTTGTAGCTTTTATTCGTCCGTGCATGTACACGGCTAAGACTGATGTTTGAAATAACTGTCCTAAGTATGTAAGTCCGTGATAACCACGGCCCTTTTGTTATGATTTTGAAACTTGTGTATTTGTATTTTTTTGGATATCGTATACCGATACTGCATGACATGTCACGTCTTACTCAAAAAAGAAATACACTCAAGTCTATAATTTACTAGACATGCGACGTGCGTCTTTACTATGCAAAGCACTGCGTGAGTACGGCATACAGAAACTTATCACAACGTCTTGTGAGTAAGGTGTCTAGTAAGGATACATGATCCGCGTCGCTGGGGTTTCATCCCTCTTATGCGACAAGTTGAATTAGTAGGTTCACTTAATCCTCTTACCCCCACCTAGAGGCGTATAGTACATGTACGGTGATTGAATGAATGCATATGAATGAGACATGGCATATTATAATAATAACTAAAATTCATATGACTATAATAGAATCTAAAGAACAACCAACCAATTTGCACGGAAAACTAGCCATGGAGCTAGCTAGGCACCACGACATTTTATTAGAACGTTTACATTTTTTGTTTTGACAAGAATGGGAAACCCTAAAAAACAAAAAGGTCCTATAAAATCATAAGAAACAAAACAAAGAGAACACATGGATCTTCATTAAAGCTAAATATAGCGAAGTGTCCATGCGGAAGCCGTAGCTTTTAAAGATAGCACCTTTTGAGATTGGAGATATTCCATGTGCGTTTCAGATCGCGGCCATCCATGTCACGTAACTTGTACGCGCCCCGTCCTAAAGCCTCCGTGACCTCGTATGGTCCTTCCCACTTAGGGCCCAGCTTTCCTGTATTCTCCGCTCGACTTGCTTCGTTAGTGCGATAGACATAATCTCCTGGTCGAAAAGAAACACCTTTAACCTTGGCGTCATAATAAGCCTTCATTTTAGCCTTGGACTTGGCCTCATTGATAGCCGCTATCTCCCTTTTTTCCTCCAACAAATCCAGATTGATCCGGAGTTGCTCGTCGTTCGTGACGACATTAACCTCCGCCGTGCGGATGGTAGGAATTCCTATTTCCGCTGGTATAACAGCTTCAGTACCGTAGGCCAATGCGAATGGAGTGTCCCCGTTGGCTGTTTTGATCATAGTTCTATGCGCCCATAGAACATGTGGTAGTTCGTCCACCCATTTGGCAATTCGCTCCTCCAAGCGTGCCTTGATGCCGTTTCCTAAGCTTCTATTTGCTCGTTCCACAAGGCCATTTGTCTGTGGGTGCTTAACAGACGCAAAGCGCCGTTTTGATATTCAATGCTGCGCACCAGTCCTTGAATGGATTATCTGCGAACTGTTTCCCGTTGTCCGAGATGATTTCTCCTGGTAAGCCAAAACGGCACACTATGTTCTCCCAAACAAACTTTTTAACTTGTTTGCCTGTGATGGATTTGACTGCCTTGGCCTCTATCCATCGTGTAAAGTAGTCCATTGCGACAATCAAGAACTTAACTCCCCCCGCAGCTACAGGAAATGTTCCTGCGATGTCGATCCCCCACTTATAGAATGGCCATGGGGATGTAATAGGTGTAAGTTCATGCTGCGGATGTCGTGGAACTGGTCTGTGCACTTGGCAATCACTGCACTCGCGAATCATGTCGCGTGCGTCCCTATGCATGGTAGGCCAATAATATCCTGTGCGTAAGGCTCGAGCTACCACAGATCGTGGACCTGTGTGCATGCCGCATAACCCTTCATGTATCTCACTGATCACATAAGTGGCCTGTCGTGGTCCAACACACTGCAACCACGGCTGCAAGAAAGAGCGCTTATAAAGGATACCTTCTCGAAGTTCGAAGTGCTGCGACTTCCTTCTGATGCGCCGTGCTGCTTTTTCATCGTCCGGAAGGGTTTCATTAGTCAAATAGTTGACGATCGGGGTCATCCATGTAGGTCCATCCTCCTCAACTATAGTAGCGACCTCCCCTTCTGTTATAGACTTTTCCTTGAGTATTTCCACCAAGACTTGCTTGGATAATTGGGCGAAACTTGTAGACGCGATCTTGCTAAGAGCGTCCGCCTTCTTGTTCTCACCTCTTGGTACCTGCTTGATAGAAAACTTGATGAAAGTCGCGATAAGTGACTTGAATTTTCCAAGTATCAGACCATGTTATCCTCCTTAGCCACATATCCACCTAGAATGTGGTTCGCGACAAGCCGTGAGTCCACATAGGCCTCAAGGTTGCGGACTCCCATTCTAGCGGCGATTTTTAAACCCGCAATTAATGCTTCATATTCCGCCTCATTGTTGGTGGCTGTGAACTCAAAGCGAAGGGCGTAAGTGAACTCTATTCCTTCCGGATTTGTAAGGATGAGACCAACTCCTGACCCATCCGTACACGAAGATCCGTCCGTGAATAACACCCATGGTTCTGCTGGAGTTTCGTCTTGTTTACAATTGGTCCTTCTTCATCCGGCTTTTCTACCAAGAAATCCGCCAAGATTTGGCCTTTAACAGCCGTCATTGGCCTATAAGATATGTTGTGTTCTCCCAATAGAATGCTCCACTTTTGTAGCCTACCTGCCACATCCGGTCTAGAGATGACTTGTTTTATTGGTTGGTCAGTAATGACTACAACTGGATGCGCCTGAAAGTATCAGCGCAACCGTTTTTTAGCAAACACTAGTGCCAAAACCAATTTTTCCATAGATGAGTAATTCAACTCTGGCCCTTGTAATGTTCTACTTATGAAGTAGACCGGAGTTTGTACCGTGTCCCTATCCGTCATGAGTACCGCACTTACTGCTCCATGTGTGGCTGATAGATACATAATGAGCTCCTCCTTTGTCCGGGGAGCTACTAGCATGGGGAGAGATGCGAGGTGTTGCTTGAGTTAACCAAAGGCTTCCTCAGCTTCCTTTGTCCACCGAAAGTCTCCCTTCTTAATGCACTTCTTGAGTGTTTTGAATAGGGGGAGTGACTTCTCTACGGACTTTGATAAGAACCTATTTAGCCCGGCCAGCTTCCCATTTAAGGACTGCACCTCTTTCCGTGTCTGAGGGGATGGTAGTCGTATTACTGCGTCCGTTTTTTCTGGGCAAGGTTTGATGCCATTTGGATCAATCATATATCCAAGGAACATTCCCTCTGTCGCCCCAAACGTGCATTTCTTTTGATTTAGCTTCATATTAATCCTCCTCAATGTGTCAAACGTCTCTTGGACATCCCGGAGAAGTGCATCCTCCGTATGACTTTTTATGACTAAGTCATCCACATAGACCTCCAGGTTGCGGCCTATCTGTGAGTCAAAGGCTTTGTCCACAAGCCGCTGGTATGTAGCCCCGGCGTTCTTTAGTCTAAATGGCATTTTTGTATAACAGTATACGCCTTGACTAGTATGGAACGCCGTCTTCTCTGCGTCCTCCTCCGCCATCTGGATCTGGTGGTATCCTTTATATGCGTCTAAGAAGCACTTAAAGGGATATCCACATAGAGATTCCACCTTCCAGTCAATCTCCGGTAACAGGTAATAATCCTGTGGACAGGCTTTGTTCAGATCCGTGAAATCCACATACATGCGCCAACTTCCGTCATGCTTTTTGACCATGACTGGATTGGGTAACCACTCGTGGTAGTATACCTCGTGCATGATACCTGCGTCCACTAGTTTCCGTACCTCATCCAGTATCACTCGGCTGCGTTCAGGTGCCTGACCGCGCTTTTTTTGCTTGACGGATTGGTACCCCTAGCGGATCTGGAGCTTATGTTCTGCTATCGCGCGTGGTACGCCCGTCATATGCTTGGGCTCCCATGCGAATATATCTAAATTTGCCTTCAAGAGAGAGCACATGGCCCTCTTGCCGTCATCCGAGAGCGTTCCCCCTATGGACACCTCTTGTTCCGGGTAATCAGGATGGATTGCCACCCTCCAATTGAGAGGTGGTGATCCATCCTTGGGTGGAACAGGTGGAACCGGTGTTGTCACGGCATGACACTCGGATGCTGGCACGATTGTATTGTAAATGGTGACAATTCCTCCTTCCACAGGGAATTTGATCATTCCGTGTGCCGTGGAAGGTACCGCCCGTATGGCCAGAATACCTGGTCTACCTATGATCCCATTGTATGGAGAGTGTGAGCTTATCACCATAAAGTTCATCCACGCAGTGGTGGAGTGCTCTTCATTCCCAATGGTTACAATCAGATGCAGTTGCCCTATCGGCCAGATGGTGTCTCCACTAAAACCAATGAGCAGCGCCGTGGCCGGTACCAATTGGCTTCTTATTTCTGGTCGTAACTGCACAAAACAGTGTTCGTACAGTACTTCTACTAATGACCCTCCATCCACATACATGCGACGAACATTGTGTGTTCCAATGCTTATCTCAATAGTGAGAGGCGCGTCAATCACATCGCTTGTTGTGATGGGAGGGAAAGAGATTTCCCTGCCGCGTGAAAATTTTTGACTAATTTTCTGCCTCGTGTGGCGCTGTCTGGATTGGATCATGTATATAGTTGAAGGTTTGTCCTTTTGGGGATCCTTCTTGTCATACTTCTTGTTGTCTTTCCCATCCTTCCAATCCTTAACCAAATGCTTGAGTTTACCTGACTTGATCAGTGACTCAATGTGCTTCTTGAGCTGGATACATTCCTCCGTACCATGGCCTTTGTCGTTATGGAATTCGCAAAAGCGATTTCCTTGGCGACGGTCCAGCGGAGTCGTCATTGGGGGAGGCCTCGGAAAATTAGCACCTACCGTGAGCAAGATCTCCCGGTAGGACATCTTTAGAGGGGTAAACTTATCGTCCTGCCGTCCTCCCTTGTTTTGGCTCTTATAGTCTGAGCCCCTACCATTGTTTTGATTGCTCTGACCGCCCGACTGTCTCCTGGACTGGTCGTTCGATCGGTAGCCATTTCCTTTTGAAGGGTAGGCCGCGGCAACCGCGGTTTCTCCTTCTATGAAGTTTTTGACCCTTTCCATGAGGTCGTCATACCTCTTCGGGCGCTTGTCATTGAGACGCCTGATTAATTCCCTGTCTGTTATGGCATGCATGTAGTCGGAAATTTTCAGGAGTTCTGACATTGTCTTTGTGCGTGTGCACTCGTCATTGAAGCGCTCAGTGAAGGCTTCCGTAGACTCTCCCGGCCGTTGCTTGACGGTTGCCAATGAGACAGGGTCCCTATTATACTTCTTCCGCTGAGTATAATTATTCTTGAACGCAGTGCGTAATTCAGTGAAGCTATCAATGCTTCGCGGAGGAAGTCCTTCGAACCAGTCGCGAGCATTGCCAATCAAGGTTGAATTGAACATATGGCACCATATAGGCATGGGCCATCGATCAATTTTTGCTTGCGTATCAAATATCTTGAGGTGATCATCCGGATCACCCGTTCCATCATAAGTCTTGACACACGCCGGCATGCGACGTTTTGTGTCCTCGGAGTAATTCCGTATGCGGAGAGTAAAAGGATCTTCCCTGGGATCTGCCCATGGACGGGTGAGACTAGGGTCACACCACGGTTGGGAAAGATCTTCTGCTTCCGTCTCTCGGTAATAAGGACCGCCATAGTACTCCTCATCGTTTGGTGGTGGTGAAGGAGTATGCCTAGGCCGGCGGCGCTTGGGCGGATGGTCATCCGAATCCTCTCCTAATGGATCAGGAGAAGGAGGCGGGGCCCCATCTCTTGGGTGAGGACCGCTCTTGTGAGAAGAGCCAGGGGCCTTCTTCCCGATGTTCATCCTATCCCACACACTCGTGCGGTGATTGGCTCTGGTCAGTTCCTGATCCGGTCATTCGGGTGAACCGTCGGACCTCTCCCCCTCTTCTCGAGATTGCACTAGTTCCTACATGAGACGATCCCCTATGCGTTCGAACACATTCCTAGGTTGGGGTGTTTCCTCAAAGAAGCTCCACTCCTAAGGTCGGGTCCTTCTCTTCCTCTGATTTTGAGAAGAGGTGCTTGGTCCGACATTGCCAAAGTTGAGTCTAGATTGGAGGTCCCTCCCTAGATTCAACCTTGATGCACCCTGGGACGATCCTATCAAAGTTCTGCGTGAGAACTCGAGTGAGATCCTCCTCGCTGAGTGGTTCGACCTCTACTTCTTCCTCGGTCGATGGTCTGCGCGGCTCCTTGTTAGGGGGATTGGGCGCACTCCCTGGATCAGGATTGTCCAAGGTCGAAGTAGGTGGTGGAGTCATGGAGATGGTGCTTGTCACCCCCATGGACTGAAAGCCACTCCGGTTGTTTGGTCCCCCTGCTTGATAGCTAGGGGATCGAGTGGGAATGAGTATCCCTTCCCCTTGGGACTTCTGATTTCCAGGATTTGTGTTCCTGGGGTTGCCTTGCGGATGCCCCATCGTCATTGAGACTTTCAAGATGAGATTTCGCTCTAGCTTATTGTAATGGTCCCACGGATGGCGCCAACTTGTTGATAAAAAAGTTGGGTGATCCTTGCTAGACCCGAATTAGGCTTAATTCGGATTGGTTGGACTCCGGCTCCTGCACCAAGTGAACTGTATGGTTGGGATCCTGCACACTAGACAACACGCGTTAGGCTTACCGTGGGAATGTTTCCCACGATTAGACTCCAGCGTGAGAGTAAGTAATCGGTTAGGGTTTATAAGAATTGGATGGGTTGAGAGTGTATAGAACGTAATACCTTTGCGGAACCCTTGGGGGTTCCTTTTATAGGCAGTGAAACCCTAATGGGCTGTCACTAATGCTTCGGTCCCAAAGAAAGGATAAGTACCAGAATTAGATTGATTGTTATCTTCTAATTATGGTGAGTGAATATCCTCTTCTTTGGGGTAAATCCTATTCATAGACAGAATATGATTCTGTCTAACCCTGTACCGGTCATGCTGGGCCGTGGGCCGCACACGTGTGTGCGGTTACTGTTCATCCAAGCCCATAAGCTCAAATGACATTATTCCCACCCATCCGTGATGGGCCGGATACGGGTAGTACCCGTGGGCCGGGTTCATGACCCGGCTGGGGACTATACGTCATCAAGTACCTTGGTGAGGAGGATGTAGTGGAGTATGACTTTGGAGCACGAGAGTGATGATCTTGAATGTGTTGAGTGGTAGACACCAAAGCAAGTGGATTATTAGTCTTTGCTATCCTTTCAGCTCGAAGTTCATTCGCCTCATTTTGAAATTGTTTCAAAATATCAAAGAGTGTGTGATATTTAATCTCGTCTAACTTACTCTGTTGTTTCACCAAAGTTACGAACTGTGTCCACTCTGGTTGAAGTTGCTGTAGAAACTGCACAGTGACTTGCATGGTGGAGACTTGCAAATTGTTTCTGGTCATGTCATTCATCATCTTATAGAACCTTGAGTAATATGAATCAATTGACTCCCCATCCAATGAAGTAAACTTGCCAAAGTTCCAAAACAATTTAGTTTTGACATCTTGCTTGTTAAGTTATTCACCTTGTTGCAAGCGTTTAATGGCAAACCACATCTCTTTAGCAGTAGAGCATGCATCAACCGTTGAGTAAATATCATCCCCAATCCCACTTAGAATCAAATAGATTGCTTCTTTCTCTGCATCAATCCAAGCACGTTTCTCTTTCGAAGTATTCTCATATGTTTCCTCATCATAACCACTCGTCAAGTCGATTGCTGGAATTTCAGGAATGGTAATTGTAGTGGGAGTATAGGATCCTTCTTTGATGCAACGTCGAAGAACATCACCATTGGGCTTAGTGTCAAGATATCGAAGGAATCGTGATTGCCATTGTGCATAGCGACCCGTCACAAGCATTGGTGGTCTTTCTTTGTTACCCGCCACCATGATGTTGTTGTTTGTGACACGATACTCTTGAGTAGAATCCATTGCGAGATGCTTGAAATTGTTGAAGTGAAAAGGATCTTAAGTAGATGTGTTGTGATTGTTGTTGTCGAAGAAAAATGTTAAAATCCCCTAAAGAATTGTCTTCACAAGAAACCAAAAACTCTAAGGCAAAAAACACACAATTTTCACTTTCGCAAAAAAAATCAACCTTTCGTTGAAACAAGCTTTCGTAAGAATAAGGTTTCGTAGAAGAAAAGCTTTCGTTGAAACAAGCTTTCGTAGAAAAGAACTTTCGTAGAAATGACCTTTCGAAGAAATACCTTTCGTAGAAACAGACCTTCGTAGAAAAACCTTTCGTAGAAACAATCTTTTCGTAGAAACCTTTCAGAGGAACTTAAACCTTTCGTAGCTAAACTCCTTTCGTAACTTGATTCCTTTCGTAACTTGATTCTTTTCGTAACTAAATTTGCTTTCGTACCTAGATTTCCTTTCGAAGAAACTTACTTTCGGAACTGTTAACTTTTGGTTTCGTAGGAAATACTTTTCGTAGAAATTGACTTCGTTGAAATCTTTCGCAAAGACAACCTAGAACCAAGCTTTCGTAGAAATCATGTTTCATAGAAACAAAGCTGTCGGAACTCTTTCTTTCGTAACTTTTCAAAAACCCTCTTACGAAAGGCAACTTTCGGACTAGTTCTAAAACCCTTTTACGAAAGGTATAACAACCAACCTCAAAGCTAAAGCGAGCCAACTGTTTACAAACCGTAACCCAAAAGCAATCCAAAACGCCCCAAAAACTTGTGATTTTAACCACAATAACTAATCTAAATCCCTACCACAACTTTGTAGGCGATTTAAATCAAGATTTAGAGCTCGAAAAACACTAAAAAAATTTAAATCGTGATGATTTATGATTAAATCACACAAATCAAACCAATAACAACAACCAATCACTAATCTACCCCGTGGCGATTGATACCAAATGTTGTACCCATAATTATTCACTTCACTATGATTGATTATAAGAAATAAAGAAGAAAATAAGATGGATTCTAGAGAGAGAAAGTAGTAAGAGAAAGTAGAGAGAAGGAGGTGATTAACTTGGTGAGATTAGATTAAGAATTATGATTACATGCCCACCCTCCTAACATGCTAGGAGGGTGCTTATATAGTCCACCCACATGCGGGCTCTCTAATGGACTATATATGTTTTGGGTCGGGCTTGAATAAATGCTTAGTACCTTGAAAGAGGACCTTTAAGCTAACCATCAAGCTCGTAATGTCACGACTATTTTAACTAACTATTACAACGTTCTAATAAATATTACAATATGAACCTGTGACCGAACATTCTTGTTTGACTCAATATTTTGAGTCTAACACATTCTTTGTGAATGTGTTGCTTTTATGCAACCATAGCATACTCTAGTGCTAAAAGAGGTAAAAATACAAGATTTGCAAGATTCTGAAAAAGTCTTATTTTTCTCAAAAACTTTTGAAAATCATGGTCTGTGGTCCACTGGACGCGGCTCCTTAGCCACTAGGCGGCTCCATATCGATATGGAACCGCGGGCTCCCATAAGGAACCGCGTATGGGAAAGCTACTTCTAGCTTATTTTTGGTCTTTGTTCTTTGACCACTGTCTTGGTTAAGATTCTTTGTTTACCCAATTTGGCTAAACATTCCCTAAAACCTTTTGTTTTCATTTCAAATCTTTGCCTTGTCTATTTTTTTAAATTCTTCTCTTTTGGGAGTTGATGAGACTGTATTTATACATAGTCTCATCGTCCAAATCGGGCTTAAAATGCTTAAAATATCGTCAAAATACCCATATATGTGCCTGTGTTTGTTCATTGTGTATTTTAGGTACGGATATCGTGAATTCACCAAAAGATCAAAGGAATCAAGGAAAAACGAACACGGGAAACAAAGCCGCACAAAGAACCGGGCCCAAGTTTTGAATTTCCAAAAATAGTCCTTGAAGAATTGAAGATTGGCAAGTTTGGTCCCTCAACTATTGAAGACTTGTCACAAATGACCCTCCACTATTCATTTGTACAAGTTACATCCTTGAAGTTTGAAGACTTTACATGATAAGCCCTTGGAAATCACAAGAATTGCCATTTTAGTCCTTATTCATGGTTTAACTAAAACACAAGGACTGAATTTGTAAATGGCCAATAGATATTAACAAAGGATAAGAGAGTTTGCTGTTGAAAACTTGAAGTGAAGATATTTTGGAAGTCTGGGGGCCAAACCTGTTAAAACCAAACCCATATCCATTAATTACCCAACCAAACCCGTTTTACCCACCCATATTACCACCTTAACCCGACCAAGCCCAATACCCCAGCCCAAGTCAATGACCCAGTCAACCCCACTTAACCCGGAATTAATATTAACAAAAAATTGGAGGTAAACACTTTATTTAAAAACCCTTTCCCCTAATTAGCATCTAAACCTTCCCTGTTTAACCACTAATTCCCTATAAACCCTAAAACGAAATTGGCACAAACCAAAGGGTTTTGAGCCTATTATCTCCAGTTTGTTAATTAACCCACCTCTAACCAAAACCCACCAAAAAACACACTCTCTCGTGACCCCAAAGTGGACCCCCCGTCCTCCCCTGCTTCACTATTTTTAGCAACAATGGCATCTTTTGACTAAATCAACGACCAAGGCGTTCTCCTTGGTCCCCAAGGATAAAATGAACGAATTAGATCATTTCAAGCTAACTGGCATCACATGGAGCATTGACCAAGATTCTGAATTTTGAACTCAAGGGCATAATTGGATATTCACAGATTAGGGTTTAGTACTTGTAGTATTTTATTCAATGTTCTAGTAATTTCCAATTTGTAGTATATAAAAGGGTGCTTGTACCTTTTATTTAGTCGTTCCAGTTTTATGTATTATTTTTTTTACGAATTAATGAAAATGAAAAGTTCTTAAATTTGCATTCTACTGAGTTCCCAAGTTGTGTACTTGTTTTAGTTAACATCTATTTCATTCTAAAGTATTTTAAGGGTTTAAGTTTTCAGAAATTTTAAGTTGTTCAAGGAAATTTTCAAGAGACGTTTTTTTTTAAATATTCTTCAAGAATTCTGGCCAAGTAATGGTGGAAGTGAAAGTGGAAACCAAACTCTTGGTTTGATTTCTTTGAAGGTGTTTGTGATCTTCAAAGTGTGTTTTATTTCAAGGTTTTTCAAGGATTCATTACAAAAATCTGTTTTCATTAAATTTTTTTTTGCATAAGCCATAAGCTAAGCTTAATTTATAAGCTTGCTTATAGCTTATAGGCTTTAATCTCAGGTCACTGTTTGTGTTTACTTTTACTTTGGCAGGTTACAATAGCATCAAGCAACTTTCTTTCCATCCATTTCTCATTTTTGAAGACATTGTAGGTGTGTTTGGGACTGATGTAGTCCCCACACCATTTCTCTACATCAGCACTTCTCTACACTCTCATAAGCCCACAAACCAGCTCACTTGTTTGAAGGCATCAGCCAATTTGGTATGGCTTGAACCCAAATAAGTAGAAAGATTTGAATTTATGAGATTTATGAGTTTTGTGTAGAATCTGTTCTTGGTTTAATTTTATGGCTTGATTCTGCTTGTGTATGCTCTATATGCATGTTTAGGTAGATTTTAATCGATTTGGGTAAGATTAGATTGCTTTTAGTTTGTTAATTATTAGATTTCAGTTATAAGGGGGTGTTTGGGTTTACGGGTAAAAGTGAGTTTGGGTGACTCAACCCATTGAAAATCAGGCTAAACACACCCCTTTAGTTAGTTTGAGTAAAAATCAGTCATTGGTTTTAAGTCTTATAGGTTTTAAAAAGAGTTTGCATGTAAAAATTTGGTTTTCATAGCTCAAAAACATTAGGGTACTTTTCTGCCAGTTTTAGGTGATTTTTGCTTTCAAGTTTTGCTAGAATGTTAGGTATTAGTGGAATATAGGATATCATTTAGTCATCTAATCATTTGGGTAGTTTGTGTACTGGATTTGGAGCTTTAAAAGTTGACTTTGTGCATAGTAGACCAGCAAAAGTAGTCCACAGCCCCCATTTGCATTTTCATGTATATCAGCAACTGATCTTTGCCTTTTTTAGTGTGATATTTGCTTTGTGCTTGTGCTTTTTTCTGTTTATATTGACTCCCCACACTTCCATGAGTGTGGGGGTGCCTTTGTTTCCAAAAGACTCCAAGATTTGAGCTTGAAATCAAGCTAAATACCACCAGACCCGTTTTTTAATACAAGCAGTGGGAACTCCTTTCCCACTGCTAGCACTTGTGTTCCCACTGCTCTACTAAAAGACAGAAAACAAGAAAAGGTCACTATCAGCTTTGTTTTTTTTGTCTTTTGTGGGCAAATTTAGGAATTAGGACCTGATTCTTTTTGCATTATTTATATTATTTTGTTTTTGAATTTTCAGTATAATTTAATTTTAAGTTACTGTTCATTTAGTATTTTTTTAGGTTTAATTGTTATTTTAATTACTTTTTGTGATTTCTGTTTTTGTCTTGTAGTGTAAAAAAGTAATATATTTTAGTTTTAAAATTTTTCTTAGACTTAGAATAATATTTTAAGAGTTTTAGTATAAGAAATATTTACTGTTCACCTTTTTAATTATTTGTTTATAATTAAATTAGTTTAATTAGGGTTTAATTATTAACTAGTTTTGTCTTTTAGTGAAAATTTTTACTTTTTTCAAACTTTTTCAATTTTCTACTGTTCATTAGGGTAATTTAGGATTTTTAAAATTGTTAAATTAATTTTGGCATTACTTTATTATTTTTTAGGATTATTTTAATTAAAAAACAGTTTTTAGTGATTAAAAAATAGAAAAATAGTTTTTAAAATTTAGAAAAAATACTTTTTAGTCTTTAAATAATATAAGTTAGTTATTAGTTCAATAAATTAATATTTTGGGCATTTTGTTAATTATATTTAATTTTAGGGCTTTAATTAACATTAAAAATTGAATATTTAATTAATAAAAGGTTTTAAAATATATTTGTTGGATTTTTATTCTTATTTATATTATTTTAGACTTAGTTTAATCTTTTAATTAATTTTTAGGTTTAATTTTTAATTTCGTCACGTTTTACGTATTTACGTTCGCGTTTTACGTCAACGTCGTAGTTTAAATCGTAGTCGTAGCTCGTCTTTAATTTTTCTCTTCTCAACCAAAAACGTCACTAATCCAAACTTGATTTTATATATATTGGCACATTAATACACACACCTCCTTCGAGAATGAACCCGCATTTATTCGATTCTTCGGTTTTCCTAAATCGTCGAGTTTAATACTTGCCGCACTTATACGTTGTTTTCCTAAACGCGTATTTACTACACCTATCATTTTGGCGCCGCTGCCGTGGAGGTGTTTAGTGTGCCATTACTATTAGTATCGTGTTTGTGTGAGTAGTGCGTTTTTGCTTTTCATTTTTTGGAAAGCGTGAATATCGTACATACTCATTTTGTTATTTTTCTCTATTATAGTATAATATCCAAATAAATCGTGTTTAATTTTCCTAAATTAAACACACAACAATCTTTTACTATATTGTAGATATATTAGTTTTCGTTTTTCTTGTGAATATATTATTACTATATTGTACTACGTAAGAACAATAAATATACAAGTACTCCAAAAGCGTGAAAACGCAACCTTGATTCGGGATTTCATCACTCGATCATTGTATTCGAATCCAAAGCAAAAGTTTAAAGGCAAAATAGATAAATACTTTCGTGAGGCTTAATTTCAATTAACACAAACTATAAGGTGGGTATAAGGCGGTTGTATTTCACGACCTAAAGGAAAAAGGCTCTTAAGTGCTTCGCGCCGCCTCGTTTCCTCCGCTTGCTTGTGCGTGTTTTGAGAAAGAGGGCTAATCGAGGGTTTGCCGCCCAAGTATTATCTACGTATATTATATTTGCTTGTGTTTTCAAGATTAAACCCTCTTGAACGTTTTGGTGTTCCACCAACGTTCTAAAGTCATCGAGAACGTTCACTCCACGTGATCGTTTTCATTCTTTGAGGCTCCTTTAATCGAGAAAGTCGATTCGAGGAGAGATTTGTAGATTTGTGTCTACGTAATACATTCAAAAATCCAAAAAAATTAAAAAAAACAATCAAAAACCAAAAAAAATTGAAAAAATCGAAAAACCGCAAAAAGAATCTTCTTTGCTACCACCCATTCTACGCTTAGTGCATGCGCACTCGATCGAAGGATTATTCCAATTCTAGTGAAGCTTCGAATCGACGCAATCGTAATCGAAGGAATCGACGACGTAGACGAGAGTTAGAAACCGACGTTCCTAATATCGTTGTTGAAGAAACCGTAGAGGAGATGGCCGACAATCGTTCGATGATGGAATTGCTCCAAGCGCCCACCGAGGGTTATGGAGACGCGATCGTAATTCCCGCTATCGAGGCGGAGAATTTTGAGATCAAGAGCGGAATGCTTTCGTTGATTCAAGCTACGAAGTTTCGAGGTCGTGAAACCGATAATCCTCACGACCATATTCGGAATTTTGATCGTCTTTTGGCCACGAGCAAGTTTAAGAACGTCGACGCCGATGTCGTCAAGCTTATGCTTTTTCCGTACTCGCTCGATGGTGCCGCCAAGGATTGGTACTAGAAAGAGCCACCTAATTCTATAGTTACGTGGAAGGATCTCGTTTCCAAGTTCGTTAATTATTTTTTCCCACCGTCTAAGACAACGTTTTTCAAAAACGAGATTACGAAATTTGAGCAAAAACCGAATGAATCTTTTAGAGACGCGTGGGATCGCTTTAAGGAATTGCTTAGGCAATGTCCTCACCATGGTTTTTCCGAGTTGCACCAAATCGATACGTTTTACAACGGTCTTAATTTTCACGAACAAGACTCGTTGAATTCCGCCGCCGGTGGCAACTTTTTATGTAAGACTCCGAAAGATGCTTTGATAATTATCGAAAACCGATCCAAGGTTTACCAACTCCGCAACGCACCGAGTGTTGCCAATGTCGCCAATGTTAGTAGTTCTAATCGCGACATTGAGAGAGTTGATGCAAAAGTCGACAAGTTGACGAATGTGTTTACGTCTTTTCTCGTTGAGATGCAAAAGAAAGACGCTCCCGCTACGGTGAAAGCGGTTGAGGTTTCGTGTACGTTTTGTGGTGGACCTCATAATTATTACGAGTGTGCGGCTACGAATGGCCAAACGTCGAATGTGAGTGCGTTAAACAACAATTTTTCAAATCAAAATAACGCGGGTCCATCACAACAAGGCAATTATAACCAAGGCAACAATTTTCAAAACCGAAACAATTTTCAAGGAAATAATCAACAAGGAAATTTTTCGAATCAAAATCAAGGAGGTTATAATCAAGGTCGTAATATAACTTGGCAAAATCGAGATAACAATCAAGGAAATAATTTTTCAAGTGGGAATCAAAACAATTTTCAAAGAAGTAATCAAAACCAAGGGAACTTTAATTCTAATCAAAATAGTTCGTCAAACGATTTTCAAAATTACATGAAAACGAATGAGGCTAATATGAGACGATTAGAGGGAGAAATTGGTACTTTGAAAAACGACTTCACAAATACTTTGAAATTGCAAAACACGAAGATTGAGCAAGGGCAAATTGATATTAAAAAGATGTTTTCGGCCATTATGAACAAAGCCTCGGGTGCGTCATCGAGTTCGTTACCTAGTGACACCGTTGCTAATCCGAAAGAACAATGTAAAGCCGCCTCGTCTCGTGAGAAAGGTCGTGTGATTACCCCTAACCTTGAAGGATTCCGTGTTGTTTATCCCTCTCAACCCTCGACTTCTAAGACGTCTTCTTGTTCTAAAGTCGATGGGGTGAACGTGGCGACCAAGGAAAAGAGTGCACACCCTCATGTACCTCAAATTCCATCCACGGTTCAAAAAGAGAGCTTTGTCGACCTTACCAAAGTAACCCTTGAAGAAACTTGTGCTTCGATCCTTCTTAAAAAACCCCAAAAGGCGTATGCCGAGAAAGGAAAAGGATCCGGGCCAATTTCTACTACCTTGTGATTTTTCCGAGATTGAGGGATGTTTAGCCCTTGCCGATTTAGGTGCTAGCATCAATCTCATGCCTCATTCTCTTTGGAAATTGATGAGATTGCCTTCGCTTACCCCCACGAACATGACAATCGAGCTTGCAAATTGTACACCTTTAATACCAATTGGAATAGCCGAGGATGTCTATGTTAGGATTGGAAAGTTTGTTTTTCCCGTGGATTTCGTTATATCCGATTACGAGTGTGACCCTAAATGTCCCATTATTTTAGGCCGACCATTCTTATCGACGGCTCGAACCGTAATCGACGTTCACGAGGGGAGACTTACTATGAGATATGGGGATGAGAAAATAGACTTTTTCGCTAGAAAATCCCAAGGGTTTAATGAGAATGAAAAAACCGAGGTTTCAAAACCTAATGATTCAAATTCTAATGATTTCAAAATGTTTACTTTGGCGGAAAGAATGAAGCTTGATGCATGTTTTGAAAGAATTAAGAAAAACGGTTTTAAAGATGATGATTTTAATGATAAAGAATACGTGTACCTAATTCAAAAAGGTATGTGTAAATTTATGGATGAAAACTCACTTTGGGATGTTTTTAGCGAAACAAGTGAAACACCAATTCCGAAGGGTGACGTTAATGCCATCACGACAATGACCAAAATGGATTCGTCTTTACCACCTTCGAAGGACCACGTCTTTGAGGCTTCAACTTCTAACTCCATCGAAGTGCCTCCTTTGCCTAACCCAACACCCGTTGAGGCTAAAGGGTTTATCGACATCGATCCTCTCGTCTTAGAAAAGTCACCTAAGCATAGTCATTTGACTTGTAAGTCCATGGTTGTGAGTGCTCACATCGACTCTTTCTTTGACGATGACGATGGCGATTTTGCCGAGCTTGATCACGTACTTAGACATCCACATGCTATTTTTGATTCTCCTAAGAAGAAACATGTGAAGTACGATGATTATGAGTTTGATCCCGAGATTGAGGAAATCATTGAACGAGAGCTAGCTCTTATGCCTTCACTTCCACCTACGAGTGAGGTCGACCTTTCCAAAATCGAGGATGAACTTAATGAGTTGGAACGTCTTATTTTTGATGACGAACCAACTCATGTGACCACTAAGAATCTAATTCTCGAGGAGTTACCTAATCAACACTCCTCATTTGAGAATGACGTTTACCACATTCGTGAGGATCTAACTTATCAACGATCCCCACAAAAGAATGATGGTTTCGTGCTTGATCGTGATCTCTTTGAGAGAGTTTCTAAGATACTCAAGGAGGGGAATGACAAACCTTGGTTTGACAAGCCTATCTTTGATGAAGAAATCGATGAGATCGACGTTCATGAGGATGACGAGTATGTAGACCCCGAGGGGGCGGTGTTCTTTATTGACAAACGTTTTGAGAACTTTTATAATCCACCACCCCCTCCCACCAATGACTTAAATGTGAGGATTTTTAGCGCGACCAATTTTTAATTTGACACGCCAAATATTTTCGACATTATCAAATCGGGTTTTCATAGAGAGTTTTTAAACGATGAAAAAGGAAAGGATTTTAAAAATGTTTTAAAAGAATTTTCTACAAGTTTAACTCCGTCATCACATCGTTATATGAGTGCTACCACCTCGTCTACTCCTTTTGACGATGGCGTGTGTGGTTTTAGTGTGGGGGAAGCCCCAAATGTTCCCTCACATTTCTCCACCGAGGACGAGATTTACGATCCCGGAATTGCTTGTAAAGGGAAATCTCGGTCTTCCACCGATGCAATAAATGGAAAATCTTTTCGTTTGCTTGGTGTGAGTCTACCTCGAGTAGCTCATAAGTTTGCCTTACCCATTGCCCCACCTTTCTACTTCTTATCACTTTTCTTCTACCCCATTGGGGTTTGTGTTGGAGTAGCGTTGTTCCGTCTTTCATCCAAAAACGAAGACGCTATCTTTGACCCCGGTATACGTTTATCGGGTTTTTAAAGTACTCCATGTACTTTTGGGCATTGTTTATCATGTAAGCCCCATAAAAAATGACCATACCAAGATTATCCCTAAATGATCACATTTATGGGGATTCGAGTCGAGCTTTTGACTCGGTTATCAAAAACAAGGTGCCTCGTGGGGGATTCTCATGCTTATCCTTGTAAATATTATCGCTTTCTTAGTTAATGTAACGAGGGGACTTGTGCTCTTCCTACCTTTGTTCCGTGGTTGTTTGTGATTGTGATTCATTAGGTTCATCGTCATCATTGAAGCCTCTCGTGTTCGTTTTACGGATCACTCGAGCTTCGATCGTTGCCTTTGGAGATTCTGATATCCGATGATATCCTTTTATGTTCTAACATTTATCTTATTAGCATAATTCATAAACGGCTTTTAGGTTATTCGTTTTACCCTTTCCATGCTCGAGATTAAGCATTCGACTTCGTCTCTAGTATAGGGGTGTTTTCACCCCTAGACTCGAAACATTGAGGACAATGTTTAGTTTTAGTATGGGGGGTGAGTAGATACTTCACCTTGCTTACGTCAACACGCAATCCAATATTCATCTTTTTGTTATCGTTTTGTTGCAAATAAGGCTAAAAATGGCCAAATTTTAAAATTTTTCTAGTTTTTCATAAGTGTTTAAGACACGAATGTAGGTTTTCCGATGGTGAGAATAAGAGTAATTTTTGACTCGACCGTGCGTGTTGAGCACTTAGCTTCAATTCCTTAACTTTTTAGGCTAAGTCTCTTAAATAAGGACGAGAAATGATAGAGTTATTTATAAGTCTCATAATCGTCACGATCTTATGTGTAGTAATTATTAGCTTATTCTCCCAACGCTTTTGCATAATAAATTGTTAATAAATATTGATTTGGCGGTTTAGTCACTATTGTTGGGTTTCTAATTTTTTTTATAGCTTCCATGTAATTAAATTGGGAAAACATTAAGGTATCGCCAGCGTCACGGTTTTGAAGTATTGGCACCCGAATAATCGAAAGCTTCACCTAATAATAAGATTTCAAGTGCTCACCTAAATTAAGCAAAAATTTGAAGCTCACAAGGCCGAAAAATCTATGCCCAAATTGAAAGTGAATCAAGCCTTAATCTTCGAAGCTTTAAAGATCCAAAATTCGCCTTAGCGTGAGGATATACGTCTTTGGCTAATAAAACCACCGATGAGGCGGATAATAAAAGGCAAGGCAAGACCGAAGTCATAATAAAAGCTTCATGGCGAAGTTGAATAAAAGATGGAGGTAAACCAAAGATAATAAGGCCCTTCCGTTAGGGGGCGTATAAAAGTCTTGGTAATAAGTCTCATGTTCAAAACCGTTATAAAATCGTGTTTATCGATCCTTCTTGTTGACTTAATTTTTTAACATCGTTGTCTATTGGGATGAATTATTGATTTAATGATTTTGGCTACACCGTTAAGTTTCTATTTTTAGACTTAATCTCTATTCACTCATAAGTCAATGATGTATCCTCGTGATCATTAAGACAAAAATAAAATATAAGAGATACCAAGTAGGAATAAGGGAGTTTAGGTTCGTAATTAACACTCATAAGATGTGATCGTGTTGCTAACTTATAATAACAATGATCTCGTTACACGCTTAGCATGGAATTGGGTGAAAATCGAGGACGACGAAATTATTTCTAACGAAGCATTCACGTGTTCTTGTTCTATGATCCCAAAAGTCACATTCTCGTGATGAAAACATTACATTATGTCTAAAACACGTGTAGTAGTTTATTTAATGTCTTCAATAAAAGTCATCATAAAATGAATTTTGGAAGTGCTACGATACTTAATTCTAGCATTGCGTGAGGACACGGCAATGGTTTAGTATGGGGGAGTGATGAGACTGTATTTATACATAGTCTCATCGTCCAAACCGGGCTTAAAATGCTTAAAATATCGTCAAAATACCCATATATGTGCCTGTGTTTGTTCATTGTGTATTTTAGGTACGGATATCGTGAATTCACCAAAAGATCAAAGGAATCAAGCAAAAATGAACACGGGAAACGAAGCCGCACAAAGAACCGGGCCCAAGTTTTGAATTTCCAAAAATAGTCCTTGAAGAATTGAAGATTGGCAAGTTTGGTCCCTCAACTATTGAAGACTTGTCACAAATGACCCTCCACTATTCATTTGTACAAGTTACATCCTTGAAGTTTGAAGACTTTACATGATAAGCCCTTGGAAATCACAAGAATTGCCATTTTAGTCCTTATTCATGGTTTAACTAAAACACAAGGACTGAATTTGTAAATGGCCAAAAGATATTAACAAAGGATAAGAGAGTTTGCTGTTGAAAACTTGAAGTGAAGATATTTTGGAAGTCTGGGGGCCAAACCTGTTAAAACCAAACCCATATCCATTAATTACCCAACCAAACCCGTTTTACCCACCCATATTACCACCTTAACCCGACCAAGCCCAATACCCCAGCCCAAGTCAATGACCCAGTCAACCCCACTTAACCTGGAATTAATATTAACAAAAAATTGGAGGTAAACACTTTATTTAAAAACCCTTTCCCCTAATTAGCATCTAAACCTTCCCTGTTTAACCACTAATTCCCTATAAACCCTAAAACGAAATTGGCACAAACCAAAGGGTTTTGAGCCTATTATCTCCAGTTTGTTAATTAACCCACCTCTAACCAAAACCCACCAAAAAACACACTCTCCCGTGACCCCAAAGTGGACCCCCCGTCCTCCCCTGCTTCACTATTTTTAGCAACAATGGCATCTTTTGACTAAATCAACGACCAAGGCGTTCTCCTTGGTCCCCAAGGATAAAATGAATGAATTAGATCATTTCAAGCTAACTGGCATCACATGGAGCATTGACCAAGATTCTGAATTTTGAACTCAAGGGCATAATTGGATATTCACAGATTAGGGTTTAGTACTTGTAGTATTTTATTCAATGTTCTAGTAATTTCCAATTTGTAGTATATAAAGGGTGCCTGTACCTTTTATTTAGTCGTTCCAGTTTTATGTATTATTTTTTTTACGAATTAATGAAAATGAAAAGTTCTTAAATTTGCATTCTACTGAGTTCCTAAGTTGTGTACTTGTTTTAGTTAACATCTATTTCATTCTAAAGTAGTTTAAGGGTTTAAGTTTTCAGAAATTTTAAGTTGTTCAAGGAAATTTTCAAGAGACGTTTTTTTTAAATATTCTTCAAGAATTCTGGCCAAGTTATGGTGGAAGTGAAAGTGGAAACCAAACTCTTGGTGTGATTTCTTTGAAGGTGTTTGTGATCTTCAAAGTGTGTTTTATTTCAAGGTTTTTCAAGGATTCATCACAAAAATCTGTTTTCATTAACTTTTTATTTTTTTGCATAAGCCATAAGCTATAGCAGCTTAATTTATAAGCTTGCTTATAGCTTATAGGCTTTAATCTCAGGTCACTGTTTGTGTTTACTTTTACTTTGGCAGGTTACAATAGCATCAAGCAACTTTCTTTCCATCCATTTCTCATTTTTGAAGACATTGTGGGTGTGTTTGGGACTGCTGTGGTCCCCACACCATTTCTCTACATCAGCACTTCTCTACACTCTCATAAGCCCACAAACCAGCTCACTTGTTTGAAGGCATCAGCCAATTTGGTATGGCTTGAACCCAAATAAGTAGAAAGATTTGAATTTATGAGATTTATGAGTTTTGTGTAGAATCTGTTCTTGGTTTAATTTTATGGCTTGATTCTGCTTGTGTATGCTCTATATGCATGTTTAGGTAGATTTTAATCGATTTGGGTAAGATTAGATTGATTTTAGTTTGTTAATTATTAGATTTCAGTTATAAGGGGGTGTTTGGGTTTACGGGTAAAAGTGAGTTTGGGTGACTCAACCCATTGAAAATCAGGCTAAACACACCCCTTTAGTTAGTTTGAGTAAAAATCAGTCACTGGTTTTAAGTCTTATAGGTTTTAAAAAGAGTTTGCATGTAAAAATTTGGTTTTCATAGCTCAAAAACATTAGGGTACTTTTCTGCCAGTTTTAGGTGATTTTTGCTTTCAAGTTTTGCTAGAATGTTAGGTATTAGTGGAATATAGGATATCATTTAGTCATCTAATCATTTGGGTAGTTTGTGTACTGGATTTGGAGCTTTAAAAGTTGACTTTGTGCATAGTAGACCAGCAAAAGTAGTCCACAGCCCCCATTTGCATTTTCCTGTATATCAGCAACTGATCTTTGCCTTTTTGAGTGTGATATTTGCTTTGTGCTTGTGCTTTTTTCTGTTTATATTGACTCCCCACACTTCCATGAGTGTGGGGGTGCCTTTGTTTCCAAAAGACTCCAAGATTTGAGCTTGAAATCAAGCTAAATACCACCAGACCCGTTTTTTAATACAAGCAGTGGGAACTCCTTTCCCACTGCTAGCACTTGTGTTCCCACTGCTCTACTAAAAGACATAAAACAAGAAAAGGTCACTATCAGCTTTGTTTTTTTTTGTCTTTTGTGGGCAAATTTAGGAATTAGGACCTGATTCTTTTTGCATTATTTATCTTATTTTGTTTTTGAATTTTCAGTATAATTTAATTTTAAGTTACTGTTCATTTAGTATTTTTTTTAGGTTTAATTGTTATTTTAATTACTTTTTGTGATTTCTGTTTTTGTCTTGTAGTGTAAAAAAGTAATATATTTTAGTTTTAAAATTTTTCTTAGACTTAGAATAATATTTTAAGAGTTTTAGTATAAGAAATATTTACTGTTCACCTTTTTAATTATTTTTTATAATTAAATTAGTTTAATTAGGGTTTAATTATTAACTAGTATTGTCTTTTAGTGAAAATTTTTACTTTTTTTCAAACTTTTTCAATTTTTTACTGTTCATTAGGGTAATTTAGGATTTTTAAAATTGTTAAATTAATTTTGGCATTACTTTATTATTTTTTAGGATTATTTTAATTAAAAAATAGTTTTTAGTGATTAAAAAATAGAAAAATAGTTTTTAAAATTTAGAAAAAATACTTTTTAGTCTTTAAATAATATAAGTTAGTTATTAGTTCAATAAATTATTATTTTGGGCATTTTGTTAATTATATTTAATTTTAGGGCTTTAATTAGCATTAAAAATTGAATATTTAATTAATAAAAGGTTTTAAAATATATTTGTTGGATTTTTATTCTTATTTATATTATTTTAGACTTAGTTTAATCTTTTAATTAATTTTTAGGTTTAATTTTCTATTTCGTCACGTTTTACGTATTTACGTTCGCGTTTTACGTCAACGTCGTAGTTTAAATCGTAGTCGTAGCTCGTCTTTAATTTTTCTCTTCTCAACCAAAAACGTCACTAATCCAAACTTGATTTTATATATATTGGCACATTAATACACACACCTCCTTCGAGAACGAACCAGCATTTATTCGATTCGTTGGTTTTCCTAAATCGTCGAGTTTAATACTTGCCGCACTTATACGTTGTTTTCCTAAACGCGTATTTACTACACCTATCAGGAGTTCTTCTCTTCATCCCTCATAATGCCTAACTCTTCCATTCCTAACCTTGACATTTCTTTGTCACAATCCTCTCAACCTAAAGCTTCTTCTTCTAAGCTTTCAAAGAAACCGAAAATCTCGGTTCGACCCGTTTGGATAAAAAAGAACAAGAATCCTCATGATTCTTCTTCTCCAAAATCCTCCAAGAATTCTTCTTTCTCTCCGATTAAATATTGAATGAGACTTACTCTATAAATCCAATTACCGGAGAAAAGGAAATTCTTCCACCACCACCTAAACCTTTCAACTCTCCGCAACTCAATGACCTATCTTCATTTCCTAATCTCACTAGGCATTGTGAAAACATCTCTTATCCATTATCTCCCTCTCCACCAAACTCTCATTTTGATGGACCTCCCCCATCTAACGACTTTGTTTAGCATCATGGCTCCTCGTGTGCTTGTTTTTGATTTCAACAAATTGAACTTGCTCATATCTATGACAAGCTAAATTTTCTTGAATTCCTCCTCACTCGACCTCCTCTCAAAGTTTTCGTTCCCGTGAACAAACCTTCGAATGATGCTTCCTCGTCTTTCTTTTCCAACTAAGGCACATTTTGTACTTTAGTTGTTTGAGTCAATAAAACTTAAGCAATCTTGGAAGATTATCACTATTAGAGTAGCCTATGCTTTGTGGTTTATTTTCCATATTTTTTGCTTTAAATATTCATATTGTGTGTATGCATATTTTTCTTGTATGTTATTTCATATTTGTGTAATACGAATGTTATGTGTGTTATCTTTCCCGCTAATTATTTTTCACACATTTTTTAAATAGTTGATCATGGTTAAAACTTACAATTAATTATGGGTGATTTCATAAATTCTAAATTTTAACCCTTGACATTTTAATCATCTTTGATTGGTTTGGATGTTTCTTTTCTTCCTTTATTCCACCAATTGAACTATGATGTTGTCAACACACACTCTGTGAACATACTTAGCAAATACTTGCTTCTAATTTGAGATTTATTTTCCTTCTCCCTCTCAAGTTAGTTATTAGGTAGTGCACATATATACATTGGTGTTTCTTTTCTTTCTTCTAACCTTTGTGTAGAATATCACCTTAGCTCATTTACTTGGTGCCCCAAGCAAGGGGGAGTAAGCACTAAGGGGGAGCTACTAGCAAATTCCGGTTCTTTTCTTCTTCAAAGACTTGTGCTAACCTTTTTTCTTCGACAAAGGGGGAGAAATGATATTGTTAAACTCGTTAATTCGAATAATCTTGTGTTTTACGTAAATAAGTTTATAGTTTGTCGTAATCAAAAGGGGGAGATTGTTAATGCAAAGCAATGCCTAAAAACATTGTTAGTATTAATTAATCTTTCTTAGTTTTGATCATTATAAATTACAAAGACATTTATTGTCAAACACAATCATAAAACAAATTATCTAACAAACACTATCATCAAGGTAATAATCATTACACCAACATATCTTAATCATGCTTAGTGATCATAAAAGTGATTATCCTTAAAACTCACTTTTGTCAAATGTAACAGAAGATTTTTAATAAACTTTATTTTTAAGAAAATGTTTTATTAAAATGAAAATGTAAATTTGAATATGGCATATTCCAAATGCCATAATAATATCCTTTGAAGGTTTAAACAACCTCAGATATTTTAAATTCACTAAAAAACAAAAAGGCGATTCCTTAAGTACCTATGTAGTTCCCTGTCGATAAGGAACCGCCTGGGTAGCTAAGGAACCGCCCTCAGCTAGTCGTTGGGATTTGTCTTCTATAAATAGTGGATCAAATCTGCATTTTCATTAACCCTTTTTGGACATCTCTTTTAGCCTTCTTTCTCCTATCTAATCCTAGTCATTTGTGAATGATCACTTAATGTGTTAAGTATGTTTACTTATGATTATCCTCTTGATCTCCTTCTTTACCTTGTCCAAAGAGAAGATCACTCACACACTTGTGATGTGATTAAAGATGAAGCCTTGATGAAGATCATCCTCTCCTAAAGATCTAGTCATGTTCATCATTTGTTTATTTATGTCTTGTGTAGATCCAATATATTTTTGAATACTTGGACTAGTTGTGTTCATCTAAGCTATGTGTGAATACGTGGATTAGAGTTGTGTAAATAATTTGCATATGTGTGTGCTTGGATTTGTGTTGTGTAGATCCAAGCTACATGTGTGTACTTGGATATGTTTAGTTGAGTTGTAATAAGTTGTGTTAGTTCTCACTAAACTATAAAGTGATGTGGTTGTGTCTTGTGAGTTCTCACTAAACTATAAACTGATGTGTAGTTGTGTCGTGTGAAGCTCTCACTTAGCTTCAAAGTCAAGAGTCGTGAAGATTGGTTCTAGCTTTGGATTACAACTCGACATCTAGCCTTGTGTCGGAAAATGGTGAATTAGGCAACATTGTGAAGATTGGTTCTAGCTTTGGATTAGAACTCGACATCTAGCCTTGTGTCATAAAATGGTGAAGTGGGCGACATTGTGTAGATTGATCCTAGCTAAGATTAGGTCTCGACATTTAGCTTAGTGTCAGAAAATAATGTAAGCGACGTTGTAAGGTTTTTTCCGCCAAGAAGGGAGCTTCTGGATATAGTGGAAATCTCGAGTAAGGAGTACTCGAGGAGTAGAGTAGGAACGAGGATAGAGCCTCGTTGCCGAACTACTATAAATCTTTGTCTTCCTACTAGGTTGTTTCTTTCCTTACTCATTACTTACATTCAACATCATTACACTTATTACTTATTGTTAATGCATTAGAACTGAACCTAATCATTATACAACTAGCTTTCAAGTAAAAGATAGTTTTGGCACTCACCTAATTGAAAGGAATTTGAATTAGGAGATAAACTAACAAGAAACTATTCAACCCCCCCCCCCTCCCCCTTCTAGTTTCTACAGATGCATTTGTGTTGTGTGATGACATATAATAGAGAATGATATATATTAAAATGTAGTTTATGAAGTAAGTGATGCAAACTTACAACACGTGTAGTACCATTTTACACATATTGTAGTGAAGTAATTTGTAATATAAGACGTGTAGTGGTGAGTACTGGGGTAAGATTATACAAACATTTTCCCTACAATTTGTTAAAGCGGGTATTATTGAAGTCCGATATTTTAAAAGTTATGTTCTGCGAAGATTAGACGTAAAACATGAAAAATAAAACGCTTAATATGTAACTAAAATTTTAGTCTTCGGAATAGGTTAATAGTTTATTTAAAGTTTATTTACGATGTATGTCTAATGACGGTGTTTAAACAGATGTTCATTAAATTAATGATATATGACGTAAGCAAAAATATCAAAAGTCAGAAAGATTACAGTCCGTACCCGTTATGAAAACTTTGTCCTCAAAGCTTGAGATGAAGTCACTCATCCAGTGAACAAGTGATGATACTTTTTCTTGAACGAGTCTTCTTGTTCCCACGTGAACTCAAGTTAAACTTATAGGTGATATACGTAAATTCATTTAATATTTAGTAATTCATTGGATTTCTTAGACAATCTAGTTTTAATGCAAAGTAGATTTCAACTGGATTATTCTTGATTTAATTAAACGCTATTGAAATAATAAATTAAATGAGCTTATAATCATTTTATCAAATCTATCAAGTAAAATTTTATTTTGTAACGCATCAGTTCTCAGATTTGCACAGTCTTTTACAATTTACAAATTAACTCCCGTTTTCAATTAAATTTTATATATCCCAAAAATAAATTTTGATTAATAAATAATATAATTTATTATCATTTAAGGTCGGGAAAAATTCCCGTTTGTCACACTCTATCCGTGTTATTTTGAGTTTCATTCTAGAAACTTGATCGTTGTTACCAGGTTGAGAAGCGTCAAGAAGGTCGGAGCGCAATAGGTAAAGTTAGAATGTATTAGAAAGTTTGATAGGTCGATCTGACAAAGCGGTAATGGTTCATAGAACAAATAAAGGACAATTAGAAGCGAATAAATTTAGTAAGTCATCAACTCCGAAAGTCAATATAGGGTTCACTACAGATAGCTTGTTAAGCTCATGTTGATTGGTGTTTATTTGGAACAATTCATGCAACAATTCATGAATCGCATAAAGTTCAATAATCTATTGTCAAATGTGATATGGTAACGCTAAAAGGACAAAATAACAATAAAATATTTTGGACGAACCATGAGTCAAAAGGTGCACGCTCCATAGTCACGTCGAATGTACTTAATCCCACTTGTTTATAAATTGTTATTTACATCGATAAGATTCCTAATCCATGTAAATAAAAATTTATAATTCATGATACGGTGACCTATGATTTCTTTATTCAAACAAAAAAGCGTCCTAATTCGTTTCAATAAAGATTTCATAGCCCATCCTACTCAAATATTTCCGACAAGGCTTACCATCGAATAAAATATCTAAGAAAATAGATATTACCAAGAGAGTTTACAGCCAGTTTATTTATAACTTTCGTATTCAGACGTCCCATACCATCTCAATACAAAACCATAAATAAGCTTTTGGTCCGGAGGCTTATGATTTTACATTCAGATGTCTCATTCCATCTAAAGATGAAATAATAATTAAGTTATGGTCAAAAGACTCATGTTCCATATTCAAATGTCCCATTCCACTTAAATATGGAGTCATAAGTACCCTGATTTGAGTCCCACCGCACCATTTAGACAAGCAAACTATCCAAATAATACCACATGAAATTACCAAAAGCAAAACGTATGAGTTGTTCATAAGTCGTGTCCCATAAGTAGACGTCCAAATTATGTGCGCTAAAATATGTATCAAACAAGAAAGTCATATATAATATAATGTATATTATAGTAGTTATCAAATAGGTATAAGGAACTATCAGCGTATAAGCTTAAACAAATACAACAAGCACTCATGAAATAACAGATAGAGGAATCACAAACATGCAAAACAAGGTATTCACATATTATTAGAATATCACATCATTGTTCGGGCCATCATTCTTCAGAAGCCATTCTATAAACGTTTAATGAGTGAGGACACTTTAAATCGTAAACCCAACCACTCAGTCAGAACGTTATATCGAGATAGAACATCTTTAGTACAAAGCTCCCTACTAACATGACATGTTCATACTCCAAATAAGGTTTTATTAAATATCTTAAGTATTTTAAAAGTTTCATAAAGATATTTACAGTTTAGATCTTTTAGTTCTAAAAGTTACGCTTTTAGTCTCTATTTTTCACATATAGTAGCGGATTAAACAATCGTAATATGTAAAGCACGTATAGGATTAGTATATAGTACTGATGAGACTGCAATTATACATGGTCTCATCGTTCTCTTTGAGCTTTAAATGCTATTAAATGTCATAAAATACCATATTATATGCTTGTGTTTGTTACTTGTGTATTTTAGGTATGGATATCGTGAAAAAGATAAAAGATCACAAGAAACAAGCAAAACGAACACGAGAAACGAAGTCGCACAATGAACCGGACCCAAGTTATGATTTTCCAAGAAAAAGTCCTTGAAGATTTGAAAATATACAAGAAAGGTCCTTCATCATTGAAGAAATGACACTTTATACCCTTGTATATTCATAATTACAAGTTTTGTCCCTAAAGATTGTCAAAATTACAAAAAGGTCCCTTAACTTTGAAGAATTGGCAAGATTAGTCCCTACAAAATGAAGACTTGTCAATATTAGTCCTCCTCAAAGTCAATCACACAAGAATAGACCTTCAAGTTTCATGAAAGTGCAAGATTAGCCCTTCAAATATCAAGAAATTACAAAACAAGCCCTTGAAAACACTTTGGTAAAGTTTTTGTGGCAAAAGTATAAAAAGGGAAACTTGTATTACAAAGGGGATACGTTTTGTTGGCTGAATAAACATGATATACATCTTTTGCCAAAATACAAGGACCAAAGCTGCCACACCAAACTTTCAAACACACAAACACACGCCAAACATACTTAACCCATCTTTTTCGGATCAAAAGTTACCACTGTTCATGTTCTTCACCCTAGTAACAGCCCCACTTAAACAAAGGGTAAAATCCAATTACCCCATCCCACGTGTGATTCACCCTCACACGTTCATATCCCACACTTCACATCATCCATCCCATCACCATAGACCCCACCCGAGTTCCCTTTCTACCAATGAATACACGGCTTCCTCTCCAAGGAATGCCACATGGACAAATCAACCACCCATAGATAATACTTGGTCCCAAAGGCAAAAAGGAACGGTTTGGATCATTTTAGACAGCTCCTACACCTCAAACGCATCCAAAGCACTCAAGGGAAATTCTGGGAATTTCTAGCTAGGGTTTACATGTATTTCTAGTTCTAGAATCATCATATGAGTAGTATAAAAGGAGGCCTCAACCTGTGAGAGTACCTTTATTCCATTTTCTAGCATTTTCTGTTGTAATTCCTTTCAAGTCAACATAAAGTATGGTATTTTGCGTTTTGCAATTGTGATTCCTTTTATATTGATTGAAGTTGGTGTTAGGTGTTAGAGTCCGAGTTCCACAATCATTAGAAAGTTGTTTTGGTGGTTTATGTTGGCCACATTTTGTTTTGTTTAAGTTTTCAAAAGATTTTGAAAGTTTCTGAAAAGGTGTTTTGATCTAGGGTTCAAGGCTTGATTATTCAAGGCCCTTGAAATCTAGGTGTTAGAATCCATTCATTGGCTGCCCAAGACCTTAGTTCTTGAGTGGTTGGCTTGGACTTAGGGTAGTAAAGTTTTTACAAAGGTTTGAAAAGTGGTTCATCCCACTACTTGTGTTAGATCCCCCTGCTTTCATTATTTATTGTACTAACCCCTAACCAAAATCCATAGGCTATTAAAAGCTTGTTATCAGCAAGCGTGTGAAGAGTTTTAGGCCTTTGGTGAGGCTGTTTGCTTATTTGTGTTGAAGATCCAATCATTGAAGGTCTAGGTTCAATTATTGAACCATCAACAAACCTTCACCTTTGTCTAAGGACCCTAGGTGTGTTTTAGCCGTTGAATCACACTCTAGGGAGCTTTGCTGACTTCCCCTAGGAAGTTATGGGGAAGAGGTGCACTCTCTCTTACTTTCTCTCTTAGAAATTTTGCTAGAAATCTGCTATTATTAAGTTGCTATGTGATTTTGTGCTCTTGTGTTTGTGCTGCTTGTTTTATTGTTTAAGTTTGCTTAGTGTCACCTAGTTGAGGTATTTGAACCATAAAATAAGTAGGTTATTTGGAAAAATAAAAAGTTTCTTTGAAAAAGTACTAAAAAAGTCTGTTTGTGATTTTTAGGATCAAAAGGCCTTGTGCCCTTGGTTCTTAGGGTTGGTTTTCATTAAACAAGTGTTTTTAAGCAAGGTTTGGTCACTGGTTAAGTTTCATTAGGTTTGGAAAAGGTTTTGCAAGTTTTCATAAAAATCTGCCTAAGTGTTTTGAATTTGGTCAAACACATCAGCAGCTCTCAAATCTTCATTTGTTGGATTGAGGGTCTGAAATTTGGTTTGCAAGTAGTCTAGGTTGATGTGCATTTGTGCAATATTTGGTTGAGTAATTTGGTGGCTTATTGAGTGAGTTTTAGCTTATTAAAGTTGGTTGAAGTGGTTATTTGCATCAACAAAAGTGACCACTTGATTTGGACTTGCATTTGGATATCTAGTGCTTGCCCTACTATATTGTTGATTGTTATTGGTTTATTGGCTGCTTGTTGTTTTATTTCAAGTCTTACTTGGTTATTTGCAAAGCTCATAAGCCAACTGGCCTATAAGCTTATATCTACCAAAATCCACGTCAAGTTAACCAACTGGTTAGCTTGATTCAAGGGATTCATCCTTGAGTCCTTCACAAAAAAGGCTTAAAACAAGCTTATTAACATCCCTGAACACTTGGAACAATTTTCATCAAGTTTGACTTTTGGTCAAATAAGCTCAATTTGGCTTAAATTTCTGTTTAGCTTATTGGTACATGCAACAACTTGGTTTTTGTAATAGGTATCATTTTTCTCAGCTTAATATCAGTTCTGGAAGGTTTCAGCTTATTTGGTTAAGGTTTTGCTAGAAAACCAACTTATTTGGCTTTTTCAGCCAGCTTATTGGCTTCTACAGCTTATTTCACTGGACTTTTTGGGATTTTTTTGTTGATTATTCTTAGTTAAGCAATTTGAGAGCTTTTTCAAAAAGAATCAGCTTCTGAAACCTCCTAGAACTCAAACCCGACTATTTTGTCTTTTAGTGAAAAAGCTTAATTCAAGTTTCTGGCTTATTTCTTGTTCTTTTTCAGAATTTCTTTTTGCAAATAAGTTAAAAATCTCATAAGAAGGTTGTGTGTTTAAGCAGGGCTTATGGCATCACCTTATTGCTTAATGGGCTTATTGGCCCAATAAGGATAAGCTTATTGACTGATAAGCTGTGATAAGCTCATATTCAGCTTTTGGGCCTTAGACTTTTGTGTTTAAAATTGAATTTTGAGTTGGGCTGTGCTTTTCTAGAGATTTTTGTGAACTTTTTGTTTTTGGGCTGAAAAGCCCAATAGATTTGGACTGTTTTTGGTTTTAGCCCATTTGGGGTCCAATAGGGGTAATTTGGTAATTTGACTTTCATTTTATTATTATTTAGGTTAAAATAAACTAGTTTGCAAGTTTTTAGATTTTTTAAATTTTTTTTATTTTCAATATTTTTTTAATATTTTATTTTAGTTTTTAATTCTTTTTAATTGACTTTAATAGGTCTAAAAATTTGGAAAAATACTTTTTAGATTCATTAAGTTACTTTTGAGTTTTACAAGTAGAAAAATCTTTGTTTGGGCTTTTTGTTAATGTATTTGATTTTTAGGGCTTTAATTAGCATTTAAAAATTAAATATTAATTAATTTAAAAAGTTTCAAAAACTTTTGATCATTTGTAAACCTTAGTTTGATTTTTAGGAACTTTTGGCAATTTTTTGGGAATTTTTTGAGCAAGCTTTAATTTTGTCACTTTTTACGGTTTTACGTTTTTACGTCGTAGCTTGTTTTTATCGTATCCGTTATTTTCTTTTCTCCCCTTTTCTTTCTAATCAATATTAATCCAAAGCTTACAAATTTTTCACACACAATCAACCTCATTGGGAAACGAACTTACTTTGGGTCATTAGTGTTTGATTTTCATAAATCATCACTTAATACTTACCGCTTTTACGCTTTGTTTTCCTAAACAAACGTAATTTTACCACAATCAAGTACTATCATGTATTCTAAATTCATAGAATTATAAATGTGCATTTAAATCTTATAGTTATGCATGCTCTATATGAAAAATGTTCTCTATGTACGTCCCCAAAAATCCAGTTTTTGTAATTATTTTAATCCGGTTATATTCCAGAAATTCAAAAATGCTTATATTGTTCTGGTTCTCTATAACCATTGCTTTGATACCAATCTGTGACACCCCAAATTAGACATGCAGCGGAATGAACTTGGGTGTCACTTCGTAGATTACAGAACAAATGGCATACTAAGTATAGATCATAAAAATATGTCTTTTAAATAAATGTTACAAATATTGTCTTAGTACAAACAGTTGAAATGGTGAATATCAGTTTGTTACATATATCCTAGTGAAAAATAGATCCTCCAATCATTATTATGCTCCTAAATGATACTTAATCCATACTCATACAAACCAGCTTAATTATCTCAGAAAAACATGCTTAAAACGGTCAACATAAAGTTGGTGAATTCATAATTTTGGTAAAATCATAGTTCAGGACCGCAAGATGTTCCACATAGTAATGCACAAGCAAATACTGCAAAGCAATTACATTTCCTTAATGCATGTGATCTGAAGCTAGACGATCGTAGGTGTCCACATAGTATCAACTAATAGGGAACACCCAATGTACGCTCTCAAAATATCCGACATGGTATACATTTATTGTCTTGGCCTAGACATAGTGAGTGTTACTCACCCAAACGGTTAAAAAATCAAAGTAATCATAAAAAAACGGGCGAAAACACAGAAAAACTGATAAAAACATAAAATCTAATGAAAACGTATAAATACAGACAGAAACGTTAAAATACAAACGAAAACATAAAAAAAACTGATGATAAAGTTAAAATACTGACGAAAACGTTAAAAGCCTAACGAAAACGTTAAAAGATTGACGAAAACATAAGAATACTGACGAATACGTAAAAAACTAACGAAAATACTGACGAGAACATAAAAAATCGGACGCAAGTGTAAATTTTTTGACGAAAACATAAAAGACTGGAAAAAAACATAAAAAACAAACGAAACGTTAAAAAGCTGATGGAAACGTAAAAATCGAATAATAGCGTAAAAACCGACTAAAACTTAAAAACTAAACGAATATAGCTAAAAAGGTACGAAAATGTTAACAAATATAAAAACATTATAATATAGTGGGTGACTTGTAACACCCCCATTTTACTTATACGCAACGGAACATTGATCTGGGGTATTACTTCATAGAACACAAGTCACAATAATAGAAAACAACTCAAAAGAGTGACAAAATCAACTTTCTTTATTTTTTGTTGAACAATCAGAGTTTTACAATATAAGGTTCCCAAAATCTAGCATAATTTCAGTCTTGTGCCTCCTCATGGCATCCTCATGCTGCTCCATTCTAACCATATTTAAAACCTGAGATATATGCTTAAAATCAACACAATGGTTGAGTGAATTCATAGGTTTAAAATCATTTTGAATACAAGATCCTTTTTCCTGAGCTAAATTATTATTCGCCCGCAAATTTTTTAAATTAATGAACTAAGCTTATGATACCACGACTAGACATATCAGAAACCCATAATTGCCCTTATGAGGAAGTCTGCCAAACTATCCTTATTAGCAAAATAAAGTATGCATGTTTTACCACTAAGGTGCTAGCAAGTGCGACTTGCCCAGACAGGGGATGTCAGTCCCCAAATAGTACTATTTATAATATTAGCGCTCACTTCTGGGAAAATGATTAACGGTTCATAATTAAAAAGAGACTTTCAAGGCAGCAGTAAACATAGTGTCAATAATCATATCCGAGAAGCATACCAAAATACTTGTATTCCAGTTTTAACATATATCCCCCTCACAGGTTTTTAAATCATTTAAATTAGGCCTAGTGAGGCTATGAACTCACCTGGGATCCATAGATTCTGAGCTATAACAGATTTCTTTCTTTCCCAAATAAACAACTTGATCACATAAACCACAACTTGGTCCCTGGATTAACACATTTTGTATAGTATCAAGTCTTTAATCCTTTACTCAATCTTTCTAAGTATTTGGTTATATATTCTTTAATTATTATTTGGTGGTAATTCTAGCACCATTTTTCGGGCCATCATACTTAGAAGCCATTCTATAAACATTTGAGGAGAGAGTGCACTTTAAATCGTAAACCCAACAACTCAGTCAAAACGTAATATCGAGATGGAACATATTTGTACAAAGCTCCCTACTAACATGATACTTTAATTACTTCCTCATATTCATAATTAATCTTCTTGGGTTTCAAAATTGGAAAAGATAGTCCTTATAGTTATACTTTAGCTTAATCACACTTTTAACCCCTTAAGTATATATTTTTAGTATTTGCATTTTAAACCCTCAATGTTTAACCTTAGGACCTCAAACTTTTCTACATTTATTCTTATAGCTTATAATTTCATAAAATATCTCTTTTGGCCCAAAATATTAAATATTTTCAAAAATGACAATTTTAGTCCCTATACTTGTAAAAATCACATAACAACCTCAAAAATGGACCAAATGATCTAGAATTTTAAAACAAAGTTTCAAAACATGTTTATAATCATAATAACAACATTTCTTCAGAATTATAGCTTTTGAAATGGGTTTTTGCTTATTATTTCATGTAAATTACAAAACTAGGGTTTTAAGACATCTTTAACTTATAACTTTCATTTAAATTGATGAAATGACTTAGTTTTTTTTATTATAACATAACATTGGCATTATAACAAGTCTAATATATCATTATAACAAGACCAAAGCATAGCTAACATAGAAATTACCTAGGATACCCCAAATGGCTCCTAATGGCTAGAGTTTCAATGGCTACCTTCTAGACCTGGTTTCTAGTCTTGTGGCATGTCCTAGGACATATATATAAACATAGAATGGGTAGGAGATACAAAGGATCCGGGGTGCAAGTTCTAATGAAAGCATTTCGCCTCTATTTATAGATTTCTAAGCCTTAGGCTCCAAGTTCTAGCCTAGGACGTGTCATATGGAAAAATTAGTGACTAAGGGAGGCTAGGGAAGATATATGCAAGTTACTAGAGTCTAGGATGAAAATATCAAGGTCTTGTGGCTAGCATTAACTCACGGCAATATAAGGATATGAATGATGATGTGTAGCTTCAAGTAGGTGATGCACCTACTTGAAATCACATGGAAAATATCTTATAACATCCTAAATATTTTATTTTCAAACTTATAATGAGAGGGAATGGTTTTAAATGGATTTTTGGAGGGAAAACATAAAACCGGGTCTAAATTAGGGCTTGTAACTTTATACTTTGTGATTTTGTTGATTAAGGGATTAGGAATATGATTAGTGATGGATTAGGGTTTAATTAGGGTATATAAATTATAATTAAGAAGTTTTGGTCTTTGTTTGAAGTTTAACAAAGGTTTGATGTAAAAATGGGAAGAAAACTTAGGCGGGTTAGGGTTTCTAATGATTTATGGTTAAATCTTAGTAAAAGTGATTATCCATCAATTAGCTACTGATGTAAACTCAATTTATACATCCTACATTGTCCTTGATGTGTTCATGAAGTCCCTACATTGGTTTTACTAAGTTATTCTAAGTAAACATGTCTAAAGGGTGAAAATACTCATTTTGACCTAATTTACAAGTCATGCATTTAAATCTTGTACCTTGTGAATTAGGGTACTTGTACATTGTCTTAATATATTCTTATAACCTTAATGAAGTGCTATGGGTGTTTGTATACTTGTCCTAAAAGACTAGGTAGTGATTCTATGTAGATTTCTTAATTTATGAGGTTTTAGGTCATTAATCCTAATGACTTTCTATCTTGGGTAATTAGGGTTTATATTGTAGTAAGCTTATTCTAGGGCTTATATAGTATGCTTATGACTTCTATGGTTTCTACATTCTTGGTTTAAGGGTTTATATAGGTTTATCATATTCTAGGGGTGATTGTGGGAGATTAAGATCCTATGCTTTGATAACTTGTACCTTGTGCTTTATTAACTTGTAACTTAACTTGAAAGAAATGTATAACCTTAATATGATACTTTTTGAGTTTTATAATTAGTGGCAAAAGATTAGACTCTAATTCAATATGAAATGGATTTATATGCTAATCTTGGTATAGGTCATTTACTTGTAATTAGCTTTGGATTAGTGAATATTAGTAATTTGTGATCAATTATCTTTTCTTTATATGATAGATTATGATTAGTATATTGTTTTTGATAATATTACATAGATATTATGTATTTATATTGCTTGAAACATTGTTTACTAAGGGTTTCTAGGTGATGATCTAGACTATTATTCATATTTACTTGTACTTAGCTTTGTATGGTTTGTTCTTTCTATTTTTAGGTATTATTATGTCTTTAAAGTAAAGTTTATAACTTGTTTATTATCCTTAATGACTTATTCATATGTACTTCTCATTCATAGTTTAACATTCTTGAGTTTATAACTTATTTTTAGGGATTCTAGGGTTTTTAAGGGAATTTAGGACATCATAGTTATATTTGAGATGTTATTATCAATACTGAACTTATAAGATTACTTTTAGATCTTAGACTTTACATATACATTGTGTTTACAACATATAGGAATATGTTGTAGTTGCAGTTCAGGTTGTGAGAAGCAGTTTATCTTACCAAGTAAGGTATAAAAACCAAAAATTTCCAGCCAATTTTCATATTGAGACAGTTATAGCACATAATACATATGTGAAATTTGAGGGTCGTCACAATCACTCCCCCTTATAGAAATCTCGTCCCGAGATTTAAATAAAGAGCGATGTCATAAGACAAATAAGAGCATAATCCTCGCGTTTCCAAATATATTCATACCCTCTCTCAGGGTTTTAAAAATTCAATAATTAGAAATATAACATTATACTATATAATTTAGTTTATCATTGAAAACTCTTTCATTGGGATGCTAAGAGATTCATCAGAAAAATATTTCTTCAGATTCGTAATGTGAAAAGTATCATGAATATTACTGAGTTCTTTGGGAAACTCAAGTCAATATGTCACTACTCAATTCAAAATATTGAATTGATTATCGCATTTTTCGAAATGCGATAATTTCTCTTTAACTAGATACTGTTTAATACGGTGTAATTTCTCTTTCATAGTGAGAAATTTTTATCAAAAAAATCTCTTTGATTATCTTAAATCACCATTTAATCCAGCAAATACTTAACATAATTCAACGTTCTACGAAGCTCTATTAATATAATCTTTTCCAACAGTCTCATGAATTATCTTAGGTATCGTAAGTCGAAAATCTCCAACTTTATCCCAACAGATACGTAAATGGCACTTATTTCGATAGAGTGCTTCAAATAGTACTGCTTGAATTCTAGCATGAGAACTATCATTATACGGGAATCTTTACCAATGTTAAGTGTCATTCCCAAATTTATAACATATACATGGAGTTTGTAGTTTAGCATTTGGATAATTCTTCCACTTATTAAATTAGTATACTTATGTTTTCATTTATATAATGGACTAAGTATAATATAGGGGTGAGAATCGGGACGAAACCGACCCGTCCCGACCCGATCCCGACTTATACCCAAACCGAAATCGTGAAAAACTCAAACCGAATCCCGACTCGAGTTAGGCCTGAGTCCTAAACCGAACTCAGTTAAGCCCGATTTACTCCCGATTTGTGTGGTTTTCTTTGTGTGATCCCGAATTAATCCCGAGTCCCGACCCGAACCGAGTCCCGAAATCATGAAAAACTCATCCCGAATCCCAAACCGAATTTAGTCGGTTTGTGTCGGTCGGTTTCGGTTTCGGTCGGTTTGTGTCGGTTTTCGGTTGTCGGTCGGTTTTGCTCACCCCTAGTATAATATATTACCCTCGAGTATTTTGTATATACTTTTAAGATTAAGATGTGAAACACTCGTCATGATCTTAGATGATTGATATTGCTTCTCTATGTCGATAGATTATTTATTGTATAACCTTATCAGAGTTTCTATATCATTGATTTTCCTAATAAGGATAAATCCTACAGATTTAGTAAAACAATCGAAAATAACCCAGAAGGCGTCATGTCTATTTGAAGTAACAAAATCCTCATTTGTTCTTTCCTATTTCAAAGGAGGAAATTTAGGTTGAACTAGTAAGTCAGATGTCTTTCTATATTCTGCTTCTTTTGTTAAAGCATAATATAAGGATTTTGATGTTTCTTCGAGTTAAATGGAATACCTCACATTCCAAGTTCTTACGAATTTCTAACTCTTTATAAATTCCAACTCTTATGTTTAACATGATAAGATGAATATTCCAAAGTTTTGGCGTATTCATGAAGTCCTTACCATAATTTACATAGGATTTAGATCTTCTTCATAATTCCATAGAGGTATAAAACTCATATAAGACGTGAATAAGACGTTTCTACATATAAAACCTAAGAATACTATATAGACGGATAACGCTTGAATAGAAGTTGGTATTTTATTTCCTATAAAATACAGGATAATTCTACCAATCGTATGATTTATAAGACCACTTGTCTTTATAAATCCTAGTCCAACGATCTACTATGTTGAAAATCCGACACTAGATGGTGCAAATTTCTGTGTGATGTAGGGTGCATTTCTTACATAGAAGAAAATTTCCATCATATATACTATAGGTTGGATTAGTAACTTAGGTTATGGTAGTTTCTCGTTTATTAGAATTTACGGACGTTCTTTCCTTGCTGAATTTAGGCTTAAGATTTTTCTCATTTTTGCACAGGATTGTGCTAAATTACATTGTTCATCAAATTTTGGGATAGGTTAATGACTTTTTCCAATATTTTGGGATTTTGGAAGTGGTAATCTTTAAAAATCTTTGATAAAATTCCTTGATTAATTTTTCTAGCAAAATCTTCTGATAAAATTCCCTGATGAAGTTTTATGATAGAATTTTCTGATGAAATTCCATGACAAAATCTTTATCATTCTATGGAATAAGATGTAACTCTACTAACTCTTGAAATCTTCTCGTGTATGTCTCGAGGTTAATTTCTTTTATCATTAGTGTAGGACTTATGCACACGACTTAACCCAATTCGAATAACATCATGAAATAAACCAAAGAAAGATTAGATTAAGAAGAATAAAAGAGAACAAAAATGGTTGTGAATTCCTAGTAAGAGAAAGACATATGTTTCTCTCTCTACAATCTATGAAATGGAAGACACACACACTCAAATGAGGTGCTAGGGGCCTTTTATACTACAAGAGTAAAGTATAGAAGGCCTTCCTCATTTGAGTGTTCGGGACTAATTCCTGTTACATACATAACATTATACTAGAACTCTCAACACCATTATGTAGCATTTTCCACGAGCTTCGCAACGGTATATTATATGACCATCACTTTAAATACGGCTAACAATCTCCCCCTAAGGGGTGGTCATGTAATATGTGACTTCACTTCTTTGGTGTTGTTGACTTTGAAGCTCGTTGTCTTGAGAGTTCTTTCATAGTTCCTTTCATGACTTGTGATCTTGGATCTTTGATCTTTGCCTTGACTTTATCTTAAAACTTTGCCTGTAAAACCCGCATGCTTTTACCATGAATAATACCCTTACGATCGTACGAACATGACTAGAACCTTCCTTTTATAGCATGTTTACGTTTCACGAACAAGAATTACAAGTATTACGTACGTGTTATAACAGGATAAGTATTTATTACGTATTAAGACACGATAATTATTTCAATAATAATTATAATCACGAACATACGAACATGAAATCATGAACGTAAATAATCACGAGCTTAGTATTCCGTATTTATGTATATTTATTACGATCATGAATAAATATAATAATACACGAACGATAACTATTTTAATCACGTAAAACACGAACACGAGAACACACTAAATATTAGACACGAGAAAACGTATGGGTTACCCCATGTGGGCCCATATACCCGCGGCTAGACACAAGGACAAGGGCCAAGCTCATTGATTTTTACTAAACAAGAAAAAGGGAAAAACTATTTTTATAATTACAAGAATTAGAAAATAATCAAAACCCTAAAAACCTTTTCTTCCTCCTTGTCTCCTCTTGGCCGCCGGGTAAAGAACACCAAAGGGGGGTGTGTTTGTGATTTTTGGTGATCGATCTCTTACAAGGTGGTTATTGTTATCGTTCTCCTTTGATTCACGTGATCGGTATATCTTTAAACCTCTTTTCCTTTATGTTTTTATTTAATCAAGAACACATAAAATCATGGTGTACTTAAAAACAAGTAATTACATGTCATAAAATCATGGGAGGTAAAATAAATCATGGTTAAGGGGTGTTTGTTTGGCCGACGCAAGGAACCGAGCCCCAAGGGGGTCTCGGCTTGATTTGTTTCGCACCAACAGAGACCTCAAGGTCTCGGTGTGGTGTCTTGTGTCTCGGCAGCAGGAGAAAAGGGAACCCCGACCTCGGTCGGGGTATGTTTGTGCTCGGGTAGGTCTCGGCTAGAACAAGAACCACCACCGGCTTATGCCGGTGGCTAAATAAGGAAAGCAGGGAGAACCCCTAGCTGCGGCAGCAAGGGGAACCACCGGCTAGCCGGTGGGAACTTTTGCTAGCCGGCGGCTAGTCTTGACCAAGGGTGCGTTTGTGACCGGTTCACGGATCCGGTTCACGGGGTTCATAAATACGGTTCATGACATGTTTAGATTAAAACACGGGTTCGGTTCATGGGTTGTTTTTACAAGGTTAATTATTTTTTTACAAGTTTATTTTTACAAGAATTAAATTAAATTAATTAAAACATGTACATGATTAATTTAATTTATACATGACTTAGGTTATTAATATTAGTATTAATACATGAATTTTAACCTAAGTAATTATCATTCTAATTAGACTATATAATTAATTAATTATTAAAATCATGACTTATAATGACTTAATTTACATGACTTAGGTTATATTATTAATAGATAATAATACATGTTTTAACCTAAGTATTTTTACCTTTATTTAATTAAATCATGTTATATTTAATTAAATACTTTCACCTATAGTCTATTTAATTCAAATGAAATAATTAATAAACTATACTATTTAATTACATGACTTAGTATATTAATCAGTAAACACTTAAGCTTATATAAATAGCTTAATAATCCAGCTTATATCTAATTATGGAAACTTTCTATTTTTAGAAACTTATTTAATTAAGGCAGCTAACCTATTTATGAAAAGTTTCTATTTTCAGAAACTTATCTATTTTAAGCAGTAAATCTATTTTTGGAAACTTTCTATTTTTGGAAACTTTCTATTTTTGAAAACTTTCTATTTTAGGAAACCTGCTATTTTTAGAAAGTTACTTATTATTACACAACAAGTATAGTAATACATGAAATGCAAGTATTACTTAAACAGAATAGACAAAATACATGATAAACGCAGTATAAAGCTTAAATCAGTAAAACATGACATGAACATATAAAACAAGCTATGACATGATATAAAGCCAGTTACGTATTCAGTAATTAGATACTTATACACGTATGTATTTATGTAGCATTAGTGATACCGAAGTAGGACTCTCTTCCGTTCGTCTTCTTCGTTCACTAGACACAAGGTACGGATTCTCCGTCCTTTCAGTATGGACATTCTTCCTTATTAGGATTCCCCGTATGCAGCCAACTGTTTTCCCCAGTATATGTTTTATATGTTTTGAATTGCTTATGTTTAATTAGATACCTAAAGCCATATACATGCATGACCAGTTTCACCTAGTTATGGAGGTACCATAACCATAACACTGGAGGCACCAGTGTTATGACTCCACCACGACAGAGTGATAGCTCGTGGCGTCCCTTCAGCTTTTGGCCATATTATTATATTTATCATGTGGGCCGTATGGGGGCATCCTAGTTACATGTTTTCAGCAGATTACTCAGTGTGAATGTGGTGTGTGCCTTGCATCCTTCACAAGGAGTTGATCCCTCCTACCCAAAACCAGTATATTAAATTAGAGGCAGCCTCCCTAATTTGCATGACGAGGTCACCCCTCCAAGTATTCATGCACGTGGATAATTCATGGCCTATATTGGCTAATGGTAAATATGTTAAACAGTTTTTACAAGATAAACATAAGGCTTTTCAAACTGTAAAACCAGTTTTACTAAGATATAACCAGGTTATCCAGGACTTAGTCTTTTCCGCTGCTTCATGCTTATATGTTTATATTATTCATGCTTTACTTGTATATCCGTGCACTGAGCGTTATGCTCAGCCGTTTTCCTTTTCATGTTCCCAAAATGGCAGGTACTCAGGGACGCTCGTAGACTTTAAGCGTACGTGCATATGGATTGGAAGCTTCCTAGACTTCTTTACTTTATGCATTTCTTTATACTTTGATACTCATTTCCATGGACATTGTTTAGTCCTTTCATTTACAGTACTTATGTTTGTGTATGATGAGTTCTACTTTTGGGGTACCGATGTTTGATTCTGGTATTTCCTTTATGGTCATGTAATGTTTTATACATTTATCCTTGTATGCTTTGATGACACGCCATAATCACGCGTGACATTCCATTTATCAAATGGGGTGTTACAATTATGGTATCAGAGCCAAGGATTCGACCTGTAGGCTCTCAAAACACGACCTGTGATTAGTGGGTAGTCACTATGGTCTTCCTAGAACTGACAGTCGGTTTTCATGCATTCATCATTTTCATGCATACATATATATGTCATTGTCGCAGGTTGATGACTAAGTAATGGTTGGTACATGACTGGCCCTATTTAGTCGCATGTGTTTTATCGAAACTTTTAAATTTGGGACCGATCCATTGGCGTCCCCTCGCCATGTCTTTTGTTTTGAGTGAACTGACCATAGGCGTTCACTCTCGCGCATACAAAAGTTTTCATAAAACTGCATCATGCATTCGTGTACTAGTTTTCATGCATAAAATTTTTCTCATGATTTATTGGTATAAATTTTTTCATGTATATAGTTTATGTTTTAATCAGTTTAATCATGTATTTTATGTTATACTGTCAGATGGTTCTCACACGCGAGCAGGAACAACTCAATGCAGCAATGCAAGCTGCAATGTAAGCTATGCTCCCTCAGCTGAGGAACGAAATCAGGGCTGAGGTTCAGGCTGCCAACAACCAGCAGCAACACCCAGTACCTCCTCCTCCTCCTCCTCCAACAACATTGGTCACATGGCTGGAGAGATTCAATAAGCTCCGCCCTCGAGCTTTCGAGAGAACAGATAGCCCTAGTGAAGCTGAAAGCTGGCTGGCTCACATTGAGAAGATCTTCGATGCTATGGGCTGTGACCCCGTCTTCAAGTCGAGGTTGGCGTGCTACCGATTCGAAGGTGATGTACTATCATGGTGGATGGCACTGAAGCAGTCTGAGGGAGGTGATAATTGGGTGGCTGGTTTGACTTGGGCTCAGTTCAGGGATTTGGTGATGGGACAGTTCTTTCCTGTTTGAAACTCACTTTATGTGACGACATTTAAGAATTCCTATTAGTTATCATAGTCACACACATTTAGACTAGACTAGGTTCGTTGTACAGTTTATGTTGTGTGTGTGACTATATATACCCCTCCTTAGCTTCCAAGGAGGGGTGTTGCTTGTGTTTTTCATTCCTCATTCTTATTACATTTTCATTTCTCACACACAACCACTCTTCTCTCTCTCTCTTTCAACAATGGCTACCACCACCATATTCCACCATGTTAGACCATCGGATCACATTTAGCAAATCTACATTTGGCATCAGAGCCTTGGTTCATTCCTTGGATCATGTTTTTGTTTCGATTTGGTGGTCTAAACATTTTTTAGTGTCTTGTTATATAATTTTTGGTCCGTATGTCACGTTTTTTGTCACAATGGTTGTTATGATCTCATTTTTTAATAGAAACATTGCATTAACTGTTTGTCACATTCATTGTCCCAATACCCAATGTCTTTGTCTCACAGTCCATTTCTACTTTCCTCAAAATCACACCTTTTTCACAACTGGTTTTTTTTGTCCCTGGTTTCACCCACAATTTCATTTCTATGTCCCTGGATTTACGGTTTCAAATTGGGAGAAATCTTTACTGTTTCTGAATTTATTCGTTATATAATATCATTTTTTTCTGGGTTTGTTATTGTTCATTATGAAGATGTAGCTACCCAGAAAAGTGGACAGATTCAAATTTCCGAGTTTTCAGGAAAAAGGACAGTATTTTTTTGGATAAGATTTTTGAGATGGTAACATTCAGATCGGAATATTGCGATCGCAAAAACCTTTGGTTTCTACATTGCGATCGAATATTCCGATGGAACACAGTCGGTGCATTCCGATGGAATGCATTCTGATGGAACGCAATCCGATGGAACGCATCCCGATGGAACGCATTCCGATGGAACGCATTCCGACAGGGTGTAGAGGACTCATTACGATGGACTTCATTTTGATAACATTGTGATGGAAATCAAAAACATTCCGATGGATTTTTGTACAACATTACGATGAAAACAAAAACATTCCGATGGGTTTTTCTAAAACATTCCGATGGACTGTTTTTTTTTAATCAGTGTACCAAAAATGTGACCAAAACTGAAACCATCTCGACCGAGTCAACTCGGTAATTACCGAGTTGACTCAGTTAACTCACTGAGTCGACCCAAAATCCAATCCAATCCAGCCTTTTATCACCTCAACACCATGATCTAAACCTAATACCCATCGACACCTAAATCCCCATCTAAGACTCGAACTTAACAGAAATCAATACAATCTCAGATTACTTTTCGTGATTGGTTATGTAAACCGAGATCTTATTGTTCCAGGAAATTGAATTCACGACTCAATCAGTAGAATGGAACTGCATGATTCACTCCTTACTATGAATTATCTTTCGATACATTCAAGTATTGAGAACGGCTACCACAGTCGGAAACCCTGTCAAGGAAGTTCTTTGAACTTACCTAATCACAGGTACAGTATTCGTACTGTATAACGGGAAACCGGAGGAATGCAAACGGTGGCGTGACCTCAAGAGTCGTAATTCAAGACCACATGCTCTTGTAAATAAGAAAGCTCAAGAACATCTCAAACAAAGACTTTCGCTACTCTGATTATCAAGGGAGATTGTTAACAAGCTTTCAAGACTACGCAAACTACGAGTATGTGGGAAAGGACACAAGAACACAAGTTGGCAAAGCTTAAAGATCAAGTCAAAGCAAAGATCAAAGATCCAAGATCATAAGTCATGAAAGGAACAATGAAAGAACTCTCAAGACAACGAGCTTCAAAGTCTGCAACAACAAAGAAGTGAAGTCACATAATACATGACCACCATTTAGGGGGAGATTGTTAGAAGTATTTAAAGTGATGGTCAAAGAAGTGAAGTCACATATTATATGACCACCCCTTAGGGGGAGATTATTAGAAGTATTTAAAGTGATGGTCATATAATATATCGCTGCAAAGCTCGTCGAAAATGTTATTCAACGGTGTCGAGAGTTCTAAGTTATTGTTATGTATGTAACGGGAATTAGTGCCGAACACACAAATGAGGAAGGCCTCCTAACCTTGTAAGCCTTAGTATAAAAGGCACACCATCCTCATTTGTGTGTGTGTCTCTCATTGTATTTTCCTTCCTTCTTGTTTTAGAGAGAGAAACTCTCCTTAGTTTCTCTCACTAGAATCACTTACTTTGTATCTTTCTTCCTTCTTATTCATCTAATCTAATATTTCATTCTTAGTTTAATCTTGTTCGTCGTCATCTTTAGTTTAACCTATTGATCAAGTTGATAGCCATATTATGATCATAGGGCTGTCCTAATACAATGAGTTGTTCCATATAATCCCTCATCTCCATATAATGGGCACTTACAGACTTTCCATGAGCTTGCTTGTAACTATGCAAAGCATCTACCAAATCGTAGATCTCTACAGCTTGCGGCTTCTCGAACATAGCCTTGAGCTCATCAAGCATTCGCTTAGGTAAAAATAGCTCATACTTCTGTTGAAGTGGAGGAGCCATTTTTTCTAACATTAAAGCATCTACCTCAGAGTGCTTCTTAATATTAGCAGTGTGTTCAAGCCTTTGCGCATCAGATGCTCCTTCAGCAAGATCCTCCGGATAAGGAGTATTCAAGATATCGATAGTACCCGCTACTCTCAAGATAATTCTTAGTGAGCAATACCAATCATTGAAGTTTGGGCCAGTAAGTTCAGGACGATCAAAGAAAGAATTGAACGCAGAACTTATAGTCATATTATTTTCGGGTTGAGCCATTTCTATAGAAATAAGTTCAAATATTAGTATTTTCGATAACAAAATACTTTCAAGAAAATAAAATTACCCTGGTGTAAAACCATATTATTTTCCTTGAATTCTAGAACTATATTGACATAGATCCATTACATCAGTTGATCTGCTAGTAATGAATGTACTCAACATAGCAACTTGTCGAACAATTCAATTGACAAACGATTTTTAATTTCTAGATATTTAAGGGATTTATATTGCCAAAAAACGTTTTGCATTGTAAACATGTTTCATCCCTTCTGAATGCATTAAGTTTCCAGATCTCACTGAGTAACTTAATTAAGTCATCTAATCTGAGTAACGTAAAACCATCATACGAATTCTCATTCTACAAATATTTTTCTCTCCATCACAACATCACCCAAAAATCTCATTTGATGACGAAGTAATTTCAAGTGTTCGTCAATTAGGAGCATTCGACTTAAATTTTAAGGGTATAAATTTTGATGTCAAAATCAATGTATGGAGAAGCATGCATACAACTCCATAGCATAAATTTAATAAAACATTTAATAAACTTCTTCACGAGACTAAATTTCTACATAAATTATGTTGAGGTATTGGTTAAAAACAATTAATAAAATTTATCCACAACTATTCACAACGTACTTTTGCTAGAACTCGGCTATGCACAAAGCAATACCCTTATTCATTGTGTTTCGGATGTGAATTTGTGATAAATCACCATTAAGGTATAATTCAATTAATAATCTTAGGTAATTTCAATTTGACGCACAGGCGAGCCGGGAGTTTGGTCAGCGACTAATGGCATAACACCTCATTCCTTAACCGGGTACATGACCAGCGGTGCGTTATACTCACTTTATAGTTTGTCAAAAAGAGCAGGCCGTTAGATTATTAATGCAATTCACCAATCAACGTAATCTTATGTAATTTAAATCTCTTACAAATCATTATTTTAATATGATTTAGTCCAAGTTATTTCTTTTCAAAAAACCCTTGTTCACAACAACTCAAAAATTTTATATAAACAAATAAAAAAAACTAAATCATAGAACACATAATAACAATTTATATGTGCAACAAATAAATCAAATAGCCACATGCATACGATTTATTCAATAATCATTAAATCTAGGTCTTTATATCTCTATATAAAAGTCTTCTCTAATTCTAAATTTATTGAATCAAATAATCACGTAGCACATAAAATCATATAAACATATAATTTTACGATCCATGAAAACATGCACGTAATCATGGATTCCCCACAAATCTTAACAATTAAATCTCTACGGATCGTAACCATACATGACATAACAATTAATCATGCAATATAATCTAAAATTATCCCACATGTAATTTAGGGTTTCAAAACAATTACCTTTTTTATTAAAAAATTGGGCCAAACCCTAATTTTAAAAAAAACAAAACCCTAATTTTAAGAAAACCTAAAAAACATGTAGTTTTAACTCAAAACAATTATTAGTTAAAAAAACTTTAGATTCTCGATAATTATAACATGTTAAAACGGCTCTCGATGCCACTGAAGGTTTATTACTATCATAAAAATTATATAAAACCCTAAACGAGATGAAAGCACATATAGCGGAAGCGATTTAACAAGATCATAATAATAACGTAATTATAATTAATCGAATTAGGGTTACGTACCTTTACGCTAAAGCAATTCCACAAGACTAAGAAAGAATCACCAATTCGGGCTAATATCGTATACACCAAGATATAGTCTAAAGTAAGACTATATTACGATCTTGTACACGCATAATACAACGAGCTAACCGTGATTCTAGCACGTGAAAACCGAGCTACAACGCTTGTAAATAATCTACCCAACAACCCTAGAGAGTGGCTAGGACTAGATTACGTACACAATTGATCAACCAAGAAAAACCAACCGAAACCCTTCATGGGTGTCTTCTGCGATCGGACCAAAAGAAAAGAAGAGGGAAGAATTATTGTGTTGTGAATTATGAGGGATAGGGATGTGTATTTATAAGCCTAAACACCTTATAGCCAAGATAAATAAAAGGCAACTTCCTCCCCCCCCCCCCTTTGGAGCCCATAACCGACCGACCAAACACCCCCTAGGGGCATTTCGGTAACTTCCAAACTTCTTTCCTTATAGTTATACATACTATATATTTATTTAACATTCGTTAATACTTAACTATTAATTAATTAACGATCGTTAAAGTTATATAGTAACTTGCTCGATTAAATTAATAAATACATTAATATATCTATTAAATAAATTAATAAATGCAATAAATATATTTATTAATTAAATTAACTCTTTACGTATTGTGTGCAATCCCGTAATCTCGAGTTCGATACTATCACACGACTATTAAATATAAGTCCATAAACTAACAGGTTTGTATTCTTTTCGGTTTGTAATTAGACGAAGGATTTGGGTATTTGTTATTCCATGTTCCTTTATATTGTTGGGGTGTAACTACAGAATCTTCATACCAATAATAAAGCCGATGATACACATCTCCAATTGGTCCAGGAACAAAGCAGTCATTATATGTGGAGCCTTGGTGTCAGACTCCGTCCACTTCACGTTTCCAGTCGTGTCAGACTTCACATGCCTAACTTTTTGTTTGAGGTTTCTGCATCCTTGCTTGAGCTCCCCGCATCCTTGATGTCCTAGTTCGTGAGTGAAGACTTGGTCGACATATCTATTTGTTTCTCAGCTATGCATTTGTTTATTAGAATCAGCTACAATGTGTGGGGTGCTCTAGAAGGGCATATAGCATGGGTATCATTATATTTCTTGAAATGTTCTTATTCATAATGTACTTGCTACATCACTTTTCTACTTATACATGTTATATACATTGTATTTACAACACATAGGAATATGTTGATATGGTAGTTCAGGTTGTGAGAAGTAGTTCATTTTACCAAGTAATGCATAGAAAGCAAAATTTTATAATGGATTTTCCACTTCCATTCAAACATAACATATATCACACTTGTGCAATTTATGGGTTGTCATAGCTATAATTATTAGCATTCTTAAATTACGTTAACGGGCGAAGAACGACAATAAGGAATTTAGTATCCATGGCAATATAAGGATATTTACGAGCAATATTTCTAATCATAAAGATTTCTTCTTCAAGATTATAATTACATGCTTCTCTAATCTCAATTGGTTCATCACTTTTTTATAACAGGTCAATATTTGACATCTTATTATCTTTATAGATAAAGATTCAATTTTTATATCATTTTCCCCATATTTGCAAGAAACAAACAAAACCTATATAAAAAAAATCAAGCTTTAAATGTACATATTCAGAAAACATCATAAAGATTCAGGGTGTGCTTGGTTTGTAGTATTTAGGGGTGAGGAATGACAAATACAATGATTTATGATGCTTGGTAGGTTGTAATATAATTAACCATTATCCACTTTTGAGTAATCAACCATTTCTTTATATTTCAGAGGTAATGACTATATACTTGGTACTACTTAAACTTAGGGCATCCACTATGGTAGTTTAAGAAAAGTTTATAAAATGATGAAGTGGTCTAAACTATAGTGAAGATAGATTTATAAAAAGGTTTATAATGAATAGGTCCATAATCTTAGACCTCTTTAAAATTAAATGCATGTGTAAATATCGAGAATTTATAAATTTAAAGAAGTTTATACATAGTGGAAGAAGGTTTATGAAGCTGAAAACTTTACAAATTAATGATTTTATTAATTTTTAGACCTCTACCATAGATGCTCTTATTTCTTCACTTCCTTATTTATCTCTCCCGCACTCCCATATATTGTAACTGCCACTACTTTGTTGATCATATTCTTCACTTTAACTGCTAAAAACTCCTTCGATCTCATTTTTTCAATAAACTATTATATTTATCACACATATCACTATTGCAAATAAATGTTAATAATTGTTATGCGTATGGTGATTTTTCATGTGAAATACTAGATATAATTTAGATGTTCACTATGTTGTTTGCTTTTAATATCATTTTTTTATGTTTTTTTACAGTTAAGAAAAATATTGTAAATAAAACAATATAAACAAAAAATATTATCATTTATATCAACCAAGCAACATTAAAACAATGATAATACCCATTATATTCTTTTGTATTGTCATTATTTTTTCTTTCTCATTAGTTAATTTTAACCAAGCACACTCTCAATCTATACCAAATAATTCCAACAAACCTTAAAGATAAATAATTGTATCTTTATGTAATCTGAAGGTCTAATTTAATATATGTTGAAGATTTGAATGACAATTAGTTTATAATTTAATTTAGTTTTCGAAGATTTGATAATAAATAAAATTAGAGCTTGAACAAATATTGGGTCAATTTAGTTAAAAGGTAGGATCAATAAAAAATTATACAACACAATATAAATCAATAAAAAGACTTAATTTTTTTTTACCAATTTCTCTTTTTTGTTTCCGATCTTGGATGCGCTTGATATTTTTAGGAATGAGTCATTGAGGAGTTGTTTAGCATTGACTTTTTCTAATAACATATACTTACGGTCAGTTTGTTAAAACAAAGGAAATGTAAGTGCGACCCTAATCAATGTTTAGATTATAAACCCGATTAATGCGGCGACGGATACTCGGTGACGATTTTTAAAAAAACATATTTTATTACTATTGTTCGTTAAATTTGTATTCAAATATTGTAATTGTAAAAAAATTCAAAATAAAATAAGCGCTCGAAAAACGATAAAATTAAAAAATAACTAAAATATATCAAAACATATATTAAATTAAAGAGCATAAAATTTTATAAAAAATATGATGAAAAAAATAATTAGATAAAAAAATATTTCAATTTTAAAGATAAAAAATGCTTTCTAATAGGTTGTTACAAATGGTTATTACAAAACTAGATGGATGATTAATTATAAAACGAATGTTTTAATAAAAGTCAATTTTAAATATTTAATTTTCAGACTTTCGAAAAATAAAAATGCCCTAAAAGTTTTATAATATAATAAGATAAGATAATATAAGAAAAATAGAATAAAACTAAAGTCATCATCACTTTGCAATAGCTATGAATTGCTTACTGCGCATAAAGCTTAGTATCAATGAATTTTTATATGTTTTGAATAATAATATGTGTTAGAGTGTGTAAACCCCATGTCTATTATGCTTTATTCATTCACCATTTATAATGGTGATTATAAATACGAAATCCTAATGGAATCTAAACCCACAAGCCGGGTTGGGCCATACTTATCTACTAATACTCCCCGCAGTTCGAGCGGCGAAATCGCGAAAGCTCGGAATGAAGGAAAAGAAATAAAAGAAAAACAAAATAAAACAATGAACCAAAATAAAACGGGATAACCCAAAGTATGCCCTATTCCTACTTGTTTACGGATAACCAGTGTATCCGAACTATCCTTCGGATTCCGAAGGATAACCAAAGTATCCCAACTTTTTACGGATAACCAAAGTATCCGAAGGATAACCCAAGTACCCCGATTTTTTACGGATAACCAAAGTATCCGAAGGATAACCCAAAGTACCCTGATTTTTTTATTTTTTTTTACGGATAACCAAAGTATCCGAAGGATAACCTAAAATATCCCAAACAATAATTTTTTTTTTCTCTTAACAATACGTAACAAATAAATAACTAAAACAATAATTATAATAAATCAAAATCAACAATAGATCCCAGTTCAACATTATCTTCACCAACAATTCTTCTTTGGACCCCACAAGACTTGATCATGAAAAACTTCTGATCAAATAAACCAACACCCATGTTGTCAGTCAATTTTTTTTTACCTCTGCTGAATCTCATGTCCAGCACAAAATAATACGACATCATCTGACAAATGAGTTATTGAAGACAACGATAGATCAACAATTTACATTTTGGTATTGGATGGGGATGAGATTATGGGAACAAATTCAATGACTAGCATGAATTTTTGGTAGTGGGAAAGAAAAAAAATTATGACGGCAGATCTGTTAGGGTTTTTGTGTTTGAATGATTTTTTTTTAAGTGGACGGGGTATGTTAATGTGTAGAGACAGCGAGTAGAGGATCTAACCCTCTAATACCATGTTAGAGTGTGTAAACCCCATGTCTATTATGTTTTATTCATTCACCATTTATAATGGTGATTACAAAAACGAAACCCTAATGAAACCTAAACTCACAAGTCGGGCCGGGCCATACTTATCTACTAATAATATGTAGGTGAAACATATTTTCATATATGCAAAGTGTATATGTCTAACCAGGATAAGACTCGAAGTTATGGTTAAAACGTAACAAAAGTCAAGTACACGAAAGAAAACCTTAACCAAACCTATTTAAAATTTAAGTCGCTTAAATTGGTTGAGCGTTGTTCATTATCGGCAAACTTTTTATTAGCACATTTTTTATCCATGTAAAAGCTCGATTTTTTCTCAAAGAACAACCTCGGCACATCGCTCGGGTCATCAAATGCTAACAACAATTGAATAAATCGCACACGATTCGAGCAAAACGATTCAATTCTCATATAATAATACAGTATAAACTTATATAACGTTAACCATAAGAAAAATTCCAAATTCAAATGGTCGGAAACACTTTACACATAATTACAACTTCTCGATGAGTGGAACATTCAGCAATAAAATCATGTCACCAACCCGCGTGCAGCGCGTGGGTCTGCATGACTCGTAATATTAAAACTAATTGATATATAATTTAATACTTATATTAAAACTAATTAATACCTAATAATTAATACACACTTAAAAATAAAAATAATTAATACACACTAAAAAATAAAAATAATTAATACACCGCATTACTTAGAAATATTATTATATATATTCATATTGTACAAAAATTAAAAACATATATAATTATATATCTACGAAATGATACATATTGTCTACATAAAATGATAGGGTTCAATTAGGAACCGGAGTCACATTCGGTTCAACTGACCATTAAAGACTGTTAGAAAATAAACCGGAGAGAACCCACCGAAACTGATAAACACGGCACTGTTAAATTAATTTGTATAATTTTTTTGAACAACATATAAATCTATACTACTTATAAAAAAGATTGCAAGGTTTTGGTATAAATATTTACAACACAAGATTTTCATAAATTTATTTGCAACATTTACAAATAATTATTGCTATAAATTCTAACTTTTTAAATACAGTTATTTAAATTGTTCACTAATATAACTTTGATATCAAATCTATGTGTTTGATTTTCAACCATTCAATTTTTTTTATAAATTTTCATTTTCAAAGACGTATATCATCTATGTATGTATTTTAGTACAACTTAAGTGAAATACTGATCATTTTGCAAATTAATTCGGATAAATCATACATATCAAAGTATGAAGATTTTAAGGTCATTATAATGTTTGAAAACGTGTAAAAATATAAATTAAGAAGATTTTATATATTTACATGTGATATAATTTTGCGGCGAATGTTATACAGATTTGCAAATATCTTTCACTAGGGGTGAGTATATGGACCGAGAATCGAACCGGAACCGACCTAAAACGAACCGAATTTTAGAACCGCGGTTCGGTTATCGGTTCCTAAATATATCAAATTTCGGTTCTCGGTTTGGTTTGGTTGGTTCCGCGGTTCTCGATTCCGGGCCCGAAGCACTGTTCGAATTTCAAGTATATAGGAATTTTATGTTTTCTTATGTGATACTTCACATATCGACAATCTTAATATATAGGTTCATTTTTATTGCAACATAATGTTTATATTTATACATAATAAGTTCTATCGTATTTCGTAATCTATAAATAACAAAAAAAACGTCGTTGAATACAAACAATTTGAATGAGAATTGAATTTTTTGAAGTAGTTTTATATTAAAACTATTACTTTTTTATCTTCTTATAGTATAGTTGCTAAGTATTTTTTGGTTTAGAAGTAAACACGCGTAAACACACGTAAACACATAAAGAATATTGAATGTTTGAGTGTTTGAGTGTTTGTTAGAATTTTTCGGTTACAATCGGGTAGGACCTGAAATACCCGAACCGGACCCGAGAACCGAGCAGAACCAAAACATGGTATTCGGTTCGGTTCTCTGTTTCTAAATTTTGCGTTTTTCGGTTCTCGGTTCATGCGGTTTCGGTTCCGTTCCGTTCCGTGCACTTCCGGAACCGAGCTCAACCCTACCTTTCACCATCTATCAGCACAATCCCATAATACTATTTGTATATGAAATGATTTATTATTTCTTAAAGTTATTCCAACTTAAAACTATCACCGTTATTCATAAATATAACTATTGCTTTTGCAGAATTTTAGTTTTAGGGTACCCGCAGTCGCAACACGCGGGTACCCTTCTAGTAAGTTACAAAAAGATTTTATTTTTTCAATCATAATGTGATATCTACATGACATAAGGAGGTATAAGATTCTGTACATTTTTATAATTAATGCATGTGTATTTCATATTAACCTTTATATAAAATAGGAGAATCACGCATCTATAGGAGCAGTGATTCTCCTCACAAAACGAGTTTTATATATTAACCTCTCCCTCTCACAAACTATTTCTTCCCTCACAAACAAAACACGCATTGGCACACACATATATTGATTTGGCCCTTCCTTACTCAATTAATGTTGGGTTGCCCTTTGTTGTAGCTGGCTCTTTGTATTAATTGATCAGGGTTAATGTTGGGGTTGCCCTTTGCTGTAGCTGGCTCTTTGTATTAATTGATCAGGGTTACATAATCCCATTCCTCTCACACAACACAAACATCTGTGTGTGTGGTTGACCCCTTGGTTTAAAAATGCGTTTTGCGATCCATTGCGCTAAAGGTCTCAAAAGCTATTGCGTGATGTGTGATGCGATTGCGAGCGCAATATAGACGCGATGCGTTTAGTATAAAAAAAGTGCAAAAATTATATAAGTATAAAATAAATGCAATAAAGTTACAAAATAAGTTACTAGCATATTTAAATTAGGCTTATAAACCCTTGTAAAACAAATAAATTGAAGGTAAAGCTTGACAATAAAAACTTAGCAAAATACAAAATACTATATTTTTGTTATTGTGTTTCTTTAGATGTTTGTCTAACATTTCTTATCTTTAAAAATCTATTAAAATATATAGGTCACTTTTAAAAGGTTAAAATTGGACAAAAATGACCTAAGTACTAGATTGCGACAATTGCTACCGTTGCTAGCATTACACAAATGCGACAAATTGCGGTTTAATGCGAACGCATTTTGGGATGGCATTGCATTAGGCACCTTGATGCGAAATTTTGAATGCAACGCATTGATGCGTGCAATTTGCGCAATGATGCACGCATTTTTAAACCAAGGTTGACCCGATCTAATCTTGATCGTACTGTTCATCTTGATCAGATCTTAGGTTTCACCGGTTGCTATTGTCGTGGTCTATGTATGAGGAGACCCGATCTTAGCCATTGAATCCAACTACGGGTGTTTATATGGCCAATAAAAAAATTAGGGTTTGCATTATTTTTGGGTTTTCACATACCTTGATCCCTCTTTTTTGCCATCAACCTTTTTTGTTGCCACCGTTTATGGTGGGCGGCGTTGATGTTGGTAGGCGGCGTTGCTGGTTGGTAGGCGTCGTCTGTGATATTATAGATGGGGTCGTTGTTTGTGGTTGTACCCGTTGTTGCAGCTTGTGATGATTCTAAACGGGATCGTTTAGAGTGTCGGGTTGGTTTTTTTATCTTCTCCATTATTCTCCTGATTTGTTGTAAGTTGCCATACTCTTATTCTAACATTCTCCTTTGCTTTAGATTCTTATGTTTGATTGGTAGCTGTTGTCGTCATTTGATTGCCATGTTTTGATATGATTCTTCTTTGGTGCATAAATTAGTGAAAAATATGATATTTCATATTTTTATATGTTAATCCCATTTTATCTGCGTTATGTTTGGTTCCAATTTGCCTAATTTTTATCAAATTAAAATTTTAGGGTTTCATCATTTTGGTCAAATAATTAATTTGATGTTTAGATATTTGATTTTAATTTACCCTAACCTTTTGGTTTGTGTTTTGTTAGACTCTGATCAAAATGCGTTTGATTCAAATATTGGGTAGCTTCTTAGGTATGTGTTTTGTTTCGATTATTGTTATTAGGTTCTTATTGGCCTGCCGTTGCGAGCGAATTAAATTAATGATGTATATGTTTTTAGGAAAAAATTAGCATTCGATGGAACATTGGTTCGTTGCCGCTAGATGGCAGGCGACGATAGTGAGAGCCGTCTCTTTCGTTGCCGCTGTTAATGGCAGGCGACGATAGGCCCATTGTGATAGACTCATCAGTAAATGGGCATGATTATTTCTCGGTTGTTACCCCCTTTTGGGCGTATTTGTTTACATGTTGGTATTACTTTATTTTTGATATGCTGCTAAAGTCGTTTCTTATGGTTCGGTCTTGCTGGTACTTCCTGTGTGTTTCCATCGCCCGCGTGTATGAGAAAGCTGATTAGCTTACTCTTTTTGTAAACTTATAAACTAATGATGTCCATTCATATGCTTAGGGATTGGTAACACTTTCACCTTATGCTCATTCGATGCCACCATTCCTGTCGTTCTCGTTGTTAATGGCGAGTGGCGAAAGGCATGGATGTGTGACGTTGGTGGTAGGCTTTGCGGGTCCTTTCGAATTTGTTGTTGGCGCTGAAGATGGTATTACATTTGTGCACTTATTACTTTGGAATCCTAATAGATTGTTGGATCGTAGAGGCTAGGACTGATCCGGATCTTGGCAGGGCAATCTGTTTGCAGCCATGGCGGGTCTGATTCGGCTTCATCTGCTCCAACTAGATGTTGCCAGTCCTGGTTTATCAAATATAGTTGATTCTTACGTGGAAATCTTTGGAATCTTGGTTGTTGTTCCCGCCGTTGTGGTATGCTCATAAATAAATGAGTTGTTGCTATGATGATACCGTTAGAAATGTTGTTAAAATGCTATCATGATACCATTAGAAAAAGGCTATGATGATACTTTTTGAGCTCGATTCTTATTTGGATTATGTGCCTCTTGACGGGGCATGCTTACTAAGTTTGCAGCCATAGTGGGCATATCCTCATATCCAATTGCTCATTTATCTGAGCCTCAAAATTACAGAATGCTTTTATTTTCGTTCTCTTTGAACGGAAATGTTTCGTTACATAATGGTCGTGTTTACGACGCACGATACACTAGGAGGAAAGAGAAACAGGTGCCCCTTTCACAAATATAATGTCTTACGTTTTATCTGGGTGAATAATTTTTTCATGTGGTTAAGGTCATTTTAGGACATGGTATTGGATTTTTTTTAATCAAAATTTCGTCTTTTACAGGCATCTACATTTGCAAATGAAGCTAGATAACACTTCTTTTTGAAGTGATACTTCTTTTAAATAGTCTGTGATGATGGTGTAGCTCTAGTTTTTTGGGTTCGAGTAAATATTGGGTTACGGGCAGCCTGGCGTGGCAGCCTTTCTGGCTTGCAGCCATGCTGGTCGTATCTTCTTTTTCTGATAAATGACCTATCTAGGCCTGATGATAAATGGCTGTCTGTTTTTGTTGTTATCGTACCTTGAATGTGACCAAAGAATGGCTTTATGATAACTGTTTCTGGTAGTATTCGTCATTTTACGAGGCAATGATGATTATAAACGGTGTTGGTAGATATGAGATTGTCCGTAATTTGGCATGGCGACCTTACGGTTGCAGCCATAGCGGATGATCCTCTTTGTTCGATTATCCATTTATCTGAGCCTCCTATACAATTCGTTTTCATGCTAAGAACTTCTCCTGGTAATAAGGGTTAGTAGTGTATTTTTCCTCTTTATTCTATGACCCAATTTTAAACTTATGTGTTTCGGTCCTATGAGTGCATTCTCGATCTTTAATGTATTCTGTGTATGTAGGCACTATCCAACACTCGCTTGAACACCAGCAGTTAAGATCGGTACGGCATTCAACTGTTTGGAATGAGTTTATGGGCATTGATAGAAATTTCAGATCTTTGTGCTCTTTATGAAGTTTAGCTCTAAAAATTCAACAGCTGTTAGCAGGTGGCGAGTATGTAGCGGTTACCGGTTCATTGTCTGACCTTGAGCAAGTTGACTTCATGAGGCCACGAATCGCAGAGGTAACCATTCTATGAGAAATATTTTTTTATAAAATGAATGGTTTTTTTAACTATTCTTTGTCTACATAATCAGATAATAAGTTTATTGCAGTAGCTAACTTCTTTATTGTCTTCGACATTATATGTGCGGAAAAAAATTCCATACCTTAATGATAAAACAGATAGAAAATGTTAAAATGGTACCTTTATATAATCTTGAACCATACAGGCTAATATAATCTTGAACCATAGTGTATTCATACAGCCTAATATAATCTTGAACCATCATCCCATGGCTAATATAATCTTGAATGCGGGAAAAAAAATCCTCATTTATAGAATGCAATACTCTGTATTTTTTATCGGCTGATCTTATCAACCTCATTTATATACTATTTTTATAGTTCTGACTCATAGCATTTGGTCGTCGAACAGACAAAGACCACGGTAGAGCTAGCCGAGTAGAAAATTAATCATATGCAGCAGCAAGAGGGGGTAAAACCCATTATTGATGACTGTCTTTTGACCTTGATGATCCATTTTAGTCATTCCCTTTTAAGGTATTTCTTCTTTTATTTATTACGGTTGTTGCTTTTTTATAAACCTTTAGTTTTTGAGGGGATTGAAAGAATGGTTGCTGGTCATCCCAATTTATACTCATTAATCATTTTAAGGTTCAAAATTTTGCATATTTTGGTTTTTGATCATGTGATAATTGAGGGTCAAAATAAGTCAAATAACAGCGGCCGTATAATAATCAGTGTTTGGATAAACATATAGTCATATAGCGCAAATAAGTAGTGTTGGATAAGGTGAAATAATCGGCGTTGGATAATCAATTTCGTACTAGCTCAACCTAATTGATCATCTTAGTTGATATAAACTTACCTGTTTTATTCATTCTTTAACTTTTGTCTCGCATTTTATCTCTATTTTTATCTTTTTAGGGGAGATCATTTACTAATTACCAGAAATGATAATAATATTCAAGTTTTTTTTAAAACAATAGAATATTATGTTATCTGATTAGTACAGTTTCAAGCAACAAAAGCATGCTCAGAATGCATACCCAAACACTCCCCTTTAAATGACGACGAATTTGACTACTTTCATGTAGGAAGAAGAGAACGAAGCACGCAACTTTCCGGATATGGACATTTTCGGTTATTGTTGATGGGCCATTTGGCATTGTTACAGCTGCGGAGTTGATTGTTATTCTGATAGTTGTTGTATATCTCATCTGGGCTCTTTCAATTTATGTTGTCCAAAACTACAGCCTGATTCCTTACTATGAGAAACAAAGAAAAAGGTATATATATTCGACAAACTATTCTTTAAAAGTTTCAGATTTTACTCTCATTGGAAGCGCCAGAAAAAGTGTTTGGTGAGGATCTGAGTGACTGATGTATTTTTTACGTTAAATTTTGTAGAAATGTAATGCTGAAGCACACGGGACTACAGTTTGGGTCTATTGGATTGATTTGCATAGCGTTTATGTTTCTACTGGTTGCAAGGGAGTCAATTCTCCTACGCCTTATAAATATTCCTTTTGAGCATGCAACTCGATATCATATATGGTTGGGACATCTTACGATGACCCTCTTTACTCTTCATGGTGGCTGTTATGTGTACTCTTGGTATTTGGAGAATCGTGTAATAACCCAAGTGAGTTTCCTATACGCATCTTCTATTTAGACTTTCATGAGCAACACAGTAGTTTTTAATAGATGCATAAACACACAGTAGTTTTAATAGATGCAGGAATTATCAGTTTCTTTAACCTACTTGATTTTTGATACATCTGGTTTCTACGGAATTAGAACTTTTTTGAGTTGCACCAGTGGTTTTTTTCCCTTTTTTCTTTCTGTGATTTTCTACCAAATTAAACCATCGGTCTTTACTAAACTTAAGATACATAATTCGGGCATTCGCGTGCTCCTAGCCACTCTCATTATCTGATATATGTTTGATATTTGATTATAGAAATATAAGAAGAATGTTTATGCAGAGAAGTCTTTGGAGCTACAAGTTGCTCTAGTTGTAGAACCTGTTGTTAGTTATCAGCAGAATCCTCCTCGGATTTCTTCACCAGAAGAAGTTAAACCCGTTGAGGTTGAAGTTGAGGATGATCAGGCAAAACAGGCCTATGTTGTTGCAGTTGTTGCAGCTGAGGCGGCTGCAGCCGCTGCTCAAGCGGCTGTTGAGTCAGTTCGACTTGCTGAGTTGACTCGGTATTCAGGGAAATCAAAGGAGGAAAGAACTGCTATTAAAATTCAAACAGCTTTTCGTGGCTACTTGGTATGTCAATATTGTATCCAAATGTATCTTAAAATATCCGCTGTCCTAATATGATTTAGATTACTATTTTTTTAACTGATTTGTGTATGCAGGCAAGGAGGAAGCAATACATGAGGTCAAACTTATGCTACAGAAAAAAGACGGACGTCAAAGAGGATGAACCAATTTTCACGACTCACATCGCCCGTGCTTCCCCCGCAGCGGAGCGCGGGCACAGAACCTAGTTGTTATAAAAGGTTTATACGTAGTAGTATGAGCTTCATAATTTCAAAAGGTATATAGATTAATAATAGTATTATAAACTTATAGAAAATCTCAAGCATTATAGGTACTCTTAAACGTTGTTTGAAATTGTGCTTCAAAATATATTTTGGCTAGTTATTGCGTTTAATTGTAAAAATAGCATTTGATAATCTATTGAAAAAATAACCATACTCAAATTTATAAGGAGCGAGACACTTTAAAAAAACTAGGTTAGTGCTAGATTTATATAATCGTTTTGGAAAACATAATCCCAAACGCTGGTTTAATAAGACTTTTCTAAGAAAATCTATAAGCTCGATAGTTTATCAACAAAAACATGCAGCTGCAAGCATGGATAATCGTTTTGGAAAACATAATCCTAAACACTGGTTAATAAGACTTTTCTAACAAAAATTATAAGGTCGATAGTTAATCAACAAAAATAAGCAACTACAAGCATGCACTAGTTCCTCTCGAAAAACATGTAAGTACGTGTTCTCGTTTATTGATGATACACCACCACCTTTGTATTACTTATAGCAAGATAAGAAAAATTCTTATAAATAATTTTTTAACAATAGACAACGATTTTTACTTGACGATTACAAGGGTTAAGGTGTTACAAAAAGTAAGAGTGGTGGTCTAAAAGAATATTCGATGAGTATTTAATAACATGGTTTGTTAGGACTTCCATCCAATTAAGGTCGTAAACGAACGTTCAAGGAGAATTTAATGATTTGATCGGTAAAAGTTTGTTTATGGTCGTTTATTTACTAATGTGAACATGAATAATTTTTTTAGTTTACATTTCTCAAATTTTTTTGTTAAAAAAATAAAAGAAAATAAATAAAGAAAATTAGAAAGGAAGAACGAAAGTGAATTTGGATATTATGTTTTCAAGTTATACAAATGAAAGAAAGAAATAAACTTATCACTTTTACATTAATATCCTGATATTAAAAAGATACGAGGTTTTATGCCCGCGCTTCGTTGCGGGGTTTGTACCAAGTCGTTACTTGGACAGGTTAAAAAAACGTTGCTTGATAACTGAGATATCATAATCTGAAACTTACAATACTATTTGTAACAAAAATGGTAATTCTAATTTAAGTAAGAACATCTCTTGGTATGCTCCCTATTGCAAAGTCTTGGTTTAACCTTGTAATAGCTTTCTGTAGTGATTTCAAAACGGGAAGCGGATTTCTTGTGTTTTTTCTTGAATCGAGTGACCATGAGATGTACAAATCTCCTGCAAAATAAATATATGAGTGGCAAACAGTATAGATAATCAAATGAACTTAAGCAACACGAATTATACTATTAAAAAAGACATTTCATTGCAACATGTAGATTTTTCTAGTTAACTAACATGCCCATCTTGGCACCCAAAATCAGCAATATCAAAAATCTAATTGTCTTATGATAGTTTGTACATTCCTGTACGAAAAATGTTCCATCCTAGGTTATAACATTATCTATTATTCATGGTTCATAACATATACCAAATTCGAAAGATTTCGGGCTTATTATTACACATCATTATGTATACGGCATTGCATTTACACACATAACCTTCCATGTGTATATATCTAATATTCTAAAATAGTTTTCCTATTTTCCACTTATAAGCTAAATTAATTTTGAGTAAATGTTAAATATAAACTGAATTAATGAAGAAGATACACTGACTGAGTTCACATTATGGGTTTCATAAGCAAAAGTCAATTTGTATTGTCTAATAAAGAAATCGTTTATGCATTATTTTGGGGAACATTAAAAAGATTGTAATTTAAAAAGACTGATTACTAATTTAACCTTGAAATTTAAGAAGACTAATTTACCTTAATGTGGAGGGGCAAACAGGTTCTGAAATAAGATTAAACCGCGAATCATATCTTTGAACTTTAACCTCTTCACAATTTTTAGCCTTAGGTCTCACTCAGTTTTACACATCACATTCAAGCAAATCTCGCCCCAAACTTTACTGCCATCTTTTTGACACAAAGCTCTAGCTTATGCAACTTTATTTCGTAGCTAGACCTTCATATAAAGATGAACCAAATAAGACACTAACGAATATAATAAATATATGGTTTAAAATTATCGTTTATATAAGTCCCCATTGACAAACCCGTATCCGCACCTTGACCTTCAGTCATTGCCACAAAATCCCGAGCCTCCATTCTGCACTTGTAGGTTAGTTTGCTCCGCTTTCAGAAACTGAAGGAGCGTGGCATGAATTACCAGCAAACTGAAGGAGTGTGGCATGAATTACTAGCAACTGAAGGAGTGTGGCATTCTGTAATTGTGTAATTGTGTCCTGGGAAGAAAATGAAGGAGTGTGGCATGAATTACCAGCAAAAGGGTTCCTAATACAATAATTACAGGTCATAGCAGATATGTTACAACAAATATGGACAGCTGATCCCTGAAGACACAAATTAGTACTAACGGAGGGGAATATATCTTAAGCCAATTCTTAAATTAGCACAACTTGTTGCAGTCAACAAACTCAGAATAAAAAAATAAGACCAATTCTAATGTAATTAAATAATTTAGAGCGTTCGTAACCAGACAAAACAGTTCTGTTAGACTACAAATTATGTCTAGTCGGGTTTGACCAAAACACCTTTTATCAAAGCTTTTACTTTTTGCATGAATTCTATTACAAGTATGGTTACAATATATGTAGAAACTAGAAGGGGGGTTGAATAGTTTCTAGTTGATTTATCTCCAAATTAAAATTTCTTTCAATTAGATGAGTGTTAAAACTATCTTTTATTTAGAACCTAGTTGCATAATGATTAGGTTCAATTCTAATGCATCAACAATGTGTAATAAATACAATAGTAATGACTAATGAATGAAAGTAATGAGCAAGGAAAGAAACAACCTAGTAGGAAGATACCAAGATTTATAGTGGTTCGGCAACGAAGCACATCCTCGTTCCTACTCCACTCCTCGAGTACACCTTACTCGAGATTTCCACTATATTCACAAGCTCCCTTCTTGGCGGAGAAAACCTTACAACGTCGCTTACATTATTTTCCGACACTAAGCTAAATGTCGAGACCTAATTATAGCTAGGACCAATCTACACAACGTCGCCCACTTCACCATTTTACGTCACAAGGCTAGATGTCGAGTTCTAATCGAAAGCTAGAACCAATCTTCACAACGTTGCCTACTTCACCATTTTACGACACAAGGCTAGATGTCGAGTTCTAATCGAAAGCTAGAACCAATCTTCACGATTCTTCACTTTGAAGCTAAGTGAGAACTTCACACAACACAACTACTAATCACTTTAAAGTTTAGTGAGAACTCACAAGACACAACCACATCACTTTAGAGTTTAGTGAGAACTCAAAAGACACAACCACATCACTTTAGAGTTTAGTGAGAACTACCTAGACACAATCACATCACTTTAGAGTTTAATGAGAACTCACAAGACACAACCACATCACTTTAGAGTTTAGTGAGAACTACCAAGACACAACCAATTACAACTCAACTAAACATATCTAAGTACACACATGTAACTTGGATCTACACATTAAATCCAAGCACACACATGTACAAAGGATTTACACAACTCTAATCTAAGTATTCACACACCTAGCTTGGATTAACACAACTAGTCCAAGTATTCACAAATACATTGGATCTTCATAAGACGCATATAAACAAATGATGAACATGATAAGATCTTTAGGAGAGAGTGATCTTCATCAAGGCTTCATCTTTCATCACAACACAAGTGTGTGAGTGATCTTCTCTTTGGACAAAGTAAAGAAAGGAGATCAAGAGGATAATCATATGTAAACATACTTAACACATTAAGTGATCATTTACAAATGATTAGGATTAGAAACAAGAAAGAAGACTAAAAAGATGTCCAAAAAGGGTTGATGAAAGTGCAGATTTGATTCACTATTTATAGGAGACAAGTTCCCAACGGCTACCTGGGCGTGGTTCCTTATCTGCCCAGGCGGTTCCTTATCGCTATGGAACCGCATAGGCACTTATGGAACCGCGGAGTGTAGACTCTGCTCCTTTTTGTCTTTTAGTGAATTTGAAATATCTGAGGCTGTTTAATCCTTCAAAGAATATTCTTATGGCATTTGGAATATGCCATATTCAAGTTTATATTTTCATTTTAATAAAATATTTTCGAAAAAATAAAGTTTATTAAAAATCTTTTGTCACATTAGACAAAAGTGAGTTTTAAGGCTAATCACTTTTATGATCACTAAGCATGATTAAGATATGTTAGTGTAATGATTATTACCTTGATGATAGTGTTTGTTAAATAATTTGTTTCGTGATTATAATTTTACAATAAATGTCTTTGTAATTTGTCGTGATCAAAACTAAGAAAGATTAATTAGTGCTAACAATGTTTTTAGGCAATTGCTTTGCATTAACAATCTCCCCCTTTTTGATTACGACAAACTATAAACTCATTTACGTAAAATACAAAATTATCGAATTATTAACAAGTTTATCACTATCATTTCTCCCCCTTTGTCGAAGCAAAAAGGGTAGCACAAGTCTTTGAAGGAGAAAGGAACCAGACTTTGCTAGTAGCTCCCCCTTGGTGCTTACTCCCCCTTGCTTGGGGCACCAAAAGAGTGAGCTAAAGTGACATGCTTCACAAAGGTTAGAAGAAAAGGAAGAAACACCAATGTATATATGTGCACTACCTACTAACTAACTTGAGAGGGAAAAGGAAAAGAATTCTCAAATTAGAAGCATGTATTTGCTAGGGTTGCACAAAAGAAACACATTCACAAAGAATGTCTTAGCAAAGGGTGACAAAATATTTAGTTAACATTTTGATCCAATTTTAAGTCAAGTTTTTAGAGGTTGTGATAGATTTAGGTTCGATTTTAAACAAATTGAAGTTGATTAATGTGACCACTTAGGTTGAAACACATACAACTAAATCCATTCATCAATTTCATGCAAAGCAGACAAGGAAATGAAAGTACAAGAAATGAAAATATAATAAACTAAAACATGGATATCTTAATCTAGATCATGAATGCATAGTCTTCTTTGGCTTGACCTTCTTCTTAAAAACATTTAGATTTTAAAAGCCATCATTCATCTCCTAAGAGGAGGAGGCATTGAAAACAAGGTAACCAAGAAATCATGCAACCTTCTATGGAGACCAGTCATCTCCAATATTAGGTTTTGAATGATGTAGTTGTTATAAAGACAACATGGGAAATTTGCACTATGAGCTTCGAGAAAACTAAAAAAGTAAGGATCACCCATGAAATGTGGAATAGGATTCCAAAAATGGGAGCATTTGAGTTTGAGTGAGGAGGAGGTGGTGGAGGCATAGGTGCCATGGGTGATATGAGAGAACTTGGTGGAGTAAAGGGAGAGGTCACCAAAGGCTCAAGGACAAAAGGAATGCTTTGTATTGGTTGAGGTTGAGAAATCCCATCCAAAGGAGGACTAGGAGTAAAAGGTGAAGACAACTCATTCATCTTAGATTGAATTGAGGATGAGGTAGAACCATGGGAATGGTTGGTACCATGGATTGAGTTGGTCTTGCATGGAGCAAGAAGAGGTGAAGGTGAAGAAGAAATGAGAATAGGAGTAGACTCATTCTTGGGGTTTGGTATGAAGAATAAGAACCAAGTTTGGGACACTTGATTTTGATCTTGAGGTTCCTTTTGTGAGAGGAAGTTTTGGAGGAATTGGTAGATCTAGTGGATACCATGGTTGTAGGTTAAGGCTTAGAAGAGAGTTGAATGAATGAAGAACACATTCAACAATGGGAGGTTTAAGAAGAAAGAGGGATTATCCAAACTAGTAATATTTTAAAATCATTTTATGTGAACAATGAAATTAGGTAGCCTAGTTTAGGAAATGTGCAGGTTTTTGCAAGAATTTTTTAAAGTTTTACACAGATTAAGGAAAACAGTGTAAAGCAAAGATTCTGTGGAAACAGTAGCCGGCGGTTCCTTACGTAGGGTCGCGGTTCCTTATTGCTAAAGAACCACGGGTTCAATAAAGAACCACGACCAGAGGTCTCAAAAATTTTTACTTCCTCAAACAATTTGCTAGCCCAGATTTTGCACAAAGAATTAGCAAGCAAAAGTCAACTACTAAACAAAATCTGGAAAGCTAACTAACACATAAGATGCACAAAGCTATGCAAATCAAAAGTTTGGTGGCATAGACAACTTAGGATTAAAATTGTAAAACCCGCATGCTTTTACCATGAATAGTGCCCTAAAGATCGTACGTACATGATTAGAACTTTCCTTTTATAGCATGTTCACGTTTCACGTATAAGAACTTCAAGTATTACGTACGTGTTAGAACACGATAAGTATTTATTACGTATGAACACACGATAATTATTCCAATAATAATTATAATCACGAACATGCGATCATGAAATCATGAACGTAATCACGAGCTAATATTATTTACGTATATATATTTATTACGAACACGAATAAATATATTAGGTCACGATCGATGATTAACTACGAACACGTAAAACACGAACACGAGAACACACTAATATTTAGACACGGAAAAAGGTACGGGTTACCCCAAGTGGGCCCCCTACCCGCGGCTACACCAAAGGAAATGGGCCAAGCCCATAATTTTTACTAAATATGCAAATTATGGAAAAGGTATTTTCATTTAACAAGATTTAGAAAAATAACTAAAACCCTAAAAATCCCTTTTCTTCTTTCTCTCTTTGGCCGCCGGATTCAAGGACACCACACGGGTGTTTCGGGTTGATTTTGATCTTGGAAATTGTGCAAGGATTCGTGTGTGTTCATCCTTATTTGATCCACGTATTTGGTATAACTTTTTAACCCTTTTCTTTTATGTTTGATTTTGATGATCACATAAAATCATGATGTTTTTAATTAAACTAATTAAAAACAATTATTTAAACATGTTAATAATAATGGGGTAAATCAAAACAAGGGTTTAGGGGTGTTTTTGTTTTGGCCGACGCCTAACCGAACCCCATAGGGGTCTCGACTTGGCTTATTTAACACCATCGAGACCATATGGTCTCGGTATGGTGGTGGTGGTCCCACGGCAGCAGCAAGGCAAGGGTAAACCCTGACCTTGGTCGGGGTATGGTGATGGTTTTTAGTCACGGGTCCGGTTCATAAATTATTTTCAAGGTTTATGATTTTCACTAGTTATGTTTTAGACTTGAATTAAATTAATAAAAGCATGACATGATTAATTTAATGTACATGACTTAGGTTATAAATTTAATAAGTAATTCATGAATTTTAACCTAAGTATTTATATTTAATTAGACTTTATGATTAATTAATTATTTAAAACCATGACTATAATTAATTAATTAACATGACTTAGGTTATATTATTAATAATTAATAATACATGTTTTAACCTAAGTAGTTTACCTTTATTTAATTAAAATCATGTTATATTTAATTAAATACTTTTAACCTATATTTTATTAAATTTACATGTAATAATTAATAAACTATACTTTATAATCACATGACTTAGAATAATAATCAGAAAATACTTAAGCTTATATAATTAGCTTATTTAACCAGCTTATATCTATTTATGGAAACTTTCTATTTATAGAAACTTATTTCTTTAAGGCAGCTAATCTATTTATGGAAACTTTCTATTTTTAGAAACTTATATATTTTAAGCAGTAATTCTATTTTTGGAAACTTTCTATTTTTGGAAACTTTCTATTTTTGGAAACTTTCTATTTTTGGAAACTTTCTATTTTTGGAAACTTTCTATTTTTGGAAACTTTCTATTTTAGGAAACCTGCTATTTTTAGAAAGTTACTGATAGTTACACAACAAGTATAATAATACATGAAATACAAGTAATACTTAATCAGAATAGACAGAATATAAGATAAACACAGTATAAAGCTTAAAACAGTAAAACATGACATGAACATATAAAACAAGCCAAGACATGATATAAAACCAAACCACTCAAGGGTGGTCTAGTGGCAAAACGATTTGTGGCTATCACTCCAAAGTGTGTGAGGTCTCAAGTTCAATTCCCACTAGGTGCAAACAACCTTGAAGTGGCCACGCCAACCTCCTGAAAAGGGAGAGCTTTACCTGGTTTGAGTCTGTGTGGCGGTGGGCTCAAACCCCGTGGATTAGTCGGCCAATGAGTCGGAAATCACGGTTACCAAAAAAAGACATGATATAAAACCAGTTACGTATTTAGTAATCAGATACTTATACACGTATGTATTATGTAGCGTTAGTGATACCAAAGTAGGACTCCCTTCCGTTCGTCTTCTTCGTTCACTAGACATAAGGTACGGATTCCCGTCCTTTCAGTATGGACATTCTTTCCTTATTAGGATTCCCCGTATGCAGCCAACTGTTTTCCCATAGTATAAGTTTATATGTTTGATTGCTTATGTATAATTAGAATACCTAAAGCCATATACATGCATGACCAGTTTCACCTAGTTATGGAGGTACCATAACCATAACACTAGAGGCACTGGTGTTATGACTTCCCCACAACAGAGTGATTGCTCGTGGCGTCCCTTCAGCTTTTGGCCATATTATTATATTTATCATGTGGGCCGTATGGGGGCATCCTAGTTACATGTTTTCAGCAGATTACTCAGTGTGAATGTGGTGTGTGCCTTGCATCCTTCACAAGGAGTTGATCCCTCCTACCCAAAACCAGTATATTAAATTAGAGGCAGTCTCTCTAATTTGCATGACGAGGTCACCCCTCCAAGTATTCATGCACGTTGATTTCCATGACCTATATTGGCTAATGGTAAAATATGTTAAACAGTTTTTACAAGATAAACATAAGGCTTTTCAAACTATAAAACCAGTTTTACTAAGACTTAACTTGGTTATTCATGACTTAGTTTCTTCCGCTGTTTCATGCTTATATGCTTATATTATTCATGCTTTATTTGTACATCCGTGCACTGAGCGTATTGCTCAGCCGTTTTCCTTTTCATGTTCCCAAAACGGCAGGTACTCAGGGACGCTCGTAGACTTTAAGCGTACGTGCATATGGACTGGAAGCTTTCTAGCCTTTCTTTACTTTATGCATTATCTATACTTTGATACTCTTTCCATGGACATTGTTTAGTCCTTTCATTTATAGTACTTATGTTTGTGTGTGATGAGCTTTACTTTTGGACTACCGATGTTTGTTTCCGGTATTTCCTTTTATGGTCATGTAATGTTTTAGACATTTATCCTTGTATGCTTTGATGACACGCCATAATCACGCGTGACATTCCATTTATCAAAATGAGGTGTTACAATTGTGGTATCAGCGCCAATGCTTCGACATGTAGGCTCTCAAAACATGACATGTGATTAGTGGGTAGCCACTATGGTCTTCCTAGAACTGACAGTCGGTTTTCATGCATTCATCATTTTCATGCATACATATATATATGTCATTGTCGTAGGTTTATGACTAAGTAATGGTTGGTATAGGACTGGCCCTATTTAGTCGCATGTGTTTTATCGAAACTTTTAAATTTGGGACCGACCCATAGGCGTCCCCTCGCCATGTCTTTTATTTTGGATGAACTGACCATAGGCGTTCACTCTCGAGCATACAAAAGTTTTCATAAAACTGCATCATGCATTCATGTACAAATTTTCTTGCATAAAATTTTTCTCATGATTTATTGATATAAATTTTATTTTTTTCATGTATATATATTTTATCTTTTGATTAGTTTAATCATGTATTTTATGTTATACTGTCAGATGATTCTCACACGCGAGCAGGAACAACTCAATGCAGCAATCCAAGCTGCAATGCAAGCTTTGCTTCCTCAACTGAGGAATGACATCAGGGCTGAGGTTCAGGCTACCAACAATCAGCAGCAAAACCAAGCACCTCCTCCTCCTCCTCCAGTGACATTGGCAATATGGCTGGAGAGATTCAACAAGCTTCGTCCTCGAGCTTTCGAGAGAACAAATAGCTCCAGTGAAGCTGAAAGCTGGTTGGCTCACATCGAGAAGATCTTCAATGCTATGGGTTGTGACCCCGTCTTCAAGGCGAGGTTAGCATGTTACCGGTTCGAAGGCGATGTGTTAAATTGGTGGTTAGCATTGAAGCAGTCTGAGGGAGGTGATAATTGGGTGGCTGGTTTGACGTGGGCTCAGTTTAGAGATAGGGTGATGGAGCAGTTCTTTCCCAAGCCTGAGCAAGACAAGCTGAAGAGAGAGTACCATGGGATCCGATAGAGAGCTGAGGAGAATAGCAACGAGTTCATGCAACGCTTTCTTTGCTTAGCTGGTTTCCTTGGTGCAGCGACAGGTACTCCTGAAGAGCAGGCACACCACTTTAGGTGGGCTCTTCGCACATCGGTCGCAAACAATCTGGTGTGCGCTACGTTCAACACGGTAGCACAAGTGGCCGATGCAGCACATAAGTTGGAGATGCTGCATGAGAGAGATGAGTTCGGGGAAGCAGAGAAACCCGATAAGAGGTCAACATTCGTAATCAAGCGGTGACCAATCCGTATTCTTCTATATATGTCAAATATTTCATCTCTTTAAATTGTATATTCCAGGCAGAAGACTGGGGACCGGTCTCAGCCGGCTACTCAGCAGCATCCTAATCAGCCCAAGGGAAACGGTCAGACTAATGACCGTTCTGCTACGGATAGGCGTGGCGGTAATGATAATTACCGTAACAACGCTGGACACTCCAACGGCAGCAGGTCCTAATACTTACGCAGTTTCTTATGATTTCATGTTATAACTCATAATTCTGACACTTTAGCAAATCTTCTACCAAGAACCATGGAAACGGTAGGGACCAGAACCAGAGAGGTTCACAGCTTAGCCGTCCATCTCTCACTGGTATTCAATCTTACGATTATTCGCATTGTCCTTTGTACCCTATTATCATGTCTCATGTATAATGTTTTATCAGGTTCTCAGCCAGCCAGAGCACCTGCTAGAGGATATACTCATCCTCTTTGCTCTACTTGCCACCGTAGGCACCCAGGGCCATGTCGTCGCGACAGTGACGCATGCTTCAAGTGTGGTCTTCCTGGCCATCGCATGAAGGACTTCCGTAAGGGCGAGATGGAGGGCACATCGGGACATGCTGATACCAAGCCGCCTCCTACCACTGGACGCGTCTACACGACGTCTCGCGATCAGGCCAACAAGTCTATAGGTACCATCACTGGAATCTTGTATATGTATGGTCAAGCTGCATGTGTTCTGTTTGATACAGGTGCTACTCACTCAGTCATTTCTACTGCTTATACCAAGAATGCTAGGATACTCCCCATGCCACTAGAGAATAGACTCAGTATTTCTACGCCTTTGAGGGACTCTGTATTAATAACCCATGTATACAAGAGTCTTCCCCTAGAGTTTGACGATAAGGTTCGTCCTGTTGACGCACTTGACATGAATGACTTTGACATGATTTTGGGCATGGATTGGCTATCCAAGCATCATGCTACCATAGACTGCCATTCATATCGAGTCATTTTTGGTGATGTTAATGCACCAGAGTACATTCACAACGGGTTCGTACCTGGAAGGTCTGTACAAATCATATCTACCCTGCAAGCACGTGCACTACTGTCACATGGTTGCGAGGGTTATCTAGCTACGGTTCATGACATGGATGCTGAATCCTCATCAATTCAGGATCAGCCGATAGTGTCAGAATTCCAAGATGTATTTCCAGAAGAACTTCCGGGCATACCACCTGCACGAGAAGTGGAATTCAATATCGAGCTCATCCCAAGAGCTGAGCCGATTTCCAAGGCTCCTTATCGCATGGCTCCCATAGAGTTAAAGGGGCTGAAGGATCAACTGCAAGAACTTCTAGAACGAGGTTTCATTCGACCGAGCGCATCTCCATGGGGCGCACCGGTCTTATTTGTTAAGAAGAAGGACGGCAGTATGCGTCTTTGCATAGACTATCGCGAGCTCAATAAGATTGCTATCAGGAATAGGTATCCACTGCCACGTATAGACGATCTGTTTGACCAACTCCAAGGGGCCAAGCACTTCTCATTGATCTTAGGTCAGGCTATCATCAACTATGGGTTCAGGAGAAGGACATCACCAAGACTGCTTTCCGTACACGCTATGGCCACTACGAATTTGTAGTCATGCCATTCGGCCTGACCAACGCTCCAGCAGTGTTCATGGATTTGATGAACAGAATCTTCCATGAATTTCTGGACAAGTTCGTCATTGTCTTCATCGATGACATCGTGATTTTCTCAAAATCCAAGGAGGAACACGAAGACCATCTTCGTACAGTACTACAGATTCTTCGCCAGAAGCAGTTGTATGCTAAATTCTCCAAATGTGAGTTCTTGTTAGACAAGGTGGCATTCTTAGGTCACATTGTATCAGCAGAAGGAATCACTATGGATCCAACGAAGGTTGAGGCTATTACTAAGTGGCCGAGGCCGACATCAGCGACTGAAGTACGCAGTTTCTTAGGCTTAGCTGGCTATTACCGTAGGTTCATGGAGAACTTTTCCCGCCTAGCACTACCATTGACCAAACTGATGCGGAAAGGGGAGAAATTCGTTTGGACTGAAGAACGAGAGAAGAGCTTTGAAGACCTGAAGCAGAAGCTAGTATCTGCACCTATTCTTACTCTCCCGTATGGTACGGGTGGATTTCAAATCTACAATGATGCATCGGGGAAGGGACTTGGCTGTGTTCTCATGCAACATGGGAAAGTGATCGCGTACGCTTCACGACAGCTTAAGCCTTATGAAGAAAATTACCCTACGCATGACTTGGAACTTGCTGCAGTCGTGTTTGCATTGAAGATATGGAGGCACTACTTATATGGAGAATCATGTGACATTTTCACGGACCACAAGAGCTTGAAGTATATCTTCACTCAGCGTGAATTGAACATGAGGCAGAGGAGATGGTTAGAGTTGTTGAAGGATTATGACATTAATCTACAATATCATCCCGGAATGGCGAATGTAGTAGCTGATGCACTTAGCAGGAAGTCCGAAATGATCAACGGCATTAAGATTGATGAGGAAATCATAAGAGACTTGGAGCGACTAGACATAGAGATCATGGTACGTGGACAACACGGTTAATGGGCTAATCTTAGAGTAGAACCCGAGTTACTCTCTAAGATCAAGGAAGCTCAGAAAGATGATGGAGAAATCTGGGCGATAGTTCAGAATTTGGAGAAGCAGACGGAATTCAGAGTAGATGCAGATGGTATCGTATGGCAGGGCACGAGACTTTGTGTTCCCGATGATCAAGAACTCCGGGAAGCATTGTTAGCTGAAGCTCATAGCCCCATTCTCTATACATCCTGGTTCGACTAAAATGTACCATGACATCAAGTAGTACTTTTTGTGGAGTGGTATGAAACAGGATGTTTCCACTTACGTCTCCAAATGTCTTACCTGCCAGCAGGTTAAGATCGAGCATCAGCGATCTGGCGGTCTCCTTCAACCGTTAGATATTCTAGAGTGGAAGTGGGACAAAATCACCATGGATTTTGTTACTGGTCTTCCGCCAACCAAGAGGAAGCACGATGCAATTTGGGTTATCGTAGATCGACTTACCAAATCAGCTCATTTCTTACCGATCCGCAAGGAAGATTCGGTTAGTAAACTTGCCGATACGTATAGAAGAGAGATCATGAGACTCCATGGTGCTCCATCCAGCATCGTCTCAGACAGTGATCCTCGTTTCACTTCGCGATTTTGGAAGAGTCTGTAGAAAGCTTGGGGTACACAACTTAAGCTTAGCACGGCTTTTCATCCTCAAATAGACGGGCAGTCAGAGCAAACGATTCAGACATTGGAAGACATGTTGAGGTCATGTGCATTGGAATGGACGGGTGATTGGGACGATTATATCTGTTTGGTGGAGTTTGCATACAACAACAGTTGGTACGCAAGTATCAAGTGTGCTCCTTTTGAGATGTTGTATGGCAGAAAGTGCCGCGCCCCAATCTGTTGGGATCAGGTTGGTGAGCGAACACTTGAAGGACCATAATACAAGCGTTTTGTATAGGTTTAATATAGTTCTCGGTATATCCCCGAATTGATCACAGCTCTAAGTGGAATGATTTGTTCTTGGTTAATAAAAAGGTGTTGGTTTGTTTATCTATTTTAAACTACTAGCAAATAAATGTAAGTGGCGTTGAGTAACTTATAAGCTTTGAAAGATTAAACTAAATTGACGAGTTAAAAATAAAAGCTTGAAAACGTAAAGAAAAGATTAGAAAAATACTTTGAAAACTCAACTAAACTTAAAACTTAAAACTTTATCAAACTTTAACACTTAGTGCATCGGAATATAAGAAATGCAAAGCTGTCGGAATGTCAAAATCACAACCATCAGAATACAATTAAAATGATCCATCGGAATGTTTCAAGTGAAGGTCCATCGGAATCTCAAGTATGCTTCTATCGGAATATGGTCAATCGCAAAGTGCATCTATCGGAATGTGCCAGATCGGAAAGTCAGATCGGAAAGTTCTAGATCGTAATATGGTAAATTAAAATTGGCCAGAGTTTCGACTTAAAAAGGACCTTAAATCCCGTCGGAATATACGATCGCAATATGCGATCGCAATCCCAGATCGGAATAAGGGGTAAGATACAACCGATCGCAAAGTAGTACCCACACTTGGGTTATTGCGATACAAATCAGGAAACCGTCGGAATATGTATAAACCCTTATATTGCGATGGAAGCAATGTTAATCCGAAAATGGTGGCAACCTTAGAACTCAATAAGCACAATCAATAAGCTAATTCATCCGCAACTTAAACGCTTCAAAAAGCTTAAATTCTACAACTTTCGAAAACTTAAAATCATAAACTTTGTAAACGAAACTTTTGAATAACTAAAATCTTGATGAAATCCGAAAACCAATAAGCTAAAACAAGAAATAAGCCAATAAGCATTACGAGCCTATAGCTTATACGTGTATGAGCTTAAGAAGAAACAAGAAAGATTAAACTTTGATTACGAACTCATCCAATAATCCAAATCGTATGAAATGAAACAATCGGATCAAGGATTTAGGTAAACTAAGAAATGAAGAAGGAGATTAAAGAACTTAAAAGCTTAACTTGAATTAGATTAATGAAATCCAAAGTACAAAAATTAAAGGAAGCTTAAATTTAAAAGATGAAAACAAAGAAAAATTTAGTGAGAGAAAGTTGAGAACTTTCTCTCTCTAAAACTAGAGAAAATGAAAACTAAAAACAAAGACTAACTAGCTCCAAATTTGTGAAGTAAGGTCCTATATATAGGCGTGTGGTGGTGGGCTTGTGAATGGGCTTTGGTTTGGGCTTCGTTTCTTCTTTAGTCTTTAGTCTTTACGTCTCTTTTAAATAAACGTTTCCGACTTTGGATTTTTAGAAGTGTCGGTGAATAATTCCAACTCGTCTTATAATCTTTTGTTTAATAGACTCGAGTTCTTCGACATATAAGAATCTTCCATCCTTGGCCTTATTCTTCCTTAAATCTTCAAATAGGCACAATGACTTCAAATCTTTTGCATCTCTTGGACAATAGACTTCGTCTTGAGTCTTTGTCTTTGATAAAACCCGTGCAATCCCATGTTTTTTTCAATATTCACCCGATTGACTCTGAAAACACAATAAACACAAAAACCACGCATAATTCCAAACAAATGATATTAAATACGTGTTTTGGTCTTGTTTTAGCCAGAAATAAGTGGTAAAAGGATGGGTGTTTTCACACCTATCAAATCCCCTACACTTAACCATTGCCATGCCCTCATGCAATGCTTAGTGATAAAGCAAGTTTACACTTTTCTCATAATCAATCAACTTTGACCTTATTAAAATACTAATAAACAAAAATTAAAGTACTAAGAGAAATTAAAACTTTAAAGGAAACAAAAGGATAGCTACGTGGAAATAATTTGCAAAGAGATCAAGGACTTACATTAGGGCTTCGGTGCTGCGAAGATTTATCACCCTCAAGTTTCACGTTCCCCAAACTAAGCTTAAAAACGAGATCATTGTTATTATAAGTTAGCATATCAAACACTTACACACAAGGCTTAATTAAATGCTTAAACTCCCTTATTCCTAGGTGTATCTCTTATATTTTATTTTTGTCTTAGAATGATCATGAAGATGCATTTTTGGACTTATTTCGATAGTTTATTTAGGCTGAAAGCAAAGTAGGAAGATTTGATCAATAGTTAGCTAAAGGACAAAATCTCTTAAAACTGCTTCTCGGGATATTAAAAAGTTCATATCTTGGCATAACTCGGTTCACGATTTGAGACCTCTCTAGAGCCGATATTTGGCAGGTACTTCATACTTCATATCTTGAGAGACGTGCTTGAGATAATGGTCTTCTCATCGTTAATAGAGTTTCTTCACTTGGAGACTTTTGAGGGGTACTCCAACTTTATTGACCACGACTTCATGATTATTTCTTTAATCTCTAATTGGGATTTTGAGATACAACGATCCGCCTCCTTTTCGGACTTGGATCTATTTATCCTCATACCTTGTTAGGGTCTTTTCGGATAGACTTCTCCATGATCTTTATGGGAGTTGATTGCTTTTTCGTCGTGAGTCTTGATCCTTCATATTGATTTTTGGAATAATGCTTTTCACATCACTTTGGATCTTCAGCAATAAAATGGAATCCTCATGCCTTGTTAGGGCCTTTTCGGACTCGCCAATCTTCGCGCCCCGCTTCATAAGTTATGCCTTGGCTATGAACTCTTATCATTACCGAGCAACTTTTAAACGATCTTGGGCTAGAAGCTAAGTAACTTTTCAAATCGTACGACCTTACTTATTGCAGATAAATTATTAGCAAGTGATGGGAGAATAGGCAAATAATTACACCAAGTGAGCTTGTGTAAGAATACCGACTTATAATTGACTCTATCATTTCTCGTTCTCCACAAATTAAAATCTCAAGTAATGAGATTCGTGGATGCTTAGCCTAATAAACCAATTAAGGTCTACATGGTTAAGGATACTAGCTAGAATAAACTCGTATAAGTCTATTCGGGTTGAGTCAAAATAATCGCAACGGGCCTAATATGTCAAAGACTTCAAAACTAGCTACACCACTTTATGAATATATTTGACATTATTGCGGGATATGTACATATGAAAGCAACGATAAAAATTTAAAAATTACGACTACATGGCCAAAGTTAATTAAAAATTTAAAAAATGTTGAAAAAGATGATTTTTCCGGTTAAATGAAGGCATTTTCATGGAAAAGTCCACTTAAAACTTCGATAGAAGTCCCCCTACACTTAAGATAAACATTGTCCTCAATGTTTAAGCATGTGAGAAAAATCTCCCCTACACTTATGACATTGTGCACGTTGGTTAAATCAAGTTAAGGACGAGACGACTAAAGTGATCAATTTCAAATATTAGTATGAAGAAAATTGAATCATGATAGTTGAGAGATAGAACCGGATTTCGGATAACACGGGAGCACGGTTCTTCAAAGGTTCCAAGAGTGCATTCATCCCTGTAATCACATCACCACACAACGACAAACACCTATATAGGTCCCCCTACATTTAGGAGGTTAAAACGGAAAAGATAGATACTCGGGTTTCCTCCCGAGGAGCGCTTGTTTCTGATAACCGAGTCACGAGCCTGACTCGACCCAAAATTAGTTCATGGGGAACGTGGTGAGAGATGGAATCATCTCATGAGAGATGTCCTCACCAAAGTACAACTTCACTCGTTGGCCGTTCACCTTGAAATTAGGTCCATTAGGTTGAGCGAGCTCGAGAGTACCTTATGGAAAAATTTGGGCAATGGTGAATGGGCCGGACCAACGAGAATTCAGCTTGCCCGAAAAGATTTTCAACCGAGAGTTAAAGAGTAAAACTTTGTCTCCAACTTGGAACTCTCGGTTTTTAATCTTGGAGTCGTGAATGAGCTTAGTTTTTTCCTTATAGATCAAAGAATTTTCATAAGCCTCATTATGGAGTTCATTCAGCTCATTGAGTTGGATCTTGCGTAGGTCACCGGCTTTGTTGATATCAAAATTAGCCCACTTCAAGGCCCAGTAAGCCTTGTGCTCCAACTCAATGGGGAGGTGGCACGCTTTCCCGTACACGAGACGATATGGTGTACAACCAATCAGAGTCTTGTATGCGGTACGAAAAGCCCACAAAGCATCATCAAGTTTATCAGCCCATGAGGCACGATGCTCTCCCACGGTTCTTTCAAGAATTCGCTTTAATCCTCGGTTAGAGATTTCAGCCTGGCCATTAGTTTGTGGGTGGTAAGCAGTGGAAAGACGATGATTTACACCACACTTAGCCATGACTCTAGCAAATTGGTCGTTGCAAAAATGAGTCCCGCGATCACTAATAATGGCACGAGGCACACCGTATCTAGCGAATAGCGATTTCAAAAAGTTACAAACCACCCTTGCGTCATTAGTAGGTAAAGCTTTGGCTTCAACCCACTTTGAAACGTAGTCAACGGCTACAAGGATGTATTTGTTTCCTTTAGAAGAAGGGAATGTCCCCATAAGGTCGATACCCCAAACATCAAAGATTTCACACTCTTGAATGAAATTCTGAGGCATCTCATCTTTATGTGTGATCTTGCCTTGTTTTTGGCAAGCATCACAACGTTTAACCATCTCGTGAGCATCACGATAAATGGTGGGCCAATAAAATCCCGAGTCAAACACTTTTTTGGCGGTGTAGTTGGGACCAAAGTGACCACCGGTGGGTCCTTTGTGGCAAGCGTCAAGGATTTCTAAAGCTGCCGGTCCATCAACACATCAGCGAATGATCAAATCAGCACATTGTTTGAATAGATACGGGTCATCCCAAAAGTAAGTCTTAATGTCTTTGAAGAACTTCTTCTTTTGTTGGGATGTTAGCCCGTCAACGAGAATTCCACCCGCCAAGTAGTTTGCAATGTCCACAAACCACGGGGTTTCATCAGAAGTCGACTTGATAGACATTAAGGTCTCCAGGGGAAAAGAATCATTGATCTCTTTGTTCGGATGTTCCCCTTGGAAAGGATCCTCGAGTCTACTGAGATGATCCGCGGCTAGGTTTTCAGCTCCTTTTTTATCGCGAATTTCGATTTTAAATTCTTGGAGTAGCAAAACCCAGCGAAGAAGTCTTGGTTTTGAATCTTGTTTAGTCAACAAGTACTTCAACGCGGAATGATCGGTATAAACGATTGTGGTGGAAAGGACAAGATAGGGGTGGAACTTTTCAAAAGCATAGACAACAGCTAAAAGCTCTTTTTCGGTTGTCGTGTAATGCAATTGAGCCCCAGTCATTGTCTTGCTAGCATAGTGGATTGGTTGGAAGTGTTTATTCACTTTTTGGCCCAGAACCGCTCCAATAGCATAGTCACTAGCATCGCACATCAACTCAAAGGGCAGCTCCCAATTAGGGGTAACCAAGACGGGTGCCTTAGTTAGCTTATCCTTAAGCAAGTTGAAGGCTTCAAGACACTCTTTGGAAAAGATAAAAGGAGTATCTTTTTCCAAGAGGTGGGTCATCGGGCGAGCGCTTTGAGAAAAATCTTTGATGAATCGACGGTAGAAGCCCGCATGACCAAGCAAACTTCTCACACCCTTCACGGTTGAAGGTGGAGGCAACTTAGCGATAACATCGACTTAAGCACGGTCTACATCAAGACCGGCTTTGGAGATCTTGTGTCCTAACACGATGCCCTCTTTTACCATGAAATGGCATTTTTCCCAATTAAGAACAAGGCGAGTGTCTTCACACCGCTTAAGCATACGTTCTAAATTGGCAAGGCAAGCAGAGAAAGAATCGCCATAAACCGAGAAATCATCCATGAATACTTCCATAGTGTCTTCCACCATGTCATGAAAGATAGCCATCATACACCTTTGGAACGTCCCAGGAGCATTACATAAACCAAAAGGCATGCGTTTGTAAGCAAATGTTCCATAGGGACAAGTGAATGTGGTCTTTTCTTGGTCTTTGGGATCGATGGGAATTTGAAAATACCCCGAGAAACCGTCTAAGAAGCAGTAATAGTCATTACCCGCAAGACGCTCGAGCATTTGATCCATGAAAGGAAGAGGAAAATGATCTTTTCTCGTGGCATCATTGAGCTTGCAATAATCAATACAAACTCTCCACCCAGTAACGAGACGAGTGGGAATCAACTCATTGTGTTCATTGGAAACAACGGTTATTCCACCATTCTTGGGCACACAATGGACGGGACTTACCCAAGGCGAATCCGAAATAGGGTAAATCAAGCCGGCATCTAGAAGTTTGATAACCTCTTGTTTGATGACGTCATGAATGCGAGGATTAACCCTTCTTTGGCTCTGTATTGCGGGTTTAAAGTTATCTTCCATGAGAATCTTGTGAGTACAAAAGTTTGGATCAATTCCGCGGATATCGGAAATTTTCCAAGCAATTGCCTTCTTATGATCTTTAAGCACGGCGATGAGGCGAGATTTTTCTTCTTCTTTCAAGTCCTTCGCGATGATGACGGGCGACTTATTGTTTTCTTCAAGGAACACATACTCAAGATGGGGCGACAACTCCTTAAGTTCTAAATCCGGAGGATTTTCGACAGGAGGCGTTTTCAAAGTCGGAGCATCGATAGCAATAACCGTGGGAGATGGTAGAGAAATATTGTCTTCTTTAAGAATGTTCTCAATGAGTCGAAGATCTTCATCCCAATTGGTGGTAGAATCGTCATTAGCTAAGTTCACATCTCCCATGGTGGCTTCCAAATCTTTCCAAAGGAAATCACTTTCTCCAAATAGAGATAGTGATGAATCAATAGAGGAAACGGTCTCAACATTGGGAAGAGAGGTAGGAATACTTTTACAAGCATCTTTGAAGTGTTCTTCACAAGCCTCATCAAGAACGTCAATACAATTAACACTCTCGTTAAAATAAGGCTGTTTAGAAAGCTTTCCCATGTTGAAGACGATTTTATCGTCACCCACTCTCATGATAAGCTCACCAGCTTCAACATCGATGAGAGTACGACCGGTCCTCAAGAATGGACGACCAACGACCAATGGCACACGAGGGTCTATGTCGTAGTCAACGACAACGAGATCGGCAGGAAAAGTGAATTTGTCGACTCATACAAAGACGTCTTCAGCTATCCCCACTGGATAAGCAACCGTACGGTTAGCCAATTCCAAAGTCATTTTGGTGGGGACTAGCTCAGGGAGAGATAATTGCTTCCACACACTTAAAGGCATTAAGTTAATACTGGCACCTAGATCGGCTAGGGCCATGCAATTCTCTACTCCCGGGAAGTTGCAAGGGATTAAGAAACGACCCGGATCACCAAGCTTGGTTGGCAATTTCCTTAAGAGCACTGCAGAGTAATTCTCATTAAGTTGGGTGTTAGCAATATCAAGAAGCTTTTCCTTGTCGCTAAGAAGATCTTTGAACATTTTCGCGTACTTAGGCATGTGAGCGAGAGCCTCAATGAAGGAGATGTTAAAATTCAATTGTTTAAATATTTTAAGAAAGTTTGAAACTTGAATATCATCCTTGCTTTTGAGCTTCTCTTTCCTCAACCTAGATGGGTAAGGTATATCGGAAGAAGAGGAAGGCTTTGGGAGAATAGGATCACTCACTTCCTTGGGTGGAGGAGGGGTAGACGTAAGAGGTGGAGAAATTGGGGAAGTAGTAGGATGAGGAATAGGAACAGGTGACTCGTTCTCCTTAGTCACAATCACCGGTGGAGGTATAGGAAGCTCGGGTTCCTTGGTACCTTTGCCACTGCGAGTGATGATTGCTTTCATCTCCCCTCTTGGATTCGCAACGGTGTTACTCGGAAGAGTACCCGAAGAAGAGGGTTGATTACCTTGGAAGAAACTAGCCATCATGTTCTTTAAGTCATTCGTTTGACTATCCAAAGTGTTTCTCATATCAGCTCTCAGATCGTTCCCTTGTTTCACCAGGTCTGCTTTCAAGTTGCGCACTTCCTGTTGGAGATTGTCCACGATCACATCGTTAGTCCTCATGTAGGTTCCAATGTCTTGGTGTAATGCGGTGGGTTGGTTGGGAGGAGCATGTATGCGGGTGGTTGATAAGCAGGTTGCTGGTAAACTTGGTTGTTTCTTTGAGGTGGATGTGGTTGTTTGTGAGGTGGTATGTATGGTCCACGAGGTTGTTGTTGTTGTTGAGGAGGGCGGTTGAGGTTTTGTTTTTGGTTTGGGTTGTTAGGAGTAAAACCGGGTGGTGAGAGATAGTTGTTTGAGTGGTAGCTAAGCAAGTTGCGGTTACCTTGAGGACGAGCTTGATAAGCGGCCGGAGGATAGGTACCGTATGCTGCATTCACATTCTCAGAAGGGTAGTCTTGGGTGGCGGTACAAGTGGTGTAAGAGTGATGACCCCCGCATATCTCACATGGTTGGCTAACAGCATTGACTTGAGCGTCGTGAGCGTTTCTAGCGTTGATGCTGTTGGTGTTGCTGGCGGTTTGGGTAGCAAGCGATTCAAGAAGCGCAGTGATTTTGTCAATTCGCTTGTCGCTGTCACTAGTACTAGCACTAGCGACATTGGTCCGAACACTCTTGGTTTGCACACGAGACTTATTTTCAATAATATCCCAAGCGGCATTGGAAGTCTTAGCCAAAATATTACCCCCCGAGGCACTGTTTAGTGAATCTTGGTCATTCATGCTTAAACCATTATAAAAAGTATTAATTTGGTGCACTTTGGTAAAACCATGTTGTGAGCATTTTCTCAAAAGATCTTTGAAACGGTCCCAAGATTCACTAAAAGACTCATCGTACTTTTGTTCAAAATTGATAATTTCATTCCGCAAAGCGGTAGTACGAGAGGGTGGGAAAAAGTAGTTGATAAATTTGGTCTCCAAATCCGTCCACGTAAGAATACTTTGTGGCGGTTCCTTAGCAAGCCAATGCCGGTCTTGTCCCTCTAAAGAAAAGGGAAAAAGTTGTAACCGGATTACCTCTTGTGGAACACCATTGAATTGACCGTATTCGTGAGTTGTAAGAATCTCTTGATGTGGTCAGGTGGATCATCAATGGTACGCCCCAAGAATGGTTGAGCATAGACCATCTGGATAAAGCCGGATTTGAGCTCAAAGTTGTTGGCTGCAATCGCGGGTATGACAATTGGATCATTGTTGCCATCTACATGTGCTTGCAGAAGTTCAATCATCGGGCGATTATCTGGTAGAGGCTCATTGTTGAGAGGTGGATTGTTATTGTTGTTGTTATTATTGTTGTTGAGATGTGGGTTATTGTTGTTGTTTTGTACACCTGCCATGTCTAAGTCTTCGAGAGGCTCGGGCTCTTGATAAGACGTTGATCGTGTACGCATGCACCTGCAAAAGAACTAACAAGGCAAAAACAAAGCAAAAATATTTTTGGTTTTTATGGTTTTTTAATTTTTAGGATTTTTGAAATTTTTTATTTTTTTTTGTGTTTTTGAAAATTTTTATGAAAAAGTAACGTTCACGGGGAACGGATCCCAAAATCCAAGTTCTCACAAAAAACTATTGATCTTAACGAGAAGAGCCGGCAGCGGCGCCATTTAATACAAGCGTTTTGTATAGGTTCAATATAGTTCTCGGTATCTCCCCGAATTGATCACAGCTCTAAGTGGAATGATTTGTTCTTGGTTAATAAAAAGGTGTTGGTTTGTTTATCTATTTTAAACTACTAGCAAATAAATGTAAGTGGCGTTGAGTAACTTATAAGCTTTGAAAGATTAAACTAAATTGACGAGTTAAAAATAAAAGCTTGAAAACGTAAAGAAAAGATTAGAAAAATACTTTGAAAACTCAACTAAATTTAAAACTTAAAACTTTATCAAACTTTAACACTTAGTGCATCGGAATATAAGAAATGCAAAGTTGTCGGAATGTCAAAATCACAACCATCGGAATACAATTAAAATGATCCATCGGAATGTTTCAAGTGAAGGCCCATCGGAATCTCAAGTATGCTTCTATCGGAATATGGTCAATCGCAAAGTGCATCTATCGGAATGTGCCAGATCGGAAAGTCAGATCGGAAAGTTCTAGATCGTAATATGGTAAATTAAAATTGGCCAGAGTTTCGACTTAAAAAGGACCTTAAATCCCGTCGGAATATGCGATCGCAATATGCGATCGCAATCCCAGATCGGAATAAGGGGTAAGATACAACCGATCGCAGAGTAGAACCCACACTTGGGTTATTGCGATACAAATCAGGAAACCGTCGGAATATGTATAAACCCTTATATTGCGATGGAAGCAATGTTAATCCGAAAATGGTGGCAACCTTAGAACTCAATAAGCACAATCAATAAGCTAATTCATCCGCAACTTAAACGCTTCAAAAAGCTTAAATTCTACAACTTTCGAAAACTTAAAATCATAAACTTTGTAAACGAAACTTTTGAATAACTAAAATCTTGATGAAATCCGAAAACCAATAAGCTAAAACAAGAAATAAGCCAATAAGCATTACGAGCCTATAGCTTATACGTGTATGAGCTTAAGAAGAAACAAGAAAGATTAAACTTTGATTACGAACTCATCCAATAATCCAAATCGTATGAAATGAAACAATCGGATCAAGGATTTAGGTAAACTAAGAAATGAAGAAGGAGATTAAAGAACTTAAAAGCTTAACTTGAATTAGATTAATGAAATCCAAAGTACAAAAATTAAAGGAAGCATAAATTTAAAAGATGAAAACAAAGAAAAATTTAGTGAGAGAAAGTTGAGAACTTTCTCTCTCTAAAACTAGAGAAAATGAAAACTAAAAACAAAGACTAACTAGCTCCAAATTTGTGAAGTAAGGTCCTATATAGGCGTGTGGTGGTGGGCTTGTGAATGGGCTTTGGTTTGGGCTTCGTTTCTTCTTTAGTCTTTAGTCTTTACGTCTCTTTTAAATAAACGTTTCTGACTTTGGATTTTTAGAAGTGTCGGTGAATAATTCCAACTCGTCTTATAATCTTTTGTTTAATAGACTCGAGTTCTTCGACATATAAGAATCTTCCATCCTTGGCCTTATTCTTCGTTAAATCTTCAAATAGGCACAATGACTTCAAATCTTTTGCATCTCTTGGACAACAGACTTCGTCTTGAGTCTTTTTCTTCGATAAAACCCGTGCAATCCCATGTTTTCTTCAATATTCACCCGGTTGACTCTGAAAACACAATAAACACAAAAACCAGGCATAATTCCAAACAAATGATATTAAATACGTGTTTTGGTCTTGTTTTAGCCAGAAATAAGTGGTAAAATGATGGGTGTTTTCACACCTATCAAATCCCCTACACTTAACCATTGTCATGCCCTCATGCAATGCTTAGTGATAAAGCAAGTTTACACTTTTCTCAAAATCAATCAACCTTGACCTTATTAAAATACTAATAAACAAAAATTAAAGTACTAAGAGAAATTAAAACTTTAAAGGAAACAAAAGGATAGCTACGTGGAAATAATTTGCAAAGAGATCAAGGACTTACATTAGGGCTTCGGTGCTGCGAAGATTTATCACCCTCAAGTTTCACGTTCCCCAAACTAAGCTTAAAAACGAGATCATTGTTATTATAAGTTAGCATATCAAACACTTACACACATGGCTTAATTAAATGCTTAAACTCCCTTATTCCTAGGTGTATCTCTTATATTTTATTTTTGTCTTAGAATGATCATGAAGATGCATTTTTGGACTTATTTCGATAGTTTATTTAGGCTGAAAGCAAAGTAGGACGATTTGATCAATAGTTAGCTAAAGGACAAAATCTCTTAAAACTGCTTCTCGGGATATCAAAAAGTTCATATCTTGGCATAACTCGGTTCACGATTTGAGACCTCTCTCGGGCCGATATTTGGCAGGTACTTCATACTTCATATCTTGAGAGACGTGCTTGAGATAATGGTCTTCTCATCGTTAATAGAGTTTCTTCACTTTGAGACTTTTGAGGGGTACTCCAACTTTATTGACCACGACTTCATGATTATTTCTTTAATCTCTAATTGGGATTTTGAGATACAACGATCCGCCTCCTTTTCGGACTTGGATCTATTTATCCTCATACCTTGTTAGGGTCTTTTCGGATAGACTTCTCCATGATCTTTATGGGAGTTGATTGCTTTTTCGTCGTGAGTCTTGATCCTTCATATTGATTTTGGGAATAATGCTTTTCACATCACTTTGGATCTTCAGTAATAAAATGGAATCCTCATGCCTTGTTAGGGCCTTTTCGGACTCGCCAATCTTCGCGCCCCGCTTCATAAGTTATGCCTTGGCTATGAACTCTTATCATTACCGAGCAACTTTTAAACGATCTTGGGCTAGAAGCTAAGTAACTTTTCAAATCGTACGACCTTACTTATTGCAGATAAATTATTAGCAAGTGATGGGAGAATAGGCAAATAATTACACCAAGTGAGCTTGTGCAAGAATACCGACTTATAATTGACTCTATCATTTCTCGTTCTCCACAAATTAAAATCTCAAGTAATGAGATTCGTGGATGCTTAGCCTAATAAACCAATTAAGGTCTATATGGTTAAGGATACTAGCTAGAATAAACTCGTATAAGTCTATTCGGGTTGAGTCAAAATAATCGCAACGGGCCTAATATGTCAAAGACTTCAAAACTAGCTACACCACTTTATGAATATATTTGACATTATTGCGGGATATATACATATGAAAGAAACGATAAAAATTTAAAAATTACGACTACATGGCCAAAGTTAATTAAAAATTTAGAAAATGTTGAAAAAGATGATTTTTCCGGTTAAATGAAGGCATTTTCATGGAAAAGTCCACTTAAAACTTCGATAGAAGTCCCCCTACACTTAAGATAAACATTGTCCTCAATGTTTAAGCATGTGGGAAAAATCTCCCCTACACTTATGACATTGTGCACGTTGGTTAAATCAAGTTAAGGACGAGACGAGTAAAGTGATCAATTTCAAATATTAGTATGAAGAAAATTGAATCACGATAGTTGAGAGATAGAACCGGATTTCGGATAACACGGGAGCACGGTTCTTCAAAGGTTCCAAGAGTGCATTCATCCTTGTAATCACATCACCACACAACGACAAACACCTACATAGGTCCCCCTACACTTAGGAGGTTAAAACGGAAAAGATAGATACTCGGGTTGCCTCCCGAGGAGCGCTTGTTTTTGATAACCGAGTCACGAGCCTGACTCGACCCAAAATTAGTTCATGGGGAACGTGGTGAGGGATGGAATCATCTCATGAGAGATGTCCTCACCAAAGTACAACTTCACTCGTTGGCCGTTCACCTTGAAATTAGGTCCATTAGGTTGGGCGAGCTCGAGAGTACCATATGGAAAAATTTGGGCAATGGTGAATGGGCCGGACCAACGAGATTTTAGCTTGCCCGAAAAGATTTTCAACCGAGAGTTAAAGAGTAAAACTTTGTCTCCAACTTGGAACTCTCGGTTTTTAATCTTGGAGTCGTGAATGAGCTTAGTTTTTTCCTTATAGATCAAAGAATTTTCATAAGCCTCATTACGGAGTTCATTCAGCTCATTGAGTTGGATCTTGCATAGGTCACCGGCTTTGTTGATATCAAAATTAGCCCACTTCAAGGCCCAGTAAGCCTTGTGCTCCAACTCAATAGGGAGGTGGCACGCTTTCCCGTACACAAGACGATATGGTGTACAACCAATCGGAGTCTTGTATGCGGTACGAAAAGCCCACAAAGCATCATCAAGTTTATCAGCCCATGAGGCACGATGCCCTCCCACGGTTCTTTCAAGAATTCGCTTTAATCCTCGGTTAGAGATTTCAGCCTGGCCATTAGTTTGTGGGTGGTAAGCGATGGAAAGACGATGATTTACACCATACTTAGCCATGACTCTAGCAAATTGGTCGTTGCAAAAATGAGTCCCGCGATCACTAATAATGGCACGAGGCACACCGTATCTAGCGAATAGCGATTTCAAAAAGTTACAAACCACCCTTGCGTCATTAGTAGGTAAAGCTTTGGCTTCAACCCACTTTGAAACGTAGTCAACGGCTACAAGGATGTATTTGTTTCCTTTAGAAGAAGGGAATGGCCCCATAAAGTTGATACCCCAAACATCAAAGATTTCACACTCTTGAATGAAATTCTGAGGCATCTCATCTTTATGTGTGATATTGCCTTGTTTTTGGCAAGCATCACAACGTTTAACCATCTCGTGAGCATCACGATAAATGGTGGGCCAATAAAATCCCGAGTCAAACACTTTTTTGGCGGTGTAGTTGGGACCAAAGTGACCACCGGTGGGTCCTTTGTGGCAAGCGTAAAGGATTTCTAAAGCTGCCGGTCCATCAACACATCGGCGAATGATCAAATCAGCACATTGTTTGAATAGATACGGGTCATCCCAAAAGTAAGTCTTAATGTCTTTGAAGAACTTCTTCTTTTGTTGGGATGTTAGCCCGTCAACGAGAATTCCACCCGCCAAGTAGTTTGCAATGTCCGCAAACCACGGGGTTTCATCAGAAGTCGAGTTGATAGACATTAAGGTCTCCAGGGGAAAAGAATCATTGATCTCTTTGTTCGGATGTTCCCCTTGGAAAGGATCCTCAAGTCTACTGAGATGATCCGCGCCTAGGTTTTCAGCTCCTTTTTTATCGCGAATTTCGATTTTAAGTTCTTGGAGTAGCAAAACCCAGCGAAGAAGTCTTGGTTTGGAATCTTGTTTAGTCAACAAGTACTTCAACGCGGAATGATCGGTATAAACGATTATGGTGGAAAGGACAAGATAGGGGCGGAACTTTTCAAAAGCATAGACAACAGCTAAAAGCTCTTTTTCGGTTGTCGTGTAATGCAATTGAGCCCCAGTCATTGTCTTGCTAGCATAGTGGATTGGTTGGAAGTGTTTATTCACTCTTTGGCCCATAACCGCTCCAATAGCATAGTCACTAGCATCTCACATCAACTTAAAGGGCAGCTCCCAATTAGGGGTAACCAAGACGGGTGCCTTAGTTAGCTTATCCTTAAGCAAGTTGAAGGCTTCAAGACACTCTTTGGAAAAGATAAAAGGAGTACCTTTTTCCAAGAGGTGGGTCATCGGGCGAGCGCTTTGAGAAAGATCTTTGGTGAATCGACGGTAGAAGCCCGCATGACCAAGGAAACTTCTCACACCCTTCACGGTTGAAGGTGGAGGCAACTTAGCGATAACATCGACTTTAGCACGGTCTACTTCGAGACTGGCTTTGAAGATCTTGTGTCCTAACACGATGCCCTCTTTTACCATGAAATGACATTTTTCCCAATTAAGAACAAGGCGAGTGTCTTCACACCGCTTAAGCATACGTTCTAAATTGGCAAGGCAAGCAGAGAAAGAATCACCATAAACCGAGAAATCATCCATGAATACTTCCATAGTGTCTTCCACCATGTCATGGAAGATAGCCATCATACACCTTTGGAACGTCCCATGAGCATTACATAAACCAAAAGGCATGCGTTTGTAAGCAAATGTTCCATAGGGACAAGTGAATGTGGTCTTTTCTTGGTCTTTGGGATCGATGGGAATTTGAAAATACCCCGAGAAACCGTCTAAGAAGTAGTAATAGTCATTACCCGCAAGACGCTCGAGCATTTGATCCATGAAAGGAAGAGGAAAGTGATCTTTTCTCGTGGCATCATTGAGCTTGCGATAATCAATACAAACTCTCCACCCAGTAACGAGACGAGTGGGAATCAACTCATTGTGTTCATTAGAAACAACGGTTATTCCGTCCTTCTTGAGTACACAATGGACGGGACTTACCCAAGGCGAATCCGAAATAGGGTAATTCAAGCCGGCATCTAGAAGTTTGATAACCTCTTGTTTGATGACGTCATGAATGTGACGATTAACCCTTCTTTGTCTCTGGATTGCGGGTTTAAAGTTATCTTCCATGAGAATCTTGTGAGTACAAAAGTTCGGATCAATTCCGCGGATATCGGAAATTTTCCAAGCAATTGCCTTCTTATGATCTTTAAGCACGTCGATGAGGCGAGATTTTTCTTCTTCTTTCAAGTCCTTCGCGATGATGACGGGCGACTTATTGTTTTCTTCAAGGAACACATACTCAAGATGGGGCGGCAACTCCTTAAGTTCTAAATCCGGAGGATTTTCGACGGGAGGCGTTTTCAAAGTCGGAGCATCGATAGCAATAACCGTGGGAGATGGTAGAGAAATATTGTCTTCTTTAAGAATGTTCTCAATGAGTCGAAGATCTTCATCCCAATTGGTGGTAGAATCGTCATTAGCTAAGTTCACATCTCCCATGGTGGCTTCCAAATCTTTCCAAAGGAAATCACTTTCTCCAAATAGAGATAGTGATGAATCAATAGAGGAAACGGTCTCAACATTGGGAAGAGAGGTAGTAATACTTTTACAAGCATCTTTGAAGTGTTCTTCACAAGCCTCATCAAGAACGTCAATACAATTAACACTCTCGTTAAAATAAGGCTGTTTAGAAAGCTTTCCCATGTTGAAGACGATTTTATCGTCACCTACTCTCATGATAAGCTCACCAGCTTCAACATCGATGAGAGTGCGACCGGTCCTCAAGAATGGACAACCAACGATCAATGGCACACGAGGGTCCATGTCGTAGTCAACGACAACGAAATCGGCAGGAAAAGTGAATTTGTCGACTCCTACAAAGACGTCTTCAGCTATCCCCACTGGATACGCAACCGTACGGTTAGCCAATTCCAAAGTCATTTTGGTGGGGACTAGCTCAGGGAGAGATAATTGCTTCCACACACTTAAAGGCATTAAGTTAATACTGGCACCTAGATCGGCTAGGGCCATGCAATTCTCTACTCCCGGGAAGTTGCAAGGGATTAAGAAACGACCCGGATCACCAAGCTTGGTTGGCAATTTCCTTAAGAGCACTGCAGAGCAATTCTCATTAAGTTGGGTGTTAGCAATATCAAGAAGCTTTTCCTTGTCGCTAAGAAGATCTTTGAACATTTTCGCGTACCTAGGCATGTGAGCGAGAGCCTCAGCGAAGGAGATGTTAAAATTCAATTGTTTAAACATTTTAAGAAAGTTCGAAACTTGAATATCATCCTTGCTTTTGAGCTTCTCTTTCCTCAACCTAGATGGGTAAGGTATATCGGAAGAAGAGGAAGGCTTTGGGAGAATAGGATCACTCACATCCTTGGGTGGAGGAGGGGTAGACGTAAGAGGTGGAGAAATTGGGGAAGTAGTAGGATGAGGAATAGGAACAGGTGACTCGTTCTCCTTAGTCACAATCACCGGTGGAGGTATAGGAAGCTCGGGTTCCTTGGTACCTTTGCTACTGCGAGTGGTGATTGCTTTCATCTCCCCTCTTGGATTCGCAACGGTGTTACTCGGAAGAGTACCCGAAGAAGAGGGTTGATTACCTTGGAAGAAACTAGCCATCATGTTCTTTAAGTCATTCGTTTGACTATCCAAAGTGTTTCTCATATCAGCTCTCAGATCGTTCCCTTGTTTCACCAGGTCTGCTTTCAAGTTGCGCACATCCTGTTGGAGATTGTCCACGATCACATCGTTAGTCCTCATGTAGGTTCTAATGTCTTGGTGTAATGCGGTGGGTTGGTTGGGAGGAGCATTGTATGCGGGTGGTTGATAAGCAGGTTGCTGGTAAACTTGGTTGTTTCTTTGAGGTGGATGTGGTTGTTTGTGAGGTGGTATGTATGGTCCACGAGGTTGTTGTTGTTGTTGAGGAGGGCGGTTGAGGTTTTGTTGTTGGTTTGGGTTGTTAGGAGTAAAACCGGGTGGTGAGAGATAGTTGTTTGAGCGGTAGCTAAGCAAGTTGCGGTCACCTTGAGGACGAGCTTGATAAGCGGCCGGAGGATAGGTACCGTATGCTGCATTCACATTCTCAGAAGGGTAGTCTTGGGTGGCGGTACAAGTGGTGTAAGAGTGATGACCCCCGCATATCTCACATGGTTGGCTAACAGCATTGACTTGAGCGTCGTGAGCGTTTCTAGCGTTGATGTTGTTGGTGTTGTTGGCGGTTTGGGTAGCAAGCGATTCAAGAAGCGCAGTGATTTTGTCAAGTCGCTTGTTGCTGTCACTAGTAATAGCACTAGCGACATTGGTCCGAACACTCTTGGTTTGCACACGAGACTTATTTTCAATAATATCCCAAGCGGCATTGGAAGTCTTAGCCAAAATATTACCCCCCGAGGCACTGTTTAGTGAATCTTGGTCATTCATGCTTAAACCATTATAAAAAGTATTAATTTGGTGCACTTTGGTAAAACCATGTTGTGGGCATTTTCTCAAAAGAGCTTTGAAACGGTCCCAAGATTCACTAAAAGACTCATCGTACTTTTGTTCAAAATTGATAATTTCATTCCGCAAAGCGGTAGTACGAGAGGGTGGGAAAAAGTAGTTGATAAATTTGGTCTCCAAATCCGTCCACGTAAGAATACTTTGTGGCGGTTCCTTAGCAAGCCAATGTCGGGCTTGTCCCTCTAAAGAAAAGGGAAAAAGTTGTAACCGGATTACCTCTTGTGGAACACCATTGAATTTGACCGTATTCATGAGTTGTAAGAATCTCTTGATGTGGTCATGTGGATCATCAATGGTACGCCCCAAGAATGGTTGAGCAGAGACCATCTGGATAAAGCCGGATTTGAGCTCAAAGTTGTTGGCTGCAATCGCGGGTATGACAATTGGATTATTGTTGCCATCTACATGTGCTTGCAGAAGTTCAATCATCGGGCAATTATCTGGTAGAGGCTCATTGTTGAGAGGTGGATTGTTATTGTTGTTGTTATTATTGTTGTTGAGAGGTGGGTTATTGTTGTTGTTTTGTACACCTGCCATGTCTAAGTCTTAGAGAGGCTCGGGCTCTTGATAAGACGTTGATCGTGTACGCATGCACCTGCAAAAGAACTAACAAGGCAAAAACAAAGCAAAAATATTTTTGGTTTTTATGGTTTTTTAATTTTTAGGATTTTTGAAAATTTTATATTTTTTTTTGTGTTTTTGAAAATTTTTATGAAAAAGTAACGTTCACGGGGAACGGATCCCAAAATCCAAGTTCTCACAAAAAACTGTTGATCTTAACGAGAAGAGCCGGCAGCGGCGCCATTTAATACAAGCGTTTTGTATAGGTTCAATATAGTTCTCGGTATCTCCCCGAATTGATCACAGCTCTAAGTGGAATGATTTGTTCTTGGTTAATAAAAAGGTGTTGGTTTGTTTATCTATTTTAAACTACTAGCAAATAAATGTAAGTGGCGTTGAGTAACTTATAAGCTTTGAAATATTAAACTAAATTGACGAGTTAAAAATAAAAGCTTGAAAACGTTAAGAAAAGATTAGAAAAATACTTTGAAAACTCAACTAAATTTAAAACTTAAAACTTTATCAAACTTTAACACTTAGTGCATCGAAATATAAGAAATGCAAAGTTGTCGGAATGTCAAAATCACAACCATCGGAATACAATTAAAATGATCCATCGGAATGTTTCAAGTGAAGGTCCATCGGAATCTCAAGTATGCTTCTAGCGGAATATGGTCAATCGCAAAGTGCATCTATCGGAATGTGCCAGATCGGAAAGTCAGATCGGAAAGTTCTAGATCGTAATATGGTAAATTAAAATTGGCCAGAGTTTCGACTTAAAAAGGACCTTAAATCCCGTCGGAATATGCGATCGCAATATGCGATCGCAATCCCAGATCGGAATAAGGGGTAAGATACAACCGATCGCAGAGTAGAACCCACACTTGGGTTATTGCGATACAAATCAGGAAACCGTCAGAATATGTATAAACCCTTATATTGCGATGGAAGCAATGTTAATCCAAAAATGGTGGCAACCTTAGAACTCAATAAGCACAATATATAAGCTAATTCATCCGCAACTTAAACGCTTCAAAAAGCTTAAATTCTACAACTTTTGAAAACTTAAAATCATAAACTTTGTAAATGAAACTTTTGAATAACTAAAATCTTGATGAAATCCGAAAACCAATAAGCTAAAACAAGAAATAAGCCAATAAGCATTACGAGCCTATAGCTTATACGTGTATGAGCTTAAGAAGAAACAAGAAAGATTAAACTTTGATTACGAACTCATCCAGTAATCCAAATCGTATGAAATGAAACAATCGGATCAAGGATTTAGGTAAACTAAGAAATGAAGAAGGAGATTAAAGAACTTAAAAGCTTAACTTGAATTAGATTAATGAAATCCAAAGTACAAAAATTAAAGGAAGCTTAAATTTAAAAGATGAAAACAAAGAAAAATTTAGTGAGAGAAAGTTGAGAACTTTCTCTCTCTAAAACTAGAGAAAATGAAAACTAAAAACAAAGACTAACTAGCTCCAAATTTGTGAAGTAAGGTCCTATATATAGGCGTGTGGTGGTGGGCTTGTGAATGGGCTTTGGTTTGGGCTTCGTTTCTTCTTTAGTCTTTAGTCTTTACGTCTCTTTTAAATAAACGTTTCGGACTTTGGATTTTTAGAAGTGTCGGTGAATAATTCCAACTCGTCTTATAATCTTTTGTTTAATAGACTCGAGTTCTTCGACATATAAGAATCTTCCATCCTTGGCCTTATTCTTCGTTAAATCTTCAAATAGGCACAATGACTTTAAATCTTTTGCATCTCTTGGACAATAGACTTCGTCTTGAGTCTTTTTCTTCGATAAAACCCGTGCAATCCCATGTTTTCTTCAATATTCACCCGGTTGACTCTGAAAACACAATAAACACAAAAACCACGCATAATTTCAAACAAATGATATTAAATACGTGTTTTGGTCTTGTTTTAGCCAGAAATAAGTGGTAAAAGGATGGGTGTTTTCACACCTATCAGACCAGAGATTATAGAAATGACTAATGAGAGGGTCGCAGTAGCTAAGCAGAAACTTCAAGAAGCACGGTCACGGTAGAAGAGCTACGCAGACAAGCATCGTAGGGACATACATTTTAACGTATGAGATCACGTCTTTCTTAAGGTTTCGCTGACACGTGGTGTTAGACGCTTCGGGGTTAAAGGGAAGCTCAGTCCTCGTTTCATCGGACCGTTTGATATCATTGAACGAGTCGGTGAAGTATCTTACCGTTTAACGTTACCTCCACAGCTTTCGCTTGTACACAATGTGTTTCATGTGTCCTTACTCAGAGGGTACCAGTATCATCCCCTTTACATGGTTCAGTATCCACTGGAATAGATACGTGAAGATCTCACTTTTATAGAAGAACCCGAACGAGTTCTTGACAGACAAGAACGGGTCATGAGAAGGAAGACGATTCCATTCGTCAAAATCATTTGGAGGGATCATACCGAGAGGGAAGCCACTTGGGAAACAGAGGAGTCTATCCGGGCTTCTTAACCTCATTTCATATTTTGAATTCGGGTATGTTCTTCTTTTCCAATTTACTTTATCTATAATTCGGGGACGAATTATTCTTTTTAGGGGGGAAGAGTTGTAAAACGCGCATGCTTTTACCATGAATAGTGCCCTTAAGATCGTACGTACATGATAAGAACTTTCCTTTTATAGCATGTTTACGTTTCACGTATAAGAACTTCAAGTATTACGTATGTGTTAGAACACGATAAGTATTTATTACGTATGAACACACGATAATTATTCTAATAATAATTATAATCACGGACATGCGATCATGAAATCATGAACGTAATTTAATCACGAGCTAATATTATTTACGTATATATATTTATTACGAACACGAATAAATATATTAGGTCACGATCGATGATTAACTACGAACGCGTAAAACACGAACACGAGAACACACGAGAACACACTAATATTTAGACACAGAAAAAGGTACGGGTTACCCCAAGTGGGGCCCCCTACCCGCGGCTACACCAAAGGAAATGGGCCAAGCCCATAATTTTTACTAAATATGCAAATTATGGAAAATGTATTTTCATTTAACAAGATTTAGAAAAATAACTAAAACCCTAAAAATCCCTTTTCTTCTTTCTCTCTTTGGCCGTCGGATTCAAGGACACCACAAGGGTGTTTCGGGTTGATTTTGATCTTGGAAATTGTGCAAGGATTCGTGTGTGTTCATCCTTATTTGATCCACGTATTCGGTATAACTTTTTAACCCTTTTCTTTTATGTTTGATTTTGATGATCACATAAAATCATGATTTTTTTTAATTAAACTAATTAAAAACAATTATTTAAACATGTTAATAATAATGAGGTAAATCAAAACAAGGGTTTAGGGGTGTTTTTGTTTTGGCCGACGCCTAACCGAACCCCATAGGGGTCTCGGCTTGGCTTATTTAACACACCGAGACCATATGGTCTCGGTATGGTGGTGGTGGTCCCACGGCAGCAGCAAGGCAAGGGTAAACCCCGACCTTGGTCGGGGTATGGTGATGGTTTTTAGTCACGGGTCCGGTTCATAAATTATTTTCAAGGTTTATGATTTTCACCAGTTATGTTTTAGACTTGAATTAAATTAATAAAAGCATGACATGATTAATTTAATGTACATGACTTAGGTTATAAATTTAATTAGTAATTCATGAATTTTAACCTAAGTATTTATATTTAATTAGACTTTATGATTAATTAATTATTTAAAACCATGACTATAATTAATTAATTAACATGACTTAGGTTATATTATTAATAGTTAATAATACATGCTTTAACCTAAGTATTTTACCTTTATTTAATTAAAATCATGTTATATTTAATTAAATACTTTTAACCTATAGTTTATTAAATTTACATGTAATAATTAATAAACTATACTTTATAATCACATGACTTAGAATAATAATCAAAAAACACTTAAGCTTATATAATTAGCTTATTTAACCAGCTTATATCTATTTATGGAAACTTTATATTTTTAGAAACTTATTTATTTAAGGCATCTAATCTATTTATGGAAACTTTCTATTTTTAGAAACTTATCTATTTTAAGCAGTAATTCTATTTTTGGAAACTTTCTATTTTTGGAAACTTTTTATTTTTGGAAACTTTCTATTTTTGGAAACTTTCTATTTTTGGAAACTTTCTATTTTTAGAAACTTTCTATTTTTGGTAACTTTCTATTTTTGGAAACTTTCTATTTTAGGAAACCTGCTATTTTTAGAAAGTTACTTATTATTAACAACAAGTATAATAATACATGAAATACAAGTAATACTTAATCAGAATAGACAGAATATAAGATAACCACAGTATAAAGCTTAAAACAGTAAAACATGACATGAACATATAAAACAAGCCAAGACATGATATAAAACCAGTTACGTATTTAGTAATCAGATACTTATACACGTATGTATTTATGTAGCGTTAGTGATACCGAAGTTGGACTCCCTTCCGTTCGTCTTCTTCGTTCACTAGACATAAGGTACGGATTCCCGTCCTTTCAGTATGGACATTCTTTCCTTATTAGGATTCCCCGTATGCAGCCAACTATTTTCCTATAGTATAAGTTTATATGTTTGATTACTTATGTTTAATTAGAATACCTAAAGCCATATACATGCATGACCAGTTTCATCTTGTTATGGAGGTACCATAACCATAACACTAGAGGCACTGGTGTTATGACTTCCCCACAGCAGAGTGATTGCTCGTGGCGTCCCTTTAGCTTTTGGCCATATTATTATTTTTTATCATGTGGGGCGTATGGGTGCATCCTAGTTACATATTTTCAGCAGATTACTCAGTGTGAATGTGGTGTGTGCCTTGCATCCTTCACAAGGAGTTGATCCCTCCTACCTAAAACCAGTATATTAAATTAGAGGCAACCCCTCTAATTTGCATGACGAGGTCACCCCTCCAAGTATTCATGCACGTTGATTTTCATGACCTATATTAGCTAATGGTAAAATATGTTAAACAATTTTTACAAGATAAACATAAGGCTTTTCAAACTATAAAACCAGTTTTACTAAGACTTAACTGGGTTATTCATGACTTAGTTTCTTCCGCTGTTTCATGCTTATATGCTTATATTATTCATGCCTTATTTGTACATCCGTGCACTGAGCGTATTGCTCAGCCATTTTCCTTTTCATGTTCCCAAAACGGCAGGTACTCATGGACGCTCGTAGACTTTAAGCGTACGTGCATATGGAGTGGAAGCTTTCTAGCCTTTCTTTACTTTATGCATTATCTATACTTTGATACTCTTTCCATGGACATTGTTTAGTCCTTTCATTTACAGTACTTATGTTTGTGTGTGATGAGCTTTACTTTTGGACTATCGATGTTTGATTCCGGTATTTCCTTTTATGGTCATGGGATGTTTTAGACATTTATCCTTGTATGCTCTGATGACACGCCATAATCACGCGTGACATTCCATTTATCAAAATGGGGTGTTACAAAAATATTAAGCAATCCAAACAAGTAATATTAGTTATTGTACAAACATGAAAGAAAAGTAAGTAAAGTTCAATCCATAACATGCTTAACAACATGTTCACCTTAAATTAAATCAAAGTATTTCATCTTCTCTTCTTGCCCAATCCCTTGATCAAATTTCCCAAGTACTTGAATCCCTTTCTTGACTCCACACGATGATCAAATAACTCACCTTGAGTCTTGAGGTTGGACTGATAAACATCTTCAATATTAAGGTTTTCCAGAATTTCAGTAGTAGCATGGTGAGGAGGAGGAGATAGGTCTTCAAGCCCATCCATAAAAGAATTAGTGGATGGGTGGGAGTTACTCGAAGAACCGAAATGAGTACTAGTACCTATGCCATCACCATCACTTGGTGGCATAAAAGTGTCCTCATCATTGGATTCTTGTTGGTCGGATTTTCTTGAACCTCTATCACTTTTCGGCTTTCTTTCATATACCTCTTGAATAGGTAGCATAACCCGTTGAACCGGTTGAAAGAGAGAAAGATTTAGATTAGGAAAATCATGAACAACCCTTTTAAAGAGGCGAGTAAGGAGCATGGCGTAAGGGAGGTTTGTTTTTGGCTTGGAGAGAGAATAATTGATTCGTCGAGCGATAAAAAATGCTAAATTATACTCGGTTTCGGTGAAGATGTAAAAAATCATATGCACTAAACACGCCCCGGTTTCCACCAAGACAAAATACATTTTCCCTAAGGATGTTGGCCCATTGAACCATATCATCATTAAGGTCGCTTAAGAGAACCTCATGACGTTTCACCGAACGTCTTTTAGTATGAAGGCTTCTTACAACGTTTTCATTACGCTCTTTTGAAATAATGTCAAGGATGAAGTCAAGGTCAACTTCCAAGTGGTCATTTGGAGGAAAATCGTTTGATTCAAGAAGAGCATAAAGATTCCATTTATCCGTAAAACGAAAAGTCCCCTCAAATGGTACACCGAGAATTTGACCAAATGCTTCGAGAGAATATTGAATGAGTTGACCATTCAAGATGAACCTAACAAATATTCTATCATCTTTCATAATGAGAGAATAAGTGCTAAAGAACTCCAAGAGGAATTCGGGGTAAATGTCTTCCTCTATGTATAACAAACAATCAAACCCAATTTGTTCAAACATAGATTTAATGTAGTCATAGCCCCTAATGTCCTCTTGAACAACTCTACCCTCGTGGAAGCAACGAGTTTGAAGGGAACGATAGGTGTTGGTAAGTTGTGGTGAATGACAGAAGTCGACAAGGTTATGCATATATTGTTTGGTGTTTTGGTGATCTCTTTGGTATCTTGAAGGCATGATTAGTACCTAAATAAAAAAAATAACAAGTCAACAACAACAACTGAACTATAATATCTTGGTCAGTTATACAATCACACTTTAATAAAAAAATTCACCAAATCCTCCCCACCCCTCTCACCCTAGCCGTAGGTTTTCACCACAAAACACCCAAACAATCACACCATCATAGAGACTGTCATCATCAATAAAAACCACACACAAAACCCTAATCATGGCGGCGGATCTCATTTTTCAATTCTTTAATCTCGTATTACTCTTGTAATCCAATTGTGGCAAAGCCCCTGCTGTCTTAGGATCGATTCCATTCGGTAATCTCCTAAGAGCGAGCGACTTTACGCTTTTTTGGATCTTGAGTTTTCCTTGTTAGAGAATTTTAACCCTAATTACACATTGGATCCTGATTGTTCAATTCTTTGAATAACGTCGATTATAATGACATCCATAACGATTCATCTTGTTCGCCCTAATGCTGTGACTGGTTAGGCTTTTGACCTCGGTTGATCCCTACCTTAAGTATGATCGGTTAGGAACCGTAAGATGATTTCGTCTGTTATGTTGTTTAATTCTTCTTTATTCGGTTGAATTGTCATTCTAGGGTTTTTTGTTGTTCTTATTACTAGGGTTTCGCTGTTAATTTCTTTTGTATTAGGGTTTCACTCGGCTCATCTTTTATGATGGCCTTTACTCGTAATCAGAGGTATGTTGAGAAGAATCGCCATGGTTCTAAGGAAGATAGTGTGATCAGGTTGTCTAAGTCAGTGTTTGTGACTAATTTCCCCCCACTATTCACATCTCGGGATCTGTGGAATTCCTGTGGCGTATACGGTACGGTGATAGATGTTTATATTCCCCCAAAACTATCTAAGGAGGGGAAGCGTTTTGCATTTGTCCGTTTTATCAAAGTTGGTAACCTAGAGCGTCTAGTGGATAATCTTCGCACCATTTGGATTGGGCGATATCATATGTTTGCGAACCATGTGCATTATGAAAGATCTAAGAAACCACAGGCTTACTCCAAGGGTAACTCGTACAAAGGGACCAACGCTCATAACGATGAACACTCGAAACCTGTCCCTAAAAGTACCCCTTCATATATTGCCCCTCAGGCTCACAATTATGAAAAGGCAGTCAACAACTCCACTTCAGCTAATAGATTCTCTGTGCTTGAGGATCCGGTAGTTTTGATTGATGATTCGTGTGGTATTGATGTAGATCTTTCGAGACATGTCAATGGTAAACTCAAAGACTTTAGTTCCATTAATCCTTTGAAAATGATTCTTGCTAAGGAAGGATTCGAGGTCAAAAATATTTCATACTTGGGAGGGTTATGGGTTATGATTTAATTGCACAATGAAGAGGCTCGATCCAATTTTCTATCTCATCCAGGAGTGAAGTCTTGGTTTCAGGTAATAGATGTGGCAGTAGCTGATTTTGTAAGTAACGAACGCATAGTATGGCTTGATGTGGAAGGGGTCCCTATGGGTGCCTGGTCTCATGCTACTTTTTCAATAATTGTTAACAAATAGGGTCAGATTTTGGATATAGAGGAAGCTATAGGTTTGATTTTTTCTCGGAAGCGTGTATGTATCAAGACCTCGTTAGAGAACAATATCTTAGACTCCTTCAAGATTTGCTTCAAAGGAAAAACATACAAAGTGCGCGCCAAAGAGCTGTTCACGTGGTCACCGAGTTTCGCCGAAAACAATAAAAAGTTGTATGCTTCGGATGAGGAATCTCAGGATGTTAATTCGTTGGGAGGTATTAATGCAAGTGATGATGAGGCAGTCACAGAAACATATTTTGAAAATGGTTCAGTGTCAGGAAGTATGCAACAACAAGATCATAGTAACAAACATTCTAATGTTCATCCTAATACAAATGATCCCACTGAGACTTTAAAGTCTGACGATCCATTTGGAATCTATGAAAATATTAGAAATCATCCTGTTAATGCTGTTGATTCAAAGTCGTCTTCGTCCAAACCTCACCCTCCTGGTTTTACACTCGATCAAGATATGGACGCAGGAGTGAGGGAGGAGAATTCTGTTCATCAAGAAGATGTTGTTCGAGTTACCGATCCTAAGGAAGTAGAGTCTACCGCTAGTGAGCCTATCAAAGAATTCTCATCTGACATCTCGACTCGGAAGGTTCATAAAGGGGTTTCGATGTTAGACATGTTAGACGATATAATTAAGGTTGGACAAGCAATGGGTTGCGTGATGGAAGGATGTGCGAAGGATTTTGAACATATCATTAGTGCTAAAGGAGCTGATGATGTTTTCTTATGAAGATGCTCTCCCTTAATGTTCAAGGTCTCGGCCACAAGACCAAAAGAGAGTGGATCAAGGAGTTAAACTTTCGGTACAAAATAAATTTTTTAGCAATTCAGGAGACCAAAATAGAGAATATTTTGGAAATGGAAGTTAAATTTCTATGGGGAAATTCCAATTTTCAGTATGTTACTAGTGATTCTTTGGGGAACTCGGGAGGTATTTTATGTGTTTGGGAACAATCTATCTTCCATAAGATTGGTGCTACCGTGTCAGATAATTTCATCGCCTTGTACGAGACGTGGATACCTACAAGTACTAAGCTCCTTATAATCGTCATTTACGCGCCTCAATCTCCTTGTCTTAAACGTTTGTTGTGGGAATACATTTCTAGTCTGATCAATCGGTGAGATGGTGAGTCTATCGTAATGGGGGACTTTAATGCGGTTCGTAGTAAAGATGAAAGGTATGGCTCTGTTTTTAATGAACTTTGTGCGCGGGATTTTAATTATTTTATTTCGTCATCTGGCCTTCTTGATGTTAAGATGGAGGGCTATGATTTCACTTGGTCCCTTCCATCCGCTTCCAAAATGAGCAAGCTAGACAGGTTCCTCATTTCTGTTGGTATGCTTCTGGTGTTCCCTTCACTATCTACTGTTTGCATGGACCGTTATCTTTCTGATCATAGACCGATAATGCTCAAAGAGGTATCTTCTGATTATGGACCGACTCCCTTCCGTATTTATCATTCTTGGTTTTCATATGAGGGGTTTGATACAATGGTTATTCAGTCATGGCAATCTTGTTCACACTCAGATTCTAATAAACTCATCCGGTTTAAAAAAAAGGTTCAAGATTTGAAAAAACATATCCGTGGTTGGACTTCTCATTATAATTCGAACAAGAACGCGATGAAAGCTTCCTTGGAAGAACAGTTAGTTGCTATTGATACTAGTCTGGACAAGGCCGTACGAAATGATGGGATTCTTCTTAAAAGGCTAGAGATTTTACGGACTTTACACACTCTTAAACAAGCAGAATTGAAGGAGGCTACCCAAAAGGATAAAATTAAATGGGCGTGTGACGGGGACGAAAACACTAAATTTTTTCATGGGGTGATCAATAAAAAACGTGCGCAACTAGCTATTCGAGGAATTTTCCATAATGGGACGTGGTGTGATGGACCTGATGTTGTTAAAGAAGCTTTCATCTCTCATTTTGCTTCTCGGTTTAAACAACCTCCTACTGCCCTTTTTAAGCTCAATATGGAGTTTGATAATACACTTACTCGCGATCAGAAGGAAGACATGGATAGAATAGTTTCTACTGAGGAGATCAAGACTGCGGTTTGGGATTGTGGTGATAATAAATCACCCGGCCCTGATGGGCTTACATTTGAGTTTATAAAAAAAATTTGGGATCACCTTGGACTTGATTTTTGCGCTGCAGTGCATCATTTTTTTGTTGCAGGTACCCTTCCAAGGGGATGTAACTCTTCGTTTATTGCATTAATCCCCAAAGTGCCAGATGCCAAATTTGTCTCAGATTTTAGACCTATCAGTTTAATTGGGAGCGTCTACAAAGTCATCACTAAGGTGCTTGCAAATCGTCTTGGAGGTGTCATCTCAGATCTGGTATCTCATACTCAATCAGCTTTCATCAATAATCGCCAAATTCTTGATGGCCCTTTCATACTTAACGAAATCATTGCTTGGTGTAAACGGAAGAAGAAACAATCTTTGATTTTTAAAGTTGACTTCGCTAAGGCGTATGATTCAGTACGATGGGATTTTCTACTAGAGGTTCTTCATGCTTTTGGATTCGGACCTAGATGGTGTTCTTGGATCAAAGGTATTTTTTCCTCCAATATGGCGTCTATTCTTATCAATGGCAGTCCTACACGTGAGTTTCCTATTTTTTGTGGCTTAAAACAAGGGGATCCATTGGCTTCGTTTCTGTTCATTTTGGTTATGGAGTCTCTACATTTGTCAGTATCTCGGGCAGTTAATGATGGTATCTTCTCGGGCATAAGACTAGACGAGCATTTGAATCTCTCCCATCAATTTTATGCTGATGACGTGATGTTTTTAGGAGAGTGGTCAGAGATTAATTTAGACAACTTGATAAAAATTCTCAAGTGTTTCCACCTTGCTTCTGGCTTAAAGATAAACATTCACAAAAGTCAGTTGACGGGTATAGGAGTTCCTGAAGAAGCTGTTCGTCAAGGTGCTGCTTCTATTGGTTGCGGAGTGCTATCATTTCCTTTCAAATATCTAGGTGTTGACGTCGGCAGTTCCATGACCAGACATGTAGCTTGGAGTGGTGTTATTCAGAAAGTTCGGGCACCGCTCTCTAGATGGAAAGCGAAAACTTTATCGGTTGGTGGTAGATTAACCTTATTGAAACACGTCCTCGGTGCTACTCCTTTGTACTACATGTCTATTTATAAGGTTCCCCTTCAGATTCTTCGTGACCTCGAAAAGATTCGGAGTAAGTTTTTTATAGGAGCTAATCAATCAGAAAAGAAAACTCATTGGATAGCTTGGGAACAGGTTTTGGCATATAAAAAAAGAGGGGGCCTTGGCGTTTCTAGTTTTTTTTGCCTTAAACCGGGCCTTAATTCTCAAATGGGTTTGGCGTTTTAAATCCCAAGACAATTCGTTATGGTATCACGTCATTCGAGCACTATACGGGGTATCTCTAAAGGATCACAGATTGAACCATTCATCCTGCTGGAACTCCATTCTTAAAGAGGTACACGTCTTAAACTCTAATGGGTTTAGCTTTTTGTCTCATTGTAAAATCCGTGTGGGAGATGGTGCTAAGACTAGGTTTTGGCTCGATCATTGGACCTTAGATTCTGCTCTTAGTACCCTTTTTCCTAGATTGTTCGGTTTAGAGGTGGCCAAGGATATTCTGGTTCGCGATAAATTGAACGCGTCTTCGTTGTGTTCATCTTTCCGTAGACAGATTCGTGATGGAGTTGAAAAGAATCAATGGGATGAGTTCGTTTCCATCATCGATACATGTACGTTTTCCTCCTCTCCAGAACGTTGGGTATGTGATTTGAATGGGGAAGGTATTTTTCGTGTTAAAGATGTTCGCTCGATTATCGATGACTTGGTTCTTCCAGACTCGCATAAAGCGACTCGCTGGGTAAAAGGAGTCCCTATAAAGGTTAATGTTCTAGTGTGGCGGGCTCATTACGATCGTCTTCCTACTAGACTTAACATTAGCTTAAGAGGTATCGTAACTTCTTCCATTACTTGTCCGGTGTGTAACTCAAGTTCAGAAGATGCGGCTCATCTATTTTTTGGGTGTTCTCTAGCTAAGGATCTTCTGTATAAAATTTGTCAGTGGTGGAACATCTCCTGGTCCGATCCTGCTACCTTCATAGAGTGGGACGCATGGTTCCTCTCTATCCGATTCCCGAGCAAGATTAAATCTCTGTTGGAGGGTGTTTTCTTCACTTCATGGTGGCTTATTTGGTCGTTTCGTAATAAGGTTCTATTTGATTCCACTCCTCCAAGACAAGCTCAGATGTTTGATGATGTTGTTTCCTTTTCTTTTAATTAGTGTTCCAACCGTTGTTCTAGTTTAATCTCCAAGGAGATTTGGTTTAAAAACCCCTATTTAATTTCCTTGTAATGTTCCTAGCGCCTTGCTAGTTTTTTTTTATACAAGTTGAGTTGTCGTTCAAAAAAAATATTTCTCCAATCACTCTTATGAACAATGAAAATCAAAAATCAAAAGATGAAAATGTGTTTCATCAATAGCTTGACAAACAAAGGATTAATTTTTGTCATTCTCATGTTCACAATGTACCCATTTCATCATTGACCAAAACATATGAACTATGTAGAATCAATAATGAACTAGAACATTGGTTTTTCAAAACAAAGATTTTTAGGAAAGTATTAACAATGCAATTGCCCATTAGTTCATGGGTTCATATCAATTCCATCAATTAACCAAAAATATTTAGTCAAGATTCGGATTGTTCTACAAGTGGGTTTTAGTAAAATCTTAATGAATATGAACCTAAGGAATCGTAGTAAAATAACTATGTCAACCCATATTCTAATTAAGGTTTTAATTCGATTTCAATTTTAAAAATCCCCAATTATGAAAGGATGAACCCTAGAACAAAATAGATGAAATTGAATGAGAATACTTACAATTAATTGATGTTTGATGAAAGATGAGTGAAACCCACAACTTGGAATCAATTAATTTGAGTGATTGATGGTTTTTGAAGCTTCAACAATGGTGGAAAAAGATGGATCCCGTCGCCAGTGAGAGACAAGGAGAGAGAAGGGTTTGTTTGAAAATGAATATTTTATAAAAACTGGCGCTTTGGCAAAGTTCCTGACCGCGGTTCCTTATCGATAGAGAACCGCGGGTCTGAACCGCGTGTGATAAGGAACCGCCTACAGAGGCAGGTTTTTAACAAAGAACTTCAACGAATTTTTGAAAACCAAAATTTTTAAAATACTTAAAAATATATCTCAAGCCTTTTAGAATATCATTGGATCACCATAACACTAAGCAATATGTGTTAATGAAGGATTACGAGTGGAATCGAGATCGAAAAGAATCGAAACGGAGGAACAACTACTCGTAGGGAAAAAAGCAAAGTGCAGAGAAGTCAAGGGAAGTGAATCAAGACCAAGTAAAATGCTTAAGGGATAAGTGACAATCTTCAAATCGTGGAGACGAAGAGCTTTATATATAGTGGTTTAAGACGAGTCTTTCCGGTGGAAGATTACATGGCTTTGGTAAAGAATTACACTAAGCAATTTTGATGCATAGAATAAGATCACTTTCAATAATAGTCTTAGTCTATACCAAAATATGAGCAAAGTGAAAGAATCACAAACCACACACAAAAAAGGCAAGGATACCAAGAACAAGCACATAGTCAATTAATGATCAAAAGAATGATCAATAGGGCGTGTGGAAGAACGAGAGCGTACCTTATCCACAAAGAGCATTCCAAGCATTTGAGTAATCAAAGCAAAGCCCAACCATCTTGATATCATCATTCAAAGATGTTGAAGATCAATTAAGACGAGTCTTCTATAAGTGCAAGTAACTCAATCCACAACCAAACGAATGATTGATTCTTCATTAGTACCTACACAAAACAAGATGCATACTAGTAGATACATTTCAAGAGATAATCTAAAAATGCATAAGGGCTACTAGTCTAAATGGGATGCATTATTACCACTTAAAAGGCCTATTTCCAAAGAAAAACTAGCTTTCACCAAAGAGAAACTTTAGAACAACTTAACCTTCTAATTTGAGGAGACAATGGATCGATCCAAGTTTTAAAGCACAATATACTTCAAAGATCTTGTGGCACCATCGCTCTGATACCAATTGTAGAAACTAGAAGGGGGGGGGGGGTTGAATAATTTCTAGTTTATTTATCTCCTAATTAAAATTTCTTTCAATTAGGTGAATGCTAAAACTATCTTTTATTTAGAACCTAGTTGCATAATGATTAGGTTCAATTCTAATGCATCAACAATGTGTAATAAATATAACAGTAATGAATGAAAGTAATGAGCAAGGAAAGAAACAACCTAGTAGGAAGACACCAAGATTTATAGTGGTTCGGCAACGAAGCACATCCTCGTTCCTACTCCACTCCTCGAGTACACCTTACTCGAGATTTCCACTATATCCACAAGCTCCCTTCTTGGCGGAGAAAACCTTACAACGTCGCTTACATTATTTTCCGACACTAAGCTAAATGTCGAGACCTAATTATAGCTAGGACCAATCTACACAACGTCACCAACTTCACCATTTTACGACACAAGGCTATATGTCGAGTTCTAATCGAAAGCTAGAACCAATCTTCACAACGTTTCCGACTTCACCATTTTACGACACAAGGCTAGATTTCGAGTTCTAATCGAAAGCTAGAACCAATCTTCACGACTCTTCACTTTGAAGCTAAGTGAGAACTTCACACAACACAACTACTAATCACTTTAAAGTATAGTGAGAACTCACAAGACACAACCACATCAGTTTAGGGTTTAGTGAGAACTCACAAGACACAACCACATCACTTTAGAGTTTAGTGAGAACTACCTAGACACAATCACATCACTTTAGGGTTTAGTGAGAACTCACAAGATACAACCACATCACTTTAGAGTTTAGTGAGAACTACCAAGACACAACCAATTATAACTAAACTAAACATATCCAAGTACACACATGTAACTTGGATCTACACATTAAATCCAAGCACACACATGTGCAAAGGATTTACACAACTCTAATCCAAGTATTCACACACCTAGCTTGGATTAACACAACTAGTCCAAGTATTCATAAATACATTGGATCTACACAAGACACATATAAACAAATGATGAACATGATAAGATCTTTAGGAGGGAATGATCTTCATCAAGGCTTCATCTTTCAACACAACACAAGTGTGTGAGTGATCTTCTCTTTAGACAAGGTAAAGAAAGGAGATCAAGAGAATAATCATATGTAAACATACTTAACACATTAAGTGATCATTTACAAATGATTAGGATTAGAAACAAGAAAGAAGACTGAAAAGATGTCCAAAAAGGGTTGATGAAAGTGCTGATTTGATTCACTATTTATAGGAGACAAGTTCCCAACGGCTACCTGGGCGCGGTTCCTTATCTGCCCAGGTGGTTCCTTATCGCTATGGAACCGCATAGGCACTTGAGGAACCGCGGAGTGTAGACTCCGCTCCTTTTTGTCATTTAGTGAATTTGAAATATCTGAGGTTGTTTAAAACTTCAAAGGATATTATTATGGCATTTGAAATATGCCATATTCAAATTTATATTTTCATTTTAATAAAACATTTTCTAAAAACTAAAGTTTTTAAAAAATCTTTTGTCACATTATACAAAAGTGAGTTTTAAGTCTAATCATTTTATGATCACTAAGCATGATTAAGATATGTTAGTGTAATGATTATTACCTTGATGATAGTGTTTGTTAGATAATTCGTTTTGTGATTATATTTTACTATAAATGTCTTTGTAATTTGTCGTGATCAAAACTAAGAAAGATTAATTAGTGCTAACAATGTTTTTAGGCAATTGCTTTGCATTAACAATATACATAGTACATTTTATACATGAAGCCAGTTAGAGAGTTGTATGGAATACAAAAACAACTTATGGTAACTTATGAGCCCTTTTCACACGCTTTTTTTTGTACTAAAATAAAATATAAAACCTATTTGGTCCAACAAAGACCAAAAAAACCATTCATAAGTAACTAGTTCAAATAGCTAGTCACATCTTTCTACACCCTAATTACCTTTAAGAAAGCTCCCCAACCCGAGACATTAGACCTTTGGAGTAAAATCTATAAGCTTCAACTAACATAAAATCTCGTAAAACAATTACCCGTTGTTGATGTTTGAGAAATTTTTTGTGATGATACAGATAGACTAAAATTCGACCGTCTAAAGCAAACGATGAGGCTCAGATATAAGTGATTCAGAAAGGAAGATAAATCTGCCATCAACCGCCATTAGCAGCACCGGCGGATTAATTTAGAGTGCCTTCTTGAGATCAGGCGTGTAGGTATCTACCCAATGAAAAGTGAATTATTCTCGTCTACTATTTACAAAGTATGCATAGACCGAAATCGTGCTCGTCAGGAAAAAAGTATGCAGACCGAAAAAGTAACAGACTATAATTTGAGGCTCGGATCTGCCATTGTGGGACCACGCGGAACACTCGCCATGGCTGTAACCACAATATAAGTGTGGCTGCCCAACCAAGATACGCGTGACCGTAAACCGTGGGTCATAAAACACAATTGCTGGATATTATCGTCACTGCCTAGAGTAAAGACCCAAGATCTTTTTTCCTGCCAATTAATGGCACAACGACATCGTGTAATATGCTTATGTCATTAGATGATGTGTACGTACCTACATAGCCTAGGTGAGCGTACCCTCTTCTTTATGTTACACACTTACACTCATCAAACCTATCACTCGCATTTTGTTGTAGGCGCCATAACTTTTAATTTTATGACAACTAACATAGCCTGCAAGGATCACATCATATAGAGTGTTTAAGTAAATTTTCGTCTATATTATAAAGCATTGTCATGAAAACCTATTATACTGAGTTTTTTTTATCGCGGATGGGAAAGTGAAATAAACATTTGTAAAAGCAGAAACTAAAGGACTCTGCACAAAGAGATGTAATAAGAAAAAAGAGTACCCGTCCATCAAAAGTATCAACATGATGTCTAAATCTAAAACCAATCCACCATTTGTACCCGTCCACCTGTCAAGATGCCGATAATCTCAACTTTATGTATGTGACACCCCATTAGCATCGTTTATATATGCACAACTTATGATAGCAAAAAACGTAAAGAATTCACATCAACAACTCAAAGCCACAATTTTCAACCAAATTGCACATGAATAAACCACTGATACTATTTATAAAACCTTTCAATTCATGACAAAGATCATGAAATGAAATAGGAAAACCTAAAGAAAGTGTTACCCTTGATAGGCAAGAATAATAAGCGAATCAAAGTAGAGTCAAGTTCAATTGAAATAGAAAAATTACTAACCCATAAGAAAAGGACACCATTCAAGCAGGAACCGTATAAAAATTTAGGGTTTCTAGTAAACCGAACGAAACTGGATTTCAACTAACAACCAATTGAGTCCACCACAATGAACAACTTCTACGCACCATCAATGAATCTAGACAAATGGAAAAACAAAGAACCCACCTAAGGCACCCAACGTCACCAATCAATCATCAATGTTACACACCATTAATGGCGGCATCAAAGAGATTGACGGCATCAAAGAGTTTCTGGTGTTATATAGATCAAAACCCAAGGAAACTATATAGATCCAAACGATCAAAATTAGATCCGTTTGAGAGTGTGTGTGTGTTATGTATTATTTGTCTCAATGGCAAGTGGATTGATGATAGATGTATGGTTCATATGCAATATGAAGATCGAACGGTAAACAGGCAAGCATCATAGATCTATGGTGTAAAAATGAGAGCGAGATCTATGGCTGGAAAAGTGGCAGGTAAAGATTGTAGGACACAAATCAACGGTTACAAAAGGGGTGTATGAGACAGTGACATACCAGTTTATCCATTTTCCAACAAAGCGACGGACAAGATGTATCTGAATCAATCAACGGCAGAGAGATAAAGAGAAACGACGGACAAGATGAGTATCACCAAAAAAATGGACGGTAGATATGGGTACTCTTATTTCTCTCCTCACAACACAAATATAGTATTTTATTCTTCTTTTTCCATTCCCCTTAATGTATTAAAGGGGTAATGTTAAAAAGTTATAGGGGCAATTATGTAACTTAAATGACATACATCTCTTTACTTATTTTTCAACTCATAAATGAGATTAAACCTATTAATTTTTTTTCACACTTTAATTTCACTTTTATTTTCAAAAAAACTTAAGAACACATCGTTATTTTTTTTCACTTTCATTCATTGTACTCTCAACATCAAAATTTGGGAACATACTGTTAGTTAAATAAATAAACATGAACACAAGCTTTGTTCATTTTATACATTTGTTAACGTTCATTTATATTTGTTAACACACCATAACACGATCACCCTCACAAGTTCCATGAAATTTATATTGCGCCTAGTACCCTCGTGTCATGGCTTGAAGTCATGCCCATGGCTCACGTCAACATTGGCAATATAATTCCTTTAGCACCACATTTTGTGTTCTAATTCGTTACCATAAAATGTGATGCCATGGACAAAAAATAGTGTCATGTGTCTATATATATAACCCATTAAATATACCAAAATCCAGCCAAGAGGCTTTGACACAAGGCTTGGTACCATGCGCCAAAGGAAAAGTTGGGCTCATAGTATGGCGCCACCTTACCAGCCTACTGTACGACAATCTCTAATAATTATCTGAATAACGAGTTGTCAGGCACCACTGCCTCATACTATCCCCGCCCCATATTAAATGTCCAATTTGATATTTTTCGGTCTTATTTTTTAAACTTTGATTATAAATATTTTTATTTATGTTATATATTAATTGATAAAAATTATACCAATGAAAAACTATTTAAAAACTCCATATATCTATATATTTTGCACCAAATATTGTATACACAAATAAAAATATTTATGGTTAAAATTGTAAAAGAAAGACCGGAAAAATTCAAAGTGAACATTTAATATGAGACGGAGGGAGTATTAAACAAGTATCGACGAACCCCTCAAAATGTTATAATGTTTATGTAGGTTTATTTAATAGATATTTGAATAACATAGTGTGTTTCACGCTTAGAAAGGCTTTAGATTGATAACTTTAGACTCCAACTTAAAGCTCAAGAACTTATTCACAACTAAAACTCATAAAAAGATAAAAAAAGGTAGGTACCTCTACTTTTCAAGTGGAACCATATTCGAGAGTGTGAAAGGTGTGCTACCGTACAAAGACTCATACTTTTATGCGCCTCAAAATATACATCTCGCTATATATCCGGGACCTCAAAATTCAATTCTAATCGAAATTTGTTATAGCGTCACGATCTTATGTTGTAAGTATTTGTTAAAACTTATGTTAGCTTATCAAAACACTATGATTTTGGTTCCTGTAGTCTAGTCGGTAAAGCTTGGTATAATGTTTAGTTATCGTATAAGCTTCTATTCATGACCTCTATTCGCTACAATACTGTTTCAAATGTATTTCAAATCGATAACATCACTAAACGGGTAAATAGAAAAGTATTCATATTCTCGTTACTATTTGGCCTTGATGTATATGACTTAACCAACATTATCGTAACGAGGTTAATTTGACCCCTTTTATAATTTTGGGTAAGGCTCAATTAGGGGTGTAAAAGATCCGAGCCAAGTTGAGTTTTGGCTTAAACGAGCCAGGCTTGTTTATTAACTGTCAGGCTCGAGCTCGGCTCGAGCTCGAACAAAGTTTTACAAATAGGCTCGAGCTCGAAATCAAAATTTTTATTGTTGTTCGAGCTCGAGCTCGAGGCTCGTTTAAGAATTTTAATATTTTTTGTACTCCTACAATAAACTAACTTTTATGCTCGAACTTGATAGGCTCGTTTGTTAACTCAATCTCGAACGCGAAAGCTCGTTTACAATTATAATTTCTTTATAATGTTCAAACTAAAACTTATACTTATAAGCTCAAAATAGATTGTTTATGAATACAAAACTAATGTTTAATTACATCTAAAGCTTAACTAAGTTCAAAATTAGGACGAGACCTTTGCTTATATAAAGTTTTTTCCTATGAAAGTTTTCTACTTGAAGCAATGTGGGATAAATTTACTATTAATGTCATTCTTATACTAGTTAAAAGATCATATTCAGCCAAATTATGTCTTTTTTTTAAAGTTTGATCTAAATTCGAATAACTATATCCAAATTTGTTTTGTGATACATGTCTTGAAGATATTTTATTGAATATCTCATGTCACATCGATAGTTGTAAGAAATTACGGAGTTGAAGTGTTCCAGAAATGGTAAGGCGAAAGCAACAAAAAGTTTAAAAAGTGTTTTAGCATCTTGCTCTATGTTTTGAGTGATTTCGTAGTGTTTTTTACTTAACAAAGTTTAATATCTTTATAGTTATTGTTTTAGTTAAAATTAAATTATCAATACATACTAAATTTTAAAATATATAAATTTTCATAAAAATTTAAATGTCTGACTCGATTAGCTCGTTCGGCTCGTTAAGCTCGATCGGCTCGAGTAACTCAACGAGCTTTCGAACGAGCCGAGCCAAATATTGCCTTTTAAAAGCTCGACTCATTTAACTGAGCATCTTTTTTTATTCGAGCTCGGCTCGAGCTTAAAAATATATAGGCTCGAGCTCGAGTAGCTCGTTAAAAACTCGAGCTTGAGTAGCTCGTTAAAAGCTCGACTCGTTTACACCCCTAGACTCAATTAACTATTCTCTTTTAGAAACAAATGCCAAAGGTTCGACATCATACCTTGCAAATTACCAGAATGAAAGCAACCTCTTTATCCTAGGATAAAGGTAAGACCGTCTACATTTTAACTCCTCCATACCTCGTGAAAGACGCTAAATTCACTCGATTTTTAAAAACCTTGTAACATCTCAAAATGAAAAACATTAGAAACCCAAAGGTCCAAAGCACCCAAAACACAATTCCAAAAGGAGAAAATGGTAAAAAAACACAGCACGATGGGAGGAGGAAGCATCTCACATGACACGATATATGGAGGACCACTCTTTTTATATATATTCCCACACCCACCCCTCTCCCTCTCACTTCTCATCATCATTTTCTTCATTTCATTTTCATAAAAAAAACAATGGCAGATCAACTCACCGATGATCAGATCTCTGAATTCAAAGAAGCTTTTAGCCTATTTGATAAAGATGGAGATGGTTAGTTCCTTGGTATCTTAGCCTTTTTTTATTATTGGTTATATGTTATATGATATGTTTTATGAATGTGTTATTACCTATGAATTGATTTATTTGATTTTTAATATTGTTTTTGGTATGTTATGTTTTTAGATCTGGTTAATTTGGTTGTTTGACTTTTTTTCATAACATTTTTTGTTTGTTTGTATGTGATGGGGTCTAATTATAGATCAATTCTGGATCTGTTTTTTTAACCATTTTGTATTATATAGGATTATGTTTTTATTTCAGATCTGTTTGGTAAAATAAGGATGATTTTTTTTTTTTTTTTTTGAGTTTATGTATGTGGACCATAGGGTAGATGACATCGAGGATTTCATATAAATAGTACTGTAATAGATGTTTTTGATGAGTACCCATTTGTGTAATTTGTTATTTTTGTGCAAGTTTGTTAGTGTTTGTTACAAAGCTGTCATAAATTGGTAGTATTTGATTAGAATTTTAAGTCGTAAGTCGTTAGATAATAACACCTGTGTTTGGGTTGATAATAGTTTTTGGTGTTTTGGGATCGGGACACTAGGAATGGAATAAAAGCAGCTGGTCCAACATGTTACTAGTAATAGTTTTTGGTGTTTTGGGACCGGGACACTAGTAATGGAATAAAAGCAGCTGGTCCAACATGTTACTAGTAATAGTTTTTGGTGTTTTGGGACCGGGATACTAGTAATGGAGTATATTGGATAAGATATAAAGGGTGTTTGGGATTGCTCAAGAAAGCTGTTCATCTGTTTATTGCATTTTGAACTTTTGATACCTAAAACTTTTGATACTGTGTAAAAGCCTTTTATGTGGCTGATGCTTATCTATGCCGCTTATCTAGCTATTTCCTAAACATTCCTTCAGAAGCTCTTTAGTTGTGGGTAATGATATAACGAATGCTTGTAAAAAGGTTTAAAGTATTTGTTGGGTTTGTATGCTACATTATTCATTGGTATGCGACAAGGTTCATAGTTATGTAGATGCAATGCGGATAACGAGTTTTAGTAATTTGGAAAACATAGCTATAATATGCACTTTGAGAGTTTTGTTTCCGTTTGTTGTGATAATGTGATTCTTTCCTGAATATCAGGTTGTATCACAACCAAGGAACTCGGAACAGTTATGAGGTCTCTAGGACAAAACCCAACAGAGGCTGAACTTCAAGATATGATCAACGAAGTCGATGCTGATGGCAACGGTACTATTGATTTCCCTGAGTTTCTCAACTTGATGGCCCGCAAGATGAAAGACACTGATTCTGAGGAAGAGCTTAAGGAGGCTTTCCGGGTTTTTGACAAGGACCAAAATGGTTTCATCTCTGCAGCTGAGCTTCGTCACGTCATGACTAATCTCGGTGAGAAGTTGACAGATGAGGAAGTTGATGAGATGATCCGTGAAGCTGATGTTGATGGTGATGGCCAGATCAACTATGAGGAATTCGTCAAGGTCATGATGGCCAAGTGAGGATCTCTGATATGGTAATTGAATTTAAAAAAGAGTTCAACAAAAAAAAGAAGTTTAACGAGGGCTGGTGAGTTCAACGTCTTCTCTATTTGTGGTTATGATTCATTTCCGAGCTTTAGTGTTTTGTTGGGTGTTTTTGGTTTTTCTTGTTTGAATTTATTTGTAGTGCCGAAATATTAACTACTTGTTTTATCTGTATTTTGTTTAGTAGCTTGAGTAGCTTCTTTTTATTGGTTATAAACCTAGAACTATTTGGAGTCTTTTGTTTCTCCTTTCTATCTTTTGAGTTGTTCCCTACTTACCCATCATTATTTTTGCTCTATTAAAGACTGCTGAACGTCTTTCGTGCTATGCCCATGGTTGTTCTTGGTTGCTTAACCGCCAAATGACACACTTCAAACATAAAAAAAGTTGCATTACTATACGCGCGTGCTTGACTCCAGCTGTAACCAATATACATATGGGCACACAAACATCACACAAAAGCATTCGCGACACAAGACTTTACACACACATGACACACGTCACATATACTTAAGGATGCAGATACATGGTTGTGTAAGGCTAGTGATTTGTACACTTTTAAAAGTTATTTGCACACTCAAAATATTACTTTTAAAATCGGGTCCTTTTAAGTTGTTTTGTTATTTATAGTGTGCAAATAAACACCCGTTGCGTAATCAACTTAAAAGGACCCGTTTGTAATACTTGCTAAATCTCGGTTCTAGTTATACTTTCTGTCCCTCCTTGTTGGTGTGCACTGATGATTTTGTCTTGTTTATGTTAGCAATCATGCATAAACTTTGTTTGACAGTTTGTTTGTTCAATGATCAGCTCGACAACAACTTACAACTGTACTATTCCATTATTGACGATAAACTAACGTTAATATAGTACTTGTGGTCTTGCCAACTAGCTACGTTAAAATAGTTTTTTTTTTTTTTTACAAAATTACATGATCTAGCCGATTAGCGTGGTCGATCCATGCCCATTACCACATTCTCGAGTAAATATTATTCACGTGAGCTATATTTTTACAAAAGTTACAATATAATGAGATGTTTAAACTATTAGAGCTCATGTTACGGGGCGTTTTAGTGCGCATTTCCGGTCTATGACGCGAATGAATTAAACACTCCGTTTTGGTGTTAAAGGACATGTATAGAGATTGCAATATTTTTTTTACATTTATACATATAGAATACATATTAAACTAAAATTAAAATTTCATGGGTAAAAAAGTACAGTATAATATAGTATGTATGGTAAAATAAAAATAACAATACATTCAACCCGATAACCTATTTAACCCGTCATCCCAAATATATATACATGTTAATTGTGTCATGTTAAGGTTATATGTAAAAGATTAGAATTGACTTAATTGAACTGATTATTTAGTTGGGTCGGGTTTAGGTTGAAGTTTTCTGAGCTACCAACCTGAATCCGCCTACTTAAACCGGTATTGTACCGAACGAGATTCGGATATCGGTATCGGGAAATCGGAATTTTCTCGTTTTTTTGAGAATTTCCCGATTTGGTACTGGTCCCATACCGAATAAGTGGTACCGAATTTTTTTCCACCATATTTCGTATTACCGGTACCGTATCGAACGAGATTCGGTTCGGTTAGGATTCGAGACTAAATACTATCCCTGTTCACAACTCGAACAAACAAGAAAAGTGGACTATATAGTTTTGGGAGGGAACACCAAACATGCTTTTCCTCGAACCAGAATGTGAAGTTTGGTAATAATTTTTCTTCGAATTCAGGTTTGATTTTGGGAAACAGCGAATATGGTGATGAACAACTCAAAATCAGCTGCTGTTAGTTCTTTCTTCAAATTCAATTATCACCTTCAAACCCCTTTTTCATATTTCCATTTTGGTTGTTTTGGATTTGGTCCTCACAACAAATTTTTATCTTCACAAATTCATTCCAATACTTGTTCTTCAAATGTTTATGGTAATACTCAATCTAAGTATCAAAAAGTTTCCAATTTGGATGATGCCCTGAACCTGTTCGATCAAATGTCACAGAGGCGACCACTTCCATCAGTTATCGAATTTACTCAACTGTTGCAGTCTGTGACCAAATTGAAACATTATTCTCATTCACTTGACATGTTTAAACAAATGCGTGCTCTTCGTGTTCCTGTTAATGACTACACTATGAACATTATTATCAAGTGTTGTTGCCATTTGTATCGCACTAACGAAGCTTTTGCTGTCTTTGCCTGGAATTTCAAGCGTGGTATTATACCTGATGTCGTCACTTTTAGTACCCTCTTGAATGGACTTGTCCTTAAAGATAAGATTCTTGAGGCCGAGATATTCTTCAAGAAATTGATTAAAGATAAACTTTGTGAACCTAATGTTGTTATGTATAACACTATGATTAAAGGCCTTTGCAAGATCGGGAATAACGTTATTGCCATTCAGTTGCTTAGGCTTATGGATCAAAGGGGTTTCAAACCTAATGTTGTAACATATAGCAACATAATTGATAGTCTTTGCAAGGACAAAATGATCGATGATGCTTTCAAGCTTTTTAAAGAGATGGTTTTCCTGAAAGGCATCTCACCCAGTGTCATCACATACAGCTCTTTGATTGATGGCCTTTGTAGTTTAGGTCGTTGGGAGGAAGCCTCCAAAATACTTCAAGAAATGTTGGATGCTGGGATCTCTCCAAATGTGCATACTTTTAACATATTAGTTGATGCATATTGCAAAGAAGGAAAGGTTGAAGAAGCTGAGAAGGTTATTGACATCATGATTAAAAGAGGTATTGTTCCAGACATAGTGACATACAACACACTTACAGATGGTTACTCTTTGCGTGGTGAAATGACCAAGGCAAAGAAAATATTTGGTTTAATGGTGTTTAGAGGTCTTGTTCCTAATGTTGTTACATATAACAGTTTACTGCATGGATATTGCAAGAGTTTGAAAACAGATGAGGCCATGTTTCTATTTCAAGAAATGAATGAAAAAGGTTTGAAACCTGATGTAGTTACTTACAGCACCATGATACAAGGATTGTTTAGGGTTGGACGTTGTGGAGATGCACACAAACTCTTAGACGAGATGCATGCAAAAGGTCAAATGCCAAGTCAATTGACTTATGGAATTCTTTTAGATGGTCTTTGCAACAACCATCAATTAGAAGAAGCACTCTCTTTGTTTCATTTAATGGGTGAACATAAGCTAAATTCTAATGTTGTTTTGTACAATATTTTAATTGACGGTGCAAGCAAATGCGGGAAGCTTGAAAATGCAAGAGATCTTTTCCAGGATCTAACTAATAAAGGTTTACATCCTAGTGCTCGAACATATAATGTGATGATTAAAGGGCTTTGTAGGGAAGGTCTAGTGAGTGAAGCAAAAGAGCTGTTTCTTAGAATGGAAGTGAGTGGTTGCCCTCCCGATAGTATTACTTATAATCTTTTGTTGCAAGGATATCTAAAGAATAACCACTATGATGATGTACAGAAGCTTTTACATGAAATGGATGGAAAATGTTACTCAATTGATGCTTCGACTTTATCACTGTTACTAAATCGATTCACAGCCGGGTCAGTGAATAGCACATTGTTTGAGGTGATACGTAAGGTAGTGCCAAGGGAATTGATGGACGATCCTCGTTATATCTGCATAGATGGGTATCTGTAAGAAAACACAAAATGTGATTGTGAGTTTAATTTAGATGTGAGACGGGCACTCAATAACGAAGTTATTGTGTGTTGTACTTTGTGTGTTTCTTTGTAGGTATGTATAATCCATTCCTCTTCTGATTTTGATAAATTTACTTTATCGGTCCGAGCCAAATTGACAAGGTCATTGGGTAAGAGAACACTTATGATTATTGATATGAAATAGTTGATTAATGATGATTGGTTTATTCTAATAATAAGAATTATAGCCATATGATGGTTATATATCCTATTTCAGTCATAATGTTTGCTTGCTAGAAGTTACTAAAACCGTTTGTGTTCTTTGTCATCATTCTATTGTACTAGACGAGTACCCGCGCATAGCGGCGGAAATTACTTAGCGACATAATTAACGATATGTGATATTGAGGTCAATTCCATCTTTAAACATTATACTTACTACCGAATGACCAAATTTGCCATCCATATAATAATCAATAGATTACTAAGGGGTGTTTTGGAAGCATGTTGTAAACACCTTATGCTTATTTGCAAAACCAGCTAGATAAATTGTGGTGTACTAAAATAGAAAGCATATGACATGGCTTTTGGAATTTGTTTATCAGCTAATTTAATAGAGGTATAAGTCCTTTGATCTAAATCTCCCTAAAACAACTTGCTAGAACTACTTAAATAAGCTAATAATCTTAAGTTGTGTGGCTCTATCCATACACTCAAAAGTTCTTTAACTGTACCAAAACACATTAAGCAGCCCATAAGTTGCCGCTCTAACGAAATGCACAATTGACATGTCGATTGAGCCAACTTACTTGAATTTGCATAATACGTCAGCAAACAATAGGTTAAAAAGTTACACACTTGATTGAGCCAACTTACTTGAATTTGTATAATCTTTTTAGTTACTTGACCAGGTTGACCTAGTATTATAACGAAAAAAATCAGTACATGTTTAGTCTTTCTAGTCAATCAAAGTCACACACTTCGTCTCTATTAGATTTTAGTTGCATCGTTTTGTAATAATCTAAGGATAAAAAGTTAGAAAGTTAGAAAGTTAAAAAGTTAAAAAGTTAAAAGATTATCCATGTAGTGAAATTTAGATAAGTGACGAGTGTCATTTTAAGTAGACCAGTACTGTATTGTAATTGTTTCTAAAATAAGAAACCTTAACTGTGAAAACACCAAACATGCTTTTCCTCAAACCAGAAAGAATGTGAAGTTTGAATGCTGAAACAATCTACTGATAATAATTTTTCTTCGAATTCAGGTTTGATTTTGGGAAACAGCGAATATGGTGATGAACAACTCAAAATCAGCTGCTGTTAGTTCTTTCTTCAAATTCATTCATCTCCTTCAAACCCCTTTTTCATATCTCCATTTTGGTTGTTTTAGATTTGGTCCTCACAACACATTTTTAGCTTCCCAAATTCATTCCAATACTTGTTCTTCAAATGTTGATGGCAATACTCAATAAGTATCAGAAAGTCGCCAATTTGGATGATGCTCTCAACCTCTTCGATCAAATGTCACAAAGGCGATCTTTTCCTTCCATTGTCAATTTTAATCAGTTGTTGAACTCCGTCTCCAAAATGAAACATTTTTCTCATTCACTTGACATGTTTAAACAAATGTGCGCCCTTGGTGTTCCTGTTGATAAGTTTACAATGAGTGTTGCGATCAAATGTTGTTGTCAGTTGTATCGCACCACTGACGCTTTTGCACTCCTAGGCTTTTGTTTTAGGCGATGTATTGTACCCAACGTGTTCATATATAATGCACTCTTAGATGGACTTGTCCATGAAGATAGGATTCTTGAGGCTGAGATATTCTTCAAGAAGCTTATTAAACATAACACAATGATTAAAGGCCTTTGCAAGATCGGAAATAACATTATTGCCATTCAATTGCTTAGGCTTATCGATGAAAAGGGTTGCAAACCTAATGTTGCAAGGACAAAATGATCAATGATGCTTTCAAACTCTTCAAAGATATGGTTTTCCAAAAAGGCATCTCACCCAATGTCATCACTTACAATTGTTTGATTGATGGGCTTTGTAGTTTAGGTCATTGGGAGGAAGCCTCTAAAATGCTTCAAGAAATGTTAGATGTTGGAATATCTCCAGATGTGCACACCTTTAATATATTAGTTGATGCATATTGCAAAGAAGGAAAGGTTGAAGAAGCTGAGAAGGTTATTGACATCTTGATTAAAAGAGGTATTGTTCCAAACATAGTGACATACAACACACTTACAGATGGTTACTGTTTGCGCGGTGAAATGACCAAGGCAAAGAAAATATTTGATTTAATGGTGTTTAGAGGTCTTGTTCCTAATGTTGTTACGTATAACAGTTTAGTGCATGGATATTGCAAGAGTTTGAAAACAGACGTGGCCCTACTTCTATTTCAAGAAATGAATGAAAATGGTTTGAAACCCACTGTAGTTACTTACAGCACCATGATACAAGGATTGTTTAGCGTTGGACGATGTGGAGATGCACACAAACTCTTAGACGAGATGCATGCAAAAGGAATAATTCCAAATGAATGCACGTATAGAATTCTTTTAGAGGGTTTTGCAACAATCATCGAATAGAATAGGCATTGTCTTTGTTTCATTTGAAGGGTGATAGCAAGATAAATACAGATATTGTTGTGTACACTATCTTGATTGATGGTGCTAGCAAATATGGGAAGTTTGATATTGCAAGGCTTCTTTTCCAGGAAGTAACTAATAAAGGTATGCATCCTGATATTACAAAATATAATGTGATGATTAGTGGGTTGTGTAGGGAAGGTTTAGTGGGTGATGCAAAAGAATTGTTTCTAAAAATGGAAGAAAGTCGTTGCCGCCCAGATAATGTCACTTAAAATGTTCTTCTCCAAGGATATCTAAAGAACAATCACCATGATGATGTAGAGATGCTTTTACAGGAAATGGATGAAAGAGGTTACTCACTTGATGCCACAACTTTATCACTGTTATTAGACCAAATCGCTGGAGGTTCGCTAAATAAGAATTTACTCGACTTGATCAGTAAGCTTGTGCCAAAAGAATTGATGAACAGTCCTAACTTTTCACCTAAATAGCAAATCAGTATCAAAAACTCATTTGGGTGTCATGTTGTAAGACATTTGATACTTCCATTTCATTTGATCTATTGTTACTAGCTGTTGACTTTTGTATTTAAACGACGTATTGCTTTACCGCCAATCAAGCAACAATGTAGGAATGAAACATGGATATATGCAAAGCACTTCTCATGATAGTGAGTTGTGGGTAGCTATTTATCATTGTAAATCCTATAGGATCATTGCGAAATATTATTTTAAGAATTAAATTTGTTTTTCATATATCTGTTTAACATCTTTACGTTTTCAAAACTTAATCACGCCAATGTCCACTTATATCATTTTACCTGTGTTAGCTACCAACATATGTAACCGCTGACAACTTATATCTATTGCTATTATAGGTAATATCACAATTTCCTGAATCGTTCAAAGTCAACACCTCAAAACCAGCTTAACAAGATGTTTAATTTGATAGGTCTCGACTTCAAATAACGTATGGTGAAAATAATTTTAAGTGCTAACCTCTCACAAAGAGGGTACTTTGTCCGGTTCGAGGAAGCGACAAACTCACCTCTCATAAAGTAGTCCGCGGCTTTAAAAAAAACACGGCAATAAAAATCAAGTTTTAGTATATTTTTTATGTTTTTTAATCATTCTCGGCCTTTATGTTTAAAAAACTTGCCACCAATCAAGTTGTTGTAGGTTCGAGTCTTTTTATATGTAAACAAATTAGAGTTCACATAGTTAAATATATATACAATTAATTGTGTCAGGTTAAAGTTATATGTAAAGAGATTAGAGTTCACATAGTTAAACCGATTATATAGTTAGATCGGGTTTGGGTTGAAGTCTTCTAACCCACTAACCCGTCAACCTCAGTTCACCGACCCAAATCGGGTACGAATTGGAACCCTTAGAAGTTATTACGACCGTCGTCATCATGTTATACATGAGCAAATATTAGTTATTTACTAAATTGCAAGAGATGTCTGCGTCATTTCTTCCTGATTGATAATATGCAAAACTTTTTGTTTTCGTTTCCCTTTTCACCAAACTAGAAGTGTAATGGCGTATAGCTACGGAAATTGTCTAGTGGCAAATAGTTAAATATATGTTAATTGATTCGGTGGTTGAATCAGTAATTCGATGACTCGACCGGGTTGACCTGGTGGTCAAATCCCAGAACAGGTGATTCGACCGGGTTAACCCGGTGGTCGACCCGTGACCCAGTGACTCGATCTGATTGACCTGGTAATCGATCTCGTGACCCGGTGACTCGACCATGTTGATTTGGTGGTCGAATATGTGTATCGGTGACTCGACCGGGTTGACCCGGTGGTCAAACCCATGCCCTTGGTTACTCGACCGGGTTGACCTGATTGACCGAGTGGTTTATTTCGTGACCTGGTGGCTCGATCGGGTTACCTCGATAATCGAACTCATGATCGATAATATTGTATAAAAAAAGATAATGTTGAATATCTCTATCTCTAGTAATATATAAAGAGTATCATTTTTGTTGAATATTCAACATTTTCAACATTTTCTAATTTAAATTCCCTTTGTATACAACATTATTGGGTCACGCGTTCAACCATTGGGTCAACCCGATCAGATCACCATGTCACGAGATCGACCACCGGGTCAAATCAATCGATTCACCAGGTAATGGTATCGATCACCGGGTCAACCTGCTCGAGTCACCGGGTCATGAGTTCTACCACCGAGTCAACCCGATCGAGCCACAAGTAACAAATCGACCACCAGATCAACCTGGTTGAGTCATCGAGTCAAACCGGTTGAACCACCAGTACATGAGTTCGAAAACTAATGCGACACGGTCGAGTCACATGGTCAACCCCGTCGAAAAACCAAACATGCTTTTCCTCAAACCAGAAAGAATGTAAAGTTTGAATGTTGGAACAATCTATTAATAAAAAAATTTCTTCTAATTCAGGTTTGGTTTTAGGAAACAACGCATATGATGATGAACAACTCCAAATCAGCTGCTGTTAATTCTTTCTTCAAATTCAAAAGTAATTTATTAATCACCAATAATCTCCTTCAAACCCCTTTTTCATATCTCCATTTTGGTTGTTTCGGACTTGGTCCTCACAATACACTTTTATCTATTAATCTATTGTTACTAGCTGTTGACTTATTCATTTAAACGACGTATTGCTTTACCGCCAATCAAGCAAAGGCGTAGGAATGAAACATTGATATGCGTGGAGCATTTCTTATAATGGTGAGTTACATGTAGCTATTTATCATCTTAAACCTATAGGATGATTGCGAACATAGTATCATTTTCAGAGACGGAGCCAGGAATTTTTATTAGGAGGGGCTCAAATTTTTTTACCCGATCGCTAACATAACTCTTTCTGGGATTTACTTTGTTCTTGCTTACTATGTGTAACACACCGTAATTTTCAGACTTTAAAAAAAATTACAGTTTTGCCCCCTAGACTTTTTGTTTAGTCGATTATGTGCTTAATTGCTATTTAGCTGGGGAAGCATTCCCTTATTCTGTTAAATAACGTATGATGGCGTGTATTTTGCTTAGACTGTGCTCAGTCTGCGTTGTTGTGAACACTGCGAGTGTGTCACAATTGGTTGCGTAATAATTTACGATCAATACTTAAGCGTATCTGAAATTTAATTTCAATACGTGTGCATTATCTGTGTAGGATTTAGCTGCGTCGCGTTGCGTGAGCTATCTGCAATTTAACTGTAATCTGCTTATTCGTGTGAATAATTAATTACATAATCCACTGCTAACTGGGTCATTTACGTATCACGCGATTTACGTAACTACATTTTCATAATTTATATGTATATGACGCGTGCTTCCGGACTCCGGACTCGAATATTATTTTCGTTTTAGTTACCATCGCCTAATCATCCTCACGATACGAACAATATTCGACCACACAACAAAATCATCAACAGTTAGCACGCGAACAACTAATCCACCTCACAAACACTATCATACTTTTGTGCTATTTTACATACATGAATAAATGCTATATAACAATATCAATAAATAAAGTTAAATGTAACATAGGATCCCATCCTTTGTTTTCATCCCACCACCGAGACACCCTCATAAGAAATTCAAAATCTCAACAGCTTTCCTATTGCCTTGGGAGAAGGACATCCTATTCTTTTGTCATCTACATACTCACCATAATGGTCCCCTACATCATGCAAATTAACTCATCTTGATATATCATCCTTTCACTCCTTCACTTTTAAAAACAACACACACAAACTCATATTACACTCTTCTCCCTCTATCATTTGGATGTAACACAAAAGAAAAGGGAACCAACACAAATGCAAGCTTAAAACCTCTATTTTTATATAACTCAAAACTCCATTTCCATTTCCATGCTTCCAACCTCATTTTCATTACATACTACCTACAAATCCTCACCATATATAACAAAACACTCTCAAAAAACTACCATCCCTACTGTGCATCTTTTCTCGACGCAAACCAACACCCCGACGTGGGTACACTTACCGACGAAGGTCTCCATAAATTTCAACGTGGGTTCGAGTGTTCGAGGTTCGAGCTGCGGTTGTACGTGTTTTAGTCAAGAGGGTTGCATTTATTCTAAGTGGGTTTTCTGTTTAGTGCTAGCTATTGTTGACGTTAGCACAAGACAAAGTGGGTTTGTTGCTGCGGCTCGAAAAGTCTAGCTCCTGTTGGTTTATAGCTCCATTCGCGAAGTGAGTACGGGTTGCGACGTGGGTTTCTCTAGCTCGAAGGTTTCATAACCACGTTTGCTGTTTCAAGCATTTTCGTGTTACCGAGAACTCAAGGTTATCTCGTGTGTCTCTTGTTTCATTTTTTCATGGTGTTAGTCATGGGTTCTTTCACATCGTCACCCTACCACATATTTTGGAAACCAAACTTTAAGAAAGTTCTGACTTGAAATCTTTTAAACATCACGTTGTAGCTTCATAAAGATGATTTGACACATGCTTCTAAAAATGGTTTTACATTAATATTTTGAGCATCTTCTTTAAGTATCACGTTAGTACATGGTTCGTTAAACTAAATGAGTACGTTTAAGATCGGGTTTTAAGTCGTGACTTGATCGAGTACATGTGAGACGAGGGTTATGGATGTCGTGTAAACTTGTGAGCTTGTCGTAAGATTTTGTTGACAGTTTTTGTGAGGGTTTTTGTCGAGAGTTTTAAGGTGAGTTGCAAGGGTTTTTGTTGTGAGCCTTGTCGTGAGGTTTTGTTATGAGTGTTTGTCGAGTCAAAACCTTTTACAGTGAGTCGGTCGAGCTAAATGGGTACGTGTTAAACCCAGTATTGGAGTCGTGAATGGTGAAAGTTTTGCGAGAGTTTGTGGTAAGTGATGAGATGTTGGGAGGGCCGGGTTGAGTGTAAAGCGTCGGAATAATACAGTGTCGAAAATGATTTCCAAACCAGAGCTGTGACTGTGGTTGTAACGAGAGAAATGGACATTTTGGAGGGAGTAATATATATATACGACGAGATGAGAGAGATAGAAATGTTTGTATCCATTATCCCTAGTCTGACAATGGTCTGTATCCTTAGACCTACACCTACAAATATTTTTTTTTGGAATAAGCCATCACGTGGGTCGTTTCCTTGTACACGATTCTTTTAAAGTGTAAATTATTTAATTGTTGAAGTTTTTAGTAAATGTATAAGTTTGGTAAATGATTTATATTGTCAAGTTGGGTTAATCATGATTTTATTATCACAAGTTTTGGTAATTGAAAGTCATTGTGCAAATAATATAAAACCAGTTTGTGTCGAGAAAATATAAATAGTGTGTAAGTCGTCGGGTTTCAAAAGTGATTAGTTAAGCGTTAAATTGACGTGAGTAAGGTGTTATTTTAAAATGGCTATTAAATTTATGCCGAAAGACTATCGATTTCTTTTTAGAAATTATAAAATATTCTAACGAAGTTAAAATGGTATAAATATATGTGACGTCGAAAGGCTGCTGAGCTTTTATAGAGTTAATACGACATCTTCTTTACTTGGAAGTTTGGTCGAATATTACATCAACAAATGTTTTGAGTATATATTATTTATAACTTAAACTTGTGGTAAAGGGTGACATGTGCGTGTGACGTAAATGCATTTTTGCATTCTTTGATTGTGACCTAATATAGCATTATATATATTTAGGCCGTGGATTGAGATTTGTCTTGTCGTGCGTGCACCATTTTCGTGACCGACATTACTTGTTGCTTGCTATTGCTTGAGGTGAGTCATAACCCTTATTAAACTGTCTTTTATGTTTAATCATCTGGGTGAGATAAATGCTTTGTTGCCTGCCTGATGGACGCAAAATCTGTTTATGTTGTTGCCTTGCTAAAAGTTATGTTGATATGCCTAAGTAGCGATAGCCCACTAGTCCCCTGTTATCATGAACCGTTAGTTACTCTGGTTGAGTAGGCGCTTATGTTATGGATAGATCTATTGGGGTTTGACAACCCCCGTCCGGGTGTTCAAATACATCGCCATGCCAAACAGACGTATATCATATGGTTGTTGCTAGGTGGCCTTGGGTTAGGCACCTACTTGGGGCAATCTTATATATTACGCGTGCATCAGTTGTACGTGCTTGTCATCAGCCTCGGTGTCATGAGCTTAGTGCTATCATAACTATAATCATTCTATCTGATTCCCATATGCATGACATTATATCGCCCATAATGCCTCATATGCTTTAAACAGTTTGTTTGCGGTCCGACATCGAATGTTATGTTTTAAGTTAAACCTATGAACTCACCAGCCTTTGTGTTGACACTTTTAAGCGTTTATCTCAGGTGTTGAACTACTTGCTTGTTGCTTGCTTTGGAGTCTCATGCATACCGTACTTGGATTTGAAGACTTGTTTGTGCTTAATAAACTTTTTACCTCATTGTTGCTATTTAAACTCTGATTTCCGCTGCACCTGCTTAAACTTATTTATTATTTGAACCTTGTATTTTTAAATCTAATGCAACGAGGTAAAATATTTTAAAACGTCTCATTTAGAGTCGTTCTCTTGCACCTTGGACTTTGTTATTATGACGTAACAGCCCCCGAGCTTTACCGCTTTTGTTGACCAACTTTTGGGGTGTTACAGATTGGTATCAGAGCCTTGGTTATAGAGAACTAGGTTTGCATCTTAGGCCTAGACTATAACCGATATGTGATTACGTGTTTTATGTGCTATTATATTATACATATTATATATGATCATATATACACGGCTACTTCGTGCATGTATACTTTTGCATTGCCCTATACTTGTGTTTACTGCTCCTTACGCGTATCTCACATCATTTTATATGAAGATTATGTATGTAAACGCTGGATCTTTCGTTAGACATTGTAAGTGAAACAATGGTCTCCCTTAATGTTATGACATTGTAATTGTTACGATGGTCATTAGAACATCTCTCTCGTGGCTTTACATAAATTTTGTTTCATCAAAACTTGTCATAGTCTTTCGACCCTACTTATTATCTTACTATCTGACTTTGGGTTTTAACACCCGTCCGTTAATTTTGAAAAGAATTATCTTATTTCGTGACCCGTGACTTCAATTCGTCACCTTGTAACATTTCACTTTGGGAATTCAACCTTTCAAAATCGACTTATTTGTCTTATTTTGCCATTTTATTTGGAAGAATGCTAACAAAAAAAAGCTCGTAAGAACCTTAACGACGACATGGAGTATGCTAATGCATTGGAGGATTTCAATTAATTAATCTATTAATGTCTTGACATCACTTTTTAAATTTGAATATCTATTTATCAATGTGTTTTGAGGGTTCATTTAATTTCGTCCCTTTTGAATGCATTTTCACATTTTTAATCATTTCGCCATTGTCTTGCAATACTTCTTCTTTCATAAAATCTTATGATTTTTTTTTATGTCTTCACATCATCTTACGAACCATTTTCAACTATATTATGCACAATTTTGTCATCACTTCATAAAACACTTGTTGTTATTGTGTCAACTATTTCACTACACTTTTCTAATCTACCTTGCTAAATACCTTGTGAACTACTTGTTGGAAGATTTTAAACTACTTTGTTCTCATTTTACAAAACTATTTTCGTAAACTTTTTGGTTACCACCTTATAAGCTAGTATAGTATATACCAATTGATTCTGAGAAACATAACTCTATTTGACGAAAAAGAGCATCGCATCGTTAGTCCCCAATTATACAAAGCCTGATCACCTATGTATAATTTGAGAAAACTCATACCATGCTCGTAGTAGTCACCATAAACATTTTGTTCCCCTTTCTATTTTCGAAAAGCAGAATTTTGCGTGTGTATACTTAACTTGTGCAAGAGATGGGTATCCATATATTCTAGTAGATTCATATTCAACCGCATTATATAGAGTCGACCTTATCATTCGACGTTGCACCATTTTCCTTATTGAATCGTTCGTTCAACATCGACCTTACGTCTGTACATCTTTACGAAGTTTTGTCGATATCATTTGCATCAACCAGCTGTCTAATGTCGCATTGTGATTATTCGTGAGGAGTACATCGTTCATGCTTCTCTTAGCCACAAATGGTGGAAATGAAGTTATTTGGAGAGTGTTACCTTGGGAAGGTATGATACGTTTTGGCAAACGAGGGTAGTGAAACCACGTTACATTAAATAATTATCCTTCTGATGAAACACCTATCGTACCATTGGACGAGATCCAAGTCGATGACAATTTGAATTTTGTCAATGAGCCTGTTGAAACTATGGACCGCGAGGTCAAATGACTGAAGTAAAACCTCTTACCAATTATCAATGCTAGGTGGAATTCTAGGCGTGGTCCTGAATTCACCTGGAAGCGTCAACGTCGATCCCATGTTAAATACACACATTTATTTGCTGATTTCTATGTCAATAACACGCTCTAAGCTTTCAGGAGAAAGCTTCTTTAACGATGAGGGACTGTAACACACCGTAATTTCCAGACTTTAAAAAAAATTACAGTTTTGCCCCCTAGACTTTTTGTTTAGTCGATTATGTGCTTAATTGCTATTTAGTTGGGGAAGCATTCCCTTATTCTGTTAAATAACGTATGATGGTGTGTATTTTGCTTAGACTGTGCTCAGTCTGCGTTGTTGTGAACACTGCGAGTGTGTCACAATTGGTTGCGTAATAATTTACGATCAATACTTAAGCGTATCTGAAATTTAATTTCAATACGTGTGCATTATCTGTGTAGGATTTAGCTGCGTCGCGTTGCGTGAGCTATCTGCAATTTAACTGTAATCTGCTTATTCGTGTGAATAATTAATTACATAATCCACTGCTAACTGGGTCATTTACGTATCACGCGATTTACGTAACTACATTTTCATAATTTATATGTATATGACGCGTGCTTCCGGACTCCGGACTCGAATATTATTTTCGTTTTAGTTACCATCGCCTAATCATCCTCACGATACGAACAATATTCGACCACACAACAAAATCATCAACACTTAGCACGCGAACAACTAATCCACCTCACAAACACTATCATACTTTTGTGCCATTTTACATACATGAATAAATGCTATATAACAATATCAATAAATAAAGTTAAATGTAACATAGGATCCCATCCTTTGTTTTCATCCCACCACCGAGACACCCTCATAAGGAATTCAAAATCTCAACAGCTTTCCTATTGCCTTGGGAGAAGGACATCCTATTCTTTTGTCATCTACATACTCACCATAATGGTCCCCTACATCATGCAAATTAACTCATCTTGATATATCATCCTTTCACTCCTTCACTTTTAAAAACAACACACACAAACTCATATTACACTCTTCTTCCTCTATCATTCGGATGTAACACAAAAGAAAAGGGAACCAACACAAATGCAAGCTTAAAACCTCTATTTTTATATAACTCAAAACTCCATTTCCATTTCCATGCTTCCAACCTCATTTTCATTACATACTACCTACAAATCCTCACCATATATAACAAAACACTCTCAAAAAACTACCATCCCTACTGTGCATCTTTTCTCGACGCAAACCAACACCCCGACGTGGGTACACTTACCGACGAAGGTCTCCATAAATTTCAACGTGGGTTCGAGTGTTCGAGGTTCGAGCTGCGGTTGTACGTGTTTTAGTCAAGAGGGTTGCATTTATTCTAAGTGGGTTTTCTGTTTAGTGCTAGCTACTGTTGACGTTAGCACAAGACAAAGTGGGTTTGTTGCTGCGGCTCGAAAAGTCTAGCTCCTGTTGGTTTATAGCTCCATTCGCGAAGTGAGTACGGGTTACGACGTGGGTTTCTCTAGCTCGAAGGTTTCATAACCACGTTTGCTGTTTCAAGCATTTTCGTGTTACCGAGAACTCAAGGTTATCTCGTGTGTCTCTTGTTTCATTTTTTCATGGTGTTAGTCATGGGTTCTTTCACATCGTCACCCTACCACATATTTTGGAAACCAAACTTTAAGAAAGTTCTGACTTGAAATCTTTTAAACATCACGTTGTAGCTTCATAAAGATGATTTGACACATGCTTCTAAAAATGGTTTTACATTAATATTTTGAGCATCTTCTTTAAGTATCACGTTAGTACATGGTTCGTTAAACTAAATGAGTACGTTTAAGATCGGGTTTTAAGTCGTGACTTGATCGAGTACATGTGAGACGAGGGTTATGGATGTCGTGTAAACTTGTGAGCTTGTCGTAAGATTTTGTTGACAGTTTTTGTGAGGGTTTTTTGTCGAGAGTTTTAAGGTGAGTTGCAAGGGTTTTTGTTGTGAGCCTTGTCGTGAGGTTTTGTTATGAGTGTTTGTCGAGTCAAAACCTTTTACAGTGAGTCGGTCGAGCTAAATGGGTACGTGTTAAACCCAGTATTGGAGTCGTGAATGGTGAAAGTTTTGCGAGAGTTTGTGGTAAGTGATGAGATGTTGGGAGGGTCGGGTTGAGTGTAAAGCGTCGGAATAATACAGTGTCGAAAATGATTTCCAAAACAGAGCTGTGACTGTGGTTGTAACGAGAGAAATGGACATTTTGGAGGGAGTAATATATATATACGACGAGATGAGAGAGATAGAAATGTTTGTATCCATTATCCCTAGTCTGACAATGGTCTGTATCCTTAGACCTACACCTACAAATATTTTTTTTTTGGAATAAGCCATCACGTGGGTCGTTTCCTTGTACACGATTCTTTTAAAGTGTAAATTATTTAATTGTTGAAGTTTTTAGTAAATGTATAAGTTTGGTAAATGATTTATATTGTCAAGTTGGGTTAATCATGATTTTATTATCACAAGTTTTGGTAATTGAAAGTCATTGTGCAAATAATATAAAACCAGTTTGTGTCGAGAAAATATAAATAGTGTGTAAGTCGTCGGGTTTCAAAAGTGATTAGTTAAGCGTTAAATTGACGTGAGTAAGGTGTTATTTTAAAATGGCTATTAAATTTATGCCGAAAGACTATCGATTTCTTTTTAGAAATTATAAAATATTCTAACGAAGTTAAAATGGTATAAATATATGTGACGTCGAAAGGCTGCTGAGCTTTTATAGAGTTAATACGACATCTTCTTTACTTGGAAGTTTGGTCGAATATTACATCAACAAATGTTTTGAGTATATATTATTTATAACTCAAACTTGTGGTAAAGGGTGACATGTGCGTGTGACGTAAATGCATTTTTGCATTCTTTGATTGTGACCTAATATAGCATTATATATATTTAGGCCGTGGATTGAGATTTGTCTTGTCGTGCGTGCACCATTTTCGTGACCGATATTACTTGTTGCTTGCTATTGCTTGAGGTGAGGCATAGCCCTTATTAAACTGTCTTTTATGTTTAATCATCTGGGTGAGATAAATGCTTTGTTGCCTGCCTGATGGACGCAAAATCTGTTTATGTTGTTGCCTTGCTAAAAGTTATGTTGATATGCCTAAGTAGCGATAGCCCACTAGTCCCCTGTTATCATGAACCGTTAGTTACTCTGGTTGAGTAGGCGCTTATGTTATGGATAGATCTATTGGGGTTTGACAACCCCCGTCCGGGTGTTCAAATACATCGCCATGCCAAACGGACGTATATCATATGGTTGTTGCTAGGTGGCCTTGGGTTAGGCACCTACTTGGGGCAATCTTATATATTACGCGTGCATCAGTTGTACGTGCTTGTCATCAGCCTCGGTGTCATGAGCTTAGTGCTATCATAACTATAATCATTCTATCTGATTCCCATATGCATGACATTATATCGCCCATAATGCCTCATATGCTTTAAACAGTTTGTTTGCGGTCCGACATCGAATGTTATGTTTTAAGTTAAACCTATGAACTCACCAGCCTTTGTGTTGACACTTTTAAGCGTTTATCTCAGGTGTTGAACTACTTGCTTGTTGCTTGCTTTGGAGTCTCATGCATACCGTACTTGGATTTGAAGACTTGTTTGTGCTTAATAAACTTTTTACCTCATTGTTGCTATTTAAACTCTGATTTCCGCTGCACCTGCTTAAACTTATTTATTATTTGAACCTTGTATTTTTAAATCTAATGCAACGAGGTAAAATATTTTAAAACGTCTCATTTAGAGTCGTTCTCTTGCACCTTGGACTTTGTTATTATGACGTAACAGCCCCCGAGCTTTACCGCTTTTGTTGACCAACTTTTAGGGTGTTACACTATGCACCGTGTATTTTGGTTCAGCTGATATGTAAATTGAGAAACATCATGAGAGATGATGTATGCGGCCTCTCATGAAGAAGACTTATAGAAGGGAAATACCACTGAAGTAATAATGGTTTTAACTACCTTACCTTTTAACCTCCGTGTGTATACAAAGTATAGACCATAGGTTACTAGTTACTACATGCTTTATTCACCAATAAAAAAAGATAAATTCCAAATAGATAAATTTAAAAGGTCTAAAGTTTAAATTACATATAATGACAAATAAATATTGTAGAACTTTTTGATAGTGATATTTTGGCAATCTTCCTTTGTTCCTTTTTTTATTTTGTGTTTGTTCCCTTTGTTGTCACAAGTACAAGTTAATGGGCCACATCTTTTCCTTTGTCACTCTTGGGCTCAAGTTGGCGGACTTTATTAGAAGTGGGTTTTTGGAGCCGTTGATGGAATGAATATAATACCCTAGCATCTCACATTGCTAGGGCATCATTCATAAAACACACACACAGCCTTATGGCTGCTCTCTCTCTCTCTCTCTCTCTCTCTCATCCAGACTATAAAGTTTGACCTGGGAGTTTGAATATTCATCTTGTATATTATGTGTGATTAAGTGATCTTTGTATGTGAAGGAGATCGGATCAACCTAGTTGGGATGATCTTAATATTTCTTTTGTATTGTTTGATTAACACTTATTTGAGGACTAATCTTTATCTTTTTTGTTTTGTACTTTGAATCTTTAAATAAATATCACAAAGGGAAGGTTGGTTGTGTGATAAACTTGGTATTCATGTTATTTGTTTGATCTTTTAACATGCTATCAGAGCCTGGTTGCTAGATCTGGTCTTGTGTATCACACTCAACTCTCATTTGTAATAGCTGTTTTCTGATTCACCAAAACTTTTAATTAGGGTTTCATTACCCTAATCAATTTTTTGGGGGTTTTCATACTGGTGGTGCTCTTGGTGATTCTCTATTGTTCTGGAAGCTTGTTTTGGTGGTGCCGTTAATTGTTACTTAAAATTATAATTAGGGTTTTTCACAAACCCTAATTTATTTTTTGGGGATCTTGGTTCTTTGGTGCCCAGGAACTTTTACTGGTGGCGTCTTTACTTATTTTGGTGGTGCCGTTAAGAATCTTGAAAGATTGAGTTAGGGTTTTTTGAAACCCTAATTTAATTTTTGGGGGTTTTACATATTTTGGTATCCTCATGGTGTCGTTACCTTTTTTGGCGTTCTCTCAGGTATACCTTTATTAGGGTTTTGCTGACCCTAGTTTTCTTTTTGGGGGTTTCCTGTTGTTGGCTCACCTATCCTCTAGACTAAGTGAATATAGAGGTTGGGTGGTTTTTTTATAGATACGGGTTGTTGTTTATGCGCTGTAAGTCCTTTCGTCATTTTCTTACTTACCTCTCTCTTGGTTATATTTGTGGGTTACTGTTGCTAAGTGTGTGGGTGCAAATAGATTCGGTTAACACCTTGACCCTCCAACCTTGACTGGTGTGGATACCTGTTCTGGCCAATCCCAGTACATAGCTTGCATTTGTAGTAACTCATACTCTAAATGGTTTATTTCTTTGTTTATTTGTTTACTATTCTTTGGCATGTTTATCTTGGTTGTCTTGGTTACTTCTTTGCTTCCTGCTGCTTTTATGCTGCTCTTTGTTTGCTTTGTTTTACCTTTGCGTGACTCATGAGTGCTAGTGGTGCTCCTCCTCCACCACCCAATGGTGGTGGAGGAAATGGTGGTGGCAGGGGTCTCCCTGAAACCACTACCAATCATGTTGCTCTTATTAGCAATTTGGATGTCGGAAACCCACTTCACATTCATAACAATGATAACAGTAGATATATTCTTGTTCCTTTCAAGTTACTTGGGACTGAAAATTATTGAATGTGGAATAATGCTATGAAACTTGCTTTACAAGCTAGAAACAAATATGGCTTTGTTGATGGTTCTTGTTTGAGAGACTCTTATTCTGATGATGTCTTGTGTAGTCAATAGGATAGATGTAATGCTATGGCGCTTACTTGGATTATAAATGTTGTATCTAGTGATGTTTACATGGGCTTGGGTTATTCTGAAAATGCTGCTAATGTGTGGAAAGATTTGAATGAAACTTTTGATAAGGTGAATGGTTCTGTGGTTTATAATCTTCTTCAAAAAATTGGGTCTGTTAAACAAGGGGGTAGTACCTTAGCTGATTATTATCATAGGCTTAAATCTCTTTGGAGAGAATTTGATGCTGTCACTAAGTTGCCTAAATGTGTTTGTGTTGTTAAATGTTCTTGTTCTGCTAGCACTGAGTTGGCTTTGCATCAGCAGATAATGAGGCTCATGCAGTTCTTAATGGGTCTTGATGACTGCTATCAACTTGTTAGAACTTCTATCCTCACTAGGGATCCCCTTCCTGATGTGAAGGAGGCCTATGTCACAGTATCAAGAGAGGAATCCCATAGGGGCATTCCTGAGAACTCTGATCATACTGAGGCTAAGATGAATGCCACCTCTTTTGCTGATAAGACCTTCAATTAGAATAGGATGAGTACTCCTAATGCTCCTACTAGACCTCCATAACACCCCCAATTTACCACGCAGCGGAATACCACTTTGGGCGTTATTTCATAGCACATCACACACAATCACAGAAAACGACCTCAAAAGAGACGTTTAAAATAAACATAAAAGATTATTTATAACCATTGTCTAAAACATTTCCAACCCAAAAATGATGTTTTAATCAGAGTAGCGTTACTTGTCCCCAAAGATCTCAACCGAACACAACAAATTTTTGACCAAGACATAACAATAAATAATTGATAAAAGGGAAGGAAATCCAAAATTTTAGACCAATAAAGCACCAACTCCCTCCATGCATGCTCCACTTCTATCAGTCTTGATTACCTGAAACACATGCTTAAAATTGTCAACACAACGGTTGAGCAAATCTATAGGTTTATCAAATCATAAGTTGAACATAAGTATTAAAACCAATCATGACCATTCAATAGCATTGTCGTACTCACAATCTATTATTCAAGGATATTATCTTTAGCAATAGCTAATAATTGTGTTTAAGCTCGTGACACTAATCCGTTAACTCAATCACCCGCGTACATTTATCGACATGATTAAGATGAAACCAGTGCCCCTTCTAAAGGCATCAGTTGCAATTTTACCTTATTTCTGATCACAAGTTATCCGTCCACAGAGGGTACTCAACGTACTAGCTCTCGTCTCGGATAGGGTCGTCAACCTCATCGTACTATCAATTGTATAAGCGGCTATCTCCAACCCACACAAGGGCAAGACAATAGTTAATAGTTCACGAATTTAGGGACTTTTGTAACTAGGTACTCAACACAATTCAAGGCAACATTCGGGTCCAACAATCATTCATGACTTATGTTCATTTTCATTTAAATAACATGTATCCCCCTTGCGGGTAAAAACATTTGAAATAAGTAAAGAGCGAGGCTATAGACTCACCTTAGGTAGTAGTGGTAGTATTAGTAACTACGGCGTAAACGAAGTCGATCACCGACGATGTGGATGCCCCAGGAAATCAAATACAACACCTAACGAATAAACCCGTAATGAATCAACTACTTCAAGTACCATCAAGTTCTGTATATAAATAATTAAAGTCACTCAAAGTTTGTATAAACTTACGCCAAGAATCCATACAAGTGATATTTACTAGACATGTTCATTTCCATACTTTATTAAGACTATTGCTCATTTTATAATTCTGCCGGTACATATCAAATGTACGGGCTGTTTTCCTATACTTAGACGTCACCAATAATTATGAGAAAATTTGTAAAGTTCATTTACAACCTGTAGATAGCCCATATTAAATTTCATGAAAAGTTCTCACTTCTAAGACCCACTGCTCGTCATATTACTAAACTCCAAATTCCGGACAGTTTTGTACCTTCTCGTTGTAAAACCATTTTGACCTTCTGAAGCATTCCCGTTTACAAATTCGACTCTTGATTATGAAAATAGACTCAAAATGCTAAGTTTATAGCCTGAGAACAGCCTCTAATAATTTTTAAAACTCAACCTATTGTCCCCGAGATTTGACCTAAAATCGAACACACTTTCGGATTGAGTCGACTTTCATCTCCCGGTACACGAAAACTTCAAAGTATCATAACTTTTGACTCGTTTGGAGTTAAAAGCTCTATCTTATACCGAAAAGAGCGTCTCGACGACCACTACAACAATATCCTATCATAATAACACGTACTCAACATCCACTGTACGAAAAATGGCCTTAAACCCACTGTCCTAAAATGACTCTTTCAAAACCATATCAAAACATCATTTTGACCCATTTCAATCATTCCTATACCCCTAATAACATCTAATAATCATCCTAAACCAATCCAAACCTCCTAAATCACTTGTATGTTCATCCTCTTTCAAAACCCAAAAATCAAAAGTTAAAGCAAGCACTTAAATTAATTAATTAAATAATATTAACAACATAATGGAACGATACCATAAGCTAAATAGATCAAAGACCCATGAACACCCAGACCCTCATGTGAGCCGTGGGGTTTGGGGCTGAAATCACCAAGGGAAAATATTTCTCATGCTCCAATATTTTAGTAGTGTGTTCCTAAACACAATTAAACACAAACCCACTAATGTAATTAGATCAAATCACTTGTTCATCAAAATAATTATTGAAAAATTAAAGTTGATGCATGTTGGATTTTATGGGTTTAGAAGACTCACAACAATATTCTAAGATTGGGTCTAAGCTTATTTTCTTCCAATTCTAAGTAATAAAAAATTTTGTATGGATTTTTATTTGGCGTTGGTTAGCCGTGGGTTTTCAAGAGAGAGGAGAGAGGAAGAAAAAAAATTTGTTATAATAAAATGAGTGTTGTGTGAATTTGAGGCTTATATATAGTGGGGGAGGACCAAGTGTGTAAATATGGATATCTTTTGGCCTTGTTTACAAATTAGTTAGCAAAGAGCGGGAAATGGTAACTAGTCGGTTTTAAAAAAAATTTAAGGGTGTTGGGTTCCGTCCCAGCTACCTCAAAATACTTTTAAATGGTTCAAACGCACACAAAACAAATATTCATATGGTTCCGACTCGACTTAAAACGTAATAAAATAAAAACTTCGAAAAACTCAAATATCGATCAATCGATAATAAAAGATAAATTTTGGGCATCCGTCGGTATCGTAGTCGTTATCGGTTCCTCTTTTATCATCAAATGTAAAAATTAAGGCCTCGATCATTGGTTTCAAATTAAACCGTCAAATATATAACAAACGAAATTTCTTAAAAATTTCAAAAATATACGTAAATTAGGGTAAAATAAATGACGTGGGGATCGGGGTATCACATCCTCAAGTGAGTCACAACTTAAGAGAGATGCCCATGCTGAACAGCTCTTGAGACAATAACTTAGCACCATACGACACATTCACCGGTATCACATCCTCCCCTCCTTAAGGGAGCGACGTCCCGGCGCTCTCCAGTTCTTATACTCGCATTTCGTACTACTAGAAAGATGAGGGTACTTCTTCCTAAAGAGGTCTTCATGTTCCGATGTGGACTTCGGTTCACGTCTCGGGTTCTATTACACCTTCACAATGAGTATTATACCTTGCTTCAATCTCTTAACATCTCGATCCATGATCTCCACTTCAATTTCCCAAATTCTTCCTACAGTTATCAATACATCTCTTCTCAAAGCTTCTCGCGGTTAACAAGTGATTCTTAATCTACACCATCTCTTCCGTAGTCTCTCGAATCATTTCAAGTCCTTTCAACTGACTTTTTCCTACTTCATTCCATCCAACTGGCGATCAATATTTTCATCAACATAATTCTTCAAATGTTGCAGCTTCAAGGCTAACACGGTAAATGTCGTTGTACAAAGATACTACCAACGGCAAGTGTCGATCTCAACAACTACCAAAATCAATCACACACGCTCGGAGCATGTCTTCTAACATTCGAATCGTCCTTACACTTAGTGCATCAGCCTCATAAAAAAACAATTAATCATAAAGAAAAATCACACGGGCCACATGTAACCCCATCGAAAACGTTCAGAGTATACGATAAGTAATTAATACTAGTCGTACAAAATAACCTTATTGCAATATTAAATACATACAAACCTATTTCGTCAAAAACGAACTCATCTATACAAAAATCATTCGACGTATACATAAATCTCTCGAGAACATCACAATCCAATCAAACACAAAAGCCATTATGAAGCACATACAACCATATTATGACATGTTTACAAAATAGCCAAACTATGCCAAGTCAATAAGTTCAATCAAGTTAATTCATGCTTGCTAATCAGCCGAGCCATGATAAAATAATAATATTTCACGGGATTTCGGATGAGTCCAGTCAAAAGAAAATTGAAAGTTAAAGAAGGTTCACGAGCTTGCTAGCTTTGGATGCATATCCAAAAAGAAAGAAAATACATACATATGTCATCGTAGGGTGCTCACACACGGATCCATACCCAAAAAAATATATATATATTACAAGAACACCATCTCTGTTGGGAATAAAATGTAGCCAGTACACTTGAACGCTGACAAGAAGAAAACAAGCGTTGATAAGAAGAAAACAGACGTTGACAGATCAAGCGTTGACATGAAGAAGTCAAGCGTTGATAGGTTGAAGACAAGCACTGATAGAAAGATATGGTCTACGCGTATTTTGTTTCTAGTTTGTTTCTAGTAAACATAGGATCAACAATGTATTTTCTATAATTATATTTACCTAGAATAGCTGATACGTAGACTCTTGTACAAGGCTTCTTATGTCTATAAAAGAAGACCTTTAGGTTATGTTTCATAATAAGTTTTTCATACGTTTAACACTTTCATTGTAAGCAAGTTCGATTCAATCAATCAAGTGAAAGTTTGTTTTACATTCATTGTGTGTTCTTGTTTGAGTGTTAATTCCGCATAACACTTAAATTGTTTTATACACAAACAAAGTTTCTCTACGTGCTTAACTTGATCTAATCTCGTTTACACAATCTAAATCGATCTAAGTTTAGGATCAACAAGTGGTATCAGAGCTTGTTGAGAAACTTTGATCTAAAGAACACAAGAACCCTAAATTACCAAAAACCCTAATTTTCACAAAACCCTAAAAACATCATGTCTACTCCAGAAGTAAACTCCTCCTCCTCCTCCTCAAACCACAACATCAAGATTCCCATGCTAGATGCAGACAATTTTGAACTGTGGAAGTTCAACTTTGAGCAATATCTACAAATTCATGATTACACCCTATGGGAGATTATTGAATATGGAAACACATTCAATAAGGCTCAAAAGATTGCAGATGCCATTGCTGCAAGAACAGCTGTTCAAGGTTCCACTAAAGAGGAACGAAAAGAAAGACCTGATGATGGTAGAGCTGTTTCAGTTGAGGACATAACAAAGAGAAGGGTTGACATGAAAACCCTAAGCATTCTGAAACTCTCCTTGGGACAAGAAAATCAGCACAAATACAGAGGTTATGAGTCTGCAAAAGATCTTTGGGCAGCTCTTGAAGTTGCTTATGGTGGTAATGCTGATACTGTGTAAGAGAAAAAGAAGCAACTCTTACATGAGTATGATGTTTTTAAGGCTCAACCTAATGAAAAGCTAAGTAGTGTGAGAAGCAGACTTCTTGACATTACAAGCAAGCTGTCCTTCATGGGGACAGTAATTGGTGATGTTGACATTATTTCCACTTTTCTTAAAAGCCTTGGTGATGCATGGAAGATTGAGGCAAGATCTATAATTTCCAATAACACTCACAAAAGTTCTACTTTTGATGATGTTTACAACAAACTGAGGCTGTTGGAGAATGAAAATCTTTTGGATCATGGAAGCAAGTCTACAAATGGAAACATGGCCTTCTTCTCAAATAGTGAAGGTCAATTTGACCAGAAGGATTCATACATGCACCCAGTTACTGGATCAACATGTGTCAACGCTGGATCATATCCTGTCAACGCCTCACATTCAGACGCTGACACATGCAAAATTGACTCTCCAAGAGTTAAGCCTGCTGGTATTGATCTGGATACTGTGTGTGCATACATTGCTTCATTGCCCAATGGTTCAGTGATTACTTATGAGGACCTTGAGCAAATAAGTGATGAGCATTTGGAGGAGATGGACATAAAGTGGAATATGGCTCTTGCAAGTATAAGAGCAAACAGATGGAATAAAAGATTCAAGAAGAAGATGACTTTTAATGCTAAAGACACTGCTAGATTTGATAAATCCAAGGTTGAGTGTTACAATTGTCATCGTTTAGGGCACTTTATGAGAGAATGCAGATCTCCAAGAAGATCTGATGCTGGAAAACCCTCAAGCCAAATTGTTAAGGCTCAGGATCCTAAGGCCATGGTGGCAATGCAAGAAATTGATGGTGTTTGATGGGACTGGAGCTATTTAGCTAAGGATGAGGAAGAGGATAAAGCTTTTGTTGCTGAGATAGAAGAAGAAGAGCATGTTCACTATGCTCTCATGGCACACTCCTCTACTTCATCAGCCAGTGAGGTATATGATGATGCTTTTTGTAGTAAGGGTTTTCGTTTAAATACTGAAAGACTTAACAAAGAGGTTTTTAAGATTGTTAGTAGATGTGAGTAATGAAAGATGCAAGTTGTCTAACTATCAACTTGCTCTTACTCAAACTGAAAAGACTGTAGCTGAGTATAAGAAAATGGAGCTTGACCTAAATGATAAAATTAATATCTTAAAACATGATTTAAATGCTAGTACTGATATTAGAAATATCATGGACAGGGTCAATGCTGAACTACAAGTTAAGTTAGATGAGGCTATCAAGAATAAGGATAATGTAGATCTCAAAATTCAGAGATTTGATAAGGCCTCACAAACCCTAGGAGAATGTGTTAGTAAACAAAGGGATTCTAGGGATATGACTGGGATTGGGATGAAAGAGTATGCTGGTGTTCCACCACCAGCTGGGGACTTCTATAGTGTCCAAAGAAAGGACTTATCTTGGACTGGTTTGCCAGAACTCCAAGAAGAGGAATTTATTCCTCCACCAAGAGTCCTTACCCTAGTAGAAGAATATAGGCAAAAGTTGACTGATTTGGACCAATGGAAGAAAGCTAACCCTACCTTGTTTGTCAAGGGTGGCATGCTTTGTGATAGCCCAAATGAGTCTACTCCTATCAAAGTAACAAACCCAATCACTGGCAAGACTGTTGACCTTGGCTCAAACGTTGTTAGAAAACCTAGCATTAAGTATGCAGAAATGTATATAAATACTAGGTCACCAAAAAGCCAAGTTAGTGATAATGGAACATGTTTCTTTTCTTCTAGACCCAGAGTTATGTCTAGAAAAGCCTGTTATACTTGTGGTAGTTTTTCACATTTAGCTTATAAGTGTGTCAACGCTTCCAAGGTCAACGCTGACAAAAGGTCAAACACTGTCAGACCCAAAACTTTTGTGGAGCAAAGTCCACAAGTTGTTAGACCAGCCCCATTCTTTACTAAAGGGTCTAACACTTATGGGCAAAGACCTTTTCAAAAGACCAATACATGGTCTAATAGGCAATGGGTTCCTGTAGCAAACCCTAGGTTCAATGCTGATAAGGGTAATTTCAGCGTTGACAAGACCAAATCAAACGCTGACAGAAACGTTGCCAGACCAAATAATGGTAAATATTTGCAACCACAGGGAAAAGGGTCTAAAGCTTCTTCTAGCTTGACATGGAGACCTAAGCAAGATCAAAACCCAAATTCTAATGGGATTTCTATGACATGTAATAGATTTAATTATATTTCAAAGGTCATCACAAAACCAATTGGGGTTAACTAGGTGTTCAATCCAAAAAGGGATGAACAAGGGGTTGTTATGAGGACTAAGTCTGTTCTTATTGAACAACCAAATGAATCCAAGTCTGCACAGGCTTGGGTTCCCAAAGAAAACTAATTTGTTTTCTTTATGTGCAGGGCATTCAAAAGCAGGTTAATGATTATGGCTATTGGGATAGTGGATGCTCTAGGAACATGACTGGGGAAGGAAGATTATCTCACAAACTTCACTCCCATTAAGGATGGTGATAAAGTTTACTTTGGAGGCGGATATGGAACTATCACAAGCAAAGGAACTCTTCTCACCAACAACTTGTGTTTTGAAAACGTGTTTCTGGTAAAAGAACTTGACTATAATCTTTTTAGTGTATCACAAGTTTGTGATAACAAAAATAAGGTTCTTTTTACTAATACTAAATGCTTGGTGTTGAGCAAGGATTTTAAAATACCAGATGAGAAATTCATTGATTATAGGACACCTAGGCATAAGGACATTTATAATGTGAATCTTAATGGAATTAGGATGAATAATAACTTGTCATGTCTTTATGCTAAAGCTTCAGTTGATGAGAGTAATCTATGACACAGGAGACTAGGGCACATTAACTTTAAAAATATAAACAGACTTGTGAGACATGGCTTGGTTGATGGTTTGCCTGAAAAGGCTTTCCACAATGACCACTCTTGTGTTGCATGCCTTAAAGGCAAACAACACAAGGTCTCATATTTGGCTCCACAAACCCAAAGACGAGTGAAGACTTTTCCAAGCTTATGACAGACAAGTTGAAGATGAGTGCAATGGGGGAGATGAACTTCTTTTTAGGGTTACAAGTTCAGCAGAAAGAAGATGGTATCTTCATCTCTCAGGATAAATATGTAGCTGAAATCTTGAAGAAGTTTGGCTTTTCTCCACATGAAAAATGGGCTAGTACTCCTATGGATAGAGAACATCATTGGGGAAAAGTTGGAGATGGAAAAGATGTGGATGTCAGGCACTATAGATCAATGATTGGTTCATTGATGTATCTCACAGCCTCAATACCTGACATTATGTTTGCTGTGTGTGCATGTGCACGCCATCAAGTGACTCCCAAAGAGTGTCACCTTCATGCTGTCAAGAGAATCTTTAGGTACCTTAGATGTTATCCAGATCTGGGATTATGGTATCCAAAAGATTCACCATTAGAGCTTATTGCATATTCAGACAATGACTATGGTGGTGATAAATTTGATAGAAAATCCACAACTGGTGGATGTCAGTTTCTTGGGAGTAGGTTGATATCTTGGCAATGCAAGAAACAAACAGTGGTGGCCAATTATACAACTGAAGCAGAATATGTAGCAGCAGCTGCTTGTTGTGGACAAGTCTTATGGATTCAGAACCAGCTGTTGGATTATGGGTATAATTTCATGCATACCAAGATTTTTGTAGACAATAACAGTACTTTATGCATTATTAAAAATCATGTACATCATTCTAAAACAAAACACAGAGAAATTAGACATCATTTTATAAGAGATTGTTTTAAAAAGGGTTTAATACAACCAGATAGGGTTGACACAGAAGAAAATGTGTCTGATTTATTAACTAAACCTTTTGATACTGGAAGGTTTCAATACTTGGTAACAAGTATTGGAATGATCAATCTCACTTAATATGTGTTTTGGGGTCATATTGTAAAAGTATGTACAGGATATGCATTGTTATTGGTCTTTTTGAGAAGTTAGATTTTACACTGTATTTGTCTAACACTGACAAAGGTTACCTTAACGCTGATAAGTGTTATCGTGACGTTGTTAGCAACATGTTAGTTTTGTGGTTTTTGATCTAAGTGTGCAGGTGTTGTTAGCATTGTACCATTGGATACAGAGTTGCTTATGGATCCTTGGAGAATCAATTGGATCATGTTTCAATTTATGGATGATGGTTGGAATATTTTTATTCCTATCTTGACATAAATTTTTATTTACATGCATATTATTTGGCAACTTGTGTATCACAGTTTAAGGGGAGGTTTTAGGAACCTTTAGGACTTTTGGGTATTCTTATAATACTCTTATCACAATTCTAGATTGTGTCCACTGGTGAGTATGAGTTAGTTTACTAAATCATGAGGCACTGTAGCATGCAAAGTTGACATACTATGCATGCTGCCAAGACCTTTTTGGCCTAGAATTAGACGTGGTCTGTTGGGAGACATGGGAATGATTTACAATGGGTTTACCTGGGAGTTACAAGGGATTTTATGAGATAACTAAATTGTTAAGAATTTTGGTTAGCAAGGGACACTAGAGGACTGTTATGTCTATCTTGCATAAGCAAGTGTGCATAACTGGACAGTGCTTGCCGCCCTATAATAATTATCAATTTATAGGTTATCTTCACTAGGATAAATTACTTTGTTAAGGTCCTTTTTCATTTTTATTACTTTTATTTTTGGACGCTGACAAATATTTTTCCAAGCGTTGTTATGACCAATTTAGACGCTGACATGGCTTTGGCAAACGTTGACAAGAATATAGCCGTTGGGCGCTGATGGGTTATTTTTGACCGTTGACACTCATTAGGACCTACCCAGTTGTTATTTTTGACGGATTTTGGGGCCGTAATTTTGGGAGTAGATAACTTTTAATTAATGCACAAGATAACTTATTTTCTTTTCAATATTTTCATCATTATATATTGAAAATACTTGCCTTATTTTTGACCAATCACATATGCCTATCTCTCCTATATATTTGGCTCCTATTTTTAATCAGGGTACTTCATATTCTTGTCTAACACTTTTTCTCCTATAATTCATCTTTCATCAATAATTCACAAACAGCTTTCTTCAACAATGGCACCAAAGTTTAAACCAAGTGACTTGGTATTGGGATTCAGAAGTCAGCACAACATGATTGCTTATTTGGAGGCTGATGATATTTTGTTTCCACAATACACCCAAATGGTGACGTATTTGAATGCATCTCCAATTAGTTATGCACTTTCTCATGCTCCTCTCATCCCTGTCACTCATATTATACAGTTTTGGAACACTGTCAGTTCCTCAACAATTAATAATGTGACTACATTATCAGCTATTGTTCATGGGCGTACTTGGGTGGTTACTGAAGCCTTGGTTCGCCAGGCTTTGCATCTTAATGATGCAGATGGTATAACCACCCTCCCCATTAATGAAATAGAACAAGGACTTCGGGCTTTGGGGTATCCTTTCCCTGATGAGGGTACTTTAAATAAATATCATAAACAAGAGTTTCCCCCAGCCTGGAAGTACCTCATACATGTCATCCTTCAATGTTTGAGTCCCAAATGTACTACACATAATGAAATTAACAGATCTATTGCTAGTGCAATTGTGTGCATTACAAATGGGCAAAAGTTTAATTTTTCAAAACTAATTTTTGATGGCATGTGTAAAAACAAAGGGAACAAGATGACCTTGGCTTATCCCAGATTTTTGCAAATGGTTTTTGATGAGAAAAATTACTGCACAAGGGATCATGATGATTTTTATGAGATCCCTGTGCAAAAGAAAGCTATTTTTAGTAAGATGAACTCACCCCCTCACCGTGAATTACCCCTCACCCAAGCTATGCTTGCTGTTATTGCAGCAACACAACCTCAACCAGACCCACAACCACAACTTGACCCAATACCAAAACCTTTGCCTTCACCTCAACACATGGAAATTGACCAAGAATCCTTCAACGCTGACATGTTAAATGTTAGCATTGACACAAGTAATCCAAACGTTGACACCTTTCCTTCATAGGCCCAAACACCCCTTAACCTTCAAACTACCACCCAATCCACATCATCTTCTACACCCCCTGAATATAGGTTGATTAAACGCCCAAGGACTACTGGAGTGTTCTCCTCTAGTGATCCTAGCCATGTTGCAGAGAGAACCACCACCACAAGTGTGGTTGGTGCTATGGATGAGGCTGGGACTATTGGTACTCGCTTAGATGCAGGCCAAGACAGTCCTAACATCTTTAAGGCCTCATCCATGCCCCATGACTCTACTTTGGGAGGTCAAATACCCATTCTAGAGGAGGGCAGATTGGAACCATACACATTGATGGAATTGACGGCTGTCTGCATTAGCTTGCAAAAGCAAAATTAAGACCTGGTACAAACAGTCAGTACACAAGGCCTTGAACTCAAGCAATTGAGTGAGAGGATTGTCATTTTGGAGGATGCTACACCAGGCGTGGAATGGAGGAATCTTCCAAAGGGGAGGATGAGCAGATTAATGTGAGTAACAAAGGCTCACATGATGGAGAATCTTTGGGTGTTGCTGAAGCTCTCACTGAATTGAAGACGCAACCAGGTTTTGATACATCTCTGGTTACTCCTACAAATTGAAACTTGTCTTTTACAGCTATGTTGGAGCAATTTACAAGAGGCGCTGAGACAAGTAAGTTGGGTGTTGACAAGCAAAATTTGAACGCTGACACATCAAGCGCTGACAAGAGTAAATTGGGCACTGACACAAGGAATTTGAGCGTTGACAGACTTGCAGATATGGTTGATGTATTCCAGTCATCAGCTATCATCAAAGAAGTGTCTTCACAGGTACCATCATCATCTTTACCCATTATTGATCCATTAGATAAGGGTAAGGGAATCATGGTAGAAGTAGAAGTTCCAAAGGATGCAGCACAAGTAGAGTTTGATTCAAGGTTGGCTGCACAACTTGTGGAACAAGAAATAAAGAAGGTTGGTGAATCACCATTTGTTGTCACTTCTGAGGAACAAGAAGGAAGTGATGAAGGAAGTTCAGATTCAAGTGTGATGATCATTGAACAACCAGAAAGACTTGAATATGGTGATGACTTGGCAAGAGAGAAGCTTAGAGAGTTAAAATTGCAAGTAGATTTTGATATGCCAGAAGTTGTTCAGATGTACCATGCTTGGGAGAATAGGATTATGGAGACTCCAGATTTGACAATTTCAGACCAAATTTGGGGATTGGAGATTCTTCTAAGAGTTCAAAGAGACTGCAAGGTAATTCTGAAACATAAGGCTAGCAATGTATTCTCACTGCTGAAGAGGAATAGAAGAGAGCTTTACCACATTTTACTCAGATGTCATGGAACTGGATAGACCTTCAAGAAATTGCAGGGATTATCCTTTGAAGAATTGGAGTACAAGGATTATCCCATTTGGGCAAAAGTACAGGAAATGAATACTCTTAGACTTCTTTCAGATGAAAGGAAAGAAGAACTTGCAGAGGAGATGGAGATTCAGAAGGCAATGATTGTTCCAAGGCCTTTGAAGAAGGGAGTCCCACTTGAGTTTCCTAAAGATCTAAATAAAGTGGTTCCCAGTGAAGCTGTTCTTAGAAGGAGCATTAAGCTCTCACCCATGGAAGCTTCAGAAATGGTACAAGTGTTACCTCTTGATGCCAGAAACCCTATCATTAGCTATGAAGAAGATGCAAGTGGGTTTTGGAAGATTGGCAGATATGGGAAAGAGGTACACACATTTACTACTCTTATGTCTCTCTTTGCAAGTATGGATAAGGAAGACTTGGCAGACCTTTGGAGGTTGTTGCTGGCCAAGTATGAGACTGAAGCTCCTACTTCTGTCAATGGAATAAAGCTTTGGTCAACATTCAAGAGAATGTGTGCACCAGAAGAAGAAGATCCTGTTTGGAAGGATCTTGAGGATGATATCAGTGGTCTTCAATGGCGTTTGTATTCAGCTGCTGGTGTGTATTATTTGAGCTCTACAAAGTTTGCTGAGTATCTACTTGTAGATGCTGAGTATCCCATGTCCAAAGAAGTTTTGGACAGGATGAAGACAACACAGCTGGAGATTGATTATTCAAGTGACGTGGCCAAAGATTTGATTAGGCATGTTTATTTCCAATATGATAAGATTTGTAAGATTCCTCCTAGTTCTTAATTTTTATTCAGAAACTTGATTACTAGAATAGATATCAAGTTTAGGGGAGGATTGTTGGGAATAAAATGTAGCCAGTACACTTGAACGCTGACAAGAAGAAAACAAGCGTTGATAAGAAGAAAACAAACGTTGATAGATCAAGCGTTGACAGGAAGAAGTCAAGCGTTGATAGGTTGAAGACAAGCACTGATAGAAAGATATGGTCTACGCGTATTTTGTTTCTAGTTTGTTTCTAGTAAAGATAGGATCAACAATGTATTTTCTATAATTATCTTTACCTAGAATAGCTGATACGTACACTCTTGTACAAGGCTTCTTATGTCTATAAAAGAAGACCTTTAGGTTATGTTTCATAATAATTTTTTCATACGTTTAACACTTTCATTGTAAGCAAGTTCGATTCAATCAATCAAGTGAAAGTCTGTTTTACATTCATTGTGTGTTCTTGTTTGAGTGTTAATTCCGCATAACACTTAAATTGTTTTATACACAAACAAAGTTTCTCTACGTGTTTAACTTGATCTAATCTCGTTTACACAAGCTAAATCGATCTAATTTTGGGATCAACAATCTCACCTTCGTCCCAAACGTGGTCAAAATCTCAATAAGCATCGCCGTTCACACTTAAAAAAATATATCACATGGCACGTGTTCTCCATGATCGGATGTCATTGGACAATGTCGTCTCAAGTTTTCACAACTTTCAATCACTCGACTAGATCACATACAACATAAATACATAAAAGGCAAGGGTTTAGCACATAAACATCAACTATGGCTATCTGTCGTTTAACCATCGATGATAAAAGAAAATCGAGTCAAGCAAAGAGGATTCCTCACTTGAATAAACGAAGACAGCAAATGGAATTGTCTTCCAACTACCAATGCACAGTTGGTAAACTTCAACAGTTTATCGCGTGTCGTTTGACATATCAAAAGAATAAGTAAATAAAATAAATAAAGTACGATACATTTGATGTAGGAGAAGTCTTCGTCATTTCCCTCAGAGTCACTCGAACTCAGATTTCCTCTATTTCGACAGTCTTCTATTTTTGTTTAAAATTTCTTCTCAGTGTCGGTACGAGCTCCTTTGGTATTTCATCAACACCCTAGTGATTCCGATAAAATTCACACGTTACATACAACACATAAAAACATTTTTCATAATTACTCGGTCAAGGTGACTTACTAAGTCAACGCAAAACGAAAGAAAAGATTTCAAGAAACACAAGAAAATTCAAAAATTTTCTTTAGGAATTAAATAGAATACGATTACTTGCATAAGGATCCACCATTTTAAAAACGTTCTCATCCAAACATTTATTAAAACACTACAAGTTTTAAGATGACCAATGGATTTGACACGGTAGTGCTCTTCCTAAACTATGCATAATTAGCTAGATCTTGCATAATTGAGGATCAAGCAACAACAATCAACAAAACAGGACTCTTCCCGAATTATGCATAGTTAGCTAAGCTGTGCATAATTGATAATCGAGTGACGACACAAACATTATTATTACACACCGAATATGACTATGAAAATTTTCGACCTAGTCTTCAAAATAATTAAATCATTTGAAATGAGAAAGTATTGTTACCATCGTTTCAAGGAACACATCAAACATTTTTTATCTACTTTGGAAACATACTTTTTCTTTACCTTTTTGTGAGAAAATAAATAAATAAATAATGTGACACCATTTGCATTTGGTTCAACGAAACATTTCGCACACTCATACATATTTTCAAAATAGGTTATTCACCAATAATGATAAGGTGGTCCAAAATTAAAGATTATTGTATGCACAACAAATAATAAAATCAAGAATCAATGAGATCGAACGAGGTAAACGAGTAATATAATTGCCAACTGAAATTTACTACATTAGAAATGAAAATACTTCGAATATATGACAAGAGTTTTGGGATAACAACAAATATCTATAAATACATGGAGTAAACATCGAACATCAACACAAGCACCAAAAATAGTACAAGGATCATAATTCCCATCGTCTCGAGTTACACACACTTCCACCAAATTTTGGTTTCCAATAACCGAAAGGAGAAAAGTTACGGGGTCCATGAAAAAGATAAAAATACACTGGGTGACATACCCTTATTCACATGTACCAACAAGGTAGCAATTCAAAAATAAATAATGGTTTCATACCATAGACAATATTAAAACAAAAAATCAAAGGACTACTCAAGTTCAGATATAGACTCGCAAAATCAAAGAAGGTATGTCGTATGATCGAACCATCGTGACTCAAAACATTACGTCTTAAGAAAGTAATACAAGTATGTGTTTGTTGGGTAATCCACTCACGTATTCTAATTAATGTTGCCTTGTATATTGTAAAGCGATCATTTGCATATTTTTAATTTGGGTTACACCATTAAAGATTTTATACCTTTCATTTTTCAATCTTTACAAAGTTTTTATTTCTGGATGATATGAGCAAAAACTCATATCAATTAATCAACAAATCACCTTAAAACACAAGGAAAATACCTAAACTTTGTGCTATAAAGCGGAATTATGTGGTATGTTTTGTGTTTGTGTATAAATAGGTAAGAAGGATACATTTTCAAGCAAACAAGAAGAAAATCAAGCTTATTTGGATGAAAAAGACAAAGAAGGATCAAAGATGACAAGACTTTGAAGATAAGGGACCTATCTTGACAACACTCCAAAGTTGAAGGATCAAAAGTGTAAATTTTTCAAAGTCAAGATGAAGGTCAAACATGGTCAACTCTTCAGTCAACCAAGTCAAAGGGTCAAATCAAGCAAGAATGCAAGTGGAAGGATCATTTATGCCAAAGAAATGAAGTTCCTAGTTCATATTGTGAATCTCCCATACTTAAGGGACTGAAATTGTCATTTTCCAGAGATTAAACAAGCTTAATCCATGTGAAATGATTCAAACCAATGAGAAGGAAAGAAACAGGTCACACGGATTGCCACATACTATGCCACCTCACCTCTTGCATTAACTGCGCCGCCAAGAATTAATTAATACCCACTATCCATTTACAACCAATAGCAAACTGCCATGCAATAATACATTTATCCAATCCGGATAGTAATCCGTGTGCTTCCATTTCAACTAACCAGAAAGTGACACGTGGTCTTCTTCTTCAACAAAGAACCCAGACGCGATTATGAGCTACACTGGATTTCAGAAAGAGTTATCTATATGAAAGTTGATCATTTTTGAGAGAGGAACACATTGGACACAACCAATTAAGCTCAAACTTAATGGATAAAAAATCCCCAATTCTTGAAGAACATAAGGATGAACACTTAGCAGTTTAGTGACACGTGGCAACAACTCAATGGTGGAAACACGTCATCAACTCCAAAACTTCCTCACATTTGTCTATAAATAGGACTGTAATTTCTCATTTGTACAAGTAGTTAATGTGTGTAAATTTCACACACATCTTCATTTCCTCTCAATCTTACTTCTAGTTAGTTAGCTTAACCAACTCAAGAGTCTGACAAGCTCTTGAGTTAGTTAGCATAGTTGTAACAAATTTACCAGTTTTGTAACAAACTCCCTTCTTAAATAAATAAAATTCACATACATCTTCTTGATATACTGTTCATACCTACAATCCTATTATTCTCTTGTTGATGATAGCTTGTTATGATCACAATTGATCATGATTAGCTAAGTTTTGAAGATATTGTAGCTGTTAGAGTGTTCTGATCATCCAGTTCAAGTCCTTGTTGATTTTGGAGCTTTAAAGTTCAACAATAGTGATTTTGATGATAATAGCTGTTGGTTGGTAGATTTTAATGCTAAGGTGGTGGTTTAGCATTGGTTAGAAAGCTCAGCGCTTCTCTACTCCTTCAATGGAGGCCTAAGCTAAAAGGTTTCAAGTTCTGAGTTTTTGTTCCACTGAATTGTTGACTGCCTGCTTAATTCCTAGCTAATTCTTGTTTTACTGCATGATCAAGTGTGTTTAGACAGCTTTTGAACTAATTTTGTTGATTGAGTAGCTTAAGTGTAGTTTAATTCTTGTTCAATAGCTCTAAACTTGTTCCTGTTATTAGTATTTCAGTCATCTTAGCTTCATTGTGCTTATTGAGTTCTAGCTTGTTTAACTGTTTGATTTTGGCTCATTTGCATTTCATTCTAGTTGATAAACTTAGTCTAATATGTCTTTGCAAATAGCTTAACCAATTGCCTTTAATCCTTTCACAAAAGTTTGTTATAATCCAGTTAAGTAGTGTTTGGTACAAGCATTTTAGTTTTGTTTAAGTGTTAGAAATTGGATAATTCTATCTCACTTTCAGTCATTAAGTCATAACAAACCAAGTTTAGTAGTTTTCAAGTCAATTTTAGAGTCAAAAAGGAAATTGGCACAAAAAAAGTATGGGTCAGTTTTTCATTTAGAATTTCAGAAAAAAGTTGTTGATTTCAAGTGCTTAGCATTACTTTGTTTCTTGATGAAATTGATTCAAACCAGTTCTCAACTTTCACTTTACATCTGAAATTTTAGCTTTTTCAAGGAAATTATACAGTATCTTGATTTGAGTGAGAAATAAGCATTTGAATAAGCACCATAGCAATTGCAAGTTTCTGTGATTTTGAGCTAAATTGATTTCACATATCTCCATTTCCACTTCAGAAACCTCTCAATTTTCTTTCACATTAGAGTTTAGAAAGTGTTCATGAGTGGATTTTGAAATTTTCAGCTTTTTGAAAAAGTTGGTCAACGTTGGTCAAAATAAGCTTGATTTAGCTTATTTCCATTTTATGAATTCATTACTGGATCATTTTTATTTCAAAATACATTCCATGCTTCTCATGGCTTGATTAACAAGATTTAACAAGAAAATCTGATTGTGCACGTTTAGCTTATCAGTTAGCTTAATTGTGGCTTATTAGGATTTGCTTATTTGAATTTTACTAAGTTTTAGCTTTTTTCCTTTTGCAAGTCTAAGTAAAATCAAGTTTTAAGTCTTTTGCAAGTTACTAGAGCTTATTTGGTCAATTAAATAGCTTATACGAGCTTATTGAACTTCATAGCCCGTTTTTGATAATAACTTCCATTTTATTGCATTTCAGTCCTTGAGTTTTGTACTTGTTTGTATTTTTAGCTAAACTTGCACTAATTAGGGTTTGCTTTTAATTAGTCCTTGTACTTTTACAATTTAACATTTTCAGTTAGGCAGTTTCAATATTAGTTACGTTTTAGTTAATTGTTAGTTACAATTGCATAGTTAGTCCTTGTAGTTTCTAGAATTTACATTTCAAGCACATTAGTTTCTAGAATTTACATTTTCAGTCCTTTAATTTCATAGATTTACATTTTTGTCCTTATTAGAATAAAATTTTGTAATTGACTATTTGTTTTACGGTTACGTAGTTAATATTTTTCACTTTTTACTTGATTGATCAATTAGACATAGAAAAGCCAAATAACCATACCAACCAAAAACGATTATAAACCCGATCTTGTTAGGACTTTCAATTGGTTAAGAACTGAGAACGAACTTCAATTATACACAATTTCAAATGGCGCCGCTGCCGGTTCTTGGACTTTACGAGAGACTATCGATTGACGGTTTTCATTGGCTTTTGGGATCCGTTCACCTAGTGAACGTTATTTTTACGTATCATAAATAAAAAACAATAAAAAAATCAAAAATATAAAAATACATAAAAACTAAAAACTAACAAAAACAATTCTTTTCCTAAAGAATTGACCAAACAAATTAAAAAAAATCCAAAAAGCAATCTTTTTCCTAAGAGATTGCACCCAAAAATATATATTATTGGATTCTCTCGGTTTTTATGTACATATAGTATTTTCTCTTAAAAACTCATAAATACAAAAATATTTTCCATATATTATTATAAATAAATACGTATACGTATAAGAACAACCAACACACATATTCTCCATAAGTATTGCCAAGGCAATACACCGTGTTGAGGGGCGTTCCGGTCCTTGACACGTGTATCGATCAAACAAAATAAAGCAAGAATAGATAAATACTTCCAATAAGCAACAATTCGAAGAATATAAACAATTAAGTGAATAGAAAGGCGATGTGCTATAAAATGCCATCTAAAGGTCAATAGGTACTTAAGTGCTTCGCATCACCTAACCCCCCGTTCACTTGTGAGTATTCTAAGAAGGAAGGCTTCATTGGGGGTCTTGCACCTAAGTAGTACATACGTATATTATTATTTTATTGTGGATATTTTATATTGAAACTCGAAGAGGATAATCCTTTTCTCTTCAAAGTCACACGAGAGCTTCTCTCTCATTCCTCGTATTGAGTTGCATGCTCACTCGCGGGCGTGCACAAATACCGATTGGTGTACAACCCCTTCCTCCGAAATGGAAGAAAAAGAGAACGAGTAGGAACACCACCGTCCATTAAGCCGATCCCGAGAATCGTGCTTTGATTCATCCACAACAAGAAGCCATGGCCGGAGTTGATACTCGATCTTTGATGGAGCAATTTCAATCCAATGTACACGGATATGCTGATGCTATCAAGATACCCGATATTCCCGCAAACACATTTGAGCTAAAAACATCCATTATTAACTTGGTTTCAAACACACCTTTTTATGGGAACAAGAATGATAATCCTCATGATCACCTTAAGAGATTTCTTGCTCTTTGGAACACCATTAAGTACAATGGAGTTCCCCATGATGCCATTAAGTTGATATTGGTGCAATTTTCACTAGAGGGTCCGGCTAAGCATTGGTTAGATACACAACCACCCGAGAGTATTACCACATGGGAGGGTTTCACTACCAAGTTTTTGAACAAGTTCTTTCGCCCATCTAAGACCACGACTTTGAGGAACTTAATTATAGGCTTCCAACAAAAACCTAGTCAAACATTTAGTGATGCTTGGGAGGAGTATAGAGAGTTATTGAGGAGATGCCCCAACCATGGATTGGATGAAGTTAACCAAATCAATACTTTCTACAATGGCCTTAAACCTCATCACCAAGACTCACTCAATGCTTCCGCGGGAGGAAATATTCTTCTTAAATCCATTCAAGAGGCTTGTGATATTATTGAGACCAAAGCAATGGTGCAAATTAACACATAATTTGATGAAAGAGTACATGTCATTCAAGAAGGAGGTTCTAAACCATTGGAGACTCAACTCATTTCATGCATTCAAGCATTGACTCAAGCTCAAAAGGAAAATCAAACAATCATGCAAAACACTCAAAAGATGCAAGAAACAATGATGAATGACTTTATGAAGCTTTCTATGGGCAATCATTCCACAAATGATGTGCATGCCATTACTCTTTCATGTGAGACTTGTGGAGGTTCACATTCCTATCAACAATGTGACAAGGTGCAAAGCTATCAAAGGGAATGTTATGCTTACCAAGAGGAACATCGTGAACATTTCAAGCCAAACATCAATCAAAATAACATTTCTTACAAATCTCAAAACTATCTTGCACCACCGGGATTCCCACCCCAACCACCCACCCAACTTCAACAAAATCCCCCTCAAGTGTTACAAAGGAACCAAGGTCCAAGGCCACAATACCAAGGGAATAACTATAGACCACCAAATACTTTCCATAATCAAGGAAATACCTTTCAAGGCAACAATCAAGGGTTTTTACAATCAACCTCCACCTTTCCAACCCCAAGGTTTTCAAGGGAATGTGCCACATGATTATGACACAATTGAGCTTCTTCACAAAATGAATCAAGAGAATGAAAGGAGGTTCCAAGCTAATGAGAAAAGGATGAAAGAAATGCATGAGGAAACACATAAGAAATTTATGATGCTTTTCAATCAAAGACAACAAGGGGCTTTACCATCCAACACACAAACAAACCCAAGGGCAAATGTCAATGCTATCACAAAAAGAAGTGGAAAGTCAACAAACGATCCTTCACCACCCAAACCTTCTTTGGTAGAGCCTACTATGATTCCTTCTTGTGATAAGCCTTCTACATCTAGTTCACCATCCTCAAGTTCTCCCATTTCTCCCACATTCACACCTACTCATGAAGCTACCAACAAGGAAAATCCTTCATCAACCACTCAACCACAACCAACACCAAGTCTCCCTTATCCATCAAGATTAAGGAAGGAAAAGCTTAAGAACAAGGATGATATACAAGTCTCAAACTTTTTGAGGATGTTCAAGCAACTTAACATAAATATCTCCTTTGCGGAAGCTTTAACCAATATGCCTAAGTTTGCTAAGATGATCAAGGACTTACTTTCTAACAAGGAGAGATTGGTGGATTTGCCTAATGCTTCCTTGAATGAAAATTGCTCCGCGGTTTTGCTTAAGAAGTTTCCTACTAAGCTTGGTGATCCGGGGAGGTTTTTGATTCCTTGCAATTTCCCGGGGGTGGAAAATTGCATGGCTTTAGCGGATTTAGGAGCAAGCATAAATCTCATGCCATTATCGGTTTGGAAGAAACTTTCACTTCCCGAGCTCACTCCTACTAAGATGACTCTTGAGTTGGCCAACCGTACTATAGCTTATCCGGTGGGAATTGTGGAGGATGTTTTTGTTGGGGTTGATATATTTACCTTTCCCGCAGATTTTGTGGTGGTTGATTATGATATGGATCCGAGAGTGCCTTTGATTGTTGGTAGGCCATTTTTGAGAACGGGTCGAACTCTCATAGATGTGGCAGAAGGTGAACTTACAATGCGAGTAGGAGATGAGAGAGTTGTGTTTAACATGGGGAAGTTGTCTAAGAAGTCTAATGAGCCCGAAGCGGTAAAACACATTGATGTTGTGAATGAGGAGGAAACACAAGATGATATCCTTGATGAAGTTTGTGATGAATACTTTTATGAAGCTTGCTCAAGTGGAGATTATGATTTACCACATGTTGAGACCATTGCTTCCATTACTTCATCTTTGGATTTTCATGAACCTCAAGAGCTAAATTTGGGTGAAACTTCATATGACAATCCATTTTCCACAATGATGAAGAATCTCTTCTTTGTGATACACCAACATATGATGACTATAGCGATGATGAGATTTCTACTTGTGATTCTCCATTTGTTGATGATCATACTTCCTTGGGTTTTGAGGAATCACCAATATTTGATAGCCCAATCTATGATGTTTATGATGATGAGGAAGATTTTATCATGGATGAAAGTGATGAGTTTTTAGAGATGGATATATCTTTTGAGTACACTCTTGGTTATATTGATGAGGAGGGGGACATACTCTATCTAGAATCTTTATTGCATGAGGATTCTTTACCTTCTTCTTTGTCCACCTCAACCCTTTCATAACCAATTACTCCACAACCTTTCTCTCACCGTGTGACCTACAAGGGAGAATCTTTTAAGGCAACCACTACTTTTTGTTTTCCCATCAAGGAACATATTTTTGATCCTGGCATAGAGTTTGCTAAACCATCTCAGTATCCGCCTGATGCAACAAAAGGAAAACTTGTGAAAGATTTGAGAGCCTCACCTTATTACCTTTTGAAGAACATATGGGCAACCATTTTAGAGAACCACACCTCACCCTTTTCACCATTGCTTGGGAAGTTAGTTGTGGTTTTGTGTTATAAGTGGGATGGTAATTATGTATTTGATCCTGGGGGATATTTATGGAGTTTTGATAAATGAAAACTTGTTTTACCTCATCATGGAGATTTTTCTTTAAAAAAGGGGCAAAACTTTTCTTCTCCATGATAGGTATTAGGCACTTTTAAGTGTGGGATGAGTCGAGCTAGATACTCCTTAAATCAAGCTTGAATAACTAGGTTTATAGTTGTTAGAACTAGAGTGTTGTAGGTTAGAAATAAGGATAGCATTTTGTTGAGAAGTGTTGGGGTAGACCTTCTTTTGTCTTCATGATGTTTGTAGGGTTACTCACTCATTTCATGCTTTGGAGCTTATGGAGGAGGCCCTTGTATCCGGTTCACTTCGTTACTATTATGATCTTTCATAGACACCTTGTGCTTTAAAATGAATTCACTATAGTTGATCTTTCCTTAACTTGGGTTAAGCAAAGTCTATTCATTGTCATAAGTGTAGGGGAAGTTTTATACTTCCATGCTCTTAAATATTGAGGACAATGTTTAGCTTAAGTGTAGGGGGATCTTCTATCAAAGTGACTTTACCTAGAACTTGTCATTGACCTTCATGATAACATGAAAAATTAATTTTTCAAACATTTTTCAAATTTTTGATCTACTTTGGCCACAAAAAATATGCATTCATAATTTTTTGCATTAATCATTTTTCATTTTCATAACCCATTTGTATTGTATATATTTCTTCTTTTATTTTTCATCAAAAAGATATAAAAAGGAAAAAAAAATATAATAAAAACATGGTTTAACAAATTTAGACTTCTTTGACATATTAGGCCCGCCATGGATATTTTGACTCAACCCGAGTTTGCTTAACTTAGCATTCTCTAGCTAGTATCCTTAACCATGTAGTCCTTCATTGGTCTATTAGGCTAAGCATCCACCAATCTCATTATTTGAGATTTTAAATTTGTGGAGAATGAGAAATGATAGAGTTGAAGCAAGTATAAAAGGGCTAGATAAACTTCATGATAATTACTTGTGGCTAAACCCTTCTCTTCTTTACCTCTATTTTCTTCGCATGTATATATGTTAATAAATAATCAAGAACGGTTTTAATCGGTTTGTAATCTCTTATGCATTTTTGACTAATCATTCATGGTTGGTATAAGTACGTCTTAAGATTCTAAGTTAGAACGTTTTCTGTGTACTAGACTTATGTCATGCTTAATACTTAGCGGGCCTTTTATTCTTTTCAACTTTCTTTGTGAGGAATAAAGAAAAATAAGAGCGGCTTAAAAAAAACGAGTGGCTAAAAAAAATAATAAATAGAAAAAAATAATTATACAAGACTCCCAAGAGGGGCAGTGAAGTGTTAATTATAGTAACTATTAGATTCCAATATTACCTTGACGGGTTGCGGGGTTGAAGTTCCAAAGTCTCAAAAAGATGACGGATGTAAATTATTGCGTGAGTTTTATTTTTCTTTCCTTAGCGAGTGTGTAGCTACTTATTAATGCATGACATGAGGATTTTACACATAAGGCGAATGACTTATTACTCTTGAAACGGACTTATATTAATTGTGAGCGGTTTTTCAAGTAATGGATGAGAGGATTACTTAGGATTAAAACTGTGCTTCCTTATTTTTGGATTTTGCATTTCTTATACTTCACGCTTCAAATAATGACAAATTTGCCCAAAAGCAATTTGCTCAAATAATTACCGGTTCCACATTTAATTGTCATGAATAAGTTGATGCACTTTTTACTTGTGAATGCAATGATCCCATTTTTAAGCTTGGTATGGGGAAAGTGAAACTTGAGGATGATAAGTGTCCATGGTACTAAAGCCCTAATCTAAGTCATTGATTTCTTTATGAGTTATTTCCATCAAAACCATTTTAAGAAAAATCCAAAAAGATACAAATAGAATTGTTACTTTTGCATGGCATTATTCAAAATCAAAATCATGCATCATATAGTGTAGAGTAGTATAAATGCATTCCATATTAGCCATGGTTGATTAATTATGAAGAGAATGTAAATTTGTGCTTTAAAACATAGCATTGCATGAGGTCATGGCAATGTTCAAGTGCAGGGGATTTGATATGAGCAAAAACTCATATCAATTAATCAACAAATCACCCTAAAACACAAGGAAAATACCTAAACTTTCTGCTATAAAGCGGAATTATGTGGTATGTTTTGTGTTTGTGTATAAATAGGTAAGAAGGATACATTTTCAAGCAAACAAGAAGAAAATCAAGCTTATTTGGATGAAAAAGACAAAGAAGGATCAAAGATGACAAGACTTTGAAGACAAGGGACCTATCTTGACAACACTCCAAAGTTGAAGGATCAAAAGTGTAAATTTGTCAAAGTCAAGATGAAAGTAAAACATGGTCAACTCTTCAGTCAACCAAGTCAAAGGTAAAATCAAGCAAGAATGCAAGTGGAAGGACCATTTATGCCAAAGAAATGAAGTTCCTAGTTCATATTGTGAATCTGCCATTCTTAAGGGACTAAAATTGCCATTTTCCAAAGATTAAACAAGCTTAATCCGTGTGAAATGATTCCAACCAATGAGAAGGCAAGACACAAGTCACACGGATTTCCACATACTATGCCACCTCACCTCTTGCATTAACTGCGCCGCCAAGAATTAATTAATACCCACTATCCATTTACAACCAATAGCAAACTGCCATGCAATAATACATTTATCCAATCCGGATAGTAATCCGTGTGCTTCCATTTCAACCAACCAAAAAGTGACACGTGGTCTTCTTCTTCAACAAAGAACCCAGACGCGATTATGAGCTACACTGGATTTCAGAAAGAGTTATCTATATGAAAGTTGATCGTTTTTTAGAGAGGAACACATTGGACAAAACCAATTAAGCTCAAACTTAATGGATAAAACATCCCCAATTCTTGAAGAACATAAGGATGAACACTTAGCAGTTTAGTGACACGTGGCAACAACTCAATGGTGGAAACACGTCATCAACTCCAAAACTTCCTCACATTTGTCTATAAACAGGACAATAATTTCTCATTTGTACAAGTAGTTAATGTGTGTAAATTTCAAACACATCTTCATCTCCTCTCAATCTTAGTTCTAGTTAGTTAGCTCAACCAACTCAAGAGTCTGATAAGCTCTTGAGTTAGTTAGCATAGTTGTAACAGATTTACCAGTTTTGTAACAAACTCCCTTCTTAAATCAATAAAATTCACATTCATCTTCTTCATATACTGTTCATACCTACAATCCTTTTATTCTCTTGTTGTTGATAGCTTGTTATGATCACAATTGATCATGATTAGCTAAGTTTTGAAGATATTGTAGCTGTTAGAGTGTTCTGATCATCCAGTTCAAGTCCTTGTTGATTTTGGAGCTTTAAAGTTCAACAATGGTGATTTTGATGATAATAGCTGTTGATTGGTAGATTTTAATGCTAAGGTGGTGGTTTAGCATTGGTTAGAAAGCTCAGCGCTTCTCTACTCCTTCAATGGAGGCCTAAGCTAAAAGGTTTCAAGTTCTGAGTTTTTGTTCCACTGAATTGTTGACTGCCTGCTTAATTCCTAGCTAATTCTTGTTTGACTACATGATCAAGTGTGTTTAGAAAGCTTTTGAACTGATTTTGTTGATTGAGTAGCTTAAGTGTAGTTTAATTCTTGTTCAATAGCTCTAAACTTGTTCCTGTTATTAATATTTCAGTCATCTTAGCTTCATTGTGCTTATTGAGTTCTAGCTTGTTTAACTGTTTGATTTTGGCTCATTTGCATTTCATTCTAGTTGATAAACTTAGTCTAATATGTCTTTGCAAACAGCTTAACCAATTGCCTTTAATCCTTTCACAAAAGTTTGTTATAATCCAGTTAAGTAGTGTTTGGTACAAGCATTTCAGTTTTGTTTAGGTGTTATAAATTGGAAAATTCTAGCTCACTTTCAGTCATTAAGTCATAACAAACCAAGTTTAGTAGTTTTTAAGTCAATTTTAGAGTCAAAAAGGCAATTGGCACAAAAAAAGTATGGGTCAGTTTTTCATTTAGAATTTTAGAAAAAAGTTGTTGATTTCAAGTGCTTAGCATTACTTTGTTTCTTGATGAAATTGATTCAAACCAGTTCTCAACTTTCAATTTACATCTGAAGTTTTAGCTTTTTCAAGGAAATTATATAGTATCTTGATTTGAGTGAGAAATAAGCATTTGAATAAGCACCATAGGAATTGCAAGTTTCTGTGATTTTGAGCTAAACTGTTTTTTCATATCTCCATTTCCACTTCAGAAACCTCTCAATTTTCTTTCACATTAGAATTAAGAAAGTGTTCATGAGTGGATTTTGAAATTTTCATCTTTTTGAAAAAGTTGGTCAACGCTGGTCAAAATAAGCTTGATTTAGCTTATTTCCATTTTCTGAATTCATTACTGGATCATTTTTTATTTCAAAAGACATTCCATGCTTCTCATGGCTTGATTAACAAGATTTAACAAGAAAATCTGATTGTGCACGTTTAGCTTATCAGTTAGCTTAATTGTGGCTTATTAGGATTTGCTTATTTGAATTTTACTAAGTTTCAGCTTTATTCCTTTTGCAAGTCTAAGTAAAATCAAGTTTTAAGTATTTTCAAGTTACTAGAGCTTATTTGGTCCATTAAATAGCTTATACGAGCTTATTGAACTTCATAGCCCATTTTTTTATCATAACTTCCATTTTATTGCATTTCAGTCCTTGAGTTTTGTACTTGTTTGTATTTTTAGCTAAACTTGCACTAATTAGGGTTTGCTTTTAATTAGTCCTTGTATTTTTACAATTTAATATTTTCAGTTAGGCAGTTTCAATATTAGTTACATTTTAGTTAATTGTTAGTTACAATTGCATAGTTAGTCCTTGTAGTTTCTAGAATTTACATTTCAAGCACATTAGTTTCTAGAATTTACATTTTCAGTCCTTTAATTTCATAGATTTACATTTTTGTCCTTATTAGAATAAAATTTGGTAATTGACTATTTGTTTTACAGTTACGTAGTTAATATTTTGCACTTTTTACTTGATTGATCAATTAGACATAAAAAAAGCCAAATAACCATACCAACCAAAAACGATTATAAACCCGATCTTGATAGGACTTTCAATTGGTTAAGAACTAAGAAAACGAACTTCAATTATACACAATTTCACTGGAAAAATTACAATCTCAAAAAAAATTCTAACATTAGTTGATTCGGTGACTCAGTTATTATAATTGGTAAAATCATTAGTTTTGAAAATCTCGATACTTGTGTCAAAATCTCATTAATGTTCATATCTTAAGTACCAAAAAAACGTACATAGTAAGAATTTTCAAAGTTTTACGTTATTATTTTTTTACGGCTTATCTTATCACGTATATACACGTATCCAACATGACTCAAACTAGTCCAATTAACTCTTAAAGTTAACCTTGACTTTTTATTATACATAAGTCTTCCTTAGAATTGTTATGCTATATTTTATTCACGCGACTCGAGTCAGACGTCAAAGATGTTTCACGTAGTATTATCTTGGATAAATTACTGATTTTAGTCGAGACTTGAATCTCGATAATAATAGAATAAATAATCAAAATGCTTATTTAAAAAATTATGAAATGTATAAAATCCCAATTTTAAATCTTTAGCCAATTGTCAAGTGATTTTAAAATTAAAACATCTCGCAGCGGAATAAATGTCGATCCATCAATATTTAGTAGTTTATTTCAAGCGTTAGAATTTCTCACTTAAAGTGTATAGTTCGGTTTTATCCCAGTTTATTCACTACAACGAGTGACGAGTTCCAGTTTATACCAATGCATTCGTAAATATGACTTGACCTTATGTTTAAGATAAAACCAGTTTTACAAAGTCCCTAGCTCCAAAATACGTGGCCAATTTTTCTACTCATTTTCTGTATTAAAAGATACGCCAAAAAGTTTACCATAATGACCCAAAAATTAATTCGCACCAAACCTCAATCCGTCTATACTCGATATTCATATCGTTAATCTTTAATTAATGACTCATATTTCAAATTAAATTAGGAAGATTCGACAGTTCCATCACAAGCTTTTAGTATCAAAGTATTACTATATGAAAACAAGGATTTTACGAGTAATATAAATTACTTATTATGGTTTACCAACCAAGGTTGAAAGAAAAAATGATTTCACTTTGTCCACTAATCCTCTACACATATTTTACTTGTTACAAGACGCCTCATAGGTAATTTTTATCCATATATTTAATATGTAAAACACTTTATGTTTAAATCATTCAGTTAACAAAATTCATTGCTTACTTAACTAGCACAAGCGTCAGACCTCGTCATATATAATATCAAATTCAAAATAATGAGACAACAAGACAAATGAAATAAACGGAACGAGAATACGTATGTCAACTCTATAAGCGTTGATATCGGCTTCGGGTGGGTCTCAAAATCGTACACCATAAAATTAACACAAACCAACCAAACTTCAAGCTATCACGCTTGATCACAACGCTAATCTATCCTTAAAACGCATCTTTAAATTCGAGTAGGATGATAAAAACAATTAAATGGCGATATGCCTCAACCACATTTTATAATATACACATATGATTCGTCGCTACCATGTATGCATCGTTGATTATACTTCGGCTATATTATAGTTACGCGAACTAATATATCAAACCCATTAGAATAAGGTAAATAAAATAGTACGTTAGTAATTTACGTTTCAAAAAGAAGATGTCCCAAAATAACACATCACGGTGTGATAACGACAATCGGGATCAATCTAGTCAATATACCATATGTTACGAAGCATTATTTACGTATCTAGAGTATCAAACGAGGTTCACACTCGGTTATTCAAACAATAAATTAAAATCAATGATTGGCGGTGAGGCCTAATTATGAACAAAATCGCATTATAAAATGTACGATAATCACGCAAGGACCATTGCTTCACGTGCAATGCCTTTAAATACCATAGTATATACATACCTATACATACAACCATATACACATAGAATCACAACACAGTGTTGCCATGTAATGCAATGTAGCCCGTATGCCAATTACATGCAACCTATATGATATTTACGCAACTGCTTGCAAAAATACGATGATAAGTACTAAACGTACACAAAGATATATCTCAATATATTATCATAGTATATACTTACTAAATACTAGGGAACTCATATCAGTTTTGAGGGATACATCTAAATCATAAGTCAATGCTAAAGAAATCTTATCGGAGCCATGCGGAGTAGTTGCGTGCTTTAAAACTTTTTACGACACACCAAAAGTTATAGTTTAGGTTTTTCAAAAATCGACCTAGTTCTCTATAACTTGTGGCTCTGATTACCAATCTATAACACCCCCAATTTACCACGCAGCGGAATACCACTTTGGGCGTTATTTCATAGCACATCACACACAATCACAGAAAACGACCTCAAAAGAGACGTTTAAGATAAACATAAAAGATTATTTATAACCATTGTCTAAAACATTTTCAACCCAAAAATGATGTTTTAATCAGAGTAGCGTTACTTGTCCCCAAAGATCTCAACCGAACACAACAAATTTTTGACCAAGACATAACAATAAATAATTGATAAAAGGGAAGGAAATCCAAAATTTTAGACCAATAAAGCACCAACTCCCTCCATGCATGCTCCACTGCTATCAATCTTGATCACCTGAAATACATGCTTAAAATCGTCAACACAACGCTTGAGCGAATCTATAAGTTTATCAAATCATAAGTTGAACATAAGTATTAAAACTAATCATGACCATTCAATAGCATTGTCGTACTCACAATCTATTATTCAAGGATATTATCTTTAGCAATAGCTAATAATTGTGTTTAAGCTCGTGACACTAATCTATTAACTCAATCACCCGCGTACATTTACCGGCATGATTAAGGTGAAACCAGTGCCCCTTGTAAAGGCATCAGTTGCAATTATACCTTATTTCTTATCACAAGTTATCCGTCCGCAGAGGGTACTCAACGTACTAGCTCTCGTCTCGGATAGGGTCGTCAACCCCATAGTACTATCAATTGTATAAGCGGCTATCTCCAACCCACATAAAGGCAAGACAATAGTTAATAGTTCACGAATTTAGGGACTTTTGCAACTAGGTACTCAACACAATTCAAGGCAACATTCGGTCCAACAATCATTCATGACTTATGTTCATTTTCATTTATATAGCATGTATCCCCCTCGCGGGTAAAAACATTTTAAATAATTAAAGAGCGAGGCTATAGACTCACCTTAGGTAGTAGTGGTAGTATTAGTAACTACAGCGTAAACGAAGTCGATCATCGACGATGTGGATGTCCCGGGAAATCAAATACAACACCTAACGAAGAAACCCGTAATGAATCAACTACTTCAGGTACCATCAAGTACTGTATATAAATTATTAAAGTCACTCAAAGTTTGTATAAACTCACGCCAAGAATCCATACAAGTAATATTTACTAGACATGTTCATTTTTATACTTTATTAAGACTATTGCTCATTTTATAATTCTGCCGGTATATACCAAATGTACGGTCTGTTTTCCTATACTTAGACATCACCAAAAATTATGAGAAAATTTGTAAAGTTCATTTACAACCTGTAGATAGCCCATATTAAATATCATGAAAAGTTCTTACTTCTAAGACCCACTGCTCGTCACATTACTAAACTCTAAATTTCGGACAGTTTTGTACCTTCTCGTTGTAAAACCATTTTGGCCTTCTTAAGCATTCCCGTTTACAAATTTGACTCTTGATTATGAAAATAGACTCAAAATGATAAGTTTATAGCCCGAGAACAGCCTCTAATCATTTTTAAAACTCAACCTATTGTCCCCGAGATTTGACCTAAAATCGAACACAATTTCGGATTGAGTCGACTTTCATCTCCCGGTACACGAAAACTTCAAAGTATCATAACTTTTGACTCGTTTGGAGTTAAAATCTCTATCTTATACCGAAACGAGCGTCTCGACGACCACTATAACAATATCCTATCATACTAACACTTAATCAGCATCCACTGTACGAAAAATGGCTTTAAACCCACTGTCCTAAAATGACTCTTTCAAAGCCATATCAAAACATCATTTTGACCCATTTCAATCATTCCTATACCCCTAATAACATCTAATAATCATCCTAAACCAATCCAAACATCCTAAATCACTTGTATGTTCATCCTCTTTCAAAACCCAAAAATCAAAAGTTAAAGCAAGCACTCAAATTAATTAATTAAATAATATTACCAACATAATAGAACCATACCATAAGCTAAATAGATCAAAAAACCATGAACACCAAAACCCCCATGTGAGCCGTGGGGTTTGGGGCTGAAATCACCAAGGGAAAACATTTTCCATGCTCCAATATTTTAGTAGTGTGTTCTTAAACACAATTAAACACAAACCCACTAATGTAATTAGATCAAATCACTTGTTCATCAAAATAATTATTAAAAAATCAAAGTTGATGCATGTTGGATTTTATGGGTTTAGAAGACTCACAACAATATTCTAAGATTGGGTCTAAGCTTATTTTCTTCCAATTCCAAGTAATAAAATTTTTGTATGGATTTTTGTTTGGTGTTGGTTAGCCGTGGGTTTTCAAGAGAGAGGAGGGAGGAAGAAAAAATAAATTTGTTGTAATAAAATGAGGGTATGTGTGATTTTGAGGCTTATATATAGTGGGGGAGGACCAAGTGTGTAAATATGGATATCTTTTGGCCTTGTTTACAAATTAGTTAGCAAAGAACGGGAAATGGTAACTAGTCGGTTTTAAAAAAAAATTACGGGAGTCGGGTTCCGTCCCGGCTACCTCAAAATACTTTTAAATGATTCAAACGCACACAAAACGAATATTCATATGGTTCCGACTCGACTTAAAACGTAATAAAATAAAAACTTCGAAAAACTCAAATATCGATCAATCTATAATAAAAGATAAATTTTGGGCATCCGTCGGTATCGTAGTCGTTATCGGTTCCTCTTAGATCATCAAATGTAAAAATTAAGGCGTCGGTCATTGGTTTCAAATTAAACCGTCAAATATATAACAAACGAAATTTCTTAAAAATTTCAAAAATATACGTAAACTAGGATAAAATAAATGAAGTTGGGCTCGGGGTATCACATCCTCAAGTAAGTCACAACTTAAAAGAGATGCCCATGCTGAACAGCTCTTCAGACAATAACTTAGCATCATACGGCACATTCACCGGTATCACAACCTCCTTACAAGGGCAATGGGTACAAAAGTTATAGGGGTCCCAACCCTAATCTTTTGTGCACTCATTGCAGTCAAATTGGCCATACTGTTGATAGATGTTTTGAATTGATTAGATATTATGCTAATTACAAGAAAGGGGGTAATGCTCAAAGGCAAACTGGTTTTAAGCCCAATTTTAATGCTAATTGTGATGTTAAAAATGGGGAAAAGCAGGTTTCTACCTGTCATTCTCCAACCTCTTTTACCACTAAACAAATGCAAAAACTCCTTAACTTGGTCAATGACACCTCTGGCCACACTCAGTCCAATATGGTAGGTAGAATTTCCTTCTTTAATGCTAATGTTTGGTTTAGTATCAATTTCTCTAAGTTTTTTTTGTGGGAACTCAAAATTTTCTGTTAAAACTATAACTCTTGGTTGGATTATAGATTCTGAGGCAAACCAACACCTTACCACTTCCAGAGTTGGTATGGTCAATGTTGTAGATATTTCAAATCTAAACATCTCTGTTGGTCACTGTTGGGCCAATTTAGAGCCTAAATTATCCATGTACTGATTTGAATGAAATATACCCTAAATATTTTATAGGTCGGTAAACTCAAGTAAGTTTGTTGAGTCATCCTCAAGATGTTCTTAGAAGTCCATAGAGACTCCTTCACTACTGCAGCAGATCTGAGTCAGTGAACACAAGAACCAAGATCAGGATGATGGAGTTAGTGAGTAATGACAATGACTCACTAACTCCCGAAGACCATATTTGATATGAAGACGTGAAGTATTTATACTGAAGACATGGTGGGAACTTACTTGGGTTAAAAAGGAAGAATATAAAGTGCAAGGTCGTTACTTGACTTTATTGAATCTTCCAAAGGAAGCTTCACTTTCCCACTATATATAGTGGTCTCATTGGTTAGAGATGGTTAGAGATTTCCACCACCAAAATTCACATAGTTTTAGTGTTAGGATTTCCTCCACCTATAGGTTCTTTCCTTTCTTATAACAACCGGATTTTAGTTTGTCATCATCGCCCGGTTGTTAATGATGATCAAATATCATCAACTGAGTTGAAGCCCATTCCATTCCCTCCAATGATCAATGTTCAAGAACTAGCTTCCAAGCAGCTATGGGAACAACGGCCTATTCCCCCAACCCTAGTTCCATTCCCCACTTTGCCAAATGTTATGCAGCTGGGGGCAAGGAAAAACTTGGAGTACTTACAGAATCTTAAGCTTATACCTGTTCCAAGAATGAAAAGTGTACAAGAGTTGGCCGCTGAGGCTTTATGGGTTCAGAGGGGGGACATCAGCATCACTAATCCTATTGTCACAAATGATGTCCTCCTCTCTAAATTTCAAACTCTCACTCAAGCTAATGAGGAGCTCACCACTAACCTAGAGACTTCCCTGACCTCTTTAGTGGAATCCTCTCTTACATCACTGCTTCCACAACAGCTGGGAACTGATTTACAAATACACCTCCCACAAGTCATTAATCAAAATTTTTAGCAGTATATGCCCTCTGTCTTCACAACAGTAGTCAAGGAAAATGTGGCTGCAATTGCAAAGGCGTCTGAACCATCACGACGCCTTCTACAAGAACTCATACAAAACGAACTTAAAGAAATATGCATCTTAGTTCATGAGGAATTTGTCAAGTTCAACACAGCAGGATCATGCACAGCCACCGTTGGCGCTGTGCCTGAGGAGGAGAATTCTGCCACTTCTTCCTCTGATGATGAACAAAATGATGTATCTAAGGGGGAGAAACCACCTAAACAACCAAAGCCCACAACTCAACCCAATATATCCGTGATCCCCACACCAACTCCTATCAGATCATTCAAATCCACCACTGAAGTGGAAAAGGGAAAAGGAAAAGGTATTGCCACTGAGGAGCCAGTGATAACCTTGCACTCTCTGCAAGAAGAAGGAGGATTCACCGCCAAACACTCTAAATTGAACAAAATCAAAAGCGCTGATGAACCACCACTAACCCTAGAGCAAGCAAAGGCTCAGATCATTGAACAAAAGCGATTGGCTGACATCAGAGCTGTTGAACTCAAGAGCAAAGAGGCTCTAAACAAACTACTCTCACCCGTTGTAAAGGAAGCTCAGATGAAAAAACTAAAAGAACTTGAAGCCAAGAGAAACAATCTTCAAAAGGAGTATGAGAAGATTGTGAACCAAAGAGCTGAGCCTGGGCAAATCACCAAGTATACATGCTTCACTGATAAAGATAAAAAGGTGGTAATGACCCTTTATAGAGATAACCAGATAACCAACTACAAGGTCAGCAGTAACTTTAAACTCAAAGAAATGGGGCTCTCAGAGTGGTTAGAGATGATGTCTCTTGCGCAAAAGAAGTCTGGGCCTGGTGCAACCCAGATGATGAAAAACATTCAAGCAAAACTCAATTGGGTAAGAGACATGGCAAAGAAGTTGAAACTTCCCCTGCCCCCACAGCCATGACAACAACAACATCAGGGCCAAAGGAATAGAAAGACTCCAATGGGGACTATCTTAGAGAGGTTAGTCACTAAAGATGTGGTAGTTGATGGGATGCACAGAAATCTGGTGCTTCCCAAGGATATCCCAATGCCTGTTCATGGCCAAGCATACACTGAACCAGAGAAAGGTATGGCATTCATGAATAGAAACTGTGAATATGGCTTTCAAAGGGAAAATGAATTGCACCTCGCCTCAACTTCCCAGCTGATCAGACTCAAACAATGCTTGTTAAGGAACTGCGAGTATGCCACAGACTTTGAGTATGAAATAAAGCTGGTGATCAATTCAAGAGCTGACAAGGTAGAAGCACAGAGGATCTGTGACCAGAACCTTGATCACTGAAGAACCTTTTGTATTTTATTTTTCTTACACCACTGGGTGTTCATGTAATAGTCTTAGGTTCTTTATGTTTAATAAACTCTGAGGTATGTTTGTTAAATTATGTGTAAGAAGAAGATGTGTACTCATTTACAATAATTTTAGACTTAGTATAATTTATAAACAAATAGGGGGAGATTGTTGGGCCAATGAAATTTTTAACTATGGCCCAGTCTATATTTGTTTAAATTAGACTAAATGTTTAACCAGCGACAGAGACCAGACCAGCTGAAGGCAAAGCCTCAGCTGGCACACCAGGAACATTCAAGTCAAAGACAACGTCAGACAAGTCGAAGATTATCTGAAGTCATACTTACCAGCGATTATGAATAGCTGGGATGTAGAAGGAATGTGCTAGTGTCCAAGGATCTCTGAGTTGACAATGCTCAGAGATCACTTACAACCCTAAGAAGACCTATGCAAGCAAAGCTTGTCTTATCCTTTATAGTTTAGGTGGGAGAATTTACAAAGTGTTTTGAGCGGGACAAAACAAGAGATTCAAGATAAAGCCTAGTACGACCTAGTGGGACAAAAGTGAACAGTTGGCAGAACTCTTTACCTAAAGTAGTTTAGATGTATGTCTCGAATTAGACATGCATTTAATACGTTGTACTCTTCCACTCAGAAGATGACACGTATCAACTACCCCCACTAAGGATGCAACCTCGTACCACTATAAATAAGAGGGAGAAAGAAGATATATTCAACCTTTGTGCTTGGATAAGTTATCTAAGTTTCTTTCTCCCATTAGAACCTCTGAGTCCCCAACTGTCCACCGGCGAATCTAAGGTTCTCTTGTAAACTTGAGTCTCGAATCAAGTTTACTTGTTCTAGGGTTCATTTCTTATTGTCACTAAACGGGTGTATTCATAGCACTTTGTAATACTTTGTTTATACATAATAATAAAGCATTACACGTTTGAAAGTTAATCATATTGTGTTATCTTGTATATGAGACATTGTATCAACAATTGTTATATTTTGGGACTTTCAGTCACCCAAATGGCACTGTTGCCATCATAAGTCACATTGGTGATCTTAGACTCTCTAATCATGTTGTTCTTCATGATGTTCTTTTTGTTCCTGGATACTGTGTTAGTTTGCTTTCTGTTAACAAACTTATTAAAGATAGAAAGTTATTTGTGCGTTTTGATGAGGATAAATGTTACATACATGACTTGGTCAAGGGGACAATTCTGGGGACTAGTAGTCAATCTGGGGACTTTATCTGTTTGATGACAACAAGAATACTAGCTTAGGTATTTATAATTCTGCTATGACCTTTAACCCCTCTAAGGATCTCTAGCATCGCAGACTTGGTCACCCTGCTGACCAAGTCCTCAATGCCCTTAAACTTGACCTAACTTGACTAAAACCACCTCTACTACAGTTTGTGAAACCTGTCATAAGGCTAAGCAAACACGGGAACCTTTTCCCTTGAGTTATCACAAATCCAACAACATTGGTGAGCTTGTTCACTTAGATTTGTGGGCCCCTTATAAGGTTCAAAGCAAGGAAGGTTACAAGTACTTCCTTAGTATTATGGATAATTATTCTAGGGCTGTGTGGAACTACCTTCTAAAAGAGAAAGATGAAGTTTTTTATTGGCTTGTTCATTTCATAAACCTTGTTAAAACTCAGCTTAACTCTAATATTAAAGTTTTAAGATCAGATAATGAGACTGACTTTGTTAACAACAAGGTCCACACTTTGTTTTCCAATTTGGGTATCATCCACCAAACCTCTTGTCCTCATACTCCCCAACAAAATAGGATTGCTGAAAGGAAACATAGATACTGTAGAAACTAGAAGAGGGGGGGGGGGGGGGGGGGGGTTGAATAGTTTCTTATAATTTACTTGTTAAAAGGTGGTTTTCAAAAATCCTTTTTCAAAAACTTAGACTTGAGGAAATGTGTGAAATCTTCTTATGCACAATATGAACAATGATAGTGTAACTAAGCTAATACTAACAAATATATATGCACAAAGAATAAAGAATGTACAGAGTTAAGGGTAAAGAAAGATCAAACCGAACACCAAGGATTTATAGTGGTTCGGCAACGAAGCTCACTCCTCGTTCCTACTCCACTCCTCGAGTACTCCTTACTCGAGAGTTCACTACACAACAAGCTCCTTATGGTGGAGAAAACCGTACACGTCACTTAACCAATTTCCGACTCTAAGCTAAAAGTCGAGCCCTAATCGTAGCTAGGACCAATCTACACAACTATACTTAGTACATACACAACTTCCAAATAGACACAACTACTTGGATCTTCTAAACTAAGACACAACAACAAATGTATAAAAGTAGATCTTCAATGGATCTTTGATGGTAGACTCAACACTTCACGAGGATAGTGTTCTTTTCTTTGCACTTGGAGAGGAAGGGATGGAAGAACAAGATTCACTTCTTAAACAAGTAGTAATCAAACAAATGATCAAAGATTTGAGTGATTAAAGAAGAGAGTTTGAATCTGGAAATAGATGTGCAAAAGAGGTGATTTGAAAAGCTGAGAATGGTCCACTATTTATAGGACAAAGGCCCAACGGATAAATATGGCTGCGGTTCCTTATCTCAGCCGGCGGTTCCTTATCGATAAGGAACCGCCTAGGCACTAGAGAACCGCTGCCTAGACTCCGCTCCATTTTTTGTCCTTTAGTGGTGGAGGTCTTATCTGGATATAAAAATATCCTGAAAGGATATTCTTAACCAAATAAGAATATGCCATTTTCAAATTTCAAATAATTAATTTAATAAAACATTTTCTTAAAAAGAAAGTTTAATAAAAACTTGTCACACTTAATAAAAAGTGAGTTTTAAGAAAGTTTAAATCACTTGATCACTTGATTAAGGTTAGTACTTGTTTATTCATACCTTAAGTGAAAATGGGTAAAATGAAAAAAATACTTGAACTCAAGAATTCATTTTTCGTTGTTTTCATAAATGCTTGTTTTTACATATTGTCGTAATCAAAACAAAGCAAGACCGAAAAATGCAAGTAACGTTTTTAGGCATTATTGCATTAACAATCTCCCCCTTTTTGATTCCGACAATACATAAACTCAATCACACAAAAAACAAGATTTTCGAAGACGAGTTTATTCATTTCTCCCCCTTTGTCGAAGCAAAGAGGTTGCACAAGTCGGTGTTGAAGAAACAGACTTAGCAAAGACTCCCCCTTGGTGCTTACTCCCCCTAGCTTGGGGCACCAAGGAATCGAGATATGGTGACAAGATACATAGAAGGGTTAGTTGAACAAAAGAAAAAACCAACAATATATAGCCATAGGTCACAAAAAAAATAAAAGAGAAGAAAACACAAAGACAAAGATCCAAGATAGGTTACTAAAAGAACATCATACAAAGAAGTATGGAAAAAGAAACAAGCCAAAAGCATAAATCTAATCCTAGTTATTCTAGAATTCTAAGATTTACTTGAATTTGGTGTCTTGTGGATAAGCAACCAATGCTTATATGAAAGACAAGGTAATGGCGGAGGGTGGTGGTGGTGGCTTGTTGGAGGTCTCATAATCATAGTGAAGAGGAGGCTTGATTAAGAGACTCTTGATGTAGCTCAACTCTCATAGATGTGTGCCATAGCAAGATGTTGATATTGACAACAATGACAATATGTTCCATGGTGCATGACATTATCATGAGAAGGAGGAAGAACACTAAAGGGTGGTGGTGGAAGCAAAGAAGTTCCACAATCAACATTCTTGGTAGGAGAGATGTGATTAAGAGTGTTCTTGGGTGAATTTGGGTTGAAAGAAATTGGAGAAAATGGAGGAGATTCAAGGCTTTCATTGGGAGAATAAGACATTTTGGGATGTGAAGTATGGCAAAATGCTTAAGGTTTAAATAGGGAAGGTTTAAGGTATTTTGGGGTGGTCAAAGGGTTTGAAACAAAGATTCTCAAAAAATGTTGGAGCAAATCTGGAGTTTCAGAGAAAAACCCGAAAAAGAAAGGCACTGTATGCGTTTCCTTATCATGCCCGGCGGTTCCTTATCACTAAGGAACCGCGGTTCATTTATGGAACCGCCTACAGGGGCTGTGTTTGGTGTTTGGTGGAAGATTTTTTCAATTCAGCAAATCTTATTTTTCTAGTCTAACTTATTATAGGGATATGCTTAAAAAGCAAAGATAGACAAAGAAAACATATACAAACTTACCAAATAGAGATTTGACCAAAGTACATGGATTAAAAGATCGATGTAGGAGGTGTGTAAGACAAGACCTTAAGTCATGACACAATGATCCTCCATGATTCTATCTTGTTCTTGCTATGTTTGAGAGAATCATACATATGAATTATAAGCTCTAGATTAATAGCGAGAATCTATGAAAAACCGTTTTTAGATTGAATTAACAATGTCAAAAGCATTTCTCAACCATTTTCGAAAGAGAGGGTTTATCAAAAAGAGTTTGTAATACTCAATGACTCAAAGTGGTAAAATGAGACACACAAAGAGAAGAAGGTAATTAAGGAAGATGTTCCATTAATCCTAGACCTAGACGCAAGTAATTAAAAGGTTCCCTCTTAAGTGGCTTAGTGAAGATGTCGGCTAAGTTGTCCTCGGAGGGTACCTTCTCAATTGAAATGTTCCCCTTTTGAACATTATCCCTAAGGAAATGGTGTCGAATTTCTATGTGTTTGGTTCGCGAATGTTGCACGGGATTCTTGCTAAGGTCTATAGCGCCTTTATTATCGCACATGATGGGAACATCATCAAGAGAAATCCCGTAATCAACAAGCGCTTGCTTCATCCATAGAGCTTGTTGGCATGCTTTTCCGGCACTCACATACTCGGCTTCCGTGGTGGATATTGCAAGAGCGGTTTGTTTCTTGGAGAACCAAGAAGTTAAACAACAACCCATGAAGGTACAAACTCCACTAGTGCTTTTCTGGTCCACATAGTCTCCCGCATGATCCGAGTCCGCGTAGACAATGGTTTCTACGCCGGTCCCTTTAGGATACCATAATCCTAAATGTATAGTGCCTTTAATGTATCAGAAGATACGCTTAACCGCTTCAAGGTGAGAGGTTTTGGGAGCCTCTTGGAAGCGAGCACAAAGGCAAACACTAAACATGATATCCGGTCGACTTGCCGTTAGGTACAACAAACTACCAATCATACCTCTATATTTGGTGTTGTCTACCGACTCACAATCATCATCTACGGTGAGTTTAGTATCCGAGGCCATTGGGGTCTTCATTGGTCTAGATTCTTCTAATCCAAATTTCTTTAGCATTTCTTTAGCATACTTAGATTGACTAAAGAAAATACCATCATCTATTTGTTTAATTTGGAGTCCTAAAAAGAAGTTAAGTTCTCCCATCATACTCATTTCAAACTCATCATGCATGATTTTGGCAAAGTCATCACACAATTCTTGACAAGTTGATCCAAATATAATGTCATCAACATATATTTTTATGATTATGAGGTGAGAACCTTTCTTCTTTGTAAAGAGCGTGTTGTCTACCATCCCCATGGTATACTCATGTTTAACAAGAAACGCTTTAAGTCTATCATACCAAGCTTTGGGTGCTTGTTTGAGTCCATAAAGTGCTTTCTTAAGCTTGTAAACATGATCCGGTTTCTCAAAATCAATGAAGCCGGGAGGTTGAGCCACATATAACTCCTCATTGATCAAACCGTTAAGAAATTCACTCTTTACATCCATTTGTTGAAGCTTAAAATCTAAGGCACAAGTGTAGGCTAAGAGGATTCTAATGGATTCTAATCTAGCTACCGGTGCATATGTCTCCTCATAATCAATCCCTTCTTGTTGATTATAGCCTTGAGCTACACGTCTAGCCTTGTTACGAGACACAATGCCATTCTCATCCAACTTATTCCTAAATACCCATTTGGTTCCTATAATGGTAGAACTTCTAGGTGGAGGAACAAGTTCCCACACATCATTGGCAACGAATTGATTCAATTCTTCTTGCATCGTAATGACCCAACTCTCATCCGTCAAAGCTTCTTTAACATTCTTTGGTTCAATCAAGGAGACAAAACAAAAGAAGTTTCTTTGGTTTTGGACTTGAGATCTTAGGGTCCTTTGATTTAAGTCACCAATGACATTATTGAGAGTATGATCCCTAGATTCCTTAATGTTTACTTCCTTTTCAACACTAAGGTCTTCAACTCCTATTTTTCTAACCTCTTTGGCTTTAACTACTTCTAATTCATCCAAGTCATCATCAACCAATGGTGGTGTCTTGGGTGAAGGAGGGGTTTCATCAAAGGTTACGTTGAGTGATTCTTCAATAACCCCCGTGGTTCTATTTAGGACTATGTAGGCTTTGCTAGTTTGGGAATAAACTAAAAGGATACCTTCGTAAGACTTTGGGTCAAACTTGGTAAGGTAGTCTTTGGTGTTGAGGATAAAGCACTTGCTTCCAAACACCTTAAAGTATTCCAATGAGGGTTTCTTACCTTTAAGAATCTCATAGGGGGTCTTTCCTAGGAAAGGTCGAATAAGAATTCGGTTGAGAATATAAGTCGATGTGTCCACGGCATTTCACCAAAACTTTTGAGGCAAAGATTTCTCGTTTAACATCGTCCTACTCATCTCTTGGAGAGTCATATTCTTCCTTTCAACTACCCATTTGATTGTGGAGTGCGAGGAGCCGAGAAGTTATGGGTAATACCATGAGCTTCACAAAAGGCACCAAATTGCACTTCATTATCAAATTCCCTACCATGATCCGTCCTAATAGAGACAATTGAACATCCTAGTTGATTTTGAATTTTTCGACTAAAGATTTCGAAGTGATCGAAAGCTTCATTCTTAGATGCCAAAAATCTAGTCCAAGTGAATCTAGAATAGTCATCAACTATAACTAGGGTATAAAGGTTACCTCCATAACTCCGTATGGCGGAAGGTCCAAAATGATCCATATGTAGGAGCTCTAAGCACCGAGAGGTCGATACCAAATTCTTGGCTTTGTGACTTGAGTGAACTTTCTTTCCAACTTTGCAAGCATCACAAAAGTGACTATCAAACTTAATCTTGGGGAGGTGTCTTACCAACTCCTTAGAGACTACAGATTGAATTAAACGCATATTAGCGTGACCTAATCACCTATGCCAAAGAGTAGAACTGTGACAATCCGTCAATTTATGGTCGATATTTTATTCTAAATATTTATTTGAAAACATTATTTTAATGTTATAATATGAACTCACTTATTTTTGGGAAGAAATTTGGATTTACGTCTTGAAGTAGCATCGACTACGTCTAAACCGGAGGATTCAACGTTACGTGCTTACGTTTACATACACCGTTTGGTGACAGTCCGACATTTCAGAAAATAAATTTGTCCGTGAATATTATTTTGAGATTTTAAATTTGTGTTGGTTCATAAACTCACAAATTTACGATAAGAGATTAGGACTTACGATTTTATTTTAACGTCCTTTACGACTAAACCGGAAACCTTAGGATTACGTATTTACGTTTTCCAACTCCATTTTTGATGAAACAATTTTTATTAGATTCGTTTTGTGCTATTGATTCATAATTTATAAAAACGTTTTTCGTAAAACGACCAGAGGGCACACAAATCGAGGAAACTAGAATCAAGGAGTACCCGTAATTAAATGGGGATGAGACAAGTGGGACACTTGCCCCACCCCCACAAACCCACGGCCAAAACTAGACACAACACCAAAGAGGTGTCAAAGTTTAAGCAACTAGCTTAACACTTGTCCATAGCTTACATTGTAAGCCACCAACACACAAAACCATCAAGCAAACCTTTTGCTTTCATTCTCACTCATGCAAAACTCACAACTCTCTCCTCCCTTCTCTCTAGATGCCGTCCCATCTCACCCATCAAACACCCCATTTGATCAAATTTTAACCACAAACATTTGTTATAATTAACATATGTTAATCTCCATTCAAAGAGATGAAGATTGGTGCAAGTTTTAACATCCAAGGAGAAGTTTTTATGGAGTCTTGGGGCTGATTTTCCACAAGGAGTTCTTGAAGAATGGTGGTCTTGAAGATGGTCTTGGTTTATCACAAGTTTCTCCATCAAAATCCATGTTTTGATCATAACCTACATCATCATGGTGGTATAAAGATTGTTCTCCTCATCCTCTTGTTATTTTTGATTATGTAATCTTGTATTTCTTTTACTTATGTATATGTATATGATGATGAATGATGATTAAAAATGTTGTGTGGGGATTTGGTGTTGATAAACATGGTTAAAAAGATGAAAAACTATAAGAAACAAGGCTAAAATCTTGTTTAAATTGTTGGCTGTATAAAACAGTAAAGAACCATGTGATGAACTGATAAAATGGCATAGATTAATGGATATACAGTAAGTAATATGTCTTGTACACATGTGAGAGTTGGCCATGCAATGGAATCATTAGGATGAGTGAGATATGATCAAAACAAGTTTAGAGTACAAATCTGAGTTCACTGTTTTGGACGATTTTTAGAAAATACTTATAGGCTGATTCAACAGTAGCTATAGAAGAGTTAAATGGAGCAAATATCATTTAGTTTATGTCATAAAAATTTGAGCTTCTATCTCCATATAGAACTCTAGATATGGCTGTTTTGGTAAACATGAAAGTAAAAATCAGATTTTGGAAATTAAAGTATAATAGTATTATATAAGCACTCAAATAAAAATAGTATAAAATGTGAATTAAAACCCACTAACTCATATAATACATTTATATAAATATGTATAAGGATAAATAAATGGACATTTTATAAAAATGGTAGTTTGATAAGTTTTATAAGTTATAAAACTATAAACATGATTTTTACGACTTTTTCGGCTATTACCGTAAAATTAACGTTTTTGTTAAATAAAACTTAGACGGTTGGACCCGTCTAATGTAAACTTTTATAAACTCATATACTGATATATAAACATATATAACAAGTAAAAACCGACAAAACCCGAACTATATAACATACGGACATTAACGGGCTAAATTAACGTTATTGGACTAATAATACAACAAAATGGGCTAAAACACTTATAAACTTATTTATTGGGCTTAACCCATTTGAGCCCAACATGTAAAGTATAAATACTGATAATACAAGTATAAAATGGATTAATACCAGTTAAAGAACTTATAATGAGTTTATTGGACTTAAAATATGTAAATAGGTAAAACTAGTGAACTAGTATAAAAGTTATCGACACATAACACTAAAATGAGTAAACGAGAATATGTAAACCCATTTGATCATCATATATATATAATCATCATATGTATACATAATTGTTATTTTTATAAAGTCATTGGACATGAGTCTAAGACGAGTATTATTTGTCTAGGTTTCCGTGATTGAAGCACGTACCGTACATCCAAATCGCCGATAATCGCCTTCCCACATCAACGTGAGTTCATAGCCTCGCACTCTTTTAAATGTTTTTATGAAATGTTTTATAAACCCGCGAGGGAGATTACATGTTAGTTTTTATAAAATAGGATACTAGTTGTCCCGATTGTTTGTTTATTGATTTGGACCCGGATGATTGTATGACCCTATGAATGATTAAATGACCCGATAGATGAAATAAAATGGATTATTAAAGTTAGGTTATGTCACTAAAAATCCCATTAGCATGAATTGTGAACTACCGGCATTTGGTAGACGCTTATGCATATAATAGTACTATTTGGGGACGATCACCCCAGTTCGCGCCTTGACGGTTGATCCCCGTCGTGCCACATTGATTGGTAAGCGAATTTATGTATGAGAAGATTTCCATAGCGTGACCTTTGTGACGACACGCTAATTTAGATGGGCAAATTGATTTTCGGGCTAGCTACCCGTTGTTTGGTTTAGTAAGGTAACAATGTCATGCGGCTTATAATAATCCAAAATAATAAAATACTGCTTTAAGCATTAAATTACGATATATTGCCTGACTAGCAATACGTGGTCTTACTATTGATATTATGTTCGTGTTTTGGTTTTCATAACCATAATCATATAACGGTTTTTATTTAACTTTATACAACGTCATAAGACGTATTGTATGATGTTTTAACGACATTGGCTCGTATAATGATTTTTAAGGCAAATGCCTATATTATGATTTTCGATAAGGATTTATATAAAAATGACTTTGGCTATTTTATGGCCTATTAAAATGATTTGTACAAAATGATTTTCGGTAATAATTTTATACCGATAATATATTGACGGATTTTATTAAACTCTATGAATTCACTCGGCGTTATCGCTGACCTTTTCTTTTAACATATTTTATCTCAGGTACTTGAAGGTAATTCTCGGGAAGACAACAAGAATTCATGGCCCGCACTTAAATAACAATTTCCATTCAAATCTTTTGTAAAATTGTATGAAATAATTATGACTTGGGACCTATGTAACTTAGATATTTATGAATGGAAATGCTTTATTATTAAAACGACGCGACTTTTAAGCGTTGTCTATGATGTGAGTAATGTGCTATCCCGTAACACCAACTAGTCTTCCGCTGTACTGAGTTGTATAAATTTTGGGGTGTTACAGTTTGGTACCAGAGCTCTCGTTATAGAGAACGAAAGATTTTTAAAACTAAGGTTTTGAATAAAAAAATTTCAAAATCTTTTAACTATAAACATTTTTCTAAAAATGTCTAAAAATCTTTTGACTATAACGGTGCCGAAGAATTCCCGAGTTACCGACAAGACCAGACTGAGAAGTGTTATTTTAATATATATGTAACTTGGATTATATATATATATATATGATGTAATTTTATTACATGATTGTTTGATGATTATTTTGATTATACGAGGTATTTATACGACGTAGATTGTCACAAGGAACCCTAAATCCCCTAGCAAATGAATCTAAGCTATTCTCGTAGGAATTCTAGCTATCCTAGATCTAAACCTAGTTGTGGATATTTATGATCCCAACAAATGGTTGATATTCGTAGAAATGTTGATATAGTTGATTGTGATATTAAAGAAGAATTGGCGAGATTATATCTGATATCGATGTCATGACGATCTTTCCTTATAGAGTGGAGTTTGACAAAACGTTACCACCTAGAAAGATGTCATCTGATTCGTTGTCATCCAATTCTTAAATTGAAATCGAAAGGGTGAATGTTGCACTTGAGGCTGTCATTAGAACCATTACCCAAAAGCCTCATGCCACTAGTACCTTTCCGAGAAGTCTAATTGAATGATCGAGTCATTTTAGACTAGTGACTCATTTGATAACTATTGTTGTAAGAGCTATAGGATTGGAAATTAAGTGTTGATCATATCGAGCTTTTATTGCCTATTAAGGCCTAAGAATAAGGTTGAAAGTATTGGAAAATGAGGTAGGATATCGCATTGAGTATAAGTTTGTTGAAACTTGAATGAAGTAAAATTTAACTCGTATGGAATATGAGATTATTAAGAGGAAGTTGTTAAGTTCTGTGATTGAATTATAAGGTTTTAATTGATTGTTGATTCGTGTTAAGTGTTGTTCCTAGGCCATTGTCCACTGATGAGGATGCCCAATGTCCAAGAAATAAATTGAAGAAATCTTCTTCTGAATTGGGACCGATGGATCTTCCGGGACAGGTGGAACCCCCATGACTCTTGTAGATTAGTATTCATTGTGGTATCTTTTAAAAATCCCTAACTTAACTGAGATATCAGTTGGTAGGATGAGTTCTTGGAATTGTATGACATAGTGACACGTAATGTGTTACGGTACAATTTTGACTTGTTTGTGATTAATGAAAAGACAACCTTTGATTGCTAAATTCTACATGTATCGATGATATCTTTCTTTTCTTGCTTCTTCCTAATGACCGCATTAGTGATGCAACCATTGAACAAGTACTCATCTCGATTTGAGTTACGTTGTGGATTATTCTCTTTGTATTTCTGAGTGCTATCGAGGTCATGAACCTCATGATTATTTGGCAAAGCTCATTTCCTAGCATATTGTAGTTAGTTCTTGGTGAACAAGCTTTCATCACTCCTTTGCAGATCACTCATTGTTTTTATAAGATAAAACAGTATCCATTGAGAAAAATTGAATTTTCATTATTATAAGGATTATTCAAAGTGAGATTATAATTAATTATTATCAAAATGAGGTTGTTTATAAAACACCTTGGAAAACTCAATTGTTTTCATAATAAAGAAAATCTTTGTAAATTTATTCTTGATTCTTATTTAAGAATTAAGTACGAAAATGTTTTTATTATAAACATGATGATAAAATTTTGACGAACTGAGTATTGCATCGTTAATCTTGAAATTGTATATAGTTGCGCGCCTACATACAATTTGGAATGGACCATGCAAGGCTGATTATTAGTCACCATAAAAATTAATGAATAAACACTACATTTTCTTTGAAGATTGTGAAAGATTAAATTTTATGAGATCTGCAAGAAGTGAAAATTTGGGACATAGTGTTAGGGACACCTACATATGTGCCTGTAGCATCTATTCTTCTGAGTTGAATTTACTCATCTGTGGAATTTGTCTTATTTGACAATTGATATTCCCTTCTTGTCCAATTCTCCCGTGGTGAGATTCTCTGGAAAAGTATCTGATTACCGAGTGTTGATACCCGAATGGATGTATTGACGTTCATATCATTTCTTATGATTTGATTTCATTTGAATGACCTGGGTAACGATCCGAGGAGCTTTCGGATGCGTACTTAAATTATGAAAACATAGGATATATTCATATTCGTTAAATGTTTTTGTCTGTATCTGATTTGAAATTCTCTCGCATAGATTATGCGTTGACCTTACTCTTTTAATAGTAGTTGTGTCTCCATATATCCCTGAATTTGTGAAGGATTATGAGTTATTATTAGACTTTTGAGAAGTTCACATCTTATCGACGGCAATGAAACTGGAAAGTTGATAGTGCCAGTAGAATGGATTGATTGATTATGACATGACGACATTGTCTTAATTGATGGGAACTCGAGTAGAATTCCCTTAAAAGATAAGATGTTGATTATCAAAAGTGATCTAAATAAATTCTTGATGGATGACCATATCCTGCATTTAGACTTAAAATTATACCATGAATGGTTATGAACTAGTTATAGATATTGTAATCTAGAAGAACCTAATATGAATTTATTAAAAGATGTTTTTGTTATCTAAAACATTAGGAGGTAATTGCTGGTGAATTACCTAGACTTTCGCCAATAAGGCAGATTGAAATTGGTATTGATTATATTCCCGGTGCTGCACCTGTGGCTTGTGCACTGTACATCAGCACCATCTGAATTAAAGGAATTACCGTACAACTGAGAGAGTTGTCGGAGATAGATTTTATTCTACCGAGCTCGTCATCATGAAGAGCTATTGTGTTATCATTCCTTATGATTAATTAATTACCGTGAACTAAGTAAATTGACGATTAAAATCTATATCCACTACCCAAGATGATAGATTGTTCGATCATTTACAAGGTTCTAGCGTATGTTCTAAAAATTTGATCCACGACATGGTTATCATCAACTTAGCGTCCGCGAAAAAGATTATCTATTCCAATCACTACATCCAGAACTTGTAATGAACATTATGAGTTTCACGTGATGTTGTTTGGATTGACTAATACACATGTAGCATTCATAAATTTGGTAAATCATGTGTGAAGGCTGTAATTTGATAAATTCATGCTCATGATCATTAAGGACCATTTGTTTGTTTATAAGAATAAGAAGGAGTTAATAATTATTTATAGATTGCCCTGACTTGGCCGAACAATGAAAACCTGTACCTTGAGTATTTAACATGTGATTAAAGACTTAATCCTTTACATTATTTGACCGTGTGATAATAGAAAATAGAATATATTGACTCTTTAAAAATTAGAGCCATTTGAAACTTTGGGTTTTACCAAAAAGGAAGTGCAAAAATGTTTTGACAAATGTTTTATCAAAAGAACTTTTGAGGGATTATTCCCTTATACCCAGAACATTTAACTAAACTCCTGTTTAGGGGTAAATGTTTGTGTATACCTCAAGACAACTTAAGAAGGATTGAGGAAAACCATTTAGACCATGACTTGGAATTTGAAACAACAATTTTTGCTTTTCAGCTAAGAAATTTTTGACCAAAGTATAACCAAAGATTTTTCGAACATTTACGAATCTTATTAATTATCTTAATTATTTTCGATAAATCAACAAAAATCTTGTTAGTTAAATTCAAATTTATTTTGAACATTTTTATATAATTGGTCGAACTAAGAAATTTAAAACTTTTTACGTTTACGTTTCATAAAAATTGAATATTTATTATTTAAATACTTGTAATACTTATCGACGCTTTAAACGTCGGATTGAGCAAAACTGATAAAAATGATAGTTGAGACGAAACTAAAACTTATAGAATATGAAGAAAGAAATTTTGAATGAATACGGTCATGATAACTATTTTATCAGTGAAGGTGAATGTAGATACTAACACATAATATAGAAAAGATAAAGAATCAAATAGGACATGTTCCTTAATAATGAAGGTGCAAAATAAATTGTAGAAGAATTAAAAAATAACTAATGTTTGTAAGAAGGATAATACAGATAATAAAAGGGGTTCGCGGCTTATGTGAACCATTAGAATTGAGAAGCCTATGGCGTTAAATGTTTTAAAGGCTGCTTGTGGTTGCCTGAATATAGAGGATTTTGAGATTTAGTTATATTGAAATCTCGTAAGTATAAGTATTCTATTCATGTCATTTCTGACTAAATGTATCTTTGTCTGAAGAAGTTGTACTAATGAAAAATTATGAAGGCAGACATTGCCTCATACATTAGTAAACGTCTAGCTATCGCAAAGGTCATCATCTGAATTTGATTCGATTTGGGTCATCGTCGACAGACTGACCAAATCTGCTAATATCATTCCTGTTAATGATAGATTCTTGATGAAGAAATTGACTCTTTTGTATTTAAAGGAGTTATGTAAACATGGTGTGCCTGTATCGATCATCTCTATCAAGATCCTCGCTTCGCATCGAATTTCTAGAGATTTGCTCAGAAGTCATTGAGAACGAATCTTGATGAGAGTACTGTGTACAACCCCAATCGAAGGGACGAGGTAAAGTAACGATACAAAATACTATAAGTGCTGTTTTATGATTGAATGATTGACCTTTGGTAATGAACCGTATAAACGTTTTCCTTTGGAGAGATTATCATTGATAATTATCGTACTAGGATCGAGATCGAATCTTGTTAGGATCTAAATATGAGAGCATCTGTAAGCAGGAGTTGGGATGAAGACACCCGAAATACACCCATAGTGAGTTGGACATGTCTTTTAGGTTTTAGGTTTCCTATGATGGCGAACCTAACCTTACAAAATACTCGACCCGCGAGACCTGAAATGAATTTTGAAATTAGGATCTGATTATTAACTGCCGATAGTGGGTTGGAGGTTATGTGAATACGAAATGTAGATCTTGAAGTGCCAGATGGGTAGCGAAGTTATGCCAAAAATTTTAACCATGGAAAAATGAATAGATGATCTGAAAGATCATTGGATATAAGTCCCCGTTGTATGGGACCATTGAGATGATGTAAAAGATTGGTTTGAAAGGCATATAAGATGGATCTACCCTAGGACTTCAAGAGCTGCGTGAATTATGTATCGTATATCGAACTTGATAAAATGCCTATCAAGTGAAAATATGACTATTCCTTAATGAAGTTTAGATCGGCGAAAAGTTGCATTCATCAGAAACCCATGAACATCATGGATAGAGAAAGTAAGTCAACAATAAGCCTGATCTTATTCCCGTAGTTATGTTTGATGAAACTCGCGTATTGTAATGAATTACACTTGTGAGGAAAGACCGAATGTGGAGGAAATATCCACATGGCTTTAACTCTATAAGAAGCGAGTAGTAAGATGATCTTTGAGGACAAAGATCCTGTTTAGGGGTAAATGCTGTGACAATCCGTCAATTTATGGTCGATATTTTATTCTCAATATTAATTTGAAAACATTATTTTAATGTTATAATATGAACTCACTTATTTTTGGGAAGAAATTTGGATTTACGTCTTGAAGTAGCATCGACTACGTCTAAACCGGAGGATTCAACGTTACGTGCTTACGTTTACATACACCGTTTTGGTGACAGTCCAACATTTCAGAAAAAAAATTTGTCTGTGAATATTATTTTGAGATTTTAAATTTGTGTTGGTTCATAAACTCACAAATTTACGATAAGAGATTAGGACTTACGATTTTATTTTAACGTCCTTTACGACTAAACCGGAAACCCTAGGATTACGTATTTACGTTTTCCAACTCCGATTTTGATGAAACAATTTTTATTAGATTCGTTTTGTGCCATTGATTCATAATTTATAAAAACATTTTTCGTAAAACGACCCGAGGGAACGCAAATCGAGGAAACTAGAATCGAGGAGTACCCGTAATTAAATGGGGATGAGACAAGTGGGACACTTGCCCCACCCCCACAAACCCACGGCCAAAACTAGACACAACACCAAAGAGGTGTCAAAGTTTAAGCAACTAGCTTAACACTTGTCCATAGCTTACATTGTAAGCCACCAACACACAAAACCATCAGGCAAACCATTTGCTTTCATTCCCACTCATGCAAAACTCACAACTCTCTCCTCCCTTCTCTCTAGATGTCGTCCTATCTCACCCATCAAACACCCCATTTGATCAAATTTTAACCACAAACATTTGTTATAATTAACATATGTTAATCTCCATTCAAAGAGATGAAGATTGGTGCAAGTTTTAACATCCAAGGAGAAGTTTTTATGGAGTCTTGGGGCTGATTTTCCACAAGGAGTTCTTGAAGAATGGTGGTCTTGAAGATGGTCTTCGTTTATCACAAGTTTCTCCAGCAAAATCCATGTTTTGATCACAACCTACATCATCATGGTGGTATAAAGATTATTCTCCTCATCCTCTTGTTATTTTTGATTATGTAATATTGTATTTATTTTACTTATGTATATGTATATGATGATGAATGATGATTAAAAATGTTGTGTGGGGATTTGGTGTTGATAAACATGGTTAAAAAGATGAAAAACTATAAGAAACAAGGCTAAAATCTTTTTTAAATTGTTGGCTGTATAAAACAGTAAAGAACCATGTGATGAACTGATAAAATGGCATAGATTAATGGATATAAAGTAAGTAATATGTCTTGTACACATGTGAGAGTTGGCCATGCAATGGAATCATTAGGATGAGTGAGATATGATCAAAACAAGTTTAGAATACAAATCTGAGTTCACTGTTTTAGACGATTTTTAGAAAATACTTAGAGGCTGATTCAACAGTAGCTATACAAGAGTTAAATGGAGCATATATCATTTAGTTTATATCATAAAAATTTGAGCTTCTATCTCCATATAGAACTCTAGATATGGCTGTTTTTGTAAACATGAAAATAAAAATCAGATTTTGGAAATTAAAGTATAATAGTATTATATAAGCACTCAAATAAAAATAATATAAAATGTGAATTAAAACCCACTAACTCATATAATACATTTATATAAATATGTATAAGGATAAATAAATAGACATTTTATAAAAATGGTAGTTTAATAAGTTTTATAAGTTATAAAACTATAAACATGATTTTTACGACTTTTTCGGCTATTACCGTAAAATTAACGTTTTTGTTAAATAAAACTTAGACGGTTGGACCCGTCTAATTTAAACTTTTATAAACTCATATACTGATATATAAACATATATAACAAGTAATAACCGATAAAACCCGAACTATATAACATACGGACATTAACGGGCTAAATTAACGTTATTGGACTAATAATACAACAAAATGGGCTAAAACACTTATAAACTTATTTATTGGTCTTAACCCATTTGAGCCCAACATGTAAAGTATAAATACTGATAATACAATTATAAAATGGATTAATACCAGTTAAAGAACTTATAATGAGTTTATTGGACTTAAAATATGTAAATAGGTAAAACTAGTAAACTAGTATAAAAGTTATCGACACATAACACTAAAATGAGTAAACGAGAATATGTAAACCCACTTGATCATCATATATATATAATCATCATATGTATACATAATTGTTATTTTTATAAAGTCACTGGACATGAGTCTAAGACGAGTATTATTTGTCTAGGTTTCCGTGATTGAAGCACGTACCGTACATCTAAATCGCCGATAATCGCCTTCCCACATCAACGTGAGTTCATAGCCTCGCACTCTTTTAAATGTTTTTATGAAATTTTTTATAAACCCGCGAGGGAGATTACATGTTAGTTTTTATAAAATAGGACACTAGTTGTCCTGATTGTTTGTTTATTGATTTGGACCCGGAAGATTGTATGACCCTATGAATGATTAAATGACCCGATAGATGAAATAAAATGGATTATTAAAGTTAGGTTATGTCACTAAAAGTCCCATTAGCATGAATTGTGAACTACGGGGATTTGGTAGACGCTTATGCATATAATAGTACTATTTAGGGACGATCACCCCAGTTCGCGCCTTGACGGTTGATCCCCGTCGTGCCACATTGATTGGTAAGCAAATTTATGTAAAAGAAGATTTCCATAGCGTGACCTTTGTGATGACACGCTAATTTAGATGGGCAAATTGAGTTTCAGGCTAGCTACCCGTTGTTTGGTTTAGTAAGGTAACAATGTCATGCGGCTTATAATAATCCAAAATAACAAAATACTGCTTTAAGCATTACATTACGATATATTGCCTGACTAGCAATACAGGGTCTTACTATTGATATTATGTTCGTGTTTTGGTTTTCATAACCATAATCATATAACGGTTTTTATTTAACTTTATACAACGTCATAAGACGTATTGTATGATGTTTTTACGACATTGGCTCGTATAATGATTTTTAAGGCAAATGCCTATATTATGATTTTCGATAAGGATTTGTATAAAAATGACTTTGGCTATTTTATGGCCTATTACAATGATTTGTACAAAATGATTTTCGGTAATAATTTTATACCGATATTATATTGACGGATTTTATTAAACTCTATGAATTCACTCCGCGTTATCGCTGACCTTTTCTTTCAACATGTTTTATCTCAGGTACTTGAAGGTAATTCTCGGGAAGACAACAAGAATTCATGGCCCGCACTTAAATAACAATTTCCATTCAAATCTTTTGTGAACTTGTATGAAATAATTATGACTTAGGACCTATGTAACTTTGATATATATGAATGGAAATGCTTTATTATTAAAACGACGCGACTTTTAAGCGTTGTCTATGATGTGAGTAATGTGCTATCCCGTAACACCAACTAGTCTTCCGCTGTACTGAGTTGTATAAATTTGGGGGTGTTACAAGAACTATCATCTATAGTCGCAAGACATATGTTGTCTTTTGACTTCTTATTGACCTTCATAACATAAAGCCCATGCTTTCTAATACCTTTTCCAATGACCTTTCCATCTTTTACGATTTCACTGTCATGTTCCGAAAAGATGACCTTACACTTATTATCACAAATTTGACCTATACTTAAAAGGTTAAACCCTAAGTTATCTACGTGCTCAACATTATCAATGGTCATGGAGTCAAGAGAGACCGTACCTTTGCCAATGATATTAGCACGTAGACTACTAGCGAATGTGACGTTACCTCCATCATATGCTTTGTAATGCGAGAACAAACTTCGATTACCCGTCATGTGTTTAGAACATCCACTATCCTTAATCCACTCATCGGGCTCCAAATCAATTCCCAAGCATATCTAGTTAACAACACACAAGATCAAACATTTGGTCCCCAATATCTCATGGGTCCAAAATTGTTAGTTCCAAACATCCCTTGCATTTGGTTGGGATGCATGAATGAAGGAGGGGTTCCCCATGGAGAACAAAATAGAGGAGGGTAGTAATTCATGTAAGCATTTTGTTGTTCATTATTTCTCCTAGGTGTATTTGATCTAGGTTTAGAGTTATGATTATTCCTTCTAGGTGTTGGAGTTTTACTTCTAGGTCGTGAATTGTTTTGATTATCTTTTCTAGGAGTTGTTGTTCTACTTCTAGGCTTAGACACATTTCGTACTCTAGGTGGAGTAGAAGATGGTCTTGATAAACTTCTATTTCCCATGAGAGGTTTACTTAATGTCTTGTAGAACTTATCAACGGTATTGTTGTCAAGTATGGGTAATTTTACTTTATTAACAATAAGATGCTTTGGTTTTTCATCTAACTCAGACTTTTCAGAAAGTTCAGGATTTTCACCAAAATCACCCTCTGGCCGCGGTACCTTATCTATGGCGGCGATTCCATAGTGATAAGGAACCGCCCCATACAATTTGGGACCGCGTACAACAGACGTTTTTTGTGAAAACCTGACTTGTTTTGGTTCACTAGTTGAGGCTTCATTTGAGTTAAAACCTATACCAAGTCTTTCCTTTGAATGAACTTGTTTGTTTAACATGTCACCAAGAGCACTAGTACCTTTCATGAATTTTTCCAATTTAATGAAGGTGTTCTTGAGGTCTTCATTTTCTAATCTAAGTTTCTCACAACTTAAGCAACTTAAATCAACCTCTTTATTTTTCTCAAGTTTAGCTAATTTCTCCCTAAGTTCATTGATCTCATTTTCGAGCTTAGTTTTGGTTGATTTTAAGGTTTTGTTCTTTTCTATGAATTTGAGACTAAGTTTGTGTAAACTATCATATTTTCCTTCAAATTCAATATCATCAAAGGTGGAGCTATCATAACTATAATATTCGGTTTCGGAATGTACCTCTTTAGAAGTGTGAGCCATAAGACATTTCTCCTCTTTGGGGTTGTCATCATCATCTTCACCGCTATCGCTCCAAGCACCACTAACGAACGCCGTGTGGTTCTTATCGCGAGCGGGCTTTGGACAATCACCAATGAAGTGATTTGGATCACCACATCTAAAGCAATTCCTATCACCTTTTTCGTTCTTGGCAAACTGATTATTTGAGAATGGTTTCTTGTCATTTTTGGGTTGCCTAACGTGTTGACCTCGTCTCTTGAAGAACTTCTTGAAATCTCTCACCGCTAATGCATACTCCTCGTCATCGCTTTCCGAGGAACTATCATGGTTACGTTGTGCCTTCTTGGCTTTAAGTGCAAGAGATTTCCTTTCACTCTTGGTTTTCACTAATTCCGAGTCCTTCAAAATTATCATCTCATGAACCTTCAAGTTGCCTATGAGTTCATCGTGTGATAAAGTTGAGAGATCTTTCGATTCTTCAATCGCCGTGACTTTTGCTCTCCACTTTGGATGTAAAGCCCTTAGAAACTTCCTAACATTGTTCTTGCTAGAAAAACCTTCATCAAGTGCTTTTAGACTAGTAATAATGGTGTTAAACCTAGCAAATGCACCATCAATAGTTTCATCTTCTAAGATGACAAATTGTTCATATTGTTGGACAAGAAGATCGATTTTGCTTTCTTTGACTTGGCTATTACCTTGGTGAGTTACTAAAAGAGTGTTCCAAATATCTTTAGCGGTTTCACGCATAAAAATTCTTTCATACTCTTTCTTAGGTAAAGCATTATAAATCACCATTTTAGCCTCATTATTTTTTGAAAGTTTCTTTTTAGTATCATCATTAGCTTTGTAAAAAGTGACCAATTCTTTTGTTTTAGAAACTTCATTAAATTGGTAAGGTAAAAAATCAACATTGGTAATAACATGCCAAAGATCTAAATCTTTTGATTTCACATAAGTTTCAAATCTATTTTTCCAATAGATAAAACTATCGGTTTCAAAAAGTGGTGGTCTTTGCATAGATTGCCCTTCTAGGTATTTGTTGGAATCCATAGATCGATTCAAGTTTTAAAATACAATATACTTTAAAAGTTCTTGAGCAACAACGATCTGATACGAATTGTAGAAACTAGAAGGGGGGGGGGGGTTGAATAGTTTCTTATAATTTACTTGTTAAAAGGTGGTTTTCAAAAATCCTTTTTCCAAAACTTAGACTTGAGGAAATGTGTGAAATCTTCTTATGCACAATATGAACAATGATAGTGTAACTAAGCTAATACTAACAAATATATATGCACAAAGAATAAAGAATGTAAAGAGTTAAGGGTAAAGAAAGATCAAACCGAACACCAAGGATTTATAGTGGTTCGGCAACGAAGCTCACTCCTCGTTCCTACTCCACTCCTCGAGTACTCCTTACTAGAGAGTTCACTACACAACAAGCTCCTTATGGTGGAGAAAACCGTACACGTCGCTTAACCAATTTCCGACTCTAAGATAAAAGTCGAGCCCTAATCGTAGCTAGGACCAATCTACACAACTATACTTAGTACATAAACAACTTCCAAATAGACACAACTACTTGGATCTTCTCAACTAAGACACAACAACAAATGTATAAAAGTAGATCTTCAATGGATCTTTGATGGTGGACTCAACACTTCACGAGGATAGTGTTCTTCTCTTTGCACTTGGAGAGGAAGGGATGGAAGAACAAGATTCACTTCTTAAATAAGTAGTGATCAAACAAATGATCAAAGATTTGAGTGATTAAAGAAGAGAGTTTGAATCTGGAAATAGATGTGCAAAAGAGGTGATTTGAAAAGCTGAGAATGGTCCACTATTTATAGGACAAAGGCCCAACGGATATATCTGGCTGCGGTTCCTTAGCTCAGCCGGCAGTTCCTTATCGATAAGGAACCGCCTAGGCACTAGAGAACCGCTGCCTAGACTCCGCTCCATTTTTTGTCCTTTAGTGGTGGAGGTCTTATCTGGATATAAAAAATATCCTGAAAGGATATTCTTAACCAAATAAGAATATGCCATTTTCAAATTTCAAATAATTAATTTAATAAAACATTTTCTTAAAAAGAAAGTTTAATAAAAACTTGTCACACTTAATAAAAAGTGAGTTTTAAGAAAGTTTAAATCACTTGATCACTTGATTAAGGTTAGTACTTGTTTATTCAAACCTTAAGTGAAAATGGGTAAAATGAAAAAATACTTGAACTCAAGAATTCATTTTTCGTTGTTTTCGTAAATGCTTGTTTTTACATATTGTCGTAATCAAAACAAAGCGAGACCGAAAAATGCAAGTAACGTTTTTAGGCATTATTGCATTAACAGATACCTTCTCAATGTAGCCAGGAGTCTTATGTTTCGGGGATGGATTCCTATTAAGTTTTGGCCTGAATGTATTCTGACTGCTGTGTATCTGATTAACATCCTCCCCTCTTCTGTCTTAAAAGGTAAATCCCCCTATGAAATGCTCTACAAGAAAAAACCCAACCTCTCTCACCTTAAGTGTTTTGGGTGTCTTTGTTTTTGAACTTTTCTTAACAACAGTGACAAGCTCACATCTAGGGCTGAAAAATGTGTTATGATCGGATACTCTTCCATTAAAAAGGCTTATAAACTTTTTAGTCTTGATAATAGAGGGGTGTTGTTTTCAAGAGATGTGAGATTTTATGAAACTATTTTCCCTTTTAAGATGAAAAACAAAAAGGAAACTGATTTGGCAGATGTAACTTTTACAAGTGATGCTGAACTTTTAAACTTTTTTTATAATCAAAATACTTTAAGTCCCAATGATGAAGAGAGAGCTACATCTAATGAGGATGACAGGGCTCATTCAGGGGATGATTCAAGTTGTAACACCCCCAAATTTATACAACTCAATACAGCGGAAGACTCGTTGGTGTTACGGGATAGCACATTACTCACATCATAGACAACGCATAAAAATCGCGTCGTTTAATAATAAAGCATTTCCATTCATAAATATCAAATTTACATAGGTCCCAAGTCATTGTATTTAATACAGGTTTTACAAAGCATTTGAATGGAAATAAGTATTTAGGTGCGGGCCATGAATTCTTGTTGTCTTCCCGAGAATTACCTTCAAGTACCTGAGATAAAACATGTTAAAAGAAAAGGTCAGCGATAACGCCGAGTGAATTCATAGAGTTTAATAAATTCCATCAATATAACTTTGGTATAAAATTATTACCAAAAATCATTTCGTACAAATCATTGTAATATGCCATAAAATAGCCAAAGTCATTTTTATACAAATCCTTATCGAAGGTCATAATATAGGCATTTGCCTTAAAAATCATTATACGAGCCAATGTCGTAAAAACATCATACAATACGTTTTATAACGTTGTATAGATTAAATAAAAACCGTTATATGAATATGGTTATATAAAACCAAAACACGAACATAAAATCAATAGTATGACCCTGTATTGCTAGTCAGGCAATACATCGTAATTCCGTGCGTATAGTAGTATTTCGTTAATTTGGATTATTATAAGCCGCATGACATTGTTACCTTACTAAAACAAACAACGGGTAGCTAGCCCGAAACTCATTTGCCCATCTAAATTAGCGTGTCGTCACAAAGGTCACGCTATGGAAATCTTCTCATACATAAATTCACTTACCAATCAATGTGGCGCGACGGGGATCAACCGTCAAGGCGCGAACTGGGGTGATCGTCCCCAAATAGTACTATTATATGCATAAGCGTCTACCAAATCCCGGTAGTTCACAATTCATGCTAATGGGACTTTTAGTGACATAACCTAACTTTAATAATCCATTTTATTTCATCTATCGGGTCCTTTAATCATTTATCGGGTCATACAATCATTCGGGTCCAAATCAATAAACAAACAATCGGGACAAATGGTGTCCTATTTTATGAAAACTAACATGTTATCTCCCTCGCGGGTTTATAAAACATTTCATAAAAACATTTAAAAGAGTGCGAGGCTATGAACTCACGTTGATGTGGGAAGGCGGGTTATCGGCAATTCGGACGTACGGTACGTGCTTCAATCACGAAAACCTAGACAAATAATACTCGTCTTAGACTCTTGTCCAATGACTTTATAAAAATAACATTTATGTATACATATGATGATTATATATATATGATGATCAAGTGGGTTTATATATTCTCATTCACTCATTTTTGTGTTTATGTATTGGTAACTTCTTACTAGTTTACTAGTTTTACCTATTTACGTGTTTTAGGTCCAATAAGCCTATTATAAGTTTATTAACTTGTATTAATCCATTTTATACTTGTATTATCAGTATTTACACTTTACATGTTGGGCCTAAATGGGTTAAGCCCAATAAATAAGTTTATAAGTGTTTTAACCCATTTTGTTGTATTATTAGTCCAATAACGTTAACTTAGCCCGTTAATGTACGTATGTTATATAGTTCGGGTTTTATCGGTTTTTACTTGTTATATATGTTTATATATCAGTATATGAGTTTATAAAAGTTTACATTAGACGGGTCCAACCGTCTAAGTTTTATTTCACAAAAACGTTAATTTTATGGTAATAGCCGAAAAAGTCGTAAAAATCATGTTTATAGTTTTATAACTTATAAAACTTATCAAACTACCATTTTTATAAAATGTCCATTTATTTATCCTTACACATATTTATATAAATGTATTATATAAGTTAGTGGGTTTTAATTCATATTTTATACTATTTTTATTTGAGTGCTTATATAATACTATTATACTTTAACTTCCAAAATCTGATTTTTATTTTCATGTTCACCAAAACTGCCATATCTAGAGTTCTATATGGAGATAGAAGCTCAAATTTTTATCACATAAACTACATGATATGTGATCCATTTAAGTCTTCTATAACTACTGTTTAATCAACCTCAAATATTTTCTAAAAATCGTCCAAAACAGTGAACTCAGATTTGTACCTTAAACTTGTTTTGATCATATCTCACTCATTACAATGATTCCATTGCATGGCCAACTCTCACATGTGTACAAGACATATTACTTACTGTATATCCATTAATATATGCCATTTTATCAGTTCATGACATGGTTCTTTACTGTTTTATACAGCCATCATTTTTAAGCAAGATTTTAGCCTTGTTTCTTATAGTTTTTCATCTTTTTAATCATATTTATCAACACCAAATCCCCACACAATATTAATATCATCATATAATCATCATATACATATACAATAGGAAATAAAATACATGGTTACATAATCAAAATAACAAGAGGATGGGAAGAACTATCTTTATACCACCATGATGATGTAGGTTGTGATCAAAACATGGATTTTGATGGAGAAACTTGTGATAAACCAAGACCATCTTCAAGACCATCATTCTTCAAGAACTCCTTGTGGAATATCAGCCCCAAGACACCAACAAAACTTCTCCTTGGATGTTAAAACTTGCACCAATCTTCATCTCTTTTGAAGGAGATTAACATATGTAAGTTATAACAATAGTTTGTGGTTAAATTTAGATCAAATGGGGTGTTTTGTGTGAGAGTCCCACGAAATCATAGGGAGAGGAAGAGAGAAAATGAGTTGTTTTGCATGGAGGAAATGAATGGAAATGGTAATGGCTAGTGGTTTTGGTGGAAAGTATGCTTACTTTGTAAGCTTGGGACAAGTGTAAGTAACTAAGTTACTTATAACTTGACACCTCTTTGGTGTTGGTAGCTTGCACTTGCCTTCCATATAGTGGGGTGGGGCAAGTGTAAACTTGTCTCATCCCACTAATTTACGGGTATTCCTTGATTCTAGTTTCCTCGATTTGCGTGCCCTCGGGTCGTTTTACGAAAATCGTTTTTATAAATTATGAATCAACGTCACAAAACGAATCCAATAAAAATTGTCTCATCAAAAACGGAGTTCAAAAACGTAAATACGTAATCCTAGGGTTTCCGGTTTAGTCGTAAAGGACGTTAAATTAAAATCGTAAGTCCTAATCTCTTCTCGTAAATTTGTGAGTTTATGAACCAACTCAAATTTAAAACTCCAAAATAATATTCATGGACAAATTTATTTTCTGAAATGTCGGATTGTCACCAAAGACGGTGTATGTAAACGTAAGCACGTAACGTAGAATCCTCCGGTTTAGACGTAGTCGACGCTACTTCAAGACGTAAATCCAAATTACTTCCCAAAAATAAGTGAGTTCATATTGTAACATTAAAATAATGTTTTCAAATAAATATCGAGAATAAAAATATCAACCATAAATTGACGGATTGTCACAGCATTTACCCCTAAACAGGATCTTTGTCCTCAAAGATCATCTTACCTTACTACTCGCTTCTTATAGAGTTAAAGCCATGTGGGTATTTCTTCCACATTCGGTCTTTTCTCACAAGTGTAATCCATTACAATACGCGAGTTTCATCAAACATAACTACGGGAATAAGATCAGGCTAAATGTTGACTTACTTTCTCTATCCATGATGTTCACGGGTTTCTGATGAATGCAACTTTTTGCCGATCTAAGCTTCACTAAGGAATAGTCAGATTTTCACCTGATAGGCATTTTATCAAGTTTGATATACGATACCTGATTGGGGTAAATTACACCTCTTGTTTAGGAAAACAAAAGAGCGTAAATGAGCGGTAAGTATCGAGTGATGATTTAGGAAAAATCAACACTAATGACCCTTAAGGTATGGAAGTTCGTTTCCCAAGGAGGTATATGTGTTGTGAAAAACTTGTAAAAGTTTGTGATTAATGATTGGTTTAGAAGGGGATTAGAAGAGAAGATGACGAAGACGTAAAAATAAAAATTAACACAAAATCACTACTAGAAAGTTAAAACGTAGAACCTTAAAAATCACAAAAATAAAAATAAATTCTAAAAATTACCAAAAATTCACCAAAAATCAAAAATAATAAACTAAGAGTTTACCAATGATCAAAACTTTTTCAAACCTTTTAAATAATTAAATATTCAATTTTTAAATGCTAATTAAAGCCCTAAAAATCAAATAAATTATCAAAAAGCCCAAATAAAGATTTTTCAATTGGTAAACCTCTAAAATGACCTAAAAAGATTAAAAACTATTTTTAGAAAATTTTAAACTAATAAAAACTATTTAAAATGATTTAAAAACTATTAAAACTTAAAATAATTATAAAAATTAATCTAAAAGAGATAAAATTATTCTAAAAGTTGCTAAATTCCTATTTTAATGTAATTAACCTAAGAAAAATGTAAAAAGTTGGAAAATGTGAAATTTTAAAAATAATAATAAAATAATAATAAAATAATATTAAAAATCCAAAAATTATAAAAAATTCTAAAAACTTGCAAACTAGTTTATTTTAACCTAAATAATCAGAAAATCAAAGTGAAATTACCAAAATACCCCTAATGGGCCCTCAAATGGGCCAAATCCAAAATCAGTCAACACAAATGGGCTTTTGGGCCCAAAAAGTCAAACTTGGCCCAATTGACTTGGAAAAGCCCTATCTGACTTAAAATTCAATTCTAAGAACAAAACTCTAAAGGCCCAAAAGCCGAAAATGAGCTTATCACAGCTTATTGAACACAAAGCTTATTCTTATTGGGCTTTTCAGCCCATTAAGCCATAAGCTAATGCCATAAGCTCTAATTTGACACACAACCTTCTTTTGGGATGCTTATGAGATCTGTAAAAAGAATTTTTGAAAAAGCTTACTCAATAAGCCAGAAAATGGAAAAGCTAACATCCACAAAACGACAAAATAGTCGTTTTTGAGAAATAATGCACCTCAGGACTTGATTCAACTTGCAAAAGCTTTCAAATGGACTCAATAAGAAAAATCAATCAACAAAAATCCAATAAGCACAACCAATAAGCCAGAATAAGCACAAATGAACTTATGAAAAAGTCAAATGAGTTGGTTTTCTAGTCAAACCTTAAAGTCAACCACCCAAATGCTCCAGTATGAACAAATGGGTCAAAATATGAGCACCTATTACAAAAACAAAGTTGTTGCAGGTTGGAATAAGCTATTATGGCTTATTAATAAGCTGTCACCAAATTTACACTATCAGTGGTAACTAGCAGGGGAAAGGAGTTCCCACTGCTTTGACTATTTGACCAAGCTTATATGAGAGTTCTGATTTGATTCAATTGGAAACAAGGGCACCCTTGTGATCAGTGAATCACAAGGAGTCAATAGCAACAATAAAATCACAAATTGGTCCACACAATAAGCCACAATAAGCCAAACAATCACCATATATGCACCAGATAGGGAAATAAGCAGTTAAGCACTTAATAAGCAGATTTAACCACAATAAGCCAACCAAACTTGACAAGATGCATACACAAGCTATATAAACTAAGAACAAACACAAAGCAACAAGAATCAAACACTGAATCAAAGTAATCAACAAGATCAAAGCACAAAATGTTTCTGATGAACCAAGAACAATATGCAGATAAGCTTTGCTGATATACTTGACACTTGATCCAATTTCAAGCCTCAAATCCTTCTTCCCTGGTGTGATTAACTATGATTTAGCACTTGTTAACCCTAGCCTAAGCCTAGATCTAGGTGTCCTCAAAATCCTAGCCAATTTTACCAAGTTTTAAAGATTTTATAGCCAAATCAAGAATCTATGTGATCAAACCCTCAAAACCTGCAAACAGATGAACAATAGCACCTAAATAACAGATACCAACTCTTGCAAACAACAGACAAGCACTTAACAAGCCATAATCCAAACTTATACAGTAATCCCAAACACTCCTTAATCAGTCACTTATCAAAGAAACTTGTGATTTCTTCTAATAACCTACTGATTTTGATGATCAAAAACACTTACTAGGCAGTAACTAACACAATCAAACACATAAATCACCAGCACAAACACAAATACTAAAAATCAAAGCACAAAATCCAAAACAGTCATAAACATGAAATTTTTAGGGGAATCTTAACAAGAGCTTATACCTGCATTCCACAACATCCTAGGAAGGCCAGCAATGCTCCTTGGACCTTGTTCAACAAATAGAACAAGACCAAGGTACTTCAAATAAGGAGATGCAAATTGCCTTGGTTGATGGTTCAAAGTAGAACCTCAAGGACTTGATATCTTCAACACAAGCAGCAAACAAACTCAACCAAAGGCTTAGAATCCTTCTCAGGCTTGGTGTCAACAAGCTTGAAAGAACTCAAGGCTTAAGGCTAAGGGTTAGTACACAAATAATAGCAAAAATCAGAAACAAGGACTTCATGGCTTTTGAACCTTGAAAACCTTTCAAACCTAGACGTGCCTTAACCACAAGGTTAAGGAAGGTCTAAACAATCAAATGGAACTCAGAATTAGGCTACTCAAACACCAAACTTTTAACTAAATCAAAAAGAGATTTCAAATTTCAGAAATTCAAATTTTATTTAACTTAAAAAGGAATTTCAAAGATTGATAGCCTAAAACTGGAACAAAGGGACTCTCACATGTTGAGGTCTCCTTTTATAGGCAAATGCCTGGCTAAACACTATTCACAAACCCTATAACTGAATTCCCTATTATGCCCTTGAGTCTTCTAGATCATTTGATGGAATGAGCTGTCCAAATGCATCCAAACCGTTTATAATAACTTTGGGGTGAAGCAAGTGATGTGGGCTGTTGATCTTGACACGTGGTAAGCTTTGGTGAGGAAGTTGTCACATGATGGTGAAACGGTTTTGGTGGTGGGGCCTCTTGGTGAGTGGGAGTGAGTGTTTTAAGGTTGGGATGAGATTATAGGCGTGTGAATCAAGTGTGGGAAAGGGTAATTTCATTTTACCCTTTGTTTGGTAAAAGTAAATTCTGGGTGGAAGAACATGAATAGTGCCACGTTTGATCCGATTTTAGTGGAGAAATTGTGTTTGGCGCGTGTTTGTTAAGTTTAAACTTATAAACTTGGCAGTTTTGGTCCTTTTTCTTTTTTTCTTTTGTCACTTGTAAGTAAACTTCTATCAACGCCCATTTCCTTTGTATCAACGTTTCACAACTTGTCATTTTTGGCACAAACTTTCCAAAAAGTGTTTCAAGGGTTATTTTTGACACTTTTGCATATTTCAAGGGCTGATCTTGGACATTCTTGACCTTCAAAGGTCTTCAATGTATCTTTGGCTTGATGAGGGACCATAATTGACAATTTGGAATTGTTGAGGGACTAATCTTGCCATTTCTTCAAAGTTGAGGGACCTTTTGTGTAATTTTAACAAACTTAAGGGACCAAACTTGTAATTATTAATATACAAGGGTTTTAAGTGTCATTTCTTCAATGAATGAGGATCAATCTTGTTTGTCTTCAAGTCTTCAAGGGTATTTGTTGAGAATTCCATGATTAGGGCCCGGTTCTTTGTACGGCTTTGTTTCTCGTGTCCGTTTTTCCTTGTAACTTGTGATCTTTTGTCTTTTTCACGATATCCATACCTAAAATACACAAGTAAACAAACACAAGAATATATATGGTATTTTATGACATTTTTATGCATTTAAAGCCCGAAAAGAACGATGAGATCATGTATAAATGCCATCTCATCACTCTCCCATACTAAGCCATTGCCGTGCCCTCACGCAATGCTAGAATAAAGTATCAAAGCATCACCAAAGTTCAATTTTATTAACCTTTATTGAAGAGTAAAAGACTTGCAACATACTACGAAGATGTGTAAAGACATAATGTATGATTTTCATCACGAAAAGTGACTTTTAGGGTCAAAGAATAGAAACAAGTAAATGTCCCTTAGAGTAAACTTCGTCATCCTTGATTGTCATACATTCATGCTAAGTGCAAAAACGAGATCATTGTTGGTACAAGTCACAATGCTAACACTACTCATACGTCCAAATTATGTAATACTTTTTCTCCCCGCAATCCTAGTTATTATAAAAGGAAATGGGTTACTAGCATTTTTTATCTATTTGTCATGATCACAAGTGATTCATATTGACTTATTTGAGTAGTTATTAGTCCGAAAGCAAAGTAGCACGATTTGATCAATAGTTAGCCGAAGGACAAAATCTTTTAAAACGGCTTCTCGTGTATCTCCTTAAGTTCATATCTTGGCATAACTCATTTCACGATTTGAGACCTTTCTCGGACCGATATTTGGCATGTACTTCATACTTCAAATCTTTGGAAGACGTTCTTGAAATTATGGTCTTCTCTTCATATATTTGGAATTTCTTCACTTGACGTTTTTGAGAGATTCTTCATATTGGACCACGACTTCATCATTTTTCTTCAATCTTTACTTTGGATTTTGATATACAACGATCCGCCTCCTTTTCGGACTTGGATATATTTATCCTCATACCTTGTTAGGATCTTTTTGGATAGACTTTCTCCATGATCTTTAGGGGAGTAATTGCTTCTCGTCGTGTGTCTCGATCCTTCATATTGATTTAGGAATAATGATACTTCACATCATCTTTGGATCTTTAGCAAAAATAGAGCTCCTCATGCCTTGTTAGGGCCTTTTTAGATAATCGCCAATCTTCGCGTCCCGCTTCAATTAGTTATGCCTTGGCTATGAACTCTATTCAACCCCGAGCAACTTTTAAACGATCTTGCGCTAGAGGCTAAGTAACCTTTCAAATCGTACGACCTTACTTATTGAAATTATGATTTATTCCTAATGCATTGATCTTATGGGAAGAAAAAGTCACAATTAAAAACATATGAGTTTTTGAAAGAACATTTTCATGTTCTACGTGTAGCATGATCACTTGTCTAACTCTATCATTTCTCGTTCTTCACTATATAAAGACCTCTAATGAAAGAGACTCGTGAATACTTAGCCATGCAAGTCAAAATTAAGCCAAATTTGGATTAGCTTTCATTAAGACTATATCAAACCAAAGTTTTGGGTTTTCAAGCCACCTATAGGATCTTGCACTTTCTTGGACTTTTTCAAGTTTAGAGAATGCGTTTTAAAGTTCCCTTGATAAGTGACTTTCTAGAATCAATTATAGGAACTTGCGAAAAGTTCTTGTTCTTAACCCGTATGAGTTAAGACTTTCGCGTTTTAAAGCTCCCTATATAAAAGTCTAGCAAAACTTGAATTGAGCGGGTTAAGGAATGTAAATGGCTCCAAATGCCCATCAAGTCGAAAATTATCTCTTATTCTACCCAACGGAAAATATACATTCGTGTCTTAAAAACACTTATGAAAAACTATGAAAAAATTTAAAATTTGGCCATTTTTAGCCTTATTAGCAAAACAAAACATTGAAAGTTGGAAAGCGTGAGGGCGTAGCAAAGCAAGTATCTATTCACCCCCCATACTAAAAGTAAACATTGTCCTCAATGTTTCGAGTCTAAAGGTGGAACACCCCCATACTAGAGACGAAGCGTCGAATGCTTAGGATCTAGCATGGAAAGGGTGATCAACAATATATCTAAAGCCGATTATTAAGTATGCTAAAAGATAATTGTTAGAACAATAAAGGATATGTCATGGATTCGTGAAAAACTTCTTCAAACGAACGATGGAGGCTTACGTAAACGAACACGAGAGTCTTCAATCGTAGATGATGATGATGATCTAGATAACACAATCACAAACAACCACGAGACAACGAGTTGAAAGGGTAAAAGTCCCCTTATTAGTGAATAGTAAGCATAAAGGATAAGCATGGGATCTCCCCCACGAGGCACCTCGTTTTTGATTACCGAGTCATGAGCTCGACTCGATCCCCTCGAAATGTGAACATTTAGGGAAAATCATGGTATGGTCAATTTTTAGTGGGGCTTACATGATAAACAAGGCCCAAAAATAATCGGTATAAAGGACTAAGTCCTTAAATGATGCAAAATACTGGGATCGAAGATGGCGTTCTCGTTTTCATTGGAAAAACATTTCAACGCCACTTCAACATGTGCCATAAACTCAAAGAGTTTGAAGAAAAGAGATGAGAAGTAGAAGGGTGGGACAATTGGTAAGACAAACTTTCGAGCTACTCGAGGTAGACTCGCACCAAGCAAATAGAAAGATTTTCCATTTATTGCATCGGTGGAAGACCGAGATTTCCCTTTACATGAAATTCCGGAATCAAATATCTCGTCCTCGATGGACAAGGATGAGGGAACATAAGGGGCTTCCCCCATACTAAGACCACACAAAGCATCGTCAAAAGGAGTAGACGAGCTTGTAGCACTCAAAACACGTGGTGATGACGGAGTTAGATTTGTAGAAAAATCAATTAAATCACATTTAAAATATTTTCCTTTTTTATCTTTTAAACTCTCCTTATGAAAACCCTTTTTGATTATGTCGAAAATATTTGGTGTTTCTAAGACGATGTTAGTCATACTAAAAATTCTCACATTTGTAAACCGTTTTGGTTTTGGTGGTGGCAAGTTCTCAAAACGTTTATCGACGAAGAAAACCTCCCCATCGGGGTCTACATATTCATCATCCGAAGGATCTTCCGTAGAAACCGGCAACTTATCAACACTTTTCAAGAATGAATGTTCGAGGTTAGGCGAAGGATTTTTTGATTCAAGTATTGACGGTTTCTTCTTTGTAGGCTTTACACTCATAACCTCCACCGGCGGAGGAAATGGTAAATTGTTTTTGGCGACATTTCCTAAAACTCTTGGTGAAAATTCTTTGCAAACGACATTGGTTGAATCACCATGGTTTAAAGTTGCAATAGAATAGACATGAGAAAGATTGGAGTTTTGTGTTGCATTGATGACAAGTTCTTCCTCATTGAAACGAAGGGTGATTTTTCGAGCATGAACATCGATAAGTTCTCTTGATGTATCCAAAAATGAACGACCCAAAATGAGAGGAACTTTTCGATCGATAGGAATGTCTACAACGATAAAGTCAACAGGATAGTAAAACTTTCCGACTTTAACGAAAACGTCCTCGGCTACTCCACATGCTAAAATCGTAGAATGATCGGCCATCTCGATAGACATGTTCAAAGGAGTAAGAGCCGGAAGTGAAAGTGATTTGAAAATCTCAAGAGGCATTAAATTAATACTAGCATCAAGATCGACCAAGGCGTAGCATTCCTCCATATCTTGAATTGCACACGGAATCAAAAATTTACCGGGATCACCGACTTTTTGTGGTATGCGGCTAAGAAAAACCGATGAACAACTAGACGATTGTTGTAACTTCTCTTTGTTGTTTAGCATACTTTTGAAGTTTGCGGCGAATCGAGGCATCATGATAAGAGCGTCGGCAAAACTTATGTTAAAATGCATATCACGAAACATTTTCATAAATAGCTCAAATTGATAATTGTTCCGTTCTTGTGCTTTCTCTTTGTTTCGTCTCGAAGGGTAGGGTAAAGGTGGTGTAGGTTGGTCATTAGGCAACGGCCTTGGAAACTCGGGTTCCACAATTGGTATTGGTTCAACCGTAGGTGTGGTATGAGCGGTACTTCGTGGGATTGTAATGTGCTCTTTTTCGACCATCACCTCGGGTTCTTTCTCGATTTCCTTCTCCGTAGAAGTACTTGGACGAGAGATTGGTTCCTTGAAAGTTTTACCACTTCGTGTAGTAATAACCTTCATTTCTCCCCTCGGGTTGTTAATGGTATCACTATGAAGACCACCCGAGGAAGAGGGTTTACACATGATTGCTTCAAACATTTTAGCCATTCGATCTTCAAATTTTGATTGCCTAGCATCCGCTTTTAATAACTCTTGCTTAATCTCATGTTGTCCTAATTCCATCTTTTGTTGATTTTGTTGTAGACGTTGGACATTTCCTTCCATTTTGTTTGCATGAGTTTTGAGTTCATTAGAAATGTTCATTTTTTAGCTCGTTTTTCAACTCGGATCTTAAGCTAATCATTTCACGTTGCATGTTATCAAATTTAGCATCATTTGCTTTTGCATAATCCAAAAATTCTCCTTGCAAATTTTTAGTGTGAGCATTTTGAAAACCTTGTGTAGTGTTTTGAAAATCACGGTTTTGGTTTTGATTAGAAATTTGTCCATTCCCACTTTGATAATTCCCTTTGTTATAATTGCGTGAATTGCCTTGGTAATTACCTTGGTTGTTGTTTCGATAATTGTTAACATTTTGATTTGGTGGAGCTTGATTTGGGCGGGAACCTTGGCCATTTTGGTTGTAAGTTCCCGTTGCTACATAAGCACTCGAAGTGTTACCATCCGCGGTAATGCACTCGGAAAGATCATGAGCTCCTCCACAAGATAAACAACTCTTAGCAACCGCTTTAACCAAAGCGGAATTGGAAGCTTCTTGAGCCTTCCAATGGGACATTAGATTAGCAAATCTATCAAAAAACCGATTTTCCTCATTAGCTTCATCATGTAAGGCATTAATGCTACGAGACGATTGTGACGAAGATGACTAATTCATATTGGCAACACTCGGTGTGTTACGAGGGTTATAAACCTTAGATCTATTTTCAATGATTTGTAAAGCCTCATTTGTCGTCTTGCACAAAAATTACCACCCGCGGCGGCATTCAAATAATATCGTTCATGATCATTAAGCCCATTATAAAAAGTATCCACTTGATGTAATTCCGTAAAATCATGGTGTGGACATTCATGTAACATTTCTTTAAAGCGTTCCCATGCCATTGAAAAACTTTCATTATTTCTTTGCACAAATCGTGAAATCTCATTTTTCAAGTGTGTTGTTTTAGATGGTGGAAAAAACTTGTTCACAAACTTAGAAACGAGATCGGCCCATGTCAAAATCGAATTTGGCGGTTCTTTCTCGAGCCAAATTTTTGCGGGTCCATCCAACGAGTATGGAAACAACATCATCTTAATGGCGTCATGTGGAACATCCTTAAATTTGCTAGTGGCGGTGAGACGGTTAAAATTCCTAATGTGGTAATGCGGGTTGTCTTTCTCGTGACCTCTAAACTTATTTGCTTGCAAGATCGACATTAAACCCGTCTTAATCTCAAAATTCTCCGCAAGGATGGCGGGAATCACAATAGCCTCTCCAAAACCCTCGGTGGGTGCTTGTAGCAACTCCATCATAGTACGATTAGCCATGACGACTTCTTGTTCTACAATAGGTTCAACAATTGGAGGTTCTTCTTCAACAATCAACGTCTCTTGATTGGCTTGCTTTTGAAGTCGTTTACGAGCTCGTTTTGCTTGATTACGAGTGATCATAAACTTCACGAAGAATGGGAGGTGACAAAGAAGATTCTTTTTGGGTGTTTTGTGAATTTTCAATTTTTTTTTGTGTTTTTGATGATATTTAATTTTTTTTGGATTTTGGTTTATCTTTGTAGACAACAATCTACAAAATCTCTCCTCGAATCAAACTCTTGATTAAAGAAGCCTCAAAGGAATGAAAACAATCACGTGGAGTGAACGCCTTCGAATGACTTTAGAACTTTGGTGAAAACCAAATTGTTCAAGAGGTTTTAATCACAAAGAAACCAAGCAAATATATTATACGTAATAATACTTTGGGCGGCAAAACCCTCGATTAGCCTTCAACCTCAAAATACTCACAAGCAAGCGGGGAAACGAGGCGGCGCCAAGCACTTAAGAGCCTTTTTCCTTAGGGTATATTTTATAATACCCGCCTTATACCCACCTTATAGTTTGTATCTTTCAAAATCGAGCTTCACGAAAGTATTTATCTATTTTTGCCTTTTTCTTTTTGATTGAGATTCGAATACAATAATTGAGTGATGAAATCCCAATTAAGGTTGTGTTTTCACACTTTTGGAGATATTGTGAATTTATTGTGATACTTAGTACAATATATTAATAATATTTGTACAAGAAAAACCAAGAAAACCGATAATACGTATTAGTAGAGTTCTACTAATCCAAATACTATTTATGGTTAATATTAAAAACAACAATGCAAATTAATCACGACACACCTCCTCGGCAGCGGCGCCAAAATGATTGGGGTAAATTACACCTCTTGTTTAGGAAAACAAAAGAGCGTAAATGAGCGGTAAGTATCGAGTGATGATTTAGGAAAAATCAACACTAATGACCCTTAAGGTATGGAAGTTCGTTTCCCAAGGAGGTATATGTGTTGTGAAAAACTTGTAAAAGTTTGTGATTAATGATTGGTTTAGAAGGGGATTAGAAGAGAAGATGACGAAGACGTAAAAATAAAAATTAACCCCAAAATCACTACTAGAAAGTTAAAACGTAGAACCTTAAAAATCACAAAAATAAAAATAAATTCTAAAAATTACCAAAAATTCACCAAAAATCAAAAATAATAAACTAAGAGTTTACCAATGATCAAAAATTTTTCAAACCTTTTAAATAATTAAATATTCAATTTTTAAATGCTAATTAAAGCCCTAAAAATCAAATAAATTATCAAAAAGCCCAGATAAATATTTTTCAATTGGTAAACCTCTAAAATGACCTAAAAAGATTAAAAACTATTTTTAGAAATTTTTAAACTAATAAAAACTATTTAAAATGATTTAAAAACTATTAAAACTTAAAATAATTATAAAAACTAATCTAAAAGAGATAAAATTATTCTAAAAGTTGCTAAATTCCTATTTTAATGTAATTAACCTAAGAAAAATGTAAAAAGTTGGAAAATGTGATATTTAAAAACAATAATAAAATAATAATAAAATAATATTAAAAATCCAAAAATTATAAAAAATTCTAAAAACTTGCAAACTAGTTTATTTTAACTTAAATAATCAGAAAATCAAAGTGAAGTTACCAAAATACCCCTAATGGGCCCTCAAATAGGCCAAATCCAAAATCAGTCAACACAAATGGGCTTTTGGGCCCAAAAAGTCAAACTTGGCCCAATTGACTTGGAAAATCCCTATCTGACTTAAAATTCAATTCTAAGAACAAAAATCTAAAGGCCCAAAAGCTGAAAATGAGCTTATCACAGCTTATTGAACACAAAGCTTATTCTTATTGGGCTTTTCAGCCCATTAAGCCATAAGCTAATGCCATAAGCTCTAATTTGACACACAACCTTCTTTTGGGATGCTTATGAGATCTGTAAAAAGAATTTTTGAAAAAGCTTACTCAATAAGCCAGAAAATGGAAAAGCAAAAATCTACAAAACGACAAAATAGTCGTTTTTGAGAAATAATGCACCTCAGGACTTGATTCAACTTGCAAAAGCTTTCAAATGGAATCAATAAGCAAAATCAATCAACAAAAATCCAATAAGCACAACCAATAAGCCAGAATAATCACAAATGAACTTATGGAAAAGTCAAATGAGTTGGTTTTCTAGTCAAACCTTAAAGTCAACCACCCAAATGCTCCAGTATGAACAAATGGGTCAAAATATGAGCACCTATTACAAAAACAAAGTTGTTGCAGGTTGGAATAAGCTATTATGGCTTATTAATAAGCTGACACCAAATTTACACTATCAGTGGTAACTAGCAGGGGAAAGGAGTTCCCACTGCTTTGACTATTTGACCAAGCTTATATGAGAGTTCTGGTTTGATTCAATTGGAAACAAGGGCACCCTTGTGATCAGTGAATCACAAGGAGTCAATAGCAACAATAAAATCACAAATTGGTCCACACAATAAGCCACAATAAGCCAAACAGTCACCAGATATGCACTAGATAGGGAAATAAGCAGTTAAGCACTTAATAAGCAGATTTAACCACAATAAGCCAACCAAACTTGACAAGATGCATACACAAGCTATATAAACTAAGAACAAACACAAAGAAACAAGAATCAAACACTGAATCAAAGTAATCAACAAGATCAAAGCACAAAATGTTTCTGATGAACCAAGAACAATATGCAGACAAGTTTTGCTAATATACTTGACACTTGATACAATTTCAAGCCTCAAATCCTTCTTCCCTGGTGTGATTAACTATGATTTAGCACTTGTTAACCCTAGCCTAAGCCTAGATCTAGGTGTCCTCAAAATCTTAGCCAATTTTACCTAGTTTTAAAGATTTTATAGCCAAATCAATAATCTATGTGATCAAACCCTCAAAACCTGCAAACAGATGAACAATAGCACCTAAATAACAGATACCAACTCTTGCAAACAACACACAAGCACTTAACAAGCCACAATCCAAACTTATGCAGTAATCCCAAACACTCCTTAATCAGTCACTTATCAAAGAAACTTGTGATTTCTTCTAATAACCTACTGATTTTGATGATCAAAAACACTTACTAGGCAGTAACTAACACAATCAAACACATAAATCACCGGCACAAACACAAATACTCAAAATCAAAGCACAAAATCCAAAACAGTCATAAACATGAAATTTTTAGGGGAATCTTAACAAGAGCTTATACCTGCCTTCCACAACATCCTAGGAAGGCCAGCAATGCTCCTTGGACCTTATTCAACAACTAGAACAAGACCAAGGTACTTCAAATAAGGAGATGCAAATTGCCTTGGTTGATGGTTCAAAGTAGAACCTCAAGGACTTGATATCTTCAACACAAGCAGCAAACAAACTCAACCAAAGGCTTAGAATCCTTCTCAGGCTTGGTGTCAACAAGCTTGAAAGAACTCAAGGCTTAAGGCTAAGGGTTAGTACACAAATAATAGAAAAATTCAGAAACAAGGACTTCAAGGCTTTTGAACCTTGAAAACCTTTCAAACCTAGACGTGCCTTAACCACAAGGTTAAGGAAGGTCTAAACAATCAAATGGAACTCAGAATTAGGCTACTCAAACACCAAACTTTTAACTAAATCAAAAAGAGATTTCAAATTTCAGAAATTCAAATTTTATTTAACTTAAAAAGGAATTACAAAGATTGATAGCCTAAAACTGGAACAAAGGGACTCTCACATGTTGAGGTCTCCTTTTATAGGCAAATGCCTGGCTAAACACTATTCACAAACCCTAAAACTGAATTCCCTATTATGCCCTTGAGTCTTCTAGATCATTTGATGGAATGAGCTGTCCAAATGCATCCAAACCGTTTATAATAGCTTTGGGGTGAAGCAAGTGATGTGGGCTGTTGATCTTGACACGTGGCAAGCTTTGGTGAGGAAGTTGTCACATGATGGTGAAACGGTTTTGGTGGTGGGGCCTCTTGGTGAGTGGGAGTGAGTGTTTTAAGGTAGGGATGAGATTATAGGCGTGTGAATCAAGTGTGGGAAAGGGTAATTTCATTTTACCCTTTGTTTGGTAAAAGTAAATTCTGGGTGGAAGAACATGAATAGTGCCACGTTTGATCCGATTTTAGTGGAGAAATTGTGTTGGCGCGTGTTAAGTTTAAACTTATAAACTTGGCAGTTTTGGTCCTTTTTCTTCTTTTCTTTTGTCACTTGTAAGTAAACTTCTATCAACGCCCATTTCCTTTGTATCAACGTTTCACAACTTGTCATTTTTGGCACAAACTTTCCAAAAAGTGTTTCAAGGGTTATTTTTGACACTTTTGCATATTTCAAGGGCTGATCTTGGACATTCTTGATCTTCAAAGGTCTTAAATGTATCTTTGGCTTGATGATGGACCATAATTGACAATTTGGAATTGTTGAGGGACTAATCTTGCCATTTCTTCAAAGTTGAGGGACCTTTTGTGTAATTTTGACAAACTTAAGGGACCAAACTTGTAATTATTAATATACAAGGGTTTTAAGTGTCATTTATTAAATGAATGAGGATCAATCTTGTTTGTCTTCAAGTCTTCAAGGGTATTTGTTGAGAATTCCATGATTAGGGCCCGGTTCTTTGTACGGCTTTGTTTCTCGTGTCCGTTTTTCCTTGTAACTTGTGATCTTTTGTCTTTTTCACGATATCCATACCTAAAATACACAAGTAAACAAACACAAGCATATATATGATATTTTATGACATTTTTATGCATTTAAAGCCCGAAAAGAACGATGAGATCATGTATAAATGCCATCTCATCAATACCTAATTCACGCAGCTCTTGAAGTCCTAGGATAGATCCAGCTTATATGCCTTTCAAACCAATATTTTACATAATCTCAATGGTCCCATACAACGGGGACTTATATCCCATGATTTGTCAGATCATTAATTCATTTCTACAAGGTTAAAAATTGTGGCATAACTTCGCTACCCATCTGGCACTTCAAGATCTACATTTCATATTCACATAACCTCTTGCCCACTATCGGCAGTCAATAATCAGATCCTAATTTCAACAATCATTTCATATCTCGCGGGTCGGGTATTTTGTAAGGTTAGGTTCGCCATCATAGGAAACCTTAAACCTAAAAGACATGTCCAACTCACAATGGGTGTATGTCGGGTGTCTTTATCTCAACTCCTACTTACAGATGCTCTAATATTTAGATCCTAACCAGATTCGACTCAATCCTAATACGATGATTATCAATGGTAATCCTTCCAAAGGAAAGCGATTTTACAGTCTATCACCAAAGGTCAATCATACAAACATAGAACAACACTTTTAGTATTTTGTATCGTTACTTTACCTCGTCCCTTTGATTTGGGGTGGTAAACAGTACTCTCATCAAGGTTCGTTCCCAATGACTTCTGAGCAAATCTTTAGAAATTCGATGCGAAGCGAGGATCTTGATATAGATGTTCGATACAGGCACAGTATGTTTACATAACTCTTTTGCATTTATCATTAACGGGAATGATATTAGCAGATTTGGTCAGTCTGTCGACGATGACCCAAATTGAATCAAATTCAGATGATGACCTTTGTAATAGCTAGACGTTTACTAATGTATGAGGCGATGTTTGCCTTCATAATTTGCCATTAGTACAACTTCTTCAGACAAATATACTTTTAAAAAAAATGACATACATATAATACTTATACTTACAAGATTTCCAATTTAACTACATCTCACAATCTTCCATATTTAGGCAACCATAAACGGCCCTTTAAAACATTTAACGCTATCGGCTTCTCAGTTCTAATGGTTCACATTAGCCGCGAACCACTTTTTATTATTTATATTATCCTTTTTACAAACATCGTTTATTTTTATATTGTTCGGCAATTTATTTTGCACCTTCATTACTAAGGAACATGTCCTAATTGATTCTTTATCTTTTATATATTATGTGTCAGTATCTACATTTACTTTCTCCTGATGAAATAAATCTCATAACCGTATTTATTCAAAATTCTTTCTTCATATCTTCTATGTTTCAGTTTCGTCTCATCTATCATTTTTATCAGTTTTTCTCAATCCGGCGTTTAAAGCGTCGATAATTATTATAATTAATTAAATAATAATTATTAAATTTTTATGAAACGTAAACGTAAAAATTTTAAATTTCTTAGTTCGACCAATTATATAAAATGTTTCAAAATAAATTTGAATTTAGTTAACACAATTTTTGTTGATTTATTGAAAATAATTAATAAGATTTGTAAATGTTCGAAAAATCTTTGGCTATACTTTGGTCAAAATTTTCTTAGTTGAAAAGAAAAAATTGTCGTTTCAAATTTTAAGTCATGGTTTATATAGTTTCCTCAATTCTTCTTAAGTTGTCTAGAAGTATACACAAACATTTACCCCTAAACAGAAGTTTAGTTAAATGGTTTGTGTATAAGGGAATAATCCCTAAAAATCCTTTGTTAAAACATTTGTCAAAATATATTTGCACTTTCTTTTTAGTATAACCCAAAGTTTTAAATGACTTCTAATTTTTTAAGAGTCAGTATAGATTCCATTATCTTTTTAATCACATAGTCCAATAATGTAAAGGTTTAAGTCTTTAATCTCATGTTAATTATTCAAGGTACATGTTTTTATTGTTCGGCCAATTCAGGGCAATCTATAAATAATTACTAACTCCTTTTTATACTTATAAACAAACAAATGGTCCTTAATGATCACCAGCATGAATTTATCAAATTACAGCCTACACACATGATTCACAAATTTTATGAATGCTACATGTGCATTAGTCAATCCAAATGACATCACGTGAAACTCATAATGTCCATTACAAGTACCGGATCTAGTGATTGGAATAGATAATCTTTTTCACGGACGCGAAGTTGATGATAACCATGCCGTGGATCAAATTGCTAGAACCTTGTAAATGATCGAACAAATCTTCCATTTTGAGTTATGGATATCGTTTTCGATTGTCAATTTACTCAGTTCACAGTAATCTATAAATATAAGGAATGATAACACCATAGCTCTTCATGATGACGAGCTCGGTAGAATAAAATCTTTCTCCGACAACTCTCTCAGTTGTATGGTAATTCCTTTAATTCAGATGGTGCTGACATACAGTGCACAAGCCACAGGTGCAGCACCGGGAATAGTATCAATACCAAATTCAATCTTGCCTTAATGGCGAAAGTCTAGGTAATTCATCAACAAATACTTACTAAAGTTTCAGATAACATAAACATCTTTAAATAAATTCATATTAGGTTCTTTCTAGATTATAATATCTATGACTAATTCATAATCATTCACAATATAATTTCAAGTCATCCATCAATAATTATTTAGATCACTTTTGATAATCAACATCTTATCATTTAGGGAAATTCTATTCGAGTTCCCATCAATTAAGACAATGTCGTCATGTCATAATCAATCAATCCATTCTACTGGCATTACTAACTTTCCAGTTTTATTGTCGTCGATAAGATGTGAACTTCTCAAAAGACTAATAATAACTCATAATCCTTCACAAATTCAGGGATATCTGGAGACACAACTACTATTAAAAGAGTAAGGTCAACGCATAATCTATGCGAGAGAATTTCAAATCAGATACAGACGAAAACATTTAACGAATATGAATATATCCCATGTTTTCATAATTTGAGTACGCATTCGAAAGCTCCTCGGATCGTTACCCAGGTCATTCAAATGAAATCAAATCAAAAGAAATGATAGGAACGTCGATACATCCAGTCGGGTATCAACACTCGGTAATCAGATACTTTTCCTAAGAATCTCACTACGGGAGAATTGGACAAGAAAGAATTGTCAATTGTCAAATAAGACAATTTCCACAGATGAGTAAATTCGACTCAGAAGAATAGATGCTACAGGCACATATGTAGGTGTCCCTAACACTATGTCCTTATTTATCACTTCTTGCAGATCTCATAAATTTTAATCTTTCACAACTTCAAAGAAAATGTAGTGTTTATTCATTAGTTTTATGGTGACTACTAATCAGCCTTGCATGGCCAAATTGTATGTAGGCGCGCAACTATATATAATTTCAATATTAACGATGCAATACTCAGTTCGTCAAAATTTTATCATCATGTTTATAATAAAATATTTTCATGCTTAATTCTTAAATAAGAATCAAGAATAAATTTACAAAGATTTTCTTTATCATGAAACAATTAAGTTTTCCAAGGTGTTTCATAAACAACTTCATTCGATAAGGATTACTTATAAATCTCATTTTGAATAATCCTTTTAGTGATGAGAATTCAATTTTTCTCAAGGGATACTGTTTTATCTTATAAAAACAATGAGTGATCTGGAAAAGAGTGATGAAGAGTGGTTCACCAAGAACTAACTACAATATATCAGGAAATGAGCTTAGCTAAATAATCATGAGGTTCATGATCTCAATGGCACTCAAAAGAAATCCACAACGTAACTCAATTCAAGATGAGTACTTGTTCAATGGTTGCATCACTAATTCAATCATTAGGATGAAGCAATAAAAGATAGATTAGATCGATACATGTAGGATTTAGCAATCAAAGGTAGTCTTTATCGAACTATGTCATACAATTCTCAGAACTCATCCTACCAACTGATATCTCAGTTAAGTTAGGGATTGATTGTAGTAAAATACACCCTTTTAGGAAAAGAGCGTAAATAGCGGTAAGTATTGAATACACGTTTAGGGGAAAAATCAACACTAATGACCCTTAATGGAGAGAAAGTTCGTTTCCCAAGGAGGTATATGTGTGTGAATTAACTTGTAATTATTTGAGATTAATATTAAGAGGATGGGGATGAGAGGATGAAAAGACGGTTACGTTAAAATTACACTATGACGTAAAAGACGTAAACGTAAAGTCGTGAAAAACTACCTAAATTAAAAATGATACTAAAGCCAAAAACAAAATAAATAAAAGATTAAAAAGGCTAAAAAGAAGTCTAAAATAATATAAATAAAGATAAAAATCCAACAAAGATATTTTAAAACCTTTTATTAATTAAATATTTAATTTTAAATGCTAATTAAAGCCCTAAAATTAAATACAACTAATAAAAATGTCTAAAATATGATTTTATTGAATAATTACTTAACTTATATTATTAGAAGACTAAAAAGTAATTTTCTAAAAATTAAAAGCTATTAAAACTATTTTTAAAACACTAAAAATGATTTAAAATGATTAAAAACTAATTAAACTTAAAATAATTATAAAAATAAATCTAAAAGCTATAAAATTATTCTAAAAATGGGAAAAGTCTTAATTTATGCTAAAGAACCTAAGAAAAATGAAAAAGAAATAAAAATAAAACTTTTAATTTTTAATAATAAAATAATATTAAAATAATAGGAAAAAAAAGTTTATAAAATTAATTCTAAAAAATTTCTAAAATCTTAAAATAATCTAACTAAGAGAAAAATACAAATTAAAGTTCCTAAACCCTTTTTTATAATTTTATAAAAATTATTAAAGTTTATAAAAAACCTTAAAATAATATAAAATTAAAAATTAAAGTTTATAAAACCAAAACTAGATGTAAACCTCAAAAATATTATTTAAAAACTAAAAATTATTTTTCCTAAATATTAAAACACTTTTAACTATTTTTTAATCAATTTCTAAAAAACGGCTAAAGAAAAATACATAGAAAATAAACAAATAATGTGAAAAATATGAAACTAGGCTAGAAAAGTCTTAAACCCTAATATAATCCTAAGAAAAATAAAAAGAGACGAAAACGCTTAATGAATAAGCAGGAAAAAATGGAAATAAGCTACGGCTTTATTTATTAAGCTAGGAAGAAAAACAGGTTAAATAGAGTTTGAAATCAAACTCTAACGTAAAAAGTCATCTAGATCAACGGTAAGCACATTACTCCTCCTTCGAGAGGTCGCGTGTTCGAGTCCGTTGCGGGTGAACTTTTTGCTATTTTTTTTTCTTTTTTATTATTTTTTTTTATTTTTACAATCCAAACTGACACCCTTTTAACCTTTTAAACTCAATCCAATTTCACTTTTTATGAAGATTAAGCTAGGATGAATTCCAAAAATGTGGCCAGAACAATATTGCAAGAACACAAGCTACACTTGTTTCTTAACAAGTGATATAGCCAAGAGGGGCTTGGCTGTGGGCTTATTTGGAGTTGATTTGTGGAACAAGAGGGCACCCTTGTGCTCTTTGAAGCACAAGGAGTCAAAAACAAGTATAAATCAAGCAGTTAACAAACACTTAGCACACAAAATCAAACCAAAAAGCCCATAGGGGGCAAATGACAGTTGCTGAGGTCCTAGTGCAGGTCTGGTGGACTTATGAGCTTATAGCTTGGACAATATCAACTTTCAACTCCCCAAATTTGGCACACAACCTTACCAACTATCATACAAGCAAACTCAATCCCTAATATCCCTCAACACTTAACAGATTCCAAGAGATCAAGCACAATTTTACCTAAATTTGAGCAGAAAATGAACAAGTAGGATTTTAGCTATGATTTTCACTTTTTTTTTTCACACAATTACTCTCAAACTATCACCAAACCAAGCACACAACTATCAAACAACCTAAACAGCCTTAATGACTCTTTCTAACCCGTTTTTACTTCTCAAATCTTACAAGTTTTCTCCCTAAAACTTAAATCCAAACACCCTTTTAAACTTGTTGAAGACGATTTTAACAAAACAACTCACTTAAAAACTTGCTCAAATTGATCCTACTAGCATCTAGCATGCATATAAACACAAAAGAGCTCAAATCCAACAGTTTTAACACACTTAGCACTTAATCAAACAAGATCACACAAACCTTAACTTTTCTGAAATTTCAAAAAGGAAAAAGGTATTTTACCTTAGAACCTTACATCCAAGGTTCTTGTGGATGAAAATCCACCTCCTACCAACTGGGGTTGGTGCTGAACCTTTAACAGCAACTATCCACAACCTGTTAAGACAAATCAAAGAAAAACAAGCACAAGAATATATATACTGTTTCCTTTTCTTTCTTCTTAAAATCTTTTCCAAAACTTTCAATCCTTATCAAACACGTTTTAAAAACACTAAATCACCAATTAAACTTCACTCAAACAAACTTCAATCCTGAAAATCCAAATTTCTAAACACTTTCCCAAAAATTTCACAATTTTCAGAAAACCTTTTAAATAATTTTGAAAAACAAAATTACTTAACCAATTAAATGTGGAACTCAGAATATTAGCAATTCAACACCAAACTTTTAAAAAATAAAAGGAATTACACTTTTTTTTCAAAATTACCAACTTTATTACTTTAAAAAGGAATTACATGAATTTGCTAAAGAAACTGGAACAAAGGGATATGCACAGGTTGCATTCTCCTTTTATACTGCTAAAAGAACTCTCTAGAATGCTTAAAACACAAACCCTAATCTATGAAAATCCCAAATATGCCCTCTAATCCTTCTAGACGATTTTGAGGTATGAGGTGTCCTATTTGATCTCCATCGTTCATTTATGCGTTGGGAGGAAGCAAAAGATCACAGCTGTTGATTGAGGACACGTCACAATACTTGGAGGCCAAGTAGTTCTCTGATTGGTTGAAAGGGGAATTGGGGGTGGGGTCCATAGTGAATGGGATGAGGGTTTTATGTGTGGGTTAGGTTTCTGCGTGTGTGAATCACACATGTGCAAAGTTAATTGATTTTTAACCCATGTTTAAGTGAAGTAAAAACTGGGTGGTGAAGAGGGTAACAGTAACTCATTTGATCCGATATTGGGGGAAAAAGAATGTTTGGCGCGTGTTTGAGTTTAAATGTTTCAAAGTGCACAACTTCAGTCCTTATTCTTTGATATTTTTGGCAAAACATGTTTTCAGCCCACAAAACGAATTCTCCTTTGTAAATAACTTTCCACTCTTTACACTTTTGGCACAAACTTTTGGAAAAAGGTTTCAAAGGATTGTTTTTGCCATTTTGAGATATTTCAAGGGCTGATCTTGGCCATTCTTGATCTTCAAAGGTCTTTATTGTATCTTTGACTTCATGAGGGACCATTATTGGCAATTTTGATTTGTTGAGGGACTATTCTTGCCATTTCTTCAAAGTTGAAGGACCTTTTTGCAATTTTGAAAAACTTAAGGGACCAAACTTGTAATTATTAATATACAAGGGTTTTAAGTGTCATTTCTTCATTATTTGAGAATCAATCTTGTTTGTCTTCAAATCTTCAAGGGTATTTGTTGAATATTTCATGATTAGGGCCCGGTTCTTTGTACGTCTTCGTTTCTCGTGTCCGTTTTTCCTTGTAACTTGTGATCTTTTGTCTTTTTCACGATATCCATACCTAAAATACACAAGTAAACAAACACAAGCATATATATGGTATTTTATGACATTTTTGTGCATTTAAAGCCCGAAAAGAATGATGAGATCATGTATAAATGCCATCTCATCACTCCCCCATACTAAGCCATTGCCGTGTCCTCACACAATGCTAGAATAAAGTATCTAAGCATCACCAAAGTTCAATTTTATTAACCTTTATTGAAAAGTAAAAGACTTGCAACATACTACGATGATTTGTAAAGACATAATGTATGATTTTCATCACAAAAAGTGACTTTTAGGATCAAAGAATAGAAACAAGTTAATGTCCCTTAGAGTAAACTTCGTCATCCTTGATTGTCATACATTCCATGCTAAGTGCAAAAACAAGATCATTGTTGGTACAAGTCACAATGCTAACACTACTCATACGTCCAAATTGTGTAATACTTTTTCTCCCCGCAATCCTAGTTATTATAAAAGGAAATGGGTTACTAGCATTTTTTATCTATTTGTCATGGATCACAAGTGATACATATTGACTTATTTGAGTAGTTATTAGTCCGAAAGCAAAGTAGCACGATTTGATCAATAGTTAGCCGAAGGACAAAATCTTTTAAAACGGCTTCTCGTGTATCTCCTTAAGTTCATATCTTGGCATAACTTGTTTCACGATTTGAGACCTTTCTCGGACCGATATTTGGCATGTACTTCATACTTCAAATCTTGGGAAGACGTTCTTGAAATTATGGTCTTCTCTTCATATTTTGGAATTTCTTCACTTGACGTTTTTGAGAGATTCTTCATATTGGACCACGACTTCATCATTTTTCTTCAATCTTTACTTTGGATTTTGATATACAACGATCCGCCTCCTTTTCGGACTTGGATATATTTATCCTCATACCTTGTTAGGGTCTTTTTGGATAGACTTTCTCCATTCTTTAGGGGAGTAATTGCTTCTCGTCGTGTGTCTCGATCCTTCATATTGATTTAGGAATAATGATACTTCACATCATCTTTGGATCTTTAGCAAAAATAGAGCTCCTCATGCCTTGTTAGGGCCTTTTTGGATGATCGCCAATCTTCGCGTCCCGCTTCAATAAGTTATGCCTTGGCTATGAACTCTATTCAACCCCGAGCAACTTTTAAACGATCTTGCGCTAGAGGCTAAGTAACCTTTCAAATCGTACGACCTTACTTATTGCAATTATGATTTATTCCTAATGCATTGATCTTATGGGAAGAAAAAGCCACAGTTAAAAACATATGAGTTTTTGAAAGAACACTTTCATGTTCTACGTTTAGCATGATCACTTGTCTAACTCTATCATTTCTCGTTCTTCACTATATAAAGACCTCTAATTAAAGAGACTCGTGAATACTTAGCCATGCAAGTCAAAATTAAGCTAAATTTGGATTAGCTTTCATTAAGACTATATCAAATCAAAGTTTTGGGTTTTCAAGCCACCTATAGGATCTTGCACTTTCTTGGACTTTTTCAAGTTTAGAGAATGCGTTTTAAAGTTCCCTTGATAAGTGACTTTCTAGAATCAATTATAGGAACTTGCGAAAAGTTCTTGTTCTTAACTCGTATGAATTAAGACTTTCGCATTTTAAAGCTCCCTATATAAAAGTCTAGCAAAACTTGAATTGAGCGGGTTAAGGAATGTAAATGGCTCCAAATGCCCATCAAGTCAAAAATTAGCTCTTATTCTACCCAACGGAAAATATACATTTGTGTCTCAAAAACACTTATGAAAACTAAGAAAAATTTTAAAATTTGGCCATTTTTGGCCTTATTAGCAAAACAAAACATTGAAAATTGGAAAACGTGAGGGTGTAGCAAAGCAAGTACCTATTCACCCCCCATACTAAAAGTAAACATTGTCCTCAATGTTTCGAGTCTAAAGGTGGAGCACCCCCATACTAGAGACGAAGAGTCGAATGCTTAGGATCTATCATGGAAAGGGTGATCAACAATATATCTAAAGCCGTTTATTAATTATGCTAAAAGATAATTGTTAGAACAATAAAGGATATGTCATGGAATCGTGAAAAACTTCTTCAAATGAACGATAGAGGCTCACGTAAACGAACACGAGAGTCTTCAATCGTAGATGATGATGATGATCTAGATAACACAATCACAAACAACCACGAGACAACGAGTTGGAAGGGTACAAGTCCCCTTATTAGTGAATAGTGAGCATAAAAGATAAGCATGGGATTTCCCCCACGAGGCACCTCGTTTTTGATTACCGAGTCATGAGCTCGACTCGATCCCCTCAAAATGTGAACATTTAGGGAAAATCATGGTATGGTCAATGGGGCTTACATGATAAACAAGGCCCAAAAAGCAACCGGTATAAAGGACTAAGTCCTTAAATGATGCAAAATACCGGGGTCGAAAATGGCGTTCTCGTTTTCATTGGAAAAACAAATTAAAGTCACTTCAACATATGCCATAAACTCAAAGAGTTTGAAGAAAATAGATGAGAAGTAGAAGGGTGAGACAATTGGTAAGACAAACTTTCGAGCTACTCGAGGTAGACTCGCACCAAGCAAATAGATATAGTTTCCATTTATTGCATCGGTGGAAGACCGAGATTTCCCTTTACATGAAATTCCGGGATCGAATATCTCGTCCTCGGTGGACAAGGATGAGGGAACATAAGGGGCTTCCCCCATACTAAAACCACACAAAGCATCGTCAAAAGGAGTAGACGAGCTTGTAGCATTCAAAACACGTGGTGATGACGGAGTTAGATTTGTAGAAAAATCAATTAAATCATATTTAAAATCTTTTCCTTTTTTATCTTTTGAACTCTCCTTATGAAAACCCTTTTTGATTATGTCGAAAATATTTGGTGTTTCTAAGACGATGTTAGTCACACTAAAAATTCTCACATTTTGAAATCGTTTTGGTTTTGGTGGTGGCAAGTTCTCAAAACGTTTATCGACGAAGAAAACCTCCCCATCAGGGTCTACATATTCATCATCCGAAAGATATTTCGTAGAAACCGACAACTTATCAACACTTTTAAAGAATGAATGTTCGTGGTGAGGTGAAGGATTTTTCGATTCAAGTATTGACGGTTTCTTCTTTGTAGGCTTTACACTCATAACCTCCACCGGCGGAGGAAATGGTAAATTGTTTTTGGCGACATTTCCTAAAACTCTTGGTGAAAATTCTTTGCAGACGACATTGGTTGAATCACCATGGTTTAAAGTAGCAATAGAATAGACATGAGAAAGATTGGAGTTTTGTGTTGCATTGATGACAAGTTCTTCTTCATTGAAACGAAGGGTGATTTTTCGAGCATGAACATCGATAAGTGCTCTTGATGTATCCAAAAATGAACGACCCAAAATGAGAGGAACTTTTCGATCAATAGGAATGTCTACAACGATAAAGTCAACGGGATAGTAAAACTTTCCGACTTTAACAAAAACGTCCTCGGCTACTCCACATGCTAAAATCGTAGAATGATCGGCCATCTCGATAGACATGTTCGAAGGAGTAAGAGCCGGAAGCGAAAGCGATTTGAAAATCTCGAGAGGCATTAAATTAATACTAGCACCAAGATCGGCCAAGGCGTAGCATTCCTCCATATCTTGAATAGCACACGGAATCAAAAATTTACCGGGATCACCGACTTTTTGTGGTATGCGGCTAAGAAAAACCGATGAACAACTAGACGATTGTTGCAACTTCTCTTTGTTGTTTAGCATACTTTTGAAGTTTGCGGCGAATCGAGGCATCATGATAAGAGCGTCGGCAAAACTTATGTTAAAATGTAGATCACGAAACATTTTCATAAATAGCTCAAATTGATAATTGTTTCGTTCTTGTGCTTTCTCTTTGTTTCGTCTCGAAGGGTAGGGTAAAGGTGGTGTGGGTTGGTCATTAGGCAACGGCCTTGGAAACTCGGGTTCCACAATTGGTATTGGTTCAACCGTAGGTGTGGTTTGAGCGGTACTTCGTGGGATTGTAATGTGCTCCTTTTCGACCATCACCTCGGGTTCTTTCTCGATTTCCTTCTCCTTAGAAGTACTTGTACGAGAGATTGGTTCTTTGAAAGTTTTACCACTTCGTGTAGTAATAACCTTCATTTCTCCCTTCGGGTTTGCAATGGTATCACTAGGAAGATCACCCGAAGAAGAGGGCTTACACATGATTGCTTCAAACATCTTAGCCATTCGGTCCTCAAATTTAGATTGCCTAGCATCCGCTTTTAATAACTCTTGCTTAATCTCATGTTGTCCTAATTCCATCTTTTGTTGGTTTTGTTGAAGACGTTGGACATTTCCTTCCATTTTGTTTGCATGAGTTTTAAGTTCATTAGCAAGTTCATTTTTAAGCTCATTTTTCAATTCGGACCTTAAGCTAATCATCTCACGTTGCATATTATCAAATTTAGCATCATTTGCTTTAGCATAATCCAAAAATTCTCCTTACAAATTTTTAGTGTGAGCATTTTGAAATCCTTGTGTAGTGTTTTGAAAATCACGGTTTTGGTTTTGATTAGAGATTTGTCCATTCCCACTTTGATAATTCCCTTTGTTGTAATTGCGTGTGTTGCCTTGGTAATTACCTTGGTTGTTGTTTCGATAATTATTAACATTTTGGTTTGGTGGAGCTTGATTTTGGCGGGAACCTTGGCCGTTTTGGTTGTAAGTTCCCGTTGCTACATAAGCACTCGAAGTGTTACCATCCGCGGTAATGCACTCGGAAAGATCATGAGCTCCCCCACAAGATAAACAACTCTTAGCAACCGCTTTAACCGAAGCGGAATTGGAAGCTTCTTGAGCCTTCCAATGGGACATTAGATTAGCAAATCTATCAAAAAACCGATTTTCCTCATTAGCTTCATCATGTAAGGCGTTAATGCTACGAGACGATTGTGACGAAGATGACGAACCCATATTGGCAACACTCAGTGTGTTACGAGGGTTATAAACTTTAGATCTATTTTCAATGATTTGTAAAGCCTCATTTGTCGTTTTGCACAAAAAATTACCACCCGCGGCGGCATTCAAATAATCTCGTTCATGATCATTAAGCCCATTATAAAAAGTATCCACTTGATGCAATTCCGTAAAATCATGGTGTGGACATTCATGTAACATTTCTTTAAATCGTTCCCATGCCATTGAAAAACTTTCATCATTACGTTGCACAAATCGTGAAATCTCATTTTTTAAGTGTGTTGTTTTAGATGGTGGAAAAAACTTGTTCACAAACTTAGAAACGAGATCGGTCCATGTCAAAATCGAATTTGGCGGTTCTTTCTCGAGCTAAATTTTTGCGGGACCATCCAACGAGTATGGAAACAACATCATCTTAATGGCGTCATGTGGAACATCCTTAAATTTGCTAGTGGCGGTGAGACGGTTGAAATTCCTAATGTGGTAATGCGGGTTGTCTTTCTCGTGACCTCTAATCTTGTTTGCTTGCAACATAGACATTAAACCCGTCTTAATTTCGAAATTCTCCGCAAGGATGGCGGGAATCACAATAGCCTCTCCAAAACCCTCGGTGGGTGCTTGTAGCAACTCCATCATAGTACGATTAGCCATGACGACTTCTTGTTCTACAATAGGTTCAACAATTGGAGGTTCTTCAACAATCAACGATCCTTGATTTGCTTGCTTTTGAAGACGTTTACGAGCTCGTTTTGCTTGATTACGAGTGATCATAAACTTCACGAAGAATGGGAGGTGAGCAAAGAAGATTCTTTTTGGGTGTTTTGTGGATTTTCAATTTTTTTGTGTTTTTGATGATATTTAATTTTTTTTGGATTTTGGTGTATTTTCGTAGACAACAATCTACAAAATCTCTCCTCGAATCAAACTCTTGATTAAAGAAGCCTCAAAGGAATGAAAACGATCACGTGGAGTGAACGCCTTCGAATGACTTTAGAACTTTGGTGAAAACCAAATTGTTCAAGAGGGTTTAATCACAAAGAAACCAAGCAAATATAGTATACGTAATAATACTTTGGGCGGCAAAACCCTCGATTAGCCTTCAATCTTAAAATACTCACAAGCAAGCGGGGAAACGAGGCGGCGCGAAGCACTTAAGAGCCTTTTTCCTTAGGGTATATTTTATAATACCCGCCTTATACCCACCTTATAGTTTGTATTTTTCAAAATCGAGCTTCACGAAAGTATTTATCTATTTTTGCCTTTTCTTTTTGTTTGAGATTCGAATACAATAATTAGGAGATCAAATCCCAATTAAGGTTGTGTTTTCACACTTTTGGAGATATTGTATATTGATTGTGATACTTAATACAATATAGTAATATTTATACAAGAAAAACCAAGAAAACCGATAATACGTGTTAAGGGAGTTCCACTTAACAAAAATACTTATTATGGATAATATCAAAAACAAAAGCTTCCAAATTAAAGCACAACACACCTCCCCGGCAGCGGCGCCAAGGTGATTGTAGTAAAATACACCCTTTTAGGAAAAGAGCGTAAATAGCGGTAAGTATTGAATACACGTTTAGGGGAAAAATCAACACTAATGACCCTTAATGGAGAGAAAGTTCGTTTCCCAAGGAGGTATATGTGTGTGAATTAACTTGTAGTTATTTGAGATTAATATTAAGAGGATGGGGATGAGAGGATGAAAAGACGGTTACGTTAAAATTACACTATGACGTAAAAGACGTAAACGTAAAGTCGTGAAAAACTACCTAAATTAAAAATGATACTAAAGCCAAAAACAAAATAAATAAAAGATTAAAAAGGCTAAAAAGAAGTCTAAAATAATATAAATAAAGATAAAAATCCAACAAAGATATTTTAAAACCTTTTATTAATTAAATATTTAATTTTAAATGCTAATTAAAGCCCTAAAATTAAATACAACTAATAAAAATGTCTAAAATATGATTTTATTGAATAATTACTTAACTTATATTATTAGAAGACTAAAAAGTAATTTTCTAAAAATTAAAAGCTATTAAAACTATTTTTAAAACTCTAAAAATGATTTAAAATGATTAAAAACTAATTAAACTTAAAATAATTATAAAAATAAATCTAAAAGCTATAAAATTATTATAAAAATGGGAAAAGTCTTAATTTATGCTAAAGAACCTAAGAAAAATGAAAAAGAAATAAAAATAAAACTTTTAATTTTTAATAATAAAATAATATTAAAATAATAGGAAAAATAAAAAGTTTATAAAATTAATTCTAAAAAATTTCTAAAATCTTAAAATAATCTAACTAAGAGAAAAATACAAATTAAAGTTCCTAAACCCTTTTTTATAATTTTATAAAAATTATTAAAGTTTATAAAAAACCTTAAAATAATATAAAATTAAAAATTAAAGTTTATATAACCAAAACTAGATGTAAACCTCAAAAATATTATTTAAAAACTAAAAATTATTTTTCCTAAATATTAAAACACTTTTAACTATTTTTTAATCAATTTCTAAAAAACGGCTAAAGAAAAATACATAGAAAATAAACAAATAATGTGAAAAATATGAAACTAGGCTAGAAAAGTCTTAAACCCTAATATAATCCTAAGAAAAATAAAAAGAGACGAAAACGCTTAATGAATAAGCAGGAAAAAATGGAAATAAGCTACGGCTTTATTTATTAAGCTAGGAAGAAAAACAGGTTAAATAGAGTTTGAAATCAAACTCTAACGTAAAAAGTCATCTAGATCAACGGTAAGCACGTTACTCCTCCTTCGAGAGGTCGCGTGTTCGAGTCCGTTGCGGGTGAACTTTTTGCTATTTTTTTTTTCTTTTTTATTATTTTTTTTTATTTTTACAATCCAAACTGACACCCTTTTAACCTTTTAAACTCAATCCAATTTCACTTTTTATGAAGATTAAGCTAGGATGAATTCCAAAAATGTGGCCAGAACAATATTGCAAGAACACAAGCTACACTTGTTTCTTAACAAGTGATATAGCCAAGAGGGGCTTGGCTGTGGGCTTATTTGGAGTTGATTTGTGGAACAAGAGGGCACCCTTGTGCTCTTTGAAGCACAAGGAGTCAAAAACAAGTATAAATCAAGCAGTTAACAAACACTTAGCACACAAAATCAAACCAAAAAGCCCATAGGGGGCAAATGACAGTTGCTGAGGTCCTAGTGCAGGTCTGGTGGACTTATGAGCTTATAGCTTGCACAATATCAACTTTCAACTCCCCAAATTTGGCACACAACCTTACCAACTATCATACAAGCAAACTCAATCCCTAATATCCCTCAACACTTAACAGATTCCAAGAGATCAAGCACAATTTTACCTAAATTTGAGCAGAAAATGAACAAGTAGGATTTTAGCTATGATTTTCACTTTTTTTTTTCACACAATTACTCTCAAACTATCACCAAACCAAGCACACAACTATCAAACAACCTAAACAGCCTTAATGAATCTTTCTAACCCGTTTTTACTTCTCAAATCTTACAAGTTTTCTCCCTAAAACTTAAATCCAAACACCCTTTTAAACTTGTTGAAGACGATTTTAACAAAACAACTCACTTAAAAACTTGCTCAAATTGATCCTACTAGCATCTAGCATGCATATAAACACAAAAGAGCTCAAATCCAACAGTTTTAACACACTTAGCACTTAATCAAACAAGATCACACAAACCTTAACTTTTCTGAAATTTCAAAAAGGAAAAAGGTATTTTACCTTAGAACCTTACATCCAAGGTTCTTGTGGATGAAAATCCACCTCCTACCAACTGGGGTTGGTGCTGAACCTTTAACAGCAACTATCCACAACCTGTTAAGACAAATCAAAGAAAAACAAGCACAAGAATATATATACTGTTTCCTTTTCTTTCTTCTTAAAATCTTTTCCAAAAACTTTCAATCCTTATCAAACACGTTTTAAAAACACTAAATCACCAATTAAACTTCACTCAAACAAACTTCAATCCTGAAAATCCAAATTTCTAAACACTTTCCCAAAAATTTCACAATTTTCAGAAAACCTTTTAAATAATTTTGAAAAACAAAATTACTTAACCAATTAAATGTGGAACTCAGAATATTAGCAATTCAACACCAAACTTTTAAAAAATAAAAGGAATTACACTTTTTTTTTCAAAATTACCAACTTTATTACTTTAAAAAGGAATTACATGAATTTGCTAAAGAAACTGGAACAAAGGGATATGCACAGGTTGCATTCTCCTTTTATACTGCTAAAAGAACTCTCTAGAATGCTTAAAACACAAACCCTAATCTATGAAAATCCCAAATATGCCCTCTAATCCTTCTAGACGATTTTGAGGTATGAGGTGTCCTATTTGATCTCCATCGTTCATTTATGCGTTGGGAGGAAGCAAAAGATCACAGCTGTTGATTGAGGACACGTCACAATACTTGGAGGCCAAGTAGTTCTCTGATTGGTTGAAAGGGGAATTGGGGGTGGGGTCCATAGTGAATGGGATGAGGGTTTTATGTGTGGGTTAGGTTTCTGCGTGTGTGAATCACACATGTGCAAAGTTAATTGATTTTTAACCCATGTTTAAGTGAAGTAAAAACTGGGTGGTGAAGAGGGTAACAGTAACTCATTTGATCCGATATTGGGGGAAAAAGAATGTTTGGCGCGTGTTTGAGTTTAAATGTTTCAAAGTGCACAAATTCAGTCCTTATTCTTTGATATTTTTGGCAAAACATGTTTTCAGCCCACAAAACGAATTCTCCTTTGTAAATAACTTTCCACTCTTTACACTTTTGGCACAAACTTTTGGAAAAAGGTTTCAAAGGATTGTTTTTGCCATTTTGAGATATTTCAAGGGCTGATCTTGGCCATTCTTGATCTTCAAAGGTCTTTATTGTATCTTTGACTTCATGAGGGACCATTATTGGCAATTTTGATTTGTTGAGGGACTATTCTTGCCATTTCTTCAAAGTTGAAGGACCTTTTTGCAATTTTGACAAACTTAAGGGACCAAACTTGTAATTATTAATATACAAGGGTTTTAAGTGTCATTTCTTCATTCTTTGAGAATCAATCTTGTTTGTCTTCAAATCTTCAAGGGTATTTGTTGAATATTTCATGATTAGGGCCCGGTTCTTTGTACGTCTTCGTTTCTCGTGTCCGTTTTTCCTTGTAACTTGTGATCTTTTGTCTTTTTCACGATATCCATACCTAAAATACACAAGTAAACAAACACAAGCATATATATGGTATTTTATGACATTTTTGTGCATTTAAAGCCCGAAAAGAACGATGAGATCATGTATAAATGCCATCTCATCAGGGATTTTTAAAAAATACCACAATGAATACTAATCTACAAGAGTCATTAGGTGTTCCACATGTCCCAAAAGATCCATCGGTCCCAATTCAGAAGAAGATTTCTTCAATTTATTTCTTGGACACTGGGTATCCTCATTAGTGGACAATGGCCTAGGAACAACCCTTAACACAAACCTACAATCAATTAAAACCTTATAATTTAATCACAAAACTTAACAACTTCTATTAATAATCTCATATTCCATATGGGTTAAATTTTACTTTATTCAAGTTTCAACCAATTTTATACTCAATTCGATATCCTACTTCATTCTCCAATACTTTCAATCTTTATTCTTAGGCCTTAAAAGGGAAATATAAGATGAATATGAATAACACTTAGTTTCCAATCCTATAACTCCTTTATCAATAATTATCAAATGAGTCACTAGTATGAGATGACTCATACATTCAATCAGACTTCTCGGAAAGGTACTAGTGGCATGAGGCTTTTGGGAAATGGTTCCAATGACAGCCTCAAGTGCGACTTTCACCCTTTCGATTTCAGTTTAAGAATTGGATGACAACGAATCAGATGACATCTTTCTAGGTGGTAACGTTTTGTCAAACTCCACTCTATAAGAAAAGATCGTCATGACATCGATATCTGTTTTAATCTCGCCAATTCTTCTTCAATATCACAATCAGCTAATATCTACATTTCTTACGAATATCAACCATTTGTTGGGATCATAAATATCCACAACTTGGTTTAGATCTAGGATAGCTAGAATTTCTACGAGAATAGCTTCGATTAATTTACTAGGGGATTTAGGGTTCCTTGTGACAATCTACGTCGTATAAATACCTCGTATAAATATCAAAATAATTATCAAACAATCATGTAATAAAATTACATCATATATATATATATATATATATATATATATATATATATATATATATATCGATATATATATATATATATATATATATATATATATATATATATATATATATATATATATATATATATATATATATATATATATATATATATATATATATATATATATATATATATATATATAGAGGGGCGTTATTGTGAGTACCACTCTTAAGATAAAAACAATAGGAATCATTTCAGACCGTAAGATCAAAGTTTTTGGATGATCGTTAAAATTAATAAGCAAATGGCATAATTGTAAATTGTATACAACATAAAGGGCATTATGTGTCATTTTAAAACATAGTAATAAATAAATAAAACCAAAATAAATCACGATTATTAAACAAATAATCTGCTTATCCCCAAACTATTCTCTCTTCGAGCAAGATCGAAACAGGATTTCATGCTTTTTCAACAAAAATTGTATTAAAATCCCTCACAAATCTCTTTGTATCAGTATCCCAATACTCAGTTGTGTATAAAATGTAGCGTTCTAAGCAGTCTATTCTAAGGCCAATTTTTTTTACAAATCAATTGAAAACCTGAGAATAGATGGATATGTTGAATGGTAAGTGATACATTGTTGGTGTATTTTTATAGTTGCTTATTTTATAACGATATTTACTGATTTTTTTGGTTTTGTTTTGTTATCTGAATGATTAGTTAGTTAGAAGTAGTGGAAGGTTGTCTAATCGAAAAAATAAGGATAGGATTGATTTTGTCGATTTATCATCTATGGAATGGAATGACGAAGGGGCAGGTATGTATCATCAAATTATCCACATTGAATTGAATTAATTTTACATTTTTAGTGTTGCGTTTTTAATTTGGATTGTAAAGAGTTTGATGGTGAGGAAGACACACTAGGAGGAGGTATGGATGTGGATGTGTCGTAAAGAGAGTGTGTGCAAAATAGAACATTTAGACAAAGTGTGCGACATAGACAGTGTGACACATAAGTAGTATGCGTCAAGTTGACAACGTGTGTGTGTCATATAGTTGGCGTGCCTCAGTGACAACATGTTTCATAAGGACAAGCTGTGCCATATAGAGAGGGTGTACCATATATGTAGTGTGTGACATATAGTTAGTCCGCGTGATATATATAGTGTCGAATAAATCACTAGTGTGTGCCGGGTCATTTAAGTGTGTTTTACATAGACATCAACCGTCATATAGTTTTTGTGCCATATATAAAGAAACTGCCATAAGAAAAGGGTGTGCCATATGGAATACTCACTTATGACAGAGTATGGAATTCTCTGCTGTTATTCAGCTGCTACTATGAGAGAGTATGCTTAATCATAGTAGTGATAGTAAACTAAGCATAGTTAGCTTTCCCATTGTGTTGTTCTTGTATTTGATGAAATAATGCTAGACATACAACTACATGGAAATTAATGACGTCAATTCTAGTTTACTGGCCATAAATAGGGTTGTTCGTCTAATTGTGGTCTTGAAAACCGGTTGCGATTTCCATATGTATCTTTGACAGTTGTGTCGTAAAGAGAGTGTGTGTCATCTACGATGTCCATATGCATCTTTGACATCGGTTGTTCGTCTAACTATACAAACATAGCCGCTGTTTTAGACTAGTTGTGTCATAAAGAGAGTGTGTGCAAAACAGAACATTTAGACAATGTGTGCGACATAGACAGTGTGACACATAAGTAGTATGTGTCACATAGACAACGAGTTCCATATAGTTAGTGTGCCTCAGTGACAGTGTGTTTCATAAGGACAGGGCGTGTCGTATAGAGAGGGTGTGCCGTGTGTGACATATAGTTAGTCCATGTGATATATGTAGTGTCTGATAAATCACTAGTGTGTGTCGGGTCATTTAAGTTTGTTTCACATAGACATCCGTCGTCAGATAGTTTTTGTGCCATATCTAAAGTAAGGGCCACAAGGAAAGGGTGTGCCATATGGAATACTCACTTATGACAGAGTATGTAATACTATGTTTTTACTATAAGAGAGTATGCTTTATCATAGTCGTGATAGTCAACTAAGCACAGTTAGCTTTGCCATTGTGTTGTTCTTGTATTTAATGAAATAATGCTCAGACATACAACTACATGCAAAATAGTGATCTCAATTCTAGTTTACTGGCCAAACACCCTGACCTATTGACCGTGTGTACCATATAGTAGTGTCTGGTATAGTGCTAGTGTGTGTGGGGTCAGTTATGCGTGTGTCACATACACAGTGGCTGTCATATGGGTTTTGTGCAATATAGACAAAACGTGGCATAAGAAAAAGGTGTGCCAAACACCCTACCCTTTTGACCGTGTGTGCCATATAGTTAGCTTGTTCCATATAATAAGTGCGTGTGATATAGGTAGTGCCATCTAGTTAGTGTCTGATATATTGTTAGTAGGGATGAGCACGGTACCATTTTGGTACCGTAATTTTTTCCCGATCAAAATGTATAGTCCCGATCCCGGAACCGTTGGAGATACCGGTACCGGTATCAGTTTCGGTATCGCGTTCGGGAAACCGGTACTATACCAAAACTAAGTACCGTTTAAGAAAAAGAAAATCCCAATCTATAGTTGAACATTTGCATACATCATTGCAGAATGATAGATAGTGTAATACTTCTATGCAACTTAGTCCAACTAATAAAGTCATCCCAATGTATTGTTGCATGTATGCTAACGTCGGGTTTTTTTTTCTCATGGTATTAGCAGCCGTATCATTTCTTATCCTGTTTCTTGATAAACTCATCATCATATATGAAAATCGAAAGATGAGATAGAATCCTGCAAATTGATATGACTCCTCACAATCTTGTATCATTATATTACTAGAAATTGAATAGTGTATGACTTTCGTACCATTCTAGTATTGTTCTGTCAACTAAAAAAGACTATAACATGGTTCTTACAAAATGAACACAAAAAGAATTACTATGCATGACTATTAGACTATTAGAGTATCAAACTCAGCACATATATTCCTTGCTGCTTTCAATTTACATGCATTCTTAAAAAAATGAAGCTTATTTTTTTTCCGGTACTAAACACGGGATTTCCCGTTTTGGTACCGTACAGGGGCGGAACTATTTTGAGAGTGCGGGGGGCGGCGCCCCCCATGGCTCGCAAAAAAAATCAAATTTTGGTGTAAAAAATTTTTTTGGACCATTTTATTAAAATGCACCCGATTGTAAAATCGAATTGCCTTCCATTCGCAAATAAAACGATGTAAAAACTTTCAAATTGCCTTCCAAAAGGAAAAAAACTATGTAAATACCTTATACTTGTATCTTTATTTTGGTGTATACAACGACTTTTGCCAAAAAAAAAATTGCCCCCACTCCGTCAACTTTCTGGTTCGCCACTGGTACCGTACCGATTTTGGTGGTACCGATTTTTTTTGAGCTGATTTTTTGATACCGGTACCGTACTAGATAGTAAGAACCGGTACCGATACGGGTCGGTACCGGTACGGTTCCGGTATCGTACCGTTTTTCTGGTATCCATGCTCATCCATAATTGTTAGTGTGTGTCGAGTCATTTAAGTGTGTCATGTGTGATGTTATATTAAGACTTTATTTTAAGGTTGTTAAAACATGGAAATGATATGTCCTCATCTGTATATGGTAATTGTGTGTATGTTAGTTTTAAAGGACCTGCGCGCGAAGTATGCTGCAAAAATACTACTGGCCGATTTGGGTAAAAAGAAGTTTGAAAAAGAAACTCGTGCATACAAGGCGATATCACCAGCAGAAAAGAAGTGGCTAGCTAATTCTGCTTATGAAAGAATCATTTCGCGTGTCAAGATATCAATGAAATGAAACGTGTAAGTTTATGTATTTTCGATTTAATAAGTAGCGTTGTCGTTGACGATTTTAACGCTTTTTTTGTTTCCAAATTATGTATGGACAATGGTCGTGTATTCTTACCGACTAATCATTTTTATAAAGATTGTTATGATTGTCATATAAGTTGTTATGTTTTCTACTTGGAATGTTGTATACTACATTGTTTATGTGACGCACAATATTATATAAATGCACAGACTTTAACTATTACATGTTTACAGGATTCAATGTTTTCTTGTAACAACTATACAGTTTGGTATGGTAGAGTTTATGCACAGGTTTTAAAGAGATTGAGAGAGATAATGATAATTGAAAAAAAAAACATATGACTAATGATGAATGAACACAGGTTAGAGAAAAAAAGGATAACATCCGTTATTTATTTTTTCTAATTTCTTTTCTTTTAAATATGACAAAATGAAAATTACTAGAATGCCCTTATAGACAAAAAAAGCTATTTTAGTTTTGTTTTAAATGAAAAGTACACATGGCACAATATGATTGGTTCTTACAGTTTTTATCTTAAGCTTGATTCTTACTTGAACGCAAATCTATATATATATATATATATATATATATATATATATATATATATATATATATATATATATATATATATATATATATATATATATATATATATATATATATATATATATATATATATATATATATATATATAGATTTGAGTTAAAATAGTGTACACCTTTATAATTGTTAAAATGCAAAGCATTCTATACCATTAGATCTACTATTTTTATTAAAATAAGATCAACATCATTAAACAATTACTAATTACTTTATATAGTATTAAGGGTATTTTTGACAATCTTATTTGATTAAATATCCGTTACACATACCCACCCTTTATTTTTCACATAAAACCCCATGACTATTGCCGTCAAATTTTTTCTACTGTCTAAACAAGCAACATATTTTCTCAAAAAAGCACTACACATTTTTAGATCTCTCTAGATCTACTCCCACCAAAATATTACTTTATATCTTCATTTTAAGATGTTCTATGTATGAAATCCTTCCTATCTTTTCGTTCAAGATGATAAACAAATCAAGATGTCGCGAAAACTAACGGGGCTCCGTAATAGGTAACTGGATCATATAAGTCAATGTAGTCGCCGTCGATCTGAAGTCGATGTCGTCGTTGATTTAGAAGTCGTTAGTGTACCAACTCTTGTTAGTTTATCGATGGGTTATCGATCTTTACTTATAATATTCATAAGATGATAAATGTACTTCGTTGTGGCACAATACATGTTACCGAAGGTGATAAGATGATACATTTATTACTTTTGCTATGAATGTATTATGTATAGATAGTTGAGGCATAATGTTTAAGTTTTTTAGATCGATTTTTCATTAGTTTAAGTATGACCTTGTTTGAATTTTTTTTTAATATTTTAGTGTTTGTGTCATGGTTAGAACCACACACGTGTATCATAGTAGATGTAAATATGTAATTGTAAAAGTGTATCATCTGTTTTATACAGTATAAATTTATGTATGTATCATGGGCGGATTGTTTTATACTCCACTGTAGAATTTATGCATGCGTCATCATGGGCGGATTTTACTAGAGTGTGGAAAGGGGGCTTCGGCTCTCCATACTTTGTGACGAATAATGTAAATATTATGCATTATGTTTCAAAGTTATTTTTTTATTATATAAAAAGTAATTTGATTTTTTCAAAATAAATGTTAAAGGTCCGTCACTATTATGTATCATCAATCAAATCTTATTAAATCACCATGTCATAACTTTTTTTCGTGTATCTATGTTATTTGTATCACTTAATATCAACTTATATTGTTATACATCTGGTTGATTTTTGATGTACTCCTATTTTTATTATTTAGTATTGTGTTATATATATTTGGTGTATCATGTATCATTAATTTATCGACAGTGACTTATATTGATACTTTTTTATCATATATAAGTATGTAATAATAAAAAGTGTTCAACTTTTTTATTAATTTTTCTAATGTGATCACACGATTTTTTTTTGAACAGGTATCACGCGATTAGTAAACAAACAAAATTGAGATACATTTTTAAACGAACACCAACGAAAGATATTAACTAAAAAGCTTTCAATTAATTAAAGTCAAAAGTGATAATATCATTTAAATGTTAAAGTTCTTTTGACAAAATTACCCTTACGTAGTATTAAGTACATAAATGTCAATCACCACACATTAATTTCATCTATTACATCACATAAGATATCCAATGGTCAAAATTACTTTTTATTTTAATAATTTTAACCCACTACACCACAATAACTTAACTCTATATAGATATATATATATATATATATATATATATATATATATATATATATATATATATATATATATATATATATATATATATATATATATATATATATATATATATATATATATATATATATATATATATATATAATCCAAGTTATATATATATTAAAATAACACTTCTCAGTCTGGCCTTGTCGGTAACTCGGGAATTCTTCGGCACCGTTATAGTCAAAAGATTTTTAGACATTTTTAGAAAAATGTTTATAGTTAAAAGATTTTGAAATGTTTTATTCAAAACCTTGGTTTTAAAAATCTTTCGTTCTCTATAACGAGAGCTCTAGTACCAAACTGTAACACCCCCAAATTTATACAACTCAATACAACGGAAGACTCGTTGGTGTTACGGGATAGCACATTACTCACATCATAGACAACGCATAAAAATCGCGTCGTTTAATAATAAAGCATTTCCATTCATAAATATCAAATTTACATAGGTCCCAAGTCATTGTATTTAATACAGGTTTTAAAAAGCATTTGAATGGAAATAAGTATTTAGGTGCGGGCCATGAATTCTTGTTGTCTTCCCGAGAATTACCTTCAAGTACCTGAGATAAAACATGTTAAAAGAAAAGGTCAGCGATAACGCCGAGTGAATTCATAGAGTTTAATAAATTCCATCAATATAACTTTGGTATAAAATTATTACCAAAAATCATTTCGTACAAATCATTATACGAGCCAATGTCGTAAAAACATCATACAATACGTTTTATAACGTTGTATAGATTAAATAAAAACCGTTATATGAATATGGTTATATAAAACCAAAACACGAACATAAAATCAATAGTATGACCCTGTATTGCTAGTCAGGCAATACATCGTAATTCAGTGCGTATAGTAGTATTTCGTTAATTTGGATTATTATAAGCCGCATGACATTGTTACCTTACTAAAACAAACAACGGGTAGCTAGCCTGAAACTCATTTTCCCATCTAAATTAGCGTGTCGTCACAAAGGTCACGCTATGGAAATCTTCTCATACATAAATTCACTTACCAATCAATGTGGCACGACGGGGATCAACCGTCAAGGCACGAACTGGGGTGATCGTCCCCAAATAGTACTATTATATGCATAAGCGTCTACCAAATCCCGGTAGTTCACAATTCATGCTAATGGGACTTTTAGTGACATAACCTAACTTTAATAATCCATTTTATTTCATCTATCGGGTCCTTTAATCATACAATCGGTTCATACAATCATTCGGGTCCAAATCAATAAACAAATAATCGGGACAAATGGTGTCCTCTTTTATGAAAACTAACATGTTATCTCCCTCGCGGGTTTATAAAAATTTTTATAAAAACATTTAAAAGAGTGCGAGGCTATGAACTCACGTTGATGTGGGAAGGCGGGTTATCGGCAATTCGGACGTACGGTACGTGCTTCAATCACAGAAACCTAGACAAATAATACTCGTCTTAGACTCTTGTCCAATGACTTTATAAAAATAACATTTATGTATACATATGATGATTATATATATATGATGATCAAGTGGGTTTATATATTCTCATTCACTCATTTTTGTGTTTATGTATTGGTAACTTCTTACTAGTTTACTAGTTTTACCTATTTACGTGTTTTAGGTCCAATAAGCCTATTATAAGTTTATTAACTTGTATTAATCCATTTTATACTTGTATTATCAGTATTTATACTTTACATGTTGGGCCTAAATGGGTTAATCCCAATAAATAAGTTTATAAGTGTTTTAGCCCATTTTGTTGTATTATTAGTCCAATAACGTTAACTTAGCCCGTTAATGTCCGTATGTTATATAGTTCGGGTTTTATCGGTTTTTACTTGTTATATATGTTTATATATCAGTATATGAGTTTATAAAAGTTTACATTAGACGGGTCCAACCGTCTAAGTTTTATTTAACAAAAACGTTAATTTTATGGTAATAGCCGAAAAAGTCGTAAAAATCATGTTTATAGTTTTATAACTTATAAAACTTATCAAACTACCATTTTTATAAAATTTCCATTTATTTATCCTTATACATATTTATATAAATGTATTATATAAGTTAGTGGGTTTTAATTCACATTTTATACTATTTTTATTTGAGTGCTTATATAATACTATTATACTTTAATTTCCAAAATCTGATTTTTATTTTCATGTTCACCAAAACTGCCATATCTTGAGTTCTATATGGAGATAGAAGCTCAAATTTTTATCACATAAACTAGATGATATGTGATCCATTTAACTCTAATATAGCTACTGTTGAATCAACCTCTAAGTATTTTCTAAAAATCGTCCAAAACAGTGAACTCAGATTTGTACCTTAAACTTGTTTTGATCATATCTCACTCATTACAATGATTCCATTGCATGGCCAACTCTCACATGTGTACAAGACATATTACTTACTGTATATCCATTAATATATGCCATTTTATCAGTTCATGACATGGTTCTTTACTGTTTTATACAGCCATCATTTTTAAGCAAGATTTTAGCCTTGTTTCTTATACTTTTTCATCTTTTTAATCATATTTATCAACACCAAATCCCCACACAATATTTTTATCATCATATAATCATCATATACATATACAATAGGAAATAAAATACATGGTTACATAATCAAAATAACAAGAGGATGGGAAGAACTATCTTTATACCACCATGATGATGTAGGTTGTGATCAAAACATGGATTTTGATGGAGAAACTTGTGATAAACCAAGACCATCTTCAAGACCATCATTCTTCAAGAACTCCTTGTGGAATATCAGCCCCAAGACACCAACAAAACTTCTCCTTGGATGTTAAAACTTGCACCAATCTTCATCTCTTTTGAAGGAGATTAACATATGTAAGTTATAACAATAGTTTGTGGTTAAATTTAGATCAAATGGGGTGTTTTATATGAGAGTCCCACGAAATCATAGGGAGAGGAAGAGAGAAAATGAGTTGTTTTGCATGGAGGAAATGAATAGAAATGGTAATGGCTAGTGGTTTTGGTGGAAAGTATGCTTACTTCGTAAGCTCGGGACAAGTGTAAGTAACTAAGTTACTTACAACTTGACACCTCTTTGGTGTTGGTAGCTTGCACTTTCCTTCCATATAGTGGGGTGGGGCAAGTGTAAACTTGTCTCATCCCACTAATTTACGGGTATTCCTTGATTCTAGTTTCCTCGATTTGCGTGCCCTCGGGTCATTTTACGAAAAACGTTTTTATAAGTTATGAATCAACGTCACAAAACGAATCCAATAAAAATTGTCTCATCAGAAACGGAGTTCAAAAACGTAAATACGTAATCCTAGGGTTTCCGGTTTAGTCGTAAAGGACGTTAAATTAAAATCGTAAGTCCTAATCTCTTCTCGTAAATTTGTGAGTTTATGAACCAACTCAAATTTAAAACTCCAAAATAATATTCATGGACAAATTTATTTTCTGAAATGTCGGACTGTCACCAAAGACGGTGTATGTAAACATAAGCACGTAACGTAGAATCCTCCGGTTTAGACGTAGTCGACGCTACTTCAAGACGTAAATCCAAATTACTTCCCAAAAATAAGTGAGTTCATATTGTAACATTAAAATAATGTTTTCAAATAAATATCGAGAATAAAAATATCAACCATAAATTGACGGATTGTCACACAAGTGATGAGGACACCCCTGATGAAGACCCTGCAACCCAAATAGATGATAATGCAATTTATGAGGGCAACTTTATTGTCCCTCCTAACACTTATGATGAGCATTTTGGGGATACCATTGAGGAAGGGGTTCAGCCTGTTAAGAAGTCTTCTAGACCTACTAAACTGCCTGCTAAACTCAATGATTTTGTGCTTGATAGTAAGCTTAAGTATGGTATAGAAAAGCATGTTAACTACTCTAATTTGAACACTACCAACTTATGTTTTGCTACCACTCTTAATCAGTCTATTAAACCCTCTACCTACTATGAAGCTGTGAAAGACAGTAGGTGGGTTGAGGCTATGAACAATGAAATTGAGGCCCTTTTAAGGAATAAAACTTGGACTTTATGTGACTTACTTGTTGGCAGAAAAGATATCAATAAAAAATGGGTCGATAAGATCAAATATAAGTCTTCTGGTCTTGTTGATAATTTTAAAGCTAAGGTTGTTGCTAAAGGCTATAGTCAAAAGGAAGGTATTGACTCTCAGTCATGTTGTGAAGATGGTTACTGTTAGGTGTTTAGTTAGCATTGTTGTCTCTAATGATTGGCCTCTTTTTCAACTTGATGTCAACAATGCTTTCTTGTATGGTGATCATGATGAGGAAATTAATATGACTTTACCTTTGGGTTTTAATTGCAAAGATAAAAGTAAGGTCTGTAAGCTTAATAAGGCATTGTATGGTCTTAAGAAAGCCCCAAAGCAGTGGAATGCAAAGTTAACCACTGTCTTGGTTGAGCATGGCTTTATCCAAAGTAAGTTTGATTACTCTCTCCACATGAAACAGAATGGGAATATGTTTATTCCTCTTCTTGTGTATGTTGATGACTTTATCATTACTAGTAACTGTATTAAGGAAATTGAATCATTTAAAAGCTTTCTAAAAACCAAATTCATGATTAAAGACCTTGGCATAATGAAGTATTTCTTAGGTATTGAGATTCTTGAAAATGCTAATTGAATATGCATGACCCAAAGGAAATACTATCTTGAGCTTATTCATGAGTTTGGCTTGCTTGCTGCTAAACCAGCAACAACACCTTTGCCTGAAAATTATGTTTTGGTTGTTGATGAAAGTGATAATGATAAATTACTCTTAAATATTTTTGAGTATCAAAGATTACTTGGGAGACTTATTTACCTTACTCACACCAGAACTGATATATCTTATCTTGTTCATTGCCTTAGTCAGCACATGCATGCCCCTTTCCAGTCTCATCTTAAGGTTGCATTAAGAGTTATTAGATATCTTAAAAACTCTCCTGGGACTGGTATTCAGTTCTATAATGATACATCCTTAAGGATATCTTGCTTCACTGATGCTGATTAGGAAAAATGTCTTAAGGCCAGAAAATCTGTATCGAGATACTATGTTTTTTCTTGGAAGGTCTCTTGTCTCTTGGAAGAGCAAGAAGCAACCCACAGTATCCAGATCATCAGCTGAGGCTGAATATAGATGTATGGCTAGCGCCACATGTGAGGTAATATGGATCACTAATTTACTTGGTGATCTCAAGATTAAAAACTTGTTTCTTGTGAACCTTTATAGTAATAGTAGCTCTGCTATTTAGATTGTTGCCAACCCTGTTTTCATGAAAGAACCAAACAATTTGAGGTTGATGTTCACTTGGTGAGGGAAAAAGTTCAGGATGGTGTGATTAACACTATCAAGTTTGCTTCACTTGATCAAACTGCTGACATTTTTAACAAAGCCCATGGCATTAACCAACACTTGAAATTGTGTAAACAGTTGAGGCTTGTGGACATGTTTGGCAGATAACTTTCTCTTCTCTATCTCTCCTGTCAGATTGTGGAAGGGTGTTATTTTGGCAATCTTCTTTTGTTCCTTTTTATTTTGTGTTTGTTCTCTTTGTTGTCACATGTACAAGTTAATGGGCCACATCGTTTCCTTTGATTCACTCTTGGGCTCAAGTTGGTGGACTTTATTGGAAGTGGGCTTTTGGAGCCATTGATGGAATGCATATAATACCCTAACATCTCACATTGCTAGGGCATCATTCATAAAACACACACAGCCTTGTGGCTGTTCTCTCTACTCTCTCTCTTATCCAGACTATAAAGTTTGACCTGGGAGTTTGATTATTCATCTTGTATAGTGTGTGTGATTGAGTGATCTTTGTATGTGAGGGAGATCAGATCAACCTAGTTGGGACGATCTCAATATTTCTTTTGTATTTTTTGATTAGCACTCGTTTAAGGACTAATCTTTATTTTTTTGTTTTGTACTTTGAATCTTTAAATAAATATCACAAAAGGGAGGTTGGTTGTGTGATAAACTTGGTATTCATGTTATTTGTTTGATCTTTTAACAGATAGCTACACACTCATTCGACCCACACCTTCCCATAATCCACTTTCTTCTTCCTTTTATATTTTAATATTCACATTGTACTTCATATATCCTATTGTTTCTTCCATGGTTTCCGACCAGAAAAACTAACCGGAAAACTGCTTTTAGCTAATAAAGGTGCGATAGTTTAGCCAGTTAGGGGGGGGGGGGGCACAACACCCTCCAGCCTCCCCCCCCACTGCCCTGTCCCTGATTATTTCTAAGAAAACATTAAATATATTTTTCTTATAATGAGTTAAACATGTTTACGTTTTTAAAACATAATCACGCCGATGTCCACTTATGTCATTTACTCATTTTACTGGTATTCAGCTACCAACATATGTCTAACGTACGGTGAAAATAATTTGAAGTAGGGCTGAGCATCAGTCGAGGACCGGATCGGACAGGCTAAGATCAGACGAGACCGAGAACAGAAATGTCTGAAACCCCGGACCGAGACCGGACAGAAATAGTCCGGTCCGGTTCGGTTCTCGCTCCGGTCCGGTCCGGTCTTATTAGGCAAAATCGACAAGATTTTTTTTAAAACCGAACCGGACCGGACCGACTGAACATAAATTGTCCAAAACCCCAGACCAAGGACCGGACCGAAATTTTACGGTCCGGTTCGGTCCTGTCCGGTCCGGGTCGATTTTGGGTCTGCCATGCTCAACCCTAATTTGAAGTGGTGAACTCAACTGTCATAAATTAGTTCGCGGCTTTTTAAAAAACATGGCAACAAAAATTAAATTTTAGTATATTTATGTTTTTTACTCATTCTCGGTGTTTATGTTTAGAGTGTACGGTGTGGTGTGGTTCCATAGCTTGTCGTTATGAAAAAAGTGAGTGTCACGTCAGTATTCCATTTCATTACACCAGATTCTATATAGCACCAGAAATCAGCCTCCTTAGTTAACACCAGATTTATGGTGTTATAGTAGTCCCACCATTTTTTTTTCTTTTACTTAAATATACAAACTAATTTAATTTAATTAAAATTTCATTAATAAACTAAAAAACATTACAAATAACATAAAATACTCTCGTGAAATTCCATAAACACTCTCGTGAAATCTTCAACATATAACACATAAATGCATTTAGTGGAATTCCATAAACACTCTCGTGAACAACGCTCCACAACTTGTAAATACTCATTAAATGCATCGGGTGTGGTGTCGTACGCCAATTGGTGTATAGCGGATGTGTATTTCATGATTGCACTAAAACCTAAACAACCTGTAGCATCGGGACTTTGGTGGATAAATTAAAAGTATTTTGTAAGAGGCTCAACACAATAATAGGTAATATCATCAACAATTTGTTTAAAAAGTTGGGAACTCATACGATACCTTCGACGAAAATATTCTTCCGGATACATTGGTGGATTATTTTCATCCCCAAAATAATCTTTCATCAACTTTCCTTCCGCCTCCTCTCGATCACGTGATATATGTTGATATAAAAGTTGGATGGACCGAGTTTGACCTGAATTAGGCTTAATTCGGGACCTTGTGGACTCCGGCTCTTACACCAAGTACAACTTTGTTTGAGACCCTGCGCACTAAAACAGACACCGTTAGGCTTACCGTAGGTTTCTGACCCACGATTAGACTCCGGTGCGAGAGTAAGTAATCGGTTTGAGTATGTAAGGTTTTGAGTATTGTGTGTATCATACCTTTGTGGAACCATGGGGGTTCCTTTTATACTCGAGAGAGTCCACACTATGCTCCCTATTCTTGCGGCCTAAGGAATGAATAATGACTCAAAATAGATTGATCTTTATCGGATAACTAAGGTAAGAGTATATCTTCTTTCCTTAGGCGAATATATCCATAAGATAGAATACATTCTGTTTGATCCTGTCGCAGTGTGACGAGGACACGGTTAAGTAATTAACCGTATGTGCGATAGCGGCTTACCGGGCCTCCTGGGCTGTGCGCGCGTTGTATAAGCATTTAATCCATTCCTGATGGATATGGGTAGTACCCATGAGTCGGACTATCCAGCCCGACTAGGGACTATAGTCATCATGTCCCCCAGTCTAGTGGTCGCAGGTTCCAACCACGGCTACTAGACTATAACAATCCAAATGGTCCAAAAAATAATATACGCGCAAATGCCATAGAAGCATCCAAGAGGAATTTGAATACTCCCGCCAAAAAAAACATTCATCCCCCTTTGTTACCTAACCTCCTCGAAACCCTGGAAAAACGCCTGCCACGTCACTTTTACCCCTTCGTATTCCACCGTTAGATTAGCTAGTGGGCAACACGTGGCACCGATCCAGGCTTGGAACAGTAAATTATGAGGCCTATATATACTATAACCGCCGCTCATTGTCTGCCCATCTTCTCCAATCTTTCAATCTGCCATTAACAACTTCGAAGATATCCCTGTTCACCAGTCTTTCTGTAAAACCCGCATGCTTTTACCATGAATAGTACCCTTAAGATCGTACGTACTAGATTAAAACTTTCCTATTATAGCATGATTACGATTACGTGTTAGGATTTTACGTACTACGTACGTGTTATATTTATTACGAACGTAAATAAATATATTAGATCACGATATTTACGTAACGAGAACACTCAAAACGCGAACACAAATAATCACGAACAATTAACTAAACATCGAGACACGTAATTAATTACTACGCACGAGCACGTAATAATTATTTGACAATAATTAATCACGAACATGCGATCATGAAATCATGAACGTAATTAAAACACGAACTATTATTAATTACGTATATATATTTATTACGAGCGTAATTAAATATATTAGATCACGATATTACGAGAACACTCAAAACGCGAACACAAATAATCACGAACAATTAACTAAACATCGAGACACGGAACAAGGTATGGGTACCCCAAGTGGGGCCCCCTACCCGCGGCTACAAGGGACAAATGGGCCAAGCCCATTTGTAAATTTTACTAAAAGGGTTAAAGGATTTTTCACTACTCATTTTTACAATTACAAAAGATTTTAGCAAAAACCTAAAACCCTCCTTCTCTTTTCTTTTTTGGCCGCCACCCTAAGAACACCACAAGGAGGTGTTTGTTGATCTTGGATCTTGGAATATTAGTTGGTGATCGTGTTTGTTCTTCGTCCTTTTGATCCTTTTCTTTTGATTTTGTTCTTTTAATAAATCAAGAACATGTTATGTTTCTTTACAAAAACCTAATAAATAAACATGGATCTAACATAAATTGAGGTTTAATAAAATCAAAGTATGGTTTTAAGGGGTGTTTGTTTTGGCCGCAGCCTACACCGAACCCAAGGGGGGTTTTGGTTTCGCCAACCGACCACCACCGTGACCATATGGTCCCGGTTGGTTGGTGTGGGTCCCACGGCAGCCTCAAGACAAGGGGTACCCCGAGTTGGTTCGGGGTACGCTGTCGATTTCATGTCCGGTTCATGGTTTTGATTCTAGATCCGGTTCATGGTGTATGTTTAGTTTTTTATGTTAAAAAATTAAATTAATAAAATGACATGATTAATTTAATAACATGACTTAGGTTATTTTAATTATTAATAATCATGAAATTAATTAACCTAAGTATTTTTATATTTTAGACTTATAATTAATTAATTATTTAAAAACCATGATTATAATTAATTAATTAACAAGACTTAGGTTATATTATTAATAAATAATAATACATGTTATAACCTAAGTATTTAACTTTATTTAATTAAAACATGTTATACTTTAATTAAATATTTTAACCTATAGTTTAATTTAATTACATGAAATAATTATTAAACTATACATTATATCATATGACTTAGAAAATAATCATGAAAACACTTAGGCTTATATACTTAGCTTATTTAACCAGCTTATTTCTAATTATGGAAACTTTCTATTTTTAGAAACTAAATTAAATAAGGCAGCTAATCTATTTATGGAAAACTTCTATTTTAAGAAACTTATTTATTTCAGGCAGCTAATCTAATTATGGAAACTTATTTAATTAAGGCAGCTGATCTATTTATGGAAACTTTCTATTTTTAGAAACTTATCAATTTTAAGCAGTAAATCTATTTTTGGAAACTTTCTATTTTTGGGAACTTTCTATTTTTGGAAAATTTGTATTTTTGGAAACTTTCTATTTTTGGTAACTTTCTGTTTTTGGAAACTTTCTATTTTTGGAAACTTTCTATTTTTGGAAACTTTCTATTTTTGGAAACTTTCTATTTTAGGAAACCTGCTATTTTTGGAAAGTTACTTATTATTACACAGTAAGTATAATAACACATGAAATACCAGAAATACTTAATCAGATTAAACAGAATATAAGATAAACACGGTTTAAGGCTTAAAAACAGTAAAACATGGTAAGAACACATAAAATAAGCTAAGACATGACATAAAACCAGCTACGTATTTAGTAAGCAGCTACTTATTCATGTATGTATTTATGTAGCACTAGTGATACGGAAGTAGGATTTCTCTCAGTTCATCTTCTTCGTTCACTGGACATAAGGTACGGATTCCCGTCCTTTTAGTATGGACATTCTTTCCTTATTAGGATTCCACGTATGCAGCCAAATGTTTTCCCGTAGTATAAGTTACGTGTTTGATTGCTTATGTTTAATTAAGATTACCTATAGCCATATACATGCATGACCAGTTTCACCTAGTTATGGAGGTACCATAACCATAACATTAGAGGCACTGATGTTATGACTTCACCACGGCGGAGTGATTGCTCGTGGCGTCCCTTCAGCTTTTGGCCATTTATATTATATTTATCATGTGGGGCGTATGGGTGCATCCTAGTTACATGTTTTTAGTCAGGATTTCATGGTGAATGTGGTGTGTGCCTTGCATCCTTCACAAGGAGCCGATCCCTCCTACCCAAAACCAGTATATTAAATTAGAGGCAGCCCCTCTAATTTGCATGATGAGGTCACCCCTCCAAGTATTCATGCACGGTGGATTTTCATGACCTATATTGGCTAATGGTAAAATATGACAAACAGTTTTTATAAGACAAACATAAGACTTTTTAAACTATAAAACCCGTTTTATCAAGACTTAACCAGGTTACTCGAGACTTAGTTTTCTTCCGCTATTATATGTTATATGCTTATCGTATTCATGCTTTATTGTACATCCGTGCACTGAGCGTATTTGCTCAACCGTTTTCCTTTTCTATGTTCCCAAAACGGCAGGTACTCAGGGACGCTCGTAGACACTAAGAGTACGTGCATATGGACTGGAAGCTGTCTAGCCTTCTTTACTTTATGCATTTCCTTTCCTATGATACATTTGCTATGGACATTGTTTAGTCCTTTCCTTTACTATACTATGTTTGTGTGTGATGAGCTTTACTTTTGGACTACCGATGTTTGATTCCGGTATTTTCCTTTAATGTTCAAGTAATGTTTAGACATTTTTCCTTGTATGCTTTGATGACACGCCATAATTGCATGTGACATTTCCATTATCAAAATGAGGTGTTACAAATATGGTATCAGAGCCAAGGCTTCGACCTGTAGGCTCTCAAATATGACCTGTGATTTGTGGGTAGTCACTACGGTCTTCCTAGAACTGACAGTTGTTTTCATCCATTCATCATTTTAAGCATACATATACATGTCATTGTCGAAGATTTTTGACTAAGTAATGGTTGGTACAGGACTGGCCCTATTTAGTCGTATGTGTTTTATCGAAACTTTTAAATTTGGGACCGACCCATAGGCGTCCCCTCGCTATGTATTTTGTTTTGGGTGAACTGACCAGAGGCGTTCACTCTCGAGCATACAAAAGTTTTCATAAAACTGCATCATGCATTCATACATAAAATTTTCTTGCATAAAATTTTTCTCGTGAAATTTTAGTATAAATTTTTTTCATGTATATTTATATTTTATGTTTTGATCTGTTTAATCATATGTTTTATGTTAAACTGTCAGATGGTTCTCACACGCGAACAGGAGCAGCTCAATGCTGCAATTCAGGCTGCTATGCAAGCTTTGCTTCCTCAACTGAGGAATGACATCAGGGCTGAAGTTCAAGCTGCCAACAATCAGCACCATAATCAGGCACCTCCTCCTCCTCCTCCAGTGACATTAGCAGTATGGCTGGAGAGATTCAACAAGCTCCGCCCTCGAGCTTTTGAGAAGACAGATAGCCCCAGCGATGCTGAAAGCTGGTTGGCTCACATCGAGAAGATTTTCAATGCTATGGGCTGTGACCCCGCATACAAGGCGAGGTTGGCATGCTATCGATTCGAAGGCGATGTGCTAAACTGGTGGTTAGCATTGATGCAGTCTGAAGGTGGTGACGAGTGGGTTGCTGGTTTGACTTGGGCTCAGTTCAAGGATAGGGTGATGGAGCAGTTCTTTCCCAAGGCTGAGCAGGACAAGCTCAAAAGAGAGTACCATGGGATCCGACAGAGAGCTGGGGAGAATAGCAACGAGTTTATGCAGCGCTTTCTTCGCTTAGCTGGTTTCCTTGGTGCGGCAGCAGGTACTCCTGAAGAGCAGGCACATCACTTTAGATGGGCTCTTCGCACATCGGTCGCAAACAATCTGGTGTGTGCTACGTTCAACATGGTAGCACAAGTGGCCGATGCAGCACGTAAACTGGAGATGTTGCAGGAGAGAGATGAGTTCGGGGAAGCTAAAAGACCTGACAAGAGGTAAAACATTCGTATTCAAGCGGTGATCAATCCGTATACTTTCCATATATGTCAATTATTCATCTCTTAAATGTATCTTCCAGGCAGAAAACTGGGGACCGGTCTCAGCCGGCTACTCAGCAGCAGCCTCACCAGCCCAAGGGAAACGGTCAGACTAACGACCGTTCTGCTACGGATAGGCGTGACGGTAATGATAATTACCATAACAACGCTGGGCACTCCAACATCAACAGGTCCTAATACTTACGCAATTCCTTATGATTTCATGTTATAACTCATATTCTGACAATTTAGCAAAACTTCTACCAGGAACCATGGAAACGGTAGGGACCAGAACCAGAGAGGTTCGCAGCCTAGCCGTTCAACTATAACTGGTATTCAATCTTACGATTATCCGCTTTGTCCTTTGTACCACTTATCTTGTCTCATGTAAAATGTTTTATTAGGTTCTCAGACAGCCAGAGCACCTGCTGGAGGATACACTCATCCTGTTTGCTCTACTTGCCACCATAGGCACACAGGACCATGTCGCCGTAATACTGATGCGTGCTTCAAGTGTGGTCTTCCTGGCCATATTATGAAGGATTGCCGTAAGGGCGAGATGGAGGGTACATCGGGACATGCTGATACCAAGCCGCCTCCTACTACCGGGCGTGTCTACACGACATCTCGAGATCAGGCCAACAAGTCTACAGGTACCATCACTGGAATCTTGTATATGTATGGTCAAGCTGCATGTGTTCTTTTCGACACGGGTGCTACTCACTCGGTTATTTCTACGGCTTATGCTAGGAACATTAGGATGCCCCCCATGCCACTAGAAAATAGGCTTACTATTTCCACGCCTTTGAGGGACTCTGTATTAATCACCCATGTATACAAGAGTCTTCCCCTAGAATTTGACGATAAGGTTCGACCTGTCGACGCACTTCCGCTGGACATGAATGACTTCGACATGATTTTGGGCATGGATTGGCTATCCAAGCATCATAGACTGCCATTCATATCGAGTTATCTTCGGTGGTGTTAATGCACCAGAGTACATTCATAATGGGTTCATACCCGGACGATCTGTACAAATCATATCTACCCTACAAGCGCGTGCACTACTGTCACATGGATGCGAGGGTTATCTAGCTATGGTTCACGACATGGACGCTGGATTCCCGTCAATTCAGGATCAACCTATCGTGTTGGAATTCCAAGATGTTTTTCCAGCAGACCTTCCGGGCATACCACCTGCACGAGAAGTGGAATTCAGCATCGAGCTGGTTCCGGGAGCTGAACCAATCTCCAAGACTCCTTATCGCATGGCTCCCATAGAGTTGAAGGAGCTGAAGGATCAACTACAAGAACTTCTTGAATGAGGTTTCATTCGACCGAGCGCATCTCTATGGGGCGCACCGGTCTTGTTTGTTAAGAAGAAGGACGACAGTATGCGTCTTTGTATACACTATCGCGAGCTCAACAAGATTACCATTCGGAATAGATATCCACTGCCACGCATTGACGATCTGTTTGACCAACTCCAAGGGGCCAAACACTTCTCCAAGATTGATCTTAGGTCATGCTATCATCAGCTACGGGTCAAGGAGCAGGACATCGCTAAGACTGCCTTTCGTACCCGTTATGGCCACTACGAGTTTGTAGTTATGCCATTTGGCCTGACAAATGCTCCAGCAGTGTTCATGGATTTGATGAACAGAATCTTCCATGAATTTCTGGACAAGTTCGTCATTGTCTTCATCGATGACATCCTGATTTTCTCAAAGTCCAAGGAGGAACACGAAGACCATCTTCGTACATTACTACAGATTCTTCGCCAAAAGCAGCTGTATGCTAAATTCTCCAAGTGTGAGTTCTGGTTAGACAAGGTGGCATTCTTGGGTCACATTGTATCAGCAGAAGGAATCACTATGGATCCAGCGAAGGTTGAGGCCATTACTAAGTGGCCAAGGCCGACATCAGCAATGGAAGTCCGTAGTTTCTTAGGCTTAGCTGGCTACTACCATAGTTTCGTGGAGAACTTTTCCCGCCTAGCACTACCATTGACCAAACTGATGCGGAAAGGGGAGAAATTCGTCTGGACTGAAGATCGAGAGAAGAGTTTTGAAGACCTGAAGCAAAAGCTAGTATCTGCACCTATTCTTACTCTACCATCTGGTACGGGTGGATTTCAAATCTATAGCGATGCATCGGGGAATGGACTTGGTTGTGTTCTCATGCAACATGGGAAAGTGATCGCGTACGCTTCACGGCAGCTTAAGCCTTATGAAGAAAATTACCCCACGCATGACCTGGAACTTGCTGCAGTCGTGTTTGCATTGAAGATATGGAGGCACTACTTATATGGAGAATCATGTGACATTTTCACGGACCACAAGAGCTTGAAGTATATCTTCACTCAGCGTGAATTGAACATGAGGCAGAGGAGATGGTTAGAGCTGTTGAAGGATTATGACATTAATCTATAGTATCATCCCGGAAAGGCAAATGTAGTAGCAGATGCTCTTAGCAGGAAGTCCAGAATGATCAACGGCATTAAAATCGAAGAGGAAATCATCAGAGACTTGGAGCGACTAGACATCGAGATCATGGTACGTGGACATCACGTTACTGGGCTAATCTTAGAGTAGAACCCGAGTTACTCTCTAAGATCAAGGAAGCTCAGAAGGATGACGGAGAAATCTGGGCGATAGTATAGAATTTGGAGAAGCAGACGGAATTCAGAGTAGATGCAGATGGCATCGTATGGCAGGGCATGAGACTTTATGTTCCTGATGACCAAGAACTCCGGGAAGCTTTGTTAGCTGAAGCTCATAGCTCCCCATTCTCTATACATCCTGGTTCGACTAAGATGTACCATGACATCAAGCAGTACTTTTGGTGGAGTGGTATGAAACAGGATGTGGCCACTTACGTCTCCAAATGTCTTACCTGCCAGCAGGTTAAGATCGAGCATCAGCGATCTGGCGGTCTCCTTCAACCGTTAGACATTCCAGAGTGGAAGTGGGACAAAATCACCATGGATTTTGTTACTGGTATTCCGCCTACTAAGAGGAAGCACGATGCAATTTGGGTTATCGTTGATCGACTTACCAAATCAGCTTATTTCTTACCGATCCGCAAGGAAGATCCAGTAAGTAAACTCGCAGATACGTACAGAAGAGAGATCATGAGACTCCACGGTGCACCATCCAACATCTTCTCAGACAGAGGAAAAGTCTGCAGAAAGCTTGGGGTACACAACTTAAGCTTAGCACGGCTTTTCATCCTCAAACGGACGGACAGTCGGAGCGAACCATTCAGACATTGGAAGATATGTTGACGTCATGTGCGTTGGAATGGACGGGTGATTGGGACGATTACATCTTTTTGGTGGAATTTGCATACAACAACAGTTGGCACACAAGTATCAAGTGTGCTCCATTTGAGACGTTGTATGGAAGAAAGTGTCACGCCCCAATCTGCTGGGATCAGGTTGGTGAGCGAACACTTGAAGGACCGGAAATCATAGAGATGACCAATGAGAAGATCGCAGTACCTAAGCAGAAAATTCAGGAAGCACTGTCACGTCAAAAGAGTTACGCCGATAAGCATCGTAGGGACATACACTTTAACGTAGGAGATCACGTCTTCCTTAAGGTTTCGCCGGCACGTGGTGTTAGACGCTTCGGGATTAAAGGGAAGCTCAGTCCTCGTTACATCGGACCGTTTGATATCATTGAACGGGTCGGTGAAGTATCTTACCGATTGGCGTTACCTCCGCAGCTTTCGCATGTGCACAATGTGTTTCATGTGTCCTTACTCAGAGGGTACCAGTATCATCCCCTTCACATGGTTCAGTATCCACTGGAACAGATACGTGAAGATCTCACTTTTATAGAAGAACCCGAACGAGTTCTTGACAGACAAGAACGAGTCATGAGAAAGAAGACGATTCCATTCGTCAAAATTCTATGAAGGGATCATACCGAGCGGGAAGCCACTTGGGAAACAGAGGAGTCTATCCGGGATTCTTACCCTCATTTCATATTTTGGATTCGGGTATGTTCTTCTTTCCAGTTTACTTTATCTATAATTCGGGGACGAATTATTGTTTTTAGGGGGGAAGAGTTGTAAAACCCGCATGCTTTTACCATGAATAGTACCCTTAAGATCATACGTACTAGATTAAAACTTTCCTATTATAGCATGATTACGATTACGTGTTAGGATTTTACGTATTACGTACGTGTTATATTTATTACGAGCGTAATTAAATATATTAGATCACGATATTTACGTAACGAGAACACTCAAAACACGAACACAAATAATCACGAACAATTAACTAAACATCGAGACACGTAATTAATTACTACGCACGAGCACGTAATAATTATTTGACAATAACTAATCACGAACATGCGATCATGAAATCATGAACGTAATTAAAACACGAACTATTATTAATTACGTATATATATTTATTACGAGCGTAATTAAATATATTAGATCACGATATTTACGTAACGAGAACACTCAAAACGCGAACACAAATAATCACGAACAATTAACTAAACATCGAGATACGGAAAAAGGTACGGGTACCCTAAGTGGGGCCCGTACTCGCGGCTACAAGGGACAAATGGGCCAAGCCCATTTGTAAATTTTACTAAAAGGGTTAAAGGATTTTTCACTACTCATTTTTACAATTACAGAAGATTTTAGCAAAAACCTAAAACCCTCCTTCTCTTTTCTTTTTTGGCCACCACCCTAAGAACACCACAAGGAGGTGTTTGTTGATCTTGGATCTTGGAATATTAGTTGGTGATCGTGTTTGTTCTTCGTCCTTTTGATCCACGAATTCGGTAAATACTTTTTAAACCTTTTCTTTTGATTTTGATCTTTTAATAAATCAAGAACATGTTATGTTTTTTTTACAAAAACCTAATAAATAAACATGGATCTAACATAAATTGAGGTTTAATAAAATCAAAGTATGGTTTTAAGGGGTGTTTGTTTTGGCCGCAGCCTACATCGAACCCAAGGGGGGTTTCGGTTTGGCCAACCGACCACCACCGAGACCATATGGTCCCGGTTGGTTGGTGTGGGTCCCACGGCAGCCTCAAGACAAGGGGTACCCCGAGTTGGTTCGGGGTACGGTGTCGATTTCATGTCGGTTCATGGTTTTGATTCTAGATCCGGTTCATGGTGTATGTTTAGTTTTTTATGTTTTATGATCTTATGTTAAAAAAATTAAATTAATAAAATGACATGATTAATTTAATAACATGACTTAGGTTATTTTAATTATTAATAATCATGAAACTAATTAACCTAAGTATTTTTATATTTTAGACTTATAATTAATTAATTATTTAAAAACCATGATTGTAATTAATTAATTAACATGACTTAGGTTATATTATTAATAAATAATAATACATGTTATAACCTAAGTATTTAACTTTATTTAATTAAAAAATGTTATACTTTAATTAAATATTTTAACGTATAGTTTAATTTAATTACATGAAATAATTATTAAACTATACATTATATCATATGACTTAGAAAATAATCATGAAAACACTTAGGCTTATATACTTAGCTTATTTAACCAGCTTATTTCTAATTATGGAAACTTTCTATTTTTAGAAACTTAATTAAATAAGGCAGCTAATCTATTTATGGAAACTTTCTATTTTTAGAAACTTATTTATTTCAGGCAGCTAATCTAATTATGGAAACTTATTTAATTAAGGTAGCTGATCTATTTATGGAAACTTTATATTTTTAGAAACTTATCTATTTTAAGCAGTAAATCTATTTTTGGAAACTTTCTATTTTTGGGAACTTTCTATTTTTGGAAACTTTCTATTTTTGGAAACTTTCTATTTTTAGTAACTTTCTATTTTTGGAAACTTTCCATTTTTGGAAACATTCTATTTTTGGAAACTTTCTATTTTTGGAAACTTTCTATTTTTGGAAACTTTCTTTTTTAAGAAACCTGCTATTTTTGGAAAGTTACTTATTATTACAGAGTAAGTATAATAACACATGAAATACCAGAAATACTTAATCAGATTAAACTGGAATATAAGATAAACACGGTTTAAGGCTTAAAAACATTAAAACATGGTAAGAACACATAAAATAAGCTAAGACATGACATAAAACCAGCTACGTATTTAGTAAGCAGATACTTATTCATGTATGTATTTATGTAGCACTAGTGATACGGAAGTAGGATTTCTCTCAGTTCATCTTCTTCGTTCACTGGACATAAGGTACGGATTCCCGTCCTTTCAGTATGGACATTCTTTTCTTATTAGGATTCCCCGTATGCAGCCAAATGTTTTCTCGTAGTATAAGTTACGTGTTTGATTGCTTATGTTTAATTAAGATTACCTATAGCCATATACATGCATGACTAGTTTCACCTAGTTATGGAGGTACCATAACCATAACATTAGAGGCACTGATGTTATGACTTCACCGCGGCGGAGTGATTGCTCGTGGCGTCCCTTCAGATTTTGGCCATTTATATTATATTTATCATGTGGGGCGTATGGGTGCATCTTAGTTACATGTTTTTAGTCAGGATTTCATGGTGAATGTGGTGTGTGCCTTGCATCCTTCACAAGGAGCTGATCCCTCCTACCCAAAACCAGTATATTAAATTAGAGGCAGCCCCTCTAATTTGCATGATGAGGTCACCCCTCCAAGTATTCATGCACGGTGGATTTTCATGACCTATATTGGCTAATGGTAAAATATGACAAACAGTTTTAATAAGACAAACATAAGACTTTTAAAAATATAAAACCAGTTTTATCAAGACTTAACCAGGTTACTCGGGACTTAGGTTTCTTCCACTGTTATATGTTATATGCTTATCCTATTCATGCTTTATTGTACATCCATGCACTGAGTGTATTTGCTCAGCCGTTTTCCTTTTCTATGTTCCCAAAACGGCAGGTACTCAGGGACGCTCGTAGACACTAAGAGTACGCGCATATGGATTGGAAGCTGTCTAGCCTTCTTTACTTTATGCATTTCCTTTCCTGTGATACATTTGCTATGGACATTGTTTAGTCCTTTCCTTTACTATACTATGTTTGTGTGTGATGAGCTTTACTTTTGGACTATCGATGTTTGATTTCGGTATTTTCCTTTTATGGTCAAGTAATGTTTAGACATTTTTCCTTGTATGCTTTGATGACACGCCATAATTGCATGTGACATTTCCATTATCAAAATGGGGTATTACACTTTCGCTAAGGTAATCTTTGCGACATCTTTCTTTCTATACACGACCATGGTTAGACAACTATCCGAAATAACTTCAATCCTCACCATAGAAGAAATCAACCAGTTCACAACGAACTACTACATTCCTAATTACTTGCACCCTGAAATTCCCAATCCCCGTCACAACATTAGACAGGCACCCAGGGGCAAAATAGGAGTATATACCCGTTTCTTTGATTACGCCAACCAGCGTATTCCCATGTCACGCTTCCTTATCAATGTATTGGTGCACTACCAAATCCATATTTCTCAATTATACTGTATAGTGGCAGCTAAAATTTCCAATTTTGAAATAAACTGTCGTACGTTAGATATAGAGCCCATCGTAGACTTATTTCGCGTATTCTACCAACGACAACTTGCCAATGGGTGGGTTTCATTTTGTAACACCCCATTTTGATAATGGAATGTCACGCGTGATTATGGCGTGTCATCAAAGAATACAAGGATAATTGTATAAAACATTACATGACCATAGGGATAACCGGAATCAAACATCGGTTCCCAAACATAAGCCCAAAACATAATAAAGCAAAAGGAATGAATGAAAGACTAAACAAGCATAAGTATATGAAGGCAAAAAGGAAAAGAAGTCTCTAGCAGCTTCCATCCTACGCACGTCCTCCAAATGCTCGAGTCTTTCCTAGGGTACCTGCCGTTTTGGGACATGGAAAGGAAAGTAACGGCTGAGCAAAACGCTCAGTGCACGGATATAGACATAGTATAAGTGACTAAAACATAATAGAGACTTAATAGCAGCGGAATTGTATAAGTCCTGGAAAACTTGGAACATGTTCATAAAACTAGTTTTATAGTTTGAAAAGCCTTATGTTTATCTTATGAAAACTGTTTAACATATTTTACCATTAGCCAATATAGGTCATGAAAATCCACCGTGCATGAATACTTGGAGGGGTGACCTCATCATGCAAATTAGAGGGTCTGCCTCTAATTTAATATACTGGTTTTGGGTAGGAGGGATCAGCTCCTTGTGAAGGATGCAAGGCACACACCACATTCACCATGAAATCCTGAATAAAAACGTGTAACTAGGATGCACCCATACGCCCCACATGATAAATATAAACAAATGGCCAAAAGCTGAAGGGACGCCACGAACAATCACTCCGCCGTGGTGAAGTAATAACATCAGTGCTTCTAATGTTATGGTTATGGTACCTCCATAACTAGGTGAAACTGGTCATGCATGTATATGGCTATAGGTAATCATATTTAAACATAAGCAATCAAACTCATACTTATACTACGGAAAAATAGTTGGCTGCATACGGGGAATCCTAATAAGGAAAGAATGTCCATACTGAAAGGACGGGAATACGTACCTTATGTCCAGTGAACGAAGAAGATGAACTGAGAGAAATCCTACTTCCAACTCACTAGTGCTACATAAATACATACATGAATAAGTATCTGCTTACTAAATACGTAGCTGGTTTTATGTCATGTCTTAGTTTATTTTATGTGTTCTTACCATGTTTTACTGTTTTAAAGCCTTAAACTATGTTTATCTTATATTCTGTTTAATCTGACTAAGTATTTCTGGTATTTCATGTGTTATTATACTTACTGTGTAATAATGAGTAACTTTCCAAAAATAGCAGGCTTCCTAAAATAGAAAGTTTCCAAAAATAGAAAGTTTCCAAAAATAGAAAGTTACCAAAAATAGAAAGTTTACAAAAATAGAAAGTTTCCAAAAGTAGAAAGTTTCCAGAAATAGAAAGTTTCCAAAAATAGAAAGTTTCCAAAAATAGAAAGTTTCCAAAAATAGAAAGTTTCCAAAAATAGATTTACTGCTTAAAATAGATAAGTTTCTAAAAATAGAAAGTTTCCATAAATAGATTAGCTGACTTAATTAAATAAGTTTCCATAAATAGATTAGCTGCCTGAAATAAATAAGTTTCTAACAATAGCTGGTTTCCATAAATAGATTAGCTGCCTTATTTAATTAAGTTTCTAAAAATAGAAAGTTTCCATAATTAGAAATAAGCTGGTTAAATAAGCTAAGTATATAAGCCTAACTGTTTTTCATGATTATTTTCTAAGTCATATGGTATATTGTATAGTTTAATAATTATTTCATGTAATTTAATTAAACTATAGGTTATAATATTTAATTAAAGTATAACATGTTTTTAATTAAATAAGTTAAATACTTAGGTTAAAAAATGTATTATTATATATTAATACTATAACCTAAGTCATGTTAATTAATTAATTATATCCATGGTTTTAAAATAATTAATTAATTATAAGTCATAAATATATAAATACTTAGGTTAAAATAATTGCATGATCATTAATAATTAAATAACCTAAGTCATGTTATTAAATTAATCACATCTTTTATTAATTTAATTTTAACATACGTTCATAACATTCCCTTATAACAACCCTTTGATTTAATTTAACAACAAAACATGTTAGATCTATGATTAATTATTATGTTTTTATAAAACATCACATGTTCATACTTAATAAAAATATTAAATTAAAAGAAAAGCTTTACAAAGGTTTTACCGAATTCGTGGATCAAGAGAACGAAGAACAAACACGATCAATCACCATATCTTCAAGATCAAAGATCAAAAATCACCTTGTATGGTGTTCTTAGGGTGGCGGCACAAAGGAGAAGGAGAGGAGGGTTTTTAGGTTTTTGCTAAAAATCTTCTGTAAGTTGTAAATGAGTAGTGAAAAATCCCTTAAACCCCTTTTAGTAAAATTTGATGGGCTAAGCCCATCCTCCCTCCCTATTTCGTGGTAATGGGGCCCACAAGTGGTAACCCGAATGTTTTTACGTGTCTAAAATATTGGTGTGTTCTCGTGTGTTCTCGTGTTCGTGTTTTACGTGTTTTAATTAGTTATCGATCGTGACTTAATATATTTATTCGTGTTCGTAATTAATATATATACGTAACTAATATTAGCCCGTGATTTAATTTCGTTCATGATTTCATGATCGCATGTTCGTGATTAATTATTGTTAAATAATTATTACGTGCTCGTGCGTAGTAAATACTTATCGTGTTCTAACACGTACGTAATACGTAAAATCCTAACACGTAATCGTAATCATGCTATATTAGGAAAGTTTAAATCTAGTACGTACGATCTTAAGGGTACTATTCATGGTAAAAGCATGCGGGTTTTACAACTCTTCCCCCCCCGAATTATAGATAACGTAACTGGAAGCAAAACATACCCGAATCAGACTGGAAAGGTATGTAAAATAATGGAAATGAAGGTGACATGGTAGAAGGGAACGTGGAACGTGACATGTCTTGAAAAGACATGGAACGTGACGTGACTGAAAGGACATAACTAATTGATAAGAGAAAAACGGATAAAAGTTCGGATGAACTTGTCCGTTTCCAAGTGGCTTCCCTCTTGGAACGGTTCCTTTATAAGATCTTGACACGAATAAGTCTTGGTCCTCCTGACCTTGACTTGGAATACGAAGAAGTTCTTGGTTATCAACATAAGGTAGATCCCCTAAATTCGATCGAGGGAATAAGAATTAATCGTGTAAGAGTAACTGAAACGTTACGATGAAAGACAATCTGACTTAACTGTTAACTAGAAACGATGCGCGAGACATAAAGAAACGTAGTACGTGAAAAATTTTGAACGTGATACGTGAAAAATTTTGAACGTGCTACGTGGAGATATGGAGAGTGTAGTATGAGTAAACATATCGTGATCCATGATACGAGTAACGTATCTTGATCATGATATGAGGAACGTGGAATGAACATGATATGTGAAACATATCGTGAACATAGAATATAATGGCGGTATTGCCAAACGCTACAAGGTGAGACATGGAATATGACGTGAGACGTCTATCTGATGATGGAGAGTTATACTAAACTTGGGTCTGGTCTCTCAAGTTCTTGCAAAACTTTCCAGAACGAAGTGAACGTAAAATCGTAAGTCAAGATACCATCATGAATGTGAATGGTGTCATGAACGCGAGCGCGAAAACAAGTCGTGAAATTAGAACAAGGACGTGGACGTAAACAAGGAGCACAAATACAAACCCTTGCCTGTCCCTATAACTGAGGGATTACCAAGTGATCGGATGAGCCTTGGCGTGGAATGTGTCCGATCAATCTGTTGGTTCTGAAATCCGTACGGATGTAAGGATTTTGCAGACTTGATCGAACCGTTGGCAATAACACAAATAGCATCTTGCTTCTTCTGAGTTTGCTTTAATATGGTAACCAAAATCCGTGGAGATCTTGTCCCATTTCAATTTACAATTTCAGATGATGAAAACATCCCAGTCTGTTGGTGTCCTATCTTAGCCTGTTTGTATGACAGGTCTAAAGATATGAACGTAACTGTATCTTGCTTCATAGAAACTTGATACATAGAAGGTTGCGAGACTCTGAGTCTCTGAATCTAGACTTCTCTTAACGTAGGATTTCCTAGAACACCTAATGTAGTGTAGGGTTCGTCCCTTTTCGCATAAGCAGAGTCATGGTAAGATTAACCGTAGAAACCCATGTGATTCAGTGTGTCACTGTAATCGACAGAATTTATATTGGAAAAATTTCCAGGGTGAAATTTCTCTTGTCATAGAATTTGCAACATAGTGCAGATATGGTCTTCTTGTTCTTCTTCTAGGCCTAAAGGAAATCAGGTTATCCTCAATGAAAACGCTATGAATTTGTTTAAGAGTTCATGGAAACTCAATTTATTAAGTCCATAATGCTGTTGGAGCATTGATGAGAATAATTCAAAATCATAAATCTAGCATGACCCAGTCGTGTACGAATAGCAGTCATGGACATGTCCTGCTCTTTCACTCGTCACTGTTGGCAGCATGATCATGAGTTCGATCTTGGAAAAGTGATTAACATTATAAGGTCGATTGGACATGTTGTCAATACGTGAAGGAGAATAACGGTCATGAATGGTGATTTGTTTAAGCCGACGGTAGTCGACACATAATCTCATGGTACCGTCCTTCTCCTTGTAAGTTCTTCTGGAATGTATGGGAAGATTTTGGAATAATCAACTGGCTATGCGTAAAAGACTTAAGTGGTCGTGTCTTACTGACAGCTAGAAAATTTTAGCGACCATGGCTAACAACGCACATGCTTGTAAGCATAGATAATTTGTACAGATTTTCCCGATGGAAAATCAAGTTGAATGTATTCAGAAGCCTGAACATTAATGTACATAATTATGAATCGTAGCATGGTGTGCTGTTGATAGTCCATAATTAGGATAAAATTCAACTCGTGTCTGTCCGAGGAATTGCGTTAGCAGCTTGGATCTCATCATTAAGCTGAAGGAAAACCTTCGTATACGTGGGAATACGAAAGGCGTCCTTCATGGTCATGAATATATGAAATATGGTGAAAGAAATGAAAGTGACATCGGCAACGTGACAGTTCTCACTGATGCGCTGATAATGGTATTGAAATTCTTGTGGCCTGATTAATACATGGCACACAAAATGGATATACCCTTGGAGGGTACCTTGAATTTCTTAGAAATGTTCCATAGTTGGACGTGAGTCATGTGTCTTGACTCGTGTCTTGGAACTATTAGCATGCCATATGTCTTGACTGGTGTCTTGACATGTGTCTTCAGAAAGTATACGTGAGACATGTGTCTTGACTGATGTCTTGACATGTGTCTTCAGGAGGTATACGTGAGACATGTGTCTTGACTGATGTCTTGACATGTGTCTCGAGATATGAAACAAATATAACCACAATATAAGGTTATTATGCCAGAATTGGCGGATCGGTTAGACCACTAATCCTTGTATTTCTGATCACGTCCGTGGCCAGAGTTTCGGTTGCGATTTCTAGGATAGTTGCTGTCATAGTAGTGGTTACTATCGTCCTGTCCGTCAGTTCCATGATGGTCATTCTCATGACCGTGATTCATGTAACTATTCAGCTGAGTGGCCGGCTGGTACCGGTTTGCACTCATATGGCTGAAATGACAGTCAATTGACGTATGACATGTAACTAAGAATTTGGGACAATGATTGATGGGAATCGTCTGATGGTGAAGCATCTTCTCGTCCAAGTGCTTTGCTCCGACGCCTTTGTCTTCGTCTTGTAGGATCTCCAGGTTGTGAACAGCATCAGCATCTCGTAGTGTCTCCGAACGTCAGCAGCGTCAATCTTTAGTAACATCTCCCATTTATGAGCGACATCAGCAATCTTGTAGAATAACAAAAATTGAAAATACGCCTAAGGTGATTCAGAATCGACCAGCGAATACTCCTGAAGTATTGCTAGTGGAATATTCATGGATTAAGGTAGGTGTAATACACATGAAATACGGTACGTGGAGTACACGTGGAATGCACATGAAATGATCGGTATGGGGTCGATCATTTGTCATGATTTTAGGAAAGTATATTGGTTAAACGGTTAGGAAAACCATCATGATAACCTGGAAGTATTAGCATAGACATCATTCTGGTTGAAACGGAAACATTAAAGTGTGGTTACACAAAATTTAACGATGATTTGCCTGACAGCATGATCAATGAAGACCAACCATGACTATCATGAAAGCAGGATTCAATGAAATCTAACAATGTCTTGCAGGACAACGTAAATAACAAAAGAGGCGTAAAACATAATCAACATGAAGACGGAATTATCATGAAGAAACATGACACCATCTATCACGAAGAAGTGTATAACATAATCAGCATGAAACTGAAGTTAACCATGACAGTATGAAAACATACTTGACATAAAAACGTAATAACTTATGAGGGGACATGAAAAAAATTTATGCCAATTTAAATCATGAGAAAAATTTTATGCATGAAAAACAGTGCATGAATGCGTAATGTAGTTTATAAAACCTTTATATGTGCGAGGGAACGCCTATGGGTCGGTTCCAAAACAAAAGACATGGCGAGGGGACGCCTATGGGTCGGTCCCAAAGTTAAAAGTTTCGATAAAAGCACATGCGACTAAATAGGGCCAGTCCTGTACCAACCATTTCTTAGTCATAATCCATGCAACAATGATACATGAAACATAAATAAATGAAACTCATATGTCAAAACTTATCAGAAAAAAAAATAAATTTATGTGACTAATTATGAACTATTGGGGTTCAGTCCACATAGCCACTGTTCACGAGGAACATTATGCATGAAACAATTACACGTAACTAAATATGAATGATGGTTGTCCATCCATATTAGCAAAACAATATCGATGAAAACATCAAGGTTAAAACCTCAAGGTGCTGAAAACATCATGGTTAAAACAACAATGCGCTGAAAACATCAATACGTAGAATAACAGACGTTGGCTTAGGAAGTTCCTGGTGACTACCCACTAGTCATAGGTCGAGTTTTAGAGCCTACAGGTCGAAGCCTTGGCTCTGATACCATAATTGTAACACCCCATTTTGATAATGGAATGTCACACGTAATTATGGCGTGTCATCAAAGCATACAAGGATAAATGTATAAAACATTACATGACCATAGGGATAACCGGAATCAAACATCGGTTCCCAAACATAAGCCCAAAACATAATAAAGCAAAAGGAATGAATGAAAGACTAAACAAGCATAAGTATATGAAGGCAAAAAGGAAAAGAAGTCTCTAGCAGCTTCCATCCTACGCACGTCCTCCAAATGCTCGAGTCTTTCCTAGGGTACCTGCCGTTTTGGGACATGGAAAGGAAAGTAACGACTGAGCAAAACGCTCAGTGCACGGATATAGACATAGTATAAGTGACTAAAACATAATAGAGACTTAATAGCAGCGGAATTATATAAGTCCTGAAAAACCTGGAACATGTTCATAAAACTGGTTTTATAGTTTGAAAAGCCTTATGTTTATCTTATGAAAACTGTTTAACATATTTTACCATTAGCCAATATAGGTCATGAAAATCCACCGTGCATGAATACTTGGAGGGGTGACCTCATCATGAAAATTAGAGGGGCTGCCTCTAATTTAATATACTGGTTTTATGGGTAGGAGGGATCAGCTCCTTGTGAAGGATGCAAGGCACACACCACATTCACCATGAAATCCTGAATAAAAACGTGTAACTAGGATGCACCCATACGTCCCACATGATAAATATAAATAAATGGCCAAAAGCTGAAGGGACGCCACGAGCAATCACTCCGCCGTGGTGAAGTCATAACATCAGTGCCTCTAATGTTATGGTTATGGTACCTCCATAACTAGGTGAAACTGGTCATGCATGTATATGGCTATATGTAATCATATTTAAACATAAGCAATCAAACTCATACTTATACTACGGGAAAACAGTTGGCTGCATACGGGGAATCCTAATAAGGAAAGAATGTCCATACTGAAAGGACGGGAATCCGTACCTTATGTCCAGTGAACGAAGAAGATGAACTGAGAGAAATCCTACTTCCGACTCACTAGTGCTACATAAATACATACATGAATAAGTATCTGCTTACTAAATACGTAGCTGGTTTTATGTCATGTCTTAGTTTTTTTATGTGTTCTTACCATGTTTTACTGTTTTAAAGCCTTAAACTATGTTTATCTTATATTCTGTTTAATCTGACTAAGTATTTCTGGTATTTCATGTGTTATTATACTTACTGTGTAATAATGAGTAACTTTCCAAAAATAGCAGGTTTCCTAAAATAGAAAGTTTCCAAAAATAGAAAGTTTCCAAAAATAGAAAGTTACCAAAAATAGAAAGTTTCCAAAAATAGAAAGTTTCCAAAAATAGAAAGTTTCCAAAAATAGAAAGTTTCTAAAAATAGAAAGTTTCTAAAAATAGAAAGTTTCCAAAAATAGATTTACTGCTTAAAATAGATAAGTTTCTAAAAATAGAAAGTTTCTATAAATAGAATAGTTGCCTTAATTAAATAAGTTTCCATAAATAGATTAGCTGCCTGAAATAAATAAGTTTCTAACAATAGCTGGTTTTCATAAATAGATTAGCTACCTTATTTAATTAAGTTTCTAAAAATAGAAAGTTTCCATAATTAGAAATAAGCTGGTTAAATAAGCTAAGTATATAAGCCTAAGTGTTTTTCATGATTATTTTCTAAGTCATATGGTATATTGTATAGTTTAATAATTATTTCATGTAATTTAATTAAACTATAGGTTATAATATTTAATTAAAGTATAACATGTTTTTAATTAAATAAGTTAAATACTTAGGTTAAAATATGTATTATTATATATTAATACTATAACCTAAGTCATGTTAATTAATTAATTATATCCATGGTTTTAAAATAATTAATTAATTGTAAGTCTTAAATATATAAATACTTAGGTTAAAATAATTGCATGATCATTAATAATTAAATAACCTAAGTCATGTTATTAAATTAATCACATCTTTTATTAATTTAATTTTAACATAAGTCATAAAAAAACTAACATAAACCATGAACCGGATCTAGGCTAGAAAACATGAACCGGACATGAATCGACACCGTACCCCAAACCAACACGGGGTACCCCGTGTTTACCTTGCTGCCGTGGGACCCACACGCACCAACCAAGACCATATGGTCTTGGTGGTGGTCGGCTTGGCAAGCCGAAACCCATTCGGGTTCAGTTGCAGCCTGCGGCCAAAACAAACACCCCCTTATAACAACCCTTTGATTTAATTTAACAACAAAACATGTTAGATCTATGATTAATTATTATGTTTTTATAAAAACATCACATGTTCATACTTAATAAAAAGATTAAATTAAAAGAAAAGGTTTACAAAGGTTTTACCGAATTCGTGGATCAAGAGAACAAAGAACAAACACGATCAATCACCAAATCTTCAAGATCAAAGATCAAAAATCACCTTGTATGGTGTTCTTAGGGTGACGGCACAAAGGAGAAGGAGAGGAGGGTTTTTAGGTTTTTGCTAAAAATCTTCTGTAAGTTGTAAATGAGTAGTGAAAAATCCCTTAAACCCCTTTTAGTAAAATTTGATGGGCTAAGCCCATCCTCCCTCCCTATTTCGTGGTAATGGGGCCCACAAGGGGTAACCCAAATGTTTTTCCGTGTCTAAAATATTGGTGTGTTCTCATGTGTTCTCGTGTTCGTGTTTTACGTGTTTTAATTAGTTATCGATCGTGACTTAATATATTTATTCGTGTTCGTAATAAATATATATACGTAACTAATATTAGCCCGTGATTTAATTACGTTCATGATTTCATGATCGCATGTTCGTGATTAATTATTGTTAAATAATTATTACGTGCTCGTGCGTAAAAAATACTTATCGTGTTCTAACACGTACGTAATACGTAAAATCCTAACACGTAATCGTAATCATGCTATATTAGGAAAGTTTAAATCTAGTACGTACGATCTTAAGGGTACTATTCATGGTAAAAGCATGCGGGTTTTACACATTTGCTAAGCGAAAAAGCGGTATGAAATGCTACGAGGGAAAAGTAGATTCCCTAAGGGACTAGAATGATAGGTTATTTTGGGTTGACGAAGCTGTCTTTCCCTTTCAATTCCCCTTTTTGACCCCTGGAACGGTGGAGAAGGACCCACCGCCTGGCCCGAACTCCTACAACGCTGAGGACACGGATATCTTGAACAACAACCACATCCCTGTACAACCGTATCCTGAGACATTGTTAGTAATCCTTGGTCTAAGCCACGCAGTTATCTGCGGCGCACACCAAATACCGTACTTCCATACCCAAAGTGTCCAGAGTTGGTGGATCTTCCCGCGTTCTTCATATCATCCTGTGAGTACCATCCTGTTCAAACCCCCCTTTTTATATTAGATAGGCATTGAACCCCACCGCTCCTTGGGGTGCTGAGTGGTGTCCTCCCCTCCCTAATACCTAATACATAGTTCCGTCTATGAAGCCTAAAGCTTCAACCATGGCATAGCAGTAAGCAGTAAGTTGGCCTAGTCTTTTGCGCAGCCTTCGCGGGTCTCCGTTTTCCAGCTGCGGAAAGCTTCACTCCTTTCACTGAATGAAGACCAAGGAAAGAACTTAAAATGTTTAACCATTTCGCTATGGATGCGGTTGAGAGATCCCTTGTCGCCGATAAAGAAAATAAGGATGCGAAGCAAGCGATTACACGATCGAAAAGAATGCGTTGCATGGAAAAGTGAGATGTCCAAGATATTAAGAACGAGGGGAAGAATCGACGAGGAATCTAGACTAGAGAGGAATATAGAACATCAAATAGTGAATGAAAAAGAAAAAGCGTGAGGAGAATTATCAACTCGAGATGTTAGAAGGTGCAAAACTAATAGGGGTCGGAGCTGCTACAATTGCTTCAGCTTTTCCTCTGTTAAGACAGATAGTTGACTTACACACCCTATTCAATAGGGGCTTAGCGAGTGTTTGAAGCCACTTGCAGGCAAGCCGCTAGGTCAACACAAGGGAGAGGCTAACAATCGCGTTTAGCCGATTCATTCTTACTAATAACCATCGTCGGTCAGCCATACGGCGGTGAATCCGTTCCGGGGCCTTGTACACACCGCCCGTCACACTATGGGAGAAAAGGTTCGCTTCATGCTGGAGGGAGCATCCCCACTTAGGGATCGGTCTGTGAGTTTATGCCAATCCAAAGAAGTTATCACGGACGAGCCACATGCATGGAAACTTGCACGTGTGGTTTTGGCCGGGCTTTCCTGAGCTTAAGCTGGCAAACTTCAAAAATAATCTTTGAAGGCTAGATAGCGGTCTTAGGAAGCAACTTAGATTGTGGTACCAAGGAATGAAACAACTACTTAAGCCGAAATGTGCCAGCATGGCAGCAAGCACGAACTGGTAGCAAGGAGTCAACTGAATGACCAAAGCATCGGTTGCTTCCACTTGTGGCCTTCTTCGAGTGCCTTGACACCATAATATCAACTCACCCCCTCTTCCACAAGTAGGTGGAGAACAGGAGAGCCGGAAACCCCAACGGAAACCCTTCACCGCGCCACACGATTCTTTCGCGAAGCGCTAATTCAGTGCCAGCCGTTGGTGAAAGACCTGCATGGATCCGAAGCTTAATAGGTGAAATCCAACCCTTGAGATGTGGATCATCCAAGGCACATTAGCATGGCGTACTCCTCCAGTGCGAGAAGCTTCACCAGAAGCAAGCAAGACGAGTTCGCTCTGCTTCGTAGACAAGGCTCGTTCCGTACTTTACTTACGAGCTCGTGTAGTACTTGCCCCTATCTCTTCTCTAAAGGGGCGCACACTAGCTGTCTACTAAATGAGCTCACGAAGCGAGACATTCAATTTTTGATTGGGTCAAGACTAAAAATGGAGCGAAATGATCTTGTTTTGTTCCTCGGCTGAGAAGAGATATCATCGTCCGCTGCCATCTTCGCTTTTGGCTCCTTGTCATTTGATCTGGGGGAATCAACCTCGAAAAAAACTTGTTCTCTTGTACGTTTGTTTATTGTGCAACAATGCATCTTATTGACCTTGTTCGCGATGCCTTCCCTGAGGATCTAATAGTCTACTCCCACCATGTGAGGGAGAATGAGGAGACGCTGCTGGAGCGTGCACACAAGAATACCATGGAGTTGGAAGATGTAGAGGCTTCCACAATGCAAGAGCATGAGGATACCAGTGCAGAGCAGCCAACACCACCACCAATACAGCAACAACCACCAACTCAACAACAACCGCCTGCACAACAATAACCACCACTGTTTCTCAGCTCCTCACTATCAACAGACAATTTTACTAAGGGCGCGGAGATCGCCGCCCAGCAATTTGAAGAGGAGAATTATAATCTGGGGAAAAGGCAAAGGAGCCCCCCATCAACTTCGCGCAAATCCGCTTGCACCAGAGCTGGGCCCTCGTGGACAGAAGCGCGTGTGCGAAGAAGAGATTGAGGATAATGTCGTGAGGACTCCTTTACGTACCCCCCTGCTACCATCAACTTAAGGTATGTATTTGTCTTTTGATTATTGCTACCGTCCACAATCCTTATAGTTTTATAATCTATGCTTTCGTGCACCAGTGATGACCAAGAAACATCCTCTGCAAAGGCTTTCGCCACGCCTTCCCCCCAAAAGGATACGTCAACAGCGGGGGGAAGCGCCTCCACACAAGACCCCGTATTCGCCCCCGACTGGGAGTTGCCCGTGTCCTCAGAGTTGACTGGCGCGTTCGACTGTTCCAGCTTTTTGGACAACCTTGTACCCCCTGGCCGAGCTGCAATTTTGGAAGGGATGAGTGATGCTATTTTGGCAGACGAGTTCAGCTATTTTTGGTCACAGAATGTGACATTGATGTCGCGCATCAAGAAGAGGTTCCTAGAGCTATCCGCCCAAGTTCAGTCCACTGAAGAGAGACTTGGGCAAATTATTCAGGAGAAGTCTCTCGCCCTTGGAGAAATGCAAGAAAGAATTAATCAAGAGGCTGAGAGAGGGCGACAAGATTCTTCCCTCATCCATTCCCTAACAGAAGAGAAGGACAAGCTATCCGCCGCACTTGATGATGAGCGCGCCAATCTCAGTCTGTTGAAAGCCTCCAACCAAGAAGCAATGCGAGCTTTCGAAGAGGGAAAGAACAATTTCGTGGCGGATGTAGATGCGCTTGGGGTGAGGGTGAAAGGAGACGTGAGTGATCTAAGAAGCCAACTGAAAAGATTGAGTATCGATCTAGATGAAGACTTGTATCCGCGGTTGATGAAGGAGGTAGCCGAAAAACGATGGCTGGTGCGCCATGGTTTGCGCCTAGCCGCCATGGGTGCTTTGGAGGCCCCTACTCTACGGGCTACCTTCGCGCAGTCTATTATAGCGGCAGTAAATGAGGGTACATCCAAGGGGCTAGTGAAGGCACATAAAGCTGAGTTGTTGAAGAAAGGTTTGGAAGAGGTGCCCTTCTTTAATCCTACCGCCGAGTCTAAGCTCACATCTGCTCTGAAGGATATAGTGTTTGTCCCTTGCCATCCTTTGGTCTTGGCGACGAGGACCATGAGCTGCCCATCGAGGTTGTGATGGAAGGCCTAACCCTAGCGCGCCACAAGGCAGAGGGCGCAGAAACATAGGCGGACATTCATTTGAAGCCTTCCCTAGAGCAGCTAAAAGTACCCATATTTGCTCAGCCTAGGGATATCCTTGATCCTTTTAGGTTTGAGAAGGAAGTGCCGTTCACGGAGCATTACAGTCGTGCTACTGCCAAGAAGGTTGTGCTGAACATAGAGGATGCGTCGTCTGTTGGTGCAGCCCACCTGTCTTCCTCCATCCCTGTTCTGCCTTTGCTATTGCTAGAAAGGGATGCGCGCGTGCTGAATCTAATGGAGAAGGATATGAAAGAGCACCGCGCCACAACTTATTTCCCCCCCCCCTTGCTGAAGTTGAAGAGATCTTCATCCGATACCAATTTACTTACCAATAGTTTAGCTGACTTGTAAATATGTTGTTTACTTTTCTTGTACGAATGTTCTCCCTTTTTCTGTAATGAACAATTCCTATTTTTGTTATGATAAACATGTTACCACGGTTTAATGTTTATAGCGTAGACTTTGTTTTATGAATTAGTGTAATTTCATAAATGGTCCTTATGGATGAGGAAGACTCATTATGTGCGGTATACCGCTACTACCATAAGGAGGTTCAGGTGAGGCTGACCAATTCTTAGGTGTGCACGATTGTGTCTTATCAGTCTTAGTATGTACTGGCTGTATAACTTGCCATGACGTCATTAATAGCAAGGGGCCTAACAAGGATACATGATCCGTGGTCGATGGGGGTTGCATCCCTCTTACTCGACGAGTCTAATTGGTAGGGTAGACCCATTCCTCTTATTTCTTCTGGAAACGTTGTATACGCATACGCCAGTAGGCCATTTATACAAAGTATATGTAAAAAACAAACGTTTGAAGAATGCGCCGTGGAACTAGCTAGGGACCACGACAGTTTTATTAATACTTGCAAGATTTGAAATACATGATAATAAATAAAAGAAAAAAATAATACATTGACTTCAGAAGCTTGCTGCTAAAGATAGCACTTCTTTAGGTGACATATGTTCCAAGTCCTTCACAGGTCGTGACCGTCATGTCGCGCAATCTATACGCGCCCTTTCCCAATGCGTCTATCACCGTGTAAGGTCCTTCCCGCTTAGGCCCGAGTTTTCCTGTATTCGCCGCATGGCTGGCCGCATTTGCGCGGTGCACAAAATCACTTGGCCTAAAGGAAGTCTTTCGTACTTTAGCATCATAATAGCCCTTCATTTTTGCTTTAGATTTGGCCTCACGGATAGCTGCCAGCTCCCGTCGCTCATCTATTATGTCTAGGTTCAGCCGTAGTTCATCATCATTGGTGACCATGTCTACTTCTGCTGTGTGGAGTGTCCGCAACCCTATTTCCACTGGGATGACTGCCTCTGTTCCATATGTTAAGGCGAAAGGGGTATCACCTGTGGCGGTCTTTATCATCGTGCGATGTGCCCAAAACACATGTGATAGTTCATCGACCCATTTTTGTTGTGCTCTCCCAGGCGCGCTTTTATGCCGTCTCCCAGGCTCCTATTTGCTCTTTCTACCAGCCCATTTGTTTGTGGATGAGCTACCGATGCTGTAAAACCCACATGCTTCTACCATGAATAGTACCCTTAAGATCGTACGTACTAGATTAAAACTTCCCTATTATAGCATGATTACGATTACGTGTTAGGATTTTACGTATTACGTACGTGTTAGAACACGATAAGTATTTACTACGCACGAGCACGCAATAATTATTTGACAATAATTAATCACGAGCATGCGATCATGAAATCATGAACGTAATTAAATCACGAACTATTATTAATTACGTATATATATTTATTACGAGCGTAAATAAATATATTAGGTCACGATAATTATTTAACGAGAACACATTAAACGCGAACATAAATAAACATGAACGAACAATTAAACATCGAGACACGGAAAACGGTACGGGTACCCCATGTGGGGCCCCTACCCGTGGCAACAAGGAAGAGATGGGCCAAGCCCATCTCAAAATTCACTAAAGAGGGGTTAAGGGAAAAGTTACTACTCATTTTTCACTTTACAAAAGATTTTACAAAAACCTAAAAAGTTTCTCATTCTCCTTCTTTTTTTTTTGGCTGCCACACATAAACACACCAAGGAGGGTGTTTATTTGATTTTTGATCTTGGATTTGGTGCAAGTGTTCGTGTTTGTTCATCCTTGTTTAGATCCACGCATTCGGTATATGTTTTTTACCCTTTTTCTTTTTGATTTGATCTAATAATTAATTAAGAACAAGATGTTTTTAAAACCTAATTAAAAACATAGATCTAACATGAAAATAGTTTTTGGGGGAAATCAAAAAGGGTGTTTTAGGGGTGTTTGTTTTGGCCGGCGCCTAAACCGAACCACAAAGGGGTCTCGGTTTTGCTACTCGACCACCACCGAGACCATATGGTCCCGGTTGGTTGGTGTGGGTCCCACGGCAGCAGCAAGACAAGGGGAACCCGAAGTGGTTCGGGGTATGGTGTCGATTTCATGTCCGGTTCATGGTTTCTAGTCAAGATCCGGTTCACGGTGTATGTTAAGATTATTATTTTTTTTATAATCATATGTTAAAATTAAATTAATAAACAAGACATGATTAATTTAATAACATGACTTAGGTTATATTAATTATTAAAAATCATGAAATTATTAACCTAAGTATTTTATATTTCAGACTTATATTTAATTAATTATTTAAATACTATGGTTATAATTAATTAATTAACATGACTTAGGTTATATTATTAATAAATAATAATACATGTTTTAACCTAAGTATTTAACTTTATTTAATTAAAAACATGATATACTTTAATTAAATATTTTAACCTATAGTTTATTTTAATTACATGAAATAATTAATAAACTATACATTATATCATTATGACTTAGAAAATAATCATGAAAACACTTAGGCTTATATACTTAGCTTATTTAACCAGCTTATATCTAATTATGGAAACTTTCTATTTTTTGAAACTTATTTAAATAAGGCAGTTAATCTATTTATGGAAACTTTCTATTTTTAGAAACTTATTTAATTCAGGCAGCTAATCTATTTATGGAAACTTATTTAATTAAGGCAGCTGATCTATTTATGAAAACTTTCTATTTTTAGAAACTTATCTATTTTAAGCAGTAATTCTATTTTTGGAAACTTTCAATTTTTGGAAACTTTCTATTTTTGGAAACTTTCTATTTTTGGTAACTTTCTATTTTTGCAAACTTTCTATTTTTGGAACCTTTCTATTTTAGGAAACCTGCAATTTTTGGAAAGTTACTTATTATTACACAGTAAGTATAGTAATACATGAAATACCAGAAATACTTAATCAGAGTAAACATAATATAAGATAAACACAGTTTAAGGCTTAAAACAGTAAAACATGATATGAACATATAAAATAAGCTAAGACATGACATAAAACCAGTTACGTATTTAGTAAGCAGATACTTATTCATGTATGTATTTATGTAGCATTAGTGATACGGAAGTAGGATTCCTCTCAGTTCGTCTTCTTCGTTCACTGGACATAAGGTACGGATTCCCGTCCTTTCAGTATGGACATTCTTTCCTTATTAGGATTCCCCGTATGCAGCCAAATGTTTTCCCGTAGTATAAGTTATGTGTTTGATTTGCTTATGTTTAATTTAGAATACATATAGCCATATACATGCATGACCAGTATCACCTAGTTATGGAGGTACCATAACCATAACATTAGAGGCACTAATGTTATGACTTCACCACGGCGGAGTGATTGTTCGTGGTGTCCCTTCAGCTTTTGGCCATTTATTTATAGTTATCAGGTGGGGCGTATGGGTGCATCCTAGTTACATGTTTTTAGTAAGGATTTCATGGTGAATGTGGTGTGTGCCATGCATCCTTCACAAGGAGCTGATACCTCCTACCCAAAACCAGTATATTAAATTAGAGGCAGCCGCTCTAATTTGCATGATGAGGTCACCCCTCCAAGTATTCATGCACGGTGGATTTTCATGACCTATATTGGCTAATGGTAAAATATGTTAAACAGTTTTTACAAGATAAACATAAGGCTTTTCAAACTATAAAACTAGTTTTATCAAGACTTAACCAGGTTACTCGGGACTTAGTTTCTTCCGCTGTTATATGTTATATGCTTTTCCTATTCATGCTTTATTGTACATCCGTGCATTGAGCGTATTGCTCAGCCGTTTTCCTTTTCTATGTTCCCAAAACGGCAGGTACTCAGGGACGCTCGTAGACCTTAAGCGTACGTGCATATGGACTGGAAGCTTTCTAGCCTTTCTTTACTTTATGCATTACCTTTCTTTTGATACATTTGCAATGGACATTGTTTAGTCCTTTCCTTTACTATACTTATGTTTGTGTGTGATGAGCTTACTTTTGGACTACCGATGTTTGATTCCGGTATTTTCCTTTTATGGTCATGTAATGGTTACACATTTTTCCTTGTATGCTTTGATGACACGCCATAATTACGCGTGACATTTCCATTATCAAAATGGGGTGTTACAGTTATGGTATTAGAGCCAAGGCTTCGACCTGTAGGCTCTCAAATATGACCTGTGATTAGTGGTTAGTCACTATGGTCTTCCTAGAACTGACAATTGTTTTCATGCATTCATCATTTTTACGCATACATATATATGTCATTGTCATAGATTTATGACTAAGTAATGGTTGGTACAGGACTGGCCCTATTTAGTCGAATGTGTTCTATCGAAACTTTTAAATTTGGGACCGACCCATAGGCGTCCCCTCGCCATGTCTTTTGTTTTGGGTGAACTGACCATAGGCGTTCACTCTCTAGCATACAAAAGTTTTCATACAACTGCATCATGCATTCATACACAAAATTTTCTAGCATAAAATTTTTCTCTTGAAATTTTGGTATAATTTTTTTTCATGTATATATTTTATGTTTTGATATGTTTAATCATATGTTTTATGTTATACTGTCAGATGGTTCTCACACGTGAACAGGAACATCTCAATGCTGCAATTCAAGCTGCTATGCAAGCTTTGCTTCCTCAACTGAGGAACGACATCAGGGCTGAAGTTCAAGCTGCCAACAATCAGCAACATAATCAGGCACCTCCTCCTCCTCCAGTGACATTAGCAGTATGGCTGGAGAGATTCAACAAGCTCCGTCCTCGAGCTTTTGAGAAGATAGATAGCCCCAGTAATGTTGAAAGCTGGTTGGCTCACATCGATTAGATTTTCAATGCTATGGGTTGTGACCCCGCATACAAGGCGAGGTTGGCATGCTATCGATTCGAAGGCGATGTGCTAAATTGGTGGTTAGCGTTGATGCAGTCTGAGGGTGGTGACGAGTGGGTTGCTGGTTTCACTTGGGCTCAGTTCAAGGACAGGGTGATGGAGCAGTTCTTTCCCAAGGCTGAGCAAGACAAGCTCAAGAGAGAGTACCATGGGATCCGACAGAGAGCTGGGGAGAATAGCAACGAGTTTATGCAGCATTTTCTTCGCTTAACTGGTTTCCTTGGTGCAGCAGCAGGTACTCCTGAAGAGCAGGCACACCACTTTAGGTGGGCTCTTCGCACATCGGTCGCAAACAATCTGGTGTGTGCTACGTTCAACACTATAGCACAAGTGGCCGATGCAGCACGTAAGCTGGAGATGCTGCAGGAGAGAGATGAGTTCGGGGAAGCTGAGAGACCCAACAAGAGGTAAACATTCGTATTCAAGCGGTGATCTATCCGTATTCTTTCCATATATGTCAATTATTCATCTCTTTAAATGTATCTTCCAGGCAGAAAACTGGGGACCGGTCTCAGCAGTAGCCTCATCAGCCCAAGGGAAACGGTCAGACTAACAACCGTTCTGCTACGGATAGGCGTGGCGGTAATGATAATTACCGTAACAAAGCTGGACACTCGAACAGCAGCAGGTCCTAATACTTACGCATTTCCTTATGATTTCATGTTATAACTCATATTCTGACACTTTAGCAAAACTTCTACCAGGAACCATGGAAACGGTAGGGACCAGAACCAGAGAGGTTCACAGCCTAGCCATCCATCTATCACTGGTATTCAATCTTACGATTATCCGCATTGTTCTTTTGTACCCTATTATCATGTCTTATGTAAGATGTTTTATCAGGTTCCTAGCCAGCCAGAGCACCTGCTGGAGGATTTACTCATCCTCTTTGCTCTACTTGCCACCATAGGCACCCAGGGCCATGTCGCCGTAACACTGACGCATGCTTCAAGTGTGGTCTTCCTAGCCATATCATGAAGGATTTCCGTAAGGGCGAGATGGAGGGTACATCAGGACATGCTGATTCCAAGCCGCCTCCTACTACCGTCCGTTTCTACACGACATCTCGAGACCAGGCCAACAAGTCTACAAGTACCATCACTGGAATCTTGTATATGTATGGTCAAGCTACATGTGTTCTTTTCGATACGGGTGCTACTTACTCGGTTATTTCTACTATTATGCTAAGAACATTAGGATGCTCCCCATGCCACTAGAAAATAGGCTTACTATTTCCACACCTTTGAGGGACTCTGTATTAATCACCCATGTTTACAAGAGACTTCCCCTAGAATTTGACGATAAGGTTCGACCTGTTGACGCACTTCCGCTGGACATGAATGACTTCGACATGATTTTGGGCATGGATTGGCTATCCAAGCATCATGCTACCATAGACTGCCATTCATATCGAGTTATCTTCGGTGATGTTAATGCACAAGAGTACATTCATAACGGGTTCATACCCGGACGGTCTGTAGAAATCATATCTACCCTGCAAGCGCGTGCACTACTGTCACATGGCTGCGAGGGTTATCTAGCTACGGTCCACGACATGGATGTTGTATCAATTCAGGATCAACCTATAGTGTCGGAATTCCAAGATGTTTTTCCAGTAGAACTTCCGGGCATACCACCTGCACGGGAAGTGGAATTCAGTATCGAGCTTATTCCAGGAGCTGAACCAATCTCCAAGGCCCCTTATCGCATGGCTCCCATAGAGCTGAAGGATCAACTGCAAGAACTTCTTGAACGAGGTTTCATTCGACCGAGCGCATCTCCATGGGGCGCATCGGTCTTATTTGTTAAGAAGAAGGACAGCAGTATGCGTCTTTGCATAGACTATCGCGAGCTCAACAAGATTACTATCAGGAATAGGTATCCACTGCCACGTATAGACGATCTGTTTGACCAACTCCAAGGGGCCAAACACTTCTCCAAGATTGATCTTAGGTCAGGCTACCATCAGATACGGGTTAAGGAGCAGGATATTGCCAAGACTGCTTTTCGTACCCGCTATGGCCACTACGAGTTTGTAGTTATGCCATTTGGCTTGACAAATGTTCCAGAAGTGTTCATGGATTTGATGAATAGAATCTTCCATGAATTTCTGGAAAAGTTCGTCATTGTCTTCATCGGTGACATCCTGATTTTCTCAAAGTCCAAGGAGGAACACAAAGACCATCTTCGTACAGTACTACAGATCCTTTGCTAGAAGCAGCTGTATGCTAAATTCTCCAAGTGTGAGTTCTGGTTAGACAAGGTGGCATTCTTAGGTCACATTGTATCAGCAGAAGGAATCACTATGGATCCAGCGAAGGTTGAGGCCAGTACTAAGTGGCCAAGGCCGACATCAGCGACGGAAGTCCGCTGTTTCTTAGGCTTAGCTGGTTATTATCGTAGGTTCCTGGAGAACTTTTCCAGCTTAGCACTACCATTGACCAAACTGATGCGGAAAGGGGAGAAATTCGTCTGGACTGAAGAACGAGAGAAGAGCTTTGAAGACCTGAAGCAGAAGCTAGTATCTGCACCTATTCTTACTCTCCCATCTGGTACGGGTGGATTTCAAATCTACAGCGATGCATCGGGGAAGGGACTTGGCTGTGTTCTCATGCAACATGGGAAAGTGATCGCGTACGCTTCACGGCAGCTTAAGCCTTATGAAGAAAATTATCCCACGCATGACTTGGAACTTGCTGCAGCCGTGTTTGCATTGAAGATATGGAGGCACTACTTGTATGGAGAATCATGTGACATTTTCACCGACCACAAGAGCTTGAAGTATATCTTCACTCAACGTGAATTGAACATGAGGCAGAGGAGATGGTTTGAGCTGTTGAAGGATTATGACATTAATCTACAGTATCATCCCGGAAAGGCAAATGTATTAGCAGATGCTCTTAGCAGAAAGTCCGGAATGATCAACGACATTAAAATTGAAGAGGAAATCATAAGAGACTTGGAGCGACTTGACATCGAGATCATGCTACATGGACAGCACGGTTACTGGGCTAATCTTAGAGTAGAACCCGATTTACTCTCTAAGATCAAGGAAGCTCAGAAAGATGATGGAGAAATCTGGGTGATAGTATAGAATTTTGAGAAACAGACAGAATTCAGAGTAGATGCAGATGGTATCGTATGGTAGGGCACAAGACTTTGTGTTCCTGATGACCAAGAACTCCGGGAAGCCTTGTTAGCTGAATCTCATAGCTCCCCATTCTCTATACATCCTGGTTCGACTAAGATGTACCATGACATCAAGCAGTACTTTTGGTGGAATGGTATGAAAAAGGATGTGGCAACTTACGTCTCCAAATGTCTTACCTGCCAGCAGGTTAAGATCGAGCATCAGCGATCTGGCGGTCTCCTTCAACCGTTAGATATTCCAGAGTGGAAGTGGGACAAAATCACCATGGATTTTGTTACTGGTCTTCCGCCTACCAAGAGGAAGCACGATGCAATTTGGGTTATCGTAGATCGACTTACCAAATCAGCTCATTTCTTACCGATCCGCAAGGAAGATCCGGTAAGTAAACTCGCCGATACATACAGAAGAGAGATCATGAGACCCCACGGTGCACCATCCAGCATCGTCTCAGACAGAGATCCTCGTTTCACTTCGCGATTTTGGAAGAGTCTGCAGAAAGCTTGGGGTACACAACTTAAGCTTAGCACGGCTTTTCATCCTCAAACGGACGGACAGTCGGAGCGAACGATTCAGACATTGGAAGACATGTTGAGGTCATGTGCGTTGGAATGGACGGGTGATTGGGACGATTACATCTGTTTGGTGGAGTTTGCATACAACAATAGTTGGCACGCAAGTATCAAGTGTGCTCCTTTCGAGATGTTGTATGGCAGAAAGTGTCGCGCCCCAATCTGCTGGGATCAGGTTGGCGAGCGAACACTTGAAGGACCAGAAATCATAGAGATGACCAATGAAAAGATCGCAGTAGCTAAGCAGAAATTTCAGGAAGCACGGTCACTTCAGAAGAGTTACGCCGATAAGCATCGTAGGGACATACATTTTAACGTAGGAGATCACGTCTTCCTTAAGGTTTCGCAGGCACGTGGTGTTAGACGCTTCGGGATTAAAGGGAAGCTCAGTCCTCGTTTCATTGGACCGTTTGATATCATTGAACGAGTCGGTGAAGTATCTTACCGGTTAGCATTACCTCCGCAGCTTTCGCATGTGCACAATGTGTTTCATGTTTCCTTACTCAGAGGGTACCAGTATCATCCCCTTCACATGGTTCAGTATCCACTGGAACAGATACGTGAAGATCTCACTTTCATAGAAGAACCCGAACAAGTTCTTGACAGACAAGAACGAGTCATGAGAAGGAAGACGATTCCATTCGTCAAAATCCTATGGAGGGATCATACCGAGCGGGAAGCCACTTGGGAAACAGAGGAGTCTATCAGGGCTTCTTACCCTCATTTCATATTTTGAACTCGGGTATGTTCTTCTTTTCCAGTTTACTTTATCTATAATTCGGGGACGAATTATTCTTTTTAGGGGGAAGAGTTGTAAAACCCGCATACTTCTACCATGAATAGTACCCTTAAGATCGTACGTACTAGATTAAAACTTTCCTATTATAGCATGATTATGATAACGTGTTAGGATTTTACGTATTACGTACGTGTTAGAACACGATAAGTATTTACTACGTACGAGCACGCAATAATTATTTGACAATAATTAATCACGAGCATGCGATCATGAAATCATGAACGTAATTAAATCACGAACTATTATTAATTACGTATATATATTTATTACGAGCGTAAATAAATATATTAAGTCACGATAATTATTTAACGAGAACACATTAAACGCGAACACAAATAAACATGAACGAACAATTAAACATCGAGACACGGAAAACGGTACGGGTACCCCATGTGGGGCCCCTACCCGCGACAACAAGGAAGATATGGGCCAAGCCCATCTCAAAATTCACTAAAGAGGGGTTAAGGGAAAAGTTACTACTCATTTTTCACTTTACAGAAGATTTTACAAAAACCTAAAAAGTTTCTCCTTCTCCTTCTTTTTTTCTTTTTTTGGCTGCCACACATAAACACACCAAGGAGGGTGTTTATTTGATTTTTGATCTTGGATTTGGTGCAAGTGTTCGTGTTTGTTCATCCTCGTTTAGATCCACGCATTCGGTATATGTTTTTTACCCTTTTTCTTTTTGATTTGATCTAATAATTAATTAAGAACAAGATGTTTTTAAAACCTAATTAAAAACATAGATCTAACATGAAAATGGTTTTTGGGGGAAATAAAAAAGGGTGTTTTAGGGGTGATTGTTTTGGCCGGCGCCTAAACCGAACCCCAAGGGGTCTCGGTTTGGCTACTCGACCACCACCGAGACCATATGGTCCTGGTTGGTTGGTGTGGGTCCCACGGCAGTAGCAAGACAAGGGGAACCCCGAAGTGGTTCGGGGTATGGTGTCGATTTCATGTCCGGTTCATGGTTTCTAGTCAAGATCCGGTTCATGGTGTATGTTAAGATTATTATTTTTTTTTTTATAATCATATGTTAAAATTAAATTAATAATCAAGAGATGATTAATTTAATAACATGACTTAGGTTATATTAATTAATAAAAATCATGAAATTATTAACCTAAGTATTTTATATTTCAAACTTATAATTAATTAATTATTTAAAAACCATGGTTATAATTAATTAATTAACATGACTTAGGTTATATTATTAATAAATAATAATACATGTTTTAACCTAAGTATTTAACTTTATTTAATTAAAGACATGATATATTTTAATTAAATATTTTAACCTATAGTTTATTTTTATTACATAAAATAATTAATAAACTATACATATATCATTATGACTTAGAAAATAATCATGAAAACACTTAGGCTTATATACTTAGCTTATTTAACCAGCTTATATCTAATTATGGAAACTTTTAATTTTTTGAAACTTATTTAAATAAGGCAGCTAATCTATTTATGGAAACTTTCTATTTTTAGAAACTTATTTAATTCAGGCAGCTAATCTATTTATGGAAACTTATTTAATTAAGGCAGCTGATCTATTTATGGAAACTTTCTATTTTTAGAAACTTATCTATTTTAAGCAGTAATTCTATTTTTGGAAACTTTCTCTTTTTGGAAACTTTCGATTTTTGGAAACTTTCTAATTTTGGAAACTTTCTATTTTGGAAACTTTCTATTTTTGGTAACTTTCTATTTTTGGAAACTTTCTATTTTTGGAAACTTTCTATTTTAGGAAACCTGCTATTTTTGGAAAGTTACTTATTATTACACAGTAAGTATAGTAATACATGAAATACCAGAAATACCTAATCAGAGTAAACATAATATAAGATAAACACAGTTTAAGGCTTAAAATAGTAAAACATGATATGAACATATAAAATAAGCTAAGACATGACATAAACCAGTTACGTATTTAGTAAGCAGATACTTATTCATGTATGTATTTATGTAGCATTGGTGATACGGAAGTAGGATTCCTCTCAGTTAGTCTTCTTCGTTCACTGGACATAAGGTACAGATTCCCTTCCTTTTAGTATGGACATTCTTTCCTTATTAGGATTCCCCGTATGCAGCCAAATGTTTTCCCGTAGTATAAGTTATGTGTTTGATTTGCTTATGTTTAATTTAGAATACCTATAGCCATATACATGCATGACCAGTATCACCTAGTTACGGAGGTACCATAACCATAACATTAGAGGCACTGATGTTATGACTTCACCACGGCAGAGTGATTGCTCGTGGCGTCCCTTCAGCTTTTGGCCAATTATTTATATTTATCATGTGGGGCGTATGGGTGCATCTTAGTTACATGTTTTCAGTCAGGATTTCATGGTGAATGTGGTGTGTGCCTTGCATCCTTCACAAGGAGCTGATCCCTCCTACCCAAAACCAGTATATTAAATTAGAGGCAGCCCCTCTAATTTGCATGATGAGGTCACCCCTCCAAGTATTCATGCACGATGGATTTTCATGACCTATATTGGCTAATGGTAAAATATGTTAAACAGTTTTTACAAGATAAACATAAGGCTTTTCAAACTATAAAACCAGTTTTATCAAGACTTAACCAGGTTACTCGAGACTTAGTTTCTTCCGCTGTTATATGTTATATGCTTTTCCTATTCATGCTTTATTGTACATCCGTGCACTGAGCGTATTGCTCAGCCGTTTTCCTTTTCTATGTTCCCAAAACGGCAGGTACTCAGGGACGCTCGTAGACCTTAAGCGTTCGTGCATATGGACTGGTAGCTTTCTAGCCTTTCTTTACTTTATGCATTACCTTTCTTTTGATACATTTTCTATGGACATTGTTTAGTCCTTTCCTTTACTATACTTATGTTTGTGTGTGATGAGCTTACTTTTGGACTACCGATGTTTGATTCCGGTATTTTCCTTTTATGGTCATGTAATGGTTAGACATTTTCCCTTGTATGCTTTGATGACACGCCATAATTACGTGTGACATTTCCATTATCAAAATGGGGTGTTACAATTATGGTATCAGAGCCAAGGCTTCGACATGTAGGCTCTCAAATATGACATGTGATTAGTGGGTAGTCACTATGGTCTTCCTAGAACTGACAGTTGTTTTCATGCATTCATCATTTTTACGCATACATATATATGTCATTGTCGCAGATTTATGACTAAGTAATGGTTGGTACAGGACTGGCCCTATTTAGTCGCATGTGTTTTATCGAAACTTTTAAATTTGGAACCGACCCATAGGCGTCCCCTCGCCATGTCTTTTTTGTTGGGTGAACTGACCATAGGCGTTCACTCTTGAGCATACAAAAGTTTTCATAAAACTGCATCATGCATTCATACACAAAATTTTCTTGCATAAAATTTTTCTCTTGAAATTTTGGTAAAATGTTTTTTTCATGTATATATTTTATGTTTTGATTTGTTTAATCATATGTTTTATGTTATACTGTCAGATGGTTTTCACACACGAACAGGAACAGCTCAATGCTGCAATTCAAGCTGCTATGCAAGCTTTGCTTCCTCAATTGAGGAACGACATCAGGGCTGAAGTTCAAGTTGCCAACAATCAACAACATAATCAGGCACCTCCTCCTCCTCCTCCTCCAGTGACATTAGCAGTATGGCTGGAGAGATTCAACAAGCTCCGTCCTCGAGCTTTTGAGAAGACAGATAGCCCAGTGATGTTGAAAGCTGGTTGGCTCACATTGAGAAGATTTTCAATGCTATGGGTTGTGACCCCGCATACAAGGCGAGGTTGGCATGCTATCGATTCGAGGGAGATGTGCTAAATTGGTGGTTAGCGTTGATGCAGTCTGAGGGTGGTGACGAGTGGGTTGCTGGTTTGACTTGGGCTCAGTTCAAGGACAGCGTGATGGAGCAGTTCTTTCCCAAAGCTGAGCAAGACAAGCTCAAGAGAGAGTACCATGGGATCCGACAGAGAGCTGGGGAGAATAGCAACGAGTTTATGCAGCACTTTCTTCGCTTAGCTGGTTTCCTTGGTGCAGCAGCAGGTCCTCCTGAAGAGCAGGCACACCACTTTAGGTGGGCTCTTCGCACATCGGTCGCAAATAATCTGGTGTGTGCTACGTTCAACACTGTAGCACAAGTGGCCGATGCAGCACGTAAGCTGGAGATGCTGCAGGAGAGAGATGAGTTCAGGGAAGCTGAGAGACCCGACAAGAGGTAAACATTCGTATTCAAGCGGTGATCTATCCGTATTCTTTCCATATATGTCAATTATTCATCTCTTTAAATGTATCTTCCAGGCAGAAAACTAGGGACCGGTCTCAGCCGGCTACTCAGCAGCAGCCTCATCAGCCCAAGGGAAACGGTCAGACTAACGACCGTTCTGCTACGGATAGGCGTGGCGGTAATGATAACTACCGTAACAACGCTGGACACTCGAACAGCAGCAGGTCCTAATACATACGCATTTCCTTATGATTTCATGTTATAACTCATATTCTGACACTTTAGCAAAACTTCTACCAGGAACCATGGAAACGGTAGGGACCAGAACCAGAGAGGTTCACAGCCTAGCCGTCCATCTATCACTGGTATTCAATCTTACGATTATCCGCATTGTCAATTGTACCCTATTATCATGTCTTATGTAAAATGTTTTATCAGGTTCCCAGCCAGCCAGAGCACCTGCTGGAGGATTTACTCATCCTCTTTGCTCTACTTGCCACTGTAGGCACCCAGGGCCATGTCGCCGTAACACTGACGCATGCTTCAAGTGTGGTCTTCCTGGCCATATCATGAAGGATTGCCGTAAGGGCGAGATGGAGGGTACATCGGGACATGCTGATTCCAAGCCGCCTCCTACTACCGGCCGTGTCTACACGACATCTCGAGACCAGGCCAACAAGTCTATAGGTACCATCATGGGAATCTTGTATATGTATGGTCAAGCTGCATGTGTTCTTTTCGATACGGGTGCTACTCACTCGGTTATTTCTACTGCTTATGCTAAGAACATTAGGATGCTCCCCATGCCACTAGAAAATAGGCTTACTATTTCCACGCCTTTGAGGGACTCTGTATTAATCACCCATGTATACAAGAGTCTTCCCCTAGAATTTGACGATAAGGTTCGACCTGTTGACGCACTTCCGCTGGACATGAATGACTTCGACGTGATTTTGGGCATGGATTGGATGTCCAAGCATCATGCTACCATAGACTGCCATTCATATCGAGTTATCTTCGGTGATGTTAATGCACCAGAGTACATTCATAACGGGTTCATACCCGGACAGTCTGTACAAATCATATCTACCCTGCAAGCGCGTGCACTACTGTCACATGGCTGCGAGGGTTATCTAGCTACAATTCACGACATGGATGCTATATCAATTCAGGATCAACCTATAGTGTCGGAATTCCAAGATGTTTTTCCAGCAGAACTTCCGGGCATACCACCTGCACGAGAAGTGGAATTCAGTATCGAGCTTATTCCAGGAGCTGAACCAATCTCCAAGGCCCCTTATCGCATGGCTCCCGTAGAGCTGAAGGAGCTGAAGGATCAACTACAAGAACTTCTTGAACGAGGTTTCATTCGACCGAGCGCATCTCCATGGGGCGCACCGGTCTTATTTGTTAAGAAGAAGGACGACAGTATGCGTCTTTGCATAGACTATCGCGAGCTCAACAAGATTACTATCTGGAATAGGTATCCACTGCCACGTATAGACGATCTGTTTGACCAACTCCAAGGGGCCAAACACTTCTCCAAGATTGATCTTAGGTCAGGCTACCATCAGCTACGGGTTAAGGAGCATGATATCGCCAAGACTGCTTTTCGTACCCGCTATGGCCACTACGAGTTTGTAGTTATGCCATTTGGCCTGACAAATGCTCCAGCAGTGTTCATGGATTTGATGAACAAAATCTTCCATGAATTTCTAGACAAGTTTGTCATTGTCTTCATCGATGACATCCTGATTTTCTCAAAGTCCAAGGAGGAACACGAAGACCATCTTCGTACAGTACTACAGATCCTTCGCCAGAAGCAGCTGTATGCTAAATTCTCCAAGTGTGAGTTCTGGTTAGACAAGGTGGCATTCTTAGGTCACATTGTATCAGCAGAAGGAATCACTATCGATCCAATGAAGGTTGAGGCCATTACTAAGTGGCCAAGGCCGACATCAGCGACGGAAGTCCGCAGTTTCTTAGGCTTAGCTGGTTATTATCGTAGGTTCGTGGAGAACTTTTCCAACTTAGCACTACCATTGACCAAACTGATGCGGAAAGGGGAGAAATTCGTCTGGACTGAAGAACGAGAGAAGAGCTTTGAAGACCTGAAGCAGAAGCTAGTATCTGCACCTATTCTTACTCTCCCATCTGGTACGGGTGGATTTCAAATCTATAGCGATGCATCGGGGAAGGGACTTGGCTGTGTTATTATGCAACATGGGAAAGTGATCGTGTACGCTTCACGGCAGCTTAAGCCTTATGAAGAAAATTACCCCACGCATGACTTAGAACTTGCTGCAGTCGTGTTTGCATTGAAGATATGGAGGCACAGGCACACCGTGCTTCGTGACTACTTCCTCCAAGTATGTCCTTGCTAACTTATCCATTCCATCAGTCTCCTTGATGGGTAGGAAATGAGCCGATTTGGTGAGTCGGTCGACGATTACCCAAATCGTGTCGAATCCGGCTGCGGTCTTTGGTAGCTTGGTAATGAAATCCATAGTCCACTTCCATTCTGGCAGTTCGGGTTGGACCAATAATCCTGATGGTTTCATATGTTCGGCTTTGACTTTGGCACAAGTCAAACACTTGCTAACGTATGTAGCAATATCCGCCTTCATGTTCGGCCACCAATACAACATCTTCAGATCATGATACATTTTGTCAGATCCCGGATGTATGGAGTACTTTGACTTATGCGACTCATGCATAATCAAGGATCGTAGGTCACCATGGCATGGTAACCAACTCCTATTATCAAGGCATAACGTTCCATCCGAACGTGCTTCCAACTTCTTTATCATTCCTCCAACATCTTCAGTCTTGAGAATTTCTTCCTCGACTGCTTCTTTCTGAGCCTTGAGAATTAAGGATGGAAGGTCTAAGTCAATGGTCATCATTAAAGCCTTCACCCTAAGAACTCTCTCCTTTCGACTCAAAGCGTCGGCCACGACATTTGCCTTGCCCGGGTGATAACGGATCTCGCAATCGTAATCACTGAGCAACTCTAGCCAACGTCGTTGTCTCATGTTGAGTTCCTTTTGATTCAAAATATGTTGTAGACTCTTATGATCAGTGAATACAACACACTTAGTACCATAAAGGTAGTGTCTCCAAATCTTCAAGGCAAACACCACTGCTCCCAACTCTAGGTCATGAGTTGTGTAGTTCTTCTCGTGCACCTTTAGTTGTCTTGATGCGTAAGCTATGACCTTAGTCCTTTGCATCAGTACTGCACCTAACCCTTTTATGGATGCATCACAATACACCACAAAGTCTTCATTACCCTCGGGTAGGGCTAGTATAGGTGCTTCACACAACATCTGCTTCAATGTCTGGAATGCCAAATCTTGATCTTCCTTCCACTCAAACTTCTTATCCTTTTGAGTCAATTCCGTCATTGGTTTAGCTATCTTGGAGAAACCTTCAATGAATCTCCTATAGTAACCAGCAAGACCTAAAAATTGGCGGATCTCCGTGGGTGTTGTTGGAGTCGCCCAATCCTTTACGGCCTCGATCTTAGCAGGATCAACGTGAATACCACTGCTGTCGATCACATGCCCAAGGAATTGCACTGTGTTTATCCAAAACTCACATTTGGAAAACTTTGCATATAACTTCTCCTTCCTCAGCAGCTCTAATATGGTCTTCAAATGTTCCTTGTGCTCTTCTTCATTACGAGAATAGATGAGAATGTCATCGATAAATACAATCACAAACTTGTCCAAGTATGGTTTGCAAACTCGGTTCATGAGATCCATGAATACCGCAGGCGCGTTTGTCAAACCAAAAGGCATAACTTGGAACTCGTAGTGTCCGTACCGGGTTCTAAAAGCCGTCTTATGAACGTCTTCCTCTCTAACCCTTAGTTGATGATATCCTGACCTTAAATCGATCTTCGAGTATATGCTAGATCCTTGCAATTGGTCGAAAAGATCGTCAATCCTCGGCAATGGGTAGCGGTTCTTTATCGTCAGCTTATTCAATTCTCGGTAATCGATACACATTCTAAAGGATCCATCTTTCTTTTTGACAAATAAGACCGACGCTCCCTAAGGTGAGGAACTTGGTCTAATGAAACCTTTGTCAGAAAGTTCCTTTATCTGTTCAGCTAACTCTGTCATCTCGGCCGGTGCTAGACGGTATGGGGCTCTAGCAACAGGCGCGGCTCCTGGTGTAAGCTCGATGTGAAACTCCACTTGCCGTGCTGGTGGTAGTCCGGGTAAGTCCTCTGGGAATACGTCCGGAAAGTCTCTAACGATCGGTACATCTTCCACCTTCTTCTCGTGATCTTCTTCTCCTTCCTTTTGTGTTACTTGAACCAAGAATACCGGACATCCCTTCTCAATGTATCTTTGGGTCCTGATACATGAGATGACCTCCAATCTTGATCCATTCTTCACTCCACTTCTTTCGCCTTGTATGATGAGTACGTCGTTTCCATAAGGAACACGGACACACTTCTCATGACATACAATCTCCGCGTGATACTTCGACATCCAATCCATTCCAATGATGACGTCAAAACTTCCCAATTCTATAGGGAGTCGGTCGATACTAAACGAACGACCTTGTAGCCTTACACTACATCCTTTCAGAATAATGTCGGTGGTTACTGACTTCCCATCGGCTAATTCTACATTATACTTAACGTCTAACGCAGTAGGGGTAACATTTAGGCGTTCACTAAATATAGACGACACAAAACTCCTATCCGCACCAGAATCAAATAGTACTGAAGCATAGTTGTTATTGACTAGAAACGTACCAGTCACAACATTGTTGTCTTGCACTGCAGCTTCAGCACAGAGATGATACACTTTGCTAGGTGCCGTGAATCCTCCAGGAGTACTAGTTGTGGCTCGGTTATTTCCTCCTCGGTTCCCTTGATTCTGCTTCTGGTTCCCTTGGTTGTGATTTTGATTCCCTTGAATCTGGTTACTACGACCTTGGTTCCCACTGCTTGGACATTTGTTCTTGTAGTGACCTTTCTCTCCACACCCAAAGCAAGTGACATTTGCTCCTTGGCCACCTTGTGTTCCAGGTCCTCTTTGATTAGTAGAACGAGGTGGTGCTCGACATTCCTTTGCCTTATGTCCCGCCTTCCCACAATTGTAGCACGTAGGGGGACATGCTCCTTCGTGGTGTCGGCCACATTTTCCGCAGAAAGGAAGTCTTCCAGCGTAGTTTCCAGTATTTCCTTGTCCAGCAGTAAACATCTTGCTACTTCTTGTCGCTTGTTCTGGTTGTAGTTGTTTGGGTTGTTGCTGTTGTTGGTATTGTTGTTGTAGTGGTTGCCAGACCACTTTCTTTTATCCCCAGTATTTTCTCCCAACTCCTGTACCACTTGGTACATCAGACTCTGAGCCATGTCGATTGCCTCGTGCAAATCAGTTGGCTTGGATGACGTCACATTCCCTTTGATGCTCAAAGGTAGTCCTTCAATGTATCGCTCCAACAATCGGTCGTCGTTGGGCACCATTTCAGGACATAACAAGATCAGCTCTTGAAAGCGCTGATTGTAAGCAGTAAGAGCAGTACCCTTGACCTTCAGGTTCCACAGCTCAACTTCCATCTGCTTGACTTCATTTCGTGGGCAGTATTTCCTCACAAACATAGCTTTAAATTCACTCCAGGGCGTCGCTTGGGCAACGTCAATGGTCACTGCACGAGCATAGACGTTCCACCAAGTCAGAGCACCATCCACTAACGTGCTTGACGCAAACTTCACCTTGTCGGCTTCAGCGACATTGCTAATCCCAAATTGGGATTCTAGCTTCTCAAACCATCTGGTTAATCCTACTGCTCCTTCCGTACCGCGAAAACTTACTTGCGTAACTGCACGAAATTCCTTGTAGGTACAAGTCCGTGCAATAGCATTTGTAGCTCCTTGGTTGGTCTCCTCCTGTGTGCTAGCTGTACGATTTGCTTCAGCGGTCGCGAGTGCCTCGGCCACTCGTTCGGCTATCATTTGGCTTAGCATGACGGTGTCAATTCCACCGGTAGCGGCTGGTGGATTCTGCGTTTCGGATCTTCTAACTGGCGCCATAATCTAACAAGGTAATAGGATAATGAGTTTTGCCAGACATAACATGCATGGCACACACAATACAATTATGAAATGCTCCAGGGTATAATACACAATATATAATGATCTCACAATTTTTGTAACCCATAATATCATTCATAGAATCGTTTGATAGTACATCATAGTTTGTCATAACATAATAAAAGAAAATAAAATACCAACTAGCTAAGACAAACTTCAAAGCTTAGTGGTCATACAGGGATAGGTCGATGGTACAAGATAAATCTAACTAGTGCCCTCACGGCGCTGATGAAGCTCTCTCTCCAACTCTGCTAACCTCCTCTCAACTACGAGCTCACGAGCCTGGGAATCTCTCAGTCTAACATCGGTATCATGACAAGCGGCTCTAAACCTCTTATCCAAGTCTGCAACAGGGTCCTCTACTGGTGCCTCTAGTCCGCCTGTCTCCACCAATGGCTCTACTCCCCAACGGGTCATCAGGCTCCCAATCTCCTCAAGACGAGCGTTCGGCATGGATTCCATCTGATCAAGAACAGTAAGAAGCTGTCCTCGTAGACGGGTCACACATACTGTCAACACTGTCTCATCCCTAACTGGACTCTTCTTCGCCAGTGCCTCCAACTTATCCTGCACTTCATTATACTCTTCACCTAAAGCTTCTACAGCATCCTCCAACCTGTTCAATCGTGTCGTCACACATCCATCTGCCGCCCCAAGCATCACCACCGTCGATGTAGCTCTCCTAGGAAGAGGAGTCGTAGCTCTCGGCCCAGTAGAGATACCAGCATCAGTAAGCATCTCCTGGTACACAGCAGGTACAGTCTCTGGTGGTGGTAGTAGTAGTGGTGTCTCTGGGACAGGACTGGCAGGTGTGCGGGCTGCATGCCTGTCAGTGGCAGTGAAAGGTATGAGGGGTCGGTAAGGTGAAAGTGGTGGTCGAGCAGCTCTCCCCCGAAGACGTCGTCTCACATAGTAGAAAGGTAGAGTACCAGGTGCTGGAGCAGGAATAGCAGTCCTTTCTCCTTCGTCTTCGGATGAAGATGAGGAGATGTGTGCTAGGGAAACCTCAGGAGTAGCAGCATATGCAGTAGGAGGGTCCTCAGTGTCTGTGACCTCCATAGGCTCTCCTTCCCCATCTGTAAACTCCATCTCATCATCCTCTGTCTCCTCTACCGTCTCATCTCTAGTCACTGATGTCTGACCTGGTGACTGCACCACGTCAGTGTCCAAGTCATCCTCTCCTCCGCCTTCTAGGCTAAGTACATCGTCAGCTGATGCATCAGGAATACGGATCGGTGAATGACGAACCTCCTCAGTCTCTCTCTCTGTATCGTCATCTGAAACCATCCGGTACCACGGATATCCTGATGGCGATCCTCTAGGTAGTCCTACTGATGAACTGATAGTCGACTGTGAACTACGGTTGTAGTATGCTCCTGTAGACGTGGAATCATCGGATGAAGACATCGCTGTAATCATAGACAAAATAAATGTGTGTAAATATCTTATAAAATTAGTCCGTAAAAAAAAAGGACATTAACATAATATAGCAATCATTGTTGAATCCACATGTATCCCGTATAACATAATTCAGATTTTGTTGTTGCACATGTAACCCATGTAAATATACCTCGTAATTGTTAAATCACATGTATCCCATTTATTACTTATGTATCTACATATACTTAATACTCACAATCCGTATGATAATCGATTAAACATAGAGCAGTTATAGTCTAGAGTTACTAAATGCAACCTAGTTCTCTATAACCTGGCTCTGATACCAATCTGTCACACTCCCAAAATATCAGAGTATATTGGCGACAAGGGAGTGGTGACGTCATGATTATCATACGCACATAGTCACAAAGAACGACCTCTAAATGAGACGTTCGGAAAATAGATCACTTGTAATTGATAAAATAAATAGTTTTAACAAAGAGCGGAAGCATAAACTGAAGACAGTTACAAAACATAGTTTTCTCAAATGGTACAAGTGATCGTTGTTTCAAAGAAATGACGGCAATGTATGAGACCTCATTTAGCATCTTCCTTCTTAATACCTGAGAAAAACATTGCTAAAGTGTCAACATAAAGTTGGTGAGTTCATAGGTTTAGTTAAGTGGAAATGTTTAATGAACCACAAGATTTTCCCAAATGTGATGACAATATAACAGATACAAAGTCATCCCAAAAGTATTTATTACAGTCTAAGCTCGTGACACCGAAGCATTAACAACACCGGCAGTATAATCATATAAATGTAGCCCAAACTAGATGCCTAAACCCACGACATCCTATCTCAGACTCAAATGAAACTATGCCCGCTTGTCCCCTTGTTGGACAAGACAGACAGGGACGTCAATCCCGATAGATCTATCCATAACATTCGCGCTTACACAAAGTAATTAACGGTTCACGATTCACGGGCCAAAGCAACTGGGTTTTTAGTGGGACTTAGACTAATATATAAATCAGTAAATGCACTTGTGTTCACACGTTAAAATCAAGCAATGTCTCACCCCAAAAAGCAGTGAAAATAGTAAAGTATGGGGCTATAAACTCACCTCGTAATTCAGCAAAGAGAACGAAGATAAAATAGCTCGAGAGTACGGTTACGCTAGCCGCGACCTATTTAATCATGAGGATCGAGTTACGATACGAAAAATTATATTAATAGAAGACACGACACCCTAGTTGTGCTTGACGAAACCTTACGTTTACGAAAAAGTACGACAAATAAAAGTCGGTTATTAAACGGTCGGGTTTTACGGGTTAAATTATACCCTTAATTTACAAAATTCATTTCATGGGCTTTTAACTAAACTAAATATAACACTTGGCCCAAAATGGGTCCAATAACTTCACTCACAAACCGGCCCAAGGGTCCTATGACCCGGCCCGGCCCATGGGCGGAATAAACAAGGAACGAAGGAGTAATTATACGTGTGTTACACACACAACTCTCCATAACAGAGAGTTACACTCTCTCTCTTCCCTCGATAATAACTCCACCGCCCCAATCTCTTCTCTCTCTCAAATCTAGATCGGTTCATCCCCTTCAATGGCTAATATCTTATCAGTTTGAATATAACAATCATGTGTGGGTGGTCTGAGGTGTTTAGATCGTGTGAGATGTGGGGTTTCATCCCCACATCAAACCGATTTGGTTTCTGATGTGTTTATCTTTATGGTCACGTTAATCTCCAGCCAATAATCAAAGATAAGTTTGTTTCTCCTTCATTTCTTTTACAAAAGCTAATTGGTTTTCGATTTATAAAAGATCAGTGGGTTTGATTAATTTGTATAAACTTGTTGAGAACCATAAGGCTCTCGGATTTGAAATAAACGAATTAGGGTTTTGAAATATTTGGGGGTTTTTATCAATCTCGGGTTTAAATGCAATTAATTGATGTTTTCTTGTATAAAATCAAACTAATTTCAATATATAATCGGTTTATAAAAATTAGGGTTTCGGTCAATTGGGGGTTTTTGCATAACTCGTTTTCAATTAAATTAACTATTGGATTCGGGTTTAGATTAGGTTTAATTAATGTTTTAATTAATAAAAAGTCAATCTAGGGTTTTTATAAAATTGGGGGTTTTTACATTCGGCTGTTACTCATGATTATGTGATGTTTTTGGAATGTGGAAAATGTTAATTACATGTTTAAAAGGGTTTTTAATTTCTAGGGTTTCGATTTGAAATGGGGGTTTTTATACCCGCGGCATGATTGAGGGTTTTAGGGTGTTTCTGTAAAATAAAAATGGTTAAGACATTTAGATTAGTTGGTATTGATTGTTGATAGTTTTGGCAGAAAGTAAGAAACTTGGTTGGCTTGGTTTGGTTCTCGGTTTGGCCTTTAATTGGGTCTCGGTTTGGTTTGACTTGGGTCTCGGTTTGGTTCTTGGTTGCGGTCTTGATTGTGGTCTTGGTTGGGTCACGGTTTGGTCTAAGTCGGGGTCTCGGTTTGGTCTAAGTCGGGTCTCGGTTTGGTTGACAGAAAAGTAAAGTCATAGACATGTTTCAAGTATTAGTTATTAAGGTTTAACCTTTTCAGTTTATAGTTAAAAATAAGACCGTTACAAAGACTAACACATTGGTTTGTTTATTCGCAGGTTTGTACAAAACGAGCACAACTAGGACTTCATAAAGGAAAACGAAGAGACGAAAAGACTCACAATGGGATGCTACGTTGTCGGTTTTGCAGGTTCGGACGAGATGGAAAGCTTGACTCTTTCGGTTTTGCAGGTTTGGACGCGACGTGTGGGTCGGCTGGACACTAATCTTCACCTTTCCAGGAGTTGTATTTGGAAGACTTGTACAGAATTTGTGTTTGTAATTTGGACTGTGATAAACTTTGTATTTGGACATTGGTAACTTTGGATTTGTATTTAATCATGTATTGATAGTCTAGGGTTACCTTCAAGCTGAAAATGGTAACTTGTGATATACCCAAATGGGGTAAACTAGGCATGTGTGCTGTCTTGTAGTGGTTAGTGGGAAAATAAACTATGGGGTTTATTTGTAGCTAGACATGTGACTGAAATTGGGACTCTTGTAAGGCAAGTTTTGCAATAAACATGAATGAAAGTTTATACTCAATTATATGTACATGCTGTGACAGTTTATACAACTCGACTCGGGTTTCACGGTGTTTAAGTTTAGACGCGAACTGCATAAACACGACACTATAACCGTTTGACACACGATCCCAAAACAAAGGCAATTTCGCGAGACTTCACGTAATCTAGTAAGTATATCAAATAAACGTACGGCAAACATAATACGCCCACCAACTTCGTGTATTGCATTCAACTTAATAATCGCGAAAACTCGAGATGTTACATATGCTCTCCCTAAAAAGGGCTTTGTCCGCAAAGCAAAATAATTAACACATTCGTGTCGACAACTCGTCGGTAAACAGTTAAAATACTCGTACTACATGAATAAATTAAGATGGAAATTTGACGGCTGTCACATATATCTTCACTTGAACATGAGGCAGAGGAGATGGTTAGAGCTGTTGAAGGATTATGACATTAATCTACAGTATCATCCCGGAAAGGCAAATGTAGTAGCAGATGCTCTTAGCAGGAAGTCCGGAATGATCAACGACATTAAATTTGAAGAGGAAATCATAAGAGACTTGGAGCGACTTGACATCGAGATCATGCTACATGGACAGCACTGTTACTGGGCTAATCTTAGAGTAGAACCCGAGTTACTCTCTAAGATCAAGGAAGCTCAAAAAGATGATGGAGAAATCTGGGTGATAGTACAAAATTTGGAGAAACAGACAGATCATAGTAGATGCAGATGGTATCGTATGGCAGGGCACGAGACTTTGTGTTCCTGAAGACCAAGAACTCCGGGAAGCCTTGTTAGCTGAAGCTCATAGCTCCCCATTCTCTATACATCCTGGTTCGACTAAGATGTACCATGACATCAAGCAGTACTTTTGGTGGAATGGTATGAAACAAAATGTGGCCACTTACGTCTCCAAATGTCTTACCTGCCAGCAGGTTAAGATCGAGCATCAGCGATCTGGCGGTCTCCTTCAACCGTTAGATATTCCAGAGTGGAAGTGGGACAAAATCACCATGGATTTTGTTACTGGTCTTCCGCCTACCAAGAGGAAGCACGATGCAATTTGGGTTATCATAGATCGACTTACCAAATCAGCTCATTTCTTACCGATCCGTAAGGAAGATCCGGTAAGTAAACTCGCCGATACGTACAGAAGAGAGATCATGAGACTCCACGGTGCACCATCCAACATCGTCTCAGACAAAGATCCTCGTTTCACTTCGTGATTTTGGAAGAGTCTGCAGAAAGCTTGGGGTACATAACTTAAGCTTAGCACGGCTTTTCATCCTCAAACAGACGGACAGTCGGAGCGAACGATTCAGACATTAGAAGACATGTTGAGGTCATGTGCGTTGGAATGGACGGGTGATTAGGACGATTACATCTGTTTGGTGGAGTTTGCATACAACAACAGTTGGCACGCAAGTATCAAGTGTGCTCCTTTCGAGATGTTGTCTGGCAGAAAGTGTCGCGCCCCAATCTGCTGGGATCAGGTTGGCGAGCGAACACTTGAAGGACCAGAAATCATAGAGATAACCAATGAAAAGATCGCAGTAGCTAAGCAGAAATTTCAGGAAGCACGGTCACGTCAGAAGAGTTACGTCGATAAGTATTGTAGGGACATACATTTTAACGTAGGAGATCACGTCTTCCTTAAGGTTTCGCCGGCACGTGGTGTTAGACGCTTCAGGATTAAAGGGAAGCTCAGTCCTCGTTTCATCAGACCATTTGATATCATTGAACGAGTCGGTGAGGTATCTTACCGGTTAGCATTACCTCCGCAACTTTCGCATGTGCACAATGTGTTTTATGTGTCCTTACTCAGAGGGTACAAGTATCATCCCCTTCACATGGTTCAGTATCCACTGGAACTGATACGTGAAGATCTCACTTTCATAGAAGAAACCGAACGAGTTCTTGACAGACAAGAACGAGTCATGAGAAGGAAGACGATTCCATTCGTCAAAATCATATGGAGGGATCATACCGAGCGGGAAGCCACTTGGGAAACGGAGAAGTCTATCCGGGCTTCTTACCCTCATTTAACATTTTGAATTCGGGTATGTTCTTCTTTTCCAGTTTACTTTATCTATAATTCGGGGACGAATTATTCTTTTTAGGGGGGAAGAGTTGTAAAACCCGCATGATTCTACCATGAATAGTACCCTTAAGATCGTACGTACTAGATTAAAACTTTCCTATTATAGCATGATTACGATTACGTGTTAGGATTTTCTGTATTACGTACGTGTTAGAACACGATAAGTATTTACTACGCACGAGCACGCAATAATTATTTGACAATAATTAATCACGAGCATGCGATCATGAAATCATGAACGTAATTAAATCACGAACTATTATTAATTACGTATATATATTTTTTACGAGCGTAAATAAATATATTAGGTCACGATAATTATTTAACGAGAACACATTAAACGTGAACACAAATAAACATGAACGAACAATTAAACATCGAGACACGGAAAACGGTACGGGTACCCCATGTGTGGCCCCTACCCACGGCAACAAGGAAGAGATGGGCCAAGGCCATCTCAAAATTCACTAAAGAGGGGTTAAAGGAAAAGTTACTACTCATTTTTCACTTTACAGAAGATTTTACAAAAACCTAAAAAGTTTCTCCTTCTCCTTCTTTTTTTCTTTTTTTGGCCGCCACACATAAACACACCAAGGAGGGTGTTTATTTGATTTTTCATCTTGGATTTGGTGCAAGTGTTCGTGTTTGTTCATCCTCGTTTAGATCCACGCATTCGGTATATGTTTTTTACCCTTTTTCTTTTTGATTTGATCTAATAATTAATTAAGAACAAGATGTTTTTAAAACCTAATTAAAAACATAGATCTAACATGAAAATGGTTTTTGGGGGAAATCAAAAAGGGTGTTTGTTTTGGCCGGCGCCTAAATCGAACCCTAAGGGGGTCTCGGTTGTTGGGTCAAAAGTGAGTTGATAAGTCAAAACACAAAGACAAGGACTAAATCTGCCAATACTGAATTCTTCAAGCTGGTGGATAAAGTATCAAGATAGTAATGAAGAATATCAGGACAACTATATAGGAGATTTTGTTTTTAATATTTATCTTTTGTAACAGCTGTAGTTTCTAGTATATAAAGAAACACAGCCGTAGATTTCATTCACTACTTCATCATACAAAATGTAACCTACTGTTCTTTAGATCTCTAGGCATGGGATTCAATGTATACATGCCTAAAGTAATCTGTTGATCCTTGGTGTCGTATGGTTTACAAAAGATATATGCTTAAGGGGAAGTGTTTTGACATCATCAACTAGGGGAAGATTGTTGGGTCAAAAGTTGATGAGTTAAATCACTATGGAAACAAGAAGGACCAAATATGGCATTAGGAGAAACTTCAAGCTGGTGGACAAAATACAATAAAGTTTCCCCTGCTACAAAACTTTCCACTGCTGTGAAGATTCCCCTGCCATGTACTAAAAACATGGAGATTTGGTCAAGTAGTGATAAGAATGAATAATTCTGTTTTGATTTAGTCATTATTATCTTATTTAGTTTCCATGTATCCCTGGGTTCCTTAAGTTATAAAAGGAACACCAGACCGTAGGTTTTATTCATTCATTCATACTACTAAAATGTAACCTACAGAGTCTTTGATCTCTAGGCATGGGATTCAATGTATACATTCCTAGAGTGGTTTGTGTTAATCATCAATAATACAAACCCTTTGGGAATCATTCATCTCTTAAACATCTTGTTCATGATTATCATTCAGTTCCGCTATGTTAATTCATATGAATGTTCATCATCCTAGATAAAATGGTTTCGACTGTTTGAGTCTAAAGATCTTGGATTCAACAAGTGGTATCAGAGCGGGTGGCTCGATATCTAGGAGAATCAAGGTGTTTAATTTTGTTGTTGTGAAGGTCTAGGGTTTATGCTCAAACCCTAGTTGATAATTGATTTTGTTGATGCCCAAAAGTTCATGGTCGATTCTTAGTCGCTGGTCACAGGAATTATTCGTGGCTCAAAATATTTATCATATATCTATTTGTGATATAGATATCGTCATGTGTTGCTGCGGCTAATAAACATGGTTATGGTCCCATGTGAGGCTTATTGAATTAAACGAATAGCAGCAAAGGTAATAGATCAATAAAGTGTTTTGACGTGGGATAAATAACAAGTATATCATGTATCTGTATTTATTCCATGATCAAACATGGCTGCCATTACATTTGTTTAATCACGTAACTAGTAATTATTCAAATATATTGTCACGTGAGATTCAATGGGTTGGTTCTGTTCAACAAAGTACAAAAGTATCTTTACTGTCCACGTGATGACAGTAAGTTTTATATAAAGTATCAAGATGTGAGGAACAGAAAACATATTAAATAATATGTCATGGGAACAAATGAATGATTGGTCAATGTTCACGTGGGGTTTGATTTAAATAAAAGAGCAGGTGTTGAGATGGATATGAGCTTTGTTCACACGTTGGAGCATGGGACAAAAGTGACTGCTACAATCAATAATGGGGAGTATTTTTTGTTTAACTCTACCGAGTCCAAATATAGTGTACTTTTATTAAAGGTATAGCAAAAGGTGTGATCTGATTTAACAACAGGTAATATTTTAGTTCCATATGTTTTATTATTTTACTGTTATAAATGCATTCCCACTTTATGTGGGTTTGGCACAGTTAATAGCAAAAACAGTGGCATTAAAAGTTCCCCCTGTTTTTGAAAAAGTTTACCCTGCTTTCATTAAATGTCCCCCCTGCTACGATCCCCCTGCCTTCAATAGATCCCCTGCTTTCATTAATAGATTCCCACTGTTTTAGAGAAGTTCCCCCTGCTGTCAGATATGAGTTTTGGGACAGCAAGGTTTTGGAGTTTGGTAAATTCACAGCAACTGGTTTAAAGGTATAAAGGCTCGTTTTAATTTTATTGATTACGAAGAAAAGTTCTTATTAGTTATTTGAGGACGAAGTAGATTTTCGCGGGTATGTGTTTTATGCTTAAACGCTTAGTGACGAAGTGGTACAAGATCTAGGAATGTGTGATTTTTCTTATGGTACTCTATGCACATATTTTCTATCACTTGAAGGAGTTACATTATCGTGCTCAGTGTCTCATTTTCAACAAAAATGAGGATTTTTTATATGCTAACTCTTTGTCACATGGTTAGTGCAAGATATATAATGCAAGTTCGGGTTATTCTACTTCATCATCAAGTAAGTTATGATCAGATTTCTTCATATGTAATCATTACATACGGCCTATAGTCTTTAAGATTCATAAATGATTAGCACACTTTAAGGGGAAGCTCATTTGATAAAGTGTTAGTCATTCACATATGACATCAAGGTGAAGATTTTTGCTACTGTTCACTAGGATTACTACAACTAATGTAAGTTTCTACTTCTCAAATTCATTTTAAGACGCGGAAAACTTCATGGAGGGTAATTTGGGATATAGAATACTTGGGTTTGATGTATGATATTGGTTAGTAGTAGTTGAAAATCAAGGTTGTTCACATAGAAGACCCCTATTTGATCATGTCAAAAAGGGGAAGAAGTCTACAAAGACTAAAGTAATCTGTTGATCCTTGGTGTCGTATGGTTTACAAAAGATATATGCTTAAGGGGAAGTATTTTGACATCATCAACAAGGGGAAGATTGTTGGGTCAAAAGTGAGTTGATAAGTCAAAACACAAAGACAAGGACTAAATCTGCCAATACTGAATTCTTCAAGCTGGTGGACAAAGTATCAAGATAGGAATGAAGAATATCAGGAGAACTATATAGGAGATTTTGTTTTTAATATTTATCTTTTGTAACAGCTGTAGTTTCTAGTATATAAAGAAACACAGCCGTAGGTTTCATTCACTACTTCATCATACAAAATGTAACCTACTGTTCTTTAGATCTCTAGGCATGGGATTCAATGTATACATGCCTATAGTGGTTTGTGTTAATCATCAATAATACAAACCCTTTGGGAATCATTCATCTCTTAAACATCTTGTTCCTGATTATCATTCAATTCCGCTATGTTAATTCATATGAATGTTCATCATCCTAGATAAAATGGTTTCGACTGTTTGAGTCTAAAGATCTTGGATTCAACAAGGGTTTGGCTACTCGACCACCACCGAGACCATATGGTCCCGGTTGGTTGGTGTGGGTCCCACGACAGCAGCAAGACAAGGGGAACCCCGAAGTGGTTCGGGGTATGGTGTCGATTTCATGTCCGGTTCATGGTTTCTAGTCAAGATCCGGTTCACGGTGTATGTTAAGATTTTTTTTTATAATCATATGTTAAAATTAAATTAATAAACATGACATGATTAATTTAATAACATGACTTAGGTTATATTAATTATTAAAAATCATGAAATTATTAACCTAAGTATTTTATATTTCAAACTTATAATTAATTAATTATTTAAAAACCATAGTTATAATTAATAAATTAACATGACTTAGGTTATATTATTAATAAATAATAATACATGTTTTAACCTAAGTATTTAACTTTATTTAATCAAAAACATGATATACTTTAATTAAATATTTTAACCTATAGTTTATTTTAATTACATGAAATAATTAATAAACTATACATTATATCATTATGACTTAGAAAATAATCATGAAAACACTTAGGCTTATATACTTAGCTTATTTATCCAGCTTATATCTAATTATGGAAACTTTCTATTTTTTGAAACTTATTTAAATAAGGAAGCTAATCTATTTATGGAAACTTTCTATTTTTAGAAACTTATTTAATTCAGGCAGCTAATCTATTTATGGAAACTTATTTAATTAAGGCAGCTGATCTATTTATGGAAACTTTCGATTTTTAGAAACTTTCGATTTTTGGAAACTTTCGATTTTTGGAAACTTTCTATTTTTGGAAACTTTCTATTTTTGGAAACTTTCTATTTTTGGTAACTTTCTATTTTTGGAAACTTTCAATTTTTGGAAACTTTCTATTTTAGGAAACCTGCTATTTTTGGAAAGTTACTTATTATTACACAGTAGACATAGTAATACATGAAATACCAGAAATACTTAATCAGAGTAAACAGAATATAAGATAAACACAGTTTAAGGCTTAAAACAGTAAAACATGATATGAACATATAAAATAAGCTAAGACAATACATAAAACCAATTACGTATTTAGTAAGCAGATACTTATTCATGTATGTATTTATGTAGCATTAGTGATACGGAAGTAGGATTCCTCTCAGTTCGTCTTCTTCGTTCACTGGACATAAGGTACGGATTCCCGTCCTTTCAGTATGGACATTCTTTCCTTATTAGGATTCCCCGTATGTAGCCAAATGTTTTCCCGTAGTATAAGTTATGTGTTTGATTTGCTTATGTTTAATTTAGAATACCTATAGCCATATACATGCATGACCAGTATCACCTAGTTATGGAGGTACCATAACCATAACATTAGAGGCACTGATGTTATGACTTCACCACGGCGGAGTGATTGCTCGTGGCGTCCCTTCAGCTTTTGGCCATTTATTTATATTTATCATGTGGGGCGTATGGGTGCATCCTAGTTACATGTTTTTAGTCAGGATTTCATGGTGAATGTGGTGTGTGCCTTGCATCCTTCACAAGGAGCTGATCCCTCCTACCCAAAACCAATATATTAAATTAGAGGCAGCCCCTCTAATTTGCATGATGAGGTCACCCCTCCAAGTATTCATGCACGGTGGATTTTCATGACCTATATTGGATAATGGTAAAATATGTTAAACAGTTTTTACAAGATAAACATAAGGCTTTTCAAAGTATAAAACCAGTTTTATCAAGACTTAACCAGGTTACTCGGGACTTAGTTTCTTCCGCTGTTATATGTTATATGCTTATCCTATTCATGCTTTATTGTACATCCGTGCACTGAGCGTATTGCTCAGCCGTTTTCCTTTTCTATGTTCCCAAAACGGCAGGTACTCAGGGACGCTCGTAGACCTTAAGCGTACGTGCATATGGACTGGAAGCTTTCTAGCCTTTCTTTACTTTATGCATTACCTTTCTTTTGATACATTTGCTATGGACATTGTTTAGTCCTTTCCTTTACTATACTTATGTTTGTGTGTGATGAGCTTACTTTTGGACTACCGATGTTTGATTCCGGTATTTTCCTTTTATGGTCATGTAATGGTTAGACATTTTTCCTTGTATGCTTTGATGACACACCATAATTACGTGTGACATTTCCATTATCAAAATGGGGTGTTACAGATGCAAACCGTTGATTGATGTTGTTTTTCGCGAACCAATCCTTAAATGGGTTTTCCGCGAATTGTTTTCCATTATCAGAAACTATCTTTACAAGAAGCCAAAAGCGGCATACTATATTATCCCATACGAACCATTTTACCTGGTTCCCAGTGATTGTTGCTACCGCCTTTGCCTTAATCCACCTCGTGAAATAGTCCATTGCGACTATTAGAAACTTAACTCCTCCTGCGGCCACATGGAAGGGTCTTGTCATATCTATTCCCCACTTGAAAAATGGCCAAGGGGAAGTGATAGGTGTTAGTTCATCTTAGGGTTGGCGCGGTACCGTCCTGTGTACCTGGAAATAATTGCATTTGCGTATGAGAGTACGTGCGTATGCGTGCATGGTTGGCCAATTATATCTGCTCCGTAATGTTGTCGTCCCCACTAACCTGGGTCCTGCGTGCATGTGATGAGATGGCATTTATACATGATCTCATCGTTCTTTTCGGGCTTTTAATGCATAAAAATGTCATAAAATACCATATATATGCTTGTGTTTGTTTACTTGTGTATTTTAGGTATGGATATCATGAAAAAGACAAAAGATCACAAGATACAAGGAAAAACGGACACGAGAAACAAAGCCATACAAAGAATCGGGCCCTAATTCATGAAATATTCAACAAATACCCTTGAAGACTTGAAGACATGCAAGATTGATCCTCATTTAATGAAGAAATGACACTTAAAACCCTTGTATACTTATAATTACACAAATGGTCCTTCAACTTTGAAGAAATGGCAAGTTTAGTCCCTCAACAATTCAAAATTGCCAATTATGGTCCCTCATGAAGTCAAAGTTATATTGAAGACCTTTGAAGATCAACATTGTCCAAGATCAGCCCTTGAAATATCTCAAAATGGCAAAAACAACCCTTTGAAACCTTTTTCCAAAGTTTTGTGCCAAAACTGCCAAGTCATGAAAGTTATTTACAAAGGAAATAGATTGTGTTGGCTGAAATACACGTTTTACAAGTTTTTACAAAACACAAGGGCCAAAGTTGTATACTTGAAACATTCAAACCCAAAAATGCGCCAAACAACTTTCACTTCCCCTAATATCGGATCAAAACTTACGACTGTTCACCCTATGAACCCAGTAACTATCTTCACTTAAACAAAGGGTAAAATGAAATTACCATTACCCACACTTGATTCACATGCCCAGAATCCCATCCCAACCTTAAAACACTCACTCCTACTCACCAAGAGGCCCCACCACCAAAACCGTTTCACCATCATGTGACAACTTCCTCTCCAAGGCTTGCCACGTGTCAAAATCAACAGCCCACATCCTTTGCTTCATATCAAAGCTATTTTAAACGGTTTTGATGCATTTGGACAGCTCATTCCATCAAATTATCTAGAAGACTCAAGGGCATTTTAGGGAATTCAGTGCTAGGGTTTGTGAATAGTGTTAGTAATACAAGAGATTTTACTAGGTTCAATTGTTGTTCTCGGTATCTTAACGAATTGATTTCTGGCTTAAAGTATGACTCTATTGTTTTTGGTGAAACAAATATTTTTGGTTGTTTTTAAAATAAATGTGCAAAACAATTAATGTAAATGGGCACTTTAAATAAATCTAATTCTAACTTAAGGGAAAGGGCGAGTATTTAAAAACGTGACGAGAAATTAAAAGGGCAATTAAAGTAAATGACGCAAACTTAAATCTATCTAAGGCAAACTTAAAACGCAACTAAAACTTAAACTAAGGCAAGACTAAAATAAATCTAAGGCAAGTAATCTTAAAGTGCAACTAAGGAAAAAGGCGGGAAAAATAAGCTTGAAATTAAAAATCAAAGACAAAAACTAAAAAGAACCTGAATACAGCTCATTCAGAACAATCCTTCGTCCGGAACAATCACTCATCCGGAATGTCACCTTCGTTCGGAATGATTCTTCTTCGCTCGGAATATTACCAAAATCCTTGATCCGGAACAAATTATTCTGAATATGTCACTTATCCAAAACAATCCTTCGTTCAGAACTTCTACTGATTCAAAGCCCTTGGTTCGGAAGTTTCTGGTTAACCCTTGGTTTGGAACTTTATTGGTTCGGAACTTCTTGGATCGGAAGTTCTTGGTTCGGAACCTTCTGAATGTTCCGAATGAAAAAACTTCTTCCCCTGGTTCGGAACTCTTCCGAATGAGCTGGCTTGATTCGGAATTTAGAATGTTCCGAATGAAACACAACCTTCTAGACCGGAACTCTTCCGAATGAAAAAGAAGCCTTGGTTCGGAACACTTTGGTTCGGAACTTTGAATGTTCCGGATGAAGCACTTAGCCTTGCTGGTTCGGAACTCCTTGATCCGGAAGTATTCTGGATCAGAACTCCTTGATCCGGAACTTTTGGTTCGGAACTTTTTAGACCCAAGCCTTGGTTCGGAACTTTGGTTCGGAAGTTCTTGCTGATCCGGAACTTACCTGGGAAAGATCAGAAACAGGAAAACAAACACCCCGAAGAACAGGGAAATACAGGAACACACGAATCTAATCACAATTTAACCAAAATTAAACAAAAGATTAAATCAAACTAATCACAAAGCATCTACTAAACATAAACAAACAATCCAAATCAACAAAACTAACAAGACTAACCAAAATAATCAAAACCCACTTAAATCAAAATAAGAACATGAACATGAACATGAACATAAACATAAACATAAAAATTAAAGATTAAGAAAGGTAGATAGGAGATAAACAATAAAGATAAAGATTGACAAGAATTAAAAGAAAAACTTACTTGAAATTAAATGGTAATTAAGGTGCAAGACAAGTATTTAAATTTGACAAGTATTTAAATGACAAGGTAATTAAAGGTGGAAGAACTAATTGTCAATATTAGCCAACAAAAAGAAAATGATTAAGATCTAATCTATATATAGGGGAGGATTAATGAATGCTAAGGAAGCTTCCTCCCCTCTTTCCTTTCTCCTTAATTGCATGCTTAGTCCTTCCTTCTTAATCTCTTTGTTAATTGTACCATTAGTCCGTAAGCCTTTTAATCTTCTTTAATCTTGGACTTTAATGACTTTTGGCTCGGGATTTCTTTGAACTCGTCTTTTAATTCTTCAATAAATAGACTTGAGTTCTTCAACTTTTGATAAACTTCCGTCTTTTGACTTTTTCTTCGATAAATCTTCAGAATTGGTCTTGGACTTCCGTTCTTTTTGCACTCTTGACTTCTCGACTTCATCTTTCATCTTTTTCTTCAATAAAAGCCCGTGAATGCCGTGTTTTCTCCAGTTTTCACAATTTCGTCCTAAATCAAAACAAAAACACAAACCACGCATAATTCCGACATAAAAGACATAAAATACACGTTTTGGCTCGGTTAATATTGTAATTAAGTGGTAAAAAGGATGGGTGTTTGCACACCTATCAAATCCCCTACACTTGACCATTCCAATGTCCTCATGCAATGTATTAGTTACAAAGCACGTTTACATTTTTCATCATTATCAATCCACATTGGCCTTTATTAAAGAGTTAGAAAACTATAAACATTCAAAGTAAAGAAATCAAAAAGCATACCTTGGGTTTTGGAAATGTTATGAATAATCATCATCCTCAAGTTTTCACTTTCTCCAAACCAAGCTTAAAAACGAGATCATTGTTATTATAAGTTAGCAAACTAACACGAACTCATGTGGGCCAATTATTCAATTAGACTCCCTTATTCCTAGGTGTATCTCTTATATTTTATTGTTGTCTTGAATGATCACGAGGATGCATTTTTGACTTATTTCGATAGTTATTAGGCCGAAAATAAAGTGAACGATTTAATCAATAGTTAGCTAAAGGACAAAATCTTTTAAAACTGCTTCTCGGGACCTCATAAAGTTCATATCTTGGCATAACTCGTTTCGCAATTTAAGACCTTTCTCGGACCGATATTTGGCAGCGACTTCAAACTTCAAACCTTGAGAGACGTTCATGAAATAATGGTCTTCTCTTCATAATAGGAATTTCTTCAGTTGAGGTTTTGAGAGATTCATACTTGGACCACGACTTCTTCATTTTTCTCCAATCTTTATTTTGGACTTTGATATACAACGATCCGCCTCCTTTTTGACTTGGATCTATTTATCCTCATACCTTGCTAGGGTCTTTTCGGATACACTTCTTCATGACTTTTGGGGAGTTTTTGCTTTTCGTCGTATGTCTCGATCCTTCATATTGATTTTCGATAAATGATTCTTCACATCACTTTGGATCTTTAGCAACAAAATATAGCCCTCATGCCTTGTTAGGGCCTTCCGGACTCGCCAATCTTCGCATCCCGCTTCAATAAGTTATGCCTTGGCTATGAACTCTAATCCATACCGAGTAACTTTTAAACGATCTTGGGCTAGAAGCTAAGTAACTTTTCAAATCGTACAACCTTATTTATTGCAGATAAATTTATTAGCAGGCGATGGGAGAATAGGCTTATAATTAACTCACATAAATTCACGAAAGAATACTAAACTTATAATTGGCTCTATCATCTCTCGTTCTCCACAGTTTAAAATCTCAAGGAATGAGACTCGTGGATGCTTAGCCTATTAAATCAAAGTTTTGGGTTTTCGAGTCGCCTATAGGATCTTGCAAACTCTTAGACTTTTTCAAGTTTAGAAATCGCATTTTAAAGTTCCCATGATAAACGACTCTCTAGGATCAATTATAGGAACTTGCGAAAAGTTCTTGTTCTTAACCCGTGAGAGTTAAGACTTTCGTGTTTTATAGCTCCCTATATAAAAGCCTAGCAAAACTTGACTTAAACACGTTAAGGATACTAGCTAAAGTAACTTAGATAAGCAAACTCTGGTTGAGTCAAAAGTTTTACAACGTTTGAAAATTAAAACCACTTTATTAAACTTTTATTCTAATGAGGAAAGTAAATAACTATATAAAAGGAAAAACTAATAGGCCAAAATAGATCAAAAATTTTGAAAAATGTCGAAAAAATTGATTTTCCGGTTAAAATGAGGACAAATACAAGGAAAAGGCCACTCAACTTCGATAGAAGTCCCCCCTACACTTAATATAAACATTGTCCTCAATGTTTAAGCATGTGGGAGTAAACTCCCCTACACTTAGGACATTGTGCACTTTGTTTAAATCTCGCTAAGGAAGAGACAACTAAAGAGACTCCTATTTTAATATTGAGAAAATATAAAACAGTGAATCGAAAAGAGTTTAGGATAGAACCGAGAAAATGGAACACGGATTCACGGTCGTCAAGATTCATCAAGAGTGGATCATTGAAGCGTTCGAATCCCTGATTAAGAGAGGATAGGAAATAGCAAACCAACGGGTCTCCCTACACTTAGTATAAAGAAAGCTAAAAGATAGATGCATGGGTTGCCTCCCAAGAAGCGCTTGGTTTTCGATTACCGAGTCGTGAGCCTGACTCGACCTTGATCATCATAGGAAGAATCATGAAACATATCCACCAGGATCAAATACATAGTTTTCATCCATCAAATAGCACAAGCTTAAGGCGAACAAGGCAAGCCAAAGAAGAATAGGCAAGGTTCCCTTAAGCAGCGATGGAGCACGGTGGGAGCAAGGGTGAAGATGTGCAAGCATATCTTCAAAATTTCCAAAGATTTTTCCTTTTATTTCATCAGGTGGATACTGAGATGGCTGCAGAATATCAATACCTGGGTCGAACACCGTTTCCTTTAAGGGAAAATAGCACTCAGGCTCAGCAGAATGGGAAGAAGATCCGCGAAGAAGCACAACCTCGTCCTCAAAAGGGGGACAAAGAGGTGTTAACTCATACGTGCTGCGGATATTGGTGTCGACCGGTTTATTCTCCTTTGAAAGAATGTTCTTCAAATCCAAAGTAGGATCAAGACGATAATCTTCAAAATCGAAAGGAGGAGCATCACTCTCATGAGGGAAGTAAGTGTTAAGAAATGCAGAGAAATCTTCCTCAAATGAGTAATCGTCCAAAGTAGGATCGAGTGATGGCGGAGGATCTTCATCACGTGAAGAATCGCTCGAAAGAGTATCGGCCTCATCAAAATCATCGTAAGTAGGCAGATCGGGATACTCAGAAGTAAGGTCATCATAATCATCCGAATCTGAGCTAGACTCATCTTTATAAGCATCAAAGATCGATGGAGAATCATAAATGGGAGAAGCGTCCAAATTGGGTAGAGAATCATCCACATCATCTTGAAAGAGTGGATTATCAATGCAAGAGTCGAATAGCGGATTGTTGTAGACGACAAAATCATCAAGCACATTAATCATATTCACCGATTCTCGTCCATAGGTTTTGCTTGTAAGCTTCCCCATTTTGAACACTTGTGCATCTTCCCCGACTCTTAAGATTAACTCACCTTCGGCAACATCGACTAGAGCTCGTCCGGTTCTCAAGAATGGCCGACCAAGTATTAAAGGAATACGAGGGTCCATTTCATAATCAACAACGACGAAGTCGACCGGGAAAGTAAATGTGCCAACTTTAATAAACACATCTTCGGCAATACCAACGGGGTAAGCGAGAGTGCGATTTGCAAGTTCAAGAGTAATATTCGTTGGAGTGAGGTCGGGTAATGATAGTGTTTTCCAAACACTCAAAGGCATAAGATTAATACTAGCCCCGAGATCAGCAAGGGCAGTAAATTCTTCAGTTTTGTTGAAAACGCAAGGCAACACAAAACGACCGGGATCTCCAAGATTTTCCGGAAGTTCTATAAGAATAACTGCAGAGCAGTTTTCATTTAAGCGTGTGTTGGCGAGCTCAATCAACTTTTCCTTCTTGTTAAGCAATTCCTTAAATGCTTTAACAAATTTGGGCATGTGGACAAGTGCTTCAAGAAAGCTAATGTTGAAGTTCATTTGAGAGATCATCTTCACATAGCGTGACACTTCAGAGTCATCCTTGGTTAGCATTTTGGTCTTGCCTAAACGAGAGGGATAAGGGATATTGGGTTTGGGCGGTGAAGGTGAAGGCGTAGCAGGTAAAGGTTGAGATGTTGAAGGTTCCTTCCTATGTACATCGTCATGACGAGGCGGAGACGGTAATGGTGCACTAATACTAGGTGTAGGAGGAGTAGGGATAAATGGTGGTGGAGGAGGTGTAGATGATGGGGGCGGGATTGGTGGATCGACAATGGTAATTTCACTACGAGTAGTAATAGCACTCACATTTGCTCGCGGATTGGTGACGGTATTTGAAGGTAGAGAACTCGAAGAAGAAGGCTGAGCGGCGGGCAAGAAACTAGCAAGTATATTCTTAAAATCATTTGTTTGATTGCTGAAGGAGGATTGAATATTATCTCGAAGCTCTGATCTATCTCATTTCCTTGCTTGGTGATATCTCCTTTCAGATTGATAATTTGACTCTACAGATTCTTGATTTGCTCACCTTGGGTTCTCATGATGGCTTCAACATCGGGGTTAATGGGTGGGGTTTGTTGAGCGGGTGGGTGATAAGGATTAGAAGCTCTTGGTGGGATTTGGTTGCTTCTATTGTAGTTTTTGGCGTGGTTTTGGTTTTGAGGAGAAAAACCAGGTGAAAGGTAATTGTTGGACCGGTAACTCAGCAAATTTCTATCCCCTTGAGGTCGAGCTTGGTAATTTTCCGGTGAATAATTACCATAAGCTGCATACACATTTTCCGGATTTCCTTGAGTCGAAGGACAATCGGTGTATGAGTGAGGACCACCGCATGTTTCACAAGGATTAGCAACCGCTTTAACTTGTTTTTGTTGTTGATTTGAAGCGAGAAGCGTGATACTTTTGCTCATTTCAGTCATCATGCGGGTGAGTTCGGTCATATCAGGGTTTGCTGAAGTAGAAGAAACATTGACTCTCGGATTGTTCCTTGAAGAAGCAGAGGAATCCCAGTTTTTGTGGTGAGTAGTCATGTTCTCAATTAGCTCTCTACACTCCTCGGGTCTCCTTTTCATGAATGTGCCACCGGCGGCTGCATTAATCGTATCACGATCTCGAAAAGTCAAACCGTTGTAGAAAGTATCAATCAATGTGACTGGAAGCATGTTGTGGTTTGGACAACGATCAATCAAGACATTATATCTTTCCCAAGCATCAAAAAGAGATTCATCGGGATCTTGCATGAAACCGCTGATTTGATTGCGAAGGCTCGTGACCATGGATGGTGGAAAGTAGCGCGACAAAAAGCGTTGAGTCATGTCATCCCAAGTGTGAATAGAATTCTTCGGGAGACGATCAAACCATTTCTCGGCGTGATGTGATAAAGTATGTGGGAAGAGTTGTAGGCGAAGAACATCCATTGTGGCACCAGGCAACTTCATGCTTTGGGTGATTGTAATGAACTTGTCGAGGTGTTTGTTGGCATCATCATCAGGCAATCCATGGAATGGGTTAGTTTGCACTTGCTGAATCATGTGGTGCTTCAACGAAAACTCCGGAGCGATGATTTGCATCGGCGCAATCGGTCCTCCTCGTCCAAACATGGTTGGTTGACAAAGCTCCTCCATTGTCCGAAGATCGGGATGTGGAAGAACATTGTTGTTATTGTTGAGGTGCGGTGGATTATTGTTGTTGTTAACACCTGACATACTTAAATCTTCTTCAGTCCCGGGCTCTTGATAATTAGAAGATCTAGTACGCATACACCTGAAAATGCAAAAGAAAAAGAAACCAAACACAAAGACAATATATATACACAATAAAAATAAAATCTTTTTGGATTTTTGAAAATTTTAATTTTTATGTATTTTTAACAATTTTTAATTTCTATGGCTTTTTTTTTGAATTTTTGTGCAAGAAAAATAACGCTCACAAGTGAACGGATCCCAAAAAGCAACGCGTCTCTCACAGAAAACCGTTAATCTTTACGAAAAGAGCCGGCAGCGGCGCCATTTAATACAAGAGATTTTACTAGGTTCAATTGTTGTTCTCGGTATCTTAACGAATTGATTTCCGGCTTAAAGTATGACTCTATTGTTTTTGGTGATACAAATATTTTTGGTTGTTTTTAAAATAAATGTGCAAAACAATTAATGTAAATGGGCACTTTAAGTAAATCTAATTCTAACTTAAGGGAAAGGGCGAGTATTTAAAAACGTGACGAGAAATTAAAAGGGCAATTAAAGTAAATGACGCAAACTTAAATCTATCTAAGGCAAACTTAAAACGCAACTAAAACTTAAACTAAGGCAAGACTAAAATAAATCTAAGGCAAGTAATCTTAAAGTGCAACTAAGGAAAAAGGCGGGAAAAATAAGCTTGAAATTAAAAATCAAAGACAAAAACTAAAAAGAACATGAATACAGCTCATTCGGAACAATCCTTCGTCCGGAACAATCACTCATCCGGAATGTCACCTTCGTTCGGAATGATTCTTCTTCGCTCGGAATATTACCAAAATCCTTGATCCGGAACAAATTATTCTGAATATGTCACTTATCCAAAACAATCCTTCGTTCAGAACTTCTGCTGATTCAAAGCCCTTGGTTCGGAAGTTTCTGGTTAACCCTTGGTTCAGAACTTTATTGGTTCGGAACTTCTTGGATCGGAAGTTCTTGGTTCGGAACCTTCTGAATGTTCCGAAAGAAAAAACTTCTTCCCCTGGTTCGGAACTCTTCCGAATGAGCTGGCTTGATTCGGAATTTAGAATGTTCCGAATGAAACACAACCTTCTGGTCCGGAACTCTTCCGAATGAACAAGAAGCCTTGGTTCGGAACACTTTGGTTCGTAACACTTTGGTTCGGAACTTTGAATGTTCCGGATGAAGCACTTAGCCTTGCTGGTTCGGAACTCCTTGATCCGGAAGTATTTTGGATCGGAACTCCTTGATCCGCAACTTTTGGTTCAGAACTTTTTAGACCCAAGCCTTGGTTCGGAACTTTGGTTCGGAAGTTCTTGCTGATCCGGAACTTACCTGGGAAAGATCAGAAACAGGAAAACAAACACCCCGAAGAACAGGGAAATACAGGAACACACGAATCTAATCACAATTTAACCAAATTAAACAAAAGATTAAATCAAACTAATCACAAAGCATCTACTAAACATAAACAAACAATCCAAATCAACAAAACTAACAAGACTAACCAAAATAATCAAAACCCACTTAAATCAAAATAAGAACATGAACATGAACATAAACATAAACATAAAAATCAGAGATTAAAAAAGGTAGATAGGAGATAAACAATAAAGATAAAGATTGACAAGAATTAAAAGAAAAACTTATTTGAAATTAAATGGTAATTAAGGTGCAAGACAAGTATTTAAATTTGACAAGTATTTAAATGACAAGGTAATTAAAGGTGGAAGAACTAATTGTCACTATTAGCCAACAAAAAGAAAATGATTAAGAACTAATCTATATATAGGGGAGGATTAAGGAATGCTTAGGAAGCTTCCTCCCCTCTTTCCTTTCTCCTTAATTGCATGCTTAGTCCTTCCTTCTTAATCTCTTTGTTAATTGCACCATTAGTCCTTAAGCCTTTAAATCTTATTTAATCTTGGACTTTAATGACTTTTGGCTCGAGATTTCTTTGAACTCGTCTTTTAATTCTTCAATAAAATAGACTTGAGTTCTTCGGCTTTTGATAAACTTCCGTCTTTTGACTTTTTCTTCGATAAATCTTCAGAATTGGTCTTGGACTTCCGTTCTTTTTGCACTCTTGACTTCTCGACTTCATCTTTCATCTTTTTCTTCAATAAAAGCCCGTGAATGCAGTGTTTTCTCCACTTTTCACAATTTCGTCCTAAATCACAACAAAAACACAAACCACGCATAATTCCGACATAAAAGACATAAAATACACGTTTTGGATCGGTTAATATTGTAATTAAGTGGTAAAAAGGATGGGTGTTTTCACACCTATCAGTTAGCCAGGCATTTGACTATAAAAGGAGACCTCAACATGTGAGAGTCCCTTTGTTCTAGTTTTAGGCTATCAATCTTTGTAATTCCTTTTTAAGTTAATAAAATTTGAATTTCATAAAATTTTGAATTCTCTTTTGTGTTTGATTAAAAGTTGGTGTTATAATAGCCTAAATCTGAGTTCCATTTGATTGTTAAGACCTTCCTTAATCTTGTGGTTAAGGCACGTCTTGGTTTATAAGGTTTTCAAGGTTCAAAAACCTTGGAATCCCAGTTTCTGATTTTTGGTTATTATTGTGTACTAACCCTTAGCCATAAGCCTTGAGCTCCTTCAAGCTTGTTGACACCAAGCCTGTGAAGAGTTCTAAGCCTTTGGTGAGTTGTTTGTTGTTTTGTGTTGAAGACATATCATAATCAAAGCCTTGTTCTACTTTGAACATCAGCAGGCTTTGATCTTATTCTTTGAAGTACCTTGGTCTTGTTCTTGTTGTTGAACAAGGTCCAAGGAGCATAGCTGGCTCTCCTAGGATGTTGTGGAGGGCAGGTATAATCCCTTGATTAAGTTTCCTCTAAAAAATTCATGTTAATGCATGTTTTGGATTTGGTGCTTTGATTTTGAGTTCTTGTGTTTAAGCTGGTGATTTTTGAGTTTGATTCTGTTAGTTGCTACCTAGTAAGTGTTTTTGATCATTAAAATCAGTAGGTTATTAGTAGAAATCACAAGTTGCTTTGTTAAGTAGTTGATTAAGGGGTGTTTGGGTCAACTGCTTGATTTGGATTTGTGGTGTTTTGAGTGGATGTTTGTTGTTGCCATTGACTCCTACTTGTGTATCTGATATACTTGGTTGCTTTGCTTCACATTTTGCGGTTTGAAACACATAGATTCATAGATTGGGTATAAAATCTTGTTTACTTGGTGAATTTGACTGAAATTTAGGGGACACCTAGATTTAATCATAGACTAGGGTTAACAAGTGTTAAATCTAGGTTAACTACACCAGGGAAGAAGGATTTGAGGCTTGAATTTGGATCTAGTGTCAAATAGATCAGCAAAATAGTTTATGCATATGCACCTTGTTCATCAGTAACTTTTTATGCTTTGATCTTGTTGTTTACTTTGATTCAGTGTTTGTTATAAGTTGATTTGTGCTTATTCATAGTTAATATAGCTTGTGTATGCATCCTGTTGAGTTTGGTTGGCTTATTCTTGCTAAATCTGCTTATTAAGTGCATAACTGCTTATTTCCATGTCTGTGCATGATCTGGTAACTGTTTGATCATTTGTGGCTTATTGTGTGAACCGAATTTGGATTTTCTTGTTGCTATTGACTCCTTGTGATTCACTGATCACAAGGGTGCCCTTGTTTCCAATTGAATCCAACTAAAACTCTCTAAAAAGCTTGGTCAAATAGTCAAAGCAGTGGGAACTCCTTTCCCCTGCTAGTTGCCACTACTAGTGTTAAATTGGTTTCAGCTTATCAATAAGCTATAATAGCTTATTTTAACCAGCAACAACTTGGATTTTGTAATAGGTGCTCATTATTTGACCCATTTGTTCATACTGGAGCATTTGGTGGGTTGACTTTAGGGTTTGACTAGAAAACCAACTTAATTGACTTTTTCATAAGTGCTTATTGGCTTATTTTGGCTTATTGGTTTTGCTTATTGGAATTTTGTTGATTGTTTTGGCTTATTGAGTTTATTTGTGATCTTTTGCAAGTTGAATCAAGTCTTGAGGTGCCTTATTTCTCAAAAACGACTATTTTGTCTTTTAGTGAAATAATACTTTGCTTATTTCTGGCTTATTGAGTGTGCTTTTTCAAAATTTCTTTTTACAGATCTCATAAGCATCCCAAAAGAAGGTTGTGTGTCAAATTAGAGCTTATGGCATCAGCTTATTGCTTAATGGGCTAAAAAGCCCAATAAGAATAAGCTGTTTGCTTATTAAGCTGTGATAAGCTCACATTCAGCTTTTGGGCCTTTAGAGTTTTGTGCTTAGAATTAAATTTTGAGTCAGATAGGGCTTTTCCAAGTCAATTGGGCCAAGTTTGACTTTTTGGGCTAAAAAGCCCATTAAGGTTGACTGTTTTTGGTTTTGATCCATTTGAGGGCCCAGTAGGGGTATTCTGGTCATTTCACTTTGATTTTCTGTTTATTTAGGTTAAAATAAACTAGTTTGCAAGTTTTTAGAATTTTTTATAATTTTTGGATTTTTAATATTATTTTAATATTATTTTTCAAATTTCATATTTTCCAACTTTTTACATTTTTCTTAGCTTAAATACATTAAAATAGGAATTTAGCAACTTCTAGAATAATTTTATCACTTCTAGATTAATTTTTATAATTATTTTAAGTTTTAATAGTTTTTAAATCATTTTAAATAGTTTTGATTAGTTTAAAAATTTCTAAAAATAGTTTTTAATCTTTTTAGGTCATTTTAGAGGTTTACCAATTGAAAAATCTTTATTTGGGCTTTTTGATAATTTATTTGATTTTTAGGGCTTTAATTAGCATTTAAAAATTGAATATTTAATTATTTAAAAGGTTTGAAAAAGTTTTGATCATTGGTAAACTCTTAGTTTATTTATTTTGATTTTTGGTGAATTTTTGGTAATTTTTAGAATTAATTTTTATTTTTGTAGTTTTTACGGTTTTACGTTTTGTCATCATAGTAGTAATTTTCACGTCTTCGTCATCTTCTTTTCTCATCCCCTTCTAAACCAATCATTAATCACAAACATTTAACAAGTTTTTCACACACATATACCTCCTTGGGAAACAAACTTCATTGGGTCATTAGTGCTTGATTTTCCTAAATCATCACTTAATACTTACCGCTTTTACGCTCCTTTTCCTAAAGGACGTAATTTACCACAATCATTTTGGCGCCGCTGCCGGGGAGGTGTGTCGTGATTAATTTGCATTGTTGTTTTTAATATTAACCAAAATAGTATTTGTATTAGTAGAACTCTACTAATACGTATTATCGGTTTTCTTGGTTTTTCTTGTGAAAATATTATTACTATATTGTATTAAGTATCACAACAAATAAACAATATCTCCAAAAGTGTGAAAACACAACCTTAATTGGGATTTGATCTCCTAATTATTGTATTCGAATCTCAAACAAAAAGAAAAAGGCAAAAATAGATAAATACTTTCGTGAAGCTCGATTTTGAAAAATACAAACTATAAGGTGGGTATAAGGCGGGTATTATAAAATATACCCTAAGGAAAAAGGCTCTTAAGTGCTTCGCGCCGCCTCGTTTCCCCGCTTGCTTGTGAGTATTTTGAGATTGAAGGCTAATCGAGGGTTTTGCCGCCCAAAGTATCATAACGTATAATATATTTGCTTGGTTTCTTTGTGATTAAACCCTCTTGAACAATTTGTTTTTCACCAAAGTTCTAAAGTCATTCGAAGGCGTTCACTCCACGTGATCGTTTTCATTCCTTTGAGGCTTCTTTAATCAAGATTTTGATTCGAGGAGAGATTTTGTAGATTGTTGTCTACGAAGATACACCAAAATCAAAAAAAAAAAATACAATCAAAAACACAAAAAATTGAAAATTCACAAAACACCCAAAAAGAATCTTCTTTGCTCACCTCCCATTCTTCGTGAAGTTTATGATTACTCGTAATCAAGCAAAACGAGCTCGTAAACGTCTTCAAAAGCAAGCCAATCAAGAGACGTTGATTGAAGAACAACCTCCAATTGTTGAACCTATTGTAGAACAAGAAGTCGTCATGGCTAATCGTACTATGATGGAGTTGCTACAAGCACCCACCGAGGGTTTTGGAGAGGCCATTGTGATTCCCGCTATCCTTGCGGAGAACTTCGAGATTAAGACGGGTTTAATGTCGATGTTGCAAGCAAATAAGTTTAGAGGTCATGATAAAGACAACCCGCACTATCACATTAGGAATTTTAACCGTCTCACCGCTACTAGCAAGTTTAAGGATGTTCCACATGACGCCATTAAGATGATGTTGTTTCCATACTCGTTAGATGGACCCGTAAAAATTTGGCTTGAGAAAGAACCGCCAAATTCGATTTTGACATGGGGTGATCTCGTTTCTAAGTTTGTGAACAAGTTTTTTCCACCATCTAAAACAACACATTTGAAAATGAGATTTCATGATTTGTGCAAAGAAATAATGAAAGTTTTTCAATGGCATGCGAACGCTTTAAAGAAATGTTACATGAATGTCCACACCATGATTTTTCGGAATTACATCAAATTGATACTTTTTATAATGGGCTTAATGATCATGAACGAGATTATTTGAATGCCGCCGCGGGTGGTAATTTTTTGTGCAAGACGACCAATGAGGCTTTGAAAATCATCGAGAATAGATCTAAGGTTTATAGCCCTCGTAACACACCGAGTGTTGCCAATTTGGGTTCGTCATCATCGTCATCGTCTCGTAGCATTAATGCCTTACATGATGAAGCTAATGAGGAAAATCGGTTTTTTGATAGATTTGCTAATCTTATGTCCCATTGGAAAGCTCAAGAAACTTCAAATTCCGCTTCGGTTAAAGCGGTTGCTAAGAGTTGTTTGTCTTGTGGTGGAGCTCATGATCTTTCCGAGTGCATTACCGCGGATGGTAACACTTCGAGTGCTTATGTAGCAACGGGAACTTACAACCAAAACGGTCAAGGTTCCCACCCAAATCAAGCTCCACCAAATCAAAATGCTAATAACTATCGAAACAACAACCAAGGTGGTAATTATCAAGGCAATTCACGTAATTACAACAAAGGGAATTATCAAAGTGGGAATGGACAAGTCACTAATCAAAACCAAAACCATGATTTTCAAAACACTACACAAGGTTTTCAAAATGCTCATACTAAAAATCTTCAAGGAGAATTTTTGGATTATGCTAAAGCAAATGATGCTAAATTTGATAACATGCAACGTGAGATGATTAGCTTAAGATCCGAGTTGAAAAACGAGCTTAAAAATGAACTTGCTAATGAACTTAAAACTCATGCAAATAAAATGGAAGGAAATGTCCAACGTCTTCAACAAAATCAACAAAAGATGGAATTAGGACAACATGAGATTAAGCAAGAGTTATTAAAAGCGGATGCTAGGCAATCAAAATTTGAGGACCGAATGGCTAAGATGTTTGAAGCAATCATGTGTAAACCCTCTTCCTTGGGTGGTCTTCCTAGTGATACCATTGCAAACCCGAAGGGAGAAATGAAGGTCATTACTACACGAAGTGGTAAAACTTTCAAAGAACCAATCTCTCGTCTAAGTACTTCTACGGAGAAGGAAATCGAGAAAGAACCCGAGGTGATGGTCGAAAAGGAGCACATTACAATCCCACGTAGTACCACTCAAACCACACCTACGGTTGAACCAATACCAATTGTGGAACCCGAGTTTCCAAGGCCGTTGCCTAATGACCAACCCACACCACCTTTACCCTACCCTTCGAGACGAAACAAAGAGAAATTGCAAGAAGGTAACAAACAACAAATCGAGCTTTTTATAAAAATGTTTCAACAAGTGCATTTTGATGTGAGTTTAGCCGACGCGTTGTTGTATATGCCTCGTTTCGCTTCCACTTTTAAAAGTATGATGAGCGATAAGGAAAAGCTTTCAAAGCTTGCTAATTGTTCTTCGGTTTATCTTAACCGCATACCGGAAAATGTTGGTGACCCCGGAAAGTTTCTCATTCCTTGTGACATACAAGATATGAAAGAATGCCTCGCCTTGGCCGATCTTGGTGCAAGCATTAATTTGATGCCATTTCCATTTGGAAATCGCTTTCGCTTCCGGCTCTTATTCCTTCGAACATGTCTATCGAGATGGCCGATCATTCTACGATTTTAGCATGTGGAGTAGCCGAAGATGTTTTCATGAAAGTGGGGAAGTTCTACTATCCCGTTGATTTTATAGTAGTTGACATCCCCACGGATCCTCAAGTTCCTCTAATTTTAGGTCGTTCATTTTTAGACACTTCGAGATTGCTTATCGATGTTCATGCAAGAACTATCACTTTGAGATTCAACAAAGAGGAACTTGTTATAAACGCTACTCAAAACTCGAAACCTTCTCATGTTTATGCAATCGCTACCATCAGTCACATTGACATCGTTGATGTGGTTTGCGATGAGTTTTCACAAGAAGTGTTAGGTTTTTCTGATAGTTCGTCAAGTGGCAATCCCACTATTTTGGATCCGATTCTTGCTAATTCCACACCAAATCTCACTCCGTTCCAAGGAGGCGATCTCACTTCAAATGAAATTGACAATGAAGATGAGGTGTTGATTAGTGATGATACTTCTATTCCACCATTTCTTCCGCCGATGGAAGTTATGAGTGTTGAACCAAAATCTTCAATCGAGGAACCACCTATCCTTGAATTGAAAGATCTTCCTTCTCACCTTGAATACGCATTCTTGGAAGGTGATGACAAGTTGCCGGTTATTATTGCAAAAGGTCTTGCTAATAATGAAAAAACCGAGCTCTTGAAAGTTCTTAAGGCTCATAAAGGGGCAATTGCGTGGAAAATAGGGTATTGACCCAAAATTTTGTACTCACAAGATTTTAATGGAGGAGGACTACAAACCCGCAATTCAAAGTCAAAGAAGGGTAAATCCCAAAATTCACGATGTCATTAAAAAGGAGGTCCTTAAACTCCTTGACGAGGGAATGATTTATCCTATATCCGATAGCCCATGGGTGAGCCCAATCCATTGTGTCCCTAAAAAGGGAGGAATGACCGTTGTGCCTAATGAAAACAACGAGTTAATTCCCACTCGTGTTGTGACCGGTTGGAGGGTGTGTATTGACTACCGAAAGTTAAATGACGCCACTCGTAAAGACCACTTTCCTTTTCCCTTCATGGATCAAATGTTGGAGCGACTCGCGAGAAATGAATTCTATTGCTTTTTTGATGGTTTTTCCGGTTACTTTCAAATCCCTATCGACCCTCGTGATCAAGAGAAGACTACTTTTACGTGTCCTTATGGAACGTTCGCTTATCGTAGGATGCCTTTCGGACTTTGTAATGCACCGGGTACGTTTCAACGGTGTATGATGGCGATTTTTCACGATATGATCGAGAAGTCGATGGAAATGTTTATGGATGACTTCTTGGTGTTTGGCAATTCGTTCACGTCGTGTTTATCTAATCTCGAGCAAATGCTAAAACGTTGTGAAGAAACCAATCTTGTGCTTAATTGGGAAAAATGTCATTTTATGTGTAAACAAGGAATCGTCTTAGGACATAAGGTGTCGAAAGCGGGGATTGAGGTCGATAAAGCTAAGGTAGACGTCATCGCCAAGTTACCTCATCCAAAAACCGTTAAGGGAGTTAGGAGTTTCCTAGGCCACGTGGGCTTTTATCGTCGTTTCATCAAGGACTTTTCGAAAATCTCTCGACCTATGACACACCTTCTTGAGAAGGATGCTCCTTTTAACTTCAATGAGGATTGTGTTAGAGCTTTCGAAACTCTCAAAAGGAAACTTACCGAAGCTCCCATTCTTGTTGCTCCTAATTGGGAATTAGCCTTTGAAATCATGTGCGATGCAAGTGATTATGCTATAGGGGCCGTCTTAGGGCAACGTTATGACAAACATTTCCGTCCTATCCACTATGCTAGTAAGACGATGACCGAGGCTCAATTAAAGTACACCACAACGGAAAAAGAATTCCTTGCTGTGGTCTATGCTTTCGAGAAATTCCGACCTTATCTCGTCTTGACTAAAAGCATCGTGTATACCGACCATTCGGCTATCAAGTATCTCTTAGCTAAGCAAGATGCTAAGCCGAGATTGCTTCGTTGGATGCTCCTCCTCCAAGAATTTGATGTCACCGTGCTTGACAAAAAAGGAGCCGAGAATCTAGCGGCCGATCATCTCTCTTGTCTAGAAGATCCTCACAAAGATGTTTTCGAGAACAAGGAATCACCGAAACATTTCCTCTTGAGACTCTCGGTGTAGTGAATTCTAAAGACACCACCCCATGGTTTGCCGACATTGCAAATTACCATGCGGGCAATTTCATAATCAAGGGTATGACGACACAACAAAAGCGAAAATTCTTTCGTGACGTCAAGTTCTATTTTTGGGACGACCCTTATCTCTTTTGGGTTTGTGCGGATAAACTCGTTCGACGTTGTGTTTTTGGTGCCGAAGCTTCTAATATCCTTAGAGCTTGTCACGAGGGACCCACGGGTGGTCACCACGGTGCTAATCTCACGGCTAAGAAAGTGTTTGATGTCGGCTTCTTTTGGCCTTCTATCTATCGTGATGCACACGCACTTGTGAAGTCGTGTGATTTGTGCCAACGTCAAGGAAAATCGTCTCAACGTGATGAAATGCCGCAAAACATAATTCAAGTGTGTGAGATTTTTGACATATGGGGAATAGACTTTATGGGACCGTTCCCATCATCTCATGGCAACAAATATATCCTCGTCGCGGTGGACTACCTTTCTAAGTGGGTGGAAGCTAAGGCTTTGCCTACTAATGATGCTCGTGTGGTAGTGAAGTTTTTGAAGCAACTATTCTCTCGGTTCGGAACCCCTCGTGCTATTATAAGCGATCGTGGAACCCATTTTTGTAATGACCAATTCGAAAAGGTTCTAAAGAAATATGGAGTTACTCATCGTCTTTCTACGGCTTATCACCCGCAAACGAGTGGGCAAGTCGAGGTTTCGAACCGAGCTTTGAAGAGGATTTTAGAGAGGTCAATTGGAGAAAACCGTGCTTCATGGTCCGACAAACTCGATGACGCTTTATGGGCCTTTAGGACCGCTTATAAGACACCTATTGGTTGCACTCCTTATAAGTTAGTCTATGGGAAGAATTGTCATTTGCCCATTGAATTGGAGCACAAGGCATATTGGGCCCTTAAGCATGCAAACTTTGACTTGAAGACCGCGGGAGATCACCGGAAAATACAATTGAATGAATTGGATGAATTAAGAGACAATGCTTATGAAAATTCTTTAATTTTTAAAGAAAAGACTAAAAAGTTTCATGATTCAAAGATTAAAAACCGGGTTTTTAACGTTGGCGATCAAGTGTTACTTTTTAACTCTCGACTTAAGATATTTTCCGGGAAATTGAAATTGGTCGGGTCCGTTCACCATTTCACAAGTGTTTCCTTATGGGACCATCGAGCTAGCTCAAGAAGATGGTCCTAACTTCAAGGTGAATGGACATAGGCTTAAGCACTACTTTGGTGGGGAAATTCCTTCAATGGTTGCCCTCGACCAAGTCACCTTCCCTAATGATAATTAGCATTGAGGGATCGAGTCGAGTTCATGACTCGGTAATCAAAAACGAGGTGCTTCGTGGGGGTGATCCCATGCTTATCCTTTATGCTTACTATTCACTAATAAGGGGACTTGTACCCTTTCAACTCGTTGTCTCGTGGTTTTTTGTGATTGTGTTATCTAGATCATCATCATCATCTACGATAGAAGACTCTCGTGTTCGTTTACGTGAGCCTCCATCGTTTGCTTGAAGAAGTTTTTCACGAATCCATGACATATCCTTTATTGTTCTAACAATTATCTTTTAGCATACTTAATAAACGGCTTTAGATATATTGTTGATCACCCTTTCCATGCTAGATCCTAAGCATTCGATTCTTCGTCTCTAGTATGGGGGTGCTCCACCCTTAGACTCGAAACATTGAGGACAATGTTTGCTTTTAGTATGGGGGGTGAATAGGTACTTTCTTTGCTACGCCCTCACGCTTTCCAACTTTCAATGTTTTGTTTTTGATGCTAATAAGGCTAAAAATGGCCAAATTTTAAAAAATTTCTTAGTTTTTATAAGTGTTTTAAGACAAGAATGTATATTTTTCGATGGGTAGAATAAGAGATAATTTTTGACTTGATGGGCATTTGGAGCCATTTACATTCCTTAACCCGCTCAATTCAAGTTTTGCTAGACTTTTATATAGGGAGCTTTAAAACGCGAAAGTCTTAACTCTTACGGGTTAAGAACAAGAACTTTTCGCAAGTTCCTATAATTGATCCTAGAAAGTCACTTATCAAGGGAACTATAAAACGCATTCTCTAAACTTGAAAAAGTCCAAGAAAGTGCAAGATCTTATAGGTGGCTTGAAAACCCAAAACTTTGATTTGATATAGTCCTAATGAAAGCTAATCTAAATTTGGCTTAATTTTGACTTGCATGGCTAAGTATTCACGAGTCTCTTTAATTAGAGGTCTTTATATAGTGAAGAACGAGAAATGATAGAGTTAGACAAGTGATCATGCTAAACGTAGAACATGAAAATGTTCTTTCAAAAACCCATATGTCTTTAATTGTGGCTTTTTTTCCCATAAGATCAATGCATTAGGAATAAATCATAATTGTAATAAGTAAGGTCGTACGATTTGAAAGGTTACTTAGCCTCTAGCACAAGATCGTTTAAAAGTTGCTTGGGGTTGAATAGAGTTCATAGCCAAGGCATAACTTATTGAAGCGGGACGCGAAGATTGGTGATCATCCAAAAAGGCCCTAACAAGGCATGAGGAGCTCTCTTTTTGCTAAAGATCCAAGATGATGTGAAGTATCATTATTCCTAAATCAATATGAAGGATCGAGACGCACGACGAAAAGCAATTACTCCCCTAAAGATCATGGAGAAAGTCTATCCAAAAAGACCCTTACAAGGTATGAGGATAAATATATCCAAGTCCGAAAAGGAGGCGGATCGTTGTATATCAAAATCCATAGTAGAGATTGAAGAAAAATGATGAACTCGTGGTCCAAATATGAAGAATCTCTAAAAAACGTCAAGTGAAGAAATTCCAAATATATGAAGAGAAGACCATAATTTCAAGAACGTCTTCCCAAGATTTGAAGTATGAAGTACATGCCAAATATCGGTCCGAGAAAGGTCTCAAATCGTGAAACGAGTTATGCCAAGATATGAACTTAAGGAGATACACGAGAAGCCGTTTTAAAAGATTTTTTCCTTCGGCTAACTATCGATTAAATCGTGCTACTTTGCTTTCGGACTAATAACTACTCAAATAAGTCAATATGAATCACTTGTGATCCATGACAAATAGTAAAAAAAATGCTAGTAACCCATTTTCCTTTTATAATAACTAGGATTGCGGGGAGAAAAAGTATTACACAATTTGGACGTATGAGTAGTGTTAGCATTGTGACTTGTACCAACAATGATCTCGTTTTTGCACTTAGCATGGAATGTATGACAATCAAGGATGACGAAGTTTACTCTAAGGGACATTTGCTTGTTTCTATTCTTTGACCCTAAAAGTCACATTTGTGATGAAAATCATACATTTTGTCTTTACACATCTTCGTAGTATGTTGCAAGTCTTTTACTTTTCAATAAAGGTTAATAAAATTGAACTTTGGTGATGCTTAGATACTTTATTCTAGCATTGCGTGAGGGCACGATAATGGCTTAGTATGGGGGAGTGATGAGATGGCATTTATAAATGATCTCATCGTTCTTTTCGGGCTTTTAATGCATAAAAATGTCATTAAATACCATATATATGCTTGTGTTTGTTTACTTGTGTATTTTAGGTATGGATATCGTGAAAAAGACAAAAGATCACAAGATACAAGGAAAAACGGACACGAGAAACGAAGCCGTACAAAGAACCGGGCCCTAATTCATGAAATATTCAACAAATACCCTTGAAGACTTGAAGACATGCAAGATTGATCCTCATTTATTGAATAAATGACACTTAAAACCCTTGTATATTTATAATTACAAGTTTGGTCCTTTAAGTTTGTCAAAATTACACAAATGGTCCTTCAGCCTTGAAGAAATGGCAAGTTTAGTCCCTCAACAATTCAAAATTGCCAATTATGGTCCCTCATGAAGTCAAAGTTATATTGAAGACCTTTGAAGATCAACATTGTCCAAGATCAGCCCTTGAAATATCTCAAAATGGCAAAAACAACCCTTTGAAACCTTTTTCCAAAGTTTTGTGCCAAAACTGCCAAGTCATGAAAGTTATTTACAAAGGAAATAGATTGTGTTGGCTGAAATACACGTTTTACAAGTTTTTACAAAAAACAAGGGCCAAAGTTGTATACTTGAAACATTCAAACCCAAAAATGCGCCAAACAACTTTCACTTCCCCTAATATCGGATCAAAACTTACCATTGTTCACCCTATGAACCCAGTAACTATCTTCACTTAAACAAAGGGTAAAATGAAATTACCCTTACCCACACTTGATTCACACGCCCAGAATCCCATCCCAACCTTAAAACACTCACTCCCACTCACCAAGAGGCCCCACCACCAAAACCGTTTCACCATCATGTGACAACTTCCTCTCCAAGGCTTGCCACATGTCAAAATCAACAGCCCACATCCTTTGCTTCATATCAAAGCTATTTTAAACGGTTTGGATGCATTTGGACAGGTCATTCCATCAAATGATCTAGAAGACTCAAGGGCATTTTAGGGAATTCAGTGCTAGGGTTTGTGAATAGTGTTAGCCAGGCATTTGCCTATAAAAGGAGACCTCAACATGTGAGAGTCCCTTTGTTCCAGTTTTAGGCTATCAATCTTTGTAATTCCTTTTTAAGTTAATAAAATTTGTATTTCATAAAATTTTGAATTCTCTTTTGTGTTTGATTAAAAGTTGGTGTTAGAATAGCCTAAATCTGAGTTCCATTTGATTGTTAAGACCTTCCTTAATCTTGTGGTTAAGGCACGTCTTGGTTTATAAGGTTTTCAAGGTTCAAAAACCTTGGAATCCCAGTTTCTGATTTTTGGTTATTATTGTGTACTAACCCTTAGCCATAAGCCTTGAGCTCCTTTAAGCTTGTTGACACCAAGCCTGGGAAGAGTTCTAAGCCTTTGGTTGAGTTGTTTGTTGTTTTGTGTTGAAGACATATCATAATCAAAGCCTTGTTCTACTTTGAACATCAGCAGGCTTTGATCTTATTCTTTGAAGTACCTTGGTCTTGTTCTAGTTGTTGAACAAGGTCCAAGGAGCATAGCTGGCTCTCCTAGGATGTTGTGGAGGGCAGGTATAATCCCTTGATTAAGTTTCCTCTAAAAATTTCATGTTACTGCATGTTTTGGATTTGGTGCTTTGATTTTGAGTTCTTGTGTTTAAGCTGGTGATTTTTGAGTTTGATTCTGTTAGTTGCTACCTAGTAAGTGTTTTTGATCATTAAAATCAGTAGGTTATTAGTAGAAATCACAAGTTGCTTTGTTAAGTAGTTGATTAAGGGGTGTTTGGGTCAACTGCTTGATTTGGATTTGTGGTGTTTTGAGTGGATGTTTGTTGTTGCCATTGACTCCTACTTGTGTATCTGGTATACTTGGTTGCTTTGCTGCACATTTTGTGGTTTGAAACACATAGATTCATAGATTGGGTATAAAATCTTTTTTACCTGGTGAATTTGACTGAAATTTAGGGGACACCTAGATCTAATCATAGACTAGGGTTAACAAGTGTTAAATCTAGGTTAACTACACCAGGGAAGAAGGATTTGAGGCTTGAATTTGGATCTAGTGTCAAATAGACCAGCAAAATAGTTTCTGCATATGCACCTTGTTCATAAGTAACTTTTTATGCTTTGATCTTGTTTTTTACTTTGATTCAGTGTTTGTTAAAAGTTGATTTGTGCTTATTCATAGTTAATATAGCTTGTGTATGCATCCTGTTGAGTTTGGTTGGCTTATTCTTGCTAAATCTGCTTATTAAGTGCATAACTGCTTATTTCCATGTCTGTGCATGATCTGGTAACTGTTTGATCATTTGTGGCTTATTGTGTGAACCAAATTTGGATTTTCCTGTTGCTATTGACTCCTTGTGATTCACTGATCACAAGGGTGCCCTTGTTTCCAATTTAATCCAACTAAAACTCTCTAAAAAGCTTGGTCAAATAGTCAAAGCAGTGGGAACTCCTTTCCCCTGCTAGTTGTCACTTCTAGTGTTAAATTGGTTTCAGCTTATCAATAAGCTATAATAGCTTATTTTAACCAGCAACAACTTGGATTTTGTAATAGGTGCTCATTATTTGACCCATTTGTTCATACTGGAGCATTTGGTGGGTTGACTTTAGGGTTTGACTAGAAAACCAACTTAATTAACTTTTTCATAAGTGCTTATTGGCTTATTCTGGCTTATTGGTTTTGCTTATTGGAATTTTGTTGATTGTTTTGGCTTATTGAGTTCATTTGTGATCTTTTGCAAGTTGAATCAAGTCCTGAGGTGCCTTATTTCTCAAAAAACGACTATTTTGTCTTTTAGTGAAATAATACTTTGCTTATTTCTGGCTTATTGAGTGTGCTTTTTCAAAATTTCTTTTTACAGATCTCATAAGCATCCCAAAAGAAGGTTATGTGTCAAATTAGAGCTTATGGCATCATCTTATTGCTTAATGGGCTAAAAAGCCCAATAAGAATAAGCTGTTTGCTTATTAAGCTGTGATAAGCTCACATTCAGCTTTTGGGCCTTTAGAGTTTTGTGCTTAGAATTAAATTTTGAGTCAGATAGGGCTTTTCCAAGTCAATTGGGCCAAGTTTGACTTTTTGGGCTAAAAAGCCCATTAAGGTTGACTGTTTTTGGTTTTGGCCCATTTGAGGGCCCAGTAGGGGTATTCTGGTCATTTCACTTTGATTTTCTGTTTATTTAGGTTAAAATAAACTAGTTTGCAAGTTTTTAGAATTTTTTATAATTTTTGGATTTTTAATATTATTTTAATATTATTTTTCAAATTTCATATTTTCCAACTTTTTACATTTTTCTTAGCTTAAATACATTAAAATATTAATTTAGCAACTTTTAGAATAATTTTATCACTTCTAGATTAATTTTTATAATTATTTTAAGTTTTAATAGTTTTTAAGTCATTTTAAATAGTTTTTATTAGTTTAAAAATTTCTAAAAATAGTTTTTAATCTTTTTAGGTCATTTTAGAGGTTTACCAATTGAAAAATCTTTATTTGGGCTTTTTGATAATTTATTTGATTTTTAGGGCTTTAATTAGCATTTAAAAATTGAATATTTAATTATTTAAAAGGTTTGAAAAAGTTTTGATCATTGGTAAACTCTTAGTTTATTTATTTTGATTTTTGGTGAATTTTTGGTAATTTTTAGAATTTACTTTTATTTTTGTAGTTTTTACGGTTTTACGTTTTCTCATCATAGTAGTAATTTTCACGTCTTCGTCATCTTCTTTTCTCATCCCCTTCTAAACCAATCATTAATCACAAACATTTAACAAGTTTTTCACACACATATACCTCCTTGGGAAACGAACTTCATTGGGTCATTAGTGCTTGATTTTCCTAAATCATCACTTAATACTTACCGCTTTTACGCTCCTTTTCCTAAAGGACGTAATTTACCACAATCGGATCCCTCGTGTATTTCTCTAATGATGTACCGTTCCAGCCGCGGACCTACGCATCGTAGCCATAGCTGAAGGAATGAGCATTTTTAAAGGATCCCGTCCCTGACTTCGAACTGTCTCGCGCGTCTTCGTATTCGCCGCGCTTTGATTTTGTCGTACGGGAGCAAATCCTTCGTCAAATAGTCTATGATTGGTGTCATCCATGTAGAACCTTCTACCTCCACTACCGATGTGACTTCTTGCTATTTTATAGATTTGTCATTAAGGATCTCTACCAGGACCTGTCTTGACAGGTGTGCAAAACTGGTGGACGCTATTTTGCTAAGTGTGTCTGTTTTCTTATTCTTTGCCTAGGTACTTGGCGTATTAGGAACTTTATGAAACCCTTGATCAATAGCTTGGTCTTTTGCAAGTATTGTATCATATTTTCCTCCTTCGCTTCATATTCGCCGAGTATGTGGTTTGCGACTAGGCGGGAATCTACGTTCGCTTCCAGGTTTCGCACGCCCATTCGGGCTGCGGTTCTCAGGCCTGCTATAAGCGCCTCGTACTCTGCCTCATTATTTGTAGCTGTGAATTCAAAGCGCAGTGCGTATGTGAATTACATCCCCTCCGAATTAGTTAATATGAGGCCTGGGCCCGATCCATCGGTGTAGGATGACCCGTCAGTGAATAGGAACCATGGGCTTTGGTCCTCTTCCTCTTGCTTAGGTTCCTGCCCGTCTTCTTCTGGCTTTTAAATGATGAAGTCCACCAGAATTTTTCTTTTTACGGTGCTGCGTGGTCTGTAAGTAATATTGCGTTCCCCAAGTTGGATACTCCACTTCTGTAATCTACCCGCTATGTCTAGTTTCGATATTATATGTTTTATGGGTTGATCTGTGATTACCACTATAGGATGCGCTTGGAAATATCTGCACAACCTCTTCGCCGAGAATACTAATGCAAGCACCAACTTCTTCATGGAGGTATAGTTCAGCTCCGAGCTTTGTAATGCTCTGCTTATGAAGTATACTGGTGTTTGCACATTCTCCCTATCCGTGATTAGCACCGTGCTAATCGCTTGATGTGTGGCTGATAAGTACATTATTATCTCCTCCTTTGGCCGTGGTGCGACTAACATAGGGAGCGATGCCAAGTGTGTTTTTAGTTCCTCGAAGGCTTTTTCAGTTTCCTTTGTCCAGTTGAATTCTCACTTCTTTATACACTTCTTGAGTGTTTTGAATAAAGGGAGATACTTCTCCGCGGATTTGGACCGGAATCTGTTCAACCCTGCGAGCTTCTCGTTTAACGATTGCACTTCTTTTTTCGTCCTTGGGCTTTGAAGCTGTATGACTGCTTCTTTTTTTCTGGGCAAGGTTTGATACCCTTAGGGTTGATCATGTACCCTAGGAACATGCCTTCTGTTGCCCCAAAGGGTTTAGCTTCATGTTTATTTTTCTAAGTGTCGAGAATGTTTCTTCTATATCTCTGATGAGTTCATATTCCGTGTGACTTTTTATCACCAAGTCATCAACATAGACTTCTAAATTTCATCCTATTTGACCTTCGAACGCCTTGTCTACCAATCGTTGGTATGTGGCTGTCACACCCCACCATGGCGGAATATGGGGCGCGACGTATGGATATCATCACAACATGGCGTGTCTATAGAGACAACTAAATGAAATAAGAAATGTCATAAAATGGTGACACAAATATTATGACAATATCTCAACAAAGCAGGAGTCTAGGCAAGTAGTTAACAGTCCTACCTCTTACCCAAGACAAATAATACATGAACAAATCAAACATATAGGTGTCAACAGTATCACTTATTCAAAACACATAAAATAACTAAGAAGGAACGGGGATCTCCTTCTATATGCAATCCTAATGCCTCCAAATCTAGCCACTCCTATTCTCAAGCTTAACCACATTTTCACCTGAAAGAGACACTAAAACACGTCAACATAAAGTTGGTGAGAGTCATAGGTTTAGACTCAAACGCCAAAATCAAACCATAAGCTGTGAATAATAACCAAATCTAAGAAACGTATGGACAATGTGATACTAACATGCATTAACAACTAATATTCAAGATTTAACAAAACAAACCAAGTCCAAGGCTCCCAGCCTTACCAAACACCATACGCCCATAGGCGTCCAAACACCTATGAACCAATCCCAAGGCCCCGCCTTGCCAATATCCCCTTGGTACCAAGTCAAAACATAAACAATCAAGAATCAACTAGCAGTTAATCACATAAGTATGCACACACAAGTCCATCACCAAACGCAAAACATTCACAACATAATTTATAAAAACAAGACAGTGTCTCTTCCATCCCATCTGGAAGTCAAAATCATTAGTAGACATGGGACTATGAAACTCACCTGATTGAGCTTCTCCAAAAGTCCGCGCACTAGCAAAAAGCTAACAAACCAAAAACACATAATCAAAACATGAACCAATCACTAAGACGGCTCATCAACCTATAATGGACATCTAGCCTTCTCCCATATATGACCCTCATTAATATTCTCTAAACACCCAATTACCCTTCCCTAACAAGTCCTTAACTTGGTTAAGTTTGATAACTATCCCGTTCATATTTTACACAAAACAGTCCCAACTTTTAGGTCTCCAAACTATAAGCCAAACGCCCACCCAAAGATACCCATGACCATTGTAAAGGAAACCCTATGCCCTTACACATGTTAGCTAACACCTCCCATTTGCCCCAACCTTAAAGCTACTGTTAAGGCCCCGACATATATGTATATACTTTTGTCTATCTGGATTTTACTGATTTTGAACATACAAAACGTTTGTTATTATTAGGGGGTCTTGCCTTAACCCATTTGCTTAGCCCCAATTCAGATACTTTCTATAATATATAAAACAACTCCCACTTTCTTTTGAAAGTCCAATTATACTCCTAAGTACCCCAAACAATCCAAAACATAAAAAGAAAACAGGCTGATTTCAAAACTGCTTTGACCTCCGACTGTTGTAACCTGTTTTTGACCCACTTCCCTACCTCCAATTTAGTTATCGTTTCTTGAATTTGTAAGCCACTTCAATTACCATTCTAGGGATACTTGGATTGAAAAATAAGAGTTTGTAGAACTCCCTATATGATCAAAACAATTGACCCTAAATTCTGCCCAGTTTTTAAAAACGGGTTTAATTAAATTAACCTAATTAATTACCCATGATCCCACCAATTACAAGCCCTAACTTATTTAATCATTATAGTATCATTAATATATCATTAATATACTGTTTTTAATTTAAACCCTAACCTAAATCCATCATAAGATGATTAAAGAAAACATTAAAACAATTTAATTAAAAAGGGTTATGAAGGTTTTACCTTAAGATTAATGGAAGATGAAAAAAAACAATGGAACCCTAAAAATACTCTTGTAAACCGTCGGCCAAGAACTCCAGGAGAAAAAAAATAATGACTTTTGATTGTGAATAAAACATTATATAGGGTATGGGTGAATCCTAGTCTAACCCAAAGCCCACTTTCCTTTTTTCCTTTTTATCTTCCTTTTCTTGTGTCCAAAACCGACCCACACCCCCCTTAATTTCGTTTTTTTAATTTTATTATTAATTAATATCTTATTAATATTACCTTAATTTTCCTTAATTTATTTCAGCTCCTAAAATTTCCAAAACCTCAAAACCGTAAAACTAGTCAAATTTACGCGTTTACAGTAAAAGACGGAAAATATACACTTTTAAAAAAAATCTTAAATTTTGAAATAAACTTTATAACTAAGTCCTAAATGACTTAAAACCATCTCGAAAAATACTCCCGTGACTAATTACCTCATCCGAGACCTCTAAATGCTAAACCGTAAATCGTAAAAATACGATTTTCAATAATACATATACGTATACGTAAAACCACTAAATAACACCATCTCATTTCATAGTCACTACCATGTGAGCTCATGAACATGAAATCATCTCACATCGTTTCACTCACAAGGTACCCCGTACCAGAAACGATATCCAAACCACAATCTATACACACCAATTAGCACATAAACACGTAAAGACACGTAACTAGCACAAAATAAAACTAAGTGACGAACCTCAAAACCGCGGTTGTCACATCACTCCCTCCTAATAGAAATGTCGTCCCGAGATTTACTTCTTAGGATCAAAACATACCATTAGCATACAACTGAGGATACTTGTTCTAAATGAACTCCTCTCATTTCCATGTGAACTTTAGTTCAAGTCTCAAATTACCACATATACTAACCAACAATATTTAAATTCATTGCTAAACTCTTGACCTCACAGTCAATAAATCTCACAAATAACTCTTTGATAAAACAAAGACTCTTATTAACACAAGTCCCGAATAACCATACATGCAAATATGCATTCTCAAACAACATTTACAAATCTCAATACATGAAATATATCATGTATACCACTCATTTTCCCCCCAGGTAATTCTATGCTCATAAGCTACTGGTCCGATCTTTCCAAAGATCATAAATGGACCTATAAAACTCTACATCAACTCTTCCATTTTACCAAAACATACCACCCGTTACTATGGGTGAAACTTCCTACATAACTCTATCACTAAACACTAGTGGTTTCCTCCTTCTCAACCTAGCATCCCTTGTTGCTCTCATTCTTTTCACAAACACCATTACCACATTAGTAACCTCTTTTACCAATTCTAGTCCACAATGGGGACAACTCACCCTATCCTTTCATATAGTGCCTCAAATGGCATTTATCGACTTCTAGTATGATAACTATCATTATATGAAAACTCAGCCATCGCTAAAGAGTTTCATAACTCCCTCTAAATCAATCACTCATTCCCTCAGTGTAACTTCTAAGGTTGCATAAATATCTCACTTGCCCATCCTTTTCTGGTTAGCTGGATATACTCATATCCAATCATGTTCATCAACTCCCTTTAGTCCGTATCCCAAACTACTTAAAAATTCCAATTTCCTTACAAAGTGACCTATGACGGTCTTTCACATATCCATTAGTTCTTCCAATCCAAATCAACTTATGATCTATACACATCATCAAAAGGACGGTTATCTCAGTTAGTCTATCAACTGCCATCCACTCTCATGCTACAACTACTTCCATTAAATTTGGATAGCTCATTAGTAGCACCTATACACTTCTTTCTCCCTTTTCTTAATGATTTTTTTTATACTCAACACTTCCTTTATACCCACACAATGTCATACCTTCAAGGTCATATTGCTCCTCATCTTGTCTCAGTTAGATCAAGCCCTTCGTCCCTATGGCACATCACACCTATAACTCCTCATCCATTCGATTATCGATACTAAGCGTCTCAATCAATCCGTATAGGTCAGTGCCATTTCCTTTTCCACACTACGATAGTATTAGTCTGTTTTGTGCTTTATTCTACTCATTAGGCTCTACCAAAGTTATACCGTTGGTTCCTATCTCGACCTATTTCATTCATGATTCGCTTCTATACACACTTCCTTCTTCTTCCTCAACTCATACCATACATCACGATGTGATGCTTCCCATCGTTTCTTCCCTTGCCATAGTCCTTAATAAGGCATTCCATACATATTAGGCTAACTTTTATGAAAAACCCTCTATTCCATCACATCCGTACGCAATCCTTCCAACTTCTCAACTACGTGACTTCTCATTCCTCTTGAAATATGAGATGAATTAGTCAGTCTATCGACTATCACCCAACTCTCGTCGTACTTATTCCTCCACCCCATTATGTATCCCTTTCACCAATTTCGTCCTTACATCGCCCTTTCTAAGCTACTTCCATCTATGTAGGAAGTATAGTCTACGTTCCTTTTCTCCATATGATTGTCCAAGCCACGCAACATACATGTTGACGCGTTCTCTGCTTTAGACAACTCAACTCGTGCAACCTACATCCTTCATCCAAACCACCCTAATTACGTCATCCATATAGTTCAAGTTCGTCTCAACTTCACTTCATTCTTCTTATTCCATGTCTCATCAACTATGCTTGCCTTTCCCAGATGGTACTTGGCCTTGAAATTTTCTTTCATCACTTAACTCCACCCATCACCTTTTCCAAATGTTCAATCAAGATGATTAAATATGTGTTGGAGACGTTCATGATCTGTATAGATCATTCTCTACGTCTCGTACCCCAAATGCCTTTAGCATTCTAGGCAGATATAACAATCCAACTCCACTAACTAAGTCTATCTAGTCATCTATACGCTAAAATTTTCCAAGTAGCTTCACTTGTTTTTTTCTCACAACTAGTTCTCTTACTCCCTCCTAATAGGGACAGACTAGAGTTTCATGTGATTCCATGCGGATCACACTCTCATCTTATACCAACATTAGTTTCCATTTGTCTACTAAGCCATATTTTGAATTCTTACTCAAATCTCATACTTCTACTTTGATCTTACACCCAACATGAGGTACTTTGAATCATCATCTTCTAGGAATACTTGGTTCTCTTCTTCCATGGTCCTCCCTTGTTCCTACACTATCCCGTCCAACAGAAATTCCATACTTCATTCATCAAATCTATGGAAATCACTAGTGCATTGGATAATGCATAGCTGTCTCCTCCAAAGATCTTTCATAACACCTTCACAAAAACCGACTCTCTAATCACTTCTTCACGAAACTTATTCAGCTCAGCTTCACTCCTCATCCCTCGATATTGATTGTCACAAAAATTCTATCCGTGTAGTCACTCGACTCCCCTTGTTACTTCCACGAGTTCTTAATCTCCCATGTCATGTATTCATTTCATCATGATCCACCGGTTCAGCTCTTTGTAGCTCCACTCCGATAGTCGATCTGCCCTTCTTCGTCATGAACCATACGTAGATTTCCCATCATAGTGCTTGTCACCTCTCCAGTCCTCCCAACTCTTGTGACTCCTTCGAAATCTCTTGCATCCTTCTTGCAGCCAACACGTAGTCCTTTCAGCTCCTTGCTTCGTGATGTAGCTCTTTACGCACTCCTTCTCGTCTCCATGATGTTACCTAGGAACTTCACACTACCAGTAGCTTCTAACTTCAACTCATCTACCACAATATTTCTAAAAGTACTTCAACCCAAAACTATACCAATCCCTTGCGTGTTATTTACCCAACCTTTCCATTAGTATAAACTTTCTACTCTACCCTCACATCCGCTAGTACTTTCATCAATCTCCTAATGGTACTTCAACCAACTTCTCATAATATGACCTCTCGTTCCCATGACCACTCAACTAACTTTACTTACTCCCTTATTCCCGTAACCAATCTAAGTTTCAAAACTCCACAAATCTTAATCATTCCTTCAACACAACCTTTAAACTAAAACACATCTCTCCATTATAGTATCTAACCATAAGTAATACTACCCAACTCTATCCTCTCATCCTAACGTTTCCACAACCGCATAAATAAATCAACCACGACGTGTAACCAAATAATTCCAAACAATCGTGTCCCAAAATAAAATATAGGGTAAAACGAACCCTAGCCAAAGCAACTGAAAACAAAACAATGTAATCCGAAAGATCAATGGAGTGTTCCAACAACGAAAAATTAGACTCGTCATGATTAGTATTACCAAATTTCGATACGTTAGAAAATTTAAAACTTTCATCCCAATTAGTTACTTCTCATAAGTACCGAACTCCCATACTACTAAAACCAATCATACTCATTATTAGCCATAAACCCATCCTTTATCTTCATCATTTATCAAGATATCAACTAATTAGTATACTACAATCTTAACCATTATCTTGTTTACCTATATTAAACTTATTACACTTGTTATTATGAATCCAATACATGTTTACAAAATATAGTGTTTTTTTTCATTTTATTCTATATTATTATTATTATTATCTTATAAAATCCATTTAGGCTGGTTATAACTAAACTACTACACATTTACAAGGTGTGGTGTTATTATTATCATTACTATGATAAAATCTCCCTTTTTACTCTTTCGGTCTAGTTAAATACTTCTAAAATTTTAACTCCACTTAAGAATTTTTTTGTAGAATTTATGTACCCCTTTAAAATGTATTATCACATGTTACATAGAAAACTAATCCAATTATTTTCAAGACAAATTTTTTTATAACTTACTAACACAAACTTAAAAAAAATATGTAAGTCACGATATCATACCATACACTTACAAATTATTTTCAAAGTCGTTTTCCTATAATTAGCCAGACTTATTTGCAAGAAAATTTAGTAGTTCTCATTAATTAAAATACATACCCGAATGTAAACACACATCAAAAGACTCAAAACGTCGTTGGAACTCCATCAAACTCCAGCACCATTAAAAACGAACAAACACAAGGTACGTTCAAGTTATAATAACTAGTGAACGGCCATATACCATAACTTAAGACATAGTAGTATATATACATCCGCATATATATACCTATTAAATCACCCAAAACATACTCGTTACCATACATATCAGATCAACCAATCGCGTCATACACTCGTTTTTCCATACGAGAAGCCACCATTTTACCACAAGGCATAAAACCCATCACTAAAACCAGTCCATATCGTGTGACCCCATAATCACAAAACATGACTATAACCCAAAACAATAACACACTAAAAAATATCCATATCGTAGGCAGCTGTTACATAAACCCATATACTATACATATACCAATAATCCACATCTCATCATATACAAGCATGTACTAACCCTCTTTCATGCAATCATACATAGGAACCCATTGAAATTGTGGTACTTGTATAACTATGTTGGCCACCATACTTATACAATTACCCTTTCCCCAATGCACTCCCTCCTATGATGACACTTATAAGAATTAATACAACACATAACACATATAACCATCTACTCACATAAGCTCCTAACCACATAAACAATAAGGTCAAAAACTCCAACTATTTAAATAACATAGTCAAACTTCCTGAAATACATAAATCCATAGTTTAGCTATAACAGCATAGACTAAATCCAAAACAAAAACATAATCAGTTATAAGTCATGTCGCCCATAAGAGTGGAAACAGCTTAAAATCCTTCCTACCCATGTACTCCTAGTAACTCGAACCAGCACACGATTCTTATGGAACATGACTTAAACATCAAAAGAAAAATAACATACCTCAGGTATATAAAATAACTCAACAAAAGATAGAAACTACCTTGTACCAAATTATGTACTATAATGTACATTTAAGCAAAATACAACAATGACTAGCGTGGACGATTATGGTTCAACCCGCACTAGTCACAACCCGAAAAGAAAATAACATGTGACTAAGTATAAACATACTATGGTTCAATTCATACTAGTCAAAAAATCGCAATAAATAACATCCAAACACATCAATTATTATAAAATGCACACATACTCCTATGACGCCTATATGCAGGGACCCTTAAGCTATAGACTAGGCTACGCGACTAGGCAACCTAATTATCTATAACCATTGTCTCTGATACCATTCTGTCACACCCCACCATGGCGGAATATGGGGCGCGACGTATGGATATCATCACAACATGGCGTGTCTATAGAGACAACTAAATGAAATAAGAAATGTCATAAAATGGTGACACAAATGTTATGACAATATCTCAACAAAGCAGGAGTCTAGGCAAGTAGGTAACAGTCCTACCTCTTACCCAAGACAAATAATACATGAATAAAGCAAACATATAGGTGTCAACAGTATCACTTATTCAAAACACATAAAATAACTAAGAAGGAATGGGGATCTCCTTCTATATGCAATCCTAATGCCTCCAAATCTAGCCACTCCTATTCTCAAGCTTAACCACATTTTCACCTGAAAGAGACACTAAAACCCGTCAACATAAAGTTGGTGAGAGGCATAGGTTTAGACTCAAACGCCAAAATCAAACCATAAGCTGTGAATAATAACCAAATCTAAGAAACGTATGGACAATGTGATACTAACATGCATTAACAACTAATATTCAAGATTTAACAAAACAAACCAAGTCCAAGGCTCCCAGCCTTACCAAACACCATACTCCCATAGGCATCCAAACACCTATGAACCAATCCCAAGGCCCCGCCTTGCCAATATCCCTTTGGTACCAAGTCAAAACATAAACAATCAAGAATCAACTAGCAGTTAATCACATAAGTATGCACACACAAGTCCATCACCAAACGCAAAAAATTCACAGCATAATTTATAAAAACAAGACAGTGTCTCTTCCATCCCATCTGGAAGTCAAAATCATTAGTAGACATGGGACTATGAAACTCACCTGATTGAGCTTCTCCAAAAGTCCGCGCACTAGCAAAAATCTAACAAACCAAAACACATAATTAAAACATGAACCAATCACTAAGTCGGCTCATCAACCTATGATGGACATCTAGCCTTCTCCCATATATGACCCTCATTAATATTCTCTAAACACCCCATTACTCTTTCCTAACAAGTCCTTAACTTGGTTAAGTTTGATAACTATCTCGTTCATATTTTACACAAAACAGTCCCAACTTTTAGGTCTCTAAACTATAAGCCAAACGCCCACCCAAACATACCCATGACCTTTGTAAAGGAAACTCTATTCCCTTACACATGTTAGCTAACACCTCCCATTTTCCCCAACCTATAAAATACTGTTAAGGCCCCGATATATATGTATATACTTTTGTCTATCCGGATTTTACTAATTTTGAACATACAAAAAGTTTGTTATGATTAGGGGGTCTTGCCCTTATCCATTTGCTTAGCCCCAATTCAGATACTTTATATAATATATAAACCAACTCCCACGTTCGTTTGAAAGTCCAATTGTACTCCTAAGTACCCCAAACAATCCAAAACATAAAAAGAAAACAGGCTGATTTCAAAACTGCTTTGACCTCCGACTGTTATAACCTGTTTTTGACCCACTTCCCCACCTCCAATTTAGTTCTCGTTTCTTGTATTTGAAATCCACTTCAATTACTTTCCAGGGATACTTGGATCGCAAAATATGAGTTTGTAGAACTCCCTATATGATCAAAACAATTGACCCTAAATTCTGCCCAGTTTTTAAAAACGGGTTTAATTAAATTAACCTAATTAATTACCCATAATCCCACCAATTACAAGCCCTAACTTATTTAATCATTATAGTATCATTAATATATCATTAATATACTGTTTTTAATTTAAACCCTAACCTAAATCCATCATAAGATGATTAAAGAAAACATTAAAACAATTTAATTAAAAAGGGTTATGAAGGTTTTACCTTAAGATTAATGGAAGATGAAAAAAACAATGGAACCCTAAAAATACTCTTGTAAACCGTCGGCCAAGAAGTCCAGGAGAAAAAAAATTATGACTTTTGATTGTGAATAAAACATTATATAGGGTATGGGTGAATCCTAGTCCAACCCAAAGCCCACTTTTCTTTTTTCCTTTTTCTCTTCCTTTTCTTGCGTCTGCCTTTCCTTTATTGGACAGCGTTCCTCTAATCATTATCTTCTGATCCGGGCATTGCGGGTGGATTGCCACTTTTATGTTTGGAGGCGAATCTACCTTGGGTTCCGCAATTGTGTTACACTCCGCGAGCGGGATAGATGTGTTGAAGATCGTTACAATTTCTCCTTCCACTAGGAATTTCATTATGCCGTGGGCCGTGGAAGGTACTGCTCGCATTGCTAATATGGCGGGTCACCCAATGATTCCATTATACTGCGACGGTGATCGTATTATTAGGAAGTTCATTGAGACCTTCGTTGAATGTTCGTCATTCCCCACCTGTACTATTTGCTTCAATTGGCCTAGAGGCCACACCGCTTTTCCACTAAATCCGATTAGTGGTGAGGTCGTAGGGACCATCTGACTCCTTACCTCTGCGTCAAGTTTAAGGAAACAGTGCTCATACATTATTTCTGCTGATGAGCCCCCATCAACATACATACGTTGTACGTTGTGTTCATAGATGTTTATCTCTATTATCAGTGGGACTTCTGCCAAATTACTCGAGCTAAGGGGTGGGAAAGAGATATCTCTCCCTTTTGAGAATTTTTGGCTCACCTTTTGCTTTGTCCTCCGCTGCCATGCTTGTACCATGTACACATTTGCGTTGGCGGTTGTTGGTTTCCCTTCTCCCGCGGTATCTTTGATAAGGTGTTTTATTTTACCTTCTTTCACCATATTCTCGATATGTTTTTGCAGCTGAATGCATTCGTTCGTAGCATGCCCCTTTTCTCTATGATATTCGCAATATCTGTTACCAGCGCGTTTTTCCACTAGAGTACTCATTGGCAAGGGTTTTGGGAAGTTCGCACCTTCTGATATAAGGATTTCCCTTGGCGTCAATTTGAGGGGAGTGAACCTAAAATGACTGCTTCGCCCTTCCCTTTTATTTCCTGGGTAGTCAAAACCTCCAGGTCTGCTTTGTCTACTATATCCTTTATTAGGTGCGTCCCGGTTTTGGGAACCATAGGCGTTTACATGACTTCTAAGGCCGCTGATTCTTCCTGTATGAAGGATCTCACTCGCCGCAGTACCCCATCAAATGTTTCTGGGGTGTTTTCATTCAGCTTTCGTATTAGATCGCTATTACGTATGCCTGCCATAAAGCAAGATACTTTCAAAATTTCTGGGCATTCTTTCCTTTGAAGGCACTCGCCATTGAAACGTTCTAAGAAGTATTCCAGGTATTCGCCCTGGTTCGGCTTAACTCTTGCGAGTGACACAACGCTTCTATCGTGTCTTCTTTGTTGCACATAATTTCTTTTGAATGCCTTATGCAATACTTCGAACCCGTTAATTGTTCACGGTGGAAGACTATCAAACCAGATCCGCACGTTTCCTACAAGTGTTGAATTGAACATGTTGCACTAAACCGGTTCTAGCCATTTTTCAATGCCTGCTTGGGATTCGAAGACTTTTAGGTGATCTTCTGGGTCTGAAGTACCATCGTATGTTTTTACGTTTGCTGGCATGCGACGCTTCTTTGTATCCGGTTAATATTGTATGCGTCTCGTGAAAGCATTTTTGCTATCTCTTCTCCAAGGCTATGAGAAGTCTAGGTCGTCTGAGGGGTGATACTCACGTTTGCGCTTTGCAGGGCGATTATTACCTGATCTTGATGAGTCGTTTTCAGAGGACTAGTTGTGCTTTGTGTGCTCCTTTTCTTTTGTCTCCTTCTTATTTTTTATGTGTTCTGTGACTAAAGAAATGAGGGCTTGCAGATTATTCGCCATGTATTCTTCCATTGCCCGCGCATCAGTAGCGACTATTTCCTCGCTTTCCTCCAAAGTAGGGAGCGTCCTCTTTTTGTGTTTGTTAGGAGGAGGCTGAGCTGACTCCTGTCCAATATCTCCTTCTCCGATAGTAGGTAGGGGAGTTGAGAATAGGATCCTGGTTCCTTTGAGAGGTGGATTAGTTACATCCCGGTTGTTAGCCTCGTTGACAAATCCAGGAGTATCATTCACAGATGCGATGTGACCATCGATCGTTGAAGATCTTTGATGGCTTTTGTTCACAACGTTCTTTGTCATTGCTTAGAGCTTAGTATAGGGTCCCACGGATGACGCCAACTTGTTGATACAAAAGTTGGATGGACCGAGCTTGACCTGAATTAGGCTTAATTCGGGACCTTGTGGACTCCGACTCTTGCACCAAGTGAAACTTTGTTTGAGATCCTACACACTAAAACAAACACCGTTAGGCTTACCATGGGTTTGTGACCCACGATTAGACTCTGGCGCGAGACTAAGTAATGGTTTGAGTATGTAGGGTTTAGAGTATTGTGTGTGTCGTACCTTTGTAGAACCATGGGGGTTCCTTTTATACTCGAGATAGTCCAGGCTGTGCTCCCTATTCTTGCGGCCTAAGGAATGAATAATGACTCAAAATAGATTGATCTTTATGGATAACTAAGGCAAGTGTATATCCTCTTTGTTGGAAACTCACTTTATGTGACGACATTTAAGAATTCCCGTTAGTTATCATAGTCACGCACATTTAGACTAGACTAGGCTCTTTGTATAGTTTAGGTTGTGTGCGTGACTATATATACCCCTCCTTAGCTTCCAAGGAGGGGTGTTGATTGTCATTTGTTCATTTGGGAATACACACACTTTTACTCTCAACCTCTATTTCTCTCTCTCTAAGTTTAACAATGGCTTCCACCACCATCTACCACCACATTAGACCACCGGATCCATTTTAGCAATCCTACATTTGGTATCAGAGCCACGGTTCCATCCTTGGATCGTGTTTATATATGCGATTTGGTGGTCTATTTTATTCTTTGTGTCTCGTTACATTTATTTTTGTCTGATTTGTCAAAAAAATTTGTCATGTCATGCTATTGTTTTGTCCAAACAGTTTGTTATCTTGTGTCATACTACTTGTTTATTGGTCCTAATCTGTCCATAAAAGATGGTTCATTTCTTGGTCTGCTGGTCACAGTCTCATCAGTCACTTTATACTATATTTGGTCATCTTTTGTATCTTGGATTATCACTTTAGTCCTCATCTAGAAGTACTGTTTTTCTGGGTTGTAACATTTTTTTTGAAGATGAAGATGTATTTACCCAGAAAACAAATTCAGATTCATTGTCCCGGATTTTCAGGAACAAGGACCACTTTTGAATTTCTGCTTCTTGGTACGATCGCATGGATTGCGATGGAGTGTTTTTGACACATTCCGATGGGTTTGACTTACCCATTGCGATGGGACTCATTCCGATGAGTCACATTGCGATGGGTGGTCGGCTCTGTCGCAATAGCATAGACACGACGTCTTGCTGCCCATTTGTTCTTAATATTGCGATGGCTGATAACCATTGCGATGGGTACCATTGCGATGGGTACCATCGTAATGGGTTCCATCGTAATATGACTTTGACTGCGATGGATGATTTTGTTTTGATTGCGATGGTAAATAATTGTTTGACTTTGCGATAGAAAGACATGGACTGAGATGGAATGTGGACCAAAAACATAACCAAACCAAAACCGAACCCATCTAAACCGAGTTAACTCGGTCATTACCGAGTTGACTCAGTTTAACTCACTGAGTTGACTCTTCGACCAACCTTTTATCTCCACAACTACAAAACTAATCTACTCCCTTCGTCACCTAAACCCTCTATCAATCTGACAAGACTCGAACAAAAACAGTCATCAAAAATTGATCTCAGTATTTTGTTTTTTTTTCACATGCATGTGTAAGATCCATTAAGATCTAAACATGAAAACACGAATACAAACTTCATCATCGATCTGTAATCATTTTTCGAGAATCAAGATTAACTTATAACAAGTATGTTACAATTAATCATGGTCTCGTTGACTCACAATTCAAACTACATGCAACCTCAATCTATCACCTACCCGAGATCAATTTATATTGTTCTTGATGTCGTTCGTCAATAAAAGGGAGGACTCCTATGTTTGTGTGATGACCGGTGTGTTTACTTGAGGTTTCATGGCTTGATCAAATTGGTAAGATGGGTTAAATTGTGTTACAGACATGAGATAGGGGTCACGATTTGGAGAAGAGGTTTGATGTTTGATGAGATGAGATTAGATGAGTGTTTAGGGGGCGGAGGATACGAGATGGAGGTGTGAGAGATTTTAGGTGAGGGGCGGATATCTCTAGGTGAAAGGATTTAGGTTTAAGTCTAATCTGTGAGTTAAATTAGGGTTGGGAAAAGTTATTTATCTCAACAATATTGGACCGGGTTTTGGACAAGTCATGGGCCGGGTATTGCCATCTTAACATGGACTCAATTTTTTCTAAATTGATTTGGGCCGCATGTTTTTAGTAATATACACACAAATTTTTTAATACAAATTTTTAAATAAATTTGTTGTGCATTAAGTTTTACTTTGGTCATTATCGGGTCGAGACAAAAAGTGACGAGACATTATTAAGGAGAATGGATGCTCAAACAAACAAGTTCCTTTTTTTTGAATTTGTAGTTTTTTTTGTTGCATTTGTGGCTCTTTAATTTTTTCTTGACACTGATGGGGTGACGAGAAATGTGACGCGACAAAATGAAGTGACAATTGTGACGAGAATTTATTTTGACGAGACCAAGAAAATTGGGCATTTTTTAGTGGCTTCAGATTTTGTTTGATCGGGTATTAATTACGTGACGTTGAAGACGGATTTTTTCGAAGGCGTGTATTTATTTTATCTTTTAGTAGATAACTTGCTCGTGCTTAATCCTAGAATGAAGACTTGGTTATCTGGTTTCCGGGTTCGGGGTGGATGGTTGATGACTCGGATAACTATCACTTAAAGGGGTTACATTGTTGTACTCAGTGTCACGCGCTTAGTCGACGTGGATAATTTCAAGAGGTGTTGTGCTTATAGACTTCTTCAGTGATGCATTGAGTACTTAGAGATTTCTCCACCGTTCTTCATTCAACAATAGTGCAAGCTTAAGTCACAAGATCGAAGGATTTTTATTCAGCTTCACGTTTGATGTATCCGGTACATTCTTTCAGTGGTCACTTCAAATTGCTTTCACGTGGAATGGTAAAGGTGGCCATGGAGAGTTTATGAGAAGAGATTTTCGATCAACAGCTGATTCTCACAAAATATATAATTCAGCTTATTTATTATTCTCACGAGATTTCAGGTTCACGTGCGTACAATTTATTGATGGTTCCGAGTTTCGAAACCATCAAGGGGGAAGAAGAAGACACATTGAACGCACAACGAGTACACGTGATGAACTTCATACCTTCTTTTGATTTGAAGATATTCCGGGATGACATTTGTCATAGCCGCAGAGAAAATCAGTGTTTTAACTCGTGTCGTTATCAATCTCCAAACGGTACACTACTGATTCGAGGTTTAATTGTTTGATTGTTGCAATTAAACATCATCATTATCCTATATGCATTCCCGGGACTTAATTGACTCTGGTGCATCTCCGGAAGAAGATATGTGCATTTCCGGGACTTAATTGACTTTGGTGTTACGATGTTAACTTCATGAATGGGATAAAGTGTCCACTTCAGTATTTGAGCTTCATAATTGGGATTGATTTACCTTCTTCAACTATGTGTGGGAAGAAGTGTCTTGATTCTTTCAGGTATGCATAACTTGAACTCTCAGGGGGAAGAAAAATTCAGAAGAATTATTCAAGCGTGAGAAGAAAAGTTGTTGATCTACTTGGTGTGCCCCAAACTTTCAATCCCTCTTAGCAACATTGTCATGTTATATGATGGGATTTGCTAGTTAGATTCCGCTGTGCGCTTAATCATTCTAAGCTTGATTGAAAGCTTTGAAGTTGCTTACGAGGACTGTTGGTTTAGGGGGAAGCTATTTAAAAATTGCTTCTACATCAAGTTTATGTGGCATGAATTAGGGGGAAGCTAATTCAGAAGCTTCTCCTTAACCAGAAGTGTATGGGTTACTTAGCTCGTGCCGTTACAGTATTTCTACTACAAGTTAAAGATGAGTCGTTTTGAAGACGAAGGCCTCAGAAGACTTCATCAGCATTGGATGCTTCATGAAAGCTATTGTTCTTAATTATTTTGTACTTGTTAGGAAGAATATTGTAAGGAATTCTACACGTCTTCCCATGGGGGAAGATTGTTGGAAACTCACTTTATGTGACGACATTTAAGAATTCCCGTTAGTTATCATAGTCACGCACATTTAGACTAGACTAGGCTCTTTGTATAGTTTAGGTTGTGTGCGTGACTATATATACCCCTCCTTAGCTTCCAAGGAGGGGTGTTGATTGTCATTTGTTCATTTGGGAATACACACACTTTTACTCTCAACCTCTATTTCTCTCTCTCTAAGTTTAACAATGGCTTCCACCACCATCTACCACCACATTAGACCACCGGATCCATTTTAGCAATCCTACACTCTTTCCTTAGGCAAATAGATCCATAAGATAGAGTACATTCTGTTTGATCCTGTCGCAGTGCGACGAGGACACGGTTAAGTAATTAACCGTATGTGCGATAACGGCTTACCGGGCCTCCTGGGCTGTGCGCGCTTTGTATAAGCATTTAATCCATTCCTGATGGATATGGGTAGTACTGAGTCGGACTATCTAGCCCGACTAGGGACTATACGACATCAATATAAAAATCCGGGTTCTTTTCACCGAAGTAGCCGAACTTTCACCAAAACTTTCGTATTGAGCGTAATATTCAAAGTATTGATTGTAGTCATCCATATCGAGTTGATCATAGTAATCTCTGATATCGGGCAAATCATTCAAATTATCGTGATTTATTTTGGTGGTTTATTGTAGGATGAATGTTTCTTTTTGTTCTGATGAATGAAAAAATAAAATGAAATAGGGTGGTTTTATAAATAGATTTTAGGGTAAAAAGATGAAAAAAAGTCCACCCATAAGCCTCCAACGGCTATTTTTTTGAAAATTTGAAATATATCTGTTAGCCCCATTAACCTAAAAAAATAATTTAAAAAATCATGTACGACGCGAGGTATAACGCGAGCCACGGTGTAGGGCTCGCGTTATACCCACCATTTCGGGCAAGCAGATACGGCGCTAGAGCCCACGATGCCAGTCACGATGTGGCTTTTGGCGTTTTCATTCTCGCGTTATACCCATTGCTTAAACTGTGGGTTACCATACCCTCGACTCTTAAAATACTTGCCACCAATCAAGTTGTTGGAGGTTCAATGTTTTAGACATAGGTGGACCTATTATGACATATTGTACAATTACTCGTATTTTATAAGGTGAACCTTATAAATACTCTATATACTAACTAATAAAACTTACTATGTATTCTCACTTTTTAAATCACTCGTTAGACATGGTAACATGGTTGAGTCGTATTTTCACGGGCGAGAGTCAAATTCAATCTTTTCGTTAATAAAGTGTTAAATGCTCAAATAAACGGTGATTCAATATATTTCTAACCTAAAACGCAATAGGATATAAAATATTTTTCATATTATGAAATCGTTCATATATTTGAACATATAAGTTATGTATTAACAAATATAATATGTAAAAATAAAATTGTGTCGCAAATACACATAACTTACATATTTGATTTTTAAAAAACACGAAAAATCCAAAACCCTGCCTGGTCTTAAAAACCATGTTGACCGGGTCACTCCAAACCTGACGGGACTAATTGAGTTTCAAAAATGTAAAAACCGGTTTGAAATGAGCTTTTTTTTGCTCGAACCGGGTCTACCGGTTGACCCGACTAGATCGAACCGGGTTTTAAAACATTGCTTAGCCCATTAGCTATTCTTACCAAGCACACCCAATTTATCAAGGCCGTTGAGATTGGGATCGGATCGTTTTCGTCAATGCAAGATCGGAATCATACGATTAGATCAATGTCATATGATCAGGATCAAGATCCTATAAGATCATACGCTTGCAAAGATCGTATATAAGATCCTGATCGTTTATGCTTTTTAGTATCGTAAAATCGTAATATGATAAAATCATGGTCGGGATCTTGACAACTATGCAATCTTATATTATATTATTAACTTATCTTATCTTACTATATTATAAACATTTAGGACAATTCTAAATTTAGAAAATTTGAAAATTAAGGCCCCTTTTGGTTCGTTGTAATCCAACGTAATTGGATGTAATTGTAATTCAATTACATTACATAACATGTTTGGTTCACATAAGTAAAGAAATTGTAATTCACTTTACATTACGTAAGCTGTTTGTTTTAGGAAATCAACGAATATGGTGATAACAACTCAAAATCAGCTGCTGTTAGTTCTTTCTTCAAAGTCAATCATCTCCTTCAAAGCCCTTTTTCATATCTCCATTTTGGTTGTTTTAGATTTTTTCCTCACAACACATTTTTAGCTTCCCAAATTCATTCCATTACTTGTTCTTCAAATGTTGATGGCAATACTCAATCTAAGTATCAGAAAGTCGCCAATTTGGATGATGCTCTCAACCTGTTCGATCAAATGTCATAAAGGCGACCTTTCCTTCCATTGTCAATTTAATCAGTTGTTGCACTCCGTCTCCAAAATGAAACATTTTTCTCATTCACTTGACATGTTTAAACAAATGTGCGCCCTTGGTGTTCCTGTTCATAAGTTTACAATGAGTGTTGCGATAAAATGCTGTTGCCAGTTGTATCGCACCACTGACGCTTTTGCACTTCTAGGATTTTGTTTTAGGCGATGTATTGTACCCAACGTGTTCATATATAATGCACTCTTAGATGGACTTGTCCATGAAGATAGGATTCTTGAGGCTGCGATATTTTTCAAGAAGCTTATTAAACAGAAACTTTGTGAACCTGATGTGGTTACATATAACACAATGATTAAAGGCCTTTGCAAGATCGGGAATAACATTATTTCCATTCAATTGCTTAGGCTTATGGATGAAAAGGGTTGTAAACCTAATGTTGTGACATGTAACACCCTCATTGATTGTCTTTGCAAGGACAAAATGATCAATGATGCTTTCAAACTCTTCAAATATATGGTTTTCCAAAAAGGCATCTCACCCAGTGTCATCACTTAAAATTGTTTGATAGATGGGCTTTGTAGTTTAGGTCGTTGGGAGGAAGCCTCTAAATGCTTCAAGAAATGTTAGATGTTGGGATATCTCCAGATGTGCACACCTTTAGTATATTAGATGATGCATATTGCAAAGAAGGAAAGGTTGAAGAAGCTGAGAATGTTATTGACATCATGATTAAAAGAGGTATTGTTCCAAACATAGTGACATACAACACACTTACAGATGGTTACTGTTTGCGTGGTGAAATGACCAAGGGAAATAAAATATTTGATTTAATGGTGTTTAGAGGTCTTGTTCCTAATGTTGTTACGTATAACAGTTTAGTGCATGGATATTGCAAGAGTTTGAAAATAGATGTGGCCCTACTTCTATTTCAAGAAATGAATGAAAAAGGTTTGATACCCACTGTAGTTACTTACAACACCATGATACAAGGATTGTTTAGTGTTGGACGATGTGGAGATGCACACAAACTCTTAGACGAGATGCATGCAAAAGGAATAATTCCAAATTAATGCACGTATAGAATTCTTTTAGAGGGTCTTTGCAACAATCATAGAATAGAAGAGGCATTTTCTTTGTTTCATTTGAAGGGTGATAGCAAGATAAATACAGATATTGTTGTGTACAATATCTTGATTGATGGTGCTAGCAAATGTGGGAAGTTTGATATTGCAAGGCTTCTTTTCCAGGAAGTAACTAATAAAGGTATGCATCCTGATATTAAAACATATAATGTGATGATTAGTGGGTTGTGTAGGGAAGGTTTAGTGGGTGATGCAAAAGAATTGTTTCTAAAAATGGAAGAAACTCGTTGCCGGCCAGATAATGTCACTTACAATGTTCTTCTCCAAGGATATCTAAAGAACAATCACCATGATGATGTAGAGATGCTTTTACAGGAAATGGATGAAAGAGGTTACTCACTTGATGCCACAACTTTATCACTGTTATTAGACCAAATCGCTGGAGGTTCGCTAAATAAGACTTTACTCGACTTGATCAGTAAGCTTGTGCCAAAAGAATTGATGAACAGTCCTAACTTTTCACCTAAATAGCAAATGAGTATCAAAAACTCATTTGGGTGTCATGTTGTAAGACATTTGATACTTTCATTTCATTTGATCTATTTTTACTAGCTGTTGACTTTTGTATTTAAACAATGTATTGCTTTACTGCCAATCAAGCAACAATGTAGGAATGAAACATGGATATATGCAAAGCACTTCTCATGATAGTGAGTTGCAGGTAGCTATTTATCATTGTAAATCCTATAGGATCATTGCGAAATATTATTTTAAGAATTAAATTTGTTTTTCATATATATGTTTAACATCTTTACGTTTTCAAAACTTAATCACGCCAATGTCCACTTATATCATATTACCTGTGTTAGCTACCAACATATGTAACCGCTGACAACTTATATCTATTGCTATTATAGGTAATATCACAATTTCCTGAATCGTTCAAAGTCAACACCTCAAAACCAGCTTAACAAGATGTTTAATTTGATAGGTCTCGACTTCAAATAACGTATGGTGAAAATAATTTTAAGTGCTAACCTCTCACAAAGAGGGTACTTTGTCCGGTTCGAGGAAGCGACAAACTCACCTCTCATAAAGTATTCCGCGGCTTTTGAAAAAACACGACAATAAAAATCAAGTTTTAGTATATTTTTTTATGTTTTTTAATCATTCTCGGCCTTTATGTTTAAAAAACTTGCCACCAATCAAGTTGTTGTAGGTTCGAGTCTTTTTATATGTAAATAAATTAGAGTTCACATAGTTAAATATATATAATTAATTGTGTTAGGTTAAAGTTATATGTAGACAGATTAGAGTTCACATAGTTAAACCAATTATTTAGTTAGATCGGGTTTGAGTTGAAGTCTTCTAACCCACTAACCCGTCAACCTCAGTTCACCGACCCAAATCAGGTACGAATTGTAACCCTTAGAAGTTATTATGACCGTCGTCATCATGTTATACATGAGCAAATATTAGTTATTTACTAAATCGCAAGAGATGTCTGCGTCATTTCTTCCTGATTGATAATATGCAAAACTTTTTGTTTTCGTTTCCCTTTTCACCAAACTATAGCTACGGAAATTGTCTAGTGGCAAATAGTTAAAGATATATTAATTGATTCGGTGGTCGAATCAGTAATTCGATGACTCGACCGGGTTGACCTGGTGGTCAAATCCCAGAACAGGTGATTCGACCGGGTTAACCCGGTGGCGACCCGTGACCCAGTGACTCGATCTGATTGACCTGGTAATCGATCTCGTGACCCGGTGACTCGACCATGTTGATTTGGTGGTCGAATATGTGTATCGGTTACTCGACCGGGTTGACCCAGTGGTCAAACCCATGCCCTTGGTTACTCGACCGGGTTGACCTGATTGACCGAGTGGTCTATTTCGTGACCTGGTGGCTCGATCGGGTTACCTCGATAATCGAACTCATGATCGATAATATTGTATAAAAAAGATAATGTTGAATATCTCTATCTCTAGTAATATATAAAGAGTATCATTTTTGTTTAATTTTCAACATTTTCTAATTTAAATTCCTTTTGCATACAACATTATTGGGTCACGCGTTCAACCATTGGGTCAACCCGATCGGATCACCATGTCACGAGATCGACCACCGGGTCAACTCGGTCGATTCATCGGGTAATGGTATCGATCACCGGGTCAACCTGCTCGAGTCACCGAGTCATGAGTTCTACCACTGAGTCAACCCGATCGAGCCACAGGTAACGAATCGACCACCAGATCAACCCGGTTGAGTCATCGATTCAAACCGGTTGAACCACCAGTACATGAGTTCGACCACCAATGCGACGCGGCCGAGTCACATGGTCAACCCGGTCGAAAAACCAAACATGCTTTTCCTCAAACCAGAAAGAATGTGAAGTTTGAATGTTGGAACAATCTACTGATAAAAAAATTTCTTCGAATTCAGGTTTGGTTTTAGGAAACAGCGAATATGATGATGAACAACTCAATATTAGCTGCTGTTAATACTTTCTTCAAATTCAAAAGTTATTTATTAATCACCAATAATCTCCTTCAAACCCCTTTTTCATATCTCCATTTTGGTTGTTTAGGACTTGGTCCTCACAATACACTTTTATCTATTAATCTATTGTTACTAGCTGTTGACTTATTCATTTAAACGACGTATTGCTTTACCGCCAATCAAGCAAAGGCGTAGGAATGAATCATTGATATGTAATAGTAGGTTTTTAAGCCTCGTATGAAAGTTCGTTATTCCAGTCTTTTCCAATTGATTACCGTTAATTAGTGCGACTCGGTCGTTCTTGGTGAAAAAATAAGAAAGATGGTTATCTATTTCAAACTAATTACAAGAAAAGACGTCGTTGAGTAATTAAAATAAAAATAAAGCGAGAAAATATTAAACTGAAATTAAATGACTTAAAAATTAAATGACGTTAAGTTAAAATGTAAAGAAATGAAAACTATAAAATAAAACACTTTTTTAAAAAGAAATTAAGAAAAGACAAATTAAAATAAAGTTTACAAAAAATAAAACAAATAAGTAAAACAAAACTTAAGGAAATTGGCGGGAAAAATAAGTTTGAAAATTAGATTTAAAGAAAAAACTAATTAATTTTGCAATAATAAAAAATATTGAATTAATTTCGCAATTACAAATGACACAAATCCGCAATTCCTAAACATTGGAATAATTTCGCAATGAGCAAAGACCAAAATTCCGCAATGTTGCTTTGGGACACAAATCCGCAATACTTGCATAAAGAAGGATTTCGCAATTCACCAAAGGGGATAATTTCGCAATGATATAGGAAGAAGATTTCGCAATGATTAAAATGCAAAGAAATTCGCAATAACTAAAAATGCAAGATTCCGCAATGTTATTGCGGAATTAATTCCGCAATAATTAAATCAATGATTTCGCAATGAAAGGCTTTGCAAGATTCGCAACTTCGAACAATGATTTCGCAATACAAAAAACTAAAAAGATTTCGCAATGAGGAAAATAAACCAAGATTTCGCAATTCTCAAGGAGCATGAATTCGCAATTAGGCAAAGATCAATTTCGCAATTATGAAGAATTGCGAAATCGAATCAGACGACCCTAAAAACTAGGATCTCGGACAAGGACGATTTTAAGCAACTTTTTAAGGAAAATAAGCACACGAAAACACTAATAAGCTACCAATAAGCTAGGCAAATGATGAAAACTTGTAAAAACTTTAAACATTCGAATCAAGAAACACGTAAAGTAAGAAACTTTATGTGTCGAATAGAAAATTAAGATGAAAGAGATGATGAACACAAGATCGTAACTAATAAGAAAGATTAAAAAGACAAAGATTAAGACAAGATTAAGCTTAAAAAGTAAAGGTTTGATTAAAACAAGAAAGATAAAAGATGAAGTTATTCTAGTGAGAGAAAGTTAAGCACTTTCTCTCTCTAAAAATTAAACTACAAAAATGAAAAGTGAACTAAATCAACTAACTAACACTAACTAACTAACACCCTTCTAATGTGTCATTAGGAGGGTATTTATAGGAGGAGGGAAGGTGCATGTGTTGCTTCTTTCTTTCTTTCTTCTCGACTCGATTTAAATGCTTTGTCTTTCTCGACGTCGTCTCGGGATTTGTCGATACAAGTTGAACTTGTCTTATAATTTTCTTCTTCTATTAGACTTGAGTTCTTCGACTTCATTAAACTTATGTCTTTAGACTTTTTCTTCGATAAATCTTCAGAATAGGTCTTGGACTTCCGTTCTTTTTGCATTCTCTATCTATTGACTTCGTCTTTTCTCGTTTTTTCGATAAAAGCCCGTGATAGCCCATGTTTTCTTCCTTTTTCTTCTTTTGGTCCTAAAACACAATAAAAACACAAACCACACATAATTCCGACTTTTACGACATAAAATACATGCTTTGGTCTTGTTATTATTGGAAATAAGTTTTAAAAGGATAAGTGTTTTCACACTTATTAAATTCCCTACACTTGACCATTGCAATGCCCTCATGCAATGCATTAATTTCAAAGCACAGATTACATTTCTCAACATAAATAACCCACCTTGGCCTTTATTAAATACTAAACTTTAAGGAAACTAAAAAGATAGAAATATGTACAAACAAGTAAAGAACTTGAAGACTTACATTGGGGTTTTGGCAATCATGAATGTTCATCATCCTCAAGTTTCGCGTTCCCTATACCAAGCTTAAAAACGAGACCATTGTTATTATAAGTTAGCAGACTAACACGAACTCATGTGGCCCAATTATTTACTTAGACTCACTTATTCCTAGGTGTATCTCTTATATTTTAATTTTGTCTTGAATGATTACGAGGATGCATTGTTTGACTTATTTCCATAGTTATTTAGGCTGTAAATAAAGTGGGACGATTTAATCAATAGTTAGCTAAAGGATAAAATCTTTTAAAACTGCTTCTCGGGATCTCATAAAGTTCATATCTTAGCATAACTCGCTTCACGATTTGAGACCTTTCTCGGACCGATATTTGGCAGCGACTTCATACTTCAAATCTTTGAGAGACGTTATGGTCTTCTCTTCATAATAGGAATTTTTTCACCTGAAGTTTTGAGAGATTCTTCATCTTTGGACCACGACTTCTTCATTTTTCTCCAATCTTTATTTTGGAATTTGATATACAACGATCCGCCTCCTTTTAGGACGTGGATCTATTTATCCTCATACCTTGTTAGGGTCTTTTTGGATAGACTTCTCCATGATCTTTTGGGGAGTTTTTGCTTTTCGTCGTGTGTCTCGAACCTTCATATTGATTTTCGATAAATGATTCTTCACATCACTTTTGGATCTTTAGCAACAAAATGTAGCCCTCATGCCTTGTTAGGGCCTTTTCGGACTCGCCAATCTTCGCATCCCGCTTCAATAAGTTATGCCTTGGCTATGAACTCTAATTAATACCGAGCAACTTTTAAACGATCTTGTGCTAGAAGCTAAGTAACTTTTCAAATCGTACAACCTTATTTATTGCAGATAAATTTATTAGCAAGCGATGGGAGAAAAAGCTTATAATCAACTCACATAAATTCACGAAAGAATACCAAACTTATAATTGACTCTATCATCTCTCATTCTCCACAATTTAAAATCTCAAGGAATGAGACTCGTGGATGCTTAGCCAATTAAATCAAAGTTTTGGGTTTTCGAGTCATCTATAAGATCTTACAAATTCATAGACTTTTTCAAGTTTAGAATTCGCATTTTAAAGTTCCCTTGATAAACAACTCTCTAGGATCAATTATAGGAACTTGCGAAAAGTTCTTGTTCTTAACCCGTGAGAGTTAAGACTTTCGCGTTTTAAAGTTCCCTATATAAAAGCCTAGCAAAACTTGACTTAAACACGTTAAGGATACTAGCTAGAGTAAACTTAGATAAGTAAACTCGGGTTGAGTCAAAATATTCACGACTTTGAAAAATTAAAACCACTTTATTAAAAATTTATTATAGCAAAGAAAGTAAATAATGATAACAAAGGAAACACTACTATACTAATAGGCCAAAATAGATTAAAATTTTTGAAAAATGTCGAAAAAATCAATTTTTCCGGTTAAAATGAGGGCAAATTCATGGAAAAGACCACTTACTTCGATAGAAGTCCCCCCTACACTTGATATAAACATTATCCTCAATATTTAAGCATGTGGGAGTAAACTCCCCTACACTTAGGACATTGTGCACTTTGTTTAAATCTTGCTAAGAAGAGGACAACTATAGTGATTTCAATGTGAACATATAAGATATGAAATATTGAATCACTAGAGTTTAGGATAAAACCAGGAAGACGGGAACACGGGATCACGGTTCGTCAAAAGTCATCGAGAATGGATATTTGAAGCTTTAATCCCTGCACAGCACAAGAAACAAGACAACAAACACATACGGGGCTCCCCCTACACTTATCATAAAAAAGGTAAAGGATAGATCACGGGTTGCCTCCCGAGAAGCGCTTGTTTTTGTTAACCGAGTCACGAGCCTGACTCGACCCAGAACTAGTTCAATGGAAACGTGGTGAGGGATGGAATCATCTCACGAGAGATGTCCTCACTAAAGTACAACTTCACGCGCTGGCCATTCACCTTAAAATTGGGCCCATTTGGCTGAGAAAGCTCAATGGTGCCATATGGGAAGACTTTGGTGACGGTGAATGGACCAGACCAGCGGCTCTTCAGCTTTCCCGAGAAGATCTTCAACCGAGAGTTAAAGAGTAAAACTTGATCACCAACGTGGAACTCTCGGTTCTTAATCCTTGAATCATGGATGATCTAGGTCTTCTCCTTGTAAATAAACGAGTTCTAATAAGCTTCATTCCTTAGTTCATTTAGCTCATTGAGTTGAATCTTTCGAAGATCGCCGGCTTTGTTGATGTCGAAGTTAGCCCACTTCAAGGCCCAGTATGCCTTATGCTCCAGCTCAATAGGGAGGTGGCATGCTTTCCCGTACACAAGACGATAAGGTGTACAACCAATCGGGGTATTATAGGCGGTACGGAAAGCCCACTAAGCATCATCTAAGTTATCGGTCCACGAGGCACGATGCTCTCCCACAGTACGCTCAAGAATTCGCTTCAATCCACGGTTAGATATCTCGGCTTGACCTTTTGTTTGAGGATGATAAGCGGTGGAAAGACGGTGATTGACACCGTACTTAGCCATGACTCTAGCAAAATGATCATTGCAAAAATGAGTCCCGCGGTCACTGATTATAGCACGAGGAACACCGAATCGAGCAAAAAGCTGCTTCAAAAAGTTCACAACCACCCTCGCATCGTTCGTAGGGAGAGCCTTAGCTTTAACCCATTTAGAAACATAGTCAACGGCTACGAGGATGTACTTGTTTCCTTTAGATGATGGAAATGGCCCCATAAAGTCGATGCCCCATACATCAAAGATTTCACATTCTTGTATGAAATTTTGAGGCATCTCATCTTTATGTGTGATCTTGCCTTGTTGTTGGCAAGCATCATAATTTTTAACCATCTCGTGAGTGTCACGATAGATGGTGGGGAAATAGAATCCCGAGTCAAACACTTTCTTCGCGGTGTAGTTAGGACCAAAGTGACCACCGGTGGGTCCTTTATGGCAAGCTTCGAGAATGTCTAAAGCTGCGGGTCCATCAACACACCGACGAATAATCAGATCAGCACATTGTTTGAAGAGATAAGGGTCATCCCAAAAGTAAGTCTTAACATCTTTAAAGAACTTCTTCTTTTGTTGGGATGTTAACCCTTCGATGAGAATACCAACCGCTAAGTAGTTTGCAGTGTCCGCAAACCACGCGGTGTCATAAAGATTAGAAGTGATAGACATTAAGGCTCCAAGGGGAAAAGAGTCATTGATCTCTTGATTCGGATGATCCCCTTGATAAGGATCCTCAAGTCTACTTAGATGATCCGCGGCTAGGTTTTCCGCTCCCTTCTTGTCATGAATTTCGATGTTGAATTCTTGAAGGAGCAAAACCCAACGAAGAAGTCTTGGCTTCGAATCTTGCTTAGTCAACAAGTACTTCAACGCGGAATGGTCGGTATAGACAATTGTGGTGGAAAGGACAAGATAGTGGCGGAACTTCTCAAAAGCATACACTACAGCTAAAAGCTCTTTTTCGGTAGTGGTATAATGCAATTGAGCCCCCGTCATTGTCTTGCTAGCGTAATGGATTGGTTGGAAGTGTTTGTTCACTCTTTGGCCCAAAACCGCTCCAATAGCAAAGTCGCTAGCATCACACATCAATTCAAAAGGTAGCTCCCAATTAGGGGTAACCAACACCGGTGCCTTAGTTAGCTTGTCCTTAAGAAGATTGAAGGATTCAAGACACTCTTTAGAAAAGATAAAAGGAGTATCTTTTTCCAAGAGGTGGGTCACCGGGCGAGCGATTTTAGAAAACTCTTGAATGAATCGACGATAGAAGCCTACATGACCGAGGAAGCTTCTCACACCCTTCACGGTTGAAGGTGGAGGTAACTTGGCTATGACATCCACTTTAGCACGGTCCACTTCAAGACCGGCTTTTGAGATTTTATGTCCAAGCACAATGCCTTCTTTTACAATGAAATGGCATTTTTCCCAATTTAGAACAAGGTGAGTGTCTTCACACCGCTTAAGCATCCGTTCCAAATTGGCAAGGCAATGAGAGAAAGAATCACCATAGACCGAGAAATCATCCATAAAGACTTCCATAGTTTCTTCAACCATGTCATGGAAGATAGCCATCATACACCTTTGGAATGTCCCAGGAGCATTGCATAAGCCGAAAGGCATTCTTTTATAAGCAAATGTTCCATAAGGACAAGTGAATGTGGTTTTCTCTTGGTCTTTAGGATCGACGGGAATTTGAAAATACCCAGAGAAATTGTCTAAAAAGCAATAATAGTCATTACCCGCTAGACGTTCAAGCATTTGGTCCATGAAAGGAATGGGAAAATGATCCTTTCTAGTAGCATCATTGAGTTTGTGATAGTCTATACAAACTCTCCACCCTGTAACGAGACAAGTAGGAATCAATTCGTTGTTTTCATTGGGCACAACGGTGATTCCGCCTTTCTTAGGCACACAATGGACGGGACTAACCCATGGTGAATCCGAGATAGGGTAGATCGTTCCCGCATCAAGAAGTTTGATCACCTCTTTTTTGATAACGTCATGGATCTTTGGATTCACCCTTCTTTGGCTTTGAATAATGGGTTTAAAGTCGTCCTCCATGAGAATTTTATGTGTGCAAATGTGAGGATCAATTCCACGAATATCAGAGATTTTCCAAGCAATCGCTTTCTTATGATTCTTCAACACGGCGATAAGTCGGGATTTTTCTTCCTCTTTCAAGTCCTTTGCGATGATGACGGGTGACTTCTTATTGTCTTCAAGGAAAACGTACTCGAGATGAGACGGAAGATCCTTAAGCTCTAAATCCGGAGGATTTTCGATGGAAGGCGTAGTCAAATTCGGATCATCGATAGAGATATCCTTAGGAGACTGTGGAGAAATATGGTCCTCATTGAGAAGTTTCTCAATGGTACGAATGTCTTCATCCCAATTTGAGGGAGAATCGTCATATTGCAAATCCACATCTCCCAAAGTTGCTTCAAATTCTTTGAAAATAAAATCACTTTCTCCAAATGGAGTTAGTGATGGAGCAATAGAGGCAACGGTCTCAACAATGGGTAGAGAAGAAGAACCACTTTTACAAGCGTCTTTGAAATGTTCTTCACAAGCTTCATCAAGAACGTCAATGAAATTAACGCTCTCGTTTTCAAAAGGCTGCTTAGAAAGTTTACCCATGTTGAAGACGATTTTATCGTCACCAACTCTCATGATTAATTCGCCCGCGGCTACATCAATAAGAGTGCGACCGGTCCTCAAGAATGGACGTCCAACGATTAATGGAACATGGGGTCCATCTCGTAGTCAACGACAACAAAATCCGCCGGAAAGGTGAATTTGTCGACACCAACGAAGACGTCTTCGGCTATCCCCACTGGATAAGCAACCGTGCGGTTAGCTAATTCCAAAGTCATTCGTGTGGGGACTAGCTCAGGTAGAGACAATTGTTTCCAAACGCTTAGAGGCATTAAGTTGATACTAGCACCTAGATCGGCTAGGGCCATACAATTTTCTACCTCAGGGAAGTTGCAAGGAATGAGAAAACGACCGGGATCTCCTAACTTAACTGGAAGTTTTCTCAAAAGAACGAGAGAACAATTCTCATCTAATTGGGTATTGGCGATGTCGAGCAATTTTTCTTTATCACTTAAAAGATCCTTAAACATCATAGCATATTTAGGCATGTGAGCGAGAGCCTCAACAAAGGAGATGTTGAAATTCAGTTGTTTAAACATTTTGAGAAAGTTAGAAACCTGAATATCATCCTTGTTCTTCAACTTCTCTTTCCTCAACCTTGAGGGATAAGGTATTGGTTGTAGGTAAAATTACGACCTTTAGGAAAAGGAGGGTAAATACGGAAAGTATTAAACAATTGACTTTAGGAAAAATCAAGCGTTAATGACCCTTATGAATTCCAAGTTCGTTTCCCAAGGAGGTATATGTGTGTGAAAAACTTGTTAAATGTTTGTGATTAATATTGGTTTAGAAGGGGATGAGAAAAGAAGATGACGAAAACGTAAAAATTACTACTAGAAAGTTAAAACGTAAAACCTTAAAAACCGCAAAAATAAAAATTAATTCTAAAAATTACCAAAAATTCACCAAAAATTCACCAAAAATCAAAAATTAATAAACTAAGAGTTTACCAATGATCAAAACTTTTTCAAACCTTTTAAATAATTAAATATTCAATTTTTAAATGCTAATTAAAGCCCTAAAAATCAAATAAATTATCAAAAAGCCCAAATAAAGATTTTTCAATTGGTAAACCTCTAAAGTGACCTAAAAAGATTAAAAACTATTTTTAGAAAATTTTAAACTAATAAAAACTATTTAAAATGATTTTAAAACTATTAAAACTTAAAATAGTTATAAAAATTAATCTAAAAGTGATAAAATTATTCTAAAAGTTGCTAAATTCCTATTTTAATATGTTAAAGCTAAGAAAAATGTAAAAAGTTGAAAAATGTGAAATTTGAAAAATAATAATAAAATAATATTAAAATATTATTAAAAATCCAAAAATTATAAAAAATTCTAAAAACTTGCAAACTAGTTTAATTTAACCTAAATAATCAGAAAATCAAAGTGAAATGACCACAATACCCCTACTGGGCCCTCAAATGGGCCAAAACCAAAAACAGTCAAACCAAATGGGCTTTTGGGCCCAAAAAGTCAAACTTGGCCCAGTTGACTTGGAAAAGCCCTATCTGACTTAAAATTCTATTCTAAGAACAAAACTCTAAAGGCCCAAAAGCTGAATATGAGCTTATCACAGCTTATTAAGCACACAGCTTATTCTTATTGGGCTTTTCAGCCCATTAAGCAATAAGCTAATGCCATAAGCTCTAATTTGACACACAACCTTCTTTTGGGATGCTTATGAGATCTGTAAAAAGAAATTTTGAAAAAGCACACTCAATAAGCCAGAAATAAGCAAAGTAAAAATTCACTAAAAGACAAAATAGTCGGGTTTGAGATTTAGGACACCTCAGAAGCTCTAGTTTGTTGCAAAAGCTCACAAATAGCTTAACTAAGAATAATCAATCAAGAAAATCACAAAAATCCAAGTAGAATAAGCTGTATAAGCAAATAAGCTGGCTGAAAAAGCCAAATAAGCTAGTTTTCTAGCAAAAGCTTAACCAAAGGACTTGTAAACTTCCAGACTTGATATTAAGCTGAGAAAAATGAGTTCTATTACAAAAACTAAGTTGTTACATGTGCCAATAAGCAAAACAGATTCAATAAGCTTAGAACCCAAGTTTGACCAAAAGTCAAACGTTGATAAGTTAAAATCAAACGCTGACAGGAACAAAATGGACCTTGACAGACTTAATGAAGAGTATGGACTTGTTTTTCACCTTGCTGGTCAAGGTTTGAGTGCAAACCTTGTGAATCAAAGCTTACCAGTTGGGTAAACTTGATGTGTTTTGGCGCAAATAAGCCAATAATCCAGTGGGCTTATAAGCTATGAACAAAACAATTCAAATAGCCAAATATCCTCACAAGCAGCATACAAATAGGATCCAAGCAACAAAAGAACAATCCTTAAACTAGAAATCAAAATGCAACACCAAAAGAGGTGGTCACTTTGCTAATGCAAATGACCACTTCAGCAACTTTTGATAAGCTATAAAAACCACAATAAGCCACCAAATTCAACAACCAGATAACCAATAGATAGCTTATCACCCAAACTATTCCAAAACCTGATTTCAGACCTTAGATCCAAGTAACAAAGAAGTTATTGGATCTGATGTGTTTGACCAAATTCAAAACCACTTTTATCAGATTTTTGCAAAACTTAGAATCCCTTTTCCAAACTTTCAGAAAGTAAACCAATGACTAAAACTTGTATATTAGGACTTGTTTAGACTTCCCAAACCCTAAGAACCAAGAACTCAAGGCCACAAGGCCTTGTGAACCAGTAATCCCAAACAACCCTTAATCAACCACTTTTCAAACAAACTTGTGATTTCTTCTAATAACCTACTGATTTTAATGATCAAAAACACTTACTAGGCACCAACTAACACAATCAAACACAAAAATAACCAACACAAACACAAGAACACAAAATCATATGCCAAAGTACAAAATAAGCAGAAACATGAAATTTTTAGAGGAATCTTAACAAGAGGTTATACCTGCCTTCCACAACATCCTAGGAAGGCCAGCTATGCTCCTTGGACCTTGTTCAACAACTAGAACAAGACCAAGGTACTTCAATAAGAAAGATGATGAATGCCTTGGTTGATGTTTCAAAGCAGAAACTCAAGGACTTAATGTCTTCAACACAAGCAGCAAAAAACTCAACCAAGGGCTCTAATCCCTTCACAAGCTTGGTGTCAACAAGCTTGCAAGAGCTTATAGCTATTGGTTAAGGGTTAGTACACAAAAATAAGCAAAATCAGAACCTTCTTTCAAGCTTTTTCAAACTTGAAAAACCTTACCAAACATAAACCTCCTTGATCCAAAAGGTACAAGCACACTTATAACAATCAATGGAACTCAGAATCACCCTTTAAACAACACCAACTTTCAAAAACATAAAAAGTAATTACAATTTTCTCAAAATACCAACTTTTATAAATTTTAAAAAGGAATTACAATGTTTAAAGAGTAAGACTGGAACAAAGGGAATCTCACATGTTGAGGTCTCCTTTTATAGGCAAATGCCTGGCTAAACACTATTCACAAACCCTAGCACTAAATTCTCTAAAATGCCCTTGGTCCTTCTAGACGTTTTGATAGAATGAGCTGTTCAAATGCATCTTGGACGTTCATTTCAGCTTTGATATGAAGCAAAGAGTCTAGGCTGTTGATTTGGCCACGTCATTTTACTTTGAGGCCAAGTTGCGTTTTCATTGGTTAAGGAGGTTGAGTGTGGGGTCCAAGGAGTAGTGGGATTGAGGGTTTTATGCATGGGATTGATTCGTGTGAAGGTTAATTGTGTTTTGGTGTAGGTAATTGTAAAAATCCCCTTGCTAGTAAAAAGTTAAATCAGGGTTCATACATGTGAACATTGCCACGTTTGATCCGAATTTAGTGGGGAATTTGTGTTTGGCGCGTGTTTGTTAAGTTTAAACTTCTAAACTTGGCAACTTTGGTCCTTTTTCTTCCTTTCTTCTTTCATTTGTGTAAAAAAGTGTGTCAGCGCCCAAATCCTTTGTAACAACTTTCAGGACTTGACACTTTTGGCACAAAACTTTCCAAAAAGGTTTATAAGGGTTATTTTTGCCACTTTTACATATTTGAAGGACTGATTTTGGACATTCTTGATCTTCAAAGGTCTTCAATGTATCTTTGGCTTGATTAGGGACCAAAATTGACAATTTGGAATTGTTGAGGGACTAATCTTGCCATTTCTTCAAAGTTGAAGGACCTTTTGTGTAATTTTGACAAACTTAAGGGACCAAACTTGTAATTATGAATATACAAGGGTTTTAAGTGTCATTTCCTCAATAAATGAGGATCAATCTTGTTTGTCTTCAAGTCTTCAAGGGTATTTGTTGAGTATTCCATGAATTAGGGCCCGGTTCTTTGTACGGCTTCGTTTTTCGTGTCCGTTTTTCCTTGTATCTTGTGATCTTTTGTCTTTTTCATGATATCCATACCTAAAATACACAAGTAAACAAACACAAGCATATATATGGTATATTATGACATTTTTATGCATTTAAAGCCCGAAAAGAACGATGAGATCATGTATAAATGCCATCTCATCACTCCCCCATACTAAGCCATTGTCGTTCCCTCACGCAATGCTAGAATAAAGTATCTAAGCATCACCAAAGTTTAATTTTATTAACCTTTATTGAAAAGTAAAAGACTTACAACATAATACGAAGATGTGTAAAGACATAATGTATAATTTTCATCACAAAAAGTGACTTTTAGGGTCAAAGAATAGAAACAAGTAAATGTCCCTTAGAGTAAACTTCGTCATCCTTGATTGTCATACATTCCATGCTAAGTGCAAAAACGAGATCATTGTTGGTACAAGTCACAATGCTAACACTACTCATACGTCCAAATTGTGTAATACTTTTTCTCCCCGCAATCCTAGTTATTATAAAAGGAAATGGGTTACTAGCATATTTTAACTATTTGTCATGGATCACAAGTGATTCATATTGACTTATTTGAGTAGTTATTAGTCCAAAAGCAAAGTAGCACGATTTGATTGATAGTTAGCCGAAGGACAAAATCTTTTAAAACGGCTTCTCGTGTATCTCCTTAAGTTCATATCTTGGCATAACTCGTTTCACGATTTGAGACCTTTCTCGGACCGTTATTTGGCATGTACTTCATACTTCAAATCTTGGGAAGACGTTCTTGAAATATTGGTCTTCTCTTCATATATTTGGAATTTCTTCACTTGACGTTTTTGAGAGATTCTTCATATTAGGACCACGACTTCATCATTTTTCTTCAATCATTACTTTGGATTTTGATATGCAACGATCCGCCTCCTTTTCGGACTTAGATATATTTATCCTCATACCTTGTAAGGGTCTTTTTGGATTGACTTTCTCCATGATCTTTAGGGGAGTAATTGCTTTTCGTCGTGTGTCTCGATCCTTCATATTGATTTAGGAATAATGATACTTCACATCATCTTTGGATCTTTAGCAAAAATAGAGCTCCTCATGCCTTGTTAGGGCCTTTTTGGATGATCCCCAATCTTCGCGTCTCGCTTCAATAAGTTATGCCTTGGCTATGAACTCTATTCAACCCCGAGCAACTTTTAAACGATCTTGCGCTAGAGGCTAAGTAACCTTTCAAATCGTACGACCTTACTTATTGCAATTATGATTTATTCCTAATGCATTGATCTTATAGGAAGAAAAAGCCACAATTAAAAACATATGAGTTTTTGAAAGAACATTTTCATGTTCTACGTTTAGCATGATCACTTGTCTAACTCTATCATCTCTCGTTCTTCACTATATAAAGACCTCTAATTAAAGAGACTCGTGAATACTTAGCCATGCAAGTCAAAATTTAAGCCAAATTTAGATTAGCTTTCATCAAGACTATATCAAATCAAAGTTTTGGGTTTTCAAGCCACCTATAGGATCTCGCACTTTCTTGGACTTTTTCAAGTTTAGAGAATGCGTTTTATAGTTCCCTTGATAAGTGACTTTCTAGGATCAATTATAGGAGCTTGCGAAAAGTTCTTGTTCTTAACCCGTATGAATTAAGACTTTCGCGTTTTAAAGCTCCCTATATAAAAGTCTAGCAAAACTTGAATCGAGCGGGCTAAGGAATGTAAATGGCTCCAAATGCCCATCAAATCAAAAATTAACTCTTATTCTACCCAACGGAAAATATACATTCGTGTCTTAAAAACACTTATTAAAAACTAAGAAAAATTTTAAAATTTTGGCCATTTTTAGCCTTATTAGCAAAACAAATCATTGAAAGTTGGAAAACGTGAGGACGTAGCAAAGCAAGTACCTATTCACCCCCCCCCCCATACTAAAAGTAAACATTGTCCTCAATGTTTCGAGTCTAAGGGTGGAGCACCCCCATACTAGAGACGAAGAGTCGAATGCTTAGGATCTAGCATGGAAAGGGTGATCAAAAATATATCTAAAGCCGTTTATTAAGTATGCTAAAAGATAATTGTTAGAACAATAAAGGATATGTCATGGATTCGTGAAAAACTTCCTCAAGCAAACGATGGAGGCTCACGTAAACGAACACGAGAGTCTTCAATCGTGGATGATGATGATGATCTAGATAACACAATCACAAACAACCACGAGACAACGAGTTGAAAGGGTACAAGTCCCCTTATTAGTGAATAGTAAGCATAAAGGATAAGCATGGGATCTCCCCCACGAGGCACCTCGTTTTTATTACCGAGTCATGAGCTCGACTCGATCCTCTCAATATGTGAACATTTAGGGAATATCATGGTATGGTCAATTTTTGGTGGGGCTTACATGATAAACAAGGCCCAAAAAAACAACCGATATTAAGGACTAAGTCCTTTGACGGTGCAAAATACCGGGATCGAAGATGGCGTTCTCGTTTTTATTGGAAAAACAAATTAACGCCACTTCAACATGTGCCATAAACTCAAAGAGTTTGAAGAAAAGAGATGAGAAGTAGAAGGGTGGGACAATGGGTATGACAAACTTTTGAGCTACTCGAGGTAAACTCGCACCAATCAAATAGAAAGATTTTCCATTTATTGCATCAGTGGAAGACCGAGATTTCCCTTTACATGAAATTCCGGGATCGAATATCTCGTCCTCGGTGGACAAGGATGAGGGAACATAAGGGGCTTCCCCCATACTAAAACCACACAAAGCATCGTCAAAAGGAGTAGACGAGATTGTAGCACTCAAAACACGTGGTGATGACGGAGTTAGATTTGTAGAAAAATCAATTAAATCACATTTAAAATCTTTTCCTTTTTTATCTTTTAAACTCTCTTCATGAAAACCCTTTTTGATTATGTCGAAAATATTAGGTGTTTCTAAGACGATGTTAGTCACACTAAAAATTCTCACATTTGTAAACCGTTTTGGTTTTGGTGGTGGCAAGTTCTCAAAACGTTTATCGACAAAGAAAACCTCCCCATCGGAGTCTACATATTCGTCATCCGAAAGATCTTTCGTAGAAACCGAAAACTTATCAACACTTTTCGAGAATGAGTGTTCGAGGTGAGGCGAAGGATTTTTCGATTCAAGTGTTGACGGTTTCTTCTTTGTAGGCTTTACACTCATAACCTCCACCGGCGGAGGGAATGGTAAATTGTTTTTGGCGACATTTCCTAAAACTCTTGGTGAAAATTCTTTGCAAACGACATTGGTTGAATTACCATGGTTTAAAGTTGCAATAGAATATACATGAGAAAGATTGGAGTTTTGTGTTGCATTGATGACAAGTTCTTCCTCATTGAAACGAAGGGTGATTTTTCGAGCATGAACATCGATAAGTGCTCTAGATGTATCCAAAAATGAACGACCCAAAATGACAGGAACTTTTCGATCGATAGGAATGTCTACAACGATAAAGTCAACGGGATAGTAAAACTTTCCGACTTTAACGAAAACGTCCTAGGCTACTCCACATGCTAAAATCGTAGAATGATCGGCCATCTCGATAGACATGTTCGAAGGAGTAAGAGCCGGAAGCGAAAGCGATTTGAAAATCTCAAGAGGCATTAAATTAATACTAGCACCAAGATCGGCCAGGGTGTAGCATTCCTCCATATCTTGAATTGCACACGGAATCAAAAATTTACCGGGATCACCAACTTTTTGTGGTATGCGGCTATGAAAAACCGATGAACAACTAGACGATTGTTGTAACTTCTCTTTGTTGTTTAGCATACTTTTGAAGTTTGCGGTAAATCGAGGCATCATGATAAGAGCGTCGGCAAAACTTATGTTAAAATGCATATCACGAAACATTTTCATAAATAGCTCAAATTGATAATTGTTCCGTTCTTGTGCTTTCTCTTTGTCACGTCTTGAAGGGTAGGGTAAAGGTGGTGTGGGTTGGACATTAGGCAACGGCCTTGGAAACTCGGGTTCCACAATTGGTATTGGTTCAACCGTAGGTGTGGTTTGGGCAGTACTTCGTGGGATTGTAATGTGCTCCTTTTCGACCATCACCTCGAGTTCTTTCTCGATTTCCTTCTCCGTAGAAGTACTTGGACGAGAGATTGGTTCTTTGAAAGTTTTACCACTTCGTGTAGTAATAACCTTCATTTCTCCCTTTGGGTTTGCAATGGTATCACTAGGAAGACCACCCGAGGAAGAGGGTTTACACATGATTGCTTCAAACATCTTAGCCATTCGGTCCTCAAATTTTGATTGCCTAGCATCCGCTTTTAATAACTCTTGCTTAATCTCATGTTGTCCTAATTCCATCTTTTGTTGATTTTGTTGAAGACGTTGGACATTTCCTTCCATTTTGTTTGCATGAGTTTTAATTTCATTAGCAATTTCATTTTTTAGCTCGTTTTTCAATTCGGATCTTAAGCTAATCATCTCACGTTGCATGTTATCAAATTTAGCATCATTTGCTTTAGCATAATCCAAAAATTCTCCTTGCAAATTTTTGAGCATTTTGAAAACCTTGTGTAGTGTTTTGAAAATCACGGTTTTGGTTTTGATTAGTGACTTGTCCATTCCCATTTTGATAATTCCCCTTGTTGTAATTGCGTGAATTGCCTTGGTAATTACCACCTTGGTTGTTGTTTTGATAATTATTAACATTTTGGTTTGGTGGAGCTTGATTTGGGCGGGAACCTTGACCGTTTTGGTTGTAAGTTCCCGTTGCTACATAAGCACTCGAAGTGTTACCATCCGCGGTAATGCACTCGGAAAGATCATGAGCTCCACCACACGACAAACAACTCTTAGCAACCGCTTTAACCGAAGCGGAATTTGAAGCTTCTTGAGCTTTCCAATGGGACATAAGATTAGCAAATCTATCAAAAAACCGATTTTCCTCATTAGCTTCATCATGTAAGGCATTAATGCTACGAGACGATGACGATGACGACGGACCCAAATTGGCAACACTCGGTGTGTTACGAAAGCTATAAACCTTAGATCTATTCTCGATGATTTGTAAAGCCTCATTTGTCGTCTTGCACAAAAAAATACCACCCGCGGCGGCATTCAAATAATCTCGTTCATGATCATTAAGCCCATTATAAAAAGTATCAATTTGATGTAATTCCGTAAAATCATGGTGTGGAAATGCATGTAACATTTCTTTAAAGCGTTCCCATGCCATTGAAAAACTTTCATTATTTCTTTGCACAAATCGTGAAATCTCATTTTTCAAATGTGTTGTTTTAGATGGTGGAAAAAACTTGTTCACAAACTTAGAAACGAGATCGGTCCATGTCAAAATCGAATTTGGCGGTTCTTTCTCGAGCCAAATTTTTGCGGGTCCATCTAACGAGTATGGAAACAACATCATCTTAATGGCGTCATGTGGAACATCCTTAAACTTGCTAGTAGCGGTGAGACGGTTAAAATTCCTAATGTGGTAGTGCGAGTTGTCTTTCTCATGACCTCTAAACTTATTTGCTTGCAACATCGACATTAAACCCGTCTTAATCTCAAAATTCTCCGCAATAATGGCGTGAATCACAATAGCCTCTCCAAAACCCTCAGTGGGTGCTTGTAGCAACTCCATCATAGTACGATTAGCCATGACGACTTCTTGTTCTACAATAGGTTCAACAATTGGAGGTTGTTCTTCAATCAACGTCTCTTGATTGGCTTGCTTTTGAAGACGTTTACGAGCTCGTTTTGCTTGATTACGAGTGATCATAAACTTCACGAAGAATGGGAGGTGAGCAAAGAAGATTCTTTTTGGGTGTTTTGTGAATTTTCAATTTTTTTTGTGTTTTTGATGATATTTATTTTTTTTGGATTTTGGTGTATCTTCGTAGACAACAATCTACAAAATCTCTCCTCGAATCAAACTCTTGATTAAAGAAGCCTCAAAGGAATGAAAACGATCACGTGGAGTGAACGCCTTCGAATGACTTTAGAACTTTGGTGAAAACCAAATTGTTCAAGAGGGTTTAATCACAAAGAAACCAAGCAAATATATTATACGTAGTAATACTTTGGGCGGCAAAACCCTCGATTAGCCTTCAATCTCAAAATACTCACAAGCAAGCGGGGAAACGAGGCGGCGCGAAGCACTTAAGAGCCTTTTTCCTTAGGGTATATTTTATAATACCCGCCTTATACCCACCTTATAGTTCGTATTTTTCAAAATCGAGCTTCACGAAAGTATTTATCTGTTTTTGCCTTTTTCTTTTTGTTTGAGATTCGAATATAATAATTGAGTGATGAAATCCAAATTAAGGTTGTGTTTTCACACTTTTTGGAGATATTGTTTATTTGTTGTGATACTTAATACAATATAGTAATAATATTTTTACAAGAAAACCGATAATACGTATTAGTAGATTTCTACTAATACAAATACTATTTATGGTTAATATTAAAAACAACAATGCAAATTAATCACGACACACCTCCCCGGCAGCGGCGCCAAAATGGTTGTAGGTAAAATTACGACCTTTAGGAAAAAGAGGGTAAATACGGAAAGTATTAAACAAATGACTTTAGGAAAAATCAAGCGTTAATGACCCTTATGAATTCCAAGTTCGTTTCCCAAGGAGGGATATGTGTGTGAAAAACTTGTTAAATGTTTGTGATTAATGATTGGTTTAGAAGGGGATGAGAAAAGAAGATGACGAAAACGTAAAAATTACTACTAAAAAGTTAAAACGTAAAACCTTAAAAACCACAAAAATAAAAATTAATTCTAAAAATTACCAAAAATTCACCAAAAATCAAAAATTAATAAACTAAGAGTTTACCAATGATCAAAACTTTTTCAAACCTTTTAAATAATTAAATATTCAATTTTTAAATGCTAATTAAAGCCCTAAAATCAAATAAATTATCAAAAATCCCAAATAAAGATTTTTCAATTGGTAAACCTCTAAAGTGACCTTAAAAGATTAAAAACTATTTTTAGAAATTTTTAAACTAATAAAAACTATTTAAAATGATTTAAAACTATTAAAATTTAAAATAATTATAAAAATTAATCTAAAAGTGATAAAATTATTCTAAAAGTTGCTAAATTCCTATTTTAATGTGTTAAAGCTAAGAAAAATGTATAAAGTTGAAAAATGTGAAATATTAATAAAATAATATTAAAATATTATTAAAAATCCAAAAATTATAAAAAATTCTAAAAACTTGCAAACTAGTTTAATTTAACCTAAATAATCAGAAAATCAAAGTGAAATGACCAGAATACCGCTATTGGGCCCTCAAATGGGCCAAAACCAAAAACAGTCAAACCAAATGGGCTTTTGGGCCCAAAAAGTCAAACTTGGCCCAATTGACTTGGAAAAGCCTTATCTGACTTAAAATTCAATTCTAAGAACAAAACTCTAAAGGCCCAAACGCTGAATATGAGCTTATCACAGCTTATTAAGCACACAGCTTATTCTTATTGGGCTTTTCAGCCCATTAAGCAATAAGCTAATGACATAAGCTCTAATTTGACACACAACCTTCTTTTGGGATGCTTATGAGATATGTAAAAAGAAATTTTGAAAAAGCACACTCAATAAGCCAGAAATAAGCAAAGTAGAAATTCACTAAAAGACAAAATAGTCGGGTTTGAGATTTAGGACACCTCAGAAGCTCTAGTTTGTTGCAAAAGCTCATAAATAGCTTAAATAAGAATAATAAATCAAGAAAATCACAAAAAGCCAAGTAGAATAAGCTGTATGAGCAAATAAGCTGGCTGAAAAAGCCAAATAAGCTAGTTTTCTAGAAAAAGCTTAACCAAAGGACTTGTAAACTTCCAGACTTGATATTAAGCTGAGAAAAATGAGTTCTATTACAAAAACCAAGTTGTTGCATGTGCCAATAAGCAAAACAGATTCAATAAGCTTAGAACCCAAGTTTGACCAAAAGTCAAACGTTGATAAGTTAAAATCAAACGCTGACAGGAACAAAATGGACGTTGACAGACTTAATGAAGAGTATGGACTTGTTTTTCACCCTGCTGGTCAAGGTTTGAGTGCAAACCTTGTGAATCAAAGCTTACCAATTGGGTAAACTTGATGTGTTTTGGCACAAATAAGCCAATAAGCCAGTGGGCTTATAAGCTATGAACAAAACAATTCAAATAGCCAAATATCCTCACAAGCAGCATACAAATAGGATCCAAGCAACAAAACAACAATCCTTAAACTAGAAATCAAAATGCAACACCAAAAGAGGTGGTCACTTTGCTGATGCAAATGACCACTTCAGCAACTTTTGATAAGCTATAAAAACCACAATAAGCCACCAAATTCAACAACCAGATAACCAATAGATAGCTTATCACCCAAACTATTCCCAAGCCTGATTTCAGACCTTAGATCCAAGTAACAAAGAAGTTATTGGATCTGATGTGTTTGACCAAATTCAAAACCACTTTTATCAGATTTTTGCAAAACTTAGAATCCCTTTTCCAAACTTTCAGAAAGTAAACCAATGACTAAAACTTGTATATTAGGACTTGTTTAGACTTCCCAAACCCTAAGAACCAAGGGCTCAAGGCCACAAGGCCTTGTGAACCAGTAATCCCAAACAACCCTTAATCAACCACTTTTCAAACAAACTTGTGATTTCTTCTAATAACCTACTGATTTTAATGATCAAAAACACTTACTAGGCACCAACTAACACAATCAAACACAAAAATAACCAGCACAAACACAAGAACACAAAATCATATGCCAAAGTACAATATAAGCAGAAACATGAAATTTTTAGAGGAATCTTAACAAGAGGTTATACCTGCCTTCCACAACATCCTAGGAAGGCCAGCTATGCTCCTTGGACCTTGTTCAACAACTAGAACAAGACCAAGGTACTTCAATAAGAAAGATGATGAATGCCTTGGTTGATGTTTCAAAGCAGAAACTCAAGGACTTGATGTCTTCAACACAAGCAGCAAACAACTCAACCAAGGGCTCTAATCCCTTCACAAGCTTGGTGTCAACAAGCTTGCAAGAGCTTATAGCTATTGGTTAAGGGTTAGTACACAAAAATAAGCAAAATCAGAACCTTCTTTCAAGCTTTTTCAAACTTGAAAAACCTTACCAAACATAAACGTCCTTGATCCAAAAGGTACAAGCACACTTATAACAATCAATGGAACTCAGAATCACCCTTTAAACAACACCAACTTTCAAAAACATAAAAAGGAATTACAATTTTCTCAAAATACCAACTTTTATAAATTTTAAAAAGGAATTACAATGTTTAAAGAGTGAGACTGGAACAAAGGGACTCTCACATGTTGAGGTCTCCTTTTATAGGCAAATGCCTGGCTAAACACTATTTACAAACCCTAGCACTAAATTCTCTAAAATGCCCTTGGTCCTTCTAGACGTTTTGATGGAATGAGTTGTTCAAATGCATCTTGGACGTTCATTTCAGCTTTGATATGAAGCAAAGAGTCTAGGCTGTTGATTTGGCCACGTCATTTTACTTGGAGGCCAAGTTGCGTTTTCATTGGTTAAGGAGGTTGAGTGTGGGGTCCAAGGAGTAGTGGGATTGAGGGTTTTATGCATGGGATTGATTCGTGTGAAGGTTAATTGTGTTTTGGTGTAGGTAATTGTAAAAACCCCCTTGCTGGTAAAAAGTTAAATCTGGGTTCATACGTGTGAACAGTGCCACGTTTGATCCGAATTTAGTGGGGAATTTGTGTTTGGCGCGTGTTTGTTAAGTTTAAACTTCTAAACTTGGCAACTTTGGTCCTTTTTCTTCCTTTCTTCTTTCATGTGTATAAAAAAGTGTGTCAGCGCCCAAATCCTTTGTAACAACTTTCAGGACTTGACACTTTTGGCACAAAACTTTCCAAAAAGGTTTATAAGGGTTATTTTTGCCACTTTTGCATATTTGAAGGACTGATTTTGGACATTCTTGATCTTCAAAGGTCTTCAATGTATCTTTGGCTTGATGAGGGACCAAAATTGACAATTTGGAATTGTTGAGGGACTAATCTTGCCATTTCTTCAAAGTTGAAGGACCTTTTGTGTAATTTTGACAAACTTAAGGGACCAAACTTGTAATTATGAATATACAAGGGTTTTAAGTGTCATTTCTTCAATAAATGAGGATCAATCTTGTTTGTCTTCAAGTCTTCAAGGGTATTTGTTGAGTATTCCATGAATTAGGGCCCGGTTCTTTGTACGGCTTCGTTTCTCGTGTCAGTTTTTCCTTGTATCTTGTGATCTTTTGTCTTTTTCACGATATCCATACCTAAAATACACAAGTAAACAAACACAAGCATATATATGGTATATTATGACATTTTTTGCATTTAAAGCCCGAAAAGAACGATGAGATCATGTATAAATGCAATCTCATCAAGTATATTGGGTTGAGATGAAGGCTTTGGAATGGAATTCTCACTCACTTCCTTTAGGTGGTGGAGGGGTGGAAGTAGAAGGTGGAGGGACCGGTTTTAGAACCGAAGGTTTGGTATAAACTTGAGGTATCAGTGGGACATAAGGTGCAGACGAAGGCATAACGGGTGGTATATCACAAGTAGAAGGAATCTTGGGTCCTTGGTTAGTTGGTGAAGAAGAAGGTTCAACGATGATCTTACCGCTCCTAGTAGTGATGGAATTAACGTTGGCCCTAGGATTGGTCACGGTGTTAGAAGGGAGAGTACCTTGGGGTGGGCCTTGGGGATTAATGGCTTGAAACATTAGCATAAATTTCTTATCACTTGATTCTTGCATAGTAGACATGATTTTCTCATGTTCACTCAACTTATCAGTCATCTTTTGAAGAGCCAAGTCCACTGAAGGGGAATTCGTGTTTTGCCCTTGATTTTGAAAACCTTGGTTTGAATATTGTTGTTGATAAGCATTGTTATTATTAAAACCTTGGTTAAAGTTGTTATTTTGAAACCCTTGGTTTTGCCAATTAAAAGCCCCTTGATTTTGACTATTAAAATTTCCTTGATTTGAGTTATAATTCCTTTGATTATTAGAAGAATTCCCTTGGTAGTTACTTCTTTGGCCTTGGTTCCTTGGTGGGTATTGTGTGTTGTTCAATTGAGGTGGTGGTGGTCTATTATGGGATTGAAAACCTGGTGGTGAAAGAAAGTTATTCGAACGATAACTAAGCAAATTGTGGTCATCTTGAGGACGTGCTTGATAGCCTCCCATAGAAAAGTTACCGTTGGCGGCATACACATTTTCCGGATTGTCATGAGTATAAGGACAACCGGTGTATGAATTAGAATCCCCGCAAATCTCATAAGACGTGGCTATAGCTTTAGCTTGTGGAAATTGGTTAGTGGCTAAAAATTCAATCTTTTTGCTCATTTCGACTATTGCGCGGGATATTTCGGTAATGTCAGGGTTTGAAGAAGTAGAAGAAACATTGACTCTCGGGTTTGATCTTGAGGATGCATACGAATCCTAGTTTTTTGTGGTGAGTGGTCATGTTCTCAATCAGCTCTCTACACTCCTCAGGTCTTCTCTTTATGAATGTACCACCAGCGGCAGCATTAATCATATCACGATCACGAAAAGTTAAACCATTGTAGAAGGTATAATCAATGTGACGGGGAGCATGTTATGGTTCGGACAACGGTCGATCAAGACATTATAACGTTCCCAAGCATCGAAAAGCGACTCGTTAGGTTCTTGAGTAAATCCACTGATTTGGTTGCGTAGACTAGTGACCATAGATGGTGGAAAGTAGCGCGACAAAAAGCGTTGAGTCATGTCATTCCATGTATGAATTGAGTTTTGGGAAGACGATCAAACCATTTCTCGGCATGATGGGATAAAGTGTGTGGAAAAAGATGAAGGCGAAGAAAATCCATGGAAGCACCGGGAAGTTTCATGCTTTGGGTGACGGTAATGAACTTGACAAGATGTTTGTTGGCATCATCATCCGGTAATCCGCTAAACGGGCAAGCGTTTTGAACTTGCTGGATCATGTGACGCTTCAACGAAAATTCAGGAGCCATAATTTGCATCGGCGCAATCGGTCCTCCGCGTCCGTTCATGGTTGGTTGACAAAGTTCCTCCATTGTTCGTAAATCAGGTAGGGGAACATTGTTGTTGTTGTTATTGTTTTTCAAATTGGGTAGAGGTGGGTTGTTATTGTTGTTATGCACACCAGCCATATCTATATCTTCACGAGTCTCGGGCTCAGAATAATTTGAAGATCTAGTACGCATACACCTGCAAAAGAAAAAGATACCAAAGAAACAGAGAATATATATATAATCTTTTTGGTGCAAAACTAAAAGAAATGCTTTTTATAATTTTTTTAATGTTTTTGTATTTTTGAAAATTTTATATTTTTTTAGGATTTTTGAAAATTTTAGTGCTTGAAAATAACGTTCCTAAAAGAACGTATCCTAAAATTCAACACGTCTCTCACTAAAAACCGTTAATCTTAACGAAAAGAGCCGGAAGCGGCGCCATTTAATAAGGGATACACCTAGTAATAAGGGAGTCTAAGTAAATAAATGGGCCACATGAGTTCGTGTTAGTCTGCTAACTTATAATAACAATGATCTCGTTTTTAAGCTTGATATGCGGAACGTGAAACTTGAGGATGATAACATTCATGACTGCCAAAACCCCAATGTAAGTCTTTAATTTCTTTACTTGTTTGTACATATTTCTATCTTTTTAGTTTCCTTAAAGTTTAGTATTTAATAAAGGCCAAGGTGGGTTATTTATGTTGAGAAATGTAATATGTGCTTTGAAATTAATGCATTGCATGAGGGCATTGCAATGGTCAAGTGTAGGGGATTTAATAAGTGTGAAAACACTTATCCTTTTACCACTTATTTCCAATAATAACAAGACCAAAGCGTGTATTTTATGTCGTAAAAGTCGGAATTATGCGTGGTTTATGTTTTTATTGTGTTTTAGGACCAAAAGATGAAAAAGGAAGAAAACATGTGCTATCACGGGCTTTTATCGAAGAAAATGAGAAAAGACGAAGTCAAAAGATCGAGAATGCAAAAAGAACCAAAGTCAATGGCCTATTCTGAAGATTTATCGAAGAAAAAGTCTAAAGACGGAAGTTTAATGAAGTCGAAGAACTCAAGTCTAATAGAAGAAGAAAATTATAAGACAAGTTCAATTTGTATCGACAAGTCCCGAGACGACGTCGAGAAAGACAAAGCATTTAAATCGAGTCGAGAAGAAAGAAAGAAGGAAGCAACACATGCACCTTCCCTCCTCCTATAAATACCCTCCTAATGACACATTAGGAGGGGGTTAGTTAGTTAGTGTTAGTTAGTTAATTTAGTTCACTTTTCATTTTTGTATTTTTAGAGAGAGAAAGTGCTTAACTTTATCTCACTAGAAATCCTTCATCTTTTATCTTTCTTGTTTTAATCAAACCTTTACTTTTAAGCTTAATCTTGTCTTAATCTTTGTCTATTTAATCTTTCTTATTAGTTACGATCTTGTGTTCATCATCTCTTTCATCTTAATTTTCTATTCGACACATAAAGTTTCTTACTTTACGTGTTTCTTGATTTGTGTGTTGAAGATTTATAAGTTTGATGATTTCCCTAGCTTATTGGTAGCTTATTAGTGTTTTCGTGTGCTTATTTTCCTTGAAAAGTTGTGATAAAAGTGCTTAAAATCGTCCTTGTCCCGAGTTCCACTTTTCTAGGAAGTCTGATTCAAATTCGCAATACTTTGTGTATTGCGGATTTGTGTCTCTTGTTTTATTGCGAAATCATATGATCTCAATTGCGGAATTCTCTTCATCTCTTTAATTGCGAAATCGAATCTTTTTAATTGCGAAATCCTGCATTGATTTATAGCAGAATTGATTCCGCAACATATTGCGGATTGGTACTTCTTGTGTATTGCGAATTCATCATCATTGATAATTGCGGAATCTTGCTGTTTGAAGTTGCGAATTCTGTGTTGCGGAATCTTGCCATATTCCTCATTGCGAAATCTTACCCTTTTCCCTTATTGCGAATTTATGCCTTTAATTGCGGAATTAATTGATTTTTTTTAGTATTGCGAAATTAATTAGTTTTTATTTAAATTTAATTTATATACTTGCTTTTCCCGCCAATTTTCTTAGTCTTACTTTTACTTGTTCATCTTAGTTTATTTTTCAAGTATTTTAATTTTTAAAGTTTTTCATTTTTACGTTTAATTAGTTTAATTTTTTAAGTCATTTAATTTTAGTTTAATCTTTTCTCGCTTTATTTTTATCTTAATTACTCAACCACACCTTTTCTTTTAATTAGTTTTAGATAACCAAACCTTTCTTATTTTTCCACCAAGAACGACTGAGTCGCACTAATTACTTATAATCAATTTGAAAAGATCGGAACAACGAATTTTATACTTGGTTAAAAACCTACTATTAAATGGCGCCGCTGCCGGGGAAAGTTCGTATGAAAGTTCGTTATTCCAGTCTTTTCGAATTGATTACCGTTAATTAGTGCGACTCAGTCGTTCTTGGTGGAAAAATAAGAAAGGTGGTTATCTATTTCAAACTAATTAAAAGAAAAGGCGTAATTGAGTAATTAAAATAAAAATAAAGCGAGAAAAGAGTAAACTGAAATTAAATGACTTAAAAATTAAATGACGCTAAGTTAAAATGTAAACAAATGAAAACTATAAAATAAAACACTTTTTTAAAAAGAAATTAAGAAAAGACAAATTAAAATAAATTTTACGAAAAATAAAACAAATAAGTAAAACGAAACTTAAGGAAATTGGTGGGAAAAATAAGTTTGAAAATTAGATTTAAACAAAAAACTAATTAATTTTGCAATAATAAAAAATATTGGATTAATTTCGCAATTACAAATGACACAAATCCGCAATTCCTAAACATTGGAATAATTTCGCAATGAGCAAAGACCAAAATTCCGCAATGTTGCTTTGGGACACAAATTCGCAATACTTGCATAAAGAAGGATTTCGCAATTCACCAAAGGGGATAATTTCGCAATGCTATAGGAAGAAGATTTCGCAATGATTAAAAATGCAAAGAAATTCGCAATAACTAAAAATGCAAGATTCCGCAATGTTATTGCGGAATTAATTTCGCAATAATTAAATCAACGATTTCGCAATGAAAGGCTTTGCAAGATTTCGCAACTTGGAACAATGATTTCGCAATACAAAAAACTAAAAAGATTTCGCAATGAGGAAAATAAACCAAGATTTCGCAATTCTCAAGGAGCATGAATTCGCAATTAGGCAAAGATCAATATCGCAATTATGAAGAATTACGAAATCGAATCAGACGACCCTAAAAACTAGGATCTCGAACAAGGACGATTTTAAGCAACTTTTTAACAACTTTTTAAGGAAAATAAACACACGAAAACACTAATAAGCTACCAATAAGCTAGGCAAATGATGAAAACTTGTAAAAACTTTAAACATTCGAATCAAGAAACACGTAAAGTAAGAAACTTTATGAGTCGAATAGAAAATTAAGATGAAAGAGATGATGAACACAAGATCGTAACTAATAAAAAGATTAAAAAGACAAAGATTAAGACAAGATTAAGCTTAAAAAGTAAAGGTTTGATTAAAAAAAGAAAGATAAAAGATGGAGTTTTTCTAGTGAGAGAAAGTTAAGCACTTTCTCTCTCTAAAAATTAAACTACAAAAATGAAAAGTGAACTAAATTAACTAACTAACACTAACTAACTAACACCCTCCTAATGTGTCATTAGGAGGGTATTTATAGGAGGAGGAAAGGTGCATGTGTTGCTTCCTTCTTTCTTTCTTCTCGACTCGATTTAAATGCTTTGTCTTTCTCGACGTCGTCTCGGGATTTGTCGATACAAATTGAACTTGTCTTATAATTTTCTTCTTCTATTAGACTTGAGTTCTTCGACTTCATTAAACTTCCGTCTTTAGACTTTTTCTTCGATAAATCTTCAGAATAGGCCTTGGACTTCCGTTCTTTTTGCATTCTCGATCTTTTGACTTCGTCTTTTCTCGTTTTCTTCGATAAAAGCCCGTGATAGCCCATGTTTTCTTCCTTTTTCATCTTTTGGTCATAAAACACAATAAAAACACAAACCACGTATAATTCCGACTTTTACGACATAAAATACACGCTTTGGTCTTGTTATTATTGGAAATAAGTGGTAAAAAGATAAGTGTTTTCACACTTATTAAATCCCCTACACTTGACCATTGCAATGCCCTCATGTAATGCATTAATTTCAAAGGACAGATTACATTTCTAACATAAATAACCCACCTTGGCCTTTATTAAATACTAAACTTTAAGGAAACTAAAAATATAGAAATATGTACAAACAAGTAAAGAAATTGAAGACTTACATTGGGGTTTTGGCAGTCATGAATGTTCATCATCCTCAAGTTTCACGTTCCCCATACAAAGCTTAAAAACGAGATCATTGTTATTATAAGTTAGCAGACTAACACGAACTCATGTGGCCCAATTATTTACTTAGACTCCCTTATTCCTAGTTGGATCTCTAATATTTTAATTTTGTCTTGAATGATCACGAGGATGCATTGTTTGACTTAGTTCGATAGTTATTTAGGCTGTAAATAAAGTGGGATGATTTAATCAATAGTTAGCTAAAGGACAAAATCTTTTAAAACTGCTTCTTGGGATCTCATAAAGTTCATATCTTGGCATAACTCGCTTCACGATTTGAGACCTTTCTCGGACCGATATTTGGTAGCGAGTTCATACTTCAAATCTTTGAGAGACGTTCTTGAAATTATGGTCTTCTCTTCATAATAGGAATTTCTTCACTTGAAGTTTTGAGAGATTTCTTCATCTTTGGACCACGACTTCTTCATTTTTCTCCAATCTTTATTTTGGACTTTGATATACAACGATCTGCCTCCTTTTAGGACTTGGATCTATTTATCCTCATACCTTGTTAGGGTCTTTTTGGATAGACTTCCCCATGATCTTTTGGGGAGTTTTTGCTTTTCGTCGTGTGTCTCGATCCTTCATATTGATTTTCGATAAATGATTCTTCACATCACTTTTGGATCTTTAGCAACAAAATGTAGCCCTCATGCCTTGTTAGGGCCTTTTCGGACTCACCAATCTTCGCATCCCGCTTCAATAAGTTATGCCTTGGCTATGAACTCTAATTAATATCGAGCAACTTTTAAACGATCTTGTGCTAGAAGCTAAGTAACTTTTCAAATCGTACAACCTTATTTATTGCTGATAAATTTATTAGCAAGTGATGGAAGAAAAAGCTTATAATCAACTCACAGAAATTCATGAAATAATACCAAACTTATAATTGACTCTATCATCTCTCATTCTCCACAATTTAAAATCTCAAGGAATGAGACTCGTGGATGCTTAGCCAATTAAATCAAAGTTTTGGGTTTTCGAGTCATCTATAGGATCTTCGAAATTCTTAGACTTTTTCAAGTTTAGAATTCGCATTTTAAAGTTCCCTTGATAAACAACTCTCTAAGATCAATTATAGGAACTTGCGAAAAGTTCTTGTTCTTAACCCGTGAGAGTTAAGACTTTCGCGTTTTAAAGTTCCCTATTTAAAAGCCTAGCAAAACTTAACTTAAACACGTTAAGGATACTAGCTAGAGTAAACTTAGATAAGTAAACTCGGGTTGAGTCAAAATATTCACGACTTTGAAAAATTAAAACCACTTTATTAAAAATTTATTATAGCAAAGAAAGTAAAGAGCGATAACAAAGGAAACACTACTATACTTGTAAAACCCGCATGCTTTTACCATGAATAGTACCCTTAAGATCGTACGTACTAGATTTAAACTTTCCTAATATAGCATGATTACGATTACGTGTTAGGATTTTACGTATTACGTACGTGTTAGAACACGATAAGTATTTACTACGCACGAGCACGTAATAATTATTTGACAATAATTAATCACGAACATGCGATCATGAAATCATGAACGTAATTAAAACACGAACTATTATTAATTACGTATATATATTTATTACGAGCGTAATTAAATATATCAGGTTACGATATTTACGTAACGAGAACACTTAAAACACGAACACAAATATTCACGAATGTATAACTTAACATCGAGACACGGAAAAAGGTACGGGTACCCCAAGAGGGGCCCCTACCCGCAGCTACAAGGACAAATGGGCCAAGCCCATTTGTAAATTTTACTAAAGGGGGTTAATAATTTTTCACTACTCATTTTTTTTATTCACAGAAGATTTTAGAAAAACCTAAAACCCTCCTTCCTTGTTCTTTTTGTGCCGCCACCCTACAAACACCATAAGGAGGTGGTTGTTGATCTTGGATCTTGGAAAATTAGTTGGTGATCGTGTTTGTTCTTCATCCTTTTGATCCACGAATTTGGTAAATCCTTTTTAAACCTTTTTCTTTTGATTTGATCTTTTATAAATCAAGAACATGTTATGTTTTTACAAAAACCTAATAAATAAACATGGATCTAACATGATTTGGGGTTTAATAAAATCAAAAGTATGTTTTTAAGGGGTGTTTGTTTTGGCCGCAGGCTGCACCGAACCGGAAGGGGGTTTCGGTTTGGCCAACCGACCACCACCAAGACCATATGGTCTCGGTTGGTGTGTGTGGGTACCATGGCAGCATCAAGGCACGGGGTACCCCGAGTTGGTTCGGGGTACGGTGTCGATTTCATGTCCGGTTCATGCTTTTTAGTCTAGATCCGGTTCATGGTGTATGTTTAGTTTTTTTATGTTTTATGATCTTATGTTAAAAATTAAATTAATAAAATGACATGATTAATTTAATAACATGACTTAGGTTATTTTAATTATTAAAAATCATGAAATTAATTAACCTAAGTACTATTGCATTTTAGACTTATAATTAATTAATTATTTAAAAACCATGATTATAATTAATTAATTTACATGACTTAGGTTATATTATTAATATATAATAATATATGTTTTAACCTAAGTATTTAACTTTATTTAATTAAAAACATGTTATACTTTAATTAAATATTTTAACCTATAGTTTAATTTAATTACATGGAATAATTATTAAACTATACATTATATCATATGACTTATAAAATAATCATGAAAACACTTAGGCTTATAAACTTAGCTTATTTAACCAGCTTATTTCTAATTATGGAAACTTTCTATTTTTAGAAACTTAATTAAATAAAGCAGCTAATCTATTTATGGAAACCTTCTATTTTTAGAAACTTATTTATTTCAGGAAGCTAATCTATTTATGGAAACTTATTTAATTAAGGTAGTTGATCTATTTATGGAAACTTTCTATTTTTAGAAACTTATCTATTTTAAGCAGTAATTCTATTTTTTGAAACTTTCTATTTTTGGAAACTTTCTATTTTGGGAAACTTTCTATTTTTGGTAACTTTCTATTTTTGGAAACTTTCTATTTTGGAAACTTTCTATTTTTTGAAACTTGCTATTTTTGGAAACTTTCTATTTTTGGAAACTTGCTATTTTTGGAAACTTTCTATTTTAGGAAACCTGCTATTTTTGGAAAGTTACTTATTATTACACAGTAAGTATAATAACACATGAAATACCAGAAATACTTAATCAGACTAAACATAATATAAGATAAACACGGTTTAAGGCTTTAAAACAGTAAAACTTGGTAAGAACACATAAAATAAGTTAAGACATGACATAAAACCAGCTACGTATTTAGTAAGCAGATACTTATTCATGTATGTATTTATGTAGCACTAGTGATTCGGAAGTAGGATTTCTCTCAGTTCATCTTCTTCGTTCACTGGACATAAGGTACGGATTCCCGTCCTTTCAGTATGGACATTCTTTCCTTATTAGGATTCCCCGTATGCAGCCAACTGTTTTCCCGTAGTATAAGTTACGTGTTTGATTGCTTATGTTTAATTAAGATTACCTATAGCCATATACATGCATGACCAGTTTCACCTAGTTATGGAGGTACCATAACCATAACATTAGAGGCACTGATGTTATGACTTCACCACGACGGAGTGATTGCTCGTGGCGTCCCTTCAGCTTTTGGCCATTTATATTATATTTATCATGTGGGGCGTATGGGTGCATCCTAGTTACATGTTTTTATTCAGGATTTCATGGTGAATGTGGTGTGTGCCTTGCATCCTTCACAAGGAGCTGATCCCTCCTACCCAAAAACAAGTATATTAAATTAGAGGCAGCCCCTCTAATTTGCATGATGAGGTCACCCCTCCAAGTATTCATGTACGGTGGTGGTTTTGCATGACCTATATTGGCTAATGGTAAAATATGACAAAGAGTTTTTGTAAGATAAACATAAGACTTTCAAACTATTTAAACCAGTTTAATCAAGACTTAACCAGGTTATTCGGGACTTAGTTTTCTTCCGCTGTTATATGTTATATGCTTATCCTATTCATGCTTTATTGTACATCCGTGCACTGAGCGTATTTGCTCAGCCGTTTTCCTTTTCTATGTTCCCAAAACGGCAGGTACTCAGGGACGCTCGTAGACACTAAGAGTACGCGCATATGGACTGGAAGTTATCTAGCCTTCTTTACTTTATGCATTTCCTTTCTTATGATACATTTGCTATGGACATTGTTTAGTCCTTTACTTTACTATACTTATGTTTGTGTGTGATGAGCTTTACTTTTGGACTACCGATGTTTGATTCCGGTATTTTCCTTTTATGGTCAAGTAATGTTTAGACATTTTTCCTTGTATGCTTTGATGACACGCCAAAATTGTATGTGACATTTCCATTGTCAAAATGGGGTGTTACAATTATAGTATCAGAGCCAAGGCTTCGACCTGTAGGCTCTCAAATATGACCTGTGATAAGTGGGTAGTCACTACAGTCTTCCTAGAACTGATAGTTGTTTTCATGCATTCATCATTTTTAAGCATACATATACATGTCATTGTCGCAGATTTTTGACTAATTAATGGTTGGTACAGGACTGGCCCTATTTAGTCGCATGTGTTTTATCGAAACTTTTAGATTTGGGACCGACCCATAGGCGTCCCCTCGCTATGTCTTTTGTTTTGGATGAACTGACCAGAGGTGTTCACTCTCGAGCATACAAAAGTTTTCATAAAACTGCATCATGCATTCATACATAAAATTTTCTTGCATAAAATTTTTCTCGTGAAATTTTGGTATAAATTTTTTTTTCATGTATATATATATTTTATGTTTTGTTCTGTTTAATCATATGTTTTATGTTATACTGTCAGATGGTTCTCACACGTGAACAGGAGCAGCTCAATGCTGCAATTCAGGCTGCTATGCAAGCTTTGCTTCCTCAACTGAGGAATGACATCAGGGCTGAAGTTCAAGCTGCCAACAATCAGCAACATAATCAGGCACCTCCTCCTCCTCCTCCAGTGACATTAGCAATATCGCTGGAGAGATTCAACAAGCTCCGCCCTCGAGCTTTTGAGAAGACAGATAGCCTCAGCGATGCTGAAAGCTGGTTGGCTCACATCAAGAAGATTTTCAATGCTATGGGCTGTGACCCCGCATACAAGGCGAGGTTGGCATGCTATCGGTTCGAAGGCGATGTGCTAAACTGGTGGTTAGCATTGATGCAGTCTGAAGGTGGTGACGAGTGGGTTGCTGGTTTGACTTGGGCTCAGTTCAAGGACAGGGTGATGGAGCAGTTCTTTCCCAAGGCTGAGCAGGACAAGCTCAAGAGAGAGTACCATGGGATCCGACAGAGAGCTGGGGAGAATAGCAACGAGTTTATGCAGCGCTTTCTTCGCTTAGCTGGTTTCCTTGGTGCGACAGTAGGTAATCCTGAAGAGCAGGCACATCACTTTAGATGGGCTCTTCGCACATCGGTCGCAAACAATCTGGTGTGTGCTACGTTCAACACTGTAGCACAAGTGGCCGATGCAGCACGAAAACTGGAGATGCTGCAGGAGAGAGATGAGTTCGGGGAAGCTGAAAGACCCGACAAGAGGTAAAACATTCGTATTCAAGCGGTGATCAATCCGTATACTTTCCATATGTCAATTATTCATCTCTTAAATGTATCTTCCAGGCAGAAAACTGGGGACCGGTCTCAGCCGGCTACTCAGCAGCAGCCTCATCAGCCCAAGGGAAACGGTCAGACTAACGACCGTTCTGCTACGGATAGGCGTGGCGGTAATGACAATTATCGTAACAACGCTGGGCACTCCAACAGCAGCAGGTCTTAATACTTACGCATTTCCTTATGTTTTCATGTTATAACTCATATTCTGACACTTTAGCAAAACTTCTACCAGGAACCATGGAAACTGTAGGGACCAGAACCAGAGAGGTTCGCAGCCTAGCCGTCCAGCTATCACTGGTATTCAATCTTACGATTATCCGCTTTGTCCTTTGTACCCAACTATCATGTCTTATGTAAAATGTTTTATCAGGTTCTCAGCCAGCCAGAGCACCTGTTGGAGGATACCCTCATCCTCTTTGCTCTACTTGCCACCGTAGGCACCCAGGACCATGTCGCCGTAATACTGATGCGTGCTTCAAGTGTGGTCTTCCTGGCCATATTATGAAGGATTACCGTAAGGGCGAGATGGAGGATACATCGGGATATGCTGATACCAAGCCGCCTCCTACTACCAGGCATGTCTACACGACATCTCGAGACCAGGCCAACAATTCTACAGGTACCATCACTGGAATCTTGTATATGTATGGTCAAGCTGCATGTGTTCTTTTCGATACGGGTGCTACTCACTCGGTTATTTCTACTGCTTATGCTAAGAACATTAGGATGCTCCCCATGCCACTAGAAAATAGGCTTACTATTTCCACGCCTTTAAGGGACTCTGTATTAATCACCCATGTAAACAAGAGTCTTCCCCTAGAATTTGACGATAAGGTTCGACCTGTTGACGCACTTCCGTTGGACATGAATGACTTCGACGTGATTTTGGGCATGGATTGGCTATCCAAGCATCATGCTACCATAGACTGCCATTCATATCGAGTTATTTTCGGTGATGTTAATGCACCAGAGTACATTCATAACGGGTTCATACCCGGACAGTCTGTACAAATCATATCTACCCTGCAAGCGCGTGCACTACTGTCACATGGCTGCGAGGGTTATCTAGCTACGATTCACGACATGGATGCTGAATCCCCATCAATTCAGGATCAACCAATAGTGTCGGAATTCCAAGATGTTTTTCCAGTAGAACTTCCGGGCATACCACCTGCACGAGAAGTGGAATTCAGTATCGAGCTGGTTCCAGGAGCTGAACCAATCTCCAAGGCTCATTATCGCATGGCTCTCATAGAGCTAAAGGAGCTGAAGGATCAACTGCAAGAACTTCTTGAATGAGGTTTTATTCGACCGAGCGCATCTCCATGGGGCACATCGGTCTTGTTTGTTAAGAAGAAGGACGGTAGTATGCGTCTTTGTATAGACTATCGCGAGCTCAACAAGATTACCATTCGGATTAGGTATCCACTACCACGCATTGAAGACCTGTTTGACCAACTCCAAGGGGCCAAACACTTCTCCAAGATTGATCTTAGGTCAGGCTATCATCAGCTACTGGTCAAGGAGCAGGACATTGCTAAGACTGCCTTTCGTACCCGTTATAGCCACTACGAGTTTGTAGTTATGCCATTTGGCCTGACAAATGCTCCAGCAGTGTTCATGGATTTGATGAACAGAATCTTCCATGAATTTCTGGACAAGTTCGTCATTGTCTTCATCGATGACATCCTGATTTTCTCAAAGTCCAAGGAGGAACACGAAGACCATCTTCGTACAGTACTACAGATTCTTCGCCAGAAGCAGTTGTATGCTAAATTCTCCAAGTGTGAGTTCTGGTTAGACAAGGTGGCATTCTTGGGTCACATTGTATCAGCAGAAGGAATCACTATGGATCCAGCGAAGGCTGAGGCCATTACTAAGTGGCCAAGGCCGACATCAACGACGGAAGTCCGCAGTTTCTTAGGCTTAGCTGGCTATTACCGTAGGTTCGTTGAGAACTTTTCCCGCCTAGCACTACCATTGACCAAACTGATGCGGAATGGAGAGAAATTCGTCTGGACTGAAGATCGAGAGAAGAGATTTGAAGACCTGAAGCAGAAGCTAGCATCTGCACCTATTCTTACTCTACCATCTGGTACGGGTGGATTTCAAATCTACAGCGATGCATCGGGGAAGGGACTTGGCTGTGTTCTCATGCAACATGGGAAAGTGATCGTGTACGCTTCACGGCAGCTTAAGCCTTATGAAGAGAATTACCCCACGCACGACCTGGAACTTGCTGCAGTCGTGTTTGCATTGAAGATATAGAGGCACTACTTATATGGATAATCATGTGACATTTTCACGGACCACAAGAGCTTGAAGTATATCTTCACTCAGCGTGAATTGAACATGAGGCAGAGGAGATGGTTAGAGCTGTTGAAGGATTATGACATTAATCTACAGTATCATCCCGGAAAAGGAAATGTAGTAGCAGATGCTCTTAGAGGGAAGTCCGGAATGATCAACGGCATTAAAATCGAAGAGGAAATCATTAGAGACTTGGAGCGACTAGACATCGAGATCATGGTACGTGGATAGCACGGTTACTGGGCTAATCTTAGAGTAGAACCCGAGTTACTCTCTAAGATCAAGGAAGCTTAGAAGGATGACGGAGAAATCTGGGCGATAGTACAGAATTTGGAGAAGCAGACAGAATTCAGAGTAGATGCAGATGGTATCGTATGGCAGGGCACGAGACTTTGTGTTCCTGATGACCAAGAACTCCGGGAAGCTTTGTTAGCTGTAGCTCATAGCTCCCCATTCTCTATACATCCTGGTTCGACTAAGATGTACCATGACATCAAACAGTACTTTTGGTGGAGTGGTATGAAACAGGATGTGGCCACTTACGTCTCCAAATGTCTTACCTACCAGCAGGTTAAGATCGAGCATCAACGATCTGGTGGTCTACTTCAACCGTTAGATATCCCAGAGTGGAAGTGGGACAAAATTACCATGGATTTTGTTACTGGCCTTCCGCCTACGAAGAGGAAGCATGATGCAATTTGGGTTATCGTTGATCGACTTACCAAATCAGCTCATTTTTACCGATCCGCAAGGAAGATCCGGTAAGTAAACTCGCAGATACGTACAGAAGAGAGATCATGAGACTCCACGGTGCACCATCCAGCATCGTCTCAGACAGAGATCCTCGATTCACTTCGCGCTTTTAGAAAAGTCTGCAGAAGGCTTGGGGTACACAACTTAAGCTTAGCACGGCTTTTCATCCTCAAACGGACGGATAGTCGGAGCGAACCATTCAGACATTGGAAGATATGTTGAGGTCATGTGCGTTGGAATGGACGGAGTCTGTTTGGTGGAATTTGCATACAACAACAGTTGGCACGCAAGTATCAAGTGTGCTCCATTTGAGATTTTGTATGGCAGAAAGTGTCGCGCTCCAATCTGCTGGGATCAGGTTGGCGAGCGAACACTTGAAGGACCGGAAATCATAGAGATGACCAATGAGAAGATCGCAGTAGCTAAGCAGAAAATTCAGGAAGCACGGTCATGTCAGAAGAGTTACGCCGATAAGCATCGTAGGGATATACACTTTAACGTAGGAGATCACGTCTTCCTTAAGGTTTCGCCGGCACGTGGTGTTAGACGCTTCGGGATTAAAGGAAAGCTCAGTCCTCGTTTCATCGGACCGTTTGATATCATTGAACGAGTCGGTGAAGTATCCTACCGATTGGCGTTACCTCCGCAGCTTTCGCATGTGCGCAATGTGTTTCATGTGTCCTTACTAAGAGGGTACCAGTGTCATCCCCTTCACATGGTTCAGTATCCACTGGAACAGATACGTGAAGATCTCACCTTTGTAGAAGAACCCGAACGAGTTCTTGACAGACAAGAACGAGTCATGAGAAACAAGACGATTCCATTCATCAAAATTCTATGGAGGGATCATACCGAGCGGGAAGCCACTTGGGAAACAGAGGAGTCTATCCGGGCTTCTTACCCTCATTTCATATTTTGAATTCGGGTATGTTCTTCTTTTCCAGTTTACTTCATCTATAATTCGGGGACGAATCATTCTTTTTAGGGGGGAAGAGTTGTAAAACCCGCATGCTTTTACCATGAATAGTACCCTTAAGATCGTACGTACTAGATTTAAACTTTCCTAATATAGCATGATTACGATTACGTGTTAGGATTTTACGTATTACGTACGTGTTAGAACACGATAAGTATTTACTACGCACGAGCACGTAATAATTATTTGACAATAATTAATCACGAATATGCGATCATGAAATCATGAACGTAATTAAAACAAGAACTATTATTAATTACGTATATATATTTATTACGAGCGTAATTAAATATATTAGGTCACGATATTTACGTAACGAGAACACTTAAAACGCGAACACAAATATTCACGAATGTATAACTTAACATCGAGACACGGGAAAAGGTACGGGTACCCCAAGTGGGGCCCTTACCCGCGACTACAAGGACAAATGGGCCAAGCCCATTTGTAAATTTTACTAAAGGGGGTTAATAATTTTTCACTACTCATTTTTTTTATTCACAGAAGATTTTATAAAAACCTAAAACCCTCCTTCCTTGTTCTTTTTGTGCCGCCACCCTAAAAACACCATAAGGAGGTGGTTGTTGATCTTGGATCTTGGAAAATTAGTTGGTGATCGTGTTTGTTCTTCATCCTTTTGATCCACGAATTCGGTAAATCCTTTTTAAACCTTTTTCTTTTGATTTGATCTTTTATAAATCAAGAAAATGTTATGTTTTTACAAAAACCTAATAAATAAACATGGATCTAACATGATTTGGGGTTTAATAAAATCAAAAGTATGTTTTTAAGGGGTGTTTGTTTTGGCCGCAGGCTGCACCGAACCCGAAGGGGGTTCTGGTTTGGGCAACCGACCACCACCAAGACCATATGGTCTCGGTTGGTGTGTGTGGGTCCCAGGGCAACATCAAGGCACGGGTACCCCGAGTTGGTTCGGGGTACGGTGTCGATTTCATGTCCGGTTCATGCTTTTTAGTCTAGATCCGGTTCATGGTGTATGTTTAGTTTTTTTATGTTTTATGATCTTATGTTAAAAATTAAATTAATAAAATAACATGATTAATTTAATAACATGACTTAGGTTATTTTAATTATTAAAAATCATGAAATTAATTCACCTAAGTACTTTTGCATTTTAGACTTATAATTAATTAATTATTTAAAAACCATGATTATAATTAATTAATTTACATGACTTAGGTTATATTATTAATATATAATAATACATGTTTTAACCTAACTATTTAACTTTATTTAATTAAAAACATGTTATACTTTAATTAAATATTTTAACATATAGTTTAATTTAATTACATGGAATAATTATTAAACTATACATTATATCATATGACTTAGAAAATAATCATGAAAACACTTAGGCTTATATACTTAGCTTATTTAACCAGCTTATTTCTAATTATGGAAACTTTCTATTTTTAGAAACTTAATTAAATAAGGCAGCTAATCTATTTATGGAAACCTTCTATTTTTAGAAACTTAATTATTTCAGGCAGCTAATCTATTTATGGAAACTTATTTAATTAAGGCAGTTGATCTATTTATGGAAACTTTCTATTTTTAGAAACTTATCTATTTTAAGCAGTAATTCTATTTTTGGAAACTTTCTATTTTTGGAAACTTTTTATTTTTGGTAACTTTCTATTTTTGGAAACTTTCTATTTTTGGAAACTTTCTATTTTTGGAAACTTGCTATTTTTGGAAACTTTCTATTTTTGGAAACTTGCTATTTTTGGAAACTTTCTATTTTAGGAAACCTTCTATTTTTGGAAAGTTACTTATTATTACAAAGTAAGTATAATAACACATGAAATACCAGAAATACTTAATCAAACTAAACAGAATATAAGATAAACACGGTTTAAGGCTTTAAAACAGTAAAACTTGGTAAGAGCACATAAAATAAGCTAACACATGACATAAAACCAGCTACGTATTTAGTAAGAAGATACTTATTCATGTATGTATTTATGTAGCACTAGTGATTCGAAATTAGGATTTCTCTCAGTTCATCTTCTTCGTTCACTGGACATAAGGTACGGATTCCCGTCCTTTTAGTATGGACATTCTTTCCTTATTAGGATTCCCCGTATGCAACCAACTGTTTTCCTGTAGTATAAGTTACGTGTTTGATTGCTTATGTTTAATTAAGATTACCTATAGCCATATACATGCATGACCAGCTTCATCTAGTTATGGAGGTACCATAACCATAACATTCGAGGCACTGATGTTATGACTTCACCACGGCGGAGTGATTGCTCGTGACGTCCCTTCAGCTTTTGCCCATTTATATTATATTTATCATGTGGGGCGTATGGGTGCATCCTAGTTACATGTTTTTATTCAGGATTTCATGGTGAATGTGGTGTGTGCCTTGCATCCTTCACAAGGAGCTGATCCCTCCTACCCAAAAACCAGTATATTAAATTAGAGGCATCCCCTCTAATTTGCATGATGAGGTCATCCCTCCAAGTACTCATGTACGGTGGATTTTCATGATCTATATTGGCTAATGGTAAAATATGACAAACAGTTTTTATAAGATAAACATAAGACTTTCAAACTATTTAAACCAGTTTAATCAAGACTTAACCAGGTTATTCGGGACTTAGTTTTCTTCCGCTGTTATATGTTATATGCTTATCCTATTCATGCTTTATTATACATCCGTGCATTGAGCGTATTTGCTCAGCCGTTTTCCTTTTCTATGTTCCCAAAACGGCAGGTACTCAGGGACGCTCGTAGACACTAAGAGTACGTGCATATGGACTGGAAGCTATCTAGCCTTCTTTACTTTATGTATTTCCTTTCTTATGATACATTTGCTATGGACATTGTTTAGTCCTTTCCTTTACTATACTTATGTTTGTGTGTGATGAGCTTTACTTTTGGACTACCGATGTTTGATTCCGGTATTTTCCTTTTATGGTCAAGTAATGTTTAGACATTTTTCCTTGTATGCTTTGATGACACGCCAAAATTGCATGTGACATTTCCATTGTCAAAATGGGGTGTTACAATACTACTAGGCCAAAATAGATTAAAATTTTTGAAAAATGTCGAAAAATCAATTTTTCTAGTTAAAATGAGGGCAAATTCATGGAATAGACCACTTACTTCGATAGAAGTCCCCCGACACTTGATATAAACATTGTCCTCAATGTTTAAGCATGTAGGAGTAAACTCCCCTACACTTAGGACATTGTGCACTTTGTTTAAATCTTGCTAAGGAGATGACAACTATAGTGATTTCAATGTGAACATATAAGATATGAAATATTGAATCACTAGAGTTTAGGATAAAACCAGGAAGACGGGAACACGGGATCACGGTTCGTCAAAAGTCATCGAGAATGGATATTTGAAGCTTTAATCCCTGCACAGCACAAGAAACAAGACAACAAACACATACGGGGCATCCCTTACACTTATCATAAAAATGGTAAAGGATAGATCACTGGTTGCCTCCCGAGAAGTGCTTGTTTTAGTTAACCGAGTCACGAGCCTGACTCGACCCAGAACTTGTTCAAGGGAAACGTGGTGAGGGATGGAATCATCTCATGAGAGATGTCCTCACCAACGTACAACTTCACGTGCTTGCCATTCACCTTAAAATTAGGCCCATTTGGCTGAGAAAGCTCAATGGTGTCATATGGGAAGACTTTGGCGACGGTGAATGGACCAGACCAGCGGCTCTTCAGCTTTCCCGAGAAGATCTTCAACCGAGAGTTAAAGAGTAAAACTTGATCACCAACGTGGAACTCTCGGTTCTTAATCCTTGAATCATGGATGATCTTGGTCTTCTCCTTGTAAATCAACGAGTTCTCATAAGCTTCATTCCTTAGTTCATTTAGCTCATTGAGTTGAATCTTTCTAAGATCACCGGCTTTGTTGATGTCGAAGTTAGCCCACTTCAAGGCCCAATATGCCTTATGCTCCAGCTCAATAGGGAGGTGGCATGCTTTCCCGTACACAAGACGATAAGGTGTGCAACCAATCGCGGTCTTATAAGCGGTACGGAAAGCTCACAAAGCATCATCTAACTTATCGGCCCACGAGGCACGATGCTCTCCCACAGTACGCTCAAGAATTCACTTCAATCCACGGTTAGATATCTCGGCTTGACCATTTGTTTGAGGATGATAAGCGGTGGAAAGACGGTGATTGACACCGTACTTAGCCATGACTCTAGCAAATTGATCATTGCAAAAACGAGTCCCGCGGTCATTGATTATAGCACGAGGAACACCGAATCGAGCAAAAAGCTGCTTCAAAAAGTTCACAACCACCCTCACATCGTTCGTAGGAAGAGCCTTAGCTTCAACCCATTTAGAAACGTAGTCACCGGCTACGAGGATGTACTTGTTCCCTTTAGATGATGGAAATGGCCCCATAAAGTCGATGCCCTATACATCAAAGATTTCACATTCTTGTATGAAATTTTGAGGCATCTCATCTTTATGTGTGATATTGCCTTGTCGTTGGCAAGCATCACAATTTTTAACCATCTCGTGAGTGTCACGATAAATGGTGGGCCAATATAATCCCGAGTCAAACACTTTATTCGCGGTGTAGTTAGGACCAAAGTGACCACCGGTGGGTCCTTTATGGCAAGCTTCGAGAATGTCTAAAGCTGCGGGTCCATCAACACACCGACGAATAATCAGATCAGCACATTGTTTGAAGAGATAAGGGTCATCCCAAAAGTAAGTCTTAACATCTTTAAAGAACTTCTTATTTTGTTGGGATGTTAACCCTTCGATGAGAATACCACCCGCTAAGTAGTTTGCAATGTCCGCACACCATGGGGTGTCATCAAGATTAGAATTGATAGACATTAAGGCTCCAAGGGGAAAAGAGTCATTGATCTCTTGATTCAGATGATCCCCTTGATAAGGATCCTCAAGTCTACTTAGATGATCCGCGGCTAGATTTTCCGCTCCCTTCTTGTCACGAATTTTGATGTTGAATTCTTGAAGGAGCAAAACCCAACGAAGAAGTCTTGGCATCGAATCTTGCTTAGTCAACAAATACTTCAACGCGGAATGGTCGGTATAGGCAATTGTGGTGGAAAGGACAAGATAGGGGCGGAACTTCTCAAAAGCATACACTACAGCTAAAATCTCTTTTTCGGTAGTGGTATAATGCAATTGAGCCCCCGTCATTGTCTTGCTAGCGTAATGGATTGGTTGGAAGTGTTTGTTCACTATTTGGCCCAAAACCGCTCCAATAGCAAAGTCGCTAGCATCACACATCAATTCAAAAGGTAGCTCCCAATTAGGGGTAACCAAGACCGGTGCCTTAGTTAGCTTGTCCTTAAGAAGATTGAAGGATTCAAGACACTCTTTAGAAAAGATAAAAGGAGTATCTTTTTCCAAGAGGTGGGATTGAAAAGATAAAAGGATTCAACACAGCAGGATCATGCACAGCCACCGTTGGCGCTGTGCCTGAGGAGGAGAATTCTGCCACTTCTTCCTCTGATGATGAACAAAATGATGTATCTAAGGGGGAGAAACCACCTAAACATCCAAAGCCCACAACTCAACCCAAGATATCCGTGATCCCCACACCAACTCCTATCAGATCATTCAAATCCACCACTAAAGTGGAAAAGTACAAAGGAAAAGGTATTGCCACAGAGGAGCCAGTGATAACCTTGCACTCTCTGCAAGAAGAAGGAGGATTCACCGCCAAACACTCTGAATTGAACAAGTTCAAAAGCGATGATGAACCACCACTAACCCCAGAGCAAGCAAAGGCTCAGATCATTGAACAAAAGCGGTTGGCTGACATCAAAGCTGTTGAACTCTAGAGCAAAGAGGCTCTAAATAAACTATTGGTCCCTTGTAATTCGTTATTACTTATTAACTTAAGTAATAACTCTTTACTTCGACTCAAGTGAGTTGTTTTAACAACATATAAGAATTATGTAAGATTAAAACAACAATACCAATATACTTTTCAATGTATAGACTTTTATTAGAATCAAATAAAGAATCTATAACCCACTTTGTTTGCGGAATAACAAAGTGGTTGAATGACAATGGGTTTTGATCTCCTCTACTTAAACATCTAACCAAAGTTAAAGTCTAAGCTCCAATCTAAACGTTCATATTCATCTTGGCTATATGGTTTAGTTGGTATCGAGAGAGAAAGGTTTTCCAGAGTTTAATCTCTTGTATTGGTTACCTTTCTCGTCTCAATGTACACTCCTTTTATAGGCAGTGTAAAACTAGGGTTTGCATTTTGCATGTTTCAGTGTTAAGGTTTATCCAGTGGGTGGTTGAATGCCCATGTTGGATAAACAATACAAAGTACATATTAATTAATTCTAGGAAAAGATAAAGGTTGTACTTATATCTAAGTCTACAAGCAACCTACTTTGACTTAAAGTAATCTTTTCCCGCCTAATGCAAACCATCAGAATACTAAAGAGTCTTCAGTATCCTAGAGGAGATCGACATCATTCAGTTTGGTATTGTCAAACCAAACTGAACTGAAAGCCCTTCTTTAGTGCTTGTTATTCAGCAAATAGACCGCCTAGTATTTGAAGTGAAGACTCCTTTGTCTTCTAAGGTTCACTGGAAGGGGAGTGCTGAACTTTCTTCAGCTATAAAGACTTTAGTAGGAACTTTGTTCCTCTGGTCATCCTTCAGCAGACTGGTCTTACTGCTGAGCATAAACACTTAGGGGGATTTTATATTCAAATCCTAGAGTTGCTTCATGGTCAGTAAATACTGACCCAACAACCTCCCCCTATTTGGATATACAAATAGCCTAAGTCTAATATCAGTAGTAAGTGAGCATAACAACTTCTTCTTACATTCACTAAACAATTAATAACTTATAAACATCAGATAATCATTTATTCAAAATATTACAACTTACAACAAAACTGGTACAAATGATTATTTAATCTTCCTTAGGCCTAAGTTCTTCAATTATGGAAATCTGAGTTAATGGATTAGAGTTTATGTGGTCCAATATAGCAAGTAAGCACATGCTGAAGGTTTTTGTAGCATCAGTACGTCCTGGACCTTTATGTTGAGTGTAAAAAATCTTTTGAACAAATGAAAGAAGTTCATTGTTCATTTCATCAAGATCACTTATACCCACAAATTCTTGACGCTCTTGATGATTGAACATAATCATTCCTAGTTCTGGTTCGTCTAGTACATGGCCAGGGAAATGATTATGAAACTGAACAGAGTCTTTGTATTTCTTTGTAGTGACAAAAATGTCACTAACTCCTGGCTGTATCAGATTTTCCCTTTTGTTCAACTCCAACATAGGATCTTGATCCTCTCGAGAAACCTGAGTGTCGATGTTCATAATCACACCCAGTCTTTTATGATTACTCATAACGTGCTCAATTTTGGTACGGACTTCATCCCATCTCTTAATTTTCTTTCCTCAATCTTCTTACTCATTTCAGACCACTCAGTGTAAGAAAGTTCTTTTCCTTAGAAGTCATTGATGATCTCATCAGTTCCATCACCCCTATAAATCTTGAGATTAATATCTGCTTTGCTTGTCAGCATATCAACATTGGTGATTGGTGAGATATTCCTTCTGTTTAGCCTCGTTATACAAAACTTTTCATATAACACTTTCTTCTTGAAAAGACTTTCAACTTCAGCATTCCTTATTTGTTCATACAGGCTTAGCTTCAGATTTCTTAGTTTTTCTTCTTGATGAAGCTTGTGCAGCTTGTCAAGTTCTTCCTAAGTGACCACCCCAGCTTTGATCAGTAGATCATTAAAAGTGAAATCGCCTTTGTTTTTTGGTAATAAATGAGGTGATCCACTATCAGTTGTATCACCACTTGTGGTCATCCCATCTATATAATCATTCTTGACTGATGACTCCCCCTTACCCTTTGCTGGGGTCTTTTCAGTGATAGGTGACTCATAGACAACATGTTGTTTCTGAGCCTTCTTTTTGGCATGTTTATGAAAGAGCGCCTGAATGGTGTTTTTCTCCCCCTCAGCAAAAGACTGCCCAGCAGCTTCTGCTGACCCACCATCAGGGAAGAGGCCACAAAGATGATCAAGAGTGGCTTGAACCTTGGTCAGTATGGCTGGAGCAGTTTCAAGGGCTTGTAGCTTCTACTGGACTTCATCAGAGATGGTCAGCTTTTGTTTCTCCAGCAACGCCACTCTGTCTTTGATTTTAGACACAGAATCACACAAGGTATTGATTTGGCCAGGCATGTGTGTGAATTCTGGTGCAAATTCCATGGAATCCTTTTTGAAGGAGTCCAAAAGTAAGAACATCTCTTGCTGCAAGGAAGTGGTGGTGGCCACATCATGGACCAAAGGCTTTAAAGCAGTAAGGAAGACATCCTTGATCTGTTCAGCGGAAGGAGGACTTGGGCTTGCTCTGAGAGATAAGATTTGAGTGTCAGTAAGCACCTTTTCTTCCTTTAGTTGAGCCACCTGTTATTTAAGAATCAGCACTTGATTTGTTAATTCTTTTACATGTGTGGTTCTGGGAGAGGGTGACTTTTGTGTTGTATCAGTATATTCTTCTTCACTGTCATCCAGATTGACTGGAATTCTTTCACTAAACCCTAGTTCTTTTTCCAAATCATCCCCAGACATGCTGACAACAAACGTAGGCAAGTGTCCCACCTTGGCGCCAGTGGTGAGATTCACTTCCTTGGTAAACTTCTGAGCACCATCTTTAGATTGTGGATCAGTTTCAAGCCCTTCACCACCAGGGTTGGTTTGACCTGATGGATCTTGAGAACAAGTCCCTGATAAGTTTAGATCAGTGATAATGTTTTTGGTTCCTTCAGCAGAACCCTATTGTGTGGGAGCTACATCATTAGGAACAGATAGGCCAGGGCCAGCATCAGTTGTTGGATTTGATGACACATCATTCCTTGATGCAGACTCAGAGTGACAAGTGATAGAAATTGGTAATGAATTATGACTTGTATTCAAAATGACAGAACTTACCAATGCTGACTCCACACTATTGAGCTAAGGGTGCGCTCTATCTTCACCCTTCCCTCCTAAAGAGGTTGAGGGAGGGGTTGCCTTCTGGGCCTCTTTATGCAGGTCACCTCTAGCAGAGACTGAAGGTGGCGGCTGGCTTGGGTTCTGGTCCTTGGCCGAGGACTTTTGTTTCTTTGAAGCTTGGTCTTGGGAATCATCATCAATGTTCTTTGAGGAAGATTGTGAGGGTTTCCTCTTTCTGGACACACGTCTAACCTTATTGGTATTAATTGACGACTGCTTCTGACGAGGTCCAGATGAAGCTCCACGATTTTTGCCTTTGAGATCCCCTTCCCCAGTTGGAGAAGTGTCTTTGGGAGCTTTATACACTACATGACCATCTGCTGAGCAGATGTCCAACATGGGTTGTGTAAGAGGAGGATCAATGGAACTGACTGGAACGTTCCAGCGTGTGAGATCAAAGGCCTTAAAATTTAGTTGCTCTCCATTGATTTTTGAAAAATTATTTCCAAGATGGTCAGCAAAAAGGAGAGATAGAAATCTGGTGTAAACAACATTTTTCTCTCCAGTCTTTTTCTCCAGTTTCCCATGGAGATCTTGAAAAATAAGCCTCCCAAAATCAGCTTTAACACCCTTGGCCATACAGTATAAAATAATAGCATCTTTTTTGTTGATTTGGTCAAGGCCTCCAGTTTTTCCCCCCAAACATTCAATAAGAATGGACATTAGCAACTTCCACCTTGGTAGTAAACAACTTCTTTTTAAACCCCCTTTTTCAGTGATCTCCTCAGTATACCCAATCTCTTTAAAGAAATTTTTGACAACCATAAAATCATCAGGTATAGTTTTATAGTCACTAGGGTTTTTCAAATAATCTAAACCCAAAACTTTTCTAAATACCTTTAACCCAAATCTACCATGAATCCCAACCATGGTAGAATCAAACTCAATGGACTTCTTGTTGTTAGAAGCCTCTGCTATAAACCAAAATTCTTTTAGCACATTTTGAACCATCATTCCAGGATCCTCAAATAAGGCATACCTTAAAACACTTTTGGATAGATAGGTTAAAACTTGATCCCCAGGAACAGACTTACAGGATTCGGGTTTGAGTAAGGTGATGTTGCTGGGTTTGAAAAAGATATCATCAATGGGATAGTTGACATGAGATGATGGGTTGAGAGTGATCTTTGCAGTCTTTGGAGTAGCAGATGATTCAGCCATTGATGATTCTGTGTGTGTTTTGAAAGAGAGAAGGTTTGTGTGTTTTTTGATGAAAGATTTGTGAGCGTGGAATGAGATCCAATTGTTAGGGATTATATAAAAACTTGAACTGATTTGTAAAAAAAATTTAAAACCATCTAAAGTTATAAATCTTTTAGGGTTACTTTTGAACATTTGGCACAAACTTTCTCATTAATGTTCTACTAAAAGGTATGGTTTTCGGTTGCTTTGAACAATGAAACGCCCCTATGTGTCAGGGAGTTGTTGACTGTGGATGGAGACGTTTGATATTTCTTTAATTAACAAATGACACCTTTTGAAAGAATGTTTGTTTTATTCATAAGAACATTTAATGCCATTTACTCTTTTGAAACACATGATTGATTTGTATTAAATGTTGTTGCCCAGACATGCTGAAGCTGATGGCAATACTTGTGAGCTTCAGTGCTTCAGATGAGGCAACAAAACCCCATATACATGTTCACATAAGTGAACAAGACATATGACGTTGCATGCTCCTCTACTCAGGCCTAGCTGCTCAGTTGTATTAAAAATTTGTTCAACATTTGTTGATGAAATCATTTGTTGCTCAGATATGCTGAAGCTGATGGTAATACTTGTGAGCTTCAGTGCGTCAGATGAGGTGACAAAACCCCATATACATGCTCACCCAAGTGAACAAGACATATAACGTTGCACGCTCCTCTACTCAGGCCTAGCTGCTCAGTTGTATTTTTAAAAAATTGTTCAGCATTTGCTGAGGAAACCATTTGATGACTCGTGATCATTTGTTCAGCTTCAGTGAATCAGATAAGGCGACAAAACATCATATACACAATCACATTTGTGATATAGACACATGACCTTGCACACTCCTTTACTCAGACACTGCTACTTATAAAAGATCAAAAACTTTTAAGAATTGCTGAACCTTTAAGCTTCTTTAGTGAATGTTGAAGGTTCAGATTTTGTATCATCAATGTTGTAACACCCCATTTTGGAAATGGAAATATCACAGCAATTATGGCATGTCATCAAAGCATACAAGGGAAAATGTCTAAACATTACTTGACCATATAAAGGAAATACCGGAATCAAACATCGGTAGTCCAAAAGTAAAGCTCATCACACACAAACACGGTATAGTAAGGAATAAGGACGAAACAATGTCCAAAGCATAAGTATCATAAAGAAAAGAAATGCATAATGTAAAGAAGGCTAGACAGCTTCCAGTCCATATGCACGTACTCTTAGTGTCTACGAGCGTCCCTGAGTACCTGCCGTTTTGGAAACATAGAAAAGGAAAACGGCTGAGCAATACGCTCAGTGCACGGATGTACAATAAAGCATGAATAGGATAAGCATATAACATAATAACAGCGGAAGAAACTAAGTCCCGAGTAACCTGGTTAAGTCTTAATAAAACTGGTTTTATAGTTTGAAAGTCTTATGTTTATCTTATAAAAACTGTTTGTCATATTTTACCATTAGCCAATATAGGTCATGAATATCCACCGTGCATGAATAATTGGAGGGGTGACCTCATCATGAAAATTAGAGGGGCTGCCTCTAATTTAATATACTGGTTTATGGGTAGGAGGGATCAGCTCCTTGTGAAGGATGCAAGGCACACACCACATTCACCATGTAATCCTGAATAAAAACGTGTAACTAGGATGCACCCATACGCCCCACATGATAATTATAAATAAATGGCCAAAAGCTGAAGGGACGCCACGAGCAATCACTCCGCCGTGGTGAAGTCATAACATCAGTGCCTCTAATGTTATGGTTATGGTACCTCCATAACTAGGTGAAACTGGTCATGCATGTATATGGCTATAGGTAATCTTAATTAAACATAAGCAATCAAACTCATAACTTATACTACGGGAAAACAGTTGGCTGCATACGGGGAATCCTAAATAAGGAAAGAATGTCCATACTGAAAGGACGAGAATCCGTACCTTATGTCCAGTGAACGAGAACGATGAACTGCGAGAATCCTACTTCCGAAACACTAGTCCTACATAAATATGTACATGAAATAAGTATCTGCTTACTACATACATAGCTGGTTTTATATCTCGTCTTAGCTTATTTTATGTGTTCTTACCATTTTACACTGTTTAAAGCCTTAAACTGTGTTAAATCTTATATTCTGTTTAATCTGATTAAGTATTTCTGATATTTCATGTGTTATTATACTTACTGTGTAATAATAAGTAACTTTCCAAAAATAGCAGGTTTCCTAAAATAAAAAGTTTCCAAAAATAGAAAGTTACCAAAAATAGAAAGTTTCCAAAAAGAGAAAGTTTCCAAAAATAGAAAGTTTCCAAAAATAGAAAGTTTCCAAAAATAGAAAGTTTTCAAAAATAGATTTACTGCTTAAAATAGATAAGTTTCTAAAAATAGAAAGTTTCCATAAATAGATTAGCTGCCTTAATTAAATAAGTTTCCATAAATAGATTAGCTGCCTTAAATAAATAAGTTCCTAAAAATAGCTGGTTTCCATAAATAAAATAGCTGCCTTATTTAATTAAGTTTCTAAAAATAGAAAGTTTCCATAATTAGAAATAAGCTGGTTAAATAAGCTAAGTAAATAAGCCTAAGTGTTTTCATGATTATTTCCTAAGTCATATGATATATTATATAGTTTAATAATTATTTCATGTAATTTAATTAAACTATAGATTATAATATTTAATTAAAGTATGACATGTTTTTAATTAAATATATTAAATACTTAGGTTAAAATATTTATTTTTAAATATTAATAATATAACCTAAGTCATGTTTAATTAATTAATTATATCCATGTTTTTAAATAATTAATTAATTATAAGTCTTAATAATATAAATACTTAGGGTTAAAAATAATTTCATGATCATTTATAATTAGTTAACCTAAGTCATGTTATAAATTTAATTACACCATTATTAATTTAAATTTTAACCTAAGTTTATAACATAAACAACTAACATAATCATGATCCGGATCTAAGCCTAAAAACATGCACCGGATATGAAACAACACCGTACCCCGAACCAAATCGGGGTACCCCCTTGCTGCCGTGGGACCCACACGCACCAACCAAGACTAAAATGTCTTGGTGGTGGTCGGCTAAAACAAACCGAACCCCCTTGGGGTCGGTTGTACCTTGCGGCCCAAAACAAAACGCCCCTTTGATCGACCCTTTGATTAATTAATGATCAAAACTTGTTAGATCTAGGTTTAATTAATGTGTTTTTATAAAAAACATCACGTGTTCTTAATTAAACAAAAGATTAATTAAAAAGAAAAAGGTTAAAAAGGTTTTACCGTATTCGTGGATCAAGAGGGTGAAGAACAAACACGAACAAACACTAATTTAACAAGATCCAAGATCAAAGAAATCACCTTGATGGTGGTTTGAAGGTGGCGGCACAAAGAAGGAGGAGAAAAGGGATTTTAGGTTTTTCTTAAAATCTTCTATAACTTAAAATTGAGTAGTAAAACTCTACTTATCCCCCTCTTAGTAAAATTGGTCCCATTACCTTGTTTTGGCCGCGGGTAGGGACTCCCTTGTGGGGTTCCCGTACCTCGTTTCGTGTCTTGTTATTTAATACACGTTTATGTTTAGTTATGTTCGTGTTTTAAATGTTCTCGTTACGTAAATACCATACTCTTATATATTTAATTACGCTCGTGATTTCGTGATCGTATGCTCGTGGTTAATTATTAATTGTTACGTGATCGTGCAAATAAAATACTTATCGTGTTCTAACACGTACGTAATACATAAACTCCTAACACGTAATCGTAATCATGCTATATTAGGAAAGTTTTTAACTAGTATGTACGATCCTAAGGGTACTATGCATGGTAAAAGCATGCGGGTTTTACAACTCTTCCCCCCTAAAAAGAATAATTCGTCCCCGAATTATAGATAAAGTAAACTGGAAAAGAAGAACATACCCGAATTCAGAATATGAAATGAGGGTAAGAAGTCCGGATAGACTCCTCTGTTTCCCAAGTGGCTTCCCGCTCGGTATGATCCCTCCATAGAATTTTGATGAATGGAATCGTCTTCTTTCTCATGACTCGTTCTTGCCTGTCAAGAACTCGTTCGGGTTCTTCTATAAAAGTGAGATCTTCACGAATCTGTTCCAGTGGATACTGAACCATGTGAAGGGGATGATATTGGTACCCTCTGAGTAAGGACACATGAAACACATTGTGCACATGCGAAAGCTGCGGAGGTAACGCCAATCGGTAAGATACTTCACCGACTCGTTCAATGATATCAAACGGTCCGATGATACGAGGACTGAGCTTCCCTTTAATCCCGAAGCGTCTAACACCACATGCCGGCGAAACCTTAAGGAAGACGTGATCTCCTACGTTAAAGTGTAAATCCCTACGATGCTTGTTGGCGTAACTCTTTTGACGTGACCGTGCCTCCTGAATCTTCTGCCTAGCTACTGCTATCTTCTCGTTTGTCATCTCTATGATTTCTAGTCCTTCGAGTGTTCGCTCGCCAACCTGATCCCAGCAAATTGGGGCGCGACACTTTCTGCCATACAACATCTCAAATGGAGCACACTTGATGCTCGCGTGCCAGCTGTTGTTGTACGCAAACTCCACCAAACAGATGTATTCGTCCCAATCACCCGTCCATTCCAACGCACTTGATCTCAACATATCCTCCAATGTTTGAATGGTTCGCTCCGACTGTCCGTCCGTTTGAGGATGAAAAGCCGTGCTAAGCTTAAGTTGTGTACCCCAAGCTTTCTGCAGACTTTTCCAAAAGCGCGAAGTGAATCGAGGATCTCTGTTTGAGACGATGCTTGATGGTGCACCGTGTAGTCTCATGATCTCTCGTCTGTACGTATCTGCGAGTTTACTTACCGGATCTTCCTTGCGGATCGGTAAGAAATGAGCTGATTTGGTAAGTCGATCAACGATAACCCAAATTGCACCGTGCTTCCTTTTGGTAGGCGGAAGACCGGTAACAAAATCCATGGTGATTTTATCCCACTTCCACTCTGGAATGTCTAACGGTTGAAGGAGACCGCCAGATCGCTGATGCTCGATCTTAACCTGCTGGCAGGTAAGACATTTGGAGACGTAAGTGGCCACATCCTGTTTCATACCACTCCACCAAAAGTACTGCTTGATGTCATGGTATATTTTGGTTGAACCAGGATGTATCGAGAATTGGGAGCTATGAGCTTCTGCTAGCAAAGCTTCCCGGAGTTCTTGGTCGTCAGGAACACAAAGTCTAGTGCCCTGCCATACGATACCATCTGCATCTACTCTGAATTCCGTCTGCTTCTCCAAATTCTGTACTATCGCCCAAATTTCTCCGTCATCTTTCTGAGCTTCCTTAATCTTAGATAGTAACTCGGGTTCTACTCTAAGATTAGCCCAGTAACCGTGCTGTCCACGTACCATGATCTCGATGTCTAGTCGCTCCAAGTCTCTTATGATTTCCTCTTCGATTCTAATGTTGTTGATCATTCCGGACTTCCTGCTAAGGGCATCTGCTACTACATTTGCCTTTCCGGGATGATACTGCAGATTAATGTCATAATCCTTCAACAGCTCTAACCATCTTCTCTGCCTCATGTTCAATTCACGTTGAGTGAAGATATACTTCAAGCTCTTGTGGTCTGTAAAAATCTCACATGATTCTCCATATAAGTAGTGTCTACATATCTTCAATGCAAACACGACTGCATCAAGTTCCAGATCGTGCGTGGGGTAATTCTCTTCATAAGGCTTAAGCTGCCGTGAAGCGTACGCGATCACTTTCCCATGTTGTATGAGAACACAGTCAAGTCCCTTCCCCGATGCATCGCTGTAGATTTGAAATCCACCCGTACCAGATTAGAGTAAGAATAGGTGCAGATACTAGCTTCTGCTTCAGGTCTTCAAAGATCTTCTCTCGATCTTCAGTCCAGACGAATTTCTCCCCTTTCCGCATCAGTTTGGTCAATGGTAGTGCTAAGCGGGAAAAGTTCTCCAAGAACCTACGGTAATAGCCAGCTAAGCCAAAGAAACTGCGGACTTCCGTCGCTGATGTCGGCCTCGGCCATTTAGTGATGGCCTCAACCTTCGCTAGATCCATAGTGTTTCCTTCTGCTGATACAATGTGACCTAAGAATGCCACCTTGTCTAACCAGAACTCACACTTGGAGAATTTAGCATACAGCTGCTTCTGGCGAAGAATCTGTAGTACTGTACGAAGATGGTCTTCGTGTTCCTCCTTGGACTTAGAGAAAATCAGGATGTCATCGATGAAAACAATGACGAATTTGTCCAGAAATTCATGGAAGATTCTGTTCATCAGATCCATGAACACTGCTGGAGCATTGGTCAGGCCAAATGGCATAACTACAAACTCGTAGTGGCCATAACGAGTACGAAAGGCAGTCTTAGCAATATCCTGCTCCTTGACTCGTAACTGATGATAGCCTGACCTAAGATCGATCTTGGAGAAGTGTTTGGCCCCTTGGAGTTGGTCAAACAGATTGTCAATGCGTGGCAGTGGATACCTATTCCGAATGGTAATCTTGTTGAGCTCGCGATAGTCTATGCAAAGACGCATACTGCCGTCCTTCTTTTTAACAAACAAAACTGGTGCGCCCCATGCAGATGCGCTCGGTCGAATGAAACCTCGTTCGAGAAGTTCTTGCAGTTGATCCTTCAGCTCCTTCAGCTCTATGGGAGCCATGCGATAAGGAGCCTTGGAGATTGGTTCAGCTCTTGGAACCAACTCGATACTGAATTCCACTTCTCGTGCAGGTGGTATGCCCGGAAGTTCTGCTGAAAACACATCTTAGAATTCCGACACTATTGGTTGATCCTGAATCGATGGAGATTCAGCATCCATGTCGTGAACTGATAGGTGTGAAAACACCCATCCTTTTACCACTTATTTCTTACTAAAACAAGACCAAAACGCGTGTTTAATATCATTTGTTTGGAATTATGCGTGGTTTTTGTGTTTAATGTGTTTTCAGAGCCAACCGGATGAATATTGAAGAAAACATGGGATTGCACGGGTTTTATCAAGGAAAAAGACCAAAGACGAAGTCTATTGTCCAAGAGATGCAAAAGATTTGAAGTCAATGGGCCTATTTGAAGATTTATCGAAGAAAAGGACCAAAGATGGAAGATTTACATATGTCGAAGAAACTCAAGACTATTAAAGGAAGAAATTAAAAGATGAGTTGAATTTAATCGTCGACAGATCCCGAATCAGAATCGAAAACGTCAACTTTTCTGAAAAGACGAGAAAACAAGAAGATAGGGAGAAAGCCCACTCACCAACCAAAAGGGAGACCTATATAAAGATTTCCCTTCACACTTTTCATTCAGTTTTTCATTCCTTTTTTCTCTCTTTCTGTTCGTAGGCATCACCAACACCATTAGGGTGTTTGGTGATTTTGATTCTTGTTTTTGTTCTTAAATCTTGTAAGTTTAATCCTTCATTTTGTTTACTGAATCTTGATCATCAATACAAGTTCTTATTTAATCTTTTCATTCCTCTTGTTCATCATCATCTTTTTATTCAAATTGCTTAAGTTCTTATTAATTTGATTTTGATTTTCAAAAGTTGTTGATTTTGTGTTTTTATGATTGGGATTTGATCCTTGTGGTTAATAGATGATTTGTGGTTAATTTGGTTAAACCTTTTTGTTTACTTGGCTTGATTTAGTAAAAATTCGTGTCCCCTGTTCTTCTCTCGCTGTTACTGTTCTTGAAACTCCCAGATATTCCGCATAGGATAGTATTCCGAATAGCCTGCTTATTTTGTCCCCTACTCGGAATGTTTATTTATTCCGAATAGCCTCTTTTCCTTTTTCCTTATTCGGAATATTATATATATTCCGGATAACCAAATTGTTTTGCCTCTATTCGGAATATTTCATATATTCCGGATAGTCCCATTTATTCCGCATAGTCTCATTTTTCCGCATGGTCTCAATATTCCGAGTAAGCCTTGTTTATTCCGCATAGAACTTTATTCCGAGTAACAGTTTATTCCGCATAGCCTTGATATTCCGCATGGCTCCATTATTCCGCATAGTATGATTATTCCGTGTAGAGTTGTTTATTCCGCATAGAAGCAATTATTCCGCATGGCAAGTTTATTCAAGACAACAAATATTCCGCATCATCATTATTCCGAATAGAGCATTTTTAAGGGTATTTTCTAGCTACTGTTTTATTGATATTTTAATTCTTATTGATTACTTGCCTCTAGTTTCCCTTTAAAGTCACTTCACTCATTTATCTATTTAATAGAATAGAAAACCAAACCCCCTATTTGTCACCAAGAACAAATCATTCTACTTTGAGCTGTGATCAATTCGAGGAGATACCGAGATTAATCTAGAACCCCATAGAAATATCTTGTATCAAATGGCTCCGCTGCCGGCTCTTCTCGTTAAGATCAACAGTTTTTGTGAGAACTTGGATTTTGGGATCCGTTCCCCGTGAACGTTACTTTTTCATAAAAATTTTCAAAAACACAAAAAAAATATATAAAATTTTCAAAATCCTAAAAATTAAAAAAAAAAACATTAAAACCAAAAATATTTTTGCTTTGTTTTTGCCTTGTTAGTTCTTTTGCAGGTGCATGCGTACACGATCAACGTCTTATCAAGAGCCCGAGCCTCTCGAAGACTTAGACATGGCCGGTGTACAAAGCAACAACAATAACCCACCTCTCAACAACAATAACAATCCACCTCTCAACAATGAGCCTATACCAGACAATCGCCCGATGATTGAACTTCTGAAAGCACATGTAGACGGTAACAATGATCCCATTGTCATACCCGCGATTGCAGCCAAAAATTTTGAGCTTAAATCCGGTTTTATCCAGATGGTCTCTGCTCAACCATTCTTGGGGCGTACCATTGATGATCCACATGACCACATCAAAAGGTTCTTGCAACTCACGAATACGGTCAAATTCAATGGTGTTCCACAAGAGGTAATCCGTTTACAACTTTTTCCCTTTTCTTTAGAGGGACAAGCCTGGCATTGGCTTGCTAAGGAACCGCCACAAAGTATTCTTACGTTGACGGATTTGGAGACCAAGTTTATAAAATACTTTTTCCCACCCTCTCGTACTACCGCTTTGCGGAATGAAATTATCAATTTTGAACAAAAGTACGATGAGTCTTTTAGTGAATCTTGGGATCGTTTTAAAGACCTTTTGAGAAAATGCCCACAACATGGTTTTACCAAAGTGCACCAAATTAACACTTTTTATAATGGTTTAAGCATGAATGACCAAGATTCACTAAATAGTGCCTCGGGGGGTAATATTTTGGTTAAGACTTCCAATGCTGCTTGGGATATCATTGAGAATAAGTCTCGTGTACAAACCAAGAGTGTGCGGACCAATGCCGCTAGTGCTAGTACTAGTGACAGCGACAAGCGACTTGACAAAATCACTGTGCTTCTTGAATCGCTTGCTACCCAAACCGCCAGCAACACCAACAACATTAATGCTAAACACGCTCAAGTTAATGCTGTCAGCCAACCATGTGAAATCTGCGGGGCTCCTCACTCTTACACCACTTGTACCGCCACCCAAGACTACCCTTCTGAGAATGTGAATGCAGCATACGGCAGCTATCCTCCGGCCGCTTATCAAGCTCGTCCTCAAGGTGACCGCAACTTGCTTAGCTACCGCTCTAACAACTATCTCTCACCACCCGGTTTTCCTCCTAACAACCCAAACCAACAACAAAACCTCAATCGCCCTCCTCAACAACAACAACAACCTCGTACACCATACATACCACCTCACAAACAACCATATCCACCTCAAAGAAACAACCAAGTTTACCAGCAACCTGCTTATCAACCACCCGCATACAATGCTCCTCCCAACCAACCCACCGCATTACACCAAGACATTGGAACCTACATGAGGACTAATGATGTGATCGTGGACAATATCCAATGGGAAGTGCTCAACTTGAAAGCAGACCTGGTGAAACAAGGGAACGATCTGAGAGCTGATATGAGAAACACTTTGGATATTCAAACGAATGACTTAAAGAACATGGTGGCTAGTTTCTTCCAAGGTAATCAACCCTCTTCTTCGGGTACTCTTCCGAGTAAAACCGTTGCGAATCCAAGAGGGGAGATGAAAGCAATCACCACTCGCAGTGGCAAAGGTACCAAGGAACCCGAGCTTCATATACCTCCATCGGTGATTGTGACTAAAAAGAACGAGTCACCTGCTCCTATTCCTCATCCTTCTACTTCCCCAATTTCTCCGCCTCTTACTTCTACCCCTCCTCCACCCAAGGATGTGAGTGATCCTTCGATCCCAAAGCCTTCCTCTTCTTCCGATATACCTTATCCCTCAAGGTTGAGGAACGAGAAGCTCAAAAGCAAGGATGATATTCAGTTTTCGAACTTTCTCAGAATGTTTAAACAATTGAATTTCAACATCTCCTTCGCTGAGGCTCTCGCTCACATGCCTAAGTACGCGAAAATGTTCAAAGATCTTCTTAGCGACAAGGAGAAGATTCTTGATATTGCTAACACCCAACTTAATGAGAATTGCTCTGCAGTGCTCTTAAGGAAATTGCCAACCAAGCTTGGTGATCCGGGTCGTTTCTTAATCCCTTGTAACTTCCCGGGAGTAGAGAATTGCATGTCCCTAGCCGATCTAGGAGCCAGTATTAATCTAATGCCTCTAAGCGTTTGGAAGCAATTATCTCTCCATGAGCTAGTCCCCACCAAAATGACTTTGGAATTAGCCAACCGTACGGTTGCGTATCCAGTGGGGATAGCCGAAGACGTCTTTGTAGGAGTGGACAAATTCACTTTTCCTGCCGATTTCGTCGTCGTCGACTACGAGATGGACCCTCGTGTGCCATTAATCGTTGGTCGTCCATTCTTGAGGACCGGTCGCACTCTCATCGATGTTGAAGCTGGTGAGCTTATCATGAGAGTGGGTGACGATAAAATTGTCTTCAACATGGGAAAGTTGTCTAAACAGCCTTATTCTAACGAGAGTGTTAATTGTATTGACGTTCTTGATGAGGCTTGTGAAGAACACTTCAAAGATGCTTGTAAAAGTATTCCTACCTCTCTTCCCAATGTTGAGACTGTTTCCTCTATCGATTCATCACTATCTCTATTTGGAGAAAGTGATTTCCTTTGGAAAGATTTGGAAGCCACCATGGGAGATGTGCACTTAGTTAATGACGATTCTACCACCAATTGGGATGAAGATCTCCGCCTCATTGAGAACCTTCTTAAAGAAGACAATCTTTCTCCACCATCTCCCACGGTTATTGCTATCGATGCGCCGACTTTGAAAACGCCTCCCATCGAAAATCCTCCGGATTTAGAACTTAAGGAGTTGCCGCCCCATCTCGAGTACGTGTTCCTTGAAGAAGATAAGAAGTCGCCCGTCATCATCGCGAAGGACTTGAAAGAAGAAGAGAAATCTCGCCTCATCGCCGTGCTTAAAAATCATAAGAAGGCAATTGCTTGGAAAATTTCCGATATCCGTGGAATTGATCCGAACTTTTGTACTCACAAGATTCTCATGGAAGATGACTTTAAACCCGCAATCCAGAGCCAAAGAAGGGTTAATCCTCGCATTCATGACGCCATCAAACAAGAGGTTATCAAACTTCTAGATGCCGGCTTGATTTACCCTATTTCGGATTCGCCGTGGGTAAGTCCCGTCCATTGTGTGCCCAAGAAGGGCGGAATAACCGTTGTTTCCAATGAACACAACGAGTTGATTCCCACTCGTCTCGTTACTGGGTGGAGAGTTTGTATTGATTATCGCAAGCTCAATGATGCCACGAGAAAAGATCACTTTCCTCTTCCTTTCATGGATCAAATGCTCGAGCGTCTAGCTGGTAATGATTATTACTACTTTTTAGACGGTTTCTCCGGGTATTTTCAAATTCCCATCGATCCCAAAGACCAAGAAAAGACCACATTCACTTGTCCCTATGGAACATTTGCTTACAAACGTATGCCTTTTGGTTTATGCAATGCTCTTGGGACGTTCCAAAGGTGTATGATGGCTATATTCCATAACATGGTGGAAGACACTATGGAAGTATTCTTGGATGATTTCTCGGTTTATGGCGATTCATTCTCTGCTTGCCTTGCCAATTTAGAACGTATGCTTAAGCGGTGTGAAGACACTCGCCTTGTTCTTAATTGGGAAAAATGCCATTTCATGGTAAAAGAGGGCATCGTGTTAGGACACAAGATCTCCAAAGCCGGTCTTGAAGTGGACCGTGTTAAAGTCGATGTTATTGCTAAGTTGCCTCCACCTTCAACCGTGAAGGGTGTGAGAAGTTTCCTCGGTCATGCGGGCTTCTATCGTCGTTTCATCAAAGATTTTTCTAAAATCGCTCGCCTGATGACCCACCTCTTGGAAAAAGATAGTCCTTTTATCTTTTCCAACGTGTGTATTGAAGCCTTCAACTTGCTTAAGGATAAGCTTTCTAAGGCACCCGTCATGGTTACCCCTAATTGGGAGCTGCCTTTTGAGTTGATGTGCGATGCTAGCGACTTTGCTATTGGAGCGGTTTTGGGCCAAATAGTGAATAAACACTTCCAACCAATCCATTACGCTAGCAAGACAATGACTGGGGCTCAATTGCATTACACGACAACCGAAAAAGAGCTTTTAGCTGTTGTCTATGCCTTTGAAAAATTTTGCCCCTATCTTGTCCTTTCTACCACCATCGTGTATACCGATCATTCCGCGTTGAAGTACTTGTTGACCAAGCAAGATTCCAAACCAAGACTTCTTCGCTGGGTTTTGTTACTCTAAGAATTTAAAATCGAAATTCGCGATAAGAAAGGAGTTGAAAACCTAGCCGCGGATCATCTCAGCAGACTTGAGGATCCTTATCAAGGGGAACATCCGAACAAAGAGATCAATGACTCTTTTCCCCTGGAGACCTTAATGTCTATCAACTCGACTTCTGATGAAACACCGTGGTTTACGGACATTGCAAACTACTTGGCGGGTGGAATTCTCGTTGACGGGTTAACATCCCAACAAAAGAAGAAGTTCTTCAAAGACATTAAGACTTACTTTTGGGATGACCCGTATCTATTCAAACAATGTGCTGATTTGATTATTCGCCGATGTGTTGATGGACCGGCAGCTTTAGAAATCCTTGACGCTTGCCACAAAGGACCCACCGGTGGTCACTTTGGTCCCAACTACACCGCCAAAAAAGTGTTTGACTCGGGATTTTATTGGCCTACCATTTACCGTGATGCTCACGAGATGGTTAAATGTTGTGATGCTTGCCAAAAACAAGGCAAGATCACACATAAAGACGAGATGCCTCAGAATTTCATTCAAGAATATGAAATCTTTGATGTTTAGGGTATCGACTTTATGGGGCCCTTCCCTTCCTCTAAAGGAAACAAATACATCCTTGTAGCCGTTGACTACGTTTCAAAGTGGGTTGAAGCCAAAGCTTTACCCACTAATGACGCAAGGGTGGTTTGTAACTTTTTGAAATCGCTATTTGCTAGATTCGGTGTGCCTCGTGCCATTATTAGTGATCGTGGGACTCATTTTTTCAATGACCAATTCATAAGAGTCATGGCTAAGTATGGTGTCAATCATCGTCTTTCTACCGCCTACCACCCACAAACTAATGGCCAGGTTGAAATCTCTAACCGAGGATTAAAGTGAATTCTTGAAAGAACCGTGGGAGAGCATCGTGCCTCATGGGCTGATAAACTTGATGATGCTTTGTGGGCTTTTCGTACCGCTTACAAGACTCCGATTGGTTGTACACCATATCGTCTCGTGTATGGGAAAGCGTGCCACCTCCCCATTGAGTTGGAGCACAAGGCTTATTGGGCCTTGAAGTGGGCTAATTTTGATATCAACAAAGCCGGTGACCTACGCAAGATCCAACTAAATTAGCTCAATGAACTCCGTAATGAGGCTTATGAAAATTCATTGATCTATAAGGAGAAGACTAAGCTCATTCACGACTCTAAGATCAAAAACCGAGAGTTCCAAGTTGGAGACAAAGTTTTACTCTTTAACTCTTGGTTGAAAATCTTTTCGGGCAAGCTGAAATCTCGTTGGTCCGGCCCATTCACCATTGCCCAAATTTTTCCATATGGTACTCTCGAGCTCGCTCAACCTAATGGACCTAAGTTTAAGGTGAATGGCCAACGAGTGAAGTTGTACTTTGGTGAGGACATCTCTCATGAGATGATTCCATCCCTCACCACGTTCCCCATGAACTAATTTTGGTTCGAGTCAGGCTCGTGACTCGGTTATCAAAAACAAGCGCTCCTCGGGAGGCAGCCCGAGTATCTATCCCTTTTCGTTTTAACATCCTAAGTGTAGGGGGACTTCTATAGGTTCTTTGTGTTTGTGTGGTGATGTGATTACAGGGATGAATGCACTTTTGGAACCTTTGAAGAACCGTGCTCCCGTGTTATCCGAAATCCGGTTCTATCTCTCAACTATCGTGATTCAATTTTCTTCAAACTACATTTGAAATTGATCACGTTAGTCGTCTCTTCCTTAACTTGAATTAACCAACGTGCACAATGTCATAAGTGTAGGGGAGATTTTTCCCACATGCTTAAACATTGAGGACAATGTTTATCTTAAGTGTAGGGGGGACTTCTATCGAAGTTTTAAGTGGACTTTTCCATGAAAATGCCTTCATTTAACCGGAAAATCATCTTTTTCAACATTTTTCAAATTTTTAATTAACTTTGGCCATTTAGTCGTAATTTTTAAATTTTTCTCGTTGCTTTCATATGTATATATTCCGCAATAAAGTCAAAATTATTAATAAAGTGGTGTAGCTAGTTTAGAAATCTTTGACATATTAGGCCCGTTGCGATTATTTTGACTCAACCCGAATAGACTTGTCCAAGTTTATTCTAGCTAGTATCCTTAACCATGTAGACCTTAATTGGTTTATTAGGCTAAGCATCCACGAGTATCATTACTTGAGATTTTAAATTGTGGAGAACGAGAAATGATAGTCAATTATAAGTCGGCATTCTTGCACAAGCTCACTTGGTGTAATTATTTGCCTATTCTCCCATCACTTGCTAATAATTTATCTGCAATAAGTAAGGTCGTACGATTTGAAAAGTTACTTAGCTTCTAGCCCAAGATCGTTTAAAAGTTGCTCGGTAATGATAAGAGTTCATAGCCAAGGCATAACTTATGAAGCGGGGCGCGAAGATTGGCGAGTCCGAAAAGGCCCTAACAAGGCATGAGGATTCAATCTTATTGCTAAAGATCCAAGGTGATGTGAAAAGCATTATTCCCAAAATCAATATAAAGGATCAAGACTCACGACGAAAAGTAATCAACTTCCATAAAGATCATGGAGAATTCTATCCAAAAAGACCCTAACAAGGTATGAGGATAAATAGATCCAAGTCCGAAAAGGAGGCGGATCATTGTATCTCAAAATCCCAATTATAGATTGAAGAAATAATCATGAAGTCGTGGTCAACAAATTTGGAGTACCCCTCAAAAGTCTCCAAGTGAAGAAACTCTATTACGATGAGAAGACCATTATCTCAAGCACGTCTCTCAAGATATGAAGTATGAAGTACATGCCAAATATCGGCCCGAGAAAGGTCTCAAATCGTGAACCGAGTTATGCCAAGATATGAACTTTTTGATATCCCGAGAAGCAGTTTTAAGAGATTTTGTCCTTTAGCTAACTATTGATCAAATCGTCCTACTTTGCTTTCAGCCTAAATAAACTATCGAAATAAGTCCAAAAATGCATCTTCATGATCATTCTAAGACAAAAATAAAATATAAGAGATACACCTAGGAATAAGGGAGTTTAAACATTTAATTAAGCCATGTGTGTAAGTGTTTGATATGCTCACTTATAATAACAATGATCTCGTTTTTAAGCTTAGTTTGGGGAACGTGAAACTTGAGGATGATAAATCTTCGCAGCACCAAAGCCCTAATGTAAGTCCTTGATCTCTTTGCAAGTTATTTCCATCCTTTTGTTTACTTTAAAGTTTTGATTTCTCTTAGTACTTTAATTTTTGTTTAGTAGTATGTTAATAAGGCCAAGGTTGATTGATTATGAGAAAAGTGTAAATTTGCTTTATCACTAAGCATTGCATGAGGGCATGGCAATGGTTAAGTGTATGGGATTTGATAGGTGTGAAAACACCCATCCTTTTACCACTTATTTCTTACTAAAACAAGACCAAAACGCGTGTTTAATATCATTTGTTTGGAATTATGCGTGGTTTTTGTGTTTAATGTGTTTTCAGAGCCAACCGGATGAATATTGAAGAAAACATGGGATTGCACGGGTTTTATCAAGGAAAAAGACTAAAGACGAAGTCTATTGTCCAAGAGATGCAAAAGATTTGAAGTCAATGGGCCTATTTGAAGATTTATCGAAGAAAAGGACCAAAGATGGACGATTTACATATGTCGAAGAAACTCAAGACTATTAAAGGAAGAAATTAAAAGACGAGTTGAATTTAATCGTCGACAGATCCCGAATCAGAATCGAAAACGTCAACTTTTCTGAAAAGACGAGAAGACAAGAAGATAGGGAGAAATCCCACTCACCAACCAAAAGGGAGACCTATATAAAGATTTCCCTTCACACTTTTCATTCAGTTTTTCTTTCCTTTTTTCTCTCTTTCTGTTCGTAGGTGATAGGTGTGTAAACACCCATCCTTTTACCACTTAATTCTGGCTAAAACAAGACCAAAACACGTTTTTAATATCATTTGTTTGGAATTATGCGTGGTTTTTGTGTTTATTGTGTTTTCAGAGCCAACCGGATGAATATTGAAGAAAACATGGGATTGCACGGGATTTATCGAAGAAAAAGACTCAAGATGAAGTCTATTGTCCAAGAGATGCAAAAGATTTGAAGTCACTGGGCCTATTCGAAGATTTATCGAAGAAAAGGACCAAAGATGGAAGATTTACATAAGTCGAAGAAACTCAAGTCTATTAAACGAAGAAATTAAAAGACGAGTTGAATTTAATCGACGACAAATCCCGAATCAGAATCAAAATCGTCAACTTTTCTGAAAAGACGAGAAGACAAGAAGAACGGGAGAAAGCCCACCCACCAACCAAGGGGAACACCTATATATAGTCCACCCCTCACACATTTAGGCAGTTAGTTTTTTAGTTTTTCTTCTCTCCCCTTTTTGTCTCCCTTTTAGTTCGGATCATCACCAACACCACTAGGGTGTTTGGTGATCTTGATCTTTGATTTTTAATCTTGTAATTTTCATCTTTGTTTTGTGATTGTTAAAACAGTAATCATCAATACAAGTTCTTGTTTAATCTTTCCATTTCATCTTGTTCATCATCATCTTTCTCTTCAAGTTCTTAAGTTCTTATTTTATTGAGTTTTGATCTTCAAAAGTTGTTGGGTTTTATGTTTTTGTTGATGGGATTTGTAGTTTATGGTCAGTGGATGCTTAGTGATTAGTTTATTTAAGTTTTTGGTGAAAAACATGGTGATTTTTGGATTAAAATTGATCTCCCATGTTATTCGGGATAATTACTGTATCTGGGTTTCCCAGACTTCCTGATGAACACCAAAGTTCCGGATGAACACCAAAGTTCCGAATGAACATGTTTTTGAAAAGTTCCGATTGAGTTTTACTTTAAAAGTTCCGAATCAGTTGAAAACTTCCGAACGAACTGAAAGTTCCGGATGAACCTAATCTTCCGAATGAACTGAAGTTCCGGATGAACCAATAGTTACGGGTGAATAAAAAGTTCCGAATCAATTTTTATCTTTTAAACTTCCGGATGAACTGAAAGTTCCGGATGAGTCAAAAGTTCCGAATGAACTGAAAGTTCCGGATGAGTGAAAAGTTCCGAATGAACGTTTGTTGTTTAAGTTCCGAATGAGTCGTATTTCCATTTCTTCCGAATAAACTTCCGGACCAAAAGTTCCGGACGAACTTCCGGATCAACAAGTTCCGAGTGAAGGATTTCTAAAAGTTCCGGATGAGCAAAGTTCCGAATCAAGGTTAAAACTTCCAAATCAGATTTCTTTTGAGCATCTTTTATTATTACTGTTTCTTTAGTATTTCTGTTTCTTCATTTTTATCTCACAATTTATATTTTAACTGTAATTTTAATTTTAATTTTAATCTTAATTTTAATTTTAATTCAAGTTTTTACTAATTGTCATTAAAGTAATTGTCTTTGATTTAAGTTTTCATTTTAAGTACATTTTAACATTTAGTATATTAGAAAACCAAACCCTTTTTTCTTAGTAACCAAGAACAATCATTCCACTTAAGGCCGAGATCAATTCGAGAGGATTCCGAGAAACATAATTAGAACCCATACAAAAACGCTTATATCAAATGGCGCCGCTGCCGGCTCTTCTCGTTAAGATCAACAGTTTTTTGTGAGAACTTGGATTTTGGGATCCGTTCCCCGTGAACGTTACTTTTTCATAAAAACTTTCAAAAACACAAAAAAAATATATAATTTTCAAAAAATCCTAAAAATTAAAAAACATAAAAAAAACCAAAAATATTTTTGCTTTGTTTTTGCCTTGTTAGTTCTTTTGCAGGTGCATGCGTACACGCTCCACGTTTTATCCCGAGCCCGAGACTCTCGATAACTTAAACATGGCTGGTGTACAAAACAACAACAATAACCCACCTTTCAACAACAACAATGAGCCTCTACCGGATAATCGCCCGATGATTGAACTGCTGCAAGCTCATGTAGATGGCAACACTGATCCAATTGTTATACCAGCGATTGCGGCAAACAACTTTGAGCTCAAATCAGGCTTTATCCAGATGGTCTCTGCTCAACCATTCTTGGGGCGTACCATTGATGACCCACATGACCACATCAAGAGATTCTTACAACTCACTAATACGGTCAAATTCAATGGTGTTCCACAAGAGGTAATCCGTCTACAACTTTTTCCCTTTTCTTTAGAGGGACAAGCCCGGCATTGGCTTGCTAAGGAACCGCCACAGAGTATTCTCTCGTGGACGGATTTGGAGACCAAGTTTATCAATTACTTTTTCCCACCCTCTCGTACTACCGCTTTGCGGAATGAAATCATAAATTTTGAACAAAAGTACGATGAGTCGTTCAGTGAATCTTGGGATCGTTTTAAAGATCTTTTAAGAAAATGCCCACAACATGGTTTTACCAAAGTACATCAAATTAATACTTTTTACAATGGTTTAAGCATGAGTGACCAAGATTCACTAAACAGTGCCTTAGGGGGTAATCTTTTGGCTAAGACTTCCAATGCTGCTTGGGACATCATTGAGAATAAGTCTCGTGGGCAAACCAACAGTGTTCGGACCAATGTCGCTAGTGCTAGCACTAGTGACAGCGACAAGCGATTGGACAAAATCACTACGCTTCTTGAATCGCTTGTTACCCACACCATCAGCAACAACAACAGCAGCAATGCTAAAAACGCTCAAGTTAACGCTGTCAGCCAACCTTGTGAGATATGCGGTGGTCCTCACTCGTACACCACGTGTACTGCCACCCAAGACTACACTGCTGAGAATGTGAATGCAGCTTATGGCACCTATCCTCAACCTGCTTATCAAGCTAGACCTCAAGGTGACCATAATTTGCTTAGCTACCGTTCTAACAATTATCTTTCCCCACTTGGTTTTCCCCCAAACAACCAAAACCAACAACAAAACCTCAACCGCCCTCCTCAACAACAACAACAACCTCGTACACCATACATCCCTCCTCATAAACAACAACAACCACCTCAACATAACAACCAAGTTTACCAACAACCTGCTTATCAACCACCCGCATACAATGCTCCTCCCAACCAATCCACCGCTCTACACCAAGAAGTGCAGACCTACATGAGGACTAATGATGTGATCGTGGAAAATCTTCAGCGTGAAGTGATCAACTTGAAAGCAGACCTGGTCAAACAAGGGAATGATTTGAGAGCCGACATGAGAAACACGTTGGATAGCCAAACTAATGACTTGAAGAACATGATGGCTAGTTTCTTCCAAGGTAATCAACCCTCTTCTTCGGGTACTCTTCCGAGTAACACCGTGGCGAATCCAAGAGGGGAGATGAAAGCAATCACTACTCGCAGTGGCAAAGGTACCAAGGAACCTGAGCTTCCTATACCTCCACCGGTGGTTGTGACTAAGGAGAACGAGTCACCTGCTCCTATTCCTCATCCTTCTCCTTCCCTAATTTCTCCACCTCTTACTTCTACCCCTCCTCCACCCAAGGATGTGAGTGATTCTATTCTTCCAAAGCCTTCCTCTTCTTCCAATATACCTTATCCATCTAGGTTGAGGAAAGAGAAGCTCAAAAGCAAGGACGATATTCAGGTTTCAAACTTTCTTAAGATGTTCAAACAATTGAATTTCAACATCTCCTTCGCTGAGGCTCTCGCTCACATGCCTAAGTATGCTAAAATGTTGAAAGATCTTCTGAGCGACAAGGAAAAGCTCCTCGATATTGCCAACACCCAACTTAATGAGAATTTCTCTGTAGTGCTCTTAAGGAAATTGCCAACCAAGCTTGGTGATCCGGGTCGTTTCTTAATCCCTTGCAATTTCCCGGGAGTAGAGAATTGCATGGCCCTAGCCGATCTAGGTGCCAGTATTAATCTTATGCCTCTAACCGTTTGGAAGCAATTATCTCTCCCTGAGCTAGTCCCCACCAAAATGACTTTAGAATTGGCTAACCGTACGGTTGCTTATCCAGTGGGGATAACCGAAGACGTCATTGTAGGAGTCGAAAAATTCACCTTTCCTGCTGATTTCGTTGTCGTCGACTACGAGATGGACCCTCGTGTACCACTAATTGTTGGACGTCCATTCTTGAGGACCGGTCGCACTCTCATTGATGTTGAAGCCGGTGAGCTTATCATGAGAGTGGGTGACGATAAAGTAGTCTTCAACATGGGAAAGTTGTCTAAACAGTCTTATTCATATGAGAGTGTTAATTGTATTGACGTTCTTGATGAGGCTTGTGAAGAACACTTTAATGATGCTTGCAAAAGTATTCCTACCTCTCTTCCCAATGTTGAGACCGTGTCCTCTATTGATTCCTCGTTGTCTCTATTTGGAGATAGTGATTTATTTTGGAACAATCTTGAAGATACCATGGGAGATGTGAATTTAGCTACTAATGATTCTCCCATCGATGGGGATGAAGACATGAATTTCTTTGACAATCTTCTCACCGAAGACAATCCTTCGCCTCCATCTCCCACGATTATTGCTATCAATACTCCGACTTCGAATACGCCTCCCGTCGAAAATCCTCCGGATTTAGAGCTAAAGGAGTTGCCACCCCATCTTGAGTATGTATTCCTTGAAGAAGAGAAGAAGTCGCCAGTCATCATTGGTAAGGATTTGAAGGATGAAGAGAAAACTCGACTTGTCGCCGTGTTGAAGAAGCATAAAACGGCTATTGCTTGGAAGATTTCTGATATTCGTGGAATTGATCCTCACTTCTGCACACACAAAATTCTCATGGAGGACGACTTTAAGCCCACAATTCAAAGCCAACGAAGGGTGAATCCAAAAATCCATGAAGTCATCAAAACAGAGGTTATCAAACTTCTTGATGCGGGTATGATTTACCCTATTTCGGATTCACCATGGGTTAGTCCAATCCATTGTGTGCCCAAGAAGGGCGGAATAACCGTTGTTCCCAATGAACACAACGAGTTGATTTCCACTCGTCTCGTTACTGGGTGGAGAGTTTGTATAGACTACCGCAAACTCAATGATGCCACGAGAAAGGATCATTTCCCTCTACCCTTTATGGACCAAATGCTTGAACGTTTAGCGGGTAATGAATATTACTGCTTTCTTGATGGTTTCTCGGGTTATTTCCAAATACCCATCGATCCCCAAGATCAAGAGAAGACAACATTCACTTGTCCCTATGGCACATTTGCTTACAAAAGAATGCCTTTTGGCTTATGCAATGCCCCCGGGACTTTCCAAAGGTGCATGTTAGCTATCTTCCATGACATGGTTGAACAAACCATGGAAGTCTTCATGGATGATTTCTCGGTCTTCGGGGATTCCTTCTCTTCTTGCCTTGCCAATTTGGAACATATGCTTAAGCGGTGCGAAGACACTCGCCTTGTTCTGAATTGGGAAAAATGCCATTTTATGGTAAAAGAAGGCATCGTGCTAGGACACAAAATTTCCAAAGCCGGTCTTGAAGTCGATCGTGCTAAAGTCGATGTTATCGCCAAGTTGCCTCCACCTTCAACCGTGAAGGGTGTGAGAAGTTTTCTGGGTCATGCCGGCTTCTACCGTCGATTCATCAAAGATTTTTCTCAAATCGCTCGCCCGATGACCCACCTCTTTGAAAAAGATACTCCTTTCATCTTTTCCGAAGAGTACCTTGAAGCCTTCAACTCGCTTAAGGATAAGCTAACTAAGGCACCCGTCTTGGTTACCCCTAACTGGGAGCTTCCCTTTGAGTTGATGTGCGATGCTAGTGATTTTGCTATTGGAGCGGTTCTGGGACAACGAGTGAACAAACACTTCCAACCAATCTATTACGCTAGCAAGACAATGACGGGGGCTCAATTGCACTACACGACAACCGAAAAAGAGCTTTTAGCTGTTGTCTATGCCTTTGAAAAATTTCGCCCCTATCTTGTCCTTTCCACCACAATCGTGTATACCGATCATTCCGCGTTGAAGTACTTGTTGACAAAGCAAGATTCCAAACCAAGACTTCTTCGCTGGGTTTTGCTGCTCCAGGAATTTAAAATCGACATTCGCGATAAAAAAGGAGCAGAAAACCTAGCCGCGAATCATCTCAGCAGACTTGAGGATCCTTACCAAGGGGATCATCCAAACAAAGAAATCAATGATTCTTTTCCCTTGGAGACCTTAATGTCTATAAATTCGAATTCTGATGAAACCCCGTGGTTTGTGGACTTTGCAAACTACTTGGCGGGTGGAATTCTCAAGGAAGGGTTGACGTCTCAACAAAAGAAAAAGTTCTTCACCGACATTAAGACTTACTTTTGGGACGACCCTTACCTATTCAAACAATGTGCCGACCTGATTATCCGCCGATGTGTTGATGGACCGGCAGCTTCAGAAATCCTTGATGCTTGCCACAAAGGACCCACCGGTGGTCACTTTGGTCCCAACTACACCGCCAAAAAAGTGTTTGATTCGGGATTTTATTGGCCCTCCATATATCGTGACACCCACAATATGGTTAAACGATGTGATGTTTGCCAAAAACAAGGCACTATCACACATAAAGACGAGATGCCTCAGAATTTCATTCAAGAGTGTGAAATCTTTGATGTTTGAGGTATCGACTTTATGGGGCCATTCCCTTCTTCTAAAGGAAACAAATACATCCTTGTAGCCGTTGACTACGTTTCAAAGTGGGTCGAAGCCAAAGCTTTACCTACTAATGACGCAAGGGTGGTTTGTAACTTTTTGAAAGCTCTTTTCGCTAGATTCGGTGTGCCTCGTGCCATTATTAGTGATCGTGGGACTCATTTTTGCAATGACCAATTTGCTAGAGTCATGGCTAAGTATGGTGTAAATCATCGTCTTTCCACAGCCTACCACCCACAAACTAATGGCCAGGCTGAAATATCCAACCGAGGACTAAAGCGAATTCTGGAAAGAACCGTGGGAGAGCATCGTGCCTCATGGGCTGATAAACTTGATGATGCTTTGTGGGCTTTCCGTACTGCTTACAAGACTCCGATCGGCTGTACGCCTTATCGTATTGTGTACGGGAAAGCGTGCCACCTCCCTATTGAGTTGGAGCACATGGCTTATTGGGCCTTGAAGTGGGCTAATTTTGATATTAACAAAGCCGGTGACCTACGCAAGATCCAACTCAATGAGCTGAATGAACTCTGTAATGAGGCTTATGAAAATTCTTTGATCTATAAGGAAAGGACTAAGCTCATTCACGATTCTAAGATCAAAAACCGAGAGTTCCATGTTGGAGACAAAGTCTTACTTTTTAACTCTCGGTTGAAAATCTTTCGGGCAAGCTCAAATCTCGTTGGTCCGGCCCATTCACCATCGCCCAAATTTTTCCATATGGTACTCTCGAGCTCGCTCAACCTAATGGACCTAATTTTAAGGTGAATGGCCAACGAGTGAAGTTGTACTTTGGTGAGGACACCTCTCAGGAGGTGATTCCATCCCTCACCACGTTCCCCATGAACTACATTTGGGTCGAGTCAGGCTCGTGACTCGGTTATCAAAAACAAGCGCTCCTCGGGAGGCAGCCCGAGTTTCTATCCTGTTTTGTTTTAACCCCCTAAGTGTAGGGGGACTTCTATACGTGTTTGTCTTTATGTGGTGATGTGATTACAGGGATAAGTGCACTCTTGGAATCTTTGAAGAACCGTGCTCCCGTGTTATCCGAAATCCGGTTCTATCTCTCAACTATCGTGATTCAATTTTCTTCATAACTCACATTTGAAATTGATCACTTTAGTCGTCTCTTCCTTAACTTGAGTTAACCAACGTGAACAATGTCATAAGTGTAGGGGAGATTTTTCCCACATGCTTAAACATTGAGGACAATGTTTATCTTAAGTGTAGGGGGACTTCTATCGAAGTTTTAAGTGGACTTTTCCATGAAAATGCCTTCATTTAACCGGAAAATCATCTTTTTCAACATTTTTCAAATTTTCTATTAACTTTGGCCAGTTTGTCGTAATTTTTAAATTTTTATCGTTGCTTTCATATGTATATATTCAACAATAAAGTCAAAAAGATTAATAAAGTGGTGTAGCTAGTTTAGAAGTCTTTGACATATTAGGCCCGTTGCGTTTATTTTGACTCAACCCGAATAGACTTATCCAAGTTTATTCTAGCTAGTATCCTTAACCATGTAGACCTTAATTAGTTTATTAGGCTAAGTATCCACGAGTCTCATTACTTGAGATTTTAAATTGTGGAGGACGAGAAATGATAGAGTCAATTATAAGTCGGTATTCTTGCACAAGCTCACTTGGTGTAATTATTTGCCTATTCTCCCATCACTTGCTAATAAATTATCTGCAATAAGTAAGGTCGTACGATTTGAAAAGTTACTTAGCTTCTAGCCCAAGATCGTTTAAAAGTTGCTCGGTAATGATAAGAGTTCATAGCCAAGGCATAACTTATGAAGCGGGGCGCGAAGATTGGCGAGTCCGAAAAGGCCCTAACAAGGCATGAGGATTCCATTTTATTGCTAAAGATCCAAGGTGATGTGAAAAGCATTATTCCCAAAATTGAAATGAAGGATCAAGACTCACGACGAAAAGCAATCAACTCCCCTAAAGATCATGGAGAAGTCTATCCGAAAAGACCCTAACAAGGTATGAGGATAAATAGATCCAAGTCCGAAAAGGAGGCGGATCGTTGTATCTCAAAATCCCAAATAGAGATTGAAGAAATAATCATGAAGTCGTGGTCAACAAAGTTGGAGTACCTCTCAAAAGTCTCCAAGTGAAGAAACTCTATGAACGATGAGAAGACCATTATCTCAAGCACGTCTCTCAAGATATGAAGTATGAAGTACATGCCAAATATTGGCCCGAGAAAGGTCTCAAATCGTGAACCGAGTTATGCCAAGATATGAACTTTTTGATATCCCGAGAAGCAGTTTTAAGAGATTTTGTCCTTTAGCTAACTATTGATCAAATCGTCCTACTTTGCTTTCAGCCTAAATAAACTATCGAAATAAGTCCAAAAATGCATCTTCATGATCATTCTAAGACAAAAATAAAATATAAGAGATACACCTAGGAATAAGGGAGTTTAAGCATATAATTAAGCCATGTGTGTAAGTGTTTGATTTACTAACTTATAATAACAATGATCTCGTTTTTAAGCTTAGTTTGGGGAACGTGAAACTTGAGGGTGATAAATCTTCGCAGCACCGAAGCCCTAATGTAAGTCCTCGATTTCTTTGCAAGTTATTTCCATGTAGCTATTTTCAAGTGAAAATGGTTTTCTACCCTTTTGTTTCCTTTAAAGTTTTTAATTTCTTTTAGTACTTTAATTTTTGTTTAGTGGTATTTGAATAAGGCCAAGGTTGATTAATTATGAGAAAAATGTAAAATTGCTTTATCACTAAGCATTGCATGAGGGCGTGGCAATGGTTAAGTGCAGGGGATTTGATAGGTGTGTAAACACCCATCCTTTTACCACTTAATTCTGGCTAAAACAAGACCAAAACACGTATTTAATATCATTTGTTTGGAATTATGCGTGGTTTTTGTGTTTATTGTGTTTTCAGAGCCAACCGGATGAATATTGAAGAAAACATGGGATTGCACGGGATTTATCGAAGAAAAAGACTCAAGATGAAGTCTATTGTCCAAGAGATGCAAAAGATTTGAAGTCACTGGGCCTATTCGAAGATTTATCGAAGAAAAGGACCAAAGATGGAAGATTTACATAAGTCGAAGAAACTCAAGTCTATTAAACGAAGAAATTAAAAGACGAGTTGAATTTAATCGACGACAAATCCCGAATCAGAATCAAAATCGTCAACTTTTCTGAAAAGACGAGAAGACAAGAAGAACGGGAGAAAGCCCACCCACCAACCAAGGGGAACACCTATATATAGTCCACCCCTCACACATTTAGGCAGTTAGTTTTTTATTTTTTCTTCTCTCCCCTTTTTTCTCCCTTTTAGTTCGGATCATCACCAACACCACTAGGGTGTTTGGTGATCTTGATCTTTGATTTTTAATCTTGTAATTTTCATCTTTGTTTTGTGATTGTTAAAACAGTAATCATCAATACAAGTTCTTGTTTAATCTTTCCATTTCATCTTGTTCATCATCATCTTTCTCTTCAAGTTCTTAAGTTCTTATTTTATTGAGTTTTGATCTTCAAAAGTTGTTGGGTTTTATGTTTTTGTTGATGGGATTTGTAGTTTATGGTTAGTGGATGCTTAGTGATTAGTTTATTTAAGTTTTTGGTGAAAAACTTGGTGATTTTTGGATTAAAATTGATCTCCCCTGTTCTTCGGGATAATTACTGTATCTGGGTTTCCCAGACTTCCGGATGAACACCAAAGTTCCGGATGAACACCAAAGTTCCGAATGAACATGTTTTTGAAAAGTTCCGATTGAGTTTTCCTTTAAAAGTTCCGAATCAGTTGAAAACTTCCGAACGAACTGAAAGTTCCGGATGAACCTAATCTTCAGAATGAACTGAAGTTCCGGATGAACCAATAGTTACGGGTGAATAAAAAGTTCCGAATCAATTTCTATCTTTTAAACTTCCGGATGAACTGAAAGTTCCGGATGAGTCAAAAGTTCCGAATGAACTGAAAGTTCCGGATGAGTGAAAAGTTCCGAATGAACGTTTGCTGTTTAAGTTCCGAATGAGTCTTATTTCCATTTCTTCCGAATAAACTTCCGGACCAAAAGTTCCGGACGAACTTTCGGATCAACAAGTTCCGAGTGAAGGATTTCTAAAAGTTCCGGATGAGCAAAGTTCCGAATCAAGGTTAAAACTTCCAAATCAGTTTTCTTTTGAGCATCTTTTATTATTACTGTTTCTTTAGTATTTCTGTTTCTTCATTTTTATCTCACAATTTATATTTTAACTGTAATTTTAATTTTAATTTTAATCTTAATTTTAATTTTAATTCAAGTTTTTATTAATTGTCATTAAAGTAATTGTCTTTGATTTAAGTTTTCATTTTAAGTACATTTTAGCATTTAGTATATTAGAAAACCAAACCCTTTTTTCTTAGTAACCAAGAACAATCATTCCACTTAAGGCCGAGATCAATTCGAGAGGATTCCGAGAAACATAATTAGAACCCATACAAAAACGCTTGTATCAGTAGGCATCACCAACACCATTAGGGTGTTTGGTGATTTTGATTCTTGTTTTTGTTCTTAAATCATGTAAGTTTAATCCTTCATTTTGTTTACTGAATCTTGATCATCAATACAAGTTCTTATTTAATCTTTTCATTCCTCTTGTTCATCATCATCTTTTTATTCAAATTGCTTAAGTTCTTAAACCTTTTTGTTTACTTGGCTTGATTTAGTAATAATTCGTGTCCCCTGTTCTTCTCTCGCTGTTACTGTTCTTGAAATTCCCAGATATTCCGCATAGGATAGTATTCCGAATAGCCTGCTTATTTTGTCCCCTACTCGAAATGTTTATTTATTCCGAATAGCCTCTTTTCCTTTTTCCTTACTCGGAATATTATATATATTCCGGATAACCAACTTGTTTTGCCTCTATTCGGAATACTTCATATATTCCGGATAGTCCCATTTATTCCGCATAGTCTCATTTTTCCGCATGGTCTCAATATTCCGAGTAAGCCTTGTTTATTCCGCATAGAACTTTATTCCGAGTAACAGTTTATTCCGCATAGCCTTGATATTCCGCATGGCTCCATTATTCCGCATAGTATGATTATTCCGGGTAGAGTTGTTTATTCCGCATAGAAGCAATTATTCCGCATGGCAAGTTTATTACGGAGAACGAATATTCCGCATCATCATTATTCCGAATAGAGCATTTTTAAGGGTATTTTCTAGCTACTGTTTTATTGATATTTTAATTCTTATTGATTACTTGCCTCTAGTTTCCCTTTAAAGTCACTTCACTCATTTATCTTTTTAATAGAATAGAAAACCAAACCCCCTATTTGTCACCAAGAACAAATCATTCCACTTTGAGCTGTGATCAATTCGAGGAGATACCGAGATTAATCTAGAACCCCATGGAAATATATTGTATCATGAACCGTAGCTAGATAGCCCTCGCAGCCATGTGACAGGAGTGCACGTGCTTGCAGGGTGGATATGATTTGTACAGACCGTCCGGGTATGAACCCATTATGAATGTACTCTGGTGCATTGACATCACCGAAGATAACTCGATATGGATGGCAGTCTATAGTAGCATGATATTTGGATACCCAATCCATGCCCAAAATTATGTCGAAGTCATTCATGTCCAGCGGAAGTGCGTCGACAGGTCGAACCTTATCATCAAATTCTAAGGGAAGAGTCTTGTATACATGGGTGATTAATACAGAGTCCCTCAAAGGCGTGGAAATAGTAAGCCTATTTTCTAGTGGCAAGGGAGGCATCCTAATGTTCTTAGCATAAGTAGTAGAAATAACCGAGTGAGTAGCACCCGTATCAAAAAGAACACATGCAGCGCGACCATACATATACAAGATTCCAGTGATAATACCTATAGACTTGTTGGCCTGGTCTCGAGATGTCTTGTAGACACGCTCGACAGTAGGAGGCAGCTTGGTATCAGCATGTCCCGATGTACCCTCCATCTCGCCCTTACGGCAATCCTTCATAATATGGCCAGGAAGACCACACTTGAAGCACGCATCAGTATTACGGCGACATGGTCCTGGGTGCCTACGGTGGCAAGTAGAGCAAAGAGGATGAGTGTATCCTCCAGCAGGTGCTCTGGCTGGCTGAGGACCTGATAAATCATTTTACATGAGACATAATAGTTGGGTACAAAGGACGAAACGGATAATCGTAAGATTAAGTACCAGTGATAGCTGGACGGCTAGGCTACGAACCTCTCTGGTTCTGGTCCCTACCGTTTCCATGGTTCCTGGTAGAATTTTGCTAAAGTGTCAGAATATGAGTTATAACATAAAACATAAGAATTTCGTAAGTATTAAGACTTGTTGTTGCTGGATTGCCCGGCGTTGTTATGGTAATTGTCATTACCGCCACGCCTATCCGTAGCAGATCGGTCATTAGTCTGACCATTTCCTTTGGGCTGATGAGGCTGCTGCTGAGACCGGTCCCCAGTTTTCTGCCTGGAAGATACATTTAAAGAGATGAATAATTGACATATGGAAGATATACGGATTGATCACCGCTTGAATACGAAGGTTTTTACCTCTTGTCGGGTCTTTCAGCTTCCCCGAAATCATCCCTCTCCTGCAGCATCTCCAGTTTCCGTGCTGCATCGGCCACTTGTGCTACAGTATTGAACGTAGTACACACCAGATTGTTTGCGACCGATGTACGAAGAGCCCATCTAAAGTGATGTGCCTGCTCTTCTGGAGTACCTGCTTCCGCACCAAGGAACCCAGCCAAGCAAAGAAAGCGCTGCATAAACTCGTTGCTATTCTCCCCAGCTCTCTGACGGATCCCATGGTACTCTCTCTTGAGTTTGTCCTGCTCAGCCTTGGGAAAGAACTGCTCCATCACCCTGTCCTTGAACTGAGCCCAAGTCAAACCAGCAACCCACTCATCACCACCTTCAGATTGCATCAAAGCTAACCACCAGTTGAGTACATCGCCTTCGAACCGATAGCATGCCAACCTCGCCTTGTATGCAGGGTTACAACCCATAGCGTTGAAGATCTTTTTAATGTGAGCCAACCAGCTTTCAGCATCGCTGGGGCTATCTGTCTTCTCAAAAGCTCGAGGGCGGAGCTTGTTGAATGTCTCCAACCATACTGCTAATGTCACTGGAGGAGGAGGAGGAGGTGGTTGATTGTGCTGCTGCTGATTGTTCGCAGCTTGAACTTCAGCCCGGATGTCATTCCTTAGTTAAGGAATCAAGGCTTGCATGGCAGCCTGAATTGCAGCATTGAGCTGCTCCTGTTCGCGTGTGAGAACCATCTGATAGTATAACAATAAAACATATGATTAAACAGTTCAAAACATAAATTATAAAATATATACATAAAAAAAAATTTTATACCAAAAATTTCACGAGAAAAATTTTATGCAAGAAAATTTTTGTATGAATGCATGATGCAGTTTTATGAAAACTTTGGATGCTCGAGAGTGAACGCCTCTGGTCAGTTCACTCAAAACAAAAGACATATCGAGGGGACGCCTATGGGTCGGTCCCAAATCTAAAAGTTTCGATAAAACACATGCGACTAAATAGGGCCAGTCCTGTACCAACCATTACTTAGTCAAAAACCCTGTAACAATGACATATATATGTATGCTTAAAAATGATGAATGCATGAAAACAACTGTCAGTTCTAGGAAGACCGTAGTGACTACCCACTAATCACAGGTCATATTTGAGAGCCTACAAGTCGAAACCAGGCTATGATACCATAATTGTAACACCCCATTTTGGAAATGGAAATATCACAACAATTATAGCGTGTCATCAAAGCATACAAGGGAAAATGTCTAAACATTACTTGACCATATAAAGGAAAATACCGGAATCAAACATCGGTAGTCCAAAATTAAAGCTCACCACACACAAACATGGTATAGTAAGGAATAAGGACGAAACAATGTCCAAAGCATAAGTATCATAAAGAAAAGAAATGCATAATGTAAAGAAGGCTAGACAGCTTCCAGTCCATATGCACGTACTCTTAGTGTCTACGAGCGTCCCTGAGTACCTGCCGTTTTGGGAAAATAGAAAAGGAAAACGGCTGAGCAATACGCTCAGTGCACGGATGTACAATAAAGCATGAATAGGATAAGCATATAACATAATAACAGCGGAAAAAACTAAGTCCCGAGTAACCTGGTTAAGTCTTAATAAAACTGGTTTTATAGTTTGAAAGTCTTATGTTTATCTTATAAAAACTGTTTGTCATATTTTACCATTAGCCAATATAGGTCATGAATATCCACCATGCATGAATAATTGGAGGGGTGACCTCATCATGCAAATTAGAGGGGCTGCCTCTAATTTAATATACTGGTTTATGGGTAGGAGGGATCAGCTCCTTGTGAAGGATGCAAGGCACACACCACATTCACCATGTAATCCTGAATAAAAACGTGTAACTAGGATGCACCCATACGCCCCACATGATAAATATAAATAAATGGCCAAAAGCTGAAGGGACGCCACGAGCAATCACTCCGCCGTGGTGAAGTCATAACATCAGTGCCTCTAATGTTATGGTTATGGTACCTCCATAACTAGGTGAAACTGGTCATGCATGTATATGGCTATAGGTAATCTTAATTAAACATAAGCAATCAAACTCATAACTTATACTACGGGAAAACAGTTGGCTGCATACGGGGAATCCTAAATAAGGAAAGAATGTCCATACTGAAAGGACGGGAATCCGTACCTTATGTCCAGTGAACGAGAACGATGAACTGCGAGAATCCTACTTCCGATACACTAGTGCTACATAAATACGTACATGAAATAAGTATCTGCTTACTACATACATAGCTGGTTTTATATCTCGTCTTAGCTTATTTTATGTGTTCTTACCATTTTACACTGTTTAAAGCCTTAAACTGTGTTAAATCTTATATTCTGTTTAATCTGATTAAGTATTTCTGATATTTCATGTGTTATTATACTTACTGTGTAATAATAAGTAACTTTTCAAAAATAGCAGGTTTCCTAAAATAGAAAGTTTCTAAAAATAGGAAGTTACCAAAAATAGAATGTTTCCAAAAATAGAAAGTTTCCAAAAATAGAATGTTTCCAAAAATAGAAAGTTTCCAAAAATAGAAAGTTTCCAAAAATAGATTTACTGCTTAAAATAGATAAGTTTCTAAAAATAGAAAGTTTCCATAAATAGATTAGCTGCCTTAATTAAATAAGTTTCCATAAATAGATTAGCTGCCTTAAATAAATAAGTTCCTAAAAATAGCTGGTTTCCATAAATAAAATAGCTGCCTTATTTAATTAAGTTTCTAAAAATAGAAAGTTTCCATAATTAGAAATAAGCTGGTTAAATAAGCTAAGTAAATAAGCCTAAGTGTTTTCATGATTATTTCCTAAGTCATATGATATATTATATAGTTTAATAATTATTTCATGTAATTTAATTAAACTATAGATTATAATATTTAATTAAAGTATGACATGTTTTTAATTAAATATATTAAATACTTAGGTTAAAATATGTATTATTAAATATTAATAATATAACCTAAGTCATGTTTAATTAATTAATTATATCCATCTTTTTAAATAATTAATTAATTATAAGTCTTAAAAATATAAATACTTAGGTTAAAAATAATTTCATGATCATTTATAATTAGTTAACCTAAGTCATGTTATTAAATTAATTACACCATTAATAATTTAAATTTTATCCTAAGTTTATAACATAAACAACTAACATAATCATGATCCGGATCTAAGCCTAAAAACATGCACCGGATATGAAACAACACCGTACCCCGAACCAAATCAGGGTACCCCCTTGCTGCCGTGGGAACCACACGCACCAACCAAGACCAAAAAGGTCTTGGTGGTGGTCGGCTAAAACAAACCGAACCCCCTTGGGGTCGGTTGTACCTTGCGGCCCAAAACACAATGCCCCTTTGATCGACCCTTTGATTAATTAATGATCAAAACATGTTAGATCTAGGTTTAATTAATGTGTTTTTATAAAAAACATCACGTGTTCTTAATTAAACAAAAGATTAATTAAAAAGAAAAAAGGTTAAAAAGGTTTTACTGTATTCGTGGATCAAGAGGGTGAAGAACAAACACGAACAAACACTAATTTAACAAGATCCAAGATCAAAGAAATCACCTTGATGTTGGTTTGAAGGTGGCGGCACAAAGAAGGAGGAGAAAAGGGATTTTAGGTTTTTCTTAAAATCTTCTGTAACTTAAAATTGAGTAGTAAAAACTCTACTTATCCCCCTCTTAGTAAAATTGGTAATGGGCTTGGCCCATTACCTTGTTTTGGCCGCGGGTAGGGACTCCCTTGTGGGGTTCCCGTACCTCGTTTCGTGTCTTGTTATTTAATACACGTTTATGTTTAATTATGTTCGTGTTTTAAATGTTCTCGTTACGTAAATACCATACTCTTATATATTTAATTACGCTCGTATTAAATATATATACGTAATTAATAATAGCTCGTGTTTTAATTACGCTCGTGATTTCGTGATCGTATACTCGTGGTTAATTATTGCTAAATAATTGTTACGTGATCGTGCAAATAAAATACTTATCGTGTTCTAACACGTACGTAATACATAAACTCCTAACACGTAATCGTAAACATGCTATATTAGGAAAGTTTTTAACTAGTACGTACGATCCTAAGGGTACTATGCATGTTAAAAGCATGCGGGTTTTACAAATGTTCAGCATACCAAGCTCCATTATCAATCTTTTGAAAGTTGGTTAATCCAGTGGTTTGGTGAAGATATCAGCCAATTGGTATTGAGTGGGGATGAAATGTAATTCAATGTCCCCTTTCACAATGTGATCTCTAATAAAGTGATATCTGATATCAATGTGTTTTGTTCTTGAGTGGAGGACTGGATTATTGGATATTGTAATAGCACTAGTGTTATCACAAAAGATTGGTACCTTTTCATATTCTATGTCATAGTCAGCCAGTTGGCTTTTCATCCAAAGAAAATTGGCACAACATCCAGTAGCTGCCATAAATTCAGCTTCTGCTGAAGACATGGTAACAGTTTGTTGCTTTTTAGCACTCCAACACATAAGTTTGCCACCTAGCAATTGGTAGGCACTAGAAGTGCTTTTTCTGTCCAAATTGCATCTAGCATAGTCAGAATCTGAATACCCTTTTAGGTCAAAAACTAAGGATTTAGGGTACCAAAGACCTAGACTTGGTGTACCTTTTAGGTATCTCAAGATTCTCTTTACAGTAGTAAGGTTTGATTCCTTTGGATCTGCTTGGTATCTTGCACAAAGGCATGTAGAGAATTGAATGTCAGTTCTGCTTTCAGTTAAGTACATGAGTGATCCAATCATACCTCTATATTGAGTCTCATTGACTGATTGTCCATTGAGATCAGGTCCTAAATTGTTAGGAGGTACCATTGTAGTCTTTACTGAAGCACAAATGATATCATACTTCTTCAGCAGATCCTTGACATATTTTTCTTGATTGATGGAGATGCCTTGGTCAGATTGTTTAATCTGAAGACCAAGGAAGTATGTGAGTTCTCCCATCATACTCATCTCAAACTTGCTGGTCATAAGCTTGGAAAATTGTTTGAAAATTTTCAAGCTTGTAGAACCAAAGATTATGTCATCCATATAAATTTGTACCAGAATGGTGTCAGTTTTAGATTTATAGATAAACAAGGTGCTATCTATTTTTCCTCTAACAAATTTATGTTCAATGAGAAATGTTGAGAAAGTTTCATACCATGCTATTGGAGCTTGCTTCAGTCCATATAAATCTTTGTAAAGCTTGTAGACATTATTTGGGTATTTACTACTTTCAAAGCCAGGAGGCTGAGTAACATAAACTTCTTCTTTTAGGTCACCATTTAGGAATGCTCTTTTGACATCCATTTGGTAGATGATGAAGTTCATGTATGTGGCATAAGCAAGGAAAATACGTATGGATTCCATACGTGCAACTGGACCAAAGGTTTGATCAAAATCAACACCAGGCTCCTGATTAAATCCTTGGGCCACCAGCTGTTGTCCCTTATTTTTGTGATGATTAAGCAAGGAAGAAAGAAAGAAAATAGATGAAGAAGAGATGGATTCCTAGAGAGAGAAAGTAGTGAGAGAAAGTAGAGAGGATGAGAGGATTAACTTGTTGAATATTAGATTAAGGAAAGAATCAAGTGAATAACCAACCCTCCTAACATGCCAGGAGGGTAGTATATATAGTCCACCCACATGCGGGCTTTAATGGGCTATATATTGGACCGGGCTTGTCTTTTGGACTTTATTAGTTTAAATCCAAACCCGTAAACCACGACTAATTAACTACCTATTACAACGTTCTAATTAATGTAACAATAATAACCTATGACCGAGCATTCTTGTTTGATTTAATATTTTGAGGCTAACAATCTCCCCCAATGTGAGGTCATACCCTTTAGATATTTGGAGATCAATGGAGATTATGAATCTCGTCATAAATGAGTCTTGAACATGTAACAGTAGTCTTGTTCCTTCATGCTGTGATCTTTGAGCCTTTGTCGTCGTCTTTCGACTTTGTCTTTTTGTCTTGAGATCTTCAAATAATCCTTGACTTGTCATTGCCATCTTGCGATCTTGTGTCTTTATTCACATGCTCACACTATCAATTGTTGGATAAGTCTTTGGGCATGAATATGTGGTTTTGAATCTTTGACTTTGCTGAGTACACCGTGATGCCACCTTCTCGAGACAAAACATAGACACAGATTGAATGGCTTTGACATTCGTCCTAAATCGGTAGCGTTTTACCTCCAGTCGGTGAAGACCGTTATACGATATTAAATACCGTACCTGTGATTAGGTAGATTCAATTAAGAATCTCCTTGATAGGGTTTCGCGGCAGTACTAGCCGTTCTCTTTACTCGACCGTCTCAAAGAAAGACTGCGAACATAAAGAGTGAATCAATTGGATAAATATCCGCTTGATTAAAGTCGTCAATTCAAATTCCTAGAACAAGTTTGATTCATTAAGAATCTTACCATTGTTGCTTTCCAGTTGACACAAGTTTGATTCATAAGAATCTCACAAGTCACCTACCGTAGCACTATTTTATGTTGACGCTAGAAGGATTTCCATTCGTCACTGTGAAGAATATCACTCTGAATGTTCTGGCAAGACCATAAAGATATTGCGTAGAAACCTGAAACGAGTTTGAATCAATTCAGAATCAAACCACTGTTGCTTTTCAGTTTTACACATGTTCAATTCATAAAGAATCTTGCATATGACCTACCGCAGTGCTGTTTGATGTTAACACTGGAAGGATTTCCACTCATCATTGTGAATACTAAGTAGTATCACTCTGAGTGTTCTAGCAATATCGCAAGGATATAGCGTAGGACTCTCTTTATCTTCACCCGCGTGTCCTAACGAGATTTGATTGATCTCTTGGATCTAGACTCGATTTGTGCAGTTTTAGTGGTCGGAGGCTGGAGTAGATGCCACCTATTCAATATCAACTATCTCGGAGTGAGAAAGTCAATAGAAGTCGTGTTGATCTCCGTGACAATAAAACACACTTCTTTTGAGAGAAGCCTGAGTAGCTAGGAAAGGGTTGTGCTTCACATCACTGGGTCCATGATGAGTTGTCTTCATGATGTGTTGACCCGGTTTCTGCCTAAGTTGTATGGAGGGCTTCTTTCTTTAGACCCTTTATCCTTACATTTCTTTTTCATTCTTCAACCCCTTCAATGCTTACCAAGACATCATTAATAGCACCTTGTTGTGATTGTTCCAGTGCTATCATCAGTACTTAGTCGACATTCAGCTACGTTCACATTCTACTCCATCTTTCCTAAGGAATTCTAATAATCTATTGGATTGTCCCTGGGAAGATCCCTCCGGTTCTGGTTGGATCATAGGACTTAAACCTAACCATCCTTTTGACACCAATAACGTCGTGAATTAAAGATGTTGTGGGTATTTGATCGTAACCATGAAAACCACTTTAAATTCTAACAAAGTGTTTGAAAAACATTTAACACCTTGATAGTTTTTTCGTTTCAGAAATGCTCCCCCTTCACATGTGCATCGATAATCGAAAGTGTTTCGCACATTGATAGGTGTGTAAACACCCATCTTTTCTACCACTTAATTACAATAATAACCGGACCAAAACGTGTATTTTATGTCTTTTATGTCGGAATTATGCGTGGTTTGTGTTTTTGTTGTGTTTTAGGACGAAAAGGTGAAAAATGGAGAAAACACGGACATTCACGGGCATTTACGGACTTTTATTGAAGAAAAAGATGAAAGACGAAGTCGAGAAATCAAGAGTGGAAAAGAAACGGAAGTCCACGACCAATTCTGAAGATTTATCGAAGAAAAAGTCAAAAGACGGAAGTTTATCAAAAGCCGAAGAATTCAAGTCTATTTTATTAAAGAATTTAAAGACGAGTTCGAAGAAATCCCGAAGCCAAAAGTCCCTTAAGTCCAAGTTTAAAGAAGATTAGAAGAAAAGGACTAATGACGCAATTAATGAAGATTAATAAAAGGAGGGACTTAAGCTTGTAATTAAGAAGAAATGAAAGAGGGGAGGAAGCTTCCTAATCCTCCCCTATAAATAATCATTAGTTGTTTACATTTCATTTGGTTGGCTAGATTGACAAACTAGTTCTTCCACCTTTATTTTATGCACCTTTAATTACTTGCACATTTAAATACATGTTATGCACCTTAATTACCTTTTAATTCTAAGTAAGTTTTTAATTTGTGTTCTTTAAATTCGCGTCTTTAATCTTTCTTTATCATTTGATCAAGTCTTTTTATCAATCTCATTCTACTCTTCTCTTTCATTTTTGTTTCGGTTTACATTTCGGATTAAGCAAGTTTTGCTTAATCCATTTGCTTATTTAACCAAAAGTCTCGTCCTTTTTAATTCCTCATACGAAATAAGCCACGAGATTGACAACCTTGTGTGCTTATTTGGTATTTTGTTTAAGTGTTTTGGAAGTTTTCTTTAAAGTTTTGATATTTAAGTTTTGATTTCATTTAAGTTTCGTCTTTTAAAGTTTGAAAGATTTTAACTTTTTAGCTTATTGTTTCGTTTTAATTCCATCTTTTTAAAGTTTTTGGTCACGGCTTATTAGAAATAGATTATTTAGAATTGTGCTTATTACGAAGTTGGTTCCATCGGAAAGTAAGGGTTTTTGATTGCGACGGCTAGTAACACCACATTGCGACAGCCTGCTTCTCCTCATTCTGATAGTGACAGTATTGGCTTAAGGGGTTTGCTTTCCGATCCGGGATTGCGATTGGTGTATCTTTTCCTCATTCCGATCTGGGGATTGCGATCGCATATTGCGATCGCTCTTTCCGACGGCTCTTGAGGCTTACTTAGACGAAGTGCTGCCCAATTTTCCACAGCCACATTCCGATCTGGACCACATTCCGATAGGCTACATTCCTATAGTTTGCACCCTTGTATTCCGATTGCATCTTTCCGATCTGAACCATATTCCGATCTGAGGTTGTTTGGTTATTCCGATCTGGATTTCTTCAACATTCCGATAGGGGGTGTGTTCATTCCGATGGTAAGGTTGATCGGAATATATTCCGATCTTGGTTAACTCTCATATTTTGTCTTGTTCAATTGTTAAGTTTTCATTTTAATACTTTTCTAATTTTAATTTCCGCCACGCTTTAATTTTTAGTCATTTTAATTAATTTACTTTCCGTCAAGTTTTAAATATCGCACACTTTCTTTCAATTAGACTTAGATTTTAATTTCACACATATTTAAGTTACTTGCCCTTAACTTTAACGACATTTACCTTTAAGTCTTGCACATTTAAATTAAAAACCAACCAAAAATATTTGTTCCACCAAAATCAACTGAATCACACATAGGGCCTAGATCAATTCGAAGAGAACAACACAACGAATTTAATCTTTTATACGGGGTGTCAAAAGCCTTGTATTAAATGGCGCCGCTGCCGGCTCTTTTCGTAAAGATTAACGGTTTTCTGTGAGAGACGCGTTGCTTTTTGGGATCCGTTCACTTGTGAGCGTTATTTTTCCTGCCTAAAAAATTCAAAAAAATCATAAAAATTAAAAATTGATAAAAAACCATAAAAATTAAAAATTTCAAAAATCCAAAAAGATTTTATTTTTATTGTGTATATATATTGTCTTTGTGTTTGGTTTCTTTTTCTTTTGCATTTTCAGGTGTATGCGTACTAGATCTTCTAATTATCAAGAGCCCGAGCCTCAAGAAGATTTAGATATGGCAGGTGTTAACAACAACAACATTCCACCGCACCTCAATAATAATAATAATCACAACAATGTTCTTCCACAACCCGATCTTCGGACCATGGAGGAACTTTGTCAACCAACAATGTTTGGACGAGGAGGACCGATTGCGCCGATACAAATCAACGCTCCTGAGTTTTCGTTGAAGCACCACATGATTCAGCAAGTACAAACAAACCCTTTTAGAGGATTGCCTGATGATGATGCCAACAAAAACCTCGACAAGTTCATTACAATTACCCAAAGCATGAAGTTGCCTGGTGCCACAATGGATGTTCTTCGCCTACAACTCTTCCCACATACTTTATCGCATCATGCCGAGAAATGGTTTGATCGTCTCCCGAAGAATTCTATTCACACTTGGGATGATATGACTCAACGCTTTTTGTCGCGCTACTTTCCACCATCCATGGTCACAAGCCTTCGCAATCAGATCAGCGGTTTCATGCAAGACCCTGATGAATCTCTTTTTGATGCTTGGGAGAGATATAATGTCTTGATCGATAGATGTCCAAACCACAACATGCTCCCTGTGACCTTAATTGATACTTTCTACAACGGATTGACTTTTCGAGATCGTGATACGATCAATGCAGCCGCCGGTGGCACATTTATGAAAAGGAGACCCGAGGAGTGTAGAGAGTTAATTGAGAACATGACTACTCACCACAAAAACTGGGATTCCTCTGCTTCTTCAAGGAACAACCCGAGAGTCAATGTTTCCTCCACCTCAGCAAACCCTGAGATGACCGAACTCACCCGCATGATGGCCAAAATGAGCAAAAGTATTACGCTTCTCGCTTCAAACCAACAACAACAACAAGTTAAAGCGGTTGCTAATCCTTGTGAAACATGTGGCGGTCCTCACCCATACACCGATTGTCCTTCGACACAAGGAAATCCGGAAAATGTGTATGCTGCTTATGGTAATTATTCACCGGAAAATTACCAAGCTAGACAACAAGGGGATAGAAATCTGCTGAGTTATCGATCCAACAATTACCTTTCACCCGGTTTATCTCCTCAAAACCAAAACCCCGCCAACAACTACAATAGAAGCAACCAAATCCCACCAAGAGCTTCTAATCCTTATAACCCACCCGCCCAACAACACCCACCCATTAACTCCGATGTTGAAGCCATCATGAGAACTCAAGGTGAGCAAATCAAGAATTTGCAGAGCCAAATTATCAATCTGAAAGGAGATATCACAAAGCAAGGAAATGAGATTAGATCCGAGCTTAGAGATAACATTCAATCCTCCTTCAGCAATCAAACCAATGATTTGAAGAATATGCTCGCTAGTTTCTTGCCCGCCGCTCAACCTTCTTCTTCAAGTTCTCTACCTTCAAACACCGTCACCAATCCGCGAGCCAATGTGAGTGCTATTACTACTCGTAGTGGAGTCACCATAGTAGGACCAACAATCCCACCACCATCATCTAAAACTCCTCCACCACCATTTATCCCTACTCCGCCCACACCTAGTATTAGTGCACCATTACCGTCTCCGCCTCGACGTGATGAAGTTCCCGCCAATGACCCTTCAACATCTCAACCGTTACCTACCACACCTGCTCTTTCACCACCCAAACCCAATATCCCTTATCCTTCTCGCTTGGGCAAGAACAAAATGCTAAACAAGGAGGATGCTCAAGTGACTAACTATATTAAGATGATTTCTCAAATGAACTTCAACATTAGCTTTCTTGAAGCACTTGTCCACATGCCCAAATTTGTTAAAGCATTCAAGGAATTGCTTAGCAAGAAGGAGAAGCTGATTGAACTCGCCAACACACGATTAAATGAAAACTGCTCTGCAGTTATTCTCAAATAACTTCCAGAAAAACTTGGAGATCCCGGTCGTTTTGTGTTGCCTTGCGTGTTCAACAAAACTGAAGAATTTACTGCCCTTGCTGATCTCGGGGCTAGTATTAATTTGATGCCACTGAGTGTTTGGAAAACACTATCATTACCCGACCTCATTCCAACAAAGATGACTCTCGAACTTGCAAATCGCACTCTCGCTTACCCCGTTGGTATAGCCGAAGACGTGTTTATCAAAGTTGGCACATTTACTTTCCCGGTCGATTTTGTCGTAGTTGATTATGAAATGGACCCTCGTATTCCTTTAATACTTGGTCGGCCATTCTTAAGAACCGGACGTGCTTTAGTAGATGTAGCTGAAGGTGAGTTAATCTTACGAGTCGGGGAAGATTCAAAAGTTTTTAAAATGGGGAAGCTTACAGGCAAATCCTTTGGAGGCCGAGAATCAGTGAATATGATAAATGTGCTCGATGACTTCACCGTCTACGACAATCCTTTATTCGAGTCTTCCATTGATAATCCACTCTTTGAATATAATGTGGACGATTCTCTCCCTACTTTGGACGCTTCTCCCATTTATGATTCGCCACCGATCTTTGATGCTTATGATGATAATGATTCTAGCTCAGATTCGGATGATTTTGATTGTACTTCTGAGTATCCCGAGCTGCCCACTTTCGATGATTTTGATGAGGCCGATACTCTCTCGAGCGATTCTTCACATGATGAAGATCCTCCGCCATCACTCGATCCTACTTTGGACGATTACTCATTTGAGGAAGATTTTTCTGAATTTCTCAACACTTACTTCCCTCATGAGAGTGATGCTCCTCCTTATGACTTTGAAGATTATCGTCTTGATCCTACTTTGGATTTGAAGAGCATTCTGTCAAAGGAGAAGAAACCGGTTGACACCGAAGTCCGTTGCCATATGATTTGACACCTCTTTGTCCCCCTTCTGAGGACGAGGTTGTGCTTCTTTGCGGATCTTCTTCACACTCGGCTGAGCCTGAGTGCTATTTTCCCCTGAAGGAAAAGGTGTTCGACCCTGGTATTGAAGTCTTTAAGCCATCTCAGTATCCACCTGATGAAATAAAAGGAAAAATCTTTGGAAATTTTGAAGACATGCTTGCACCACTCCACCCTTGCTTCCACCGTGCTCTATCACTGCTTAAGGGAACCTTGCCTACTCTTCTTTGACTTGCCTTGTTCGCCTTAAGCTTGTGTTATTTGCTCGATGAAAACTATGTCTTTGATCCTGGTGGATATGTTTCACGCTTCTTCCGTTAATGATCAAGGTCGAGTCAGGCTAATGACTCGGTTAACAAAAATCAGCGCTTCTTGGGAGGCAACCCATGCATCTATCTTTTAGCTTTCTTTATCATAAGTGTAGGGGGGACCCTTTTGGATTGCTATTTCCTCTCCTCACTTCTTAATCAGGGATTCGAGATTCAATGATCCACTCTTGATGATTCTTGATGACCCGTGATTCCGTGTTCCATTATCCCGGTTCTATCCTAAACTCTTTTCGATTCACTATTTTATATTTTCTCAATATTAAAATAGGAATCTCTTTAGTTGTCATTTCCTTAGCGAGATTTAAACAAAGTGCGCAATGTCCTAAGTGTAGGGGAGTTTACTCCCACATGCTTAAACATTGAGGACAATGTTTATCTTAAGTGTAGGGGGCTTCTATCGAAGTTAAGTGGTCTTTTCCTTGTATTTGTCCTCATTTTAACCAAAAAATCAATTTTTCGACATTTTTCAAAATTTTTGATCTATTTTGGCCTATTAGTTTTACCTTTGTATAGTTATTTTCTTTCCTTATTAGAATAAATGTTTAACAAGTGGTTTTAATTTTCAAACGTTGTGAATCTTTTGATTCAACCCGAGTTTACTCTAGCTAGTATCCTTAACGTGTTTAAGTCAAGTTTTGCTAGGCTTTTATATAGGGAGCTATAAAACGCGAAAGTCTTAACTCTCACGGGTTAAGAACAAGAACTTTTCGCAAGTTCCTATAATTGATCCTAGAGAGTCGTTTATCAAGGGAACTTTAAAATGCGATTTCTAAACTTGAAAAAGTCTAAGAATTTGCAAGATCCTATAGGCGACTCGAAAACCCAAAACTTTGATTTAATAGGCTAAGTATCCACGAGTCTCATTACTTGAGATTTTAAACTGTGGAGAACGAGAGATGATAGAGTCAATTATAAGTCCGGTATTCTTTCGTGAATTTATGTAAGTTAATTATAAGCCTATTCTCCCATCGCTTGCTAATAAATTTATCTGCTAATAAATAAGGTTGTACGATTTGAAAAGTTACTTAGCTTCTAGCCCTAGATCGTTTAAAAGTTGCTCGGTATGGATTAGAGTTCATAGCCAAAGCATAACTTATTGAAGCGGGATGCAAAGATTGGCGAGTCTGAAAAGGCCCTAACAAGGCATGAGGGCTATATTTTGTTGCTAAAGATCCAAAGTGATGTGAAGAATCATTTATCGAAAATCAATATGAAGGATCGAGACACACGACGTTAAGCTAAACTCCCCAAAAGTCATGGAGAAGTGTATCCCAAAAGACCCTAACAAGGTATGAGGATAAATAGATCCAAGTCATAAAAGGAGGCGGATCGTTGTATATCAAAGTCCAAAATAAAGATTGGAGAAAAATGAAGAAGTCGTGGTCCAAGTATGAATCTCTCAAAACTTCAAGTGAAGAAATTCCTATATAAAGAGAAGACCATTATTTCATGAACGTCTCTCAAGATTTGAAGTATGAAGTCGCTGCCAAATATCGGTCCGAGAAAGGTCTCAAATCACGAAACGAGTTATGCCAAGATATGAACTTTATGAGGTCCCGAGAAGCAGTTTTAAAAGATTTAGTCCTTTAGCTAACTATTGATTAAATCGTTCACCTTATTTTCAGACTAAATAACTATCGAAATAAGTCAAACAATGCATCCTCGTGATCATTCAAGACAACAATAAAATATAAGAGATACACCGAGGAATAAGGGAGTCTAAGTGAGTAATTGGCCCACATGAGTTCGTGATAGTTTACTAACTTATAATAACAATGATCTCGTTTTTAAGCTTGGTTTGGAGAAAGTGAAAACTTGAGGATGATGATTATTCATAACATTTTCAAAACCCAAGGTATGCTTTTCATTTCTTTATTGTGTATGTTTCTAATTTTCTATCTCTTTAATAAAGGCCAACGTGGATTGATTATGATGAAAAGTGTAACCTTGCTTTGTAACTAATGCATTGCATGAGGACATTGCAATGGTCAAGTGTAGGGGATTTGATAGGTGTGTAAACACCCATCTTTTCTACCACTTAATTACAATAATAATCGGACCAAAACGTGTATTTTATGTCTTTTATGTCGGAATTATGCGTGGTTTGTGTTTTTGTTGTGTTTTAGGACGAAAAGGTGAAAAGTGGAGAAAACAAGGACATTCACGGGCATTTACGGACTTTTATTGAAGAAAAAGATGAAAGACGAAGTCGAGAAATCAAGAGTGGAAAAGAAACGGAAGTCCACGACCAATTCTGAAGATTTATCGAAGAAAAAGTCAAAAGACGGAAGTTTATCAAAAGCCGAAGATTTCAAGTCTATTTTATTAAATAATTTAAAGACGAGTTCGAAGAAATCCCGAAGCCAAAAGTCCCTAAGTCCAAGTTTAAAGAAGATTAGAAGAAAAGGACTAATGACGCAATTAATGAAGATTAATAAAAGGAGGGACTTAAGCTTGTAATTAAGAAGAAATGAAAGAGGGGAGGAAGCTTCCTAATCCTCCCCTATAAATAATCATTAGTTGTTTACATTTCATTTGGTTGGCTAGATTGACAAACTAGTTCTTCCACCTTTATTTTATGCACCTTTAATTACTTGCACATTTAAATACATGTTATGCACCTTAATTACCTTTTAATTCCAAGTAAGTTTTTAATTTGTGTTCTTTAAATTCTCGTCTTTAATCTTTCTTTATCATTTGATCAAGTCTTTTTATCAATCTCATTCTACTCTTCTCTTTCATTTTTGTTTCGGTTTACATTTCGGATTAAGCAAGTTTTGCTTAATCCATTTGCTTATTTAACCAAAAGTCTCGTCCTTTTTAATTCCTCATACGAAATAAGCCACGAGATTGACAACCTTGTGTGCTTATTTGGTATTTTGTTTAAGTGTTTTGGAAGTTTTCTTTAAAGTTTTGATTTTTAAGTTTTGATTTCATTTAAGTTTCGTCTTTTAAAGTTTGAAAGATTTTAACTTTTTAGCTTATTGTTTCGTTTTAATTTCATCTTTTTAAAGTTTTTGGTCACGGCTTATTAGAAATAGCTTATTTAGAATTGTGCTTATTACGAAGTTGGTTCCATCGGAAAGTAAGGGTTTTTGATTACGACGGCTAGTAACACCACATTGCGACAGCCTGCTTCTCCTCATTCCGATAGTGACAGTATTGGCTTAAGGGTTTTGCTTTCCGATCCGGGATTGCGATTGGTGTATCTTTTCCTCATTCCGATCTGGGGATTTCGATCGCATATTGCGATCGATCTTTCCGACGGCTCTTGAGGCTTACTTAGACGAAGTGCTGCCCAATTTTCCACAGCCACATTCCGATCTGGACCACATTCCGATAGGCTACATTCCTATAGTTTGCACCCTTGTATTCCGATTGCATCTTTCCGATCTGAACCATATTCCGATCTGAGGTTGTTTGGTTATTCCGATTTGGATTTCTTCAACATTCCGATAGGGGGTGTGTTCATTCGGATGGTAAGATTGATCGGAATATATTCCGATCTTGGTTAACTCTCATATTTTGTCTTGTTCAATTGTTAAGTTTTCATTTTAATACTTGTCTAATTTTAATTTCCACCACGCTTTAATTTTTAGTCATTTTAATTAATTTACTTTCCATCAAGTTTTAAATATCGCACACTTTCTTTCAATTAGACTTAGATTTTAATTTCACACAGATTTAAGTTACTTGCCCTTAACTTTAACGACATTTACCTTTAAGTCTTGCACATTTAAATTAAAAACCAACAAAAAATATTTGTTCCACCAAAATCAACTGAATCACACATAGGGCCTAGATCAATTCGAAGAGAACAACACAACGAATTTAATCTTTTATACGGGGTGTCAAAAGCCTTGTATTACACATGTAGGTAAGAGTTAAAGTGCTTGAGTCTTATATAAGATCACATTTTAATCACATTTTCACCCCTATCTCTAATATATAAAATCTTTTGTTATTAGAGATACCAAATTTGATTAAAATATATTTTGAAAAATAGTCTTGAAATCTTCGGGAGAAAGATGTGTCAAACTTAGCATGAATTTTGGAAAGCTCCCCCTCAAAAATTGATCCAATGGAATTGTCATTACGAGGACTTGATCCACATTAAACTTTTGAGGATAGGAGTTGTTGAACAAACAATTTTTGAAAGATTTTGAATATCATTGAGAAATTCTTGAAAAATTGTGTTCAACGCTTTTTGAAAAATCAATTCTTTTTGACGAAAAGGTTTTTCTAAAGCATAAACTTGAGTTCATAGACTTTGAATGTCTTGACGAATCCACTCAAGTGTAAGAAGATTTAACTTCTTTTGCTAAGGATAAGAGTACGAAATCCTACACTCCCCCGTGAATATAGTTCCGGGTTGTAATCTGAAAGTGATTACAAGTCATTGTGTTGAGCTCAAAACGTTGAATGTTTTGTGACAAGCTCAACCCTAGATAGATTGCTCTACCCGTTGTTGGAAATATTGTCCAAAAGAGACAATTTCCTTTAAAAAATAGAAATGACATGTTTTGAAAAATATTTACAACTTTCATTCGAGCTTTATGTACACACCCGTGTCGTTATTGAGTGACATTTCTAGGTACGTCCATATTATCGATACTGAATGACATGTCGAGAAGAATATTTTTGGATTATCAAAGATTTTTTAATTTTGTATTTTTCTTTTTCATTAATATTTACAGGTAGATGTTTGATAGATGAATAAAGCAGGCTTCTTTGCCAAAACCTCCAGTTCTGCTGGAGTCAAATATCTCATACCAATTTGCCTAACTGGATACGCAAACCTCTCTTTCGAAAGAGCTTTTGTAAACAAGTCAGCTAATTGATAATCAGTTCCAACAAAGTATAATTCAACAATACCTCTTTCAACTTGTTCCTTAATGAAGTGATATCGGACATCAGTGTGCTTCTTGCGGGAATGCTGTACCGGATTGCAGGAGATGGCTATGGCAGACTTTGAGTCACAGTACATAGGTACTTTATCAAAGTGGAAGCCATAATCCGTGAGTTGTGTTCTCATCCAAAGAACTTGAGCACAACACGCAGATAGAGACACATACTCCGCTTCGGCTGATGAAAGTGACGTGCAATCCTGCTTCTTAGAAGACCATCCCACAAGCTTATCTTGACCTAGAAATTGTGCACCACCAGTAGTACTTTTTCGTGTATCAAGACACCCTGCATGATCAGAATCTGAATAGGCCGTTAGAAAGAAACCGGTTTCCCTCGGATACCAGAGTCCCATGTGAATGGTATTCTTAAGGTACCGAAAGATCTGTTTAACCTCCTTGAGGTGCTTTTCAGTGGGTCGTGCTTGATATCGTGCACAATAGCATGTAGCATGATGAATATCAGGTCTGCTTGCTGTCAAGTACATGAGGGACCCGATCATGGAACGATATCTCGTTTGATCTATGAGTAATCCCTCCAAATCAGCATCTAGGGATGTGGTTGATAATGGTGTCCCAACGGGTCACATGATGTCATACCATGCTTCGTGATTATCTCTTGACAATACTTAGCTTGGTTAATGAAGATACCACTTGGGGACTGGTGAACTTAAATTCCTAGAAAGAATTTTAGTTCGCCCATCATAGACATTTCAAATCTGCTGTGCATTACTTTTTCAAACCATTTTGAAAGTTTTGAGTTTGTAGACCCGAAAATAATGTCATCAACATAAATTTGCACAAGCAAAATGTCATCCCCATATTTATAAGTGAACAAAGTTAAATCAATGGAACCTTTTGAGAAACCTTTGGAGACCAGAAATTTCGAGAGCTCATCGTACCACGCCCTTGGAGCTTGCTTGAGTCCATATAGTGCTTTGTGGAGACGATACACATTGTCAGGATAATGAGGATTGACGAATCCTTCTGGCTGCATGACATAGACTTCTTCCTTCAAAGGACCGTTAAGAAACGCCGTCTTTACGTCCATTTGGTAGACAATGAATCCCTTATGTGCATCATAAGCAAGAAAAATCCTGATCGCTTCCATTCGAGCTACTGGTGCAAATGATTCTTCATAATCAATACCCTCTTTCTGTCCATACCCTTTAGCCACTAGCCTAGATTTATTCTTGATGATCGTGTTCTCTTCATCCATCTTGTTTTTCAGATCCATCGAAGATTTAATGGTATTACATCGTATGGTCTGTCAACAAGTTCCCAGACTTTAAGTCTTTCAAATTGTTAAAGTTCATCCGTCATCGATTCAATCCAAGCATGATCAGCCATGGCTTCTTTGATGTTTTTCGGTTCGGCTGAACTCACGGCGAGTGCGAACATACAAACATCTCCATTGGTGTGAAGCTGTCTTCTTGTACGAACGGGTTGTGAAGGGTTTCCAATTACCTGAACCAAAGGATGTTCTCAGGTCCAATGATGTGTTGAAGGATGTCGTTGATAGAACGTATGCATATTTGACGGATCAACATGGCGAGTAGAAGACTCTCCAGTTTCGTGTACCGGTGTACCGAATGGGTTGATAAATTTGTCTTCGTCAGATAAAGCATTGTCTGCTTGATTTGTGTTCTCTGGAGCAATGACAGTAGTTGTGGATGTTGTAGGATCGATTGTTGAAGTGATATTCTGAGGAGGTAAATCTGCAGCAACCCGTGTTGAAGTAGATGAAGTTGTATCCATTTGTTGACGATGATCGGTATCATCATTCATATCATGAGTGACAGCGGAAGACTTCGATACAACTTGTTAGAAATACGTTTTAACGTATATTAGAAGTATCGGTCACTCCACAATATTATTTATGTTGTAATAGCTCGTAGTTAGTGTTACTTATTAAGTTAAGTAAGAAACCGGCCCATGGGCTTGTCATGGGCCGGCCCAAGTCCAAATAAGGATCTTGGATATAAATACCCCTTTCCACCATGAAAAGGGGTTGGTTGTTGTTCATTCCTTGTTTTCATTTAATAAAAAGACACATAGTTTCTCTCTCACTTTCTCTCTCTAGTTTCTCTCTCTAGGAATCTTCAACCCACTTCATAGATTCATAGGTTAACAAGATTCTACATTTGGTATCAAGAGCTATGGGGTGATTTAAGGTAATGATTTGTGTTGTTTTTTAGTTTTTGATTGTATTAGTGTTCTTTAAGAAGATCCATCTTGATTCTTGGAGTTTTTGGTGTTTTTGTGATTGGGATTAGTAGATAAGTATTAGTTTTCACTTATTATTGTAGAAATCATAAAACTTTTTGGGTTATTTGGCAAAAATCTGGGTTTATTCTTCATCTTTGTGATCGACTGTTACTCGAACCAAGGTTTCTGTTTACCCAGTAAAGTTCCGAACCAAGAACATCCGGATCAAAAAGTTCCGGATCAACAAAAGTTCCAGATCAAAAAGTTCCGAACCAAAAGTTCCGGATCAAGGAAAGTTCCGGATCAAGGAAAGTTCCGAACCAAAAGTTCCGGATCAAGGAAAGTTCTGGATCAAGGAAAGTTCCGAACCAAAAGTTCCGGATCAAGGAAAGTTCCGAACCAAAAGTTCCGGATCAAGGAAAGTTCCGGATCAAGGAAAGTTCCAGATCAAGGTAAAGTTCCGGATCAAGGGAAAGTTCCAGATCAAGGAAAGTTCCGGATCAAGGTAAAGTTCCGGATCAAGGGAAAGTTCCGGATCAAGGAAAAGTTCCGGATCAACGGAAAGTTCCGGATCAAGGAAAGTTCCGGATCAAATCTTCCGAACCAAAAGTTCCGAATCAAGGTATTCCAAGTCAAATCTTCTGAATCAACACTTCCGAATCAACAAAAGTTCTGAATCAAGGGATATTTCACTTGTTTTTTCGACGATTTTTTAGAGGATTTAATCTTGGTTTCTTACAACAAAAACTCAACACAATTCACAAGCTTTACTTCACTGCTCGATCAACCGATAATCTTTGTCTCTTTGAAGTGAACAAAATGAATCCAAATTCATTAATGCCTCAGATGACATCACTTACGGACATTTCCGTAATTACGGGAACGGATAATCGCCCTCCAATGCTCATTAAAGAAGTCTTTGAAGCATGGCAAGGCCGTATGATGTCATACCTTAAGGGAAAACCGGTATATGGGAGGCTTATGGTCAAGTCAATTCTTAATGGTCCACTTGATTATGGTACCATCGTGGTTAACAATGTGACTCGACCACGAGAATTTGAAGAACTTACACCAGCTCAACAACTCGTTGCAGATGCAGACGAAAAGGCTCTTCAAACCATTCTCCAAGCTCTTCCACATGATATCTATCGAATGGTAAGTCAGTATACGGTGGCAAAGGATTTATGGGAACGTCTAAAGGTGTTGCTACAAGGTACGTCTCTTACCAAACAGGAAAGGAAATGTCAGTTGTATGATCTGTTTGATAGATTCACGTACAACCCAGGGGAAACGCTTCACGACTATTACTTCAGATTCACTACTCTCATGAATGATCTGAATGTATACAATCTCGTGATTGCTCCATTCCAGGTTAACACCAAATTTTTGAATACTTTACCTCAAGCTGAATGGGGTGAGTATATTACCGATGTTAAGTTAACCAGGGATTTGCATAAGTGCAATTTGGATCAACTATATGCTTTTCTTCAGCAGCATGAGAAACATGTGATCATGCATCGTTCGCCTCGAGGTATGTACCCTGATTCCTTAGCTTTGATGGCGAATCAACCAAGCTTGTCACACAACAACACTCCTTATATCTTGGGACATCAAGCCTATCATCCATCACCTTACATGACACCAACCTTCCCCCAATACTCGATTCTACCGCAACCACCAACCTCACATCAGCAACAATATCGGTTTAATGCACCTTCATCACAATATGCTTCACAACCTCACCCAGCAAGTATTGCACCTTATGCTCAGTCTTCATATTCTTCTTATCAAGAGAATGCAGCATATCCATCAAGCTACTCTGACCACATGAGTGTTCCTTCTAGTGCTTATACAGCTCAACATGACCAAGCACTGTATTGTGATGATGATGAAGTCCCCAATCCTGAGTTCAAACAAGGAACTGACCCAGTTGAAATGTTAGCCACTTTGTCTGCTTATCTCACAAAGACATTGAGCAAACGAGGATTTCGAGGACCAGCTCCTACTAACAATCAGCTGAGGAATTCATCCAATTCTCGCCAACAAGCTAGTATTGAGAATGGAAGGGTCATGGTTCAACCTATTCAACCTTATCAGGGGAGACCTACTACATCAACCACCAATGCACGCACGGTCAATCCTGCTCCAATGGTCAACACTCCTCCACGGGCTAATTGCACAGGCAAGTTGAGAATGATTACATGCTACAACTGCAAGGAAGAAGGTCACATGTCCAGGGATTGCAAGAAACCCAAGAGGAGAAGGGATGGTCAATGGTTTGCAGAGAAGATTTATCTGGTGAATGCTCAAGCACAAGGAAGGGAACTTGATGAAGAGGAGCTTGCATTTCTTGCTGATCCAGGGATTGCTGAACAAGACGTGGTTACTACACAGAATGCAGCTTACCAAGCAGACGATCTTGATAATTATGATTCAGACAGCGATGAGCTTCAATCTGCACAGGCAGCTCTTATGGCAACTATCTCTAGCCTAGGGCCAGAAAAGAGATCTGAGGTACTTATTAATACCACTGATAATACCACTGATGCTAGTATTCAACCACATCAAGTCGTGCAAGAGCGTGCTGATTCGAATGAATCTTCGGTGGTGAGTCTTTCAAATGAGGAGACAATCAATGATAGTAATATCAATGTGAGTCCCCAGAGTTTGAGTGAATCACAACCGGGAGCCATTTCGCATACGCATACTCCTGCTCAACAAGATTTGGTCATGGTTCCTGCTACATTACTTAGCCAAATGAATGTTGCACTCTTAGAAACCATAGCTAAGAATAAGAATTTGTCTGATGAGCTTGCCTTATGCAACGAGAAAGTTCAAACTTTGGAATTAGTGCCTTCGTCTAGTGTTCTAACAAATCCCGAGTATGATCATTTTCGAAACAAACAAATGGGTCATTTGCAGGAAATTGAAACCTTAAGAGCAGATCTTTCTAATGAACTTAAAGAAAAAGAGTTAGTGGTCACTAATTTTCAAAAACTTCAAACGGATTTTGAATTACTTGAGTCTAAGAAGAATGAAATGGAAATTAATGCGGCTAATAAGATTAGAAGTCTAGATTATTTGCTTTTAAGACAATACGCTGCCTCTCAACTAGTGCACTTATTTGATGCTTCGTTTAGAAAATTTAACTTATCACGTCAAAAAGGCCTTCCCCCTAATTCACGGTATGCAAAACAAGCTTTTAACCATAGTCCAAGACTTTATAATGCAACCCAATTAGGATTGGTCTTAGACCCGATTGTTATTTTCGATGATCGCACCAATAAGGATCTATTTGATGAGAATCGGTCATACAATTTTGCAAAATATCCCGATTGTGATTATTTTAAAATGAATCAGGAGCTTGCTAAAACGGATTTTAGAATTCGCTTCCATATGGACAAAGATCTCATTACAGCACCAATCTACATGTTAAATTAAGTAAAACCCTAGTACACTTCCTACACTTGTCAAAATGGAAGGTCCTAAGGAAATTCCAAAGGATCTTCCACCTGTTAGCACTGTATGGTTAAACTTGCAAGAGATTAATCAATATTTTACTAATTTTGACAAGGTCATTTTGGAATGTACGACTTCAAATGGCCTAAACGCCGGAGAATGGGCTTTCGAACACATGAACGAGGTGTTTAAGAATGAGATCAATCCGTTTGTCGAAAGTCTAAAAGGAAGTTTTGCATCTCTTAAGGAAAATCTTGAATTTGAAATTGCAGAAGTTCAAAAAGTGTTTTATGAAATGGACACCGCTTACGAACTACAGTTAATTGAAAAGGAAAAGATTTTATCCGAATATGACCGATTCTTGTCCCAAGTAATTTCGTGTGATGTGCTTTGATAGTTGTAAAATTACACCCCTTTAGGAAAAAGAGGGTAAAAATATAATGGTAAGCACGACGATTTAGGAAAACCGTGTGTAAATGACCCTAAGTGAGTTCGTTCTCGAGGAGGCTAGTGTGTTGTGAATTGGATTGATGATTAATGTTTTTGATTATTAACAAGAAGAAAAAAAAAATGACGAAGACGAAAAAATAAAAATTTACGAAAACACTACTAGAAAGTTAAGACGTAGAAACGTAAAAAAAAACACAAAAATTAAAATTTTAACCTAAAAATTCCTAAAAATTACTAAAAATCCACAATAAAATTCTAAGAGTTTACAAAAAATCAAAACTTGCTAAAACCTTTTAATTAATTAAATAATGACTTTTTAATGCTAATTAAAGCCCTAAAAATCACTTTTAAATATTAAAAAGCCCTAAACAAGATTTAATAGTTTGTAAACCTCCAAAATGACCTAATTAAGCTAGAAACTATTTTTGAAAATTTTAAAACCAAATTAAACTATTTTTAAACTCCTAAAAACTATTAAAATCTATTAAATCTTAAATTAATTCTAAAAAATAATTGAAAAGCCTAAAAATTAATTGGAAAGTGACAAAGTTCTTAATTTAATGTCTATAACCTAGGAAAAATGAAAAAAAGTTAAAAAACAAACTTTGAATTTTTTCTAATAAAATAATATTAAAATAATCAAAAAAATAAAAACTTTTTAAATAAATTCTAAAAAATTCTCAAAAATCCTAAATATTCTAACTAAGATAAAAATGCAAGTTAAAGTTCCTAAAACCTTTTTTATAATTTTATATTAATTTTTAAAGTTGTCTAAAAACCCTAAAATCAAATAAAATTAAAAATAAGACTTTTTGAAAACTCTTTGGAATGTAAACCTCAAGAATATAAATTAAAACCTAAAAACTATTTTTTTGAATTTTTAAAACACTTTTTACTATTTTTAATACACTTTCTAAAATTAAATCTAAAAATATAATTCTAATAAATAATTAAATAAAGAGAAAAATACACTTTTCAAACAGAAAAGTCTGAAAACTTAATTAAGTCCTAGGAAATTTGCTAACTACCAAATAAACTAAGCCAATAAGCTAAAACAACCAAAATAAGCTACGGCTTATTTAAATAAGCACAAAACAAAACTACCTTATATAACTATGGAAATGAAAGGTAAACATAAAAAGTCATCTAGATCACTGGTAAAGGCGTACACTCCCCCAACGAGGGGTCCCGTGTTCGAGTCCAGGCAGGGTGAACTTTTTGATTTTTATTTTCTTTTTTTTCTTTTTAAACTCAAACCAGTAACACTATTAAGCTTACAAACACAAATCAAAAACCAATTTAATCAAAGATTAAGCAGGATTTAGCAAAAACGTGCTTAGTTGAGCACTTGTTAACTGATGAACAAGTGGGATGTTTTCACTTGTGAATGTATGACCAAGAGGACTTGGTTTGTGGATTTGTGGATGTTTCTGATGGAACAAAGGGCACCCTTGTACTCTTTGGAGTACAAGGAGTCAACAGCAATCAAAAAACAAGCAAGTCAATACACAAATTCTCACAAACAAAGCAAATCAAGGTTGCTGTAATGCTATCTATAGGTCTGGTGGTTTGTGTTGCTAATTGAATGCACAAAGATGAATCTCAAGCTTAGATTACTTGCACACATGTGTAACAATTATCACATTAGCAATCACAAACCCTAAAACAACCTAGGATTAAACAGGTTACAAGATCCAAGCACAAAATCTTATGAAAAACAAGTAGAAAAATGCCTAAGCAGATTTAAGCTATCCTTTTCCCTTTTTCACTTACACACTTGTTCCAAACTTATGCAAAGCTGATAAACAACTAATACACAACCTAAACAACACCTAACAAGTGTATTCAAACCAGATTTAATTCAAGAACTTGACACAAAACCTGTTTAAAACACAAAGCCAAACACTCCTTAAGTTTCTGAAATTCAAATTTTTCAAACCAAAGCAACTTAAAACCAATTCAAACTGATTCTAAACTAACTAGACATGCATATTATACCAAAATAAGCAAAATCAAATAGATAAATAAGCTCATGAACACCTTTCATGCAATTTCCACAAAAATCACATAAATGACCAAAAACTGAAAATTAAAATGAAAAAAGGATTCTACCTTGAGGGACTTACATCCAAGTCCCTTAGTGACTGATGTCACCTCCTATAGACCCGGGTCTATGCAGATCCTTGGTCAACAACAATCCCTTAAACCTGCTAAGAAAAAAGACAAACACAAGAAAAATACCACTTTCTGATTTTCTGAAACTTTTTGAAACCTTTTCCAAAAACCTTAAAACCTTTAACACTTCTCAAAAACAAGAACAATAACACAAAATCCAGGAAAATGATCCACTTTCACTTCTCAAACTCTTGGATTTTCTGAAATTAACAAGATATTTTCAAAACCTTTTTGAAAACCTTAAACACTCAAGGTCTTTCACAATAAAAATGGAACTCATAATTTCTCTTCTCTTTTAGTACCAACTCTTTTAATAATCAAAAGGATTTACACTTGTAAAAACAAACACCAAACTTTGCATTACTTAAAAAAACGGATTACATAAATTTGAGAAAGAAATTCTGGAACAAAGAAAAGGGGTCACAGGTCGACTCCCTTTTATACTAGTCTATGGAAATTACTAGAACACTAAAACCCTAATGAGAAAAGCCCTAAATTGCCCTTGGTCTTCTTTCTGAAAATTGGGTCAAAAATCGCCCATGTGATGCCAGTTGTTTGTTGGTGATGTTTGAATGCATCATGGTCGTCCATTAAGCCTTGGGGACAAAGGAGTGAATCTGGGATGTTCAATTTGTCGGGTCATAGGGTTTGGGGGAAAACGACTTGAGCAGGGGAGGTACGGGGTGGGTCCTACAGTGCATGTGAGTATGTTTTGTGAGGTGGGATCAAGTGAGGATGAGGGTAATTAAGGATCTGCTAAAGATTAGCTAATAACCCTTTGATTTGAGTGATGTTGAAGATTAGGGTTTATGGGTAAAAAGGTTTAGCAGGTTTGTGTTTAATCTAAATTGGGATTAAACTCTTTTTAAAAAGATGTTTAGGAGGGAAATGGGGAAAGGGTTAAGTGGGTTGACCATTTGACTGGGTGTTTAATTAAATAAACCGGTTTGGGTTTGGGTATTGGACTGGGTAGGGTCGGGTGGATGGGTTATTGGATGGGTTATGGTGACGTGGCAAGTGGTGACTGGTGGTAAGAGTTTGGGTGTTTGGCAGTTTAGGTCCCCAAGTTTCCACTTTTCTTCCACTTTGTAAATAATTCCATCAGCGCCTATATTACACTAGACAACTTTTGGAAAGTTGTCAAATATGGCACAAAAGGTTTTATAAACTTGAAATAAGGGCTTCAAATGCTTATTTTGGATTTTCAAAGGGCTTATCTTGTACAATCTTCAAACTTTAAGGACCATTCTTGTACAATTGACATTTGGAGGATCAATTGTGACAAGTTCTTCAAAGATGAGGGACTAAAGTTGCCAATCTTCAATTCTTCAAAGGTCTTTTTGCAAAATTCCAAGCTAGGGCCCGGTTCATTGTACGACTTCGTTTCCCGTGTTCGTTTTTGAATGATTCTTGTGATCTTTTACCATTTCCTCAATATCCGTACCTAAAAATACACAAGTAACAAACACGAGCATATATTTGGTGTATTTGATGATATTTTATTGATTTTAAGCCCGATTTGGATGATGAGACCATGTATAAAAGCCGTCTCATCACTCCCCCATACTAAACCATTGCCGTGCCCTCACGCAATGCTAGAATAAAGTATCGTAGCATCTCCAAAATTCAATTTTATTCACTTTTATTGAAATGATAAACTAGCTACATTACTACTATTACTACTACTTGCGTTTTTGACATAATGTATGATTTTCATCGCAAAATGGGACGTTTAGGTTCATAGAATAAGAACACGTGAATGCTTCGTTAGAAATAATTTCATCGTCCTCGATTTTCACCTTAATTCCATGCCAAGCGTGCAACGAGATCATTGTCATTATAAGTTAGTAATGCTAATACTACTCATATGCCCTAATCACGTACTTATTCTCCCATTATTCCTAAGTTGTATCTCTTATATTTTATTATGTCTTTAATGATCACGAGGATACATTGTTGACTTATGCGATAATAGAGATTTAGGTCTAAAAATAGAGTCCTAACGGTGTAACTAAGACCATCAAATCAATAACCCCTCCTAATAGACAACGATGTTAAAAAATTAAGTTGACAAGAAGAATCGATAAACACGGTTTTATAACGGTTTTGAACATGAGACTTATTACCAAGACTTTTATACGCCCCCTAACGGAAGGGCCTTATTATCTTTGGTTTACCTCCATCTTTTATTCAACTTCGCCATGAAGCTTTTATTATGACTTCGGTCTTGCCTTGCCTTTTATTATCCGCCTCATCGGTGGTTTTATTAGCCAAAGACGTATATCCTCACGCTAAAGCGAATTTTGGATCTTTAAAGCTTCGAAGATTAAGGCTTGATTCACTTTCAATTTTGCATAGATTTTTCGGCCTTGTGGGGCTTCAAATTGTTTGCTTGATTTAGGTGAGCACTTGAAATCTTATTATTGGGTGAAGCTTTCGATTATTCGGGTTGCCAATACTTCAAAACCGTGACGCTGGCGATACCTTAATGTCTTCCCAATTTAATTACATGGAAGCTACTAGAAAAGACTAGAAACCCAACAATCCTAACTAAACCGCTAAGTCAATATTTATTAAGCAAAAATATTTACAAGCGAAGGGAGAATAAGCAAACAACGAGAACACATGAGTTTTTGAAAGAATACGAGTACTCTACGTTTAGCATAGTAACTTATAATTAACTCTATCATTTCTCGTCCTCATTTAAGAGACTTAGCCTAATGTGTAGTTAAGGAATCAAAGCTAAGTGCTCAACACGCACGGTCGAGTCAAAAATTACTCTTATT